>CM061064.1:158279277-159592410 GCA_030762895.1 Sophora flavescens | reverse complement strand
TATATATTTTATGGTTTCTTTTTCCTCAATTGGTAAATATTGAACATTAGAATATTGTTTCATCATGATATTGCTTTATGGAATGCAAATGCCCCCTTTTTTGGGTCAAACCTTACTTGAAAGGGGAAATTTCTAAAACAAAGAATCTCCTAGATAAATAATTGATCCAACTAAGTTTCCATTTTTCTTTTTATATGGGTTAATTCCATCCATGATATCAAAAATTGTACAAATTTTAATTACATTGGTTATAAATGCCCCGACACAACCATCTAATTTTATATACGTGGACTTAGGACCGAATAATAAAAGCTTGGTTAAGGTGATTTGGTCAATTGAGAAAATGAGTAAATTAGAATATAGTTTGGTTAAAAATGGTAGTTAATATCTATTTTTTTTTTTTTGAGAAATCATTTTAAAGAACTTGCTTTAAGTGGTCTTTATTTTAAATTTACTTTGTGGATATGCCCGGAATATCACCAGTTTCCAAGTTAATTTTTCACGATCCAAATGAAACAAGTATGTAGTGATTTAGTATAAGAGAAAAAGTTGAATTTCTAAAAATCATTTTAAATATGCCTTACTCACCCCCCATGAACTTGTTGATGTGACACCCGGTGACGAGGCTGGGAGGGTCGCCCGGTCCAAGAAGGCACGGACAAGGAGCGGCTCTGGCAAGCTTCTAGCTGACGGACACATGAATGAACCGATTACACACCGAATGACAAGGGATCGTGAGTATGTAGGTATGGGACTATACGATTGATGATGACTTATATGAATTGATTGATACTACCTATACCAATGGTAGCTCATCACTTAAGAACTACACAGGGAAGCGTGCTTGACTTGGAGCAATCGCGGGATGGGTGACCTCCTTGAAGTTTCTCGGGGAAGCGTGTGAGGGAGGACAAAGTATGCTAAAAAGACCCGTGTTGGTATGACACCCTCTACCCCGCATGTTATTTATAAGACATTTAAATAAAGAGATAAGATAAAAACATGCATTTATTTCATAGAATAAGAACTTGATAGAAAGCACCACATTGTAACGCCTCAACGCAGAAATATAACAAGTTTTCAAAAAGAAATAAACCATAAACATAACCACAAAAACATAACCCAACCCCGATGTCACATACATATTGTATAACTATTAGGAATAAAATTCATGGAATACAAACTAAAACAACTAAACTAATAACAATTATAACTACTGAAAATTATAACTAGAGTCGCGGCTCGTCAGAGTAACTCCTACACTGGCTGCACACCTTCCTCTGCAGAAAGAGATACATGCCAAAACAAAAACAGAGAAAACAAGGGAGTAAGAAAACATGTAAACACAACGGAATGGAGATAGTAAGCAAGATGAACATACATCATTGCATGGCATAGTAGTATACAACATATATCATCAACATAATTTAATCACATCAACATGCTATCTCGACAAACATATGCTATACTGTGCAACACTACTCCTTATGCATGGGATCCAAACTATCTCGGGATGGCAACTTGTGAGTTACATATCCACATTGGCTAAAAAGAACGAACGCCAGTAGCCCACCAAACCATGGGTGAACCCCTTGGATAGTCGACGCACCATACCTAGGGAGTGTGCCACCACGGGGCGCACGGTCCACCAAACCTTGGGTGAACCACCCGCGGGGACGGCCGATTGTCGTACTCTAGGATGACCTCTTCTATGTTGATCTTCTCCCCACTATCAACTCCAAAGCGTGATGCATAGAGCACAACAACAAACAACATAAGCACAACAACCTCCTTCGCCTGGGCCAATAAGCATCCTAAGACTTATCACCAATATCAACATGGTAACACCCTTCTCGGGCGCTACATTTTACGTGACAAGTTAAGGCCGAAAAGTAGTTCAATTAAATACTACTTACTAAAAATAGGGTAATTTTTTTCACAAGACATCAATATAAATGCTTGGAATCATGTAAATGTACAATAAAATATTTTATAATCATATTTAAGGTTATAAGTTCGAAAATCATTTACATAAAAGCCCAACACGACTCATAAACTGAAAACATAAAGATACACAAACCCAACATAAAGCTATGGAGATGCTGCTCCTAAAATATAAGATACTTCTAGTCGCAGCCTCATAAATGGTGACATTAACTCCCAGATGTAACGCCCCCCCTCGGGCATTACTTACGTAACACATACGGAATTTAAATTAAAAGATAATTTGCTGGTGCTTTCGGAAAATAATTTATATAAGTATACAAGTGTCTGAAATTGGGTATAAAAATTTTGTCACGACTCCTAAGCCTTGATTGGCACACAGACTTGCTATCATAGTATGGCAAGCCTATTTAATTTAAAGAATATTCTTGAATAAAAGCTAGTACTTTCACGAAAATTTCGACAGAGTCTCCTCGTAATTCTGGACATCCCAGGAAAGAACACCTCGCTAAAATAATTACATTTTCATTCCGTAATTCCGTTACACCAAATACAATCAAGCAATAACATGCTAAAGATAGTTATATCAATTAGCTTTACAAGACCAAAAGGGAAAGTTTAAGTTTTCTTTCAAAATAACGCTCTCACGAGCCATAAACATTTCATTTTTAAAATAAAGGCTCTCTCGAGCCATACCATACATACTTATCAAAATAATCTAAGTCTCAAAACCCTCACTTGGTCATTCTAAAAGTATTTCCCGAGAAGAACTCATGTGATCATTCCACAACCAAATACTTCGTCAAGCAACTAGATCTAAGTCTCCGAGTGACTTAGGAAGACTCCTATGCACATCAGTACTAAAATACCGTGGTACAATAGCAAACCCGGAGAAGAAACCCGATATGTTTGTAAGGGTGAGATACCGACAAATGGATATATCAGCACAACAACCATATACATGATACATACATCACATAATCATATAAGCAGTTAAATCATGCATATACATAACATAACAGTGTTATATCAAAGGGTCTCAAACCCGCACAAACAATCTTTTGAAAATATGCACGACACTTCAATCATCAGAGCTCTAACTTAATCTCATGAGATCACAACACCATGTTATCACCGAGAAGATAGAGTTGGTCAAGCTCCCTTGGCCCCGGGCTGTTGCCACCGCATCCTCGATGCACCAGGCCTCTTGGTCGACAACGCCACATGCCCTTAACAAACAGCTAGCAATGTGGTGACTCTCGGATACCCCATGGGTATCCTCATAAGCAAAGGCACGTCCGCTGGGAAATGCATATGAATAAAAACTTTCCATTTTAGGTTTTCTTTGTGTAAATATTTCAGCATCAAAGCTCAAAGCTAATGACTTAACATTATTTCCCATCACTGAAAACTTAGAAACATAGGACACCACGGTCCGAATGTTCAATCCCAACACCTAGACGGTAGCGCTAGTCAAGGTTTGTGGTAATGGAAATCAATATACTTTTAGTCATGTTTTACTTATCATGCTAAGGACAATAGCCCACAACAACGAAATCAAGCGAACTGTCCTCGATTCATGGATTGGACTTGAAGTCCATAACATTACGAATAGGACTTTACGGCCCCAATAACACTGATCCAAGATCACGTGCTAAGCATGGAAAACTAGAGGCACGTCTCACGTCTAGATTCCTATTCTTTTAGTACTTATCTTTCACTTAGCAAAAACAGTTTTGAAATCGAAAGCCTCGATAACCTATCTGGCTATCGGAAAGTTTCTAAATCATTTGGGAGAAAACCTTTTTCTTTTGAAAATCCTTTATAAAACGTTTTGAAACACTTTTAACTTTGAAAATCCCCAATAGGATATTGTAAAATATTTTCGAAAGTTTTCACTTGAAAACACATAGTTCGAAAAGGATTTTCTCTTGTATAATAGTAGTACACCAAAACCATTTCCAACATTTAAAACAAGTACTTTAAGTTAATGAGCTTTTGGAAAAGAACACCAATCCCTTCATCTTTCAAAGCTTATTAAGGTTTTTAATCCTTATAACGGTTGAGCATAGGCATACGTCGCCGGCTTAGCAAACTTTCAATCAACAACAGTATATATCATCGATTGCAATGCTAATATCACAGTTGAAAGCGATTCATCACATATATGCATTTTATCATTTTAGAACAAGTACAGTTCAACATCAGATAATAGCACAACAGTTCAAGTACATAAGATAATCAAGTAAGCTCAATCAACATATAACTATCCGATTAAACACTTACACACATGCATACAGTTATTGAATATCCCTAGGCAAACTCCCCTACCTTTGAAGACAAGTAAAGAATCCCTCGTCCTAATGCTCAAGTTAGCTACAAGAGTATAACTATCTACTCCATCAAGCAAGCATAGTCGTGTCAAACGTCTCAGAGAGGGAATCCAACAACGCGCAACAACCAAAAATCAAGAAATCAATTTCACATGATCAAACACACATTCTAACTTTATCTAAACACCTAATCTAATTACCAAACAAGGTTATTTTTAAAGAAAATCATGTTTGAAGCTCACGCTCCTAATACCCTTTTAGAAAACTTTGTTTTGATTAAAAGATCTTGAAAAAGAACTTTGGAAATCATCCATTAAGAGTCCTAATTACACTAAATCATAATTAATTTCATAAAAACATACCCAAATTCAAATAAAATCAAATTGGGGTTTAGGGCTCATTATTAAAATTTAGGGGAAACTTAGAATAATGAAATTGGTTTAGGGAAACACAAATTCACAGTCCCAATCTCATAAAACAACCTTAAATTTCAAAGTTAAAATCTGAAATCAAAGGGTTAGGGTTAGGGTTTTAAAAATCAGATTTTGGGGGTTTTGAATCGAGACATAAGAGAAGGTTTTGACTCACCCAAGCTTAGAGACAACTTGAAGGTGGTGCTGTGGTGCTCCTCGCGGCCGCGGACGCGATTTCCCGACGAGGTGGCGGTGGAGGTTCTACAGTGAACAAAAGCAACAGAGTTGAAAGAAAGCATAAAAGAAAGGAGATAAGCTTAACCAACAAGTGGGGTTCGAAACCACCATGGAAGGCGGCTGATCGGACTTACCACGGCGGAGAGACGCTCGCGCGACGGGCGACCCGAGCGTATGGGTCGCGCGGCTGTCGCGGCTGTCACGGCTATGCTGAGGTGGTGGTCGCGCGAGTAGGGGTGGTGGTGCAGGGATGTCTCCGATCTGAACAAAGCATGGAAGAGGGAGGAGAAAGATGAAGTATGGAGGAAGAAGAAAAAGAAAGAATTATGAAGATAGAAGAAAGAAAGAAAGGAGAAGAATCAGAGAAGAAAAGGGAGAAAGAGAGATAGCGTCGAGTGAGTGAGAAAAGAGAGAAACTTTAAGTTTTTATACTAATTATTTAGTAATGCAGTACAAAATGAGTGATAAATATTAGGCCTAAAATAAACATGTTTTTACTTTTTAGAATCTAAAAATAAAGATTGATAAGGATATATTTTGAAATTCAATTTAGAGTAAAGATTAATAATTGAACTGATCCACTAAGAAAATGCTCAGTCCAAAATTTAATCTCTGATTAAAGTCAAACCAAAATATTTTTAACTCTAAAATTAAATATAATGAGAATATGAAAATGCTTTTCTCTTATTTACATTATTTAAAATATTTTTCTGTACTGGTATAATAGTGACAATAACGTAAATTATTGTCTAGTAAACGTGCATTCACTGAAATAAGTCAGTGCTAACGCACCTAATAAAATAATTTGAAAAGAGTAATTTAATTACTCAAACTAAACCACATAACATAATAAATTTAAACATCCAAATAAAATAATTAATCATAGGTGTAAAAACTAGGGTGTTACACCAGACACCCCAAGCTAGCCAAACTAAAATATAAAAGATCATCCTCTCTCGTACATCGTGAGAAAGACAAACCCAGCTGTCGAGATCCAGTGGAAACTCTATTTGAGTTCACTACTGACGTCGTCACAAAAGACATTTCTAGAGCCATTACAAAAGTAGCTTTCAGACTAAGCCATTTCCTTTACCAAGGATAAAGTCATAGCCTACAGACCAACGACAATCATGCTTGTCTCAAGAAAAGAAAGGTCAAGCATGACAGAAAACACAAAGACCATCACCTTGAACCATCTGAAAGCTAGAAGACATCCACTAGAAACTCCAACCTATCCTCTGCAAGGTCGAACCTCAATAACCCAAGCGACATCTTGACACCTCAGTCTTCTCAAATGAACACAAGGCGCGTAGCCAGTCGACATATGCAATATAAAATAAGGAGGTGAGATTCCCAAACATCACAACATATGGCAGATATGAAAATAGCACGACACCACATAGCATATATTCAAATCCATATAAACATATATATAGTCATACAATTCAGTGTATATTCAAGTAACAATCACACACATGTATAACCAAAGGTGTACAATATCCTCATAAACATAATCTCATTAAAACATGTCGGACATTGTTATCTTCACAGAGACACGAGAACAGAGATAACTGATTGAAGCTGCATAGTCACATACCTACACAGCCTCAGGGAAGATTTGACCCTAACTCCGGAGCTAAGAGAACATTCGGAAGGAGTGATTAGAGCACATGTTTCACAACTGCCAATATTAGGCATCTTGTGTGTTCAATAGTAATAGCCACATAGTGGTACTATAATTGATTGTGAAACACTGTCGATAACCTTGACCGACTAGCATCTAGTCGTTGATGTCAGTGTATTGCATGAAACGCCACGACCAGGAATAATCACCAACTGGCCATTCGTGACCCTCCTACCCTGACCTTCCCCAAAACCATTTAAGATCGTCACTAGAACGGCCTCATGCGCACATGCATGTCGGCTCAACTTACGAGGCACAAAGGCCTTACGGAACATAGTCTCAACTATGTGTTTAGGCGATAATGTCGTTAATGGCGTGTGTGTTCATATTTATCCACTTTGGATAAATTTTGGGGTTCCTTACGGAACCAAAAGCCATTCTAGAGGCAAAAGCAGACAGTACCAACCTGTTAGAATCACCCCTCGGTTGACTATCCATGTTTCAACATTTTAGTACATTATGAAGGTTGGTCATTTGCCACCAACTCAATTATGCCTCTTTAAGTCCATTCCCGAACGGGATTACCTGTCGAGCAAGTAACCTTAAAATACTCTTTGTCATTAAGTATTATGGATGTAAGGATGAGTGAATCGTCCTTACTTTATGACATATGGTCTTGCTCCACCATGAGTCATAATCATTAAGTCTTTGTTTTCACTAAGCCATCCTCGACTTAGGTTTTCCATTTAACTTGAAATACTAGTCGTAACGACTAAAATCCTTTTGGTTCAAAATCAACACTCATTGGTTAAAACCAAACCATTAGGAAATAAGATTGACAAATAGATATATCGATACCCAATCTTTCAAAACAGTATTTCAAATCCCGTAAAATTATTGAAAGACAATTTCCCCTTTTTACTTGATTTAGGGTCGAAACCCCTAAACTTTCAAAATAAGCTTCCTTTACTCAAAATCATCAATTATCTAGGTTCTAATACTCATTTTAAGGTATTAAAATACCAAAGTAAGGTATTGAATAAAATTTCACTCAAAATTCCTAAAACTTTACCGAAAGCTTCTAAGTTTGAAAATTGGGAAATTCCTTTCCATAAACTCTTTAATTCTAAAGGTTAATAATTCATTTTGGAATCTTAGGACATTTAGTAAAGTGTCAAAAACAGTTTCCAACTGCCAAAAATAGCGTTGGTTGAATTATTTACTTTTGGTCCATCTTACTATTTTGAAATCTTTAAAAACTCAATTTCATTACCTTTTGAAACATGATTTTATTCAATTATGACCTAAACAATTATCAAAGTCATTTTTGAAATCAATTGAATGCTTTAAGATGGTTTTAAACACTGTAAAAACAGTTTTGGAAAAATAAGACTTTCTTCTTGTTTTCATTTATCCTTAAAACACTTATTTCTTCGGTTTCTAAAGTATCACTTTGATAATTCGGAACATAACGTACGATCAAAATATTTCTCAAATGCTTTCTAAAACCTTAACAAAAATGAAAGTCCCGAAATAATTGTTCAAAACTAATTCCTTTTCCTTTATGGATTTAACATTCATTTTCTCACTTAAGGATATTAAAGTCGCTTAAGTTTCAAGGATTGGAGTGAAACTCCCATTTCCATTCACACTTGGCCAAAAGCCAATCACAACCAAAGTGAAGGTTACGCTTCACCAAATAATCTCACAATTACTCATACGCATCAACATATCATGTTATATCAAATAACCACAATAATTAGTTTATTTGTAATAACCAAGTATTAAAATCCTCACTTTGATCCAATGATCCTAGTGATGGTTTTCGACATGTAAGAAAATCATTTTCCAACTAATCAATCACATCAATAAACATGAATCAACAACAATCAACCACTACAAGCATACCCTCATAAGGGACTAATTAAACAAAGTGGATAATCCTTAAATTAGGATTTTTCGACAACAATACAATTAAAGTCATCTTCACACCCACCAACATGGTGTGATGTGGTTCCACTCCCCCCTTACCTCTTGTAGACAAGGGAAGATCATTTTCATTGGTGCTTCCAGCATGACCTTCCTTCGAGCGAAGGCTGCACGGACTAAAATTCAACTAATCACCCGATTGGATGTTCAAGTTTCCTCGACACCTTGCGTGACGAGTTGAGACAACTCCTGTCGGCTCCCAAAAATGTAAAACCTACTTCCCCAAGAAAACACAAACACTTTAACATCCCGAGAGAGGAGCCCAAGCATGTTCAACAATCAAAAATTCGGACAATCGGTACTCACTATTAACTACTCACTCTAAATTGATTTAAATACTTAATTTCACAAAATAGAAACAATTTCAATAAAATTCAAACTTGGGAAAATAAGACTCGTCATCAAAATTGGGCAAAATATATTTGACATTAGAAATGCGAAATCAGTTTGTCGAACATCAATTCACAGTCCCAATTACATAGAAACATAGTTAATTTCACAAAAACTTAACCAATTTCAAATAAAATCGGATTGGGGCTTTAGGGTTCATATCATAATTTGGGAAAACCCAATCTACTTAAAGAATGGTGAAATTGATTTAGGGAAACATTAATTCATAGTCCCAATTACATAAAACAAGGTTCAATTTCAAAATTATAATCTGAAATTAAAGGGTTAGGGTTAGGGTTTGCAAACTGATTTAAGGCTTTTTGAAATTAGACAAAGTAAAGTGAGAAAATCACTCACCCAACCAAGAGGAAGAAGGAGACGTTAAGGCTGAAGGTGGTGGCGACGGTGGAGCTCCGGCGAACGACATGAAAACAGGACCAACAAGTACGATCGTCACCTTCACTCCAAGAAGTGACGTGTGGTGGCTGGAATGGAGATCCCACGTGCGTGTCCGGTGGTGGAGCTCGCGACTGGACGACGACCCAACAGTGGCGCAAAGAACAGTGGTCGAGGTGAAGAGCTGGGTCGCATTTGGTGGTCTTCTCGCTCCAGGCGTGGTCCGACGGCGCTCCATGGTGGCTGGTGTGCGACACTGCTGGACTAAGGAGAAGGAGGAGGAAAATGAAGTAAAGAGGGAGGATGAGAAATCTGAGGTGAGGAGGATGAAGAAGAAGAGAAAGAAATAAGAAAGGATAAGTGTGGAAGGTGGTGGTGCACATACGGGGATAGAATGAGAAAGGAACTTAATTTTTGTTTTCTTTTACTTAATAGGTAAATACAAAAATGAGTGGTTGAAAATGATTTTGGAAAAAAGGAAATAATATTAACCATTAGATCTAAAAACAATGAGTGACAAATATATACTTTCAAAATTCAAATTAGAGTAAAGATTGATGGTTGAATTTATCAATCAAGAAAATTACTGATCCAAAATTAATCTCCAATTAATGCTAAAACAATTTATTTTTAGATCTAAAATTATATAGAGTAACATCTAAAAATAAATTTATGCCAATCATATTATTTAAAATATTTTTCTAAACAAAGAATATTACTGACAAAAGCATAATATTATTGTCCTGCAAGCGTGTATACACTGCAGGATCGCAGTGTTAACACACCTGCAAGCGTGTATACACTGCAGGATCGCAGTGTTAACACACCCAATAAAATATTTTAAATGAGTAACTAAAATTACTAAAACTAAACCATATCAAAATAGACAAAAAAATAAGCATCCATATAATTAATTATTTCAGTAAAATAATTAAACATATATGTGAAAACTGGGATGTTACAAACATTAACACCTTCACCCTTATGGGTCAAGTCCCCCTTAGCCAAAAAGCACCAAGGTTCAACTTATCAACACCTCGACCAAAGAGCATCGAGGTCACTTTGGCCAAAAATCACCAAAGCTTATAAACATGCGGCAACCCATTGGGTACAGGCTTAACCAACTTATTAATCTTGTTTGTCTTAATTAGGCTTAATTAAGTTACCTGACTTATCTTCATTCGATTGGTGTCTTATTTCATTATTGGGGACATTTGGGGTGAAACACCCCTTTAATACCTTAAGGTCACATTCTAACCCGTAAGGGGAGCACGGTCGTCCTCTCCCCAGCACGGTCGTGCTTCCACTTAAGTGGAGCAAGATCGTCCTCACTGCCCTGCACGACCGTGCTCACTGTGCGGCCATCTTCCAGATTCAAACCGGGAGCACAGGCGTACTCCTGCTCAAGCACGACCGAGCTCCTAGGCACGACCATACTGTGCTCGGGCAGATTCATGGTGTTCTTGGGGGTTAAAACCTCCCTAAACGCTTATTAAATCAAATCTTAATGTCTTGACTAATCCATTTGGCATAAAAACTCACCTCTCACTAACAGTTCATGTTTTATGAAACATTAGGGAAATTAAATCATTAACCGTTATGTTAATTAAAAGTCCTATTAACCAATTAGGGTCTTATTGACATCCAAACATCAGTCTCATATTTCAACCAATCAATTTGATAATAACAATATTCATGTCAATCATAACATACCAATTGAGTCAATAATTCGTGACATAGAGCATATCGTTAAACATACAATAGTTGGCATATAACAAGCATACCAACAACTGATAGGAAATTATAGTAATAGGTATACATAAAATGCATACTCATAATCGGACAACATTAATAGCAATTAATCCATATAACCAAACATAACATGGCATTGACAACAGTTAACAACAACCGTAATAGGGCTATAGAACCCCTCATCTTACGCTACCCCCTTGCCTAATGATTACACTATCCTTCTCCCCATACCGGTATGAAGAATCGGTAGTGGCAACTCAACAAAGAAACCAACGCGTTCCTCGTGCGGCTTAGTTAGATTTCCAAGCCTTGGTTAAACGGAAAAGGTCAAACCATTAGTTCCCAATTCTCAATGAAAGAAAGGAAACCAAAAGAGGGAGAAACCATTAGCTTCTAAGATTGGCACAGCACCAACTAAGCGGCCCCAAAGAACCTCTTAAACTCCAAGAAAGCGATGGGTTTAGAGAAAGTAGGGAAGAAAGAGGTGTAGCCGCACTAGGGTGACTGATGTACCAAAATAGGGTTTACCAACCAAAATCCTCGGTTATTGTTCTATATTTAAAGGCATCGGAGACCGAGCACGGTCGTGCTCCTCGTTGAGCACTAGGCGTGCTCAACTTAACACCTACGAGGCGCGGTCTGCCTTTGGGCACGGTCGTGTGATGAGTGTGATTTCACCTCATCTTTGTCCATCATTTTGCATGCATTTTCATGTAGTTTAGGCATATTTTTATTAGATTTTAGGTTAATTTTCCTTTGGAATGGGTAAGGCGGTTTTCGTGTGTTGTTTTGCAGATATCAAGGGTAAAATGCTCAAGATCAACCATGATGAAGTTTGGATGAAGATAGGGCTTTAAAAGTGCAGAAAATGAGCCAAACAGAGCCCATCACGGTCTAGCCGTGATGCCCATCACGGCCATGATCGAGCAAAACTGAAAAAAGAACAAAGGCTGAAGTCAGAGTCTGTCACGGCCTGGCCGTGATAGCCATCACGGCCGTGACCCAAAACCACCACAAGTCAGAGCACATCACGGCCCTGCCGTGAAATTCATCACGGGCCATGAAAGGAAGGCTCACGTCGCGAGCAACATTTCGCGTCGCGAGAATGCTGGATTTTGTAAAAATACCAGAAGCAGAGACCGTCACGGTCGTGACGCGCATTACTTGGACCTGAAGAAACCGAATTTGGATCAGAATTTGAGTTAGATTGGGACTCTAACTTCCCACATCTATAAATAAGGACCAGGCAGATCACATCAGGGACAGAATGAATGGAGAAGGATCACATCCATAACAACTAGGACTTAGGCATAGATCTCTCTTCTTCTCCTCTCTTCTCTTTTCTGATTTTTGTATTATGTTGTCAACCCAGCTTGTCATCTCCATAGCAAGACTGGAGTAGTAGCTTAGTTTCTAGGGATTGGGGCTCTGCCCAAGTTTTGTAAATGTTGTTGATTTGATGTAAAATCGTTGTTGATTTCATTATTGTTTTAGATCTGAATTCTAGTGTGTTAATCACTCATAAATTTCAGCAACCGCTTATTTGCGTGACGTAGACGTTCTAAGGAGGAACCTAGCGGTGAACTTAGGATTTCTAGGGTGTTTCACTCGTAAAGCCCGGCGGCCACTGGTTTGTGAGATGTGGATGATCTAAGGAGGAACCTAGCGGTGAACTTAGGTTATTTGCATGACTTAGACATTATAAGGAGGAACCTAGCGGTGGACTTAGGTGTCGGACGTATAGAAGTCAGACTTGGGACTGAAATCACGAGAGTTAGAAGCCGTCCCTCGAGGAGCAACGAGTTGTCACGAAGCGCAAAGGGTCTAATCTGGGATCGACTACCACGAGAGTAGGGGTCGGGTCAATTGGGCACGGCTTTTGTAACCCGAGAGGGAGCTTAAGCTATTAGAGGATAAACTCGCCTTCAAGGCAATTTCGGTAATCAACAAAGGTAAATCAGATTAGCAACATAAACAGCCTCAAAGGTAACCCAAATCCCTAGGAATCCGTTTAGATCAAAACCCCAAAAACATTTGTTTTCTGTTTTAATTGATTCTGTTTGTTTATCTCTCAATTCAAACATTTTTCAAAACCCTCTAAAAAGTCCAGATTCACTCAATTAGAATTTAATTACGATTCGGGAACACAGTCTCTGTGGGTTCGATATCTTTTATTACTTGACGGCAATCCGGTACACTTGCCGGAATCGCACGCGCGCGCCGCAGCGCACATCATCGTGCTCACTATTGAACAATGGCGTGCTCAACTTAGCATCAGCAAGACGGGCTCAACCATTGAGCACGGTCGTGCTCCCTATTAAGCACGATCGCACTTGTGACTCGGACAATCATAAGACACAAACCTCAAAGATGAGCGTCTTTGGACATGAGCATGGTCGTGCTCATGTTCCAGAAAGGGATTTTAACCATAGAATTCGAACTTAGCCCTCAACCACAACTCTAAGCAATGTCCTAAAGACTCAACCAAACAAACAAGCATACATAAAAGCACTTACTGAAAAACGGAGTGTTACAGTTGGTTTGTGGGGACAATCGTCAATCCATAAAGCAGCATGGGATGTTACAAATGGTATCAGAGCAGCAGCGCCTCTCCTAGTATGGTGTGGTTCGGGGATGAACCAAGTCGAAGCTGGTGGGCATGTGACACCAGGGGCTGACGAGAGCGGGGAGTGGTGGCCGGTGCAAGAAGGTACGGACAAGGAGCGGCTCCTAGCAGGCTTCTAGGCGGAGGGACACATGAATGAACCGATTACACATCGGAATGAGAGAGATCCTGAGACTGTGTAGGTATGGGAATATACAGTTGAGGATGGCTTATATGAATTGATTGGTACTATCTATACCAACAAGATACATCTTCTTTTGGGTATCTCATCACTTAAGAACTCCACAGTTAAGCTTGCTTGACTTGGAGCAATTCTGGGAGGGGTGACCTCCAGGGAAGCTTCCCAGGAAGCGTGTGAGTGAGGACAAAGCATGATGAAAAGACCCATGTTGGTTTGTGGGGACAATCGTCAATCCATAAAGCAGCTTGGGATGTTACAGTTGATGCATCTTCTTCGTACAATCTTTAGTGTGTGAAGTAGTTTATTATAATCTATTACATTTGTCAAGCCATCTATACATAAAGCTTCTTCAAATATTATTAGAAATTTATCATCAATTTGTCTCAATGTGGCCTCTTGGATGTCTATAAGACTCTAATCAACAATAGAACATTTGGGATGCGGGGGGAGGCAGGGAGGGTGGTTAAAAAGTCTAGTATTTCACTATTTTCTAAATCAAAGTCCACTACATTGAACTTTCTATTTAAAATTTGGCCCTTATGATTGACAAATATTGATCACATTGTGGTATAGTTTATGCCAACATTGAAATTAATTAGAATTCGTTTTTTATGTTTTCATTTACATGTGTCAAGAGTGCAAACCAATGAGTTTGAAGATGTGTTCCATCTAATTTCTGAGGTCTTACATATTTTGGGATTAACAGTTGTTTTCTTGGTTCTCAACAGAGAAGTTTATTTTATTCGGAGCAAAGATAACATGCTGTTGTTGACATGTTTGCTAAGTATGCAGCAAAACAAACAGGAGCTGTATTATTCTTATTTAGGGCACTATATTTTGTTATTGATTGTCATTCTATAATCTTTTTATAAACTCTTTTGTTGTATATGTTATAAATAGCTTAGTATATGTGAAGTCTCATTATGACGTGCAATAAAAGTTCAAAGGTTGATACTTAGTGAAATAATTTTTTATAATTCATATTTTTATCATAAAAAATATACTTTTTGAATTAGAGCCTTAAATTTATTTAAGATAAACAACAACTTTCCTTGCTGTAACACCCCTTGGGTATTACTTTGTAACACTTGCGGAAATAAATTAAAAAAAAAATTTGTTGGTTGCTTTCGAAAAATAATATTTTCTAGTTGTTCATCCTTACTCAAAAGAGGTGATAAAATTTTTCTTTCCTTTTATACTTCATCCACAACAACGTCATAAAACATATATATATATATATATGTGTGTGTGTTTGTGTGTGTGTGTGTTTGTGTGTGTGTGTGTGTGTGTGTGTGTGTACAGACTGTGTCATAAACCGTTTCTACAACAAGACCTTTATAATTATAGATCATTTCAAAGTAAATAACATAAGTAAAATGAATAACATAATTGGAACATAGTGGTACGTCTGGAACCATCACGACATCAAAAAGGATACAACTTGAACCAAAAAAATTGTTAAGATTGGGGTATTTATAGGGGTTGGAGCCGTGGGACTCAAGTAGTAATCTTTACTTAGGCAAATTTGTGATTTAAATTAGATTTTAAGGAAAAAATAGTCTTTTAACCTAAAATGAAATGATGAAAAGGGTGAGTCACATATATGACTCTCCTATATGAGTCATCTTAGAATGACAATGTCTTTATCTCATTAGCGGGTCCCGAAATCTCAGTATTCACTCTATCGTTCACCCGATTTCGTATAACACCCGAATAATATATATTATTTCACCTTTTTAGTGAAAATTTTCAAAATAACCTAAGTCGGTGGAAAAGTGTTATAAAACCTAACCATTTCGTTCACGAGTCAAAATTAGGTTTTTTGAGCAGTAAAATTTTACTGTTAGTGAAAACACAAACTGGGTTTCGTCTGAATTTTAGACCCAAAATTTAATCGTAACTCTCTACGGTAAAGTAGAGTATGGATATGACCTTGGTTTATCAAAAATAATTTTCTAAGTCTCTGATAAAAATATAAACATTTCTGTATATTTTATCGATATTAAAATAATGAAAAATCGGGGTGTTACATTACTACTGCAACGCCCCCGATTTCTGTCTTTCTATAACAGTAAATACATGTATATGTGTGTTTATTTTGGATAAACTAAAATAATTGTCTTGCTCTACCTTACCGTAGAAAGTCACGCCAAAATTTTCGGTCAAAAATTCAGACGAAAGCCGGTCTGTGTTTTCACCGACAGTAAGAATTTACTGAGCAGAAAACCTAATTTTGACCCGTGAACGAAACGGTTAGTGTTTTAGTCGTGTTTCCAATGAACTTGGTTATTTTGAAAAGTTTCGTTTGGGAATAAAATATATTTTATCCGGGCGAAATCTTCGAAAAATATGATCGGAAACTGTAACCGGATAAGCAACGAAGCAGAATAGATAGCTGAGAAGGTGGAGTAGACTTGTTGGAGATGAAGTGACTAGATGGGTGATGGCTAATGTCACGTCACAAAGAAATCATCATTACACTTTTTTGAAATCTACCATATTTTAATCCAAAACTCCTTAACCCTTCACTTTTTCATCCAAACACTCCCTAAGGAAAACTTGGAGCCCAAGCTCATTTTCCCTCTCTCCTCTCCACGGCCTCACACCCTTCTTTCCTATAAATATACTCATTTTTTTCAATCTCCATTTTACACACTCAAAACTAAGCAAAAAACTTACAAATTTCTTCCTCTAAGTTTTTCAAGCTTCAAGGGTAACATTTTCTTCCTCTACTCATATAAGTTCTTCCATTTCATTTACTTGATGAGTTATGGTTTGTTTTTCGAGTTGTTGTCCCTAAACTTCTAAAATCTCTAGAAATTAGTAGAAAAATTCGTTTGCCTTGAAACCAATTTCTATGAACTCATAATGACCTCTATATTGTTTATCTAAGAGCATGCATCAAACAAAATTTTCATTCCCTATTTTCCTTAGAAGGCCGAACATATGTTGTTGTTGAGTAAGGAAGTTTTGTTTGAACTTTTGAAGAATGATCATTGATTTGAAATCTTTTGTACGTTTTGTGGTTAAATCTAAAAGCATGAAAAGTTTGAAAATCCCTAGCCTATTTTATGTGTCATGGCCGAAACCCTAAGCTTGTGCTTAGAGGATTTTTTGTTCCATCTTTGTTAAATGATCATTGTTTATGAATATCTAATACTTAAGGATCATTAATCCATGAGTTTGAGAAATTTTGAAAATCTCTAACCTTACTTTTGTATCTTGGTCGAACCTATGCCTTAGTTGGATGAGATGTTTTTGGTTGTTTTTAACTTGTGTTGTGTGTTGGAATCTTTAGACTCCCGTCAGGAAACAGATTGAGGACGATCGTTACATGCAACCGAGAACAAGGAACTTTGCTTGCTTTGGAACGAGGTAAGAGGAGACTGCCTGAGGGATGTTCCAATAGCCGTATGCTATTAGTTGTGGTCTGTGATGTGTCCTGAGTCTTGTTGTGATTTATTTGAGTTATCTGATGTGATTGAACTGTCTATTTTAAATGCCTGAGCATTATCATTTATTTGAAAATGTGTTATAGCTTTACTATATGGCATGAACTGTATTAACTGTTATGATATTGATGTGGAAATATTACTGCTGTTGATTGATGTCTGAGAAGCCTGACATTCGTCGGTGCTCAATTAATTATTGAGATAAAAGTATGAAAAACCTTATGAGAACTTTGAACACAAATATGTTTAAAGGAGAACTTCTTTTGTAAAAAGAATGAAGTTAAGGTTGAAAAAAAAAAGAAAAATATATCTTAGTACGTTATCATTTTTTTTTTAAAATGAGATAGAAAGTTATTGTTAAGAACTAGGTGTTGAAATATTTTAAAGCTAGAGGAAAATCTTTTTGATTACAAATGATTTTAGTTTTAACAAAGACAATTTTAGAAAATATATTCATTGAAGAAAGCTTTTGACAAAATATTTACCTTAGTTGGTTAGAAATGGATTTTTACAAGAATCTTTATGAAATTCTAGTATTGTTTCTAAAAAAGGAAGAATTTTAAAGATGTAGAATTTTGAGAGAAACAAGGGATTTCTCTATAACTTAGCATTTATAAATGAATTTCAAATGAAAAAGGATTTTTGTGAAATACTTTTATTCAACCAAAAATATCGCGGAAAGCTTGGATATGTTATGGAGGTTTCGATTTGTATTTGTGTTTTACTGAACGAAAAGGAATAGACAAGTTGAACTTTGAATCTAGTATACGAGACGTCGGATACTAGTGTTCTATAATATACATGTCGATCTTGGATCCGTGCCAGGTTGTTGTGGGACTTGAGTCCTACTCACGTTGTTGTGGACTTTGAGTCCTATTCATGTTGTTGTGGACTTGATGTCCTAATCACGTTGTGATGAACATTGCTAAAGGTGAATGTTGTTTTCTATGACCACAAGCCTAAGACTGGTGCATCGGTTTAGGGCGTTGTGATTGAGCACTCGGACTTCATGTCCCATGTTGATTTTGAATAATCTTAAAACGTTGAAGTTTATGAATAGTCGTTTGCCTTTGAGATTCGACAAGAAAAGATTGAACACAAAGAAAACACTGAGAACAATTGTTTTTCATACATTTTTGGCAGACGTGCCAATCATTGTTAGGAGTGATGCCTTGATGGACGGGGTATTCACATCACGTGGTAGCATTGTGCCTTGATGGACAATGAATTCATAAGATTGATCACTGCATCCTAAATTGGACAATGTGCTATGAAAATCCATAAGATTGATCACTGCATCCTAAATTGGACAGTGTGCTATGGAATCCATAAGATTGATCACTGCATCATGTACTGTACAATGTGCTATGGAAAATTAACCACGTATGCCTTATTATGGCAATTGAGTTTGATCAACTCATAGAAAGATGATGGGATCTCATGAGATTAAGTTAGAGCCGGAATATTGAAGTGTTATGCATATTTTTATAAATGACTTTGACTGATCAGGTATGAGACCCTTGATATTATACATGTTTATTCTCAAGAATTTTATGTTATATGTCCTATATGCTTATATGATGTTTTGTGTCGTGCATATGGTTATTGTGATTAATCCATACATTGGTATCTCACTCTTGCATATTTTCATGTTGTTTCCTTTTCCTATATGGAATTGTTATATATATATATATATATATATATATATATATATATATATATATATATATATATATATATATATATATATATATATATATATATATATATATATGGGTTTAGATGGATCCCAATGCCCATTTGGCACTAGTGGGGATGCGACCCCTCACCTTTGAGAACGCTAACGACCTAGCGGTGTGGGTTATACATCTGGGATCCCACAGTGCCACCTATACCGAACCGGTAAGTTCTTTGGAGGGCAACGCAGAGGCGGGACCACAGCGCATGATTCAGCTAGTCAAGGCAGTGAGGATATCTCTGCCACCCACCTTGCTCTAACTTCAGCACTTAGCTGACCAGGGGTAGTTACACGTTCACCCACCCGCTCGGAGAGCCACTTTAAGGAGTTGTACCCGACTCATGCAGGAGGAAGATCTGGAGGAGTTCTTTGATGAGGAGCCTAAGTACTATTTTCTTGATGATGGCGATGATGACGACTCTCCTGATGAAGGAGGGGAAGTGTTGGATGCTTCACCTGAGAGCTCATTGGGGTGTGGGAGCATTTATCCTAGCCTTCCTAATTGTCACCTTTAGATAGACCAGCTATATGTGTCTTTTGTGGGTAGTGTATCCTTGTCCGACTGATTTCTGACTTCTGAGAGCCACAATGTTTTTGAGATGTGGTTTCATACCTTTTGCTTTTTGGTGTTTATGTATTTCTTTTTTATCTTCTTAACTTATGACAATGGCCTGCTCTTATAAAGGCCCTAAGTATTTTGTACTTAAGACTTGATGCTACAACTGATGATGTATATATATATATATATATATATATATATATATATATATATATATATATATATATATATATATATATATATGTTTATGTTATTCATGTTCTGAGTGTTCATCTTAAGAAAAGAAAAATTTTATCACTATTTTTGAGAATTTTTGAGAATATTTATATACTAAGAAAATGTTATTTTCTGAGAGTAACCAGCAATTTAATAAGTTTTATTTTCCGCAACGGGTAACCATGTGATGCCCAAGTTGGGGTGTTACAACTACCCCACTAAAAAAAATTCGTCCTCGAAATTTCATGACTCAAAACTAAACAGGATTTTCTTAATCCCAAGGTCTTACTCTCATAAGAAAGTATATAGAAGAACTTAGTCAATCTGAAAAGAATACAGCAATATCCAGTATGTAAAAAAAAAATTAATAAGTTCATGAGTATAAAAATGCATAGCTAATACATTTTTACAACCATGACTCTAATAAAGTTCCTTCTTTCACAAGAATTCCTAGTGGATTAGGAACTCAGAAAACGAATAGTTCCTAACCTTAAGAGGATTTATTCATTGCACAAGGGATTTAAAAACCTAGAGGATTTATTCTCGGATAGTCTGAGGAGTCTTAGATGACTCTCCTCCATGTCTTGCTCCTCAACCAGTCTGAGAAACATCTCTGTTACCATCTCTAGGGTCCCTCTTTGTGGCTCTACCGCCACCATGTGTACCACGCCCTCTACCACGAGCCAAGATCCTATTACAAGAAATCATCAACTCATATTTATATGACATATAATATCACATAAAACTGATATATAAATACTATATGCCATACAAATGTTTATTATCGCGTTCGGACTCAGTACCCAACCTCTAAGCATAGTCGATGTCCGAAGTGGATTCAACTAAAATGGCCAGTACACCCTAACCTCACAGTCTGAGCAGAATCAAATTGCTTTGATACCACCAAATAAAATATCCCAATGTCCCATTAAAGAACCAACTAAATTAATTAAAACCTAATCGTGATAATAACGTTAAATGGATAAACAAAAAACACTAAAGGAACAAAAACCTTAATATAACTAACAGCAATAAATAAACATCTCACACACATACATATATGTATTACATCATCATAATATACAGTGTTGTCAAACTGTAGAGGGTACCCCATCAGTAGGGCCCCACATAATGTACAAACTGTCATAAAATAAAATTACATCATAAGACTAAGAAAAGATGCTTCGTTGTCACACAAACCCCAGACCCTCTCAAAATACATCCAAAATTCTCACATCAAAAACCTATATACAACTCAGAATACGCACTCGCCTGTCCAACTACAGACGACTACTGCTACCATGACTGTTACCATGAGCTCCTCCGTGTCTCTGATAAGGTTTGGAAGGTCCTGACACTCCTCGTCTGCTACTAGAAGTACTCCTCCCCGCATGATAGACATCGGTATACGGTGCTATGTCGGGAAAATTGGCGGGAGGACTCCTGTCTAGCTAGTCGGACATCTGGGACCTCAGGGATCTCTAGTGTTGGAACGGGATCAATATCTGGTACCACCTGGTCCAATCCATGATCATCTGGTGCGGGTGCGGGTACAGGTATTGATACTGGCATAGGTACAGGCACCGGGACTGGAACTAGTATCATCCGAGGTATCGGTGGCATCGGTGGGAAAGGCGGCTCAGGGAAACCGACAGGAAAAGGAAAAGTTTGGACGAGACCGAAAGTCCCGTTCAAACCAAAGAAAGGTCCCTTTCCCATCCTCGTTGATGCTAAAACTGGACCCGTATAAACCGTGAAACGAGTGATGAGGTCCTCACGCCACCCTTATGAGTTCCATGGTCGCCAGCAGCGAGAATCCCACTGGCTCGGTCATCCATGGATGGTCCGGGTACGCCATGGTAAGAAACTATTTATCATCAAATATGGAAAATTGTACATAACATATAATCAATAAAGTCACACAAACATGCATCACAGATAGATATATGTATATTCAATCATCCTCGAGACACATTATCATCCTCTACCCTTCACACTCATGCAACTTAAGCTGACCGGGTCACCACTAACCTTTCAAACATCCCTCGTCTGATTTGGGATGTTAGTCGGTCGTCCAATCGACGCGTCCCCAGAAACCGGTGCACACCCTCATCCGCGGTTGGATGCTCATGCAAAGCAAAGACACTCTAGCTGCACATCTCACTCCGGTGCACACCCTAGTTCTCACTCGAGGGTGCTCATGCATAGCAATTACACTATAGCGGATATGTTATGGTAGTCTCCCTCAGCTTTCGTATAAGGAAACTCGCCCGTGACTCTGGTATCCATAATCAGATACACTGACCTCGTGTGTTCCAAACACACGGCTGTGATCAACAACATGCATCTATATGAGTCTCACTGACTCGTACTAGGTCATTACCTAGTGCCTCAACCTTTCCTCATCATCTCCTATAATATCTCAAGTCTCATAATCAATAAAAATTAATTAATTATTTAGGTTAGCCAAAACTAATACATACATCATACTCACTCCAACGTGCGTCACCCTAAATTATCATATACCAATACCAAGAAGCCAAATAAGCATGTTATAGCAACCAAAACATTTTATCATATCAAGAATAATAGAAATATTAAAATAATAATAAAATATTCAAATAACATAATTACCCCAAACATAACACATTAATCCAACAGCACATAGTGAATAGCTTAATAGGTAAAATCAGGTAACATCGAATATCTCAAATTTAACCTAACGGCGATAAATCTACAACCTCCATATCATCATTAATACCACTAAGTTGCCCCCAATGTGATATTGACATTGTCAATTATTTGCCTACTAATAAGGTGTAGGTTGCCCTACGCCCTTATTGAATAAAATGCTACTTAGCCATTTCCGATGTTAGATGGCTTCTTTCTCCCACCTGAGATGTGTATGGCTAGCTCTTAAGCAATGAAACAGACACTCCTCTAAAGCTTACAAATCATCATGCAAAGAAAAAGGGTGTCCGGGTCTCCAAAAATTCACTTGAGTACATTATTGTGAAGCATACGTTACGGGTAACCCTAATCTGAAAAAGGAATCGAAAACCGATAGACGGATTGAAAGATAACCTCAATACCGTCACCGACGACATTTCGAAATAATAAGGGCATAGATTACCATATCTTAGAGAAGAAAAAGAAGCTAGGGTTTGGAAGATATTGCTGCCACGACCACAACGGTATAATCAGAATCGCGATAAGATGAACGATCGAGCCGGAAATCGAGTTAGAAGCTCACTCTCTCTCCTCTATTCTATGTTCTCTCTCTCAACTCTCACTGGTTTATTTTTTGTTACAGGATGAAGGTTAAAACTTTCACCCCAAGTCCGTTTTTATTTTTGCAAGTTAGCCTGCCCATGCTTGAGCGTGGGAAGGGCCACGCTTGAGCGTTCCCAAGCTTGAGCGTGCCCATGCTTGAGTGTGTTAGGTTTCTTCAGTGTGAAGGTCGTCGCTCCAGCGCCCCATGCAGCCAGTCCATGCTTGAGCGTGGCTGCGCTTAAGAGTAGAAAGAGCCACGCTGGAGCATGGGATCCTAGGTAGCAACCCTAGTTGTTGTTTCAACTTATTCCGACTTCGTTTGATAGCGTACTTTCCATGCAAAGGTTCCTACACCTTAACCAACATATCAAACATCTAATCCAGGTCTTAAACATATTCATCATAAGTATAAACAAATGCTAAAAGCACGGATGTGACACTTGTATCCACGTATGCCTCTTCCATATGCAAATATTGTGGATTTTATTGGACGAGTGGTAAGAAAGGATCTGAGACAAGGAAAAGTACTTTTGAAGAAAAATAAATAAATTTTCCAGAGTTTAAATAACTACACGATGCACAATTAATAAGTCAAAAGATGATATTTAATGTATCACTTTCATCATTAATATTATATCATAAAATTGTTCATTGAATAAAATCCTTGAATTTATAAAAGGAAATAATTTTTTTAGGATCAAATATTGAAGATTTAAATTAATTCACTAAATTTCATCCTTTGAATGATTAATTTCTGATCCTATAATTATTTAAAAACTTGAGAATCCATTTCTATATCTCATGCTCTTATACATATCCTTATCTCTTATAGTTTTTAACATCTCATCCTAACATGGGCATATAATAATGTTTTAAGAACCGAACCGAAGATCGAACCGACAAGAGCTCCGAGTGGTTCAACTGGTTAAACCAATGGTTGAACCAAACGAGTAATAAATAAATAAGTTATTATATATATATATATATATATATATATATATATATATATAAGTATATAAAAGAATTATAAAGTATTAACATTACCTTTTTGACTAATAGTAGTTATTAACATTTTTCTTTCAACGTTTCAATTAGTGGTTTTGTTTTATGGTCAATATTGCTATTAGACTTTTATTTTAAATGTTATCTTTTTGGCCAGCTATAGCTAGTATAGTAGGTTTATTGTCTCCAGTTGTTGTTAGCTTGGGTGACGTGTTTTCATGCTATGTACTCTGGTTTTGTATTGTTTCCCACATAAGTATTTGTTTTTGTTTTAAACTTTTTACTTCCCCTTTCTTTCATCTCCCCTTCACTCAGTCTGTTGAAGTGTTGACCATGCATCATGTACAAAGGTGAGTAAAGACAATGATCTGGACCACTTTTACTCTCATCTTCCCTCTCTCTCACCTCCCCCTCACTTAGCGCGATGGTACCACAACCAACTACATGACAGGTGGTCACCTACCACTTCCTTTAGCAAATGGAACACTTTCAACCGAGGAAAAAGCAAGGAGAATATATTTGGCCGTCAATTTTTTTTTCGACCGGCCAGTTTCTAGGAACTGGTTTCGATTCGCCAATTCGATCGATTCATGCCCGTTCTATTAGGTTTTCACGATTTATTGGGAGTAGAGGTTCTTGGGGACCGACCGAACTGGAGACACGGCCGGTTCCCGATCAACCATTTGAACTAGCCGGTTCGGTCCGATGTTTAAAACACTAGCATATATTCTTACGATCAAATACTAACAATAAAAATTATTTTATTAAATATCAATCCTTGAATAACTATTTATACATGAATAATACACTATTTATTCTCAAAGATCTTATATTTCTCCTTATCTCTTATAGTCTTCCAAACCTCATCCAAACATAGCTATAAGATTTTTAGGTGTAAATGAAAGAAAATGACTTTGTTGTACCCCACTACCCGAGTCTAAGTTTTAGTGTTAAGTGATTTCACTCTTGAATTTTTTAAGTAGTTGTCATGGAGAGTGGAGATTAGAATCGAACTTCCAAGTAAGATGCTCATCCAACCCAAATCACCATGTGTTCGAGCTAGGTCGGGTTGAATTTTTCATACTAGAAAAAATATTATTGAACCTACCTTGCTCATTTAACCCGTGGCTCACCCGGGCTGCCTCGTGGGTTTAACAAAAAAACAATTCACTTTTGCTAGCGGGTTATTGGGTCAGCTATATTCTGCTTGGCTGGTAAATGCCTACAAAACTTAGTATGGGCTGGATTAGGGTTGTCAACCTCATTTTACAATTTAGAAATCATTATAAAATGATAAAAATCATAAAGCTAAAGACATAGGAGAAAGTATTTGAGTTAAGTCATTCAACCATAGTTTACCAGCGAGCTTAGGTCATTCACGTACAGCATTCAACCACTACAAGCTTAGGTGTTTGTATGGGACCAGCCCTCCTCCTCCTCCTCCTCCTCCTCTATTTGCATTCAACTTGTCGTCGTATCCATGTATGCCTCTCCCATATTCATTCCTCTTCTCTATTTTCAGATCTAACATCATCTTAATTTTGTAAGGCGACATGAGATTCGGGTTTGAGAACAGTTTTGAGATTTCAGAATTCGTTTTCCACATTCGAGAATTCATTTTTCAATCTTTGTACATTAAGTTTTCAACATTGGTAATTTGAGAAATTCATTTGTATATATGATTTTTCTTATTTTATTTCAATTTTTTTTTTTTACTTTGATGAGCCATCCTATTTGACCCTTATTCTAAAAAAAATTGATTATTAATTCAATGAAATCCTTCAATGAAAATAACTTTTTAGGCTAAAATATTAGTGATAAAAACTAATTCATTTAACATTAATTTTGAATCATTAACTTAATGTTGTGCAGTTATTGAATGAAAGAGAAAAAAAAATTCAAAAAATTCTTAGATTAAAAAAAGGGGACAGTAAGAAGATTCTTTGAATTACTCTAATATTCTATTGTTTGAAATGAGGTTGACAAAAGTTCAACACAATTAGGGGGAAATATCATAGTGAAAGACAGACTGAGTAGCTTGCGAGATAAGATAATCCATCGCATCCTTTCCTTTCTGGATGCAAAATCTACAGTTCAATCTAGTTTGCTCAGCAAGCATTGGAAAGACCTTTGGAAATCCCTCCCTATCATTAACTTCCACGACCAACCCTTCGATGATCCTTTGGGTTTCCAATATTTCTTGGATGATTTCCTATTCTATAGATACCCTTCCAACAATGTTTACATATTGAAATTTGAGTGCCACCATGAACTCGAAAATGGGTACATTGTGGATTCCATCATTGATTACATTGTACCAAAGGACATTTAGGTTGTTGCCATCCTTGCTGAATGTGTTGTACAGAAACTACCCCGACTCTTTACTTCTCAAGCCTCGACTACACTCATGCTATCAGACATAACAACTGAAACTACAACATTTGGCTTTGTTTCCTTGTGACACTTGTATCTTGATGATTGCATGTTTGAGTGTCATGATTGCGAGGTTCTTGACCCTTTTAGTGGCTGCCCCAATTTGCAGTGTCTCTTCCTACATAGTTGTAATTACTCTGGAAATTCTTAGAGGTTTAAGATTTATGCTCCTCAGCTCAAAGAATTGAGCAAATCATCTCTAAGAGTGGATGAACAATTTGATTCAAATTGTGTGATTGAGATTTTCACTCCAAAGCTTCAATCTTTATGCGATGAAGATAATCAATATCTTTATGATTTTTACATTGAGGTGAACCTTCCCTTTGTAGAGAAAGTCGACATTGATGTGGGTAGTCTTGAGCTATCTAAATAATTGAAGGAGACCGAGGCCACTAATTTGTCTCTAAAGCTGATTAAATTGTTTGATGCAATGGGAAGTGCAAAGTTTATTTCTTTATCACCTAGTATCTTCCAAGTAAGTATATTTATTTGTGAAATATTATATTTCAGTCAATAATAGGTAGCATACTATACTTGAAAGCGGAATTCTTGTTTCTCTATAACTTCTTAGGTTCTATCTATGTTTCCTGCTCTCCGAGAAGGTCGATCTACTCCTTTCACCAGAGTTCATAGTTTTGAGTTCACAACTAGAAAAATGGTTTTTAGCGACAAATTTACCTACTGATTTAGATACGTCACTACTAGCGAATGAAATTGCGACGAAGTTTTTTTTTCAAAAATTGGTTACTGGTTTATCTCAGCGACCGAATTAGCGACCGAAATATTCGGTCCCAACATATTTGGTCGCTAAATCGGTCACAGCACCAAAGTTTAAAAAGTCAAACTATTTTTCTTAATCAGCGACCAATTTAGCTATCGTTATTCTGGCAAAATATAGCGACCAAATTTAAATCGGTCACTGAATATTTTTAGTGAACTGCGACCGATACTGTGACCGAAAATTTGGTCGCTATACCTGAACCCTAAGTCAGCAATACGGGCTCCTTTTCCCCTCACTTTTCATTTTTCCCTCTCCCTCTCCGTCGTTTTGTATTTTGATGCTCTTTATTTCATTACATTGACAATTATGCTTGTGATGTGTATGTTTCTGTGTCTCAGATTTCGTCCCGCACTTAGAAGTTCATATTCCCCTTCTTAGTTTAAGTCTTAGTGAGGTAAGTCAATAGTCCCCTTCCTATGTTACGAGCTTCTTATTGTTTTGCATTACTTGTAATGTGTTATGTGAATTGATTTGTTGTTTGTTAGTGGAGAGAAAAGCCTAATAGGTTGTTGGATGTGTGCTAATAAATTTATTCAAATGCTTTCTATTTGTCTCATTTATGTTTTCTTTGTTAATGTAGAGCGGAGCTCATTAGGTTTGATATTGTATGAGATGCATGTCTGCTTATGTGCTGATAATTTAGAAACCATGCTTGTGTTTGTCAACTTGATTTGTTGTTTGTTTGTAGAGAGAAGAGCTCAATGTTTTGTGATGTTGTTTGAGATGCATAACTGGTTGTGTGTTGATAATTTAGAAAAGTTGCATGTGTTTGTCTATTTTATTTGTTGTTTGCTAGTAGAGAGCGGAGCTCAATAGGTTATTTGTCAATTACTTAATGTTAAGTGTACAGGACCACTACAATTTTATCTGCCCCGTTAACTTGATTTGATGTTTATTAGTAGAGAAAGATTAGGCTAAAGTTATTTTTAATGTTAATAATTTATAAAAGCCTTAGTTTCCCATTTGAGACACAATATCAATGAGAATGTGTACCTTCTTAAGGTACACGTGCTCTTGTATTGAATCTTCAATTGTCCAAGTTGAACAGTTTGGGAGAAACATTTTCTTCACAAAGTTAATAGTTATTCTTTGCATTCTCATATCTTACACTTGATTGAATTTTGGTCTGTTACATTTCCTGTTGTTCTCCGGGTGCAAATTTGACCGTGGTGGATGTCACTGTGTTCAATTCGTGTATACCAGAGACCAATGGGAAATGCTACCGAAATTTCGTCAGGTACGAGGTATGAGAATTAAGGAATAACTGTTAACGGAGTGTTGAAAAGGTTTGTTCTCGAATGGGATAGGGTCATACCCTGTGACAAGAAGAAGACGAGAATTACTCGACTAAGTATTGTTGTTCTAGTTACCAGTCATGGAAGCTCCTAAGCATCGAAGGTGGAGTTTGCTCGTAACTCTGAGGAATATCTAAGATAATAAAAACCAAAGATGAGGTATCCTTGTAAGAGATGTAAGTGCAAACGATATCATTATGGGGACGACATGATCGCACATCTCTATAAGAAGGGGTTCTTTCCTAATTACTACTACTGGACCAGCCACGGTGAGAGATTTCCCCCGTTGCCACCTATTGTGGTGGACGATGCATACTATGGGGCTAGTGAGCATAGAGAGGAATACAATCCGTTCGAGCAGATTGTTATGGATCATGCTGGCCCCGAAGTTGGTAGGAACATTCAACGAGACGGTGTGATGGGGTCCCATCACATAGAGGAGGATCCGAACCCCGAGTCACAAAGATTTTTTGACATACTAGGAGCCGCACAAGCTCCTTTGTGGGATGGTTATCAGGATACTCTGAACTGTCCGCTTCTCTGGTTGCTCTTAGCCTCAAGTCCGATGGCAATATGACTGAAGGTGATATTGATTGGTGGGTTCAATTTATGGGTAGGGCAATGCCGAGCGACAATCGAATGCCTAGAAATTTTTATCAAGCTAAGAAATCAATGATAAACTTGGGTCTGGGTGTTGAGAAGATTGAGTGTTACCCGAATGGTTTCATGTTGTATCATAATAAATATATGGATGCGACTGTTGATACTTGTAGATTTTGTGACGCTGATCGTTACAAGATAAGAATTGATATAAGGGGGGTTGAATTGTGTTTACCAACTTTTTTGGTTACGTAAAAAAGGATTTTTGCAGGAACAACAAGTTGTACTTAGATAAGAGAAAATCAGACGAGTGAATCGTCTAATATTCAAACAAGGCACACGGGCAGACAGAGTAGGGTAAAACAGTTTGATATTCACAATATTAACTCCCCAAGTTAAAAGCTAAAACATAAAAAAAAAACTCAAGCAAAATAAAGAGATAAGGGAAAAGGAATATCACACAAGATATTTATACCGTTTCACCCCAAAATCTGTAGGGCTACATCCAGTTTCTTGGGAGCACCAAGTTTCCACTATAACTGAGTAAATTACAGTACAAGTATTCTTTGGACACCTAGCCTCTTCAGGCTCAATACTCAAACAAGTATTCTTTGCACACCTAGCCTCTTCACGCTCAACACACAAGGAATATATAGGTTTTGTGTAATTAATACAACTTGCAAGTCTTTCAGATCACACTCAAGGAGTGGAATAAATATGAAGTGTGAAAGACTGCGAATTAATATCAAATTATTGAAAGTGTATTCAATGAAAGGATGAAGAAGTTAATGAGGAGAGTAAATGCTTCTGTGCAGTGTTCTTAATGATATTCAACTTCTTCTGTTCATCTTCATTGTTCGATCTATTTAAAGGCTTCAATCAAGAGATCCGTTTAGACACAGCTTTAGAAAATGTGTTCTTTTGATTTGAACTTCTGAGACACCATTAATGCCAAAGAGTCGTTCTGCATAAACAATAAATGCTTGGGAACGTTTAGCTTTGACAAGGTTGTCCAAGAGTACATTTTAATCTGAATCAGCTAATATTTCAGAGTATGCAGCAGCAAGCTTCTTTTACTTACAGCAGCAGGCTTCTTTTACTTCCAGAAAACACTTTTACTTTGTACTAAAACAGAGAAAAAGTTACTGCTGTGGTACAGAGATTGCGTGTTTATTCCTTAAAACCTTGAAACAAACGTTCTTTATTCTTTATCCTTTGAGCTATTGTCTAGATGTCTTCGAGATCCTTTAGGAAGGCATTTAATATGAATAAGATGACTTGGACTTCATTTCTGACAAACTGACATTATACCAGAGTTGGAAAATCTGATGGGTGAGAAGTAATCAGAAATTAGACAAGTGCTCAAGCAGTCCAAAAACTAGACGGGTGATCATTCAGTCCAAAACTAGATGGGTGATCATGCTGTCCAAAACTAGACAGGTGATCGTGCAGTCCCAAACTAGACGGGTGCTAGCGTATTCCAAAAGTCAGGCGGGTGATCAACTGAGTCTATTTCAGACATATGCTTCTTTCCACGTCTTCAAGTAAACTCAGATCTTGATAGCACGTTGACTTGGTCTTTGACTTAAAATCATACGATTAATTTTCAGACAGGTCTTATAAACTGAGCTCTACTAAAAAGCAGACGAGTCAGAAAGTAGACGAGTGACCTTATATCTGATTTTCTGCACACTTAACATATTTTTCAGTAATTTCATCAGGTTCAATATTATCATACTTAATCTTTTTGGAATCATCAAAACTTAGAGAATTGACACATTGAATGTGTTTCGGACTTATGAGGTCTCAATATTCTCCCCCTAGATAGCCAAAAGCAATACAAAAAGAAAAAAAAAGCAAGTCATTTCATATAACCAGAGTCAAGTGTTACAAGTGATAGACATCACTGACAATGGCATGACTCGAGGGAATGCAGCTTGAAATGCAGCATGACTCAAGAAAGCTTCCATCATCTTCGACATTGCTTGCTATTGAGCTATCATCTAATCTTGAAATGCAGCTTGCTAAGCAATTGCTTCATCCTGTCTTTGGATGACAGTCTGCAAACTTGAAGACATTTCATCTAGTCTATGATGGGCAGTAGGATCGTAAGCAACTACAACAGTAGAATCTGTTGTAGCCATTGCAGCTACAGATGCGGATGGAGGAGGTGGACTAGGAGGAGGAGTAGGAGGTAACTCTTCAATAATAATGTGGTCCTCAGGCTGAGGGTCTAGAGAAACATTGATTGTGTAAATGGAAGGTGAAAAAGGATAGAGAGCATAGGCTTGACTACCTCTGGTTGGAATGGTTTTCTTCTCTTCTTCAGACACTCCAAAGCTAGAGCCACATCTCTAGTAGATGTCTCTGACTTTTAGCAACTTGTGATGGGCCTCTGTAGTGAACAGCCTTAGTCTGGATTTGCATTTGTTGTCATTGAGCTTGATCATACAGAATTGTTGATCTCCAGGCAAGTCGTTGACCTTTTACTTTCCTTTCAAGGTCATGGAGTCAGGCATTACTTTGAGCTCAGTAGAGGGTCTCATGAAGATGTGAGGATTGAAGAGCCATTTGTTTACTAGTTTTGGTTTTCTGGCGAGCTTAACAAGCTGCCTTTCAGCTTCAAGTGAAGCAATGACATCTAAGTCTTTGCTGCTGAGAAAATTTGAGCAAGACTCATTTGTGACAGAGAAAGGAGTGGTTTTGGATGAGAGGCAGTATAGAGGTAAGGTGGCTAAAAGGAGTGGGTTGTGTCTTGTTTCAGAGAATAAATCTGGAAAGATTATTCTCAGAGAGACATGGTTCTGGTTTCTGATGTAATCAGGGGTTTGTATTTTGGGTGAAGGTGGAGGAGTGGGATTGTCAAAATAATCAAATTCATTGACATCCTTAGTGATAATAATGTCAGAATGATGAGATGTTTGTGGTGTGGAAGTATCAAACATGCGAGTTTCTGATATGGTAGGATTGGGTTCAGAAGAGTGATGGATGGGTGATGTGTGTAAAGAAGTTGGAATTTTTTGTAAAGAAGGTGGAGTAGGGTTGCTTTGTTGTGGTGGTGGTGTTGGTGTTCTTTGTAGTGGTGGTGTTGGTGATGATGGCTGTGGAATGGAGGTTATTGTGGTTGTTGGTTGAGGTCGAAAGGAGGATTCTCTTTGAGGTGAGGGTGATGGTGATGGATTAGAAGGTAATACCAATTTCCTTGTTGTCACAGTGGTCCTCTTTTTCTTAGGGATCACTGTCTCTTCTGGTTGAGACTTCCCCTCAGCTTGCACCGCTCTCTTCCTCTTGAAGACTTTTGTTATACTAGGTGCAGTAGGAGCAGAAGCAGCAACTTGCTCAGAAGATTCAGCAACAGGGTCAACAACCTGAGAGACATCAATATCATCTTGAAACATAAGCTTCATCAATTGAGAGAGTAACTTTTCTCTTCTTCCTTTGAAGTTGAGACCTTTCTTCTTCAACAGGTTCCTCAAAAGGTTCAGCCTTAACTACTGGAATACTTAGTCTTTCACTGGCAGGTGCAGCAGAGGAAGATGCATAAGCAGTTGAAGGTTCTGCAATGGGTTGAAGTTGAATTTTCACCAAAGACAGGGTCTTTGAATTTATCTCTGTGCAGAGATCAGCATGGAAAGGTTGTGACATGTTGTTCAAAGAGTTGGCTCTGAAGATTCTTGTCATAAGCATGCCATAGGGATATCCACTCTTGCACTTCCCTTTAACAGTTTTCAGCATGTGTCCAAAAATTAAATCTATGATATCTATTTTGATTCTTTGGACTAAGTGGTAGATAGAAATTTTTTCTATCTTACTCACATGATCCTTAGAACCAGTTTTAGGTATCACACAGTTAATTAAAAGAACATGAAGAAATCTTGCCTTTGGAGTTAGGAACTTTGAATCAAAGTCCTTTGGCTTGGGACCTCCATACAGTACAAGGTTCACAGCTGCCTTGCCACCTTGATTTTTCATCCAGCTTTTTGTCGTAGCCCGCTCCTTCTCTAGGGCACTTAGTCACTTCAGCGAGTGACTCATGGGTGATGAAGACATGGTCTTCATTAACATCACCAGAGATCGTGAAGGTTGTGTCGTCCTTGGTGACTTTAGAGTTTTTCCAGAAGTCCCTAACCAAGGAAGGATAGACATCTTCTATAATCTGGAAGAATGGTAACCACCCAGCATGTGTGATTTCTGGCTTGACATCTAATCCTTTGTTCTTCAACTCAAAGAAGTTAAGGATCCTTCCAGGATGCACTTTCTTTATTTCTGTTAAAGAAAGTCTGGATCTTTCAGCAACATCTTCAAGAAAGCTTTTGGGTGCCATTGAAGTTGGCACAGGCAAACACAAGAAGCGGGGTTGAATTGCGTTTGTTAATAATTTTCGTAAAAACCCTTTTTAACAACTTTTTCACAAGAAGAAGATAAAAAAAAAAACACACAAGAAATACTTTTTAAAAGATTAACAAAATCAATATCAAAACCCCACAGTTAGTATAAACAAATAAACTGAAGAGCTTAGGGATAGAAAATTCACGCAAGAAATTTTATCCTGGTTCACTATCTTCCAACCAAGAGCCACGTCTAGTCCCTTCGACTTGAAGGATTTTTCCATTATTTCTCCAAATAGATTACAAACAAGTATTCAACACCACTTCAGGCTACAAGTATTCATTTCTTACCAAGCCTCTTCATGCTCTAACTCTATCACAGGGATTTAAAGGTTGATCTTCTTAACTCACTAACTGTGAGAGTATGACAATTTGAGATCAGTTGAATATTACAACAATATTCAAACTAAAAGATTACAGACTTTAGCTTTTGAAATAATGAAAGAATAAGAGCTTGTCTTCTCAAGAATTGTATTGGCAGAAGTTAGGCTAGCAAAAGTTGTTCTTCAGTATCTGAGGTCTTCTACTTATATAGTGACCTTTTTCTTCCTCTGTAATTCTTCAACGGTTACTTTGAATAACCCCGTTTAGAGATAGAATTAAATGAATGATATCCGTTGTGACTGATAGCTTGATTTTGGCGAGTTGAAAAGTATCATTGGTTATCAGAAAATCACAAAATGGAGGCTCACAGTTCTGAGAAATTGTACCTTAAAACCTTTCATTCCTCCTTTGTGTATAACCCAGCTTTTGTTCAGCAATAAAGATGTCATCGTACAGATCATTTTGCAATTCCAATTGTACTATTTGCTTTTTGTATTTCCTTGATAGTACTATGAACTTGTTCAAGGGAAACATGACAGTAAATCGGATAAAGACAAATGGAAAGAACAAATATTCATTTGAAATAAATATCAATCATTTGAAATAAATTCATTGTGGACCAGATTGCATTAAATCATATTCAAGGTAGTAAAAATATAGAACTCTGTACTTAGTTTCAAGAACGTATCTATACAAGATTTTAATTATGCTCGTCCACTGATGTGGCAGAAGCGCTCGTCCACTAATGTGGTAGAAGCGCTCGTCTACTAATCTGATAGAAGCGCTCGTCTACTAAAGTGATAGAAGCGCTCGTCTACTAAACTGGTAGAAGCTCTCATCTACTAAAGTCTTTGGACTTGGTAAGTCCTTAGAGAACCTCCGTCCAATGACGTGGCACTATGGATTTCTACTGAATTTTAGTTAGGCATTATTGATGTATACTTGAGTTTCAAGGATAGCCCTCGTCTGCTGACGTGGCAAAATGGATGCACTTATTTTCAAGTCTTTGGACTTGCTATACCTAACAAGTTATTTAGGCATTCATTTATAGCCTCATCTACTAAAGAAAAACCAATCTAATTATCATTTAAAGTATAAACAGTTTAAATAACCTTTGGATGGGTAATTCTTTGCACGAGTCCAAGAATTGTATACCTTATATTATTTTGAATATTCCTGCATAAACTGAACTCACTTGTTAGATCTCAACTAACACTTTGCCAAGAAAATTTAATCCTTTTGTTAGCATCAAAACTTAGAGATTATTAAATCCAAAACCACTTTGGTTCCAACAATCTCCCCCTTTTTGATGATGACAAAAACTGATTAAATTTAAATAGCAAAGTCTAAGATAGCTTGCAAGGCTCCCCTAAGACAAAGCATTTAAGCAGACTTACAAACTAACAGATAGATACAAACACTTATCACAAGTATCAGAGCTTCATAAAACAAAGCGAATAATTTAAGCATAAGTAAAGCCGAGTAATTTAACAAGTAGATGCAAATGAAAATGCAAACATCTAAGTGCTTTTCAACAACTGACTTTGAATATAATTTTCTTTCTTTTACTTTCTCCCCCTTTTTGTCATCAACCAAAAAGGTAAAAAGGGAGTGGACCATCATCGTCAGCAAAAATAAAATAAGAAAGAAGATATTCTAAGAAGAAGGAGGTGGTGGAGGGGGTTGGTTTGAATTTTGATTTTTCTGAAATTCCATTAGCAAGGCCAGCATTTGGGTCACCATGGCATTTATAGGGGCCAAGGTATCTTTCACTTGCTTTTGCACTCTTTCTTCAATTTGTTGTGCCATCTGCTTGGTCTTCTCTTCAACTATCTTTCCAACCTTATCATCAACAATTCTTCCAATGATGTCTTCAAGATTGGATGGCAAAGATAATTGTCTTGAGCTCTCAGCAGAATCTAAGATAGTGTCTTGAGCTTGGGCTGGTGGATGAACCATAGCAAGGGCTAATGGTTGAGAAGATGTCTTAGTAGACTCAACACCTTGCTTAGAAGCACATATCTCATCAGACTGTTCTGTCATAGATGGCTCAACAGTAGCAACAACAACCGCATCAGCTAAAGGAGTGTGGAAGGTTCAGGTTTTGAGAAGATTTTTACATTCAGCTCAGGACCTTCTACAATTAATTATTCAGATGTATGCTCGGAGGATGAGGTTGAAGCTGTGGCAAAAGCATATTGTATAACGGGTTCAGGGATATCCTTTGCCCAGTGAATTGGTGTAGGAATTTTCACATCTCGGCTGGCTATTGGCAGACCCCACAGATCCTTAAAGTTTAGATATCTGACACTCGAGAGTCCACATCTGCCTTTGAATTTAGGAGTCTTCTTCTTTTCTTCAGTAGTCAGGCCAAAAGTGGAGGCTTCTCTGGTGCAGTGAATTAGGTGGGATTGCCAAAAAGCTCCTGCATAGTTAGCCTCATTGACCATCTCAGTTGGCAAGGACCGAATATAATCCATTTGTGAGTGGTCAAAGGGTTCAGGATTGAGATCCAGCATGATGTCTTCAACTACTGGCATCTTTCCTTTGTGCCTTGGATGCTTCCTGTCCTTGTCCTTGTTTAGATCAACCATTGACAGCCTAGGACAGATCTTGTTGGGCTTGACTCCAATATTTGTAGAAGTAGAGTGTCTTAACCAGGTGGGAGGGACAAATCGTGCAGCTTTGTCTGCTCTGAAGTGGCTGAATTCCCATTTCAGCATTTCATACATTAGTGTGTCCACAAACTGGTCAACAACAGCTCCATATATACTTGGATGTTTGAAAGTCATCCATTTTGTAGTCTAATCCATGACAAAAGGAATTTTCCTGGAGGATCTGGCTCTTTTCTCAAGAACACTGCCAAGATTCTTCTTGTTTGGATCTGTATGCCAATCAGATATGATAACTCTTTCTACTCCATCATTGAAAGGTTTAAGAGGTGGAAGATTCACTAGGTTGGGGTAGATTTTCTTGGCAGGGAATCTTTGTTGGGGAAGTTGGTGAGGAGAGGTCCATGTTCATTGAACATTTGAGAAGGGAATGGGCCAGTTGGAGTGTGGGGTTTAGGGTTGACCTAGTAAGGATAGATGTTGAGGGGTTCAAACTCATATTCAGCCAGGGGATACCATTTTGTTAGAATGAGTTCTGGTTCATGTGGAATGGTGTGGAAGAGTATTTTCCATTCTCTCTGTACTTTGGCCCAATTTTCAGATTTGCCAGTATAGAGAGTGGAAGAGGGAATTATGGGTGGAAATGGAGTTTTCAAGGGTTTTGGAAATGGGGCTCCAATGGTAATACTGTTATCAATATGTGGTAGTGGTAAGGGTGGTGATTGTGGCAGGGTAGGAACATAAGCATTATTCACATCATATGGAGCAGAGAAATTATCATCAAGAGTTGTCAAATTTGATACTAATTCATCTATTGCTAACCTAACAGGGTCATTAGCAGAGATTACTACCTCAGAAGTCAAGGTTGTTCTAGCCCTTTTTGTTGGTTGCATTTTCTTCTTAGCAATTGGACCAGCAACAACAGCATCTTGTTTTTCAAGAACAGCAGTAATAGGGAGTTCATCATCGTCTTCTTCTTCAGACATAATGACTTTCCTTGCCCTCTTTGGTGCAGGTGGACGAGTAGCACCAGAGGATACAGAGGGGATCGATCCTCTAGTTGTCCTCTTGGGAATAGGTTGCCTCACAACATAGTCTTTCTCTTGGTTCCTTTCTTCAAACCAAGAATTGCAGCTTCGTTGGCTTCAAGAGACTCTTCCTTAACCTTCTTTTCTCTTCAAGCTTTGCCAACTCCACTTGCTTGTAACTACTGAGTTGCATGCCACTGAGATTTACTCTGCCAAAGTCTACAGCTTGCAATCATTTCTCACGAAGGAGTCTTTCTTGTTCATCCTTAGGCTTTGCACACAGAATATCATACACGCCTTGCTGCTTGAGAATTTTTGACAAGAGATGGGTGAAGGTAATGTGAGAGGCAGATTCTTTGTTGGTAATGGCATCCTTGAAGAGATGAAAAAGGATCCATGGAAGGTTAATCTTGGTTTCAAAAACCAAATGGTACAGGCAGAACTTGTGAAGAGCTGATAGATTGTCCTTGGAGCCAATCTTATGCAGCACCACCTTGTTCAGAATCTGGTGAAGAATTCTGATGTGATCTTTCATCTCATATGATTTCCAAGAATGATTTCTCACGCTTTCTTGCTTCATAAGGGTAGAAGCAATTGTTTCCGGACCACCTAGGTATTCTTCCCAGTTTTCAGTGAAGACTAATCCTTCTTGATCACAAGCAATTGCATCAGAGATGGTTTACTCTGATACTATCACTTTCCTTCCCAGCACGAACCCAATCACTTCTGTTTCATAGATCTTTGGTCTCCTCCAGAGTTCCCTTATCAAGTCGGGATACACCAAGACCTTTTCCAAGAAGATTCCATCCCAACCAACAGCGTTGAAGAACTTACTCACATCCAAATTGTATTCTTGAATTATTCCAAAGTTGAAGTGGTGTTCCATGGATATAGACATAGTGTCAGTTACAAAAGCAGGCATGGGAGCAGTGTTTGAAGCCATTGTTGAGTAAGAAGAGTTTTGGAAGAACAAGGGAGACAAAGAGTTGGAAAGATTCAGAGAGAGAGATGTTGTAAGGGATGAAGAGATATGAAAAGATTTTCAGAGGGAAAGAGGTTGCTTTTAAATATTTCTGAAAATCAACGATTTCCAAAAAAAAGATAATGACAAGACATGTCATTAAGTGTAAAACAGCGTTGCTAACCTTCGAACCGTAAAAAGTTACGATGGGATTGATGAGGGTAGATGACTCGGCAAGGAAAGAGAAGCGTTTTATATAAATGTGTTCAAGAACAAATTAATATAAGCAATAAATGTATGTATGGACGAGTCCACACAGGACTAAGAGTGGACGTGCAAAGATATAGGTAGTGGACGCGTAGAATCCACTTGCTCTGGACGTCATGACTAGTGGACATTCAGAGAGATTATGTAATGGATGACCAAATTAATAAATATACTAGCTTAATTCACATACAACATATTCAAATGATTTCTTATAAAGATAAATTTGTCCTCAGCAAGAGGTTTAGTGAAGATATCTGCCCATTGGTGGTCAGTATCTACAAATTGAACATCAAACACACCTTATAATCTCTAATAAAATGATGTTTGATTTCTATATGCTTAGCTCTAGAATGCAGTATTGGATTCTTAGATAAATTGATTGCAGCAGTAATATCACACATAAGTGGAATACTACTTACAAATACATTGTAGTCCTCCAATTGATGTTTGAACCATAGAAGTTGTGAGCAGCAGCTTGCAGCTGATATGTACTCCGCTTCAGTAGTTGATAGAGCAATGGTACTTTGCCTTTTGCTTGACCATGACACTAGGTTAGATCCAATGAAGTGACATCCTCCATTGGTGCTTTTTCTTTCAATTCTATCTCGACCATAGTCAGCATCACAAAAACCAACTAATTTGTAATCATCATTTTTCTTAAAGCACAAACCCAGATTAGTAGTACCTTTTAAATATCTAAATATTCTTTTAACTGCTGAGAGATGAGACTCTCTAGGATTAGATTGAAAACGAGCACATAAGCAAACGCTGAACATTATATCAGGCATAGACGCAGTCAGATATAAAAGAGATCATATCATACCTCTATATACCTTTTCGTCTACCTTTTTCTCTTTATCATCTTTGTTCAGTATTGAAGTGGGATGCATAGGGGTATTCATTGGTTTGCAATCATTCATCTTAAACCTATTTTTTAGAAGTTCTTTTGTATACTTAATCTGATGGATGTACACCTCATCCATAGACCGTTTAACTTGAAGTCCAAGGAAGAATTAAAGTTCTCCCATCATGCTCATTTCAAATTCTTTTTGCATTAACTTAGAGAATTCCTTGCACAGAGATTCATTAGTAGAACCGAAAATGATATCATCAACATAAATCTGTACTATAATGAAATTTGACTTAATAGACTTTCTAAATAGAGTTGTGTCTACTTTTCCTCTGTTAAAACCATTTTCCATTAGAAACAAACTTAGCCTATCATACCAAGCTCTAGGAGCTTGCTTAAGTCCATACAATGCTTTCTTAAGCTTATAAACATGTTCAGGGTGATTTGTATTTTCAAAGCCAGGAGGTTGCATGACATATAATTCTTCATTAATAAAGCCATTTAAGAATGTGCTTTTAACATCCATTTGAAAAAGCATAAAGCTTTGATGTGCAGCAAACGATATTAAAATTCTTATAGCTTCTAGTCTAGCAACTGGTGCAAAAGTTTCAGTGTAGTATATACCTTCTTCTTGAGAGTAGACTTGAGAAACAAGTCTTGCCTTGTTTCTCACAACCTTACCATCTTCATCAAGCTTGTTTCTATCGACCCACTTTGTTCCAATGACTGACCTGTCTTTGGGAAGGGGTACATGCGTCCAGACTTCACTTCTCTCAAACTGATTCGACTCTTCTTGCATAGCAAGAATCCATCCATCGTATAGTAGAGCTTAGTCCACTGTCTTTGGTTCACATTCAGAGACAAGAGCAGAATCACTTTGTTCTCTGAAGGTTGGCCTAGTTCTTAGCTTGTCATTGGGGTCACCAATGATTTGATCTTGAGGATGGTAATTTTTGAAATACCAAGATTTCTGAGCATTTTCCTACTAAGAGGTAGATGTTTCAGGTTGTTGTTGAGAAGTGTCATCTACTTGGATATCAGTCTTGATTTCTGGTTTCTCTCCTAAGATGTTTAGAGCAATATCTGAAAAGCTTCATCTAGCTCTAATAGTCTCTTATCAGGCTGTTTGTCATCAAATTTCACATGAATACATTCTTCAACAACTAAAGTTCTAGAATTATAAATTCTAAATCCTTTTGAAGTTTCAGAAAATCCTAGAAGGATTCCATTATCTACTTTAGCATCAAATTTACCAAGTTGATCTTTTGTATTCAAAATATAACATTTACACCTGAAAGGGTGAAAGTATGAAATGTTAGGTTTTCTACCTTTCCACAATTCATAAGGAGTCTTATTCAGAATAGGACTAATGCATATTCTGTTCTGAATGTAGTAGGCAGTGTTCACAGCTTCAGTCCAGAAGTGCTTAGGGACAAAATTGTCATTGAGCATAGTCCTAGCCATCTCTTGAAGAGACCTGTTCTTTCTCTATACCATGAAGTTGGCACAGGCAAACACAAGAAGGGGGGTGGAATTGTGTTTGTTAATTATTTTTTCAAAAACCCTTTTGAACAACTTTTTCACAAGCAGAAGATAAAAAGATTAAGCACACAAGAAACCCTTTTTAAAAGATCAACAAAAGCAAACTCAAAATCAAAACCCCACAGTTAGTATAAGCAAATAAACTAAAGAGTTTATGGATAAAAAGTTCACGCAAGAGATTTTATCCTGGTTCACTCTCTTCCAACCAAGAGCTACGTCCAGTCCCTTCGACTTGAAGGATTTTTCCACTATTTCTCCAAATAGATTACACAACAAGTATTCAACACCTCTTCAGGCTACAAGTATTCCTTTCTTACCAAGCCTCTTCAGGCTCTAACTCTATCACAAAGATTTAAAGGTTGATCTTCTTAACTCACTAAGTGTGAGAGTATGACAGTCTAAGATCAGTTGAATATTACAACAATATTCAAACTAAAAGATTACAGACTTTTGCTTTTGAAAGAATGAAAGAGTAAGAGTTTGTTTTCTCAAGAATTGTATTGGCAGAAGTTGGGCTTGCAAAAGTTGTTTCAGGAAAGAGTTCTGTCTTCAATATCTGAGGTCTTCTACTTAGATAGTGACCTTCTTCTGCTCTTGTAATTCTTCAACGATTACTTTGAATAATCCCATTTAGAGATAGAATTAAATGCATGATATCCGTTGTGATTGATAGCTTAATTTTGGCGAGTTGAAAAGTATCCTTGGTTATCAGAAAATCACAAAATGGAGGCTCACTGTTCTGAGCAATTGTAACTTAAAAACTTTCTTTCCTCCTTTGTGTATAACCCAACTTTTGTTCAGCAATAAAGATGTCATCGTATAGATCGTTTTACAATTCCAATTGTACTATTTACTTTTTGTATTTCCCTGATAGTACTATGAGTTTTCTCAAGGGAAACAAAACATTAAATCGGATAAAGACAAATGGAAAGAACAAATATTCATTTGAATTAAATATCAATCAGTTGAAATAAATTCATTGTGGACCAGATTGCATTAAATCACATTCAAGGTAGTAAACATATAGAACATATAGCACCGTCTACTTACTTTTAACAATGAATCTATACAAGATTTTAATTTATGCTCCTCCATTGACGTGGCAAAATCGCTCGTCCACTAAAGTGGTAGAAGCGCTCGTCCACTAAAGTGGTAGAAGCGCTCGTCCACACAAGACTTTGGACTTGTTAAGTTCTTAGAGAGACTCCGTCCAGTGACGTGGCACTGTGGACGTCTATTGAATTTTATTTAGGCACTATGGATGTATACTTGAGTTACAAGGATAGCACTCGTCTGCTGATGTGGCAAAAATGGACGTGCTTATTTTCAAGTCTCTGGACTTGCTATACCTAACAGTTTATTTAGGTATTCATTTATAGCCTTGTCTACTAAGGAAAAACCAGTCTACTTATCAATTAAAATATAAACAGTTTAAATAACCTTTGGACGGGTAATTCTTTGCACGAGTCCAAGCATTGTATACCTTATATTATTTTGGATATTCCTGCATAAACTGAATTCACTTGTTAGATCTCAACTAACACTTTGCCAAGCAAATTTAATCCTTTTGTTAGCATCAAAACTTAGAGATTATTAAATCCAAAACCACTTTGGTTCTAACAATCTCCCCCTTTTTGATGACGACAAAAACTGATTAAATTTAAATAGCAAAGTCTAAGAGATCTTGCAAGGCTCCCCCTAAGACAAAGCATTCAAATACTTAAGCAGACTAACAGATAGATACTTAAGAAGACTATCAGATAGATAAACACAAGTATAAGAGCAAGTAATATAAATAAAGCAGATCAATACAAATGCAAACATATAAGTGCTTTTCAACAACTGATTTTATTTATAATTTTCTTTCTTTTCCTTTCTCCCCCTTTTTGTCATCAGCCAAAAAGGTAAAAAGGAATTGGACCATCATTGTCAGCAAAACAAAATAAGAAAGAAGAGATTCTAAGAAGAAGGAGGTGGTGGAGGGGGTTGGTTTGGTTTTTTATTTTTCTGAAACTCCATTAGCAAGGCCAGCATTTGAGCCATCGTTGCATTCGTAGGAGCCAAGGTGTCTTGCACTTGCTTTTACACTCTTTCTTCAATTTGTTGTGTCATATGCTCAGTCATCTCTTCAACTATCTTTCCAACCTTATCATCAACAATTCTTCCCATGATGTCTTCAAGATTGGATGGCAAAGATAATTGTGTTGAGCTTTCAGCAGAGTCTGAGATAGTGTCTTGAGCTTGGGCTGGAGGATGAACCATAGCAAGAGCTAATGGTTGAGAAGATGTCTTAGCAGACTCGGCACCATGCTTAGAAGCACATAACTCATCATACTGTTCTGTCAAAGTTGGATCAACAATAGCAACAGCATTAGGTAGAGGAGTTGAAGGCTCAGAAACAGGTTTTGAAAAGATTTCTACAATCATCTCAGGGACTTCTACAATTAATTCCTCATATGTATGCTCAGAGGATGAGGTTGAAGCTGTGGAAAAAGCATATCGTATAACTAGCTCAGGGATATATTTTGCCCAGTGAATTGGATAGACAAATTCCACATTTCTGCTGTTGATAGGAAGTCCCCAGAGGTCTTTATATATCATGTATCTAAAGTGTGAAAGTCCACACTTTCCTCTGACCTTGGGAATATCTTCCTTTTCTTAATCAGTCAATCCAGAGGAATATGCCTCTTTGGTGCAGTGAACAAAGTGTGACTTCCAAAAATCAGCAGCCTTGTGCTCATTGATTACCTCAATGGATTCATGATTTTCAAGGAAATCCAACATTGAGTAATCAAAAGTTTCTTGATCAAGGTCAAGCAATGCTGACTCAGCTTCAGGCATCACTCCCTTGAACCTTCTGTGCTTCAAGTCCTTGTCCTTGTTGAGATCCAGCATTGGCAATATCGGACAGATTCTGTAAGGCTTGATTCCAATCCTGGTTGTTTCCTTATGCCTCAGCCAGGATGGAGGAACAAAATTTGCAGCCCTATCAGCTCTGAGTTGACTGAACTCCCATTTCAGCATATCAACACAATTGATCCATGAACAAATCAGCAGCCCTCCCATAGACTCTGGGATGCTCAAAGGACATCCATTTTGTGTCCCTTGGCATGATCATGGGGACATGCTTAGATGATCTAGCTCTCTTCTCAGGGATAGTAGGAAGATTCTTCCTCTTGGGGTCAGTCTCCCAGACGGGTATTATGTGTCTCTCAACTCCATCAGTAATTGGTATGAATGGAGGAGTTTTAACAAGGTTTAGGTAAATTTTCTTTAGGGGAAATTTGGCTAAAGGTAGGTGGGTGACTAAAGCCCCTAAGTTATTGTACATTTGAGAAGGAATGGTTTTGATTAATCGACAATCTAGATGAGGTAGGTAGAGGGGTTCAACAGATTGGCTAACTTCTTCCTCATATTCAAGTAGACGATACCATCTATTTAGGATGAGTTCTGGTTCATGTGGAATGGTGTGGAAGAGTATTTTCCATTCTCTCTGTACTTTGGCCCAATTTTCAGATTTGCCATCATAGAGAGTGGAAGAAGGAATTATGGGTGGAAATAAAGTTTTCAAGGTTTTTGAAAATGGGGCTTCAATGGTAATGTTGTTAACTACATGTGTTAGTGGCGAGGGTGTTGATTATGGAAGGGTAGGAACATAAGCATTATTCACATCATTTGGAGCAGAGAAATAATCATTATGAGTTGTCAAATTAGAGACTAGTTCATCTACTACTAACCTAACGGGGTCATCAGCAGAGATGACTACCTCAGAAGTTAAGGTTGATCTAGCCCTTTTTGCTGGTTACCTTTTCTTCTTAGCAATTGGACCAGTAAAAGTAGCAGCTTGTTTTTCAAGAATAGCAACAATAGGGAGTTCATCATCGTCTTCTTCTTCAGACATAACAACCTCTCTTTGGTGCAGGTGGAAGATTAGCACCAGAGGATACAGAGGGGACCGATCCTCTAGTAGTCCTCTTAAGAATGGGTTGCCTCACAGCCATAGTTTTTCTCTTGGTTCCTTTCTTCAAACCAAGAATTGCAGCATCGTTGGCTTCAAGAGACTCTTCCTTAACCTTCATTTTCTCTTTGAGCTTTACCAACTCCACTTGCTTGTAAGTGCTGAGTTGCATGCCACTGAGATTTACTCGTCCAAAGTCTACAGCTTGCAAACCTTTCTCACGAAGGAGTATTTCTTATTCATCTTTAGGCTTTGCACTTAGAATATCGTACACGCCTTGTTGCTTGACAATCTTTGATAAGAGATGGGTGAAAGTAATGTGAGAGGCACAATCTCTATTGGTAATGGCATCCTTGAAGCAATGAAAAGGATCCATGGAAGGCTAATCTTAGTTTCAAAAACCAGATGGCACAGGCAGAACTTGTGAAGAGCTGATAAATTGTCCTTTGAGCCAATCTTATGCAGCACCTCCTTATTCAGAATTTGGTAAAGAGTTTTGATGTGATATTTCATCTTAGATGATTTCCAAGAATGATTTCTCACGCTGTCTTGCCTCATAAGAGTAACAGCAATTGTCTCTGAACCGCCTAGGTCTTCTTCCCAGTTTTCAGTGAAGACTAATCCTTCTTGAGCACAAGATATGGCATCAGAGATGGTTTTCTCTGATACTATCAGTTTCCTTCCCAGCACGAATCCAATAACTTCTGTTTCAAAGATCTTCGGTCTCCTCCAGAATTCCCTTATCAAGTCAGGATACACCGAGACCTTTTCCAAAAAGATTCCATCCCAACCAGCAGCGTTGATGAACTTACTCACATCCAAGTTGTATTCTTGTAGAATTCCAAAGTTGAAATGGTGTTCCATGGATATGGACATTGTATCAGTTGCAAAAGCAGGCATGGGAGCAGTGGTTGAAGCCATTGTTGAGTAAGAAGAGTTTTGGAAGAACAAAGGAGACAGAGTTCGAAAGATTGAGAGAGAGAGAGAGATGTTGATGATGAAGAGATGCGAAAAGATTATTTAGAAGGAAAGAGGTTACTTTTAAAGATTTCTGAAAACTAATAGTTTCAAAAAAAGATAATGACAAGACATGTCATTAAGTGTAAAACGGCATTGGTAATCTTGGAATCGTAAAAAGTTGCGATGGGATTGATGAAGGTAGCTGACTCAGCAAGGAATGAGAAATGTTTTATATAAATGTGTTCAAGAACAAATTAATATAAGCAATGAATGTGTGCATAGACAAGTCCACACAAGACTAAGAGTGGATGTGCAAAGACATAGGTAGTGGACGCGTAGAATCCACTTGCTCTGGACGTCCTCACTAGTGGACATTCAGATAGAACACGCAATGGACGACCAATTTAACAATAAATATACTAGCTCAATCCACATACAACATATTCAAATTCTTTCTTATAAAGATAAATATGTCATCAGCAAGAGGTTTAGTGAAGATATCTGCCCATTGGTGGTCAGTATCTACAATTGAACATCAAACACACCTTTTTTTAACATAATCCCTAATAAAATGATGTTTGATTTCTATATGCTTAGCTCTAGAATGTAGTATTGGATTCTTAGATAAATTTATTACAGTAGTATTATCACACATTAGTGATATACTACTTACAAACACATTGTAGTCCTCCAATTGGTGTTTGATCCATAGAAGTTGTGAGCAGCAGCTTGCAGCTGATATGTACTCTGCTTCAGCAGTTGATAGAGCAATGGTACTTTGGCTTTTGCTTGACCATGATACTAGGTTAGCTCCAATGAAGTGACATCCTCCACTGGTGCTTTTTCTTTCAATTCTATCTCCAGCATAGTCAGCATCACAAAAACCAACTAATCTGTAATCATCATTTTTCTTAATGCACAAACCCAGATTAGTAGTACCTTTTAAATATCTAAATATTCTTTTAAATGCTGAGATATGAGACTCTCTCCGATCAGGTTGAAAATGAGCACATAAGCAAACACTGAACATTATATCAGGCCTAGATGCAGTAAGATATAAAAGAGATCCTATCATACCTCTATATACCTCTAGGTCTACCTTTTTCTCTTTATCATCTTTGTTCAATATTAAAGTGGGATGCACAAGGGTATTCATTGGTTTGCAATCATCCATCTTAAACTTCTTTATAAGTTCCTTTGTATACTTAGTCCGATGGATGTACACCTCATCCATAGACTGTTAACTTTATGTCCAAGGAAGAACTTGAGTTCTCCCATCATGCTCATTTCAAATTCTTTCTGCATTAACTTAGAGAATTCCTTGCATAGAGATTCATTAGTAGCACCGAAAATGATATCATCAACATAAATCTGTACTATAATGAAATCTGACTTAATATATTTTATAGATAGAGTTGTGTCTACTTTTCCGCTTTTAAAATCATTTTCCATTAGAAACGAACTTAACCTATCATACCAAGCTCTAGGAGCTTGCTTAAGTCCATACAATGCTTTCTTAAACTTATAAACATGTTCGGGGTGATTTTTATTTTCAAAGCTTGGAGGTTGCATGACAGATACTTCTTCATTAATAAAGTCATTTAAGAATGCACTTTTAACATCCATTTGAAAAAGCATAAAGCTATGATGTACAGGAAATGATATTAAAATTCTTATAGCTTCTAGTCTAGTAACTGGTGCAAAAGTTTCAGTGTAGTCTATACATTCTTCTTGAGAGTAGCCTTGAGAAACAAGTCTTGCCTTGTTTCTCACAACCTTACCACCTTCATCAAGCTTGTTTATGTAGACCCACTTTGTTCCAATGACTGACTTGTCTTCAGGCAGGGGTACAAGCGTCCAGACTTCACTTCTCTCAAACTGATTTAGCTCTTCTTTCATAGGAAGAATCCATCCTTCGTCCAGTAGAGCTTCGTCCACTGTCTTCGGTTCACATTCAGAGACAATAGCAAAATCACTTTGTTCTCTGAAGGTTCACCTAGTTTCTAGCTTGTCATTGGGGTCACCAATGATTTGATCTTGAGGATGGTAATTTCTGAAATACCAAGATTTCTGAGCATTTTCCTGTTGAGAGGTAGAAGTTTCAAGTTGTTGTTGAGAAGTGTCGTCTACTTGGATATCGGTCTTGATTTCAAGTTTCTCTCCTGAGTTATTTAGATCAAGATTTGCAAAAGGTTCATCTAGCTCTGATAGTCTCTTATCATGCTGTTTGTCATCAAATTTCACATGAATAAATTCTTCTACAACTAGAGTTCTAGAATTATAAACTCTAAAGCCTTTTGAAGTTTCAGAAAATCCTAGAAGGATTCCATTATCTACTTTAGCATCAAATTTACCAAGTTGATCTTTTGTATTCAAAATATAACATTTACATCCGAAATGGTGAAAGTATGAAATGTTGGGTTTTCTACCTTTCCACAATTCTTAAGGAGTCTTATTCAGAATAGGTCTAATGTATATTCTGTTCTGAATGTAGCAGGCAATGTTCACAGCTTCAGCCCAGAAGTGCTTAGGGACAGAATTGTCATTGAGCATAGTCCTAGCCATCTCTTGAAGAGACATGTTCTTTCTCTCTACCACACCATTTTTATGTGGTGTTCTTGGTATTGAGAAGTTGTGTTGAATACCACTTTCTTCACAAAACTCATGGAATAGCTCATTGATAAATTCTCCCCCATGATCATTTCTAATTGAAGCTATACGTATGCCTTTTTCATTCTGTATACATTTGCAGAATACAGAAATGACCTTGAATGACCCATCCATGTGAGCAAGGAACATAACCCATGTCCATCTAGTGTAGTCGTCTACTATGACAATACCATATTTCTTTCCACTGACAGAGGCAGTCCTTGTTGGACCAAAGAGATCAAGGTGTAGCAATTCTAGTGGTCTGTTGGTAATAATAACATTCTTAGATTCAAAGGAACTTTTGACTTGTTTTCCCTTCTGAGATGCATCCCAGAGAGCATCAGATTTGAAACAAAGGTTTGGTAGTCCTCTTACAAGGATATGTTTTTTCAGTTTTGAGATTAATCTCAAACTTGCATGACCTAACCTTTTGTGCCAAATCCATCGCTCATCCTCAATGGACACTAGACAAGACACACTTTGATTTGAGAGGTCCTCTAAGTCAATCTTATACAGATTGTTTTGCCTCTGAGCAGTAAATAAGAGTGATCCATCAGCTTTCTTGAATAAACACATATTCTTATGAAATGAAACAGAAAACCCACTATCACATAATTGACTAATGCTAAGCAGATTGTGTTTAAGACCATTTACTATCAGAACATTATCAATGGAGGGAAAAGGATGTTTACCAATTTTACCTATACCAATGATCTTTCCTTTTTGGTTTCCTCCAAAGGTGACCCAGTCACCATCTTTGGGTCTAAGGTATTGGAACATATACCTTTCTCCTGTCATGTGTCGTGAGCATCCACTGTCCAAGTACCAGGACTTCTTTTTCTTTCCTATTGTTAAGCGGATCTGCAACAGGGATTATCTTATCTTTAGGTACCCAAATTTACTTGGGTCCTTTCTTGTTAGTGATCATAGGTCGTGAATGCTTTGAATGCTTGTTATGTATGCATTTAGATGACACATGCCCACTTTTTCCACATACTTTGAAGCAAGTATTGGAAGGGCTTAGTTTTGACTTAGTATGTTGTGGACGGGCTTTAAAAGCCTTATATTGTGTATGAACTTTTGGTTTATTCAGAGATGTATCTTGCTTCTCTTTATCATAACCAATGCCAGATTTGTCATATGGTGATCTAGAATATCTTAATATAAGATTTAATTTATCTAAGCTACCAAGCAGTTTTGACAGAGAGTCTGTCAAGTATGTCACATCTTGTTTCAGATTTTCAACTTCACAAGAGCTATTTGACTTACACTTAGTCTTGTCAGTCAAACTAACATTGTTTGATTTTAATGTTTCATTCTCATCCCTAAGGTTTTGATTTACTGTGCAGACCTTATCATAGTCTCTAGAAAGTTTAGTAAATTTCTTTTTGAGACTTTTATACTCTTTAGACAGTATGCATGATTCATGCATCAATTCATCAAAAACCGTTTGAAGAGTTGATGGATCAGATTCTATTACCTCAGCATCAGTGAATTCACTTTCGGATGCAGTGTCAGCCATGAAGCAAATGTTTGCTTCTTCTCCCGCTTCATCTTTTTCATCTGAAGAAGACATGTCAAGATCCTCCCAAGTAGCCATCAAGCCTTTCTTGTTTTTTAAGAATTTCTTTTTCTCATTCAGCTCTAGGCAGTCAGCTTTGAAGTGTCCTAGTTTCTTACATTCAAAGCACAGGGGTGGACCTTTCTCCTTGGAATCTGACTTCTCCTTGGAGAATTTTTTGTTGAGCTGTTTCCTTCTGAATCTACCTTTCTTTATCCACTTGTGTTGGATTTTTCTGGATATGAAAGATAGTTCGTCCTCATCTGAGTTATCTTCATTATTTGATGAATCAGCTTCATCTGAAGACTCAACAGCTTTAAGCATCTTTGAGGAACTAGCTTTATTGGCTTTTTGAGGCAATGGACTTTCCTTTTCTGGAGTTTTCCTATTCATTAAGTTCAAGTTCATGAACTTTTAATGACCCCAGAAGCTCTTCCAGAGAAAGAGTATTCAGATTCTTTGCTTCCCGGATAGCAGTTACCTTAGGTCTCCACTGCTTTGAGAGACTTCTCAAAAAATTTCTCACATGATCTCTATTTTCATAGACCTTTCCAAGAGACTTGAGACTGTTGGTGATTGTTTAGAATCTTCCAAACATCTGGTCTATAGTTTCATGATCAGCCATCTTGAATAGCTCATACTGGTGAACCAGCATGCTTATCTTTGATTCCTTCACTTGTGAGGAACCTTCACGAGCTAGTGCAAGAGTATCCCAGATTTCTTTAGTTGTGTTGCAACTATGAACCTTGTCATGCTCAGATCTGGTGATAGCACACATGAGATAGTGCTTAGCTTTCAAGTTTAGCTGATGTTGGCTTTTCTGCTCTTGAGTCCATTCAGCTCTAGGTACCGCAGCTCCAGCTTCACTCCTTGGCTCAGTGTAGCCATTTTTAATTAGTTCCTAGATGTCAGCATTTTGTGCATCCAAGAATGCCATCATCCTCTTTTTCCAATAATCATAATCAGTCCATCGAAGAGAGGAGGTCTGTTGATAGCATGTCCTTCTGCATCTATGATTGTAGGATCGTACTGCGAAAGCACTTGTTAGATGCTCAACCCTGTCAAGGCTGAGCTCTGATACCAACTGAAGTTGGCACAGGCAAACACAAGAAGGTGGGTTGAATTGTGTTTGTCAATAATTTTCGCAAAATCCCTTTTGAACAACTTTTTCACAAGAAGAAGATAAAAAAACACAAGAAATCTTTTTTAAAAGATTAACAAAAGCAATATGAAAACCCCATAGTTAGTATAAGCAAATAAACTGAGGATTTTAGGGATATAAAATTCACACAAGAGATTTTATCCTGGTTCACTCTCTTCCAACCAAGAGCTACGTCCAGTCCCTTCGACTTGAAGGATTTTTCCATTATTTCTCCAAATAAATTACAAACAAGTATTTAACACCTCTTCAAGCTACAAGTATTCCTTTCTTACCAAGGCTCTTCAGGCTCTAACTCTATCACTGAGATTTAAAGGTTGATCTTCTTAACTCATTACGTGTGAGAGTATGATGGTTTAAGATCAGTTGAATATTACAACAATATTAAAACTAAAAGATTACAGACTTTTGCTTTTGATAGAATGAAAGAATAAGAGCTTGTCTTCTCAAGAATTGTATTGGCAGAAGTTAGGCTGGTAAAAGTTGTTCTTCAGTATCTGAGGTCTTCTACTTATATAGTGACATTCTTCTTCTCTTGTAATTCTTCAGCGGTTACTTTGAATAATCCCGTTTAGAGATAGCATTAAATGCATGATATCCGTTGTGACTGATAGCTTGATTTTGATGAGTTGAAAAGTATCCTTGGTTATCAGAAAATCACAAAATGGAGACTCACCGTTCTGAGCAATTGTACCTTAAAACCTTTGTTTCCTCCTTTGTGTATAACCCACCTTTTGTTCTGCAATAAAGATGTCATCGTACATATCGTTTTGCAATTCCAAATGTACTATTTACTTTTTGTATTTCCTTGATAGTACTATGAACTTTTTCGAGGGAAACAAGACATTAAATCGGATAAAGACAAATAAAAAGAACAAATATTCATTTGAAATAAATATCAATCATTTGAAATTAATTCATTGTGGACCAGATTGCATTAAATCATATTCAAGGTAGTAAACATATAGAACCGTCTACTTAGTTTCAAGAACGTATCTATACAAGATTTTAATTCTGCTCATCCACTGATGTGGCAGAAGCGCTCGTCCACTAATGTGGTAGAAGCGCTCGTCTACTAATCTGATAGAAGCACTCTTCTACTGAAGTGATAGAAGCACTCGTTTACTAAACTGATAGAAGCGCTCGTCTACTAAAGTCATTGGACTTGCTAAGTCCTTAGAGAACCTCCGTCCAATGACGTGGCACTATGGACTTCTACTGAATTTTAGTTAGGCATTGTTGATGTATACTTGAGTTTCAAGGATAGCCCTCGTCTGCTGACGTGGCAAAATGGACGCGCTTATTTTCAAGTCTTTGGACTTGTTATACCTAACAAGTTATTTAGGTATTCATTTATAGCCTCGTCGACTAAAGAAAAACCAATATGCTTATCATTTAAAGTGTAAACAGTTTAAATAACCTATGGACGGGTAATTCTTTGCACGAGTCAAAGCATTGTATACCTTATATTATTTTGAATATTCCTGCATAAACTGAACTCACTTGTTAGATCTCAACTAACACTTTGCCAAGCAAATTTAATCCTTTTGTTAGCATCAAAACTTAGAGATTTTTAAATCCAAAACCCCTTTGGTTCCAACAGCCACTCTTTCAGAGGAGAATATTTTTAGGGTTTGGAAAGAAAAGGGTTTCAAAGAGATGAAGACGAATATAGTTTAGAGAGAGATTGTGAGCACTTTGAGTGGGTAGTTTTGAAACGGCACGAATTCCTTTTGATAAAACACTTGAGTGTTTTTTGCGATGGGAATGATGAGAAAGATTATTGCTATAAACCGTAATAAATTTTGAAAAGGTGGTTGTAAATCAAATGAAATGTTTTTCAAAAAATGAGGGAAAGAATTCAATGTACACGTGTCTCAGTCAGGGTCTAGCACTGAGTGCGTTTAGCCACTTCATTAGACACTTAGCTTCAAATAGACAAGTCAAACATATATAAAACTTAGACAAGTAAAATTTTCAGACATATCAGCAAGCACTCATTTAGACACATTATGCATATTAAGATTCCTTCTGATAAAAACAAATCTATCTTCACTTAAGGGTTTTGAAAAGATATCTGCCCACTGATATTCAGTGGTTACAAACTTAATTTCAAAAACACCCTTTTGAACATAATCTCTAATAAAATGATGCTTAATTTCTATATGTTTTGCTCTAGAATGTTGTATGGGATTCTTAGACAGATTAATAGCACTGGTATTATCACACCAAACAGGTATATTATGCTCAAACATTAAATAGTCCTCAAGTTGATATTTTACTCAAAGCAGTTGTGAACAACAACTGGCTGCAGATATATACTCAGCTTCAGCAGTTGATAGAGCAATAGTACTTTGCCTTTTGCTTGACCAAGAGATCATATTTACTCCAATGAAGTGACATCCTCTACTGGTGCTTTTTCTATCAATTCTATCTCCATCAAAATCAGCATCACAAAATCCAGCAAACCTGAAATCTTCAGCTTTCTTATATAATAGACCAAGGTTAGCGGTTCCAATCAAATATCTGAAAATTCTTTTAAAAGCCTTATGGTGAGATTATTTAGGGTCTGAATGAAATCAAGCACAAAGACAAATGCTGAATTGAATATCAGGTCTGCTAGCAGTTAATCATAGAAGAGACCCAATCATACCTCGGTAGACAGTTTGACTTGTAACACCCTGTTTTTCTTATGCTTTCTGTAGCAGTAAATACATATTTAAATGTGTTTATTTTTAGATTAAACACAGTGGATGATTTTAATTAAACTAAAATCATTTTATTATGTTGTTATATAATATGAACTCACGGTAAAAATTTTGGTTGAAAATTCAGTTGGAAGCCGGTCTGCGTTTCCCTGCCGGTAGAAGTTTACTGTGCAGAAAGCCTAATTTTTAGCCGTGAACGAAACGGGTGATGTTTTTGTGATGTTTTGTGGGGGTTTGGATATTTTGAAAATTTTCGTTCGAAAACAAAATATAATATTTTATTTGGACGAAAACATCGGAAAACTACGATCGAAAAGTTATTTCTCTCTCCTCCTTCCATCCCATCAAGCCTTAACTCCAAAACTTACTCAGCAAGCCACTCCATTCTCCTATCTTCTTCCTCATGGCCGTGAGCCTCTCCCCCTCCCCCTATATATACCCCTTTCATTTACACTTCACCACTTTTCTTCTTCATCACTTTATTATTCTTATATTACTTTATCATCTTCTTCCTTTTCAACTACTTAAAGGTTGCATTTTTATTTGTCTTTTGCACTTGTGTTCTTCATTAAAGTTCTTCCTCTTGTTAAGGGCAATGCTCTCATATAATTTTCTTTACAAGTTTATCATTTTATTTCATTATTTGTGTTATGTGTTCTTATTAAGCTTTAAACTTCTAAAATCTCTTAAAAATAGTAGAAAACTCCTTTTGAGTTGAAACCACTTCCTATAGTCTTGTATTTACTTGTATTTTCACATACTAAAAGGTTGTAAAACAAAGATCCCTAACCCTTTCTTTCTAATGAGGCCGAAACCATGCAATATGGTCTATGTGGGTTTTGTTTCAACTTTTGGAATATGATCATGTGTTTGAGTTTCTAACTGATAGTGTGATTTTACATCATGTTTTCTGTACACTTTTTCATGCATTTTTCATATAGATTAAGCATTCTTTACTTGATTTTAGTTAGTTTTTCCCTTGGAACGGGTGAAGCGGTTTCTTGGTGTTGTTTTGCAGGAATTAATGTAAAAATGCTCAGAATTAGTCTTGATGGAGATTGGATGAAATAGAGGTTGAAAAGTGAATAAAATGAGCCAAGCAGAGCCCATCACGGCCTAGCCGTGATGACCATCACGGCCATGATCAAGAAAACTGAGAAGAGCAGAAGGCAAAAGTCAGAAGCTGTCACAGGAAATGCTCGCCCCGGGAAAGGCAACTCGCCTCGCGAGACTGAAGACTGACTGTGCCAGAGAATGCAACCATTTCTGTCTCGCCATGCGAACCACGTCTCGCCTCGCGAGCCTGAGGACCAGAAGCCATCACGCCCAGACCCTGATACTCATCACGGGCGTAATGAGAAGACTCTTTCTGTCTCGCCCCGCGAATCACCATTCGCGTCGCGAGAATGGAAATTCAAACTGGGAACCATTTAGTATTCGCGTCGCGAGAGGCCATTCGCCTCGCGAGCGCGCGCAGAACTGATTGGTATAAGTTGCTGTTTTAGGGCTGAAAGAGGGAGTTTTGAGTTTTAGTTTTTGGAGATTTTTTGAGAGGGAGGCACTTGGAGGCTGCGGCTGGACTAGGGTTCCAACCCTAGAAGGGAGCTGAGTTAGGGGGTTGCTGTGACGACAGTGGGAAGCTTCAATGGAGTTCTCCCTTTCTTCCTTTCTCTACTGCTTTTCTTGTTTGGTTTTCTCTTTTATGAGTAGCTAAATCCCGTTTGTTGGGATTAGATGTAACCAAACTGATTATTATGTATTTATCTTGAATGATTAATCTATGTTTATGCTTCTCTGTTGGTGATTGATTTTCCTTCGCTTAATGCTTGTTATGGCTAGCACCCCCACTACTTGATTTGTGTTTTGATATGCAATTGGGAAATTCGTATTAGAACCGGAATTGGAATCAATCACCTAGTAATCATTGCATCTAGGAATGGAGTTTGGTTTACTAGTAATCGCGTAATCCCTAATCCAAATGCGAATTCATTAATCTAGGCCACCTAAGGAATTAGGGTCTATTAGTGGATTTAGGCTCTTGCCATCCGAGGAATCGGGGCTTGAGTAGTTTGGTGGATTGATTTTAATATCTGAAGCATGAATGGGAGGTATCTAGTCCTGGTATTGCACGAGGTAGAGGTTTGGTGAAGTCTAGTCCCAAAATATCCCTTTCGCACTCCAAGTGTTCGGATGAATTCCTCAAAGAACTCTTCCTTTTCTTTTGTTTGTTTTGACTTCTCTTCATAGTCTAGATAGTTGTTGTGTTTGTGAATTGGTAATTGACATCCAATCCCCGTGGATACGATAACCGGTCTCACCACCGTATTACTTGCACGACTGGGTATACTTGCCCAGATACGTCAACAAGTTTTTGGCGCCGTTGCCGGGGATTGGTTTTGCCAACATCATTAGTAACAAAGAAGGCAACTAATTTAGACATTTTTATTATTTTATTTTTTGTATATATTTGATCTTTTTGTTTTGAGCTTTGTTTGTGCCAGGTGGATGAAATTCATGGACAACTATCATTATCCATCTGATGAGGAAGCCTCAAGTCACACTTGGGAGGACAACTGGTGTTGGGAAGATTACCCAGAATTGGTAAATTTTGATATCCCAGCACAAATTGATTATGTGACGGGTAGGCTTGTATATAGTTGCTCCAAGGAGGAATGGGAAACCCTCTGTTTATATTTACCACCTCCACCACCATGTATGATTCCCATAGAGCCACATGAAGCAGAGTTTGAGCAGAATATGGCTGTGGGAATGGATCAAATTGAAGATGAAGTAGGGGTGGTAAGCGAATCACAAGAAGAGGAATTACCTTTCACGCATCCTTGGGGAGGAACAAGTGAGAAGGCAGGGCATTTGGAAAGCATTCAATCCACCATGCTTGCTGAGCAATCTGATTTTTCTGCAATGGATAAATATGTTGGCTTGCATGCATGTGTGGACACTGGTAAGTTAGCCCCTTCCACTTGTCTGGCAAACTTCCTCTTGAAAATTCCACTTGACCCGAGAGGAAGTGAGTTCATAATTGAAAAGGTCAACGGAGTTTTCACACACTGACTGGGTGGAGTTGAGGATAAAGTCATATTACTTCTGCAATCTCCACTCCACAGACCATGGGATCCGGGAGGAGGATCCTAGAACGTCAAGATAGTGACGTTAAAGAAGCGCTTATTGGGAGGCAACCCAACTTTTCTTAACCCTTCTCTTCAGTTAGATTTTGTTTTTGATTTTAACCTCTTGAATAATTTGAGAAGATCGAGAGGAAAAATAATAAATTGAGATTTGCCAAGTGATTTCAGGGAAAGAAGGAAGGGAGAGCAAGAAGACAAGGAAAAGAGCAGAGAGCATCACGGCCTACCCGTGATAAGGCTCACGGTCGTGACGCATTTTCCAACAAGTTTCTGACTGGAATTAGAGCCAACACCCGCTACCGCCTCGGTAAGTCGTTCCATTTTTCTCCTCTCTCTAACTTGATTGTTTACATTGGGGACAATGTAAATTCTTAAGCTTGGGGTAGGGGTATTTTACATTTTGCATGTTTCATTCATATAGTTTTGCATGATCACACAATTAGATTGCCCTTGTTTAGATTTTGCATCCGATTGTGAGAACTGAGTGCCAAATAAAATTGTGATGGTGAATTATGAACCCAATTTTTTTCATTCTTGTGATAAGGCTGCAAATGTAAATTCTTGAGATGATCTGTGATAGTTGATAATTAGCATATGGTTCTATAGATTTGTGTTCCTCACTGATTTTTGAACTACTAAATGTGAGATTTTGAGCCAAAAAGGGGTACTCACTAAATCTACCCCATTCTTTGTGTTAGAGTGTTATTCCTCTTGGATTGTATTTCTCTAGAACTTGACTTGAAACCGTTTTGAAGCTTAAAAATTTTTTAAAACATTTTTGAAAATGATTGAGGCACTAGGTATTTTTCTGGCCTTCTAAGCTTTGAATGACTAAATGCTACCCCTTAGTTGCCCAATTTTGAGCCTACATGAAAAAAAATGCTTTTCTTGGTACCCTAAAATATGTGGATGAATGATGCTTGATAAGGGACCTTCTAAAGTATTACAAAAGGGTAAAAAGGGTAGTTGAAAAGAGTTTGGGATGAAAGAATCAGAAAAATATTTCTCTTGAGTTGAAAAATCCCCCCTACTACAAATAAAAGAAAAAGAAAAGAAAAAGAAAAAGAAATAGAGAAGGGGATGACAAAAAGAAAAGTGAGAAATAAAAGAAAAAGAAAGAAAGAAAGGTGGAAAAAGGAATCAAAACCCAAAAAGGTATTTTAGAAGGTCATGCTTTGCAATGCTTGATTTTGTGTAGCCTTTTGAAATGTCCTTTTCTTGATTTCCCCACCTAACGATTAATCCCATGGTCCCGTTACAATCAAAGCAAAAGACCTCTTGATTCTTAATTGTTTTCATTAATAAAGTAGAGATTTGGTTGATAGTCAAGCCTATGGTAGAATTCTTTCCTTGAGTAAAATGGAGCGAATTGTCTTATTTCCCTAAACACTTGAGTGAGGTGAGAAAGAGAGCCAAGCAAATGAACAAGCTTGGGGTGAGCTTCAGGTGAGAAAGAGTGCCCTAATCGGTGAGAATATGAGTCTCAGAAACCTAAGCCTCTAATTGGACTTGAACTGATTGTCTCTTGCTGAATTATTTGAAATGCCTGTTACTTGGATTAATCACTATTCGGGTTCTTGGTTCACTAACCATGCCTTGATTAGTTTGATCTTCTGGCCTTAGTGATTGCTTGAGGACAAGCAATTGAATAAGCTTGGGGTGATTTGATAGTGTGATTTTACATCATGTTTTCTGTACACCTTTGCATGCATTTTTCATATAGATTAGGCATTCTTTACTTGATTTTAGTTAGTTTTTCCCTTGGAACGGGTGAAGCAGTTTCTTGGTGTTGTTTTGCAGGAATTAATGTTAAAATGCTTAGAATTAGCCTTGATGGAACTTGGATGAAATAGAGCTTGAAAAGTGAAGAAAATGAGCCAAGCAGAGCCCATCACGGCCATGATCAAGAAAACTGAGAAGAGCAGAAGGCAAAAGTCAGAAGCTGTCACAGGAAATGCTCGCCCTGCGAGAGGCAACTCGCCTCGCGAGACTGAAGAACGACTGTGCCAGAGAATGCAACCATTTCTGTCTCGCCACGCGAACCACGTCTCGCCTCGCGAGTCTGAGGACCAGAAGCCATCACGCCGAGGCCCTGATACTCATCACGAGCGTAATGAGAAGACTCTTTCTGTCTCGCCCCGCGAATCACCATTCGCGTCGCGAGAATTGAAATTCAAACTGGGAACCATTTAGTATTCGCGTCGCAAGAGGCCATTCGCCTCGCGAGCGCGCGCAGAACTGATTGGTATAAGTTACTGTTTTAGGGCAGAAAGAGGGAGTTTTGAGTTTTAGTTTTTGGAGAGTTTTTGAGAGGGAGGCACTTGGAGGCTGCGGCTGGACTAGGGTTCCAACCCTAGAAGGGAGCTGAGTTAGGGGGTTGCTGTGACGACTGTGAGAAGCTTCAATGGAGTTCTCCCTTTCTTCCTTTCTCTACTGCTTTTCTTGTTTGGTTTTCTCTTTTATGAGTAGCTAAATCCCGTTTGTTGGGATTAGATGTAACCAAACTGATTATTATGTATTTATCTTGACTGATTAATCTATGTTTATGCTTCTCTGTTAGTGATTGATTTTCCTTCGCTTAATGCTTGTTATGGCTAGCACCCCCACTACTTGATTTGTGTTTTGATATGCAATTGGGAAATTCGTATTAGAACCGGAATTGGAATCAATCACCTAGTAATCATTGCATCTAGGAATGGAGTTTGGTTTACTAGTAATCGCGTAATCCCTAATCCAAATGCGAATTCATTAATCTAGGCCACCTAAGGAATTAGGGTCTATTAGTGGATTTAGGCTCTTGCCATCCGAGGAATCGGGGCTTGAGTAGTTTGGTGGATTGATTTTAATATCTGAAGCATGAATGGGAGGTATCTAGTCCTGGTATTGCACGAGGTAGAGGTTTGGTGAAGTCTAGTCCCAAAATATCCCTTTCGCACTCCAAGTGTTCGGATGAATTCCTCAAAGAACTCTTCCTTTTCTTTTGTTTGTTTTGACTTCTCTTCATAGTCTAGATAGTTGTTGAGTTTGTGAATTGGTAATTGACATCCAATCCCCGTGGATACGATAACCGGTCTCACCACCGTATTACTTGCACGACTGGGTATACTTGCCCAGATCCGTCAACACTAACTATCCCTTGATCTTAAATCTATAAATTTTGGAAGGTTTGATAGCTTGTTCCTATGAAGGGCGAACTTAAAAGATTATGGACCTAAATTTTGGATGGTTTGATAGCTTCTTTCTAAGAGATTGGAATGTTTAAGTTTCCATTGTTTTCCAAAATGATCATGGACTTGAACTCCATAAGATATTTGGATGCTAAGTCTAAGGGATTGGAAAGTTTAAATATTTCTAGCATATAAATCATATGAAGGCCGAACCTAGAAGGTTATGGACCTAGTATACTTTGTTCTTAATTTTCTAAGATGATCATGGTTTTGAGCTCCTTAATACATATGGATGCTAAACCTAAGAGATTGGAAAGTTTAGTGAATGCTAACCTATTTTACTAGCCTTGGCCGAATACCCTAAGTTTATAACTTAGTGGGATTTTAATTCAACTTTGTTAAATAATCATTGTTTATAAACTCCTAACACTTAAGGATCATAAATCCATAAGTTGTACAATTTTCGGGGATCTCTAACCCTAATTTATTGTTCACGGAGAAAACAAGGACGTTCGTGGTATATCTCTTCAAGCATCTAATCTCCTTACCATCACGGAAGGTAAGAGGGGATTGCCTAGGGATATTCAATGACTATATGCATGTGTGTATGTGTTTACTTGAGTGATTTGAATATTATTATGATATGGAGCAAATACTTGAATGACTTGTTTACTTGAACTATTGTGATTATTACTTGAATTTGATTATTACTTGCCTTAAAGTATTGTGAGTTGTATATATGTGATGAACTGTCGTTAACTGTGATATTATTGTTGAGAATATATTACTGTTGATTGAAGTTTGAGAAGCCGGACTTGAGTTTGTGCTCAATGATTATAAGGATTATAAGCCTTGAATAGAACTTTGAAAGTATTGTTTCATTTATAAAAGTTTCTTGTTTAAAACACTTACTTCAAGAGAATAAGATTCTTGTTTTGAAAAGAAACGTTGAAGTGTTTTTAAGTCAATAGAAACTACCTTTTTATGATCCAAAGATTGTACGAGAGAAAACCTTTTTCGAACTATGTGTTTTATGAACAAAAAACCCCTTTGAAAATATTTGACTTTATTCCATCAAGGATTTCAAAAGCAAACGAATTTCCTAATTGTTTTATAAAAGAGTTTGTAAAGGAAAAGATTTTCTCCTAAATGATGTAGAAACGTTCCGGTTACTTGGATAAGTGACTGAGGTTTTGTTTTGGATTTTGATTTTCACGGAGCGAAAAGTAAGCACATGTGAAAGAGAATCTAGTTCGCGAGACGTCGCCTCTAGCATTCAGTTATATGCACGCGATCTAGGATTCGTGTCAAGAATTATGGACCAAGGGTCCTAATCGTGATATTATGGGCTAGGAGTCCTAATCTTGGAATTGAGGACTGTGTGTCCTAATTTCGTTATTATCAACTAGGAGTCCTTATCATGTTGAAATAAATCATGGATAAAATTTTAATTGTTTCTAGAACCACAACCTTGGACTTCGGCATCGGTCTAAGGTGTTGTGATTGAGCACTCGGACTGTACGTCCTGTGTTATTGATTTTTAAGTGATGATAATTGTGAATAGTCGTTAATTTTGGGCTTCGACAATGGAAAAGAGTGAACACAAAGAAAAGTATTGATAATGAAAAGTCTTTTATTCATATGCATTTCCCCTTAGCAGACATGCTTGAGTTACCGAATACCCTCTTAAGATGTGGTGTTCGATGATGTATACATCCGGATGGCTGTTGATAAGGGATTCGTGATGATGTGGATCCGAGTACATGAGGTGACGGAGACAACTTTCCAATGCGGCATACGAGCCTGATCAACTCTTTATTTCTTAATGATAAAATGCTGATGATATCTCATGAGATTAAGTTTAGAGCCTGATGATTGAAGTGTCATGCATTATCTTTATAAAACTGATTGATTCGGGTATGAGACCCACTGAAATAATACTTGTTGTTTACCTATGAATAATGTTTGAAATGTTAATATGCCAATGTATTGTATGTATCATGTATATGGTTATTGTGCGATATATCCGCTGTCGGTATCTCACTCTTTCATTTCTGCTTGTTATTCTCTCTTCCTTTTTGGTATCGCCGTAAGTATATGAGCTCAGATGGATCCCAACATCCCTATTGTGCCGATGATGTCGAAGATTGAGGTCTTCGACGACGCGGGGAACACCAGGGCATGGCAGATTCATCCGGGGGCGACGTCTGCTACGTACCATGGATCAATCACCATCACTGATTTGAATGCTGACAGAGACTCGATGTGTAGGAGCCATACCATGGAGACTAGGAGAGTTGCTCTGCCTCCAACTTGGTACTACCTTCACGCACTGCAAGTTAACAGACTACTACACGAGCTACCACCTCTGGATGTCTAGCAAGCAGCACCTATCGAGGAGAATCCTGAGGAGGACCCTGAGGAGGATCTCGAGGAGGACTTCTATGAGATCATGGAGGAGGATGAGCCTGAGTATTACTTTCTGGATCATGACGATGACGACGATTCCATGGATGAGGGCGGCGACGTCATAGACCCCTTACCTGATGTCTTGTCTCATGGTAGTTTTTGTGGAGACCCTGCTTGTAGCTAGTGTCAGTGATCAGTTTGGAACTTTTTAAGAATAGTCTTCCGTCTTCTGACTTTCTAGAGTCACTTTTGTGATGTGGTTTCGGACCCTCTTTCCCTGTGTTTCTGCTTACTCTCTTTTCAGTTGTATCTTCTAGATTTCAAACTCTGTTGCAATGGCCATTGATAAGGCCCTAGCTTATGTACTAAAACTTGGGTCTCACTGAGTGTTCATCACTTTTATTTCAATTATCCTTTCAAACAAAAAAAATAACTACCATTTTTAGTGTACTTATCCATCGAGAAAATGATATTTTCCGAAAGTAAGCAGCATTGTAATCAGTTTTATTTCCGCAATTGGGTAACCATGTGATGCCGGGTTTAGGGTGTCGCATGGTCTACCTTTTTACCTTCCTCGTCATTGTTTAGAACAATTGATGGATGCATAGGAGTACTCATAGGCTTTGAATTTTCCATTTTGTACTTTTTCAGAAGTTCCTTGGTGTACTTCTGTTGATGAATATATATTCCGTCACTTATCTGTATTATTTGAAGACCGAGGAAGAACTTCAGCTCTCCTATTATGCTCATTTCAAATTCATTCTGCATCAACTCAAAGAACTCTTTGTAGAGCTTTTCATTAGTAGCACCAAATATAATATCATCAACATAAATCTGTACTACTATGAAGTATTTCTTTGAGAATTTCTTAAAAAGTGTAGTGTCTACTTTTCCTCTAATGAAATTATTTTCCATTAGATAAGTGCTTAGCCTATCATACCAAGCTCTTGGAGCTTGTTTGAGTCCATATAGAGCTTTCTTAACCTTATAGACATGGTGAGGATTTTCAGAGTCCTCAAAACCAGGAGGTTGCTTCACATACACTTCTTACTCAATTATTCCATTTAGGAATGCATTTTTAACATCTATTTGATAAAGAGTTATATCATGTTGAACAGCATATGACATGAGAATTCTAATTGCTTCTAATCTAGCTACAGGTGCAAAAGTATTAGTAAAATCAATACCTTCCTGTTGATTAAAACCTTGAGCAACTAATCTTGCTTTGTTTCTTACCACTTTTCCATCTTCATCCAGTTTGTTTCTAAATACCCATCTGGATCCAATAACAGATTTCACTTTGGGTTTAGAAACTAGAGTCCGAACATCATTTCTCTTGAACTGATTTAGCTCTTCTTGCATGGCTAGAATCCAGCTTTCATTTTGCAAGGCTTCTTCAATCTTTTTGGGATCCAAATATGATATGAAGGCCATGTTGTTGTTTTCATTGAAAGCAGATCTGGTTCTAACTCCTTGAGATGGACTTCCAATAATAAGATCTTATTGATGATAGGTCTTGAATTTCCAATCTTTCTTTTAATTCTGAGTGTCAGACGCATCAACACTTGTATGAATTTCAGGCACTTCTGCTTTTGGCTTGTCTGAAGATTCTTCCACTGCAGGATTAAGTTCAATACCAGTAACATCCTCTTCCACTGCAGGATTAAGTTCAATACCCGTTGAGGTCAAACAGTCACGGAGATATCAAGTGTATGACACGTTCATCCTTGCACAACAAGAGCAAGTTTAATACACACCGTATCCTGAGGGACATCAAGATTGGTTGGGTGTTATTAAGATAAAGGCACAAAGTGTAATCACAGATAATGTAGTTAGTCAGGGAGAGACAGATACTCTGTATCAAGATGTTCATGAAATTAATGGAATTCAGATAAACTTGCAGTTTGAGCCGGAAGATTTTAATGATCTTGCAGATCTTGGGGGTGTTGACGAGGTAGTTGACACTGTTTTATTATATCAAAATGAATTGAATGAATCTAGCGAGGATATTGAATACATATCATCTGATGATGAGGAGAGTGAAAGTAAATTTAGTGATCGAGACTCCAACTAGGTAAGTTGTATATAAAAATACCATATTTGTGTTATTTGTTATTTAATTTGTTATTTGTTGTATAATGTACCATTTAATTAATTTCTACTATTCTTGTTTTTATTGTAAACAGATGACGAACGACACAAGTCGAGCACGTGGCTCTCATGGTTCTGGCACGTCTCATGGTGGTCGTATGAGGGGTCATGATGGGAGAGCTGCTTCCACCTGCCCATCAGCTTCGGATCAGGCCCCGACAAGTATTGTTGTCATTCATGGGTCATAGGCCGATGATCTTCTGCCTCCTGTAGCAGCAGCAGCCTCACCAGCTACAAAGGCCTCACCCACGAGCCACCCCACACCATTCACATGACCTATACCATCCTCACGGGCCACAGCATCCACGCCCGCCACACCGATCACACAAGGGTCTGTTGCCCAGTCCGAGATTCACAGTTGGGTCGGGACGAGAGATCCCACGGTTGGGAGGATATGGCTTCGCCCTACAGCGAAGTTAGAGTAAGTTATTTATTAATTAATGTTGTTTTCTATCATTATAATTATACTTGTACATATTTATTAAATACATTTAATGATAAAATTTATGCATTATTTGTTGTCAATAGCTTTTACCCTGCAAACGGGCCTCAGAAGTAGATCTCTCAGTGTATCAGGGGCAAGTATAGTGAGGCCTGACCGTCGTGGAAGAAGATTGATAAGTTGGTTCTTGATATGTGGTTCAAGGATGACTTCGAGGTAATGAATAAATTTATTATTGTGTTAAGTATATGTCTACGATATTATTATTTATTAATTTTCACTAGTGGAAAATATACATTAGACGGTAAAGGTTTACGTCAGTTAACCAAAAGCTAGACGTTAAAAAGGAGGCGGTGGCAGTTTTGTAAATATCAGAGTTCATTAATTCAATTTTAACGTCAGTTGTTTTAATGACTGACGTTAAAAGTGAAGTGACTCACTTTTAACGTCAGTTCAATAAAAAAACCGAGCGTTACCATCGAAGATTTTAACGTCAGTTCTATAAAGAACTGACGTTAAAAGTAAGTCACTTCACTTTTAACGTCAGTCCTTACATCAACAGACGTTAAAGGTTATTTTAATAATTTTTTTTATCTAGTATACGATCCCTTCCGCATTGCCTTCCTCAAAGTTTCAGTTTCACATGAATTGCTTTGATGTTTTGTGTTTCTGTTTTTGAAAACTATAAGTTGAATCAATAACCCAAACCGGATCTCATTCATGAAGAATCGTAATGTCTGATCGATCTGAGAAGATTGAAAGGGTTTAAAATCCTATAAAAAGTTACATTGAAAGGGTTTAAAATCCTATAAAAAGTTACATTGAAAGGGTTTAAAATCCTAAACATTAAAGCTACATCCCATCAGAGAGTTTTATGAAATATGCCAAAGGGAAAACTATACTCAAGACCCTTAAAACGGGGGGCATGAGAGAGCTCAAGAGAGAGGCAAAAACAGGTGCACTAGATCTGTTTCAAGCAAAGGCAAGTGGTTCCAGAGACTTCCAAGACGGTCACTTGATGCCAAAGCCGAGGTTTTGGAAGCTGTGACCCCGAGCACCTGATTAGCCCTCCAGCAGCTGATTCTACGGAAGGTGATAAGGTGAGCAACTCACATAATGTAATTTACTCAGACTTATCACCCATGTAATTTAATTAACTCAAACTCAGAAGTTGTTTGACCATTAAGACAAAGACCTTTGAGTCTAGGAATAGGAAGAAAGAGTGATGAAGTTAATCTCCACGGCAGAGCCATATTGTGAAGCAGAAAATTAAAAGGATGGAAGGAAGCTATTTATAGGAGCAGGGGATGAAGTTACTAAGCTATTCTGATTTTGTTGAAAACTTACCTATAAACTTAATGCTCATTAAGAGGATTGAGTTACAAGGTGCATGGGTAAGTAGCACAAGATACATCAAAGGAATGAATGTTTTTGCAGATATCTATACACTTTTAACGTCGCTTTTTAAAAAAGCGACGTTAAAAGTGTTTTTCAAATAAAAATATTAATTGTTAACGTCGTTTTTATACAACCGAGCGTTAAAAGTTTGATTTTTACTTGATTAAATAAATAGCTGGCGTAAATAATCCTATATATTATAAACGTGCAGAATGAATATTGGAAATAATGTAATTAATATACGGAACTTGGCAGTCATCAATTAAGTTGACGTTAAAAATGAGGTGGTGGGTAAACTATTTGGCGTCAGTTCTATAAATAACTGACGTAAATAATTATGAAACTCATTTCATTGGTTGTCATGTCCCTGTTGTCCCTCTTAACGCAGATCACTCCATATAGTACTGCAGTTTATTTCTAAACCTTTTTTTATACAAGTTTATTTTTAATTTTTATTAATTAATTAGCTTGAATTAGTAAATAAATTATTGTGCAAATTAAAATAAATAAACACTTAACATAAAACAAGTTATATGTATAATCAAATCGTATGACATTGAAGCGATTCATAAGTTAAAATTACATGATTAAAATATAAAAAATTTATGCAACATAGCCCTAAAATATAAAAAAGTTTCTGCATCAACATCATTTTCTTCTCAGTCCTGTCATCAGAAACTCCAATGGATGCATCACCTCCCTCACTTGAATTCCAAGATGCAAAGTAAATCCTCAGTCACTAGCAGCGAAAGCAAAGTGAAATGGATCTTTGCATCTTTCTTCTTCAGTGGAGTTCCTTGATGCATCATCTTGAATCCACAATCACTTGCTTCCAAAGCAAAGTGAAAGGGATGATGGGGATGAAATAAAGTGAGAGAATCACATTACGTGATTCACCCAACCTTAATATTCATGTAATGTAATTTACTCAAACTCAGAAGTTGTTTGACCATTAAGACAAAGACCTTTGAGTCTAGGAATAGGAAGAAAGAGTGATGAAGTTAATCTCCACGGCAGAGCCATATTGTGAAGCAGAAAATTAATTAAAAAGATGGAAGGAAGCTATTTATAGGAGCAGTGGATGAAGTTACTAAGTTATTCTGATTTTCTTGAAAACTTATCTATAAACTTAATGCTCATTAAGAGGATTAGGTACAAAGGTGAATGGGTAAGTAGCACAATAGTCAAGGGAATGAATTTTTTTGCAGAAACTAATAAACCTTTAACGTCCGTTGTGTAATACAACTGACGTAAGAAGTTGTGAGTGTTTTTAACGTCAGTTTCTTAATACAACTTACGTTAAATATATGACATTTAACGTCAGTTATTACTAACAACTGACGTAATAAGTGTGAGAGTTTTTAACGTCCGTTTATTAAGACAACTGACGTTCAATATATGATCTTCAACGTCAGGTTTTACCAAAAACTGACGTAAAATGTTGTTTTATTTTAATTATAATTTACCCTCGCGCGCCTTCTCCACTTCTCTGTACGTCTTTTCTCTTTTCATCACGCTCAACCCTCACTCTCGCTCTCACTCTGCCCTAATCGTGAGCTCATCTCCACCGCAACCACCACGAGGGCTTCTTCGCCACCACCGTGAGGTACACTCTTAACCCCTAACTCTGTCTTTCCCGCTCATTCTTTGCAATAACTTGACATCTCTCTTTCCCCTGGCCTTCCCGCGCACTAACTCTCCTTGTCCCTCTGCTCTCAGTAACCACATTGAACGTTGGCCACCACTCGAGCTTCCTCCTAACCACCACGCGAGTGCCTATTTCTGGTGAGTCTTTAATTAGGGCACATTTTTTAATTCACGGTTTTGAGTGCATGCATGTTGCTCTGCTGGTTTGAAACTGTAGTCTCAGTAGTTGAAACTTGAAACTGTGAGTTTGAGTTGTTTGGAATGTCTCTATTTTTGGTTTTGAGTGTATGTTGAAACTGTAGTCTCAGTAGTTGTAACTTTAAACCGTGAGTTTGAGTTGTTTGGAATGTCTCTATTTTTGGTTTTGAGTGCATGTTGCTCTGCTGGTTGATCTGTCACGGCCGTGATGCTCATCACGGCTAGGCCGTGATCAGTTCTGCTTATGAGAGGTCTGGTTCGGATTGCACGTGACGGCCGTGAGGGACATCACGGCCAGGCCGTGACCAGTTCTTGGCAATCTTCAAAAACTATAGTTTTCAATCTCCCGTATTGTCCTTATATTGGATATATAGATGTTTTGTATATCTACAGGACCTATCTAGTTATTTTTATTTATACTTCTGTATTTATTTTGAGTTATAACCTATGTTAATACATATATATTGTTTACGAACAGGCATACATATGGATCAGTCGGATAGCCCACATGCACGGGAGAACAACGTGGGGGTTTCGCAGACTCGATCACGCCTACGCCTGATTCTAGTGTAAGTTTACATGTTATATACTATCTTTAGTCCTTCTTGTTAATGTAAGTTTATAATGTTACAACCCTCTATTTTATCATTTTTTTGTCCATACGAGACATCACGAGGCTCATATGAAACGGGGTAGAGGAGCCACCTCGTTGAAGAAACTAGAGAAGGACAGGCAGAGCGGACAGAAGCTTGAGGTGTCCTTCGATGCTAATCTAAATGCCCAGGGACCCCGTGCTAAAGAATTTAATAAGTGGGTGTTTCTACAAGCGAAGCAAAGACGTAAGCATCAACTACAACCATGGAATGATGTTCCACGTAACGTTAAGGATCAGATTTGGGAGGCTATCACGGTATTTTACCTTTACATTCGTTTGATTTACATTATTAGATAATTATCCGAGTTATAATCCATCCAGTTGTTATATATGTATCTAATGTGTAGGTAGCTTGGACTGTGCCAAATGACGAGGATCATCGTCATAAATGTATGAAAATGGCATCAAAGCGGTGGAATGCGTTCAAGCATGATCTTACCAGGTACTATGTATCTGGGAAGAAGCGGCTTGATAAAATGTTCTCGGATTATCCCTGGATTGATCAGGATACTTGGGATATGTTTGCCAGGAGTCGACAGGATGGAGAATTTCAGGTTGGTTGATTAAGTTAATTTTGTATGCTTATTATAGATCATTTAACTGTATTTAATTATGTGTTTTTGTTTGAATAGGCTAAGGCAAATAAGGGTCGGCAGAATCAGGCGAAGAACGTCCACCGCCACACCATGTCTCGGGGTGGGTACCATACTCGGATCCAGCAGATGATGGCGGATAGGCTGAGGGCGAAGCAGGAAGAGCACTCTGCTAGGATTGAAAGAGGAGAGGTGCCCGAGGGCACACCATCAAGTACTCTCCGTCGGACATCGACCGCGAGGATGTCCAGTTAGCCGGCCGCATGACAAAGGCGGGATCTTTTAAAGTTGATGCCACTCATGAAGTGGCGAGATAAGATTGTAAGTAAATAATTAACTTAATTTCAATTGATATTTGTATAGATATTTGCAACACTTTTCACTTGCACGTTTTTTCATTTTTTTCATTGTAGATGGATCTTAAAGCAAAATCCTCCCGGGCGCATTCGTCCCCTTCGCGATGGTAGGGCGCCTTGATGATCGCTCTAGGCAAGAAAGACCATCCTGGTCGGGTTCTCGTTGTTCCCGGGAACGTGACCATCAAACAATATTATGGCAAGTCTGCTTCACGAAAGCGGGTGGTCAATGAAGCATCAATTTTGGCTGACATTACTCAGCACACCTCATGTCCAACAGATATATTACAACACATCTGATGCAAGGCTTAATAGCCAACCCAGAATTCAAGCAGGCGCTTGCCAGAGAGCTTTCCTCCGTCGGTACATCCCAGGACACCGCAAGGCTTGCCAACGCTTCACATGTGAGCACAAAAGAGAGTTTTAGTATGGCACATGTGGAGGACGATGAGTTGGCAGCTAGGGAGCGGGAGTTGGAACTCCAGCGCCATGAGCATGAGTTGGAAATGAAAAAGCGTGAGCTTGAGTTGGACTCCAAACGACGTGAGCTCGAAATGTTAGCAAAGGTATTTATTCATTATTAATGTCCAAATTAGTCAAATAATTACTTGTGTTTTTTTTAATTATCAAAAACTTATATATTTTATTTTTCCTAAACTGAAGGCCAAGTCGACGTCGGTGTCACTGTCACCTATCACTCGTTTGTTCTCACTTGGTGAGGATTATGCGTTTGAGATTTTTGAATGTCCATTGGATCACGATGGATGGGTGGCACGCCCAGATCAACAGAGGATATTTTCCTTCGTTGGTGACGATCTCGGGAACGCCTGCAGAAATAACGTCTGGATGAACAGCAATGTCATCAGTCTCTGGTGCACGTAAGTTAATTTTAATTTTATAACTTATTTATTTTTGGTATTTTTCCATTTAATAATTTATTTTAATTTCAATATATATATTATGTAATTAACATCCACACCTTTTCATATCTTAGGTATCTCCATCGTCTTCAGCTTGATAAGGGCGTTGCATCAGTTTACGGTTTCTTAGATCCGTCAATCCTTCTGCCCGAGTTCTTTGCCGGCGATGCATTGAGTAAATACTTAGGGAACTTGTTGGGAGACAATCCGAAAGAATTATATCTGGCACCCTACTGTATGGATCGCCATTGGCAGTTGTTCGTACTTCACCCGTCTAGGCATACTGTCATATTCTTCTGCTCTCTCCACCATGATCCGCCACCGAAGGTGGTGGAAGTTGTAAATATGTAAGTAACTAATCTTAAATTTAATTTAAGTTTTAATATCAGTTGTTTTTAGTTTATTACACACATGATATATGAGTTTGTTAATTGATCGACATGATTATTTGTTTATGATAGCGTATTTGAAGGAGAGTAGCATAAGTTGCGCCAACGGGAGAAGTAGGACTTCTAAGGCTAAAGCAAATCCTGTATGGAACATCCTCAAGGTTTGGTAGTTTATTTATCAAATAATTAATATTATAATTACTAATTTATGTGTATATTCAACTGACGTTGAAATTAATTTTGTTGGTAGTCTCGATTTCAAAGCGACGTGGTTGGTCGTGCGGCTATTATGTGATGCTTCATATGCTGAACATAGTCTCCGCATCTATTACGGATGGATGGAAGAAGGTAATATTTAAACAACTTGTTAAATTATATATTATAGTTTTGAAGATGACTTGCATTGATGTTATTGTTATTATTTGAACGTGTCTAGGCATTTATCGACCAATCGCCTATTGAAGAAGATGAGTTAAGAGACTTGAGGATGTGCTTCGCTAAATTCTTCTTCAAGTATGCGGCTGAAAAAGGAATTGACAACATACCTCCGCACTACTTAGATAAATAGTTTTTTTGTTAGACTTTAGAAACTAATTAATAACATGTATATATATATCCTTAGATAGTTTTGTTTTTTAGACATTGGAACTAAAATTTATTTATATATATACATGGGTTTTGGTTTTAAGTCCCCCCATTGTTCAATTTTCCTTTGCAATTCTGTAATGTGTGTGATATTCGTATTGTTTGGGACTGAATGCGGGGATAGGCTGAGGGGAGTGATATTTTAAAACTGAATTTAAAAAAAAACCTATTAACGTCAGTTGTATCAAACAACTGACGTTAATAGTATTTTATAAAATATACAGTACACTATTAACGTCAGTTGTTTATTATAACTGACGTTAAAATTAAACCTTTAACGTCAGTTCTTTATAACAACTGACGTTAGTTTTAACAAAATCAACGTCCGTTGTATTAAAGAATTGACGTTAATAGTTTTAGTTTAACGTCAGTTGTTTAAAAAACCGACGTTAATTTTTACAAAATTAACGTCAGTTTTGTTAAGGAACTGACGTTAATAGTGTTATTTAACGTCAGTTCTCAACTGACGTTAAAATATTAACTATTAACGTCAGCTGTATTTACGTCAGTCAGTATTCTGACGTAAAAAATCAATTTTAACTGATGTAAAAAGCACTTATTGCACTAGTGTTTGTTTCTTGATATTTTACCCTTTCTTGTTGGGCACACTATAAGTGGTTACCAGCGGATGCAGATCAGATACGTAAGGCCTTTGAGTCGAGAGGCGCAAATCTGGTTAAGTGGGCTATGGGTAGGATTATGGATGGTTTAGATGATGGGAGTTAGCTTTGAGCTGATGTGTTGGAACGCCCCTGTCAATATTGGGTCAGTGATGAGAAGTTCAAGACAAAGAGCGAGATCGAAAAGCAGAATCAGGCTTGACACTGGTGCTCCACTATAAACCGGTGGCTCTCTATCCATTCATGAGCATTTTGATAGGATGGTAAGTAGTCAACAAATGGTGAAGAAATAAAAATGGGGTCAATGTGTAATAAGGAGAAGTCCAAGGACTAATCCCAAGAGGAGAAGAATCTAATTGCAAAATAAGGGAGAGTCCAGGTATTTAAGTACACAAAAATATTAAGGACTTTATTGTCCCAAATATGAGGACCGTATGGCAGAGTATTTTATTCGTCCGATTTTAATTAAAACCCGGTTCAAGTGCAATATGGACATTAAGTTATAATAATTTATAAGGGGCCAATACCATTAAGGATAATTAAAATAATTAGAGACGGGTATGCTAATTATGTGTTGACCAAATTTTAAGGGAGTGCAAGGCAAGCAATCTCTAATTAAACCCACCCCTATATATCTTAATTAATTTTAACCCCACCACCCTTGAGTCTATAAATAGGGAACCCCATCTACACTTCACTCCATTTCTCCACTTTATAAAGAGATAAATCAGAGTAGAGAGAGGAGAAGAGAGAGATAGTGGCATGAGAGAAGAGAGAGAAAAGGAGGAAGAGAAAAGAAGCTAGAGAGAGAAGTTGTCAAAAACTAAGGTAAGCTCATCTTTTAGCTCTTGCATGACCCTTTTCCCTTCATCCTTTGCTTTTCAACCTTTCATAACTTCTCTTCCTATCCTCTAGAGCTTTCTTTTGATCTAGGTTTCATCCTCATAGGAGCAAGCTTGGAGGCTTTACAGCCACAAATACCTTGCTGCCCACATGGAAGAGGGAAGGTAAGGGAGGAGACTCTCATCTTTGTTGTTTGGAGCCCCTCCCCTTAATGTTTGAATGCCTATAAATGCTTTGCATGTTTACTTTACTCTCTATACTGAGTGTTATATATGTGTTACATGCAATATAGTGATCGAAATGTGTTCATGATGTGTTGGATGTTTGATACTTGTGCTTGCATGTGCTGAAACATGATTCCTCAGCCTGACATATGCTTGTATTCGGAGTCGTATATTTCAAAAGAAAAATGATCTCTAAAAAACACATATTTGGAATCACTTTAGGGGCTTCGGTTTTCATATAAAGTTTGTAATTTTGGAAGAAGAAATGATGGTTAAAAATATATGCAAAGTCAGACTAGAGCTGACTGTGAAAAATTGTTCCCTAGACTAACCTTTGGTCATTCCTAGATTTTTAATAATTTTTATAGATTTTTGTTTACAAATCTGAAGACACCACTGGAAATCAGACGAGAAAACATTTAAAGGGATATAAAGAACTTGTGTATGGGATTTTTTTAAGGCACCTAAAAATATGCTACAAAATAGACCTAAAAAACTAGAGTTTGTGATTTCAACAGGGTGCTAGAAAAACGTGATGAACACCAACAAACTCCTAAAAATCATCTCAAAACTAATGAGACAAAAATGTTAGATTCTGAGTTGATGGGTTAATGTGTAATATTAATGTTAGTAAATAAAAGATTGAGATAAATTAAGAGGGAAAAGAGAATAGGACTAGAGTAGCCCATGGTGAGAGCCAATGCCTGGCTCTTACTTGAGAAGCTTGCCAAGCTAAGGATGATGAGTATGCTGACCAAGGCAGCAGCTATGTCAACTAAGAAGAGGCAAGAAAGTTGCATTGAACCCTCTAGGCTTCACATGCCTTGTGTGAGAAAGAAAAAAGAATGATTGGAGAAACTTTAAGTCTTAAAAAAAAATGGTCACATGAGTAATTAGTAATGTGTAATAGGAAAAATTTAAAGTATGAGGATGTTAAGAAGGGGTGGTGGCCGTGAGAATGAGTAAGAGGAAAGAGGATAATTTCATGGGAAATAAATAATAAGTTTATATGAAAAGAATTTACTATAATAGTATTATAAAACTAAGTGCAAGTGAAAATGATGATTGTAAAAATGGTTTTTAAAGAATTGAGGTAACAAGTAGGGATGGCAATTTTACCCGCACCCGTGGGTAAAACCCGCAACGGACACGGGCGGGGAGGTTAAACAGGTATCCGTAGATTAAATAAATGGATTTTTTATACTACCCTTTTATTCACGGGTGGGGGCGGGTACCGAGGTATCCGTGTCCGCGAATACCCGTATCCGCCAGGTTTCATCTTTAAATTCGCTTTTTATAATTATAATTAAGGATGGATATTTCAAAGTAATTTTTATAATTACAATAGTTTAAACATATTTATTTATTTTTAAAAAAAATTAATAATGCAACGTCTAAACTGTTCAAGAATTTACTTTCGAGCAATATTGGTATTTGAGATGGTAAAGGTTAGTTTTTTTTAAGAAAAAAGTATACTGTGCCAATTATTTATTTCAGACAAAACAAAAAAACTTATTCTAAATTATATTATTTCATATACGTGTGAGCTTGCAATATTAGAGTATGGATATTCAGAAAATAAAATAATATCAACAATAATTAAATGATGAAAACTATATATAAGTAAATAACAATATTAGAGCTTGCAATTTTTTGTATTATTATTGTAAAAAAAAATATATACATGTATTCTTCCGGTTCCATCTAGTTCATCTTCCAACCTTCTTCTAGTGATACAAACAACGAACCACATTTTGGTGGTGAAATGAATTTTCTGTTAAAAGAGATGGTCATGGTATTTTAATTGCATGATCTGAATTTATGTGCGTACTGTGACACCCTTTCCTTGAGCATCACATTAATTACTACGCGTTATGAAAAAATATTATTGTTAACGAGGTGTCGATTTCTTTAGGAAAATGTTTAATTATGATGCTTATTTACCATTTTGGCATACCATAAAACTTTTAACATAAACGTAATTAACATAAATAACTAAAACAAAAGAATAGCACCATGAATATACATAAACACCTTCTTATATAATTAAAAGCCTTCTTGGTGACAGGCTACTTGACAGAAATTACATGGAGTGGTTTGGCATAGTTTTTCACATCAACTAAGTTAAATATTAACATGCTTGTAAAGAGTTAAACGAGATTAGAGGGACATGGTCAGATACAAAGTCAAAATGACAGCTTAGACACTACCACCACAAAAGAAAGATCTTATGGCTGGTCTAGTCCTAGTGTTATCCGTTCGGGAGACCACTACGGTTATCTCCACCCTATGGAGACATAACTAGTGAAGGATCCTCCACCTCACCTCCCTCGTCAGGATCATCGCCCTCATCATCATCAAGTGGGTGATACTGAGGGATCTCGTCTATCTCCTCCATGGGGTCCTCCTCTAATTCCTTCTGAGGGTCCTCCTCCATGAGCTCCAGCGGGTCCTCCTCGATAGGTGCAACAGGTGCCTCCTAATGCGGTAAGTCCTGGGGTGGCTGCAGACCTAAGACCACTAAGCCATGGGCAGCCCAATGCTGAATGCATATGTCCATAGGTGGCAGTGTGATCAGTACTGTCTCAGTAGTCTGAACCCTCCGGATGGGTCCATTCAAAATGACACCCTCCACTGTACTAACCGGACTACTGTAGTGAGCTACGTGGGCCCCCGGTCCGAACTCCCACGCCTCCAGGTCAAAGTGGTCTCAAAGATTAGGGCTCGCGCCCGGGAATGGGGAAGTGGTGCGTCTGGGTTCATCTATTTTCCGATACAAATAATATATGCCAAATAAAACAAACAAAAATGCAAGGGTGAGACACCAATATATGGATAATTATGATAAACTACATACTTGCAACACAAACAGCATACACAACAGATATCATCATATTTACAGCATGTGAAATAATAAACTAAATATAATATCACACCAATTCATCAATCAACTTTGAAAAACAATGATGTTCATGAAAAATTCAACTTTGATGCAAGACTCCGAAGTTTTCAACTTTCTTTAAAAATGAGCTGATCAGGCTCGGTTGCCATAAAGGCACAATGTGAATTTCCACTACACTGTCCAAACTCCTGGCACAGTGTGCAACGTGCGTGGAATGTCCATATCATACTGTCCAACACAAGGCACGGTAGTTCCGGCTAATGGACTTCATTGTCCATCAAGGCACAATGAAACACCATAGCATGAAATACTTGGTCCTTTCAGATATTCACACAAAACGACGTGGGCACGTCTGCCAAAATAAATGCATGAGAAAATCATTTTATTTTCAGCTTTTCTTTGTGCTTGAAATTTTCCTTTCATCAAGGCTCAAAGCTCACGAATTTTCAACGTTTTTAGTATCTTGCAACTTTTATTATCAACACAGGACTTTTGTGTCCGAGTGTCTAATCACAACAGTCCCAGACTTATGCATCAGTCCTTGGACTTTGTGGTCGCAGAAAATAATTTTCACATTTTTATTATTTTCACCATGTTTCAACTCAACGTATATGGAGCAGCAGTCCATAGCAACGTACATAACCCTAGTTACACAAATCATGGATCAATGTGCTTTTAAAACACTAGTTACACGACGTCTCGGTTACTAGGTTCAACTTTTCTTCTTTTTCGCTCGGTGAAAATACAAAACCCAAAAACAAAACTTCTGTAACTCATCCAAGTTATTGGATATTTTATTTCAATAAAACCTTCTTTTGAAAAACGTTTTTCTTTTGAAATTTATTTTAAAAACCTTACCACAAAACTCCAAAAGTCCATCTTTAGAAAGAAAGTCCTCTTTTACAAAAAAAATAAATAGAGATTTTTAAGAAGAAACTTGGTGCAATATATTAGAACTAAAATCTTGTTGGTAAAGAACCAAGAATTTAATTTGTTTTTAAATAATTTCTTTGCCATAAATAGTCTCCAAAAATTTAAGACATTTATAGAAAATATCCTTCAAATCTTCTAAAATGATCTCTTTTCACCTTCTGTGAATAAAATCTTTATTTTCAATCTCTTGAACTTTTCACCTAAAAAAAATATTTGCCTTCTCTAAAAATACGTTTCACCTTAAAAACATTTATTTTTCAACTTGTGTAAAGTTTTCTTAAGGCTCTTATCTTTCCTTAAGGGTTGGGCTCTAACCAATGGTTAGGCTACTATGCAACAATCAACATAACTTCAAGCACTTACAACAAAAATAACATAATTCATTTAAGCATATATTTAAATTCAACATGTCATCATATAAATTCTTCTAATTCTAAAACATCCATATTAACAACAACTTCATACAAGTACATATTTTCCATAATTTTAATATCCATCAGGCTTTCACCCCTTACCTTAATTCCGACGATAAAAAGCTCTGATTGGGTATTTTAGAAGGAATGACTTGTCGCTCATCACAATTTCAAATCTAAACAAAATACATATTTAACCTAAGTTAAAAATCTTTACAATCTACCCCAAAATTTTCATGTATGTTTCAGCTGCCATGCTAAGAAAACCAAGCTAGAAATTTTCAATCTTTACAAGCCTTTGGATTTAAATTCTTCAAGCATTAAAGGAACAAAATATAAGTTCAAAACTTGGAAATAAAATTTGGAACCCTTAGCCTCATTAACCATAGGTTTCGGCATTTACATAAAATAGTGGGAAAATATTGCATTTCAATAAACGTACTTCCTTGCATGTACTAATGCTATGTTTTTAAACATCATTTTGGTTAACAAAAATTTGAATAAGACCTCATCAACTTTACTAATGAGTTTTGGCCTTATGATCATAAAAGACTAGGGATTTTAAACTTTCAAACTCCACATTGAATCATTCATGCAAAGGACTAAAATTGTCATACATGCATCCTTCTTAAAGATTTAAGTGAGGCTTCATCAACTCTTTTATTTTAGAGTCTTAGCCACAAAATCTTATCAATGAACGAAAACATATATTTTTAATAAAATCCATGAATTAAAAAAATACTTAAATCAAAGTTCTTAAACTATGCATGTGAGATTTCCATCAAGGTTCATCCTTTTTCCTCTTGGTGTTTTTAGCCAACACCATGGTCATTGGATTGGATGAATTTCTCACCACATGCAATACATAAACATAAATTGAAAATGAGTTTAGTTTTGATAAAAAATCAATTGTATGTGAAAAGGATTTCTTTGAAAATCATAAGTTGAAATCATGGACTATATAGTATTAGCACTAAATAACAAACATGCATGTAAAACTCTTTGAAAAAAATCATCATCCTTCCTCCATTAGGGTTTTGGCCACCCATTAAAATGATCATAGGAAGTTCTTTTTCAACATGCAAAGGTTGAAGAAAATTGTAAAGATGTTAATAAGCTTAAACAAAATAAACATGCATTAAAAGAAAAACCAACTTTCAACAAAACTTATGAACATGCAAGATGATAATATGAACTTAAAAGAAAAGAGCAAGAGTTAACAATCAATACCCTCTAATTGAAAATGATGGTGAGCAAGAGATGAGTGTGTGAAGGATAAGTAGCTTCCAAGTTCAAAGCTTAAGGTTGAAGATGAACAACTCAAGAAAAAAATTTGCAAGAGTTTGGGTATGATTTTGACAAAGTGATGAGTGAATGAAGAAGGGGGAGTGGTATTTATAGTGGTATTCAACTGTACATTTCTAATATAAAATAAAGATGACTTAATTTGGTCTAACAAAATAATTCATCACCATTTATGAAAATAAAATCTTAAATATTCATATAATCACAATTTACAAACAAGCAGAAAAATTAGGGTGTTACACGTACCCCATTTATCCTTGTAACACCCCCCCTGGGCATTGCCTCGTGAACACGTGCGAAAATAAATTAAAAGAAATTTGCTAGTTGCTTTCGGAAATTGTTTTACTTTAAGTCAGAAAATCTGGGTGTAAAAATTCTCTTCTTAACACTTCGGAAGAATATGATGCACACAACACCATAGAACATTTACACTATACTTGACAACACACATATACCAATGTATTTATAAACAAACCTTCCACGACGTACAGATATCAGGACACATGTACTAAAATTCTCGGACATATATCCCCAAACACAAACCTAAACTGGTCGTTCTACAAGACATTCTCATGACAAGACCCCATGGTCATCCCCCATGATCAAACACCACTTCAAACATCCGAACTTAAGTCTCCGGGTGACTTAAGAAACTCTTCTGCAACATCTGAACTCATGTACCAAGGTACAACATCACGTCAACTTTCCATAATACCATTTTCCAACTCGAGGCACAATGTACAACGTCACGTGATACCTTATCCATCAAGGTCTCACGACACAACGTCAGGCACGTGTTCCACAAATGCAAATGTAAAACATTTTATTCTCGTCATTTTCTTTTTGTTCATTCTGTTCTTGTCGAAGCTCAAAGGCTCACGACCATCTTAACTTTTAAACATTTAAGTTTATCTTTCAATTGCAACAATAGGACTCAAAGTCTAAATGTGCAAATCACGAAGGTCTAGACCAATGCACAGTCTTAGATTCATAGATTTTAGAACACAAAAATCAACACAATTTTTATAGGACATATAGTCCATAACTTCAACTTTAGGACACACGGTCCATACCATAGAACACTAGAATCCCGACGTCTCCACAACTTATCCAAATTGTTGGAATAAACTCTTATGAGTAAAACTAATTTGCAGAAAATCATTTTCATTGGAAATTCATTTATAAAATCACCAAATCACCAAAAACTCATTTTCCTCGGAAAATCCTTATTCGAAACTTTAGTTCTAAAAAAAATATCGTTTTGAGACTAATTCTCTGTTCTAACAAATACCGCTGTTTTTAAGAATGTTTTCCATAAATATTTTCAGAATTAACCGTTATTTAGCATTTTAAAAATGTTTTAAGTAAAACTTTGACTTTTCAAGTAAAATAACTTTCTAAACACCATAATTAAATTATTTTTGAAACTTAACTTTTTATAATAACATTTTCTAATATTTTGCAATTTCTTACGTAAAAATTATCAGCACTAAAATATTTTCACGGTTATGCCCTCATTATGACTTATCGTTCACTCTTACGTCAATAAATCATTAAAATAATAATATTTTCAACTATTCCACATTTTTAACAAATCAAAAAGTTAAGTAATATTATATTACTATATTCCACCAATTAAAATTCATTATTTCTTATAAAGCTTTTTAACGCTTTTATCCTCATAATTAATTGAGCACTGACCACTGTCAGGCTTCTCAATCAAAAATCAACATACATAAAATTTCCACATCCACAATATAGCATATAAAACATATTATAACATGCATTAAATGATATAACACATAACTGCAGATAATCAATAAAAAGCAGATAATTTAAAAGCTGATAATTTTAACTACGTAAAATAATTCAAACTAACACAAACACACCCAAATAAATTATACAGATGACATACTAATAGCATATAGCTATTGAAAAAACCCCTTAGGTATTCCCCTTACCTCTTGAAGTTTCTTACATTATTCTCCTTCTCGAACAGAGTTCCAATCCGCAGTACAACGTACACGATCACACCAAAACACTTACCCTTCATCAAACCACAACCAAAATAATCAACATCAAACAATTACAACACCTAAATTCTATGGCTAGGGTTTGGTCATGACTACTAAAAATGGTTAGGAATTTCTAAAATTCACATGCTCTTGGATTTGTGATCCTTAAGCATAAGAGATTACATAATCAATGATCATGACTTGAAATTGAAACAAAATCCTCTAACACCAAGGTTAGGGTTTGTTCAGCATTCACAAAATAAAAATAGGCTAGGGATTTCATTTTGATTCAATCTCTTGGATTCAATACATATATGAATTAGAAATATGAAATCCATTGTTACTTACTCAAAAATTGAACAAAATTCCTCCACCCTAAAAATCTAGGATTTCGGCCTCAAGAGGAAGAATAGGAAAGAAAATTTTGTTGGATTCATGCTCTTGAATACTAAACATAGAGATGATGACAAGTTCATAGAAATTAGTTTCATGATTATAGGACTTTTCTATGATTTTCTAGAGATTTTGGAAGTTCTAGATCTAAGAATTTCAAATGATGATCATGGCATGAAACAAGTGAAACCAATGAAGAAGAAAGCTTAGATGATCAAGGAGATGAGGTTTTACCTCTTGTAGCTTAAAGAAATGGCAAGAAATGATGAAGTTCTCACAAACTCAACTATGGTGTTCTTAGCATTTTTGAGTGAAAATGTGAGATGATGAAGATGAAGTTAGAAAATGACTAGGTGTGGGTGTGGGGAGGCTGCACGAAATTAAGGGAGTGAGGGGGTTATTTGGTCCAAAATTTCACTTAAGGACATCATGCTAACTTCATTTAAGGACCAACTTGTAATTCCTTTAAAGTCCAAGGACATTTAGGACATTTCACACCTAAAGTAATCATGACAAATGAGTGGTCGTGGTTGAAGGAGATGTGGCTGAATTTTACACCACAAAAAAAGAGGAAGAATCAAAATTGAATTTGTCTTCCCTTAACCTTGGTTAATATTTAACAAGGATAGGTTAGGCTAGGGGCATTTTAGTCTTTTTACAATTAATTCAACATTACATTCATTAATTGCTAGGTGCGTCACCCCTATGACTCACCACCCTAGGTGGCAAGATGTCCCATCATCCAATGTCGGGTTTTGTCTCTGCACATCCGTTCTCGACTCTGTCGATTACCCGATTTAGGTTTTACGCCCGAATCAAGTATAATAACCTATTTATTTTGAAAATTTTCAAAATAAACTATATCGTTGGGAATGGGATATAAAATCTAACCATTTCGTTCTCAAGTCAAAATTAGGTTTTCTGATCAGTAAAATTTTACTCTCAGCTAAAACGCAGACCGGGTTCCGTCTGAATTTTCGACCCAAAATTTAACCATAACCTTATAAAAATAAGTATAATATGAATATGAATTTGGTTTTCCCAAAATCATTTTTTAAGTCTCTAATAAAAATATAAAAATAAATATATAAATATATATATATTTACTGTTACTGAAGAACAGTAAAAATCGGGGTGTTACAATCCTGATTCCATGTACCATTTCCTGATCTTTGTGTGACATCCCAAATTTCCTTCTTTGGCTAAATAGTATTACTCAATAAATAGGATGAGCCTATCTTTAAGGGAGAAGTGTTCTAAGGGTAGCTAATAATAAATGTTTTAGATTTGTTAAGGAATAAATGTTTAGAATTAAGGTAGGGATGTATTTAGTAGTTGAAGAGGTGTAGATAGTGAGTTGAGTTTAAGCTTTTATTAAATAAAAGATAAATAAAATAAAAAAAATAAAAATAAGAGAAGGGGATAAAAGAAGGGGGATAACGTAATAGCAGAAAAAGAAAGGAAAAGAGAAAGAAAGAGAACGGATCAGAGGAAGAAGAAGAAGAAGAAAGAAGAATAGAGAAGAGAGATCAAGGGATATAGCCATGAGAAGAAGATGGGGGTTAGAGATCCTAGAGAAATCTTGCAGAACCAAGAGAAAGAAATGGAAGAGAAGAAGGAGAGAAAATTAGGGTTCAACCAAAAAGGGAGATCCACACAAACAACCTTCAATCCACTACATAGTCATGTGAGTTTCCTTAGTTAGTGCTTGGTAACCATAAATCCAAGCTTAGGAATTTTAAATTTGATCTTATTGTTTGATTTCAGAATTACATCTTGATTATATGGTTTTAAATGAATGCAGAATTGTGATGTAGAATATTCAGTTTACATGCATGTATTATGTTTGTTAAAAGTCCTAAAAGAAGTTGCTGATCTGACAAACCCGTATAGACATATGTGTAAAATTTTATTTGTAACTATTTCTATAGTGCTATGTTTGGTATTATTCTTATTTTATTAGAAAGTAGACTCGAAATAATACACTTTAGACACTGATTTTGCTGTTTTTCATTGAGTATTGATGGAGAAAAACCTGTTACAAGTTAGGGTATTGCAGTTGTCCTATCAAAACTGTAATTTTTGGAAGGTTGTTTTCCAAGAGTAAAATTTTATTCATAAACTATACTTGTTTAGATTTCCATAGAGGGGTCGTTTGTCCAAATCTGACTTCATTTGATATTTTAATAAAATCATAGAAGTTATCTGAAAACTGCTGAAATTCTACTTATGTTGTTGATGCATTATCCCTTGTTGAATACTTGATTGAGAGATTATATATTGTTCATGTGAATGGTTTATAAGTTTTTCTTTAGGTTATTAGTTTTCAAGCTATAAATTGATATGTGAGTTAAGTTATTGAATATTATGAAGAAATGAATGTGAAACACCATTTGGCATTCAAAAGTAGTAACCATGCTAATTCTACTCTTGAATCGAATTAGAATGGTTATCAATGACATTTCATATGTCAAGTATAGAACTCCTTTCAGTTTGGAAGGCAATCACAGAGTCCTTTCAGTTTGGAAGGCAAGCAAGTAAGTGCAAAGCAAGTGGGACTGGGCATAGACGTATGTCCTGCCTTACAGTATAGAGCTAGTTCCTCTTAAGTACCTTGGTGCGCGGGGAACAACGATGTTTTTCACTGACAAAATTAAAAAGGGATGTCCAAATGAATGGTTCATAAATATTTTGAATGACATGATGATACCAGGATTAAACCTAAAGCTAGTCCCTCTTAAGTACCTTGGTGTGTGGGGGGCAGCAATGATGTTTATACCTGATGATAAGTATAAGTTTACTAATATATGTATATGTGTGGGACTGAGTGCTCTGTTTGCAGGTAATTCACTAAGATTTCATATCTCACCCACTCACCCTTTTGTTTCAGGTTAATTGTTGGACGGATCTGGACAAGTATACCCAGTCGCACAAGTAATACGGTGGTAAGACCGGTTTATCGTATCCACGGGGATTGGATGTCAAGTACCAATTCGCAAACTCGGCAACTATCTAGACTAAACAGAAAATCAAGAGAGAAAGTAAAACAACAAAAGAAAAGGGAAAAGTTCTTTGGGGACTTTTGACAAACACTTGGAGTGCAGAAAGGATATGTTGGGACTAGACTTCACTAAACCTCTAACTCATGCACTATCAGGACTAGATACCTCCCATTCATGCTTCAGATATTAAAATCAATCCACTAAACTACTCAAACCCCGATTCCTCGGATGGCAAGAGCCTAAATCCACTAATAGACCCTAATTCCTTAGGTGGCCTAGATTAATGAATTTGCATTAAGATTAGGGATCATGTGATTACTAATAAACCTAGTTCCATTCCTAGATACAAGGCTTACTAGGTGATTAAATTCAGTTCCGGTTATGATACGAACGTTCCCATTGCATACCAAAACACAAATCAAGTCATGGGGGTGCTAGCCACAACAAGCATTAAGCACAGAAATATAACCACTAATATGAAGACATGAACATAGATTAATCAGTCAAGATAAATACATAAACATAAGTTTGATTACATCTAATCCCAACACAAGGATTTAACTACTCATAAAACAAAGAAAACCAAACCAGAGAAATAGGAAGGAAGAGGAGAGAAGAGGCCCCATGGGAGCTTTCCTTCTTCTTCAAAGCAATCCCTCTTGGCTCCCTTCTAGGGTTGAAACCCTAGCCCAGCTGCAGCCTCCAAATGCCTTCAAATGGACCCCAAAAACTCCCCCAGTTCTGTCTGCTGCGTTCTTATTTATAGGTCTGTTGCGCGTCACGGCCGTGATGGCCATCACGGGCTGGCCGTGACGCGTTCTGGAGTGGGCGTGTTTGCACAAAATGAAGTCTCGCGAGGCGAGCTATGTTTCGCATCGCGAAACCCTAATTTTCTGGTTGGTCACGGCCGTGATGTCTATTACGGGCAGGCCATGACAGTCTCTGACTTTTGCCTTCTGCTCTGCTTGATCATGGCCGTGATGGTCATCACGGCCAGGCCGTGATGGGCTCTGTTTGGCTCATATTCTTCACTTTTCAAGCTCTATTTCATCCAAGCTCCACCATGGCTGATTTTGATCATTTTTACATTGAATTCCTGCAAAACAACACCAAGACACCGCTTCACCCGTTCCAAGGGAAAATCTAATAAAAACCAAATAAAGAATGCCTAATCTATATGCAAAATGCATGCAAAAGAGTACAGAAAACATCATGTAAAATCACACTATCAAATCACCCCAAGCTTATTCAATTGCTTGTCCTCAAGCAATCACTAAGGCCAGAAGAATAAACAGAACATTGATAGTGAACTAAGAACCCGAGCAAATAATCCAAGCAATAGGCAATTCAAACAATTCAGCAAGAGACAATCAATTCAAGTCCAATTAGAGACTTAGGTTCCTTAGAATCATGTTCTCACTGATTTGGGCACTCTTTCTCACCTGAAGCTCATCCCAAGCGTGTTCATTTGCTTGGCTCTCTTCCTAACCTCACTCAAGTGTTTAAGGGATAAGACATTTCACTCAATTTTCCTCAAGGAATGAATCCTACCATAGGCTTGACTATCAACCAAATCTCTACTTTATTAATGATAACAATTAAGAATCAAGAGGTCTTTTGCTTGGTTGTATCATGGCCATGGGATTAATCATTAGGTGGGGAAATCAATAAAAGGATATTTCAAAAGGCTACACAACATATCAACATTTGCAAAGCATGACCTTCTAAAATACCTTTTGGGTTTCAATTTACTTTCCACCTTTCTTTTCTTTCCTTTTATTTTTATTTTTTCATATTTTTTTTCATCCCCTTCTCTATTTTTTTTTCTTTTTCTTTTATTTGGAGAAGGGGAGATTTTTTTAAATCAAGAGAATTTTTTTTTTCTGATTCTTTTCCCAAACTTTTTCGACTACCTTTTTACCCTTTTGTAATACTTTAGAAGGTCCCTTATCAAAAATATTTATCAAAACATTTCAGGGTACCAAGAAAAGCATTTTTTTCATTCAGGCTCAAAATTAGGCCACTAAGGGGTAGCATTTCATCATTCAAAGCTCAGAAGGCCAGAAAAATACCTATTGCCTCAATCATTTTCAAAAAATGTTTTAAAAAAATGTTTAAGTTTCAAAATGGTTTCAAGTCAAGTTCTAGAGAATAACATACCAAGAGGAATAACACTCTACACAAAGAATGGGGTAAAATTTTGTGAGTACCCCTTTGGCTCAAAATCTCACAGTTTAGTTCAAAATCAATGAAAAACACAAGTCCACAGAACCATATGCTAATTATCAACTATCCAAGATTATCTCAAACATTTTCATTTGCAGCCATATCACAAGAATAAACAGAATTGGGTTCAACAATTCACTATCTCAAATTAATTTGGCACTTAGTTCTCACAATTGGATGCAAAATCTTAGCAAGGGCAATCTAGTTGTGTGATCATGCAAAGCTATCATGCAAGACTAAATGAATGTAACATGAAAAATGCAAATGCAAAATACCCCTACCCCAAGCTTAAAAATTTACATTGTCCCCAATGTAAACAATCAAGATGGAGCGAGGAGAAAAATAAAATAAAATAAAATAAAAATTGGAACGGCTTACCGAGGTGGTGACGGGTGTTGGCTTTCATTTCAGTCAGAAACTGCTTGATAGTTGGGTTGCTTTTTCTTGTCTTCTTGCTCTCCCTTCCTTCTTTCTTACCCTGGAATCACTTGGCAATTTTATTAGTAAAAGAAAACTCTTGATCTTCTCAAATTATTCAAGAGTTTAAAATCAAAAATCAAAATCTAACTAAAGAGAAAGGAAAAAGGAAAAAGGAAAAGAAAAATTGGGTTGCCTCCCAATGAGCGCTTCTTTAATGTCACTAGCTTGACTTATTAAAAAGTATCCACCTGGATCCTCCACTCGGATCAAATGGAAATTGGAGTGGAGTTGTAGCTGTAAAATAACTTTATTCTCAATTCCACCCAGCCATTGGGTGGAAACTCCCTTGACCTTTGCAATTATAAATTCACTTCCTCTCGGGTCAAGTGGAATTTTCAAGAGGAAGTGTGACAGACAAGTGGAAGGGGCTAACTTACCATTATCCACACATGCATGCAAGCCAACATATTTATTTAATGCAGTAAATTCAGCAAGCATGGTGGAGGGAGTGCTTTCCAAATGCACCGCCTTCTCACTTGTTTCTCTCCAAGGATGTGTGGAAGGTAATTCCTCTTGTTGTGATTCGCTTACCACCACCACTTAATTTTCAATTTGATCCATTCCCACAACCAGATTTTTCTCAAATTCTATTTCATGTGGCTCTATGGGAATCATACATGGTGGTGGAGGTGGCAAATATGAACAAAAGGTTTCCCAATCCTCCTCGGAGAAGTCATATATAAGCCTTCCCGTCCTATAATCAACTTGTGCGGGAGTAACATGATCCATCAAATCCATGACGTCTCCCAAACACCAGTTGTCTTCCAAAGCGTGACTTGAGGCTTCCTCATCAGGTGGATAATAGTGATTGTCCATGAATTTCGTCCACCTGGCACAACCAACTCAAAACAAAAAGATCAAATATATACAGAAAATAAAAATAACAAAAATGTCTAAATTAGTTGCCTCCTCTGTTACTAATGATATTGGCAAAACCAATCCCCGGCAACGGCGCCAAAAACTTGTTGGACGGATCTGGACAAGTATACCCAGTCGCACAAGTAATACGGTGGTAAGACCGGTTTATCGTATCCATGGGGATTGGATGTCAAGTACCAATTCGCAAACTCGGCAACTATCTAGACTAAACAGAAAATCAAGACAGAAAGTAAAACAACAAAAGGAAAGGGAAAAGTTCTTTGGGGACTTTTGACAAACACTTGGAGTGCAGAAAGGATATGTTGGGACTAGACTTCACTAAACCTCTAACTCATGCACTATCAGGACTAGATACCTCCCATTCATGCTTCAGATATTAAAATCAATCCACTAAACTACTCAAACCCCGATTCCTCGGATGGCAAGAGCCTAAATCCACTAATAGACCCTAATTCCTTAGGTGGCCTAGATTAATGAATTTGCATTAAGATTAGGGATCATGTGATTACTAATAAACCTAGTTCCATTCCTAGATACAAGGCTTACTAGGTGATTAAATTCAGTTTCGGTTATGATACGAACGTTCCCATTGCATACCAAAACATAAATCAAGTCATGGGGGTGCTAGCCACAACAAGCATTAAGCACAGAAATATAACCACTAATATGAAGACATGAACATAGATTAATCAGTCAAGATAAATACATAAACATAAGTTTGATTACATCTAATCCCAACACAAGGATTTAACTACTCATAAAACAAAGAAAACCAAACCAGAGAAATAGGAAGGAAGAGGAGAGAAGAGGCCCCATGGGAGCTTTCCTTCTTCTTCAAAGCAATCCCTCTTGGCTCCCTTCTAGGGTTGAAACCCTAGCCCAGCTGCAGCCTCCAAATGCCTTCAAATGGACCCCAAAAACTCCCCGGTTACATGTCATTGCGTTCTTATTTATAGGTCTGTTGCGCGTCACGGCCGTGATGGCCATCACGGGCTGGCCGTGACGCGTTCTGGAGTGGGCGTGTTTGCACAAAATGAAGTCTCGCGAGGCGAGCTATGTTTCGCATCGCGAAACCCTAATTTTCTGGTTGGTCACGGCCGTGATGTCTATTACGGGCAGGCCATGACAGTCTCTGACTTTTGCCTTCTGCTCTGCTTGATCATGGCCGTGATGGCCGTGATGGGCTCTGTTTGGCTCATATTCTTCACTTTTCAAGTTCTATTTCATCCAAGCTCCACCATGGCTGATTTTGATCATTTTTACATTGAATTCCTGCAAAACAACACCAAGACACCGCTTCACCCGTTCCAAGGGAAAATCTAATAAAAACCAAATAAAGAATGCCTAATCTATATGCAAAATGCATGCAAAAGAGTACAGAAAACATCATGTAAAATCACACTATCATTAATCCCTCCTATGTTGGAGAACTGTGAAGTATCCCCGGAAATACTTGGCAGTTGTTCCAATGTAAGTTGTTTCTGTTATTGAAGACGTTGTCGGATCAGAGTCAAGTTTCATATTGTCATTGTTTAGTCTCTAAGTATGATTTTGAAAATGTATTATATATATATATATATATATATATATATATATATATATATATATATATATATATATATATATTTGAGATGTTTAGCGAAAAGCTAATTTCAATGTATCTTATGTTTTGTATCTAGTAGTATCTTAATGTACTTTGGGGTATAACACTTTTCATGTGTCTCATACATTCTTCCTACTCTTCCTCTGCTCTGATTTACAGACCATCCAATAAAGTTCCGCATGATGTAAAGAGGCGAGACTGACATGTATTTATTTTTGTTATTTTACTTTTAAGTCTTAACAAAATGGACAGACATCAAAAGTTGGGAGTGGGGAACCCCCTTTTTTTCTTGAAGTTTCTTACATAAAAATGGGTTTAATTTTTAGTAGTACATGATAATAAGTTAGTGATCAATTTGTTGGCAGTGGGTGCAATTTTATTTTACATTTTACATTTTTTTGCAATTTTTTAAGGAATTAGTGCATTTTTTAAAAACAAAAATAATTGATGTCAAATATCAATGGGTACCCGTCGTACCCGCGGATATCCGCGAAACCTGCTAAATACCCACCCAGCGGGTACCCGTGCAGGTAGCGGGCGGGGATGGGCACGGATTTATCCATCACGGGCGGGGGCGGGGTGGTACTACCCGTGCCCGCCCGTGCCCGTTGCTATTCCTAGTAACAAGTTGGGATAAAAAGGAAGAGGGATTTTTGTAAATATAAATAATTTGAGGAGTATTTCAAGAAATATAAATTGGTGACTACGTACGTTCAATAATTATCTAAGTAACGGTTTAAAGGAATTTTGTATACGTACGCATAAGTATTATTTTCTTGACATTGAAAATACTTGAGGATGAAGTAATTCCCTATTTTCACAAATATGTGCAATAATTATTTGGGATAACTTCTTTAAAATCAAGTCGTAATGGTTATTTACAAAAAGGAAAGTATGTTTTGACAATTAAAGATGTTGTGGTTAAAGATAACCAACAACGAAAGTATTTTCTAAAACTATGATTAAAAGTATCTATTCCCATTATTTTCATGACTTCAAATTTTTCTTTCAAGGTTTAAATACCTTAAGGAGATCTTATGTATGAAGTGAGTTTTCTCTAAGTTACAAACTTGGAACCTTACTTTGATAAAACAATCACTTTTACTTAAAGCATTTTCCTATGATACTTATAAATCGTATTTATGAGATAATATTTGAGTAAATGTAATTTCTTACATAATATTTATTATTATATTTGAAGGACATAAACATCTAATAGCAAGGTATTATCTTCAAACGTTTTGATCAAGGAATAAGGGTACTATATGAGTATTTATGAATTTTACTTTAGCAATAAGAACTACCATTGTATAAAGGTTATTAATAAAAAATGTTTTTTTAAGGAGCTAATTATAAGGAAGAGGTATAATTCAAATGAGGCAATCAAATAAATAAGACGTACCCAAGCAGTGATATGATAGTTATTGTTTTAGAGCAATGTATGCTCAAAGATGAGATGATATGAAGGTTATTGGTGTAAGAGTTATGTATGCTCAATGATAAAATAATATGATGGATATTGGTAGAAGAGCTATAGATGCTCAATGATGAAATGATATGAAAAGAGCTATGTATGCTCAATGTTGAAATGATGTGATGGTTGTTGGTCTAAGAGCTATAGAAGCTCAATGATGGAATGATATGATGGTCATTTGTGTAAAGAGCTAAAAGTTCTCAATGATGGATGACACTGTGAGAATGTACTAGTCAAAGCATATGATCATGCTAAGTACAAAGAGAAGTGCATCATGATATGAGTTATGGTGATAACTTATATAAATATATATAAGATGGCGTGTGAGTGAGGACAGAGCACGCCGAGGGCTCCCCTTACTGAGTGAATCAGTGGAGATTCTCACTACCTTTCTTGTTGTATCTGTTCTTCTTTTCCCTAGCATGATCCTGAAGATCCCAGGAGGCGATATCCGACATGGAGTCGATCAACACATACGAGCCCTTACCTCCTTTCGAGAGGGCTCCCGTGATCTAACCACTTTCGGATGGAGACGAGATCCTTCCGGCGGAGGGCGACTTACTTGAGCATTAGGAGCAGGATGCGCCATATGAGGTAGATATATCTATACCTAGAGAGGAGAAAGACCCCTTGCCGTTCCACCTAGTACCTTTCTTCCAGATCCTGTAGCTGGATCCAAGCCTACGGTACTTAGGATTTTTATAGATGATGACAATCAGGACAGTCTAACGGAGAACCAATTTCGGGAGTATCCAGACGTCACGAGGATTGAGTTCCAGTTCCCACTGACTCGTCCGAGGATTATCAACACACAGCTGGTGTTGAACGGCGATCTAACAGTTCAGGTATTCAAGAGGTTCATACCATCAAGATGTGGTCCGCCTTTGTCTCAATTTAGTTCTTTAGTAGAGGTTGAGGAGAACTTTTGTGTACCGGAAATCATCTTTGTCCTCATGGTTATTCCGTTGATATTCCCCAATAAACCTTTAGGAGTGGTCCTGCGACACCCATTCGGCTCACTGTATTGTTCTTTAATTATGTTGATTAGAATGTAACACTCATACTGGGTACTTGAGAGGCCCAAGTGAATTTTTCAGGTTTTCCAACAAAAGTTTTATATGCAAGGTTTTTGGTTTTATTTGAGAAATAAACTATTTTCATAAATTAAATAATTATAAAAAAACTTTTAGTAAGTCGGGGTGTTACATTAGGTGGTATCAGAGCAGTTCATCCTGAATAAGCCTAGGGTATGGACTGATCATGCTTGTCGAGTCAAGAGTCATGTCTACTGGTGGGACTTCGACAAGTGTACCATATCGAAGCAAGTAACAAAACATGGTAAGAAACTACCGAGATCAAACACAGGGATTGGGTGGCCAATTGTATTAAATATTTAAGGGAAATAGTTAGGATTGACCAAGTCAAGAGAGAGAGTTGTTGTGAATTCAAGTAGTAACCAATTATCAATAATTAAGCTAGAAAACAAATTAAGGTAAAAGCAATTATCAAGATTAAGTGAATTATGAATGGAGAAGATCGAAGGTCACAATTCCACCAACCCATTTAAACATAGATCAAAGGTGATTACTTTCTATCCCTAATTTCAATTCCATGCCAATCAGGAACCCAAAATTATCCTAATGCCTCGGTTGAGCACAAGAGAAAATACATAAACATGCAAATCAACGATATCTCTATGATGATTGCACAAATATCCTACTATATTTCTATCAATATTCAATTTGTGTTCTTAATTCAAGTCCTAAAGATTGAATCTCCGGTTGGACTCAACACGCTTGACTAGTTAATCATAAGCTCATATGATCAACACATACAAAACATAATTAAGAAACAAAATTCGGAATTAGGATGTAGAACCACAAAATCACTATGCCGTCATGAGCGGCTTCATCGCTCACAAAAAACTAGGATTGGATGCTTCAATTCAAAACACTACAAGCTTTATATAGAAGTCTGATTCTGCAATTGCTCGCGGGGCGGGCACTTAAATTTGGGTCCGGTCTGAGTTTAAATCCTCGGGGGGTGAGACTGAAAAGCCTTCAGAAAACCTGTGTCTGACTCACGGGGCGATCCTTGTCTCGTCGGGAGAGACTGAAAAGCCTTCGGAAACCTGTGTTTGGCTTGCGGGGCGAGACCGAAAGACTTCAATTCCTGCTCGGCATCAGTTCTGGCTCGCGAGGTGAGCACTGACTCGCGGGGCGAGACCTTGGAAATTCCTTTTTGATTGTTTTATTCATTTAATCCAAGTTTCGCAGAGCTTCACTTTTAACTTGAAAGTAAAAGTAGCATTAAAATGCTTTATTTGCTAGAAAATAGAAGAAATTACTAGAAATTATTCCTAAGACTCAAAACGTCGCTTGTGAACAATTAAAGCCAAATTTGGGCTAAAACGAGAATGAAATCACACAATTGGTATCCAAATTGAGGTCTTTCTAGTCATAAAACTAGATGAACCAAAGGTTTATCAAAATAACCCAAACTTAAACTTTGCTTGTCCCCAAGTAAACTAACAAATGGAAAGACTAAAAACCCGGTAAGCTCAATGGACTTACCCACCCTTGCCCCAAATTTCATGCAATCCCATCAATTCACTTTCAATCAATGCCTTCCCTTTATTTACTTTAATTAATCAATCCCCAACTTCATCTACTTTCAAACCATGAGACTTCAATAAATCATGCTGTAACACCCCGTTTTTTACTGTTTTCTTTATCGATAAACAAATATCTGCTTATATTTTTGTACGAGGCCTAGAAAATGATTTTGGGTGAAAAAAAATCATATTTAGACTCGACTTCATGGCGAAAGCCTACGGTTAAATTTTGGGTAGAAAATTCAAACGAAACCCGGTCTGCGTTTTCACTAACAGTAAGATTTTACTGGCTAGAAAACCTAATTTTGACCCGATAACGAAACGATAATTTTTCTTATCACTTTTTAAGTGATATGGGCCTTTTCCAAATTTTCACTCTAAAATAAAATATTATATTTTGTTCGGGCGAAGTCTCAAATTAAATTGGTTGCGGAAAACCTAAATCGGGAGAATAACGGAGTCGGAATCGGAACTACGGAGATTGAACCGGACACCAGGCCAGGGATGGACAAGTGTCACAGGGTTGTGGTGAGCAGGGTGTGTCACCACCAATGACTCACCACTTGTCATGATTAATTTTTAAAATAACTTAGATATTTTGTTAGTAAAAGACTAAAATGTCCCTAAGTGTAATTAGAAACCCCAAATTAACCCTCATGACTCACTCACCTTGCCCACTGACTCTCTTCTTGTCATGGTAGCCACACACCCCACACTCCCACTTACACAATTTTTTCATCAACTACAACTAAAGAAAACCAAAGAAAAAATAAGTTCATAAGTGAGTTCTTCGCAAATTGGATCAATCTCTTCATCTCTTCTCCATCTTCAAGAAGTAACTTTTCTTCCTTTATGATCATAAGCTTTTCTATTTCATTTCTTCCATTAAATCAAGTCTAAAACCCATTTTTCATCAACTTTCATGTATGTCTTCACAAGATTGTAGAAAATCATAGGATGCTTATTTTTGAGTTCTAACAATTTTCTATACCTCTCTACTACTCTGGGATCATGGATCCAAGAGTATGTAAAATTTTGAAACCCCTAGCCTATTTTTCAAGTGTTGGCCGAATCCTACCCACAAAATGGGTTAGATGATTTTACTTCATTTTCAACTTATGACAATTTTCCCTAGCTATACACTACTCGAAGGTCGTGAATCTAAGAGTAAGTGAAATTTTGAAAACTCTAGCCTGTTTTTCTAGCTTAGGCCGAAACCATACCCATAGGAACTAGTAGGTTTTTCCAAAGTTTAACTTGTTTATGTGTTGTTTTGTGAAGGATTGTGTTGGTAATTGTGTTTGGAGTCTTGTGAAGGAAACTGGGAATTTCGAGATCGTTTTTGGAATAAAAATCGACACATTAAGGTATGGGGAGTTTACCTGAGGAGCTTCGATAACTATGTGTATAAATTGTTTGGTGTATCTGTAATTATTTGTGGTAGATTGTGGTGCTTGCTTTAAATTATTACGTAATATTCTGTGATGCATGATTTATATGTGAAAGCATGCTATAAATTGTGAGGTATGAATTTCTTGTTGGATGTGAAAGCATGTAATGAATTGTGTTGTATGAAATTTATGTTGATTTTGTGATTGACTGGAAGTCTGACATCTATTAGTGCTTATTGGAAAATTAAGGATAAAACTTTAAGAAAGTTTAAGGAAAACTTCATGTTTTTGAAAATTAATGGATTTAATTTTAAGGTAAAAGTAATAATATTTTAATGAGTTTTAACGAAAGAACAAGTTAACGAGTGATAGCAAGGACATAACCATTAAGAAAATGATGGGGAAATGGAAACAAATACGAATTTTAAGAAAATTAATTTTAAAAATTGTTTTAAGGTTGATGATATGTAATTTTTCAAGAAATAAGGGTTCTTGCTTACCTTACAACAGTACGAGGCAAAACGATCCATTTACGTGACAAAAATAAATATATGTGTCGGTAATGATTTTCAAAGGGTTAATGGATTTTTAGAAATAAAAATAAAGGAATGTGAGGAAAAATGATTTTCATTACGTTTTAAAACAAATTTCATTAGAAAAGGGTTTTCTTGGAAAAGAATTTAAGAACAGCATAAATTTTCCGACAAACTTGAATAAGTTTTCAGAGTTTTTGTTTCGGTATTTCTGTTTCACCGAACGAAAACTCTTTTTGGAAAATAAAGGAAATGATAAGGACCTAGATTGCTGAGACGTCGGGCTAATGTTCCTAAGAGGAAATTGTACTTTGGAGGTGGAAAGAATTGTAATACCTGAGAAATGGTAGTCGGGAGCTTTAAGCCTCGACAAAGGGAAAACGAACGAAAAAGAACAGTTACGATAATAACAGATTTTACATGCATATTCTTGCATATATGCCATTTTGGGCAGACGTGCCTTGTGTATCGAGATACAATTTCACAAAGGGTGAATTGGGTAAATTGGTTAGTTACGGACCAAAGATAAATTCTAGGGTCATTGGGTCTTAGGGACATTCAGGCTTCGAAAATTCAGTGAATGATCGGGGCTTTGCAACCTCGGGTCGTGGAATTCGGTTACCCAGCACGACCGTACTCAATAGGGAACTATTCCAATATTATTTTAGGTGCTCCATCGTGGTATCCTTGAACAATTGGAGCCGGACCTAAATTTAGAGGCCGATCTCGTGAGACAATTGTGTTAAGGGTTATCGTAGCCTAATCATTGCTCAAAGGAGGGAAGTTAGGATCTCCGGAGAATAAAGGTCAATACTTATAGGATGGATATTGAAGTGCCATGCATTTTGAAAAATCATGATGTGATTGTCAGGTATGAATCCCACTGGTAGGAAATATTTACAATATATTTATATGATGTTTGTTTGGGTGTCGTTCATATAGTTATCATAATGAATCTCAATATTGGTATCTCACCCTTGCTTTATTTATTTCATGTTGGGTTTCTACTATGATTCTATATATATATATATATATATATATATATATATATATATATATATATATATATATATATATATATTAGAGTACAGGTGAACCACATGGGTCCGATATCGTATTCGGGGATACGTTCCCTGTATTTTGACGATACTGATGATGGGAGCGTGTGGGCGATTAACCCGCCCTCGCCATCATCTCTGTGATCAAAAATCCATGAGCCAACACCTAATTGGCATTCCTGGAGTTTGCCTTCTACCGGATGTCCTGGGCTATGACCGTACCCACATCAATGGTCTTCCGCTCCATAATGGCATAGAGGAGGTGGACCCGTGCAGCTGTGATATCCGACTCGTGAGAGTTACAAATCAGGTTGGTATGTATAAAGCATGCCAAACCTGGGCCGCGGGATTAACATCCATCCTCCTCAGCCTCAGTAAGTTCCCAGAGGTCCTTGTTTCCCACTATGCTCCAGGTTTGCAACAGGTCTCTAAAATGGGTTGGGCAAGTGCCTGGACTGCCGGCATCTAAGAGTGCTGACTCTTCTCTCCCCAAGTGTTGGGAATGCCCAAACACTGGTTAATGTCATCGGGGTGGAAAGTAACTCCCACACCCCTCACCGTGCTAATGCATCATGGCTTAGTAGGGTCGGGGCTGTAAGCATTGGCATAAAATTCCGTGACGATTTTAACATCAACTCGCCTAGGAAGATCAGCCAAGTAACTCCAGTCCCGATCCCTAATAGCATTAGAGACGAAGGAGTAGTTGTTCCCCGTCAGAACTGTAACATCCCTGGCTGCTTTATGGATTGACGACTGTCCCCACAAACCAACATGGGTTTTTTCAGCGTGCTTTGTCCTCACAAACATGCTTCCTAGGAAAACTTCCCAGGAGGTCACCCATCCCAAAATTGCTCCAAGTCAAGCACGTTTAATTATGGAGTTCTTAAGTGATGGGCTCCCGAAAAGAAGATGCATCTTGATAGTATAGGTAGTACCAATCAATTCATATAAGCCTTCCACAACTGTATAGTCCCATACCTACACAGTCTCAGGATCCCTCTCATTCTGGTGTGTAATCGGTTGATTCATGTGTCCCTCCGCCTAGAAGCCTGCCAGGAGCCGCTCCTTGTTCGTGCCTTCTTGCACCGGCGACCACTCCCCGCCCTCGTCGGCCCCGGGTGTCACATGTCCACCAGCTTCCGCTTGGTTCATCCCCGAACCACACAGTACTGGGAGAGGTGCCGCTCTGATACCATTTGTAACATCCCTGACTGCTTTATGAATTGACGACCAAAAACTTACCAGGAGGTCACCCATCCCATAATTGCTCCAAGTCAAGCACGCTTAACTGTGGAGTTCTTAAGTGATGGGCTCTCGAAAAGAAGATGCATCTTGTTAGTATAGGTAGTACCAATCAATTCATATAAGCCTTCCTCAATTGTATAGTCCCATACCTGCACAGTCTCAGGATCCCTCTCATTCTGGTGTGTAATCGGTTCATTCATGTGTCCATCAGCCTAGAAGCCTGCCAAGAGTCGTTCCTTGTACGTGCCTTCTTGCACCGACGACCACTCCCCACCCTCGTCAGCCCTGGGTGTCACAAGAACCACCCTCCTCTCAAGTACTATGTCCTTCTGACACACCAACTCTCAATGCTCCTGATGAACAAGAGATCGGAAGCGGATGGAAGGAGTAGTACTCCGAGAAGAGGTCTTATATGTTTCCTGCATGCAATTTTTCTAACAACGGATCCTATGTGAGACACTTTTTTTATTTTTGGACATTGATAATTCATAAAAAGGATATGAAAGCTTAGGTTGCCTCTCAAGTAGCACTTATTTAACGTCCCGAGCCTGACTTAAGTCGCCCACGAAGGGCTAGTCTAGCCTGAAGCTTTGGTGGTTCCTTTGGAATGCCTCCCCGTAGTAGTGCTTGAGTCTTTGGCTATTTACCTTGAAGATGTCACCTGGTTCGTTTCCCTCTTGCTCCACTGCTCCGTGTGGAAATACCTTGTGAACCTTGAAAGGTCCAGACCACCGGGATTTCAGATTACCCGGAAATAACCTCAATCTTGATTTATACAATAAGACCCATTGCCCCGGTTCAAAACTTCTAGGCAAAATGTGCTTATCATGCCAAGCCTTTGTTCGTTCCTTATAAATCCACGCATTTTCATACGCTTGCATTCGGATTTCAGTCAATTCATGGAAGTCTAGTAGGCGCTTCTCACTGGTCTTTGTCAAGTCAAATTCAGGGTCTTGATGGCCCAATAGGATTTATGTTCCAATTCCACCGGTAAGTGATGGGCGCGATCCGCAAGTGTACAGCTTCGTCGTCAAGTAATAAAAAGATCGAATCCACAGGGACCGTGGTCTTAAATAACTATCAATTATTAAATCAATTAAATTGGACTATAAAAAAAAAGATTTGGAAAAGATTTGTTTTTTTTTAAAAATAAGAATCAACTAACAAATCAAATATTTAAAACGCAATCAAACAAAATCGCAATCAAATCAAATATGGGGGTTTTAAAATCAAAAGAGATTTCCAGGAATTGGGTTACCAACAAGACTGCTCATGTTACTAAATTGACCACCCCTCTTGATAATTATCGAAATTTGCTTTGAAGGTGAATTTATCCTAAATAAGTTAATGTTCCCTCTCGGGATACAAGAACCGTGCCCGATCAAACCAACCCCTGCTCTTGTGGTAATTGAATTTAAATCGAACCCTTAAAGCTTTGTGACAATTCAGTGAACCCTTGAAGGACCGCTTCTAACTCTCGTGATTTAAGTCCTAAGTTTGATTCCTATAGATCCGATACCTAAGTTCACCGCTAGCTTCCTCCTTAGGGTATCTATGACATGCAAATAAGTGCGCACCAGATTCACAAGTAATTCATGCAATAGGAATCAAATCCAAAGAAAAATTGAAATTAACAAGAAGTAAAATGTCAATTCGTAACACAAAACAAATCTTGGGCATAGCCCCAATTCCTAGAAATAAAAACAACTACTCAAGCATTGACATGTTCATAGCAAGCTTGATTAACAAAAGCATAAAATAAAACCTAAGAGAAGAGAAGAAATTGGAGAAGAAGAGAAATCCTAATTTTTTGCCTAAGGTAGCAGCCCAAGGGATCCCTATTTTCGAGCCTCTAAGTCCTATTTATAATGTAAGGTAACTTGGGATCAAAGATGTTACAAAATCAAATCAAATCAACAATTAAAATTCCAGATATTGCACATCACGGCCGTAATGCCTGTCACGACCAGGCCGTGACAGATTCTGTCTTGGAAAACTTGGCATTGATGGCCTGTCACGGCCGTGATGGCCATCATGGCCTGGCCGTGACAGGTTTTGACTTTTTCGTTCTTTTCTTTTCAGTCTTGCTCGAACATGGTCATGATGGCTATGGGTTCCGTTTGGCTCAGTTTTCTTGCTTTTCAAGATCCGTCTTCATGCAAGCTCCAACATAAATGATACTGAGCATTTTAATCCTCAATTCCTACACACAAACACCACAAAACCGCCTTACCCGTTCCAAGGTAAAAACTTACAAAAATCAAATTAAAAATGCCTAAACTTCATGAAAATGCATGCAATATGATAAAGAAATAGGAGGTGAAATCACACTCATCAAACTACCCCAAGCTTAAGATTTTGCTTGTCCTCAAGCAATCACTAAGGCCAGACAAGATAAACAATCAAAGCATGAACAGTGAACCAAGAACCTGAGTAATAAATCCAAGTAACAAGCTTATCCGAATAAGTAACGAAGAGACAATCAATTTCAAGTCCAATAAGAAGCTTAGGTTCTCTAGATTCATGCCTCTCACTAATTCAGGCACTCTTCTCACCTCACTCAAGTGTTTAAGGACATTTGACAATTCACTCAATTTCCTCAAGGAAGGTACCCTACCATAAGCTCGACTATTAACCAAATCTCTACTTTATTAATGAAAACACATAAGAATCAAGAGGTCTTTTATTTTTGTTGTAATGGGGCCATGGGATTAATTGTTAGGTGCAGAAATCAAGAAAGGGAAAATTCAAGAAGGCTAAACAAAATATCAAACAATCCAAAGCATGACAACCTTCTAAAATATCTTTTTGGGCTTTAACTCACTTTTCCACCTTTCTTTCTTTTTCTTTTTCTTTTTTTTTCTTCTTTTTTTTATTTATTTCTCTCTTTCTTTTTATCATCCCCTGCTCCATTTTTTTTGTTTATTTTATTTTATTTTTTATTTTTTTCAATTTGGAGAAGGGGAGATTTCCAACTTAAGAGAAATATTTTTCTAACTTTTTCATCCCACAATTTATTTTTCAAACCACCTTTTTGCCCTTTTTGCAATACTTTAAAAGGTGTCATACCAAGCATCATTCATCAAAATAAATCAAGGTACCAAGAAAATCATTTCATTCTATTAGGCTCAAAATTGGGCAACTAAGGGGTAGCATTTAATCAGTCAAAGCTCAGAAGGCCAAAAAAATACCTAGTGCCTCAATCATTTTCAAATATGTTTTCAAAAAATTTTAAGTTTCAAAACGGTTTCAAGTCAAGTTCTAGAGAACATAATCCAACAGGAATAAAACACTCAATCACAAAGAATGGGGTAGATTTTGTGAGTACCCCTTTTAGGCTCAAAAATCTCTTATTTAGTAGTTTGAAATCAATGAGAAACACAAATCTAAGGAACCACATGCTAATTATCAACTATCAAAAGATCATCTCAAGCATTTTTATTTTTAGCCTATCACAAGAATACAAAATTGGGTTCAAAAAATCAATGTCTCAATTCATTTGGCGCAAAGTTCTCACAATTGGATGCATTCTCTAAGCAAGGGGCAATCTAATAATGTGATTATGCAAAACTATGCATATGTGAATGTAACATGAAAAATGCAGAAATACAAAAAAAAATGCAAAAATACCTCCCTCAAAGCTTAAAAACTTATATTGTCCCCAATGTAAATAATCAAGTCGGAGGGAGGAGAAAAATGGAACAACTCACCGAGGTGGTGGAGGGTGTCGGCTCAAATGTCGGTCATAGAGCTGTTGGAGGACGTGTCATGGGCGTGACATTCATCACGGCCAGGCCGTGATCAATTCTGACTTCCTGCTTTTTTACATCACACCCGTGATGGATATCATGGCCTGGGCATGATCGCTTCTGGTTTTCAGCTTCTGGCGCATCACGGCCGTGATCCTAGTCACGGCTAGGCCGTGATCTCCTCTGACTTTATTTTTCCATGCCTTTTTTCTCTTCCTGCCTTCATAACCTAAAAATACTTGGCAAAACCATCAATTAGTGATATTTCTTCTCTTAATCTTCTCAAATTATTCAAAGACAAAATTCAAAAACAAATTGACAAGGGAAAGAAAACTTGGGTTGCCTCCCAAGAAGCGTTTATTTACGGTCTTAAGCTTGACCATACTTCTTTCAATCAATCGGGATCTGCTGGGCTTGGAAGTGCAAGGACACCTCTCTTCCAAGGAAGTCCATCAAAGAGCCTATTTTGTTCATATGGCCACATGCACTTTCTCTTTGCTCTTTTTACTCCGAGTTTAGTGGCCTTACTTCCTCCCGGCGGAAGTTTTAACTCCACATGTTGAGGAACTCCAGTTTCATCATTGTTTGGTGCATCATTTGTCATGCAAAGTTTGGGAGTTGCTTCCATGTTAAGCTCTTCCTTTCACCTTTGGAGGCATTATCTCAATCCTGCACACATGACTCTCAAAAGGAAGGTTGCTATATGAGTTAGTCAAATCAAAATCCACCCTACCTTCCTCTACATTCAAAGAGAGCTTATTATTTTTTACATCTATTTTTGCTCCAGCTGTGGCCAAGAATGGCCTTCCAAGAATGATAAGGAATTTAGAATTCCCGTTCATGTTCAACGCCATGAAATCGGTAGGAATGAAAAATTTCCCTACCTTTATGGGAACATTCTCTAGTATGCCTAGAGGAGTTTTAGTTGAGCCATCCGAAAATTGTAAAGAGAACTTGGATGGACTCAATTCCTTGGTTCCTAACCTCTCAAAGATGGTATGTGGCATCAAACTCGCACTAGCCCCTAAGTCACATAAGGCTTGGTCTATTTTTAATTTTCCAATTGAGCAAGCAATAGAGAAACTTACTGGATCTTTTAGTTTAGGAGGCATATTAGTTTTTATCATGGCATCATGCTCCTCAATTAAGCTCTTAGTTTCTTTTTCTACTTGCATTTTCTTGACCAACCTTTGTGGGAAAGGTATTGGGGGTTGGTAAGGTGGTGGAGGGACATACTTTGGCTCTATCTCTTCATGTTCACTCATGTCCTCCTCACATTCCACATTCTTTTCAACTACCCCAAGCTTATCATCCCTCAAGTATATAGCATTACAGTGCTCATTGGGATTAACTTTGGGTTGTCCTAGAAACATACCCTTAGTTCTAGAATATGTACTAGCTTGTTGGGTAATCTGAGTTTCTAACATCTTATTATGGATGGCTAAGTTATATACCTTAGATGTTAACTCTTTTATTGCCTCATTGACTCCCCTACCTTGTTGCCTAAACTCTTCATTTTGCTTTGTTTGAGTTTCAACAAAATTTTCCAAAGGAGACTCAAGTTTAGACTTTTGTACCTGAGGATACTCCGATGCGGATTTCCTATTGCCTTGGCCTTTCTAGAATTCGTGGTTCAACGTGTTGTTGTAGTTCTCGTAGGAGAGATAAGGATTATTCTTCCTCACTTGGTTGTAAGGATTTGGAGGAGCATAATTTGGCAACTTCAGGTTTGTGTCATAGAAGTTGTGACAAGAGTTCACTTGTTCGCCCAAAGCACCGGATCCAGGAGCAATACAATGTGGGCACTCCATTATGTTATGTCCCTGCATTCCACAAATCTCACAAACAACATTAGTAGCACCTATTGAACTCACATTAGCCTTTTCAAGCTTATCAAAGCGTTTATTTAATGAGTCAAATTTAGACATAATTAGATCAGTGTTATTCATTTCAAACTTACCCCCTGAAAGCTTTCTCGGGTTATTACCTCTTTTCGAACCCCATTGGTGATAGTTGGTGGCTACGTTTTCAATGATATTGAACGCTTCAGTCAGAGATCTATTCATAAAGGTTCCACCAGCTGCGGAGTCAAGTGACATGATAAGCCTCTGGCTTATCTAGTTTTATGACTAGATGAACTAGGGTTTATGTGCCAATTAGTCGAGTTCACTCTCGTTTTCGCCCAAATTTTGCCTTGTTTTGTTCCTAAGTTGGACTTTGACTCGTTTTGCATCTTTTGTGTAGTTTTTAGCTTATTTTGGATAGAATTATGCTTTTGGTTGCTTTTTGTGTTTTCAGGTCAATAAGTGAAGCTCCGGGTGTCAAGGAAAGCCAAGAAATAGTGGAAATTGCAATTCTGGAGACACTCGCCCCGCGAGTGTATGCTCGCCTCGCGAGATTGAAGGTCAACAAAGCAGCAAAAGTCAACATTTCTTGATCGCCACGCGAAAATATTCTCGCCCCGCGAGAGTCTGAAGACCTGCAAGACAGAGACTATCACGGCATAGCCGTGATTAAAGTCACGGCTGTGACAAATTGAGGTTTGAAGTCTCGCCCCGCGAGAGACAGTTCGCCTCGCGATATACTGAAGACCCTGGAAGACAGAGACCATCACGGCCTAGCCGTGATGAATGTCATGGCTGTGACAGATTGAAGTTGGAAGACTCGCCCCGCGAACACACCATCGCCTCGCGAAAATCCAAAATTTAAAGCGCACCAATACTAAAATTCGCGTCGCGAGAGTAAGCTCGCCCCGCGAGCTGGCGAGAAACAGAATCCTTATTTAAAGGCTGTCTCAGATCAGAATTAGGTATCAAGTTGTTAGCCACTTGTTTAGATCAGGAGTGCGAATCCTTGTTTCTGGAGCTGCGTCTCCCTTCTCTTTTCCTTTCTTCTTTTAGTTTATTATTAAGGAGATTATTGCCGATTGTTTGTGCGTCGTCACGGGCATGAGGAACTAATCCCCTCGTCCGAGGAATCAATGAAGCCACCCATGGCGGTGTAGTGTTCTTGTGATGTATGTGTTTCTCCCCTTCTCTTATGAATGTTTTCCAATTCTGTTTTGATTGCGTTGATCATATGTGTTGCGTGATTAACTAGTTAACGTGTTTGAGGCCGAACGGCGAGTCGCGTTTTAGAACTTGAATTGGAATCATTAATTGAATAATGAGCACGACCGTGGATTTATTTGATTAGTGCAACCATATAGGGAACAAGGTTTAATAGAATTCGAGATTAGGGTTATGAGACAGAACAAGTAATTAATCCAATCGTCGAATACGTCCTATTGAGCACGAGAGTGGATATAGGAGAATTTGGGGGTCCCGGTTGACATTATAATTGAACTTAGGGAGGAATACATCATCACTTGGGTACTATACATGATTGGGTAGGTGGATTTGAGACCTTGGATATTTTAATTTCTGAATTTTAACACCTTAGCTTTAATCGATTTGTTACTCAATTTGCGATAATCCTATCTTCTCTCTCAACCACTTTCTTCGCTTGACCAAACGTATCGGATTTCCCGCGGATTAGTCGAATTGGTATCCCAATCCCTGAGTTCGACCTCGGTAAATTCTTATCGTGTTTTTATTACTTGCGACGACCCGGTACACTTGCCGGCGTCACAACATGACACCTTCAAAGAGTAATACAATCCGTTGTAGAAGGTATGAACTAACAACCACCTCTGGAGCCCATGAAGTGGGCAAAACTCTAGCAATCCTTTGTAACGATCCCAAGCTTCAGATAAGCATTCTCCGTCCTTTTGGAAAAATCCGGTGATCTGAGTTCGTAGGTAAGCAGTCTTGGATGGAGGGAAGAATTTCTCCAAGAATGCCTGCTCCAGTTGGTCCCAAGTTGACAAAGTATTAGTGGGTACTTGCTTCAACCAAGTTTTCTCCTTTCCAGTTAGAGAGGAGGGGAATAACCTCAAGCGAATAGCACCAATCGGGGCACCATGAATTCTTATTGCATCAGTGAACCCCAAGAATGTCTCCACATGATCAGTAGGGTCCTCCGAGGGTAATCCTCCAAATTGATGTTGCCTAATGATGCCGATTAACAAAGGAGGTATAATGTAGTTCTCCGCCTCAATTTATAGCCTAGCAATCCCAGTTCACAAACCCCTAGCATTTGGGGCTGGGTAGTCCTTCAGTGGTTTGGTATCCGGTAGATTCGCCATGAGTGGAATGGGAATCAACCTCTCTCTCTCTCTCTCTTTGTCTTTGTAGTCTCCCACGTCTACGAAAGGTCCTTTCGATCTCGGGGTCAACTTCAAAAATATTTCCAAGACTTTAGGATCTTTGCATAACAGAGAGAAATACTTGCAAAGAGAGATAGATACTCTAGAAAAAGAAAAAGAGATAAATGAAAATGAGAAAATTTTGATATAAAAAAAAAAGTCCAGAAAAATCAATTTAAAAATTAAATTGAAATTCAAGAAAGCACAGTCCCCGGCAACGACGCCAAAAACTTGATGGGCGCGATCCGCAAGTGTACGGCTTCGTTGTCAAGTAATAAAAAGATCGAATCCACAGGGACCGTGATCTTAAATAACTATCAATTATTAAATAAATTAAATTGGACTAGAAAAAAAAAGATTTGGTTTTTTTTTTAATAAGAATCAAGTAACAAATCAAATATTTAAAACGCAATCAAACAAAATCGCAATCAAATCAAATCTGAGGGTTTTCAAATCAAAAGAGATTTCCAGGAATTGGGTTACCAACAAGACTGCTCGTGTTACTAAATTGACTACCCCTCTTGTTAATTATCAAAATTTGTTTTGATGGTGAATTTATCCTAAATAAGTTAATGTTCCCTCTCGGGATACAAGAACCGTGCCCAATTAAACCAACCCCTACTCTCGTGGTAATTGAATTTAAATCGAACCCTTTAAGCTTTGTGACAATTCAGTGAACCCTCGAAGGACCGCTTCTAACTCTCGTGATTTAAGTCCTAAGTTTGATTCCTATAAATCTGATACCTAAGTTCACCGCTAGGTTCCTCCTTGGGGTATCTATGACATGCAAATAAGTGTGCACCAGATTTACAAGTAATTCATGCAATAGGAATCAAATTGAAAGTAAAATTGAAATTAACAAGAAGTAAAACGTCAATTCGTAACACAAAACAAATCTTCGGAATAGCCCCAATTCCTAGAAATAAAAACACCTACTCAAGATTGCCATGTTCATAGCAAGCTTGATTAACAAAAGCATAAAAGAAAACCTAAGAGAAGAGAAGAAATTGGAGAAGAAGAGAAATCCTAATTTTTTGCCTAAGGTAGCAGCCCAAGGGATCCCTATTTTCGAGCCTCTAAGTCTTATTTATAATGTAGGGTAAGTTGGGATCAAAGTTGTTACAAAATCAGATCAAATCAACAATTAAAATTCTAGATATTGGGCTTCACGGCCGTGATAGATTCTGTCTTGGAAAACTTGGCATTGATGGCCTGTCACAGCCGTGATGGCCATTACGGCCTGGCCGTGACAGGTTCTGACTTTTTCGTTCTTTTCTTTTCAGCCTTGCTCGATCATGGCCGTGATTGCTGTCACGGCTAGGCCATGATGGGCTCTGTTTGGCTCTGTTTTCTTGCTTTTCAAGCTCCGTCTTCATGCAAGCTCCAACATAAAGGATCCTTAGCATTTTAATCCTCAATTCCTGCACACAAACACCAAAAAACCGCCATACCCGTTCCAAGGTAAAAACTAACAAAAATCAAATTAAAAATGCCTAAACTACATGAAAATGCGTGCAATATGATAAAGAAATATGAGGTGAAATCACACTCATCAGTAAGTGACAGGCCATTCCAAACACCAAATTATAGGGAGATCTACCAATGGGTGTTTTCAAAGCAGTCCTATAAGCCCATAGTGCATCATCAATCTTCCTTGACCAATCCTTCCGTGATGAGTTTACTGTCTTCTCAAGGATTCACTTCAACTCACGGTTGGACACTTCCACTTGACCACTTGTTTACGGATGATAAGGAGTTGCAACCTTGTGTGTGACCCAGTATCTTGAAAGTAGGTAATCCATTTGTTTGTTGCAAAAGTGTGAACCACCATCACTAATTAGAATCCTTGGAACACCAAACCTTGTGAAAATGTTACGCCTTAGGAATTCCATGACGACCCGTGCATTATCCGTTGTGGTTGGTATGGCTTCGACCCATTTGGACACATAATCCACCGCCACCAAAATATATTGAAATGAGAAAGATGGAGGGAACGGTCCCATGAAGTCAATGCCCCACACATCGAAGATTTCTACCTCTAACATGGTTTGGAGAGGAAGTTTGTGTCTCTTGGAGATATTGCCAACCATTTGACAATGATCACAACTGTCCGCGGAAGCCTTTGCATCCTTGAAGATGGTGGACCAATAGAAACCACTTTGGAGAACTTTTTCTATAGTTTTCTTTCCCCCAAAATGTCCCCCATAATCCGAGCCATGGCAATGCCACAACACACTTCCAATTTGATCATAAGGAATGCATCTCTGCATCAATCCATCCGCAAACTGTTTGAACAAGAAGGGATCTTCCCAAATGTAGTACTTTGCATCCGAGAAGAACTTCTTTGTTTTTTGCATAGTCCATCCCTTCAGAACCACATTTGAAGACTTGAAGTTGGCCATATCCGCAAACCAAGGAGAAACTTTTTCAAAAATTATAAGATTTCTCATCAGGAAATTCCTCCTTGATGTCAAGCAATTTCTCCTCGGTGTTGGGATAAACCAACCTCGACAAGTGGTCCGCCACTCCATTTTCCGAGCCCTTGCGGTCTCTAATCTCAATATTAACTCCTGCAAAAGAAGAATCCATCGGATTAATCTAGGTTTGGCCTCTTGTTTTGTCATCAAGTGTTTTATGGCCACATGATAGGTGAAAACAATAATTTTAGACCCTAGCTACAACATAAGATTTAAACTTATCTAAAGCAAAAACCACTGCAAGGAGTTATTTTTAAGTCGTGGAATAGTTAGCATGTGCCTCATTTAAAACCTTACTTGCATAGTAAATCACATGCGCTAACTTTTCCACCATTTGACCTAAAAGTGCCCTTACCGCATAATTACTTGCATCACGCATTATTTCGATGGGTAAATTCCAATTAGGCAAGGTAATTATGGGTGGGGTGACAAGCATATTTTTCAAAGTATTGAAAGAATTTAAACAAGAAGCATTAAAATCAAAGGATACGTCCTTCATAAGAAGGTCACATAGCGGTTTCGCTATTTTGGAGAAGTCTTTGATGAACCTTCGGTAGAAACCGGCATGTCCCAAGAAACTCCTCACCCCCTTCACATTGGTCGGTGGTGGTAGCTTCTCAACCAACTCGATCTTGGCTCTATCAACCTCAATCCCTTTTTGGGAGATTTTGTGTCCCAAAAATATACCTTCTTTGACCATGAAATGGCATTTTTCCCAATTGAGTACAAGGTTGGTTTCTTGACACCTATCGAGCACACAAGCCAAGTTCTTTAAGAAATTATCAAATGACGTCCCAAAAACCGAGAAGTCGTCCATGAATACCTCTATGAATTTCTCCACCATGTCCCAAAAGATGGAAAGCATGCACCTTTGGAAAGTAGTGGAAGCATTGCACAATCCAAAGGGCATCCTCCTATAAGTAAAAAATCCATATGGACATGTGAAGGCTGTCTTCTCCTGGTCTTAAGGATCCACCACAATTTGGTTGTAACTGGAGTAACCATCCAAGAAACAATAGTACTTATATCTGGCCAACCTTTCAACCATTTGATCAATGAATAGAAGAGGGAAGTGATCTTTCCTTGTCGCATCATTAAGCTTCCTATAATCCACACAGACTCTTCATCCCATGACGGTCCTTGTTGGGATCATCTCATTGTTCTCGTTGACTACCACGGTTGTGCCACCTTTCTTCGGGACCACATGAATTGGACTAACCCAATTACTATCCGAGATTGGGTAGATGATTCCGGCATCCAAAAGCTTAATTACTTCCTTACGCACTGCTTTTTTCATGATGGAATTCAACCGTCTTTGTGGTTGAACCACCGGTTTATAATCACCCTCCATCAAAATTTTATGCATAAATAGGGAAGGACTTATACCTTTTAAATCCAAAATCTTCCACCCAATGGCGGATTTGTGTTCCCTAAGAAATATGAAGAGCTTTTCTTCCTCATCATTTTTCAAGGCATTGGTAATAATGACCGGATGATGTCCCTCCTGTTATCTCATTCCACTCTTTCTTTGTTGAGCTTTTTTTTTTACATTCATCCCTTGGGAGATTCAGTAAGGCTTCCATGTTCCTTAAGCATTCAAGGTAATCATCATCTCCCAAAAGGTCTTCTCCTTCTTCTTCATCATGGGATTTTACCAATACTTTTGCAAGCGTAGAACCATGGGCTTCTTGTGTTGCTATAGATTCTACAATTGGGTCCACCACATCAACACTATATGCATAAGATTTCTCTACTGGATGCTTCATTGCTTCAAAGACATTGAAGACTACATTCTCATATTGCACCCTTAGTGTGAGCTTTCCTTGTTGCATATCTGTCAACGCACGCCCGGTGGTCAAGAACGGTCTTCCCAATATGAGAGGGATCTTGACACCTTCATCCATATCAAGTACTACAAAATCCGCCGGAAAGATGAACTTATCTACCTTTACCAACAAATCGTCCACCACCTCATAAGGGTATTTGATAGAACGATTCGCTAGTTGGAGTGACATCCTAGTTTGAACATGTCACATATCTCCAAGAAGTGAGCAATATGCCTGTGAGGATCTTGGTGTCCGTACCCATCAAATTTATCTATTTACACTTGATTGAGAGCAAATTGCTTCATCTCAAAAGAATTGGTCGTGATGGGAGGCCTAACAACACTAGAAGTACAATCATCCAAGTGAGGAAGATCATACTCATAGAGAGGCTTGTAGGGTGGAGGATCTCCTTCTGCCATCCATTCAAGATTGATGAGTTGGTTTGCTTCAAGCCTCTTTTTCTCTCTTAGTTCCTTCCTTAACCTCCTCTCGGTCTTTGTAATTTCAGGGTCGTATAGCAAGCTTTCCTGTGGAAGGGTACCTCGCATACAACAAAAACAAGACAAGACCAAGTGAAATCAAAGAAATTCAAAGAGGTATAAAAGAAATTCAAACAGAAATTTAAAAAGAAAAAACTTGCTTGTTCAAATTAACTATTTTTTAAAATAAAGAAAAATTGGATATGCGAATCACCGGCAACGGCGCCAAAAATTTGGTGGGACTCCGGCAAGTGTACTGGATCGAAGCAAGTAATTAAACACGGTAAGAAACTACCGAGATCGAACACAGGGATTGGGTGGTCAATTGTATTCAATATTTAAGGGAAATATTTAGGATTGACCAAGTCAAGAGAGATAGTTGTTGTGAATTCAAGTAATAACCAAGTATCAAGAATTAAGCAAGAAAACAAATTAAGGCAAGAGGAATTATCAAGATTAAGTGAAATAATAATGGAGAAGATCGAAGGTCACGATTCCACCAACCTGTTTAAACATAGATCAAAGGTGATTACTTTCTATCCCTAGGTTCAATTCCATGCCAATCAGGAACCCGAAATTATACTAATGCCTCGGTTGAGCACAAGAGAAAATACCTAAATATGCAAATCAACGATATCTCTATGATGACAAACATGCAATATTTATTAAGTTCTTGGTTCCCTATAACGATTGCACAAATCTCCAATTATATTACTATCAATATTCAATTTGTGTTCTTAATTCAAGTCCTAAAGCGTGAATCTCCGGTTGGACTCAACACGCTTGACTAGTTAATCACGAGCTCATATGATCAACACATAAAAAACAAAATTAAGAAACGGAATTGAGAATTAGGTAGTAGAAAACATCACAAAATCACTATGCCATCATGAGCGGCTTCATCGCTTCCTTAGAAAGAGGATTAGTTCCTCATAGAGTACTTCAACATCATTGATTCAACAGAAAACATGAATAAAAACAGTAAAACTATCTGTAAACCTAAGGGAGACGCAACTCACAAAAAACTAGGATTGGATGCTTCAATTCGGAACACTACAAGCTTTACATAGAAGTTTGATTCTGCGGTCGTTCGCAGGGCGAGCACTTAAATTTGGCTCCAATCTGAGTTTGAATCCTCACGGGGCGAGGTATGTCTCGCGGGGTGAGGTATGTCTCGCGGGTAAAGACTGAAAAGCCTTCAAAAACCTGTATCTGGCTCGCGGGGCGAGACCGAAAGACTTCAATTCCTGCTCAGCATCAGTTCTGGCTCGCGGGGCGAGACCTTGGAAATTCCTTTTTACTTTTTTCTTCAATTAATCCAAGTTTCCCAAAGCATCACTTTAACCTGAAAGTAAATGTAGCATTAAAATGCTTTATTTAATAGAAAATAGAAGAAATTACTAGAAATTATTCCTAAGACTCAAAATGTCGCTTGTGAACAATTAAAGCCAAATTTGGGCTAAAACGAGAATGAACTCGCACAATTGGTATCAAAATTGAGGTCTTTCTAGTCATACAACTAGATGAACCAAAGGTTTATCATCTACCCCATCTTGTGTTGTGCCTTTGCATTCTCAGTTGTGAGTAATGCCAGTTCGTTTAGATGCATAACCAGTCTTAGTTGTGATTGGAACGGTCTTTGCTACCCTGAGAGGATGGTATTTGGACTGGCCACCCCATTATCGCTGTCTCTGTGGAAGGCAGAAATCGTAACATCCACTAGGCGTACTGTTGCCAACTCATTGTTGGTAGATGTCTAGGGGTAATAGGAATCGTTTGGAAACCACAAAGACGCATACAAGGAGCGTTGTTAAGGAAATTGAGATGGAATAAGGAGGATTATAGGGAAAGAGAAGCTTCAAAGTATCAGAGCGCACATCAGAAGCAACAAAGTGGAGAAAGAATAAAGGAATATAAGAGGAACTTGAAGAATTGGATCGGATATAAGAAGGAAAAGTGATAAAGTAGTGGACGTTAAGCATGGTAGAAAGACATAAGTTTTGGAAATTCTTCAAGGAAAGATGGAAATAGGTGACGCTGGTGAGGTGAAGTTTGGAATTTAAGATCTTACAAGCATCAGAGGAGGAAATAAACCGCTTAATATTGGATGTAAGCCAGGAATTTTACCATGAAGGAGGTGACAAGAGTAAGGGAATGATTCAAAGTTGGAATCTTATATGGAGTCAAATGAAGAAATTTGACGCTTAAGAGAGAAGTTAAGCAAAGTATATGGTATAATGGAGCATTAAGATGCCAGTTTGACGGAAGAAGCAAGTCAAATCCAAGTTGGGAGGCATCAATCGAATGAAGGAAGTACAACAGTACGATCGAGATGAAGTTGACATGGGGAAACACAAGAAGGGGGGTTGAATTGTGTTTTTTAACAGTTTTTCGAAAAAACCCTTTTCTCAAATATTTTTGCAATCAAAACAAAATAAGTAAACACAAACAAGAAAACTTTTTAAAGAGTTAACAAACTCAGATTCATGTCCCCACAGTTAGTATTAACAAATACTGTAAAAGGTAGGGAAAGAAGATTCACACAAGAGATTTATCCTGGTTCACTCTCTTCCAACCAAGAGCTACTTCTAGTCCCTTCTACAAGTATTCTTTCTCTACCAAGCCTCTTCAGGATCTAACTCTAACAAATAGAATTACATGTTTTGATCTAAGAACTCACTAAGGGTGAGAGTATGAAAGTTTAAGATCAGTTAAGGTTATAAATCAATTTGTTCAAGAAATTTCAGCAGAGTTTTTGCACTTTTAATATCAGAGCTTCTACATACTTCTTTATTGGGTTCGTCCAGTATTTATAGATGAAGTTCTTAGCTGCCTTGATCTTCTTCAACGGTCTTCAAATTATATCCATTTAGACATAGCATTAAATGCTAGGATCCGTTGAGACTAATAACTTGATATGGACTCTAGAGAAGTACTCTTGGTTATCAGAGGAATGCTCCAAGTAGATCTGTCATTTTCATGTTGTACCGAAGGTTGCTTTATGACTTTCCTTCTTTGTACTTGGTTTAACTTTACAGCAATATAGATGATAGATTACAAAGGTTTATGTTCTCGATGGTACTATGTTTCTAATCTCAAGAAACAAAGAGTAAACAAACGAAGCAGTAAAAGAAAGAGACATATATTCCTTTGAATTAAATATTCAGTAATTTGAAATAAATTCAATTCTACTAGACGAGATCATTTTTAATAACTAGTGGAAGCACAGGTCTTTGGACGCGTAATTTTAACTTATCATGAAAGCAAGCTCGTCTACTGACATGGCGTCTTGTTAATTACTCGCCTAGTCTTCAAGTATTTGGACTTGCTATTGCTTGAGAGTTATTAAATGGCTCGTCTACTATTGCTTTTACATTTAGACTTAGACACCCGTCTAGTGTCTTTTAGCAAATCTTTTAAAGCCTCGTCTAGTGATAACCTTATGGACTCAGAATTTTTACCATGTGTTTGACAGATTCGTCTAGCGATTCAGAAATTAGGCCCGATACTGTTTCTTAGTAAGACCAAGAAACAAGATATAGGTTTCCTCGTCTAGCACTACTTTAATAATCCTGCAAGCTTGAATATACAATTTAGATCTTTGGCAGAGCTTTGCCATACAAATTTAACCTTTTTGTTAACATTAAAAATTAAGAGATTATTAACCCAAAACCACTATGGTTCCAACAATATCCCCCTTTTTGATGATGACAAAAACCAATTAAATTTGAGTGAGCAAAGTCTAAGAGAGATATAGAGGCTCCCCCTAAGACAAAGCATACAAACTTAATAAAGTCCAAACAACAGATAACAAACATATAACATAAGTACTAAAACACAGTATCAGATCAAGCATTTATCAAGTCAAACACATATCAGATAACTAGCAGTTTAAGCAGAAACATACATGCATATGCAGAGAATAGTTAGATTAAATAACTTACTGAATTTTATAAAATTTAATTCTCTTCCTTTCTCCCCTTTTTTGTCATCAGACAAAAGGAAACAGGAGTGGACTATCATTGTCAGTTTTACAAAAACAAAATATTAAAGACATTCTAAGAAGGGGGTGGATGAGGGTTCTGATTTGGAGTAGGTGGAGGTGGTGGAACTTGTTGACCCTGATTTTGTTGATAGCTAGTGATTAGTTGAATCATTTGACTAATAAGAGCATTAGTAGGTGCCAGTTTCTTTGCTACTTGAGCTTCAATTTTATTTTCCAAAATCTCATCCAGGTCAGGTGGCAAAGAAAATCTAGAGCTTTCAGCAGTAGCATGCATAGTTCCTTGACCTTGTAGGATACTCAGCTTGAGAGTGTTGGGTTTCTTCATGGGGATGAACAACTGTCAGGGTCAATGGTTGTGAGGAATGCTTCCCATAAGTAACTTGTCTACTTCAGACTCAGTAACTTCTTCACTCACAGCCTTAGACTGAACAGCTTCTTGTGGAAAGGATGCAGGAGTAGGCAAGTCTGGAGCCCAATGAATAGGATCTTCCTCAAAAATAGGACTGATCAGGGGTATACCAGAGTGTCCTCATGGATGTAGTACCTGACATTAGAGAAATCAAACTTTCCTCTAACAGTGGGAATGGTTCTCTTGTCATCTTCATTGAGTCCAGAGGAGGATGCTTCCCTACTGCAGATCTGAATATGACAAGCCCAGAAGCCTCTAGTATCAAATTTGTCCTCTTTTCTTCATTTTCATTTTCCTCCAGTAAGAACTTCATCATCTCTTCAGCAATTAGAGGATCATCATTGGTTTCAAGCAAGCAGGTACTATTGGTAGGCATCTTTTCTTTATTCCTTCTGTACTTGGCATCCTTGTCCGGATTCAAATCAATCATATTTAGCCTTGGACAGATCATGGGAGGTCTCACTCCAATTCTAGTTTCCTTAGAGGAGTGGTACAGCTAGGTAGTTTGAACAAAGTTTGCAGCTCTTATGTACCTTGGCAGCTGAATCTCGGCCTTTAGATGTGCATACATGATGTGGTCCACTACATCAGCAGCACTGCCATACTCCCTTAGATGCACAAAGTTCATCCACTTTGTGTTTCTATCCATGATGAAATTCTCTCTGCCATAGGTTCTGGATCTCCGGCACTCAATATACTTAGAGGCGGCTTTGAGTGGATTTGTCCACCATACAGGAATGATATGCCTGTCTACACCAACTGTATGTGGTTTGAAGGGTGGAAATTAATGAGGTTCGGGTAAATTTTTCTTGGTGGGAATTTATTTTGGGGTAAGTGGGTGAGAAGAGGTCTATGAGCATTATACAAAGCAGATGGAAGATGACCATCTTCTTCATAAGGGATAGGTGCATGCCATGGAGAATATGCGGGTTCAGGCTCATACTCATACTCTGGTAAAGGATAGAATGGTCTGGTTGATTCCGGTTCTGGTTGGTGAGTATGATAGAGGATTCTCCAGTCCCTTTTAAAGTTGGCTAGGTTTTCAGCCTTGCCATCATATAGGACTGAAGGGTCAGTGTAAGGGAAAGTGACCTTGGGGATTTTTGGAAAGGGTGCTCCAGGATTGATCCCTACATCATCCAGTTGGTTAAAACAAGGATCATCAACAGGTATTATGGGTTGAAATTGAGGTCTTGTTGGTGAGGTTTGAATGGGTGAGTGGACATATGAGTATTGGGGTGAGGCTGTGTGTTGAGGTGAGGATTGTGATTCAGTTATAGGTTGTGGTGGAAGTGTTTGTACATGTGTGTCAGGGTGAGGTGTTGGTTGTGATGGTGGTAACAGAGATGGTGCAGATGCATTAACATTCACAGACAGACTTTCTACTAAGGCATATACTGCTAATTGGACAGGATCATTAGCAGGGATGCTTACCTCGGAAGTCATAACAGACTTAGCTCTTCTTTGAGGTTGCAGTCATGACTTGGTTGAGGCAGCAGCAGTAAGCTTTTGTTTCTTCAATACAGAACCAATGGGGACATTGTCATCATCATCTTCTTCCTCATTATGCGATAAAATCACTTTTCTTGATCTTTTCTGCTTTGGGACCACTTGTGGTGCATCAGACCTTGGTTCCCTGATAACCACCCCACCACCAGCAGCAGGTTTCTTGGCTCTAGTGGTCTTTCTTCCAAGAGTTTTCCTCTTTAGTCCAAGAGTCTCAGCATTGTTGAGCTCTATCTATTATTCTTTTATCTTCATCCTTTCTTCTTCCTTAGCCAGCTTTACTTGAGCAACAATGCTCAGTTTTATATTTGTCAAGTTTACCTGGCCAAATACTAAGGCAAACATCCCTTTTTCCTTGAAGATTTCAGCTTGTTCCTCAGGAGTCTTGGCCTCCAAAGTGGCATAGACCTATTGGGCTTTGAAGATTTTAGATAGCAAGTGGCAGAAAGGAATTGTAGTTGCCTTCTCCTTGTGAGTAACATATTATCTGAATCTTCCAAAGAGAATATGAGGCAAATTGATCTTAGTCTATGTCACCTGATGGCAAAGACAAAATTTGTGCAAGGTGGAAATATTGTCCTTTGACCCATCCTTGTGAAGAACCGTCTTGTTCAAAATCTGATAAAGGATTCGAACCTCATCCTTCATCTCCATGGCTTTCCATGAATGAGTTCTAACCTTGTCAGACCTCGTCAGAATTTTAGCAATAACCTCTGATCCTCCCAAATCATGTTCCCAAGTATCAGAGATGATTAACCCTTCCTGGGCACAGTTAACAGCAACAGCGATGGTTGCTTCAGAGACAACCACCCTGGTTCCCAAAACAGTAGCAGAGACTTCAGAGTCTGTAACTTGGGGGTTTCTCCAGAAAGCTCTTATCAGGTATGGATACACTGAGACCTTCTTGATGAAGAAACCACCCCAACCAGTAGCAGTGATGTATTTGCTTACATCCACATTGTACTCCTTCAAAATCCCAAACTCGAAGTGATACTCGATGTCAATGTTCAGCTTGTTGACATCATAGGTTGAAACAGTAGTTGAGGAAGCCATTGTTGAAGTTTGAAGGTTAGGGTTTAGAAACAGAGAACTCGAAGGTTTCAGAAGCAAAGGATTGTGAAAGGTTTTTCAGAGGGAAAAGGATTAACTTAAAAAGGTTTCAAATATGAATAATTTTTCTCAGAAAATAATCAAAAAAAAATAAAATGAAAGACGTATGAGAAGACTTGCGTTAAATGCTGACACAGTGCAGGTTTTTCAAAACTGTAAGAAGCAAGTTAAGTAATGATGGATATAACTGACTCAGCAAAGAGAATATTTCAGTAAATATGTCTTAAACATAGTAAATTCAATCAATAACACATAGCATAGATGAGTCAGATTATAAGCACACAGACAATCAATGGACCCGGAAAGTACTAGACACACAGTTATCATTACTAGACGCAGTAAGCATTAGACGCGCATGCAATAGACGCAATAAGTAATAGACGTGCACTTAATCCACACAGATCATGTTAAGATGCTTTCTAATAAAAATAAATATGTCCTCAGCAAGAGGTTTAGTAAATATATCTACCCATTGATTGTTAGTATCCACAAATTGTATATCAGTAACACCTTTTTGCACATAATCTCTAATAAAATGATGTTTAATCTCTATGTGCTTAGCTCTAGAATGCAAAATTGGATTTTTAGAAAGATTTATTGCAGCAGTATTGTCACACATGAGTGGAATACTACTTACAAGCACATTGTAGTCTTCCAATTGATGTTTGATCCATAGAAGTTGTGAGCAGCAACTAGCAGCAGAAATATACCCAGCTTTAGCAGTTGATAATGCAATGGTACTTTGTTTTTTGCTCGACCATGAGACTAGATTAGCTCCAATGAAGTGACATACTCCACTGGTACTTTTTCTTTCAAGTCTATCTCCAGCATAGTCAGCATCACAAAAGCCAACTAATTTGTAATCATCATTTTTCTTAAAGCACAAACCCAGATTAGTAGTACCTTTCAGATATCTAAATATTCTCTTAACTGCTGATAAGTGAGATTCTCTAGGATCAGATTGAAAGCGAGCACTCAAACATACATTGAACATAATATCAGGTCTAGACGCAGTAAGATATAGAAGAGATCCTATCATTCCTCTATATACCTTTTGGTCTACCTTCTTATCTTTATCATCTTTGTTTGGTATAGACATGGGATGCATATGAGTGTTCGTTGGTTTGAAATCATCCATCTTGAATTTCTTTAGAAGTTCCTTTGTGTACTTAGTTTGATGGATGTGCACCTCGTCCATTGTTTGTTTAACTTGAAGTCCAAGGAAGAACTTGAGTTCTCCCATCATGCTCATTTCAAACTCTTTCTGTATTAGCTTAGAAAACTCTTTGCATAGAGATTCATTAGTAGCACCAAAGATTATGTCATCAACATATATTTGAACAATAATAAAACTGAACTTACTGGATTTTCTAAACAAGGTTGTATCAACCTTTCCTCCACTGAATCCATTGTCCATTAAGAATGAACTTAACCTTTCATACCAAACTCTAGGAGCTTGTTTAAGGTCATATAAAGCTTTATTTAGCTTATATACATGTTCAGGTTTGGTGTCACTTTCAAAACCCGAAGGTTACATAACATACACTTCCTCATTTATAACACCATTTAGAAATGCACTTTTTACATCCAATTGATATAGCATGATATTATGATGTGCAACAAATGATAATAATATGCGAATAGCTTCTAGTCTAGCAACAGGTGCAAAGGTTTCAGTATAGTCTATACCTTCTTCCTGTGAGTAACCTTGTGCAACAAGTCTTACTTTATTTCTTACCACTTTACCATTTTCATCAAGCTTGTTTCTATAAACCCATTTGGTTCCAATAACTTATTTATCCTTTGGTAAAGGCATAAGAGTCCACACTTCACTTCTTTCAAACTGGTTCAGTTCTTCTTGCATTGCCAGAATCCAGCTCGTCTAGTAGAGCCTCGTCTAGTGTCTTTGGTTCTAACTCAAAGACTAAAGCAGAATCATCTTGCTCTCTAAATGTAGATCTGTTTCTTAGCCTATCACTGGGGCTTCCAATGATTTGATCTTGAGGATGGTAATTCTTGAAGTACCAAGATCTTTGAACATTTTCTTGTTGTGAAGATTCAGACTTAGGTTGATGTTGATCATTTACTTGATCATCATTCTTGATGTTTTCTTAATTTTCAGAATCTTTGAGATTCAAATCTGCAAAAGCTTCATCAAGCTCTGATTTTTTCTTATCAGGCTGCTTATCATCATATTTAACATGTATACATTCTAATACAACTAAGGTTCTAGAATTGTAAACCCTAAAGGCTTTAGATGATTCAAAATATCCTAACAGAATTCCATTATCTACCTTAGCATCAAACTTACCAAGTTGATCTTTAGTATTTAATATAAAGCATTTACAACCAAAAGGATGAAAGTCAGATATGTTGGGTTTTCATCCTTTCCACAATGCATAATGAGTCTTATTCAAGATTGGTCTTATGTATATTCTGTTCTGAATGTAGCAGGCAGTATTAACAGGTTCATCCTAGAAGTGTCTAGGGACAGAGTTGTCATTGAGCATTGTTCTAGCCATCTCTTGAAAAGATCTGTTCTTTCTCTTTACCACACCATTTTGTTGTGGTGTTCTAGGTATTGAGAAGTTGTGAAGTATACCACTTTCTCCATGGAACTTTTGAAATAGCTCATTTTCAAACTCTCCCCCATGGTCACTTCTGATTGAAGTTGTAACACCCTGTTTTTCGTGTGCTTAATTATTAGTAAATGCATGTGATAAGCCTCTGGCTGATCTAGTTTTATGGCTAGTATGACCAGGGTTTTGTGCTAATTATATCCTATTTTCACCCAAATTAGATTAGATTGTCCTCAAGCAAGGTTTTGAGACTCTAAAGTAGTTTTAGGCTAATTTAGCTAGTTTTGAGTCAAAGTAATGCACTTATAGTTAATTCCTTGTTTTCAGGTTAAGTGGAAGTCAAGAGAATAAAGAAGCAGGGGATTCGCCCCGATAATATCTCTTCGCCTCGCGACCCCGAAGGTTGACTGTTCCAAGAAAATGCAAGGTCTCTGGTTCACCCCGCGAAGAAGATCTCGCCCCGCGAGTCACCCAACCCTGAAAAGTCAGAGACGATCACGGCTTGCCCGTGTTGAAGGTCACGGCTGTGGCAGTTTTGAAGTTGAAGAGTCTCGCCTCGCGAGCATTCATTCGCCTCGCGAGCTTGGAAGTCAGAAAGCATCACGGTTGGCCCCTGATATTCATAACGGGCGTAATAAGAAGACTCTTCAGTTCCTCGCCTCGCGAAGATGTGTTCGCCTGACGAGAATACCAAAGGTTGCAGACTGTTCACAAGATTCGCGTCGCGAGATATGCTTCGCCTCGCGAGTAGGCTAAAATTCTGAATAGTATAAAAGGCTGTTCTGAACAGATTGTAAAGACTTTTGCTTCTCCGTTGTTTTGTTTACATTTTCTTTCTCTGTGTGTTTTCGTTTTTGCCATGGAGAACTAAGTTTCTAGGATTAGTCTACTGTATGAGAATTCCATATACTTGAGGTTTTGTAATCCCTATTTTACTTGCTTTTCCCTTTTCAATACCACATTATACATTTCTGTTTGTTATTTCAGGAGTGTGTAGTGTTGTATTGATTCGTTTCAGTGATGTTATGTTTCTATACTAAATCGCGTTTGTTATTTCGCGTGTGTTCATTCATGTTCGTTTGTTCATGAGGGCTTAACCCCGTTTGTTATTTCGGGAATAGGAATATATATCCGTAGTAGCGATTGCGTTGTTAATTGTTGCTACAGCTGAAAGGGGATTAGAATCTGCTTAGGGCTTGGGATTACATGAACCAAGGATAGTTGGGAATTCAAGAACAATAGATTAATCGTTGTTTGCTATTTGATAATCTCTTTAAACTGCCCTGTTTTTAATTGCTCTGTTTTGCTTATTTACTTATTTGCATTCCAATCCAAACCCCCCCCAAAACTGATTTTTGTGAAAGATAACACTTTAAGAGTCCTTGTGAGACGACATCCGAGTTGTCGCCCTAAACTACAGTTTTAAACCCGCTCGTTCTTTTTGGCGCGTGCGCGACAGCGCGACCAAAAAATTGGCGCCGTTGCCGGGGACTCTTAATTGTTATTTTTCCATTTTTTTTCCCTTTCTTTTCTACCTTTTATTTTTCTGTTTTGTTTTGAATTGGTCTGGCTACTAGGTCGAATTGCCCTGAATTGTGTGATTTTGACCCGGAAATTGAAAGAACACTGCACACACTCCGTAGAGAATTTCGGGCTAGCACTAGTAGTGATTCTAATTCCAAAACTGTTTTTGAAAACATGGGAGATCAAAGGACATTAAGACAGCTTGCTGCCCCTGATGTTAACTATAATGGATTGTGTATTTCATATCCTGGTGCTGACACTCCTTTTGAACTAAAATCTGGTTTTATTCACTTGTTGCCCAAGTTTAATGGTCTTGCAGGTGAGGATCCACACAAGCACTTGAAGGAATTCCAAGTTGTATGCTCCACAACCTCGAGATCAGAGGGAGTCACTGAGGATAGTATCAAGCTGAAGGCTTTTCCGTTTTCACTCTAGGGAGCTGCAAAAGATTGGCTGCTGTATCTTGAGCCCAACTCCATCACCACTTGGAATGATTTGAAGAGGGTTTTTCTAGAAAGATACTTTCCTGCTTCAAGAGCTGCTTCAATAAGAAAAGAAATATGTGGCATCAGGCAAGGGAATGAATCGCTAGCTGAATATTGGGAAAGGTTCAAGCATTTGGTATCCAGTTGCCCCCAGCATCAAATTTCTGAACAGCTCCTGATCCAGTACTTTTATGAAGGATTACTGCCGATTGATAGGAATCTTTTGGATGCTGCTAGTGGGGGAGTACTAGTTGATAAGACCCCAGCTGCTGCCAAGCAACTCATTGAGAATATGTCATTGAATTCCCAGCAGTTCATTACCAGAAGAAATTCAGTTGAGACAAGAGGTGTGCATAAGGTCCATAGTTCATCTTCCAACCAGGCCGCCCTTGAGAATAGATTGGATGAGCTGACTTCCTTTATAAGGCAATTGGCAATAGACAGAGTTCAGCCTGCAAAGTTATGTAGCATGTGCAATTCACCTGAGCACCCATATGATCCATGCCCCATCCAGAGAGAAGAGTTTGTCAGTGAAGTGTCTCAAGCTTATGCCGTAAATCCATTTAATCAAGGAAACAGTCAGAATCGGTACAACACTCCAGACCTCTCCACAAATAGGTACCATCCCAATTGGAGGAATCATCCTAATCTGCGGTATGGGAACTCATCCCAACAACAACCGATGGCACCTCAGAATCCTCCAGTCACTACTTCTACACCTTCTGGACCTTCCCTAGAGGATATGATCAAGCAAATGGCTGCAAATAACCTCCAGTTTCAGCAGCAGGTTGCAATTTCACAGGCACAGTTTCAGCAGCAAGTAAATACTAGCATTCAAGATTTGAGGACACAGATTGGACAGATGGCCACATCCATTAATAACTTACAGCAAGCTCAAGGGACAACCCAGCTGCCAGCACAACCAGTGATAAATCCCAATGCCTCCAACCCTAATGTGAGTGCCATTTATCTGAGATCTGGGAAAGTTGTTGAGGCCACCTCTGGAAAGGATAAAGAAACTATTGAGGTAACTCCTGAGCCTTCGGTCGATGTTAAAGCTGAGAAAGTGTACAGAACACCAATCCCATTCCCACACAGATTGCAGAATAATAAAAAGATTGGTGGTGAAGATAAGGAGAAGGAAATTCTTGATGTGTTCAGAAAGGTGGCTGTAAATATTCCTCTTCTAGATGTGATCAAGCATATGCCTAAGTATGCCAAATTTCTCAAGGACCTATGCACCAACAAGAGGAAGTTGAAGAATAATGAGAAAGTTGACTTGGGAAGAAATGGTTTAGCTCTTACCCAGTGTAGGCCTGCACCAGAAAAAGTTGCTGTTTTAACCCCTACTCAGGCACTACCACAGAAGTGCAAGGATCCGGGCACATTTACTATTCCATGCACTATTGGGGATAGAAGATTTGAAAATTGCATGTTGGATTTGGGAGCCTCCATAAATGTCATGCCTACCTCCATTTTTAATAACCTTGATCTTGGGCCCTTGCAGTATACAGGTATTACCATCCAGTTGGCTAACAGGACCAGTGCCCGCCCCATGGGAATGGTAGAAGATGTGCTGGTGCAAGTTGATGATTTGATATTCCCGACTGATTTCTACATCCTGGACATGGCAGGAGAGAAAAATTCCAGTAGAGCACCAATAATCTTGGGCAGACCATTCATGAAGACATCCAAGACTAAAATTGATGTTGATGATGGGACCATGTCTATGGAGTTTGGTGATATAGTGGCGAGGTTTAAAATCTTTGATACTATGAAGCAGCCCCTGGAAGAGCACTCTGTTTTCCAAATGGAGTTGCTCTCTGAGCTTATTGATGATACCTGTGATGATTTGGTTTCTGAATTTCCACTTAATTCTGGCTGTGATGATATTTTTTCTTGCCCTGATTGTACTAACACTAACCATTGTGTGGTATGTGCTGAGATTGCTGCTTGTTTAGCAGGTGATGGATTAGTCAATGAAGTGCATGAGGGACGTGCAGAAGATGAAGCAGCACCGGAGGCCCTCCCTACCTATCTGCCACCTCCCCCTGCGAAGCCACCAGAGGAAATGGATTTTGCACCATGGATAGTTCAAGGGATTGAAGCCAAATTCTATTGGGAGGACTTTGTTGATGAAGCGGTCGTCTTTGACCCAAGAGGAGGTGATGAGTCCGCCGCATTGAGCAAGGTCACCATCATTGTCAAGTGTTTACTCATACATCAAGGATGCAAGTTATGGGACCATGGAATGAACTCTACCTCTTTGGCCTTAGGCTACAAGAAATGGGATCCAGGCGGAAGCTCCTACACTGCCACTTGATCAGGGAGTTCCCTTTCCTTTCCCTCACTCTGATTTTATTGTTATGTTGTTTCATTGGGGACAATGCATGTTTTAAGTGTGGGGGAGGGAACTAGTTGTGTCTTGTTTTGTTGTGTCTTGTTTGTTTCCTTTTCTTTGAATAAAGCTCCTGAATAATTTGAGAAGCTCAGGAGTTGTGTTGAGTCTTTTGTTGGCAAGTTTGATGGATTTTGATTGATGTTGCACAGATTGCTTGCATGATTGATATGTGATGATTCCCCCTAGGCTGGAAAATTTTTGTTTTTGAAAAGTGACTCCCATATGAAATTGAAAACTGAACTTTGAGATTTTGTTGTGATGGCATGATTTATGATAAGTTTGGGGTGATAGGAAGCACACACTAGGGATAGAATCTCTTTCAAACAATTTGCATGAATGTCCAGGTGAGGTTTGAGCCTCCAACATGTTTTTGACTGTGTGAGAATCACTTTTAAGTTGCACTTTCCTGAATTTGCTTGAATCTCTTTTTGGTTTGCATGTTTATGTGTTTGCTTCAGATGATTTAGGCATTTTCTTTGTAAATAACTACTTAGCCTAAAATAACCATCATTAATGCATGTTCCCTAATTAGCCCCATTGAGCCTATTAGCCTGTTAATTCTTGATAACCTAATGTTATAAGCCCAAAAATCTGGAAAACCATGTTAACCCGATCTTAGGATTAGGAGAGCATGGAATCTTAGAATGGGTGCAAGAAACTAAGTTTGGGGTGGCTACAAAGGTGTAATGTGTTGTTTGGGATTGAAAAAAAAAAAGAAAAAAATACAATAAAAATTTTGGAGCCAAAGGCCCATGAAAATATATATATATATATATATATATATATATATATATATATATATATATAATGAAAAATAAAAGTATTAGAAAAAAATAAAAGAGGCTGTAGTCACCCAAGGCATAAAGAAAAAATGGAAAAGGAACTTGAGTGAATTTCAAAGTGTAAATAATGTTCATGCTCTCTTAGTTCCTAGGGACTTCAGCCTAATACTTTTGTATATCCTACCCTTAGCCAGGCCCCATTACAACCCATAAAAGACCTTTTGATGTTGCATGCATGTTTTCTGTGGGGACCATTTGGAGATGAAAATCAAATTTATGGGAAGTGATCTTAAAAGTGAAACTGAGTGAATTATTGATAACCTAGACAAAAACTGAGCGATTGAGTGATATACTAAATGCCCTTGTGAGGAAGGCAGTTGTTTGAATAAGGTGATATCCCTCTTTTGTGTGACTTGGATCCCCTTCTTAGATTAATGATTGTTTGATTGATGAAATTCTCAATGGTTTAGAATAAATGAAAGGGGGGATTGCTTTGTTTGAAAGGGGGGACATTGAAGAAAACTGTTTTGATGTGTTGCTTGAATTTGTGCAAGGTTGATTGAATCTTTTAAGCTTGCAAGGTCTTGAGTCTTTTTGATTTTTGAGTCCTAGTTTGCTTGGGGACAAGCAAAGTTTAAGTTTGGGGTATTTTGATAAGCCTCTGGCTCATCTAGTTTTATGTCTAGTATGACCAGGGTTTTGTGCTAATTATATCCTATTTTCACCCAAATTAGATTAGATTGTCCTCAAGCAAGGTTTTGAGACTCTAAAGTAGTTTTAGGCTAATTTAGCTAGTTTTGAGTCAAAGTAATGCACTTATAGTTAATTCCTTGTTTTCAGGTTAAGTGGAAGTCAAGAGAATAAAGAAGCAGGGGATTCGCCCCGCGAATATCTCTTCGCCTCGCGACCCCGAAGGCTGACTGTTCCAAGAAAATGCAAGGTCTCTGGTTCGCCCCGCGAAGAAGATCTCGCCCCGCGAGTCACCCAACCCTGAAAAGTAAGAGACGATCACGGCTTGCCCATGTTGAAGGTCACGGCTGTGGCAGTTTTGAAGTTGAAGAGTCTCGCCTCGCGAGCATTCATTCGCCTCGCGAGCTTGGAAGTCAGAAAGCATCACGGTTGGCCCCTGATATTCATAACGGGCGTAATAAGAAGACTCTTCAGTTCCTCGCCTCGCGAAGATGTGTTCGCCTCGCGAGAATACCAAAGGTTGCAGACTGCTCACAAGATTCGCGTTGCGAGATATGCTTCGCCTCGCGAGTAGGCTAAAATTCTGAATAGTATAAAAGGCTGTTCTGAACAGATTGTAAAGACTTTTGCTTCTCCGTTGTTCTGTTTACATTTTCTTTCTCTGTGTGTTTTCGTTTTTGCCATGGAGAACTAAGTTTCTAGGATTAGTCTACTGTATGAGAATTCCATATACTTGAGGTTTTGTAATCCCTATTTTACTTGCTTTTCCCTTTTCAATACCACATTATACATTTCTGTTTGTTATTTCAGGAGTGTGTAGTGTTGTATTGATTCGTTTCAGTGATGTTATGTTTCTATACTAAATCGCGTTTGTTATTTCGCGTGTGTTCATTCATGTTCGTTTGTTCATGAGGGCTTAACCCCATTTGTTATTTCGGGAATAGGAATATATATCCGTAGTAGCGATTGCGTTGTTAATTGTTGCTACAGCTGAAAGGGGATTAGAATCTGCTTAGGGCTTGGGATTACATGAACCAAGGATAGTTGGGAATTCAAGAACAATAGATTAATCGTTGTTTGCTATTTGATAATCTCTTTAAACTGCCCTGTTTTTAATTGCTCTGTTTTGCTTATTTACTTATTTGCATTCCAATCCAAACCCCCCCCAAAACTGATTTTTGTGAAAGATATCACTTTAAGAGTCCTTGTGAGACGACATCCGAGTTGTCGCCCTAAACTACAGTTTTAAACCCGTTCGTTCTTTTTGGCGCGTGCGCGACAGCGCGACCAGCATGCTTTAAGGTATTTAATTGTGATAAAATCCAGAGGATGACTTTATTTTAAATAAAATCATTTTCTTGTGTTATTTTACTGTATGAAGTCACAGTAAAATTTTCGGTATAAAATTCAGACGAAAGCCGGTCTGGGTTTTCAAAGCCAGTACGAGTTTACTGAGCTAGAGACCTAATATTGACTCGTGATGAATGAGACGATTAGTGTTTTTTTTTTTATGTTTTGTGTGGGTTTGGAGTGTTTTGAGAAATCTTGTTCGGGGCCGAATTTCCGAGTATTACCCGGGCGAATGGTCGGGAAATACGATCGGGAAATTCATCTGATGCATGTTGGAGCAGAGCAAAAATGGAGTAGATTGACTGATGTGAAAGCTATGACATAGGCATGTCCATGGCCATACCTTCCTTACATCAATCAAGTCAAATCACCATACTTTCTTACACACACCTTACCTACACCATACCTCCTTTCTTCTCAACCAAGTCAAGCTCTTCTCTCCCCTCCAATCTGCCCCAAAACTGACGCCCTCCCCCTCTCTTTTCCTTCTTCTATTTAAGTTTCAAAGTGTAACCATTTCACACTTTTGCTTCCTTTCACAAAAACATTTTTTTACAACTATTCATCTTCTTCTTCACACAACTAAAGGTACCATTTTTACTAAGTTTTTCAAGTTGTGTTCTTCATCAAAGTTGTTCATATTGGTAAGGGTAATGTCCCTATACCATTTGTTTTTCAAGTTTTGGCTTTATTTTCATAGTTGATGTTTTGAGTTCATAATATGCTTTTAAACTTCAAAAAATTCTCAAAAATTGTAGAAAACTCCGATTGAGGTGAAACCAATTTCTATATTCTTATTTTTAATTCCTCTACAACGTACTAAAATCTTGTGGAAAACAAAAATCTCGAACACCATTTTATGTACTGGACAGAATCTATGTCTTTTGTGCCATATGAGTTTTGTTTCATCTTTGCTTGGTTAAGCTTGTGTTTGAGTGTTATTCCAACATGATCATGACCAAGAGCTCCTATGTACATAAGGATGCTAGGTTTAAGTGATTGGAAAAGTTTAGAAACTTTTATGTATTTTCATGAAAAAGTGAAAACTCTAAGTGTTTTGTTATATGTACTTTGAGGTTTTTCCAAAGTGATCATGGATTTGGGCTCCTTGATGTATAAGGATGCTAGATCCAAGAGATTGGAAAGTTTGAAAACCTCTAACCCTCATTTTTACTCAAGGCTGAATGGTAGTGTTTGTGGCCTAGGGTATTTGATTTTTTCATTTTTCCAAAATGATCAAGGTTTTAGGCTCCTTACTAGGTATGGATGCTAACCTAAAGAGATTGGAAAATTTAGAACATCCTAACCTATTTTAGAGGATGAAAATCGAAACCCTAAGTTGATGACTTAGTGGGATTCTTGATTCAAACTTGTTAAACTTTTGGTGTTTTAAGAACTCCTAGCACTTAAGGATCATAAATCCATAAGTTGCATGATTTTTGGAAACCTTAATCCAAAACCATTGTTGAAAACCGAACCTATGCCTTGTGGCTAGTGTTCTTTGATTAAAAATCTAACCTATGGTTTCATGTGTGTAACCTTAGATTCGTTACGCGCGGACGTTCGTGATCCTTAGTTTTCGTAGTCGGAACCTTTATCGTCTTTTGAGGTAAGAGGGGATTTCCGAAAGATATTCAATAACTGTATGCATGTGTGTATTTGATTAATTGTTTACTTGACTGTTATTGAGTTACTGGATTATCTGAAATGTTATGCTATTATATGAAGTTGAACTGTATCGTTATATATGTTGAGATGTATAACTGTGATGAACTGTGATATTGGCATTGAACTGTGAATATATATATGTGTACATACTGCTGTTGTTGTTTGAAGTTTGCTAAGCCGGACGTGTGTATGTGCTCAATCATTAATAAGGATTAAAAACCTTAATAAGCTTTGAAGATGAAAGGATGGGTGTTATTTTCCAAAAAGCTTGAATGTTTAAAAGTACTTGTTTTATGTGACAATATAGTTTTAGTGATTTCTAGAATGCAAGAGAAAAACCCTTTTCGAACTATGTGTTTTAAGTGAAAACTTTCGAAAATATTTTACAATATCCTATTGGGGATTTTCAAAGTTAAAAGTGTTTCAAAAACGTTTTATAAAGGATTTTCAAAAGAAAAGGTTTTCTCCCAAATGATTTAGAAACTTTCCGATAGCCAGCATAGGTTATCGAGGCTTTCGATTTCGAAAACTGTTTTCGTCAAATGAAAGATAAGTACTAAAAGAATAGGAATCTAGACGTGAGACGTCGCCTCTAGTTTTCCATGCTTAGCACGTGATCTTGGATCAGTGTTAATTTGGAACCGTAAAGTCCTATTCGTAATGTTATGGACTTCAAGTCCAATTCACGGAATCAAGGACAGTTCGTTCTGATTTCCGTTGTTGTGGGCTATTGTCCTTAGCATGATAAGTAAAACATGACTAAAAGTATATTGATTTCCATTACCACAAACCTTGACTGCGGCCACGGTCTAGGTGTTGGGATTGAGCATTCGGACTGTGTGTCCTATGTTTCTAAGTTTTCAAGTGATGGGGAAATAATGTTAAGTCATTAGCTTTGAGCTTTGACAGTGAAATATTTACACAAAGAAAAACCTTAAAAGGAAAGTTTTTATTCATATGCATTTCCCCTGGCAGACGTGCCTTTGCTTATTGAGGATACCCATGGGGTATCTGAGAGTCAGTCACATTGCTAGCTGTTTCGTTAAGGGCATGTGGCGTTGTCTGACCAAGAGGCCTGGTGCATCAGGATGCGGTGGCAACAGCCCTGGCAGAGAGCTTGACCAACTCTATCTTCTCCAGTGATAACATGGTGTTGTGATCTCATGAGATTAGGATAGAGCCCGATATTGAAGTGTCATGCACATTTTGAAAATCGATTGTACGGGCTTGAGGACCCCTTGATATAACATTGTTATATTATGATGATTATGCATGCTTTAACTGTTGATCTGATTTTTGTGTTGCATGTATCATGTATATGGTTGTTGTGGGATATATCTTATGACGGTATCTCACTCTTGCATGTCTCGTATGTCTTTTATTTTCCTCGTCACGGGTATGCGTATGCTTTAGATGGACCCTCTTGTCCCTCTTGTACCGAGGTCACACGGACAGAGACTTTTGACGAGGCCGACATGATTGGGAATTGGAGGATGGACGCGAATGCGACTACGACGACGCATCGAGGCCAATCACTACTATCAAGCTAATATACATGGAGAGCCTGTTAGGAGGATCCACTCGGTGGAATCCAGGAACGTGATTCTTCCACCGCCATGGTTGTACCGAACACGCTACAGAAGCCGGTCTACTTCACCCTCACGTTGAGCCCGCCGAGCCGGAAGAGGAGGAACCGATGGAGGAAGATCCTGAAGAAGATCCCGAAGAGGATCCCGAGGAGGAGCCTCATGAGCCGGTAGACGATCGGTGGGATGAGGAGCTCGAGGCGGGTTATCACCCTTTGGATATTGAGGAGGAGGATGTCCCGTTGGATGACGGAGGAGAGGTGATTGACCGGGCCAGGAGTCTTCTTCTTGTGGGAGCGTTTGTGGCCACTCCGAGTGTCGTAGGCATTGGTAGTGGTTGGAGGCTTTGTTTTGAGTGGTCCGTTAGTCTTGGCTTTTGAGCTTTTCTTTTGAGTTTAGATTCCCAGATTCCCATTCCCAGTTGGTGTTTTATTTACCTTATCTTCTCAGTTATGTTTTCGTTTCTGTTGGCCATATTGATTAAGGCCGTGGTGTAATGTTAAAACCTAAGACCTTTCGAGGCAATATTATATGTATGTATCTGTTGTCGTTTTCAAGTTGTGAGTTTCTTTACCTTTTACTTATTTTCTTTAAAGAAAAAAAAAATTAAGTACCTTTTTGGTAACCTTGTGTATGTTGAATAATCTTTTTCCGAAAGCGACCAGCATTTAAACGAGCATTTTTCCGCAAAAAGGTTAACCGTGTGATGACCAAGTTAGGGTGTCACATTAGTGGTATCAGAGCTAGTCGAGTCTTTCGGGAATGTCTGGGTTAGGTCTGTTGTGTTGCTGTTGTGTTTTCTCTGATTGTGTGTTGTTTGAATTACTTCTTTTGAGGTAATGTGTGGTGACCGGCGGGTTCTCTCTTTCGGATTGTCATCTGACTGCTTATGTGATCCAGGTCAGTATGTACCAGAGAGGTGCTCGTGGACGTGGACGAGGCAATGGAGGAATGGACTTTGCTGCTCAAGCACTAGCTGATGTGGCTGCTGCTATAGCTCATCAAACGGCCAATGCTGCTGCACAAAATCAGCAAGAATAGCTGCGAGCGGAACAAGCTGCAGAGGGAAGGCATCTTGATGCGTTCAGACGTCAGAATCCATCTCAGTTCGATGGAGACATGGATCCGATTAAGGCAGATCTCTGGATTCAAGAGTTAGAAAAGATTTTCGAGTTGGTACACACTCCTGAAGAATCCAAGGTACCTTATTCGATGTTTCAGCTCGTGGGAGACGCCGAGTATTGGTGGAAGGGTACTAAGCAACTGCTAGAGGCTGAACATCAAGTGATCACCTGGGGAGTATTGCGCGGCAAGTTTCTGGACAAGTACTTTCCCCAGTGCCCGAAAGGAGAAAGAACAAGAGTTCTTGAGGCTAAGTCGAGAGAGATCGACGGTGGGGAGTATGCGGCAAAGTTCGAATCACTTGCCAAATACTTCCGCTTCTTTAACAACAACCCTGATGAAGAGTGGAAGTGCGAACAGTTCGAAGCCGGTTTACGCTTTGAAATCAAGGAATCAGTGCTGGCCTTGGAAATTCGGAGTTTCCAAGCATTAGTGGAGAAGTGCTTGGAAGATTGAGTTGATGCGCAAAGGAAGGGATAGCAGAGAAAGCGCAAGTGGACCAGTTCGTCATAAGGGTCGAATCAAGGACATAATTTCAAATGGAAGCAGAACCAGAGGAAGCCATACCATCAAGCACCTAGCTACAATAACAATCATAAGCAACAAGCTCGTTCCGGTGTGTCGAAGCTGGAAGTGGAGGCCAGAGAAACAACGATCAAGGCCAAGGAAGGAGATGTTTCCGATGTGGGGATCCGAATCACTTCGCGAATGATTGCCCAAAGAAGGACTACAAGTGCAACAACTGTGACCGTATTGGGCATTTGGCAAAGGAGTGCCAAGCACCGAAGAGGGAGCAGTCATTCAACCTCACTAGAGCAAGCAAGCCAACCGCCAAGGGAAGAGTTTACACGATGAGTGGTGCGGAGGCATCGAACTCCGGTGATCTCGTGCAGGGTGAGTGTGACATTGATGGTAATCTCTTAATTGTACTGTTTGATTCTGGTGCAACCCATTCATTTATTTCGATGGATCGTGTGAAAACGTTGAACTTGCCTGTTTCTTCCTTATCTTATAATCTGATTGTTTCTACCCCTACTGCTAAACCTGTGACTGTTAATTCTATTTGCTTAAACTATCCTATCATTGTTCAGAATAGACATTTCCGTGTGGATTTGATCTGTTTGCCCCTAGTACAACTAGATGTGATCTTAGGCATGGATTGGTTATCTTCCAACCATATCCTAATAGACTGTGCTCAGAAAACCTTAATCTTTAGGGATGAGATTTCTGGATTATTATCTGCTAGTCAGGTAAGAGTTTCTTTGAAAGAAGGGGCTCAAGTTTACATGCTGCTGTGTTCCTCGGAGGTCAAGAGCGAGTTTGACTTAGAGTTGGTACCTGTCGTCCGAGAGTTTCCGGAAGTTTTTCCAGAGGATGTACCTAGATTGCCACCTGTTCGGGAGATTGAGTTCGCAATTGATCTAGTCCCAGGTGCTGGACCAATATCCATGGCACCGTATCGCATGTCACCATCGGAGTTAGAAACCTTGAAGGAGCAACTTGAGGAATTGATGAGGAAGGAGTTCATACGGCCTAGTGTGTCACCGTGGGGAGCTCCAGTCCTGTTAGTGAAAAAGAAAGATGGATCGGCCAGGCTATGTGTGGATTATCGCCAGTTGAATAAAGTCACGATCGAGAATCGATATCCTCTTCCAAGGATAGATGATCTCATGGATCAGTTGCGTGGCGCTGCAGTGTTTTCGAAGATAGATCTACGGTCAGGATACCACCAGATACGAGTGAAGACAGAGGATGTTCCTAAGACAGCGTTTCGAACACGCTATGGGCATTATGAGTTTTTGGTGATGCCATTCGGAGTGACCAATGCGCCAGCTATATTCATGGACTATATGAATAGGATCTTTCCTTCCTTTTTGGATCAGTTCGTAGTCGTCTTTATAGATGACATTCTGATCTATTCCCCGGATGAGGAGTCACATGCTAAACACCTTAGCATTGTTCTTCAGATCCTAAAAGAGAAGCAGCTGTATGCGAAGCCGGAGAAGTGTGAGTTTTGGTTGGATCAAGTTCAATTCTTAGGTCATGTGATATCTCGCGAAGGAATCGTTGTAGATCCGAAGAAGGTTGAGGCTGTTTTGGAATGGGAAAGGCCAACAACGGCGACGAAAATTCGTAGCTTTGTGGGTTTGGATGGATACTATCGAAGGTTTATCGAAGGGTTTTCCAAGATAGTGGGACCACTCACTCAGTTGACTCGTAAGGACCAAGCATTCGTTTGGACAGAAGCTTGTGAAAGGAATTTCCAAGAGTTGAAGCGTAGATTGACGACTTCACCTGTGTTGATTCTACCTAATCCCAAGGAACCTTTTGAGCTTTACTGTGACACTTCACATCAAGGGTTGGGCTGTGTGCTGATGCAAAATCGGAAAGTTGTAGCTTATGCTTCGAGGCAGTTGAAGATTCACGAGAGAAACTATCCGACGCATGATTTGGAGTTAGCGGTTGTGGTCTTTGCTTTGAAGATATGGAGACATTACTTGTACGGGGCTACTTTTAATGTTTTCAGTGATCACAAGACCCTGAAGTATCTGTTCGATCAGAAGGAATTGAATATGCGGCAGAGACGTTGGTTAGAGTTTCTGAAGGATTACGACTTTCAACTACAGTATCACCCTGGGAAGGCGAATGTAGTGGCCGATGCGCTAAGAAGAACGACGATTCACGCGTCAGTGATGATGGTTAGGGAGCAGGAATTGTTGGAACAATTCCGAGATCTGAGTTTGTCTGTTGAGGTTACGCCAGGAAGGCTGTGTCTGAACAAGATCACCGTGTCAAATGGATTGATGGAGCAGATAAAGGAGAAGCAAGAGACTGATCAGTATCTGCAGACTGAAAGGGATTTAGTGCGACAAGGAGCATTGTCAGATTTTAGAGAAGGCACAGACGGGATCTTAAGGTTCGGTGAAAGAATTTGTGTGCCTGAGGATGTCGAGTTGAGAAATCTGATCTTAGAAGAAGCTCATAAGAGTAAGTTGAGTATGCATCCAGGAGCTACCAAGATGTACCAAGATCTAAAGAAGTTATATTGGTGGTACGGGATGAAGAGAGATGTGATGGAATATGTTGCATCATGTTTGGTATGCCATAAAGCCAAAGTAGAACATCAGAGACCTGCGCAGAATGTTACAATCTTTAGATATTCCCGAATGGAAGTGGGGACGGGATATCAATTGATTTCGTAAACAGTTTAACAAGAACTAGAAAAGGGTATGAGGCTATATGGGTAATTGTAGATCGACTGACCAAGTCAGCTCACTTTCTACCAGTCAACATGAAGTACCCGATAAAAAGGTTGACCCAGTTGTACATCGACGAGATTGTTAGGTTACACGGTATACCCTCGAGTATTATTTCGGATCGTGATCCGAGATTTACGTCAGAGTTCTGGAAGGTACTACAAAACTCTTTGGGAACAAAACTCAAATTGAGTTCTGCATATCACCCACAGACGGATGGACAATCGGAAAGGACGATCCAGTCGCTTGAAGACTTGCTTAGAGCCTGTGTTTTGGAGGATGCAGGGAGTTGGGATGAGTCATTACCGTTGATAGAGTTTACCTATAACAACAGTTTCCACTCAAGCATAGGAATGGCACCCTATGAAGCCCTATATGGTAGACGATGCAGAACACCTTTGTGTCGGTATCAGGATGGAGAAAGCCTATTGTTGGGACCAGAGCTGGTACAGCAGACGACCGAGAAAGTGAAGATGATCCAAGAGAAAATGCGAACTGCCCAAAGTAGACAGAAGAGTTATGCTGATAAGAGACGACGACCTCTAGAGTTTGAAGAAGGAGAACATGTGTTCTTGAGAGTGACGCCAACAACGGGGATTGGCAGGGTAATAAAATCCAGGAAGCTCACTCCCAAATTCATTGGACCCTACCAAATTCTTCGTCGCGTAGGTCCAGTAGCCTATAAAATATCTTTACCACCTTTTCTTTCCAACATCCATGATGTCTTTCATGTTTCTCAGTTGAGAAAATATATTCCTGATCCATCACACGTCATAAAACCTGATAATGTACAATTGAAAGAGAATCTGTCTTTGGTAACGTCACCGGTACGAATTGCGGATAAGATGACGAAGCAGCTCAGAGGTAAACAAATTCCTCTAGTCAAAGTTATCTGGAATGAAACAACCGGAGAAGCTACGTGGGAAGCTGAGGACAAGATGAAGATGCAATACCCTGAGTTATTTCAAGGTACGTAATCTCGAAGACGAGATTCTTTTTAGAGGGGTGGAGTTGTAACACCCTGTTTTTCGTGTGCTTAATTATTAGTAAATGCATGCTTTAAGGTATTTAATTGTGATAAAATCCAGAGGATGACTTTATTTTAAATAAAATCATTTTCTTGTGTTATTTTACTGTATGAAGTCACAGTAAAATTTTCGGTATAAAATTTAGACGAAAGCCGGTCTGGGTTTTCAAAGCCAGTACGAGTTTACTGAGCTAGAGACCTAATATTGACTCGTGAACGAGATGATTAGTGTTTTTTTTTATGTTTTGTGTGGGTTTGGAGTGTTTTGAGAAATCTTGTTCGGGGCCGAATTTCCGAGTATTACCCGGGCGAATCGTCGGGAAATACGATCGGGAAATTCATCTGATGCATGTTGGAGCAGAGGAAAAATGGAGTAGATTGACTGATGTGAAGGCTATGACATAGGCATGTCCATGGCCATACCTTCCTTACACCAATCAAGTCAAATCACCATACTTTCTTACACACACCTTACCTACACCATACCTCCTTTCTTCTCAACCAAGTCAAGCTCTTCTCTCCCCTCCAATCTGCCCCAAAACTGACGCCCTCCCCCTCTTTTTTCCTTCTTCTATTTAAGTTTCAAAGTATAACCATTTCACACTTTTGCTTCCTTTCACAAAAACATTTTTTTACAACTATTCATCTTCTTCTTCACACAACTAAAGGTACCATTTTTACTAAGTTTTTCAAGTTGTGTTCTTCATCAAAGTTGTTCATAATGGTAAGGGTAATGTCCCTATACCATTTGTTTTTCAAGTTTTGGCTTTATTTTCATAGTTGATGTTTTGAGTTCATAATATGCTTTTAAACTTCAAAAAATTCTCAAAAATTGTAGAAAACTCTGATTGAGGAGAAACCAATTTCTATATTCTTATTTTTACTTCCTCTACAACATACTAAAATCTTGTGCAAAACAAAAATCTCGAACACCATTTTCTGTACTGGACAGAATCTATGTCTTTTGTGCCATATGAGTTTTGTTTCATCTTTGCTTGGTTAAGCTTGTGTTTGAGTGTTATTCCAACATGATCATGACCAAGAGCTCCTATGTACATAATGATGCTAGGTTTAAGTGATTGGAAAAGTTTAGAAACTTTTATGTATTTTCATGAAAAAATGAAAACTCTAAGTGTTTTGTTATATGTACTTTGAGGTTTTTCCAAAGTGATCATGGATTTGGGCTCCTTGATGTATAAGGATGCTAGATCCAAGAGATTGGAAAGTTTGAAAACCTCTAACCCTCATTTTTACTCAAGACCGAATGGTAGTGTTTGTGGCCTAGGGTATTTGATTTTTTCATTTTTCCAAAATGATCAAGGTTTTAGGCTCCTTACTAGGTATGGATGCTAACCTAAAGAGATTGGAAAATTTAGAACATCCTAACCTATTTTAGAGGATGAAAACCGAAACCCTAAGTTGATGACTTAGTGGGATTCTTGATTCAAACTTGTTAAACTTTTGGTGTTTTAAGAACTCCTAGCACTTAAGAATCATAAATCCATAAGTTGCATGATTTTTGGAAACCTTAATCCAAAACCATTGTTGAAAACCGAACCTATGCCTTGTGGCTAGTGTTCTTTGATTAAAAATCTAACCTTTGGTTTCATGTGTGTAACCTTAGATTCGTTACGCGCGGACATTCTTGATCCTTAGTTTTCGTAGTCGGAACCCTTATCGTCTTTTGAGGTAAGAGGGGATTTCCGAAAGATATTCAATAACTGTATGCATGTGTGTATTTGATTAATTGTTTACTTGATTGTTATTGAGTTACTGGATTTTCTGAAATGTTATGCTATTATATGAAGTTGAACTGTATCGTTATATATGTTGAGATGTATAACTGTGATGAACTGTGATATTGGCATTGAACTGTGAATATATATATGTGTACATACTGCTGTTGTTGTTTGAAGTTTGCTAAGCCGGACGTGTGTCTGTGCTCAATCATTAATAAGGATTAAAAACCTTAATAAGCTTTGAAGATGAAAGGATGGGTGTTCTTTTCCAAAAAGCTTGAATGTTTAAAAGTACTTGTTTTATGTGACAATATAGTTTTAGTGATTTCTAGAATGCAAGAGAAAAACCCTTTTCGAACTATGTGTTTTAAGTGAAAACTTTCGAAAATATTTTACAATATCCTATTGGGGATTTTCAAAGTTAAAAGTGTTTCAAAAACGTTTTATAAAGGATTTTCAAAAGAAAAGGTTTTCTCCCAAATGATTTAGAAACTTTCCGATAGCCAGCATAGGTTATCGAGGCTTTCGATTTCGAAAACTGTTTTCGTCAAATGAAAGATAAGTACTAAAAGAATAGGAATCTAGACGTTAGACGTCGCCTCTAGTTTTCCATGCTTAGCACGTGATCTTGGATCAGTGTTAATTCGGGACCGTAAAGTCCTATTCGTAATGTTATGGACTTCAAGTCCAATTCACGGAATCAAGGACAGTTCGTTCTGATTTCCGTTGTTGTGGGCTATTGTCCTTAGCATGATAAGTAAAACATGACTAAAAGTATATTGATTTCCATTACCACAAACCTTGACTGCGGCCACGGTCTAGGTGTTGGGATTGAGCATTCGGACTGTGTGTCCTATGTTTCTAAGTTTTCAAGTGATGGGGAAATAATGTTAAGTCATTAGCTTTGAGCTTTGACAGTGAAATATTTACACAAAGAAAAACCTTAAAAGGAAAGTTTTTATTCATATGCATTTCCCCTGGCAGACGTGCCTTTGCTTATTGAGGATACCCATGGGGTATCTGAGAGTCAGTCACATTGCTAGCTGTTTCGTTAAGGGCATGTGGCGTTGTCTGACCAAGAGGCCTGGTGCATCAGGATGCGGTGGCAATAGCCCGGTGGGCAGAGCTTGACCAACTCTATCTTCTCCAGTGATAACATGGTGTTGTGATCTCATAAGATTAGGATAGAGCCTGATATTGAAGTGTCATGCACATTTTCGAAAACTGATTGTACGGGCTTGAGGACCCCTTGATATAACACTGTTATATTATGTTGATTATGCATGCTTTAACTATTTATCTGATTTTGTGTTGCATGTATCATGTATATGGTTGTTGTGGGATATATCTTATGACGGTATCTCACTCTTGCATGTCTGTATGTTCTTTTATTTTCCTCGTACCGGGTATGCGTATGCTTTAGATGGACCCTCTTGTCCCTCTTGTACTTGAGGTCACACGGGCAGAGACTTTTGACGAGGCCGACAGGATTGGGAATTGGAGGATGGACGCGAATGCGACTACGGCGACGTACCGAGGGCCAATCACTACTACTGAAGCTAATATACATGGAGAGCCTGTTAGGAGGATCCACTCGGTGGAATCCAGGAACGTGATTCTTCCACCGCCATGGTTGTACCTGAACACTCTACAGGAAGCCGGTCTGCTTCACCCTCACGTTGAGCCTGCCGAGCCAGAAGAGGAGGAACCGATGGAGGAAGATCCTGAAGAAGATCCCGAAGAGGATCTTGAGGAGGAGCCTCATGAGCTGGTAGACGACTGGTGGGATGAGGAGCTCGAGGCGGGTTATCACCCTTTGGATATTGAGGAGGAGGATGTCCGTTGGATGACGGAGGAGGGGTGATTGACCCGGAGCCGGAGACTTCTTCTTGTGGGAGCGTTTGTGGCCACTCCGAGTGTCGTAGGCATTGGTAGTGGTTGGAGGCTTTGTTTTGAGTGGTCCGTTAGTCTTGGCTTTTGAGCTTTTCTTTTGAGTTTAGATTCCCAGATTCCCATTCCCAGTTGGTGTTTTATTTACCTTATCTTCTCAGTTATGTTTCCGCTTATGTTTTCGTTCTGTTGGCCATATTGATTAAGGCCGTGGTGTAATGTTAAAACCTAAGACCTTTCGAGGCAATATTATATGTATGTATCTGTTGTCGTTTTCAAGTTGTGAGTTTCTTTACCTTTTACTTCTTTTCTTTAAAGAAAAAAAAAATTAAGTACCTTTTTGGTAACCTTGTGTATGTTGAATAATCTTTTTCCGAAAGCGACCAGCATTTAAACGAGCATTTTACCAAAAAAAGGGTAACCATGTGATGACCACGTAAGGGTGTCACATTAGTGGTATCAGAGCTAGTCGAGTCTTTCGGGAATGTCTGGGTTAGGTCTGTTGTGTTGCTGTTGTGTTTTCTCTGATTGTGTGTTGTTTGAATTACTTCTTTTGAGGTAATGTGTGGTGACCGGCGGGTTCTCTCTTTCGGATTGTCATCTGACTGCTTATGTGATCCAGGTCAGTATGAATCAGAGAGGTGCTCGTGGACGTGGACGAGGCAATGGAGGAATGGACTTCGCTGCTCAAGCACCGGCTGATGTGGTGGCTGCCATAGCTCATCAAACGGCCAATGCTGCACAAAATCAGCAAGAATAGTCTGCGAGCGGAACAAGCTGCAGAGAGGAAGGCATCTTGATGCGTTCAGACGTCAGAATCCATCTCAGTTCGATGGAGACGTGGATCCGATTAAGGCAGATCTCTGGATTCAAGAGTTAGAAAAGATTTTCGAGTTGGTACACACTCCTGAAGAATCCAAGGTACCTTATTCGACGTTTCAGCTCGTGGGAGACGCCGAGTATTGGTGGAAGGGTACTAAGCAACTGCTAGAGGCTGAACATCAAGTGATCACTTGGGGAGTATTGCGCGGCAAGTTTCTGGAGAAGTACTTTCCCCAGAGTGCCCGAAAGGAGAAAGAACAAGAGTTCTTGAGGCTAAGTCAGAGAGATCTGACGGTGGGGGAGTATGCGGCAAAGTTCGAATCACTTGCCAAATACTTCCGCTTCTTTCAGAACAACCCCAGTGAAGAGTGGAAGTGCGAACAGTTCGAAGCCGGTTTACGCTTTGAAATCAAGGAATCAGTGCTGCCCTTGGAAATTCGGAGTTTCCAAGCATTAGTGGAGAAGTGCCGGAAGATTGAGTTGATGCGCAAAGGAAGGGATAGCAGAGAAAGCGCAAGTGGACCAGTTCGTCATAAGGGTCAGAATCAAGGACATAATTTCAAATGGAAGCAGAACCAGAGGAAGCCATACCATCAAGCACCTAGCTACAATAACAATCATAAGCAACAAGCTCGTTCCAGTGTGTCAGGAACTGGAAGTGGAGGCCAGAGAAACAACGATCAAGGCCAAGGAAGGAGATGTTTCCGATGTGGGGATCCGAATCACTTCGCGAATGATTGCCCAAAGAAGGACTACAAGTGCAACAACTGTGACCGTATTGGGCATTTGGCAAAGGAGTGCCAAGCACCGAAGAGGGAGCAGTCATTCAACCTCACTAGAGCAAGCAAGCCAACCACCAAGGGAAGAGTTTACACGATGAGTGGTGCGGAGGCATCGAACTCCGGTGATCTCGTGCAGGGTGAGTGTGACATTGATGGTAATCTCTTAATTGTACTGTTTGATTCTGGTGCAACCCATTCATTTATTTCGATGGATCGTGTGAAAACGTTGAACTTGCCTGTTTCTTCCTTATCTTATAATCTGATTGTTTCTACCCCAACTGCTAAACCTGTGACTGTTAATTCTGTTTGCTTAAACTGTCCTATCATTGTTCAGAATAGACATTTCCTTGTGGATTTGATCTATTTGCCCCTAGTACAACTAGATGTGATCTTAGGAATGGATTGGTTATCTTCCAACCATATCCTAATAGACTGTGCTCAGAAAACCTTAGTCTTTAGGGATGAGATTTCTGGATTATTATTTGCTAGTCAGGTAAGAGTTTCTTTGAAAGAAGGGGCTCAAGTTTACATGCTGCTGTGTTCCTCGGAGGTCAAGAGCGAGTTTGACTTAGAATCGGTACCTGTCGTCCGAGAGTTTCCGGAAGTTTTTCCAGAGGATGTACCTGGATTGCCACCTGTTCGGGAGATTGAGTTCACGATTGATCTAGTCCCAGGTGCTGGACCAATATCCATGGCACCGTATCGCATGTCACCATCGGAGTTAGAAACCTTGAAGGAGCAACTTGAGGAATTGATGAGGAAGGAGTTCATACGGCCTAGTGTGTCACCGTGGGGAGCTCCAGTCCTGTTAGTGAAAAAGAAAAATGGATCGGCCAGGCTATGTGTGGATTATCGCCAGTTGAATAAAGTCACGATCGAGAATCGATATCCTCTTCCAAGGATAGATGATCTCATGGATCAGTTGCGTGGCGCTGCAGTGTTTTTGAAGATAGATCTACGGTCAGGATACCACCAGATACGAGTGAAGACAGAGGATGTTCCTAAGACAGCGTTTCGAACACGCTATGGGCATTATGAGTTTTTGGTGATGCCATTCGGAGTGACCAATGCGCCAGCTATATTCATGGACTATATGAATAGGATCTTTCGTTCCTTTTTGGATCAGTTCGTAGTCGTCTTTATAGATGACATTCTGATCTATTCCCCGGATGAGGAGTCACATGCTAAACACCTTAGCATTGTTCTTGGGATCCTAAAAAAGAGAAGCAATTGTATGCGGCCGGAGAAGTGTGAGTTTTGGTTGGATCAAGTTCAATTCTTAGGTCATGTGATATCTCGCGAAGGAATCGTTGTAGATCCGAAGAAGGTTGAGGCTGTTTTGGAATGGGAAAGGCCAACAACGGCGACGAAAATTCGTAGCTTTGTGGGTTTGGCTGGATACTATCGAAGGTTTATCGAAGGGTTTTCCAAGATAGTGGGACCACTCACTCAGTTGACTCGTAAGGACCAAGCATTCGTTTGGACAGAATCTTGTGAAAGGAATTTCCAAGAGTTGAAGCGTAGATTGACGACTTCACCTGTGTTGATTCTACCTAATCCCAAGGAACCTTTTGAGCTTTACTGTGACGCTTCACATCAAGGGTTAGGCTGTGTGCTGATGCAAAATCGGAAAGTTGTAGCTTATGCTTCGAGGCAGTTGAAGATTCACGAGAGAAACTATCCGACACATGATTTGGAGTTAGCGGTTGTGGTCTTTGCTTTGAAGATATGGAGACATTACTTGTACGGGGCTACTTTTAATGTTTTCAGTGATCACAAGAGCCTGAAGTATCTGTTCGATCAGAAGGAATTGAATATGCGCGAGACGTTGGTTAGAGTTTCGAAGGATTACGACTTTCAACTACAGATATCACCCTTGGAAGGCGAATGTAGTGGTCGATGCGCTAAGCGAAAAAGACGATTCACGCGTCGGTGATGATGGTTAGGGAGCAGGAATTGTTGGAACAATTCCGAGATCTGAGTTTGTCTGCTGAGGTTACGCCCGGGAAGGTCGTGTCTCGAAAAAGATCACCGTGTCAAATGGATTGATGGAGCAGATAAAGGAGAAGCAAGAGACTGATCAGATATCTGCGGATCGAAAGGGATTTAGTGCGACAAGGAGCATTGTCGATTTTTAGAGAAGGCACGGACGGGATCTTAAGGTTCGGTGAAAGAATCTGTGTGCCCGAGGATGTCGAGTTGAGAAAGCCGATCTTAGAAGAAGCTCATAAGAGTAAGTTGAGTATGCATCCAGGAGCTACCAAGATGTACCAAGATCTAAAGAAGTTATATTGGTGGTACGGGATGAAGAGAGATGTGATGGAATATGTTGCATCATGTTTGGTATGCCGTAAAGCCAAAGTAGAACATCGAGACCTGCAGAATGTTACAATCTTTAGATATTCCCGAATGGAAGTGGGACGGGATATCAATGGATTTCGTAACCAGTTTACCAAGAACTAGAAAAGGGTATGAGGCTATATGGGTAATTGTAGATCGACCGACCAAGTCAGCTCACTTTCTACCAATCAACATGAAGTACCCGATAAAAAGGTTGACTCGATTGTACATCGACGAGATTGTTAGGTTACACGGTATACCCTCGAGTATTATTTCGGATCGTGATCCGAGATTTACGTCGAGTTCTGGAAGGTACTACAAAACTCTTTGGGAACAAAACTCAAATTGAGTTCGCATATCACCCATGAGACGGATGGACAATCGGAAAGGACGATCCGATCGCTTGAAGACTTGCTTAGAGCCTGTGTTTTGGAGGATGCGGGGAGTTGGGATGAGTCATTACCGTTGATAGAGTTTACCTATAACAACAGTTTCCACTCAAGCATAGGAATGGCACCCTATGAAGCCCTATATGGTAGACGATGCAGAACACCTTTGTGTCGGTATCGGGGATGGAGAAAGCCTATTGTTGGGACCAGAGCTGGCACAAACAGACGACCGAGAAAGTGAAGATGATCCAAGAGAAAATGCGAACTGCCCAAAGTAGACGAGAAGAGTTATGCTTGATAAGAGACGACGACCTCTAGAGTTTGAAGAAGGAGAACATGTGTTCTTGAGAGTGACGCCAACAACGGGGATTGGCGGTGGTAATAAAATCCAGGAAGCTCACTCCCAAATTCATTGGACCCTACCAAATTCTTCGTCGCAGTAGGTCCAGTAGCCTATAAAATATCTTTACCACCTTTTCTTTCCAACATCCATGATGTCTTTCATGTTTCTCAGTTGAGAAAATATATTCCTGATCCATCACACGTCATAAAACCTGATAATGTACAATTGAAAGAGAATCTGTCTTTGGTAACGTTACCGGTACGAATTGCGGATAAGATGACGAAGCAGCTCAGAGGTAAACAAATTCCTCTAGTCAAAGTTATCTGGAATGAAACAACCGGAGAAGCTACGTGGGAAGCTGAGGACAAGATGAAGATGCAATACCCTGAGTTATTTCAAGGTACGTAATCTCGAGGACGAGATTCTTTTCAAAGGGGTGGAGTTGTAACACCCTGTTTTTCGTGTGCTTAATTATTAGTAAATGCATGCTTTAAGGTATTTAATTGTGATAAAATCCAGAGGATGACTTTATTTTAAATAAAATCATTTTCTTGTGTTATTTTACTGTATGAAGTCACAGTAAAATTTTCGGTATAAAATTTAGACGAAAGCCGGTCTGGGTTTTCAAAGCCAGTACGAGTTTACTGAGCTAGAGACCTAATATTGACTCGTGAACGAGACGATTAGTGTTTTTTTTTATGTTTTGTGTGGGTTTGGAGTGTTTTGAGAAATCTTGTTCGGGGCCGAATTTCCGAGTATTACCCGGGCGAATCGTCGGGAAATACGATCGGGAAATTCATCTGATGCATGTTGGAGCAGAGCAAAAATGGAGTAGATTGACTGATGTGAAGGCTATGACATAGGCATGTCCATGGCCATACCTTCCTTACACCAATCAAGTCAAATCACCATACTTTCTTACACACACCTTACCTACACCATACCTCCTTTCTTCTCAACCAAGTCAAGCTCTTCTCTCCCCTCCAATCTGCCCCAAAACTGACGCCCTCCCCCTCTCTTTTCCTTCTTCTATTTAAGTTTCAAAGTGTAACCATTTCACACTTTTGCTTCCTTTCACAAAAACATTTTTTTACAACTATTCATCTTCTTCTTCACACAACTAAAGGTACCATTTTACAAAGTTTTTCAAGTTGTGTTCTTCATCAAAGTTGTTCATATTGGTAAGGGTAATGTCCCTATACCATTTGTTTTTCAAGTTTTGGCTTTATTTTCATAGTTGATGTTTTGAGTTCATAATATGCTTTTAAACTTCAAAAAATTCTCAAAAATTGTAGAAAACTCCGATTGAGGTGAAATCAATTTCTATATTCTTATTTTTACTTCCTCTACAACATACTAAAATCTTGTGGAAAACAAAAATCTCAAACACCATTTTCTGTACTGGACAGAATCTATGTCTTTTGTGCCATATGAGTTTTGTTTCATCTTTGCTTGGTTAAGCTTGTGTTTGAGTGTTATTCCAACATGATCATGACCAAGAGCTCCTATGTACATAATGATGCTAGGTTTAAGTGATTGGAAAAGTTTAGAAACTTTTATGTATTTTCATGAAAAAGTGAAAACTCTAAGTGTTTTGTTATATGTACTTTGAGGTTTTTCCAAAGTGATCATGGATTTGGGCTCCTTGATGTATAAGGATGCTAGATCCAAGAGATTGGAAAGTTTGAAAACCTCTAACCCTCATTTTTACTCAAGGCCGAATGGTAGTGTTTGTGGCCTAGGGTATTTGATTTTTTCATTTTTCCAAAATGATCAAGGTTTTAGGCTCCTTACTAGGTATGGATGCTAACCTAAAGAGATTGGAAAATTTAGAACATCCTAACCTATTTTAGAGGATGAAAACCGAAACCCTAAGTTGATGACTTAGTGGGATTCTTGATTCAAACTTGTTAAACTTTGGGTGTTTTAAGAACTCCTAGCACTTAAGGATCATAAATCCATAAGTTGCATGATTTTTGGAAACCTTAATCCAAAACCATTGTTGAAAACCGAACCTATGCCTTGTGGCTAGTGTTCTTTGATTAAAAATCTAACCTATGGTTTCATGTGTGTAACCTTAGATTCGTTATGCGCGGACGTTCTTGATCCTTAGTTTTCGTTGTCGGAACCCTTATCGTCTTTTGAGGTAAGAGGGGATTTCCGAAAGATATTCAATAACTGTATGCATGTGTGTATTTGATTAATTATTTACTTGATTGTTATTGAGTTACTGGATTATCTGAAATGTTATGCTATTATATGAAGTTGAACTGTATCGTTATATATGTTGAGATGTATAACTGTGATGAACTGTGATATTGGCATTGAACTGTGAATATATATATGTGTACATACTGCTGTTGTTGTTTGAAGTTTGCTAAGCCGGACGTGTGTCTGTGCTCAATCATTAATAAGGATTAAAAACCTTAATAAGCTTTGAAGATGAAAGGATGGGTGTTCTTTTCCAAAAAGCTTGAATGTTTAAAAGTACTTGTTTTATGTGACAATATAGTTTTAGTGATTTCTAGAATGCAAGAGAAAACCCTTTTCGAACCATGTGTTTTAAGTGAAAACTTTCAAAATATTTTACAATATCCTATTGGGGATTTTCAAAGTTAAAAGTGTTTCAAAAACGTTTTATAAAGGATTTTCAAAAGAAAAGGTTTTCTCCCAAATGATTTAGAAACTTTCCGATAGCCAAAGATAGGTTATCGAGGCTTTCGGTTTCGAAAACTGTTTTCGTCAAATGAAAGATAAGTACTAAAAGAATAGGAATCTAGACGTGAGACGCCGCCTCTAGTTTTCCATGCTTAGCACGTGATCTTGGATCAGTGTTAATTCGGGACCGTAAAGTCCTATTCGTAATGTTATGGACTTCAAGTCCAATTCGCGGAATCGAGGACAGTTCGTTCTGATTTCCGTTGTTGTGGGCTATTGTCCTTAGCATGATAAGTAAAACATGACTAAAAGTATATTGATTTCCATTACCACAAACTTTGACTGCGGCCACGGTCTAGGTGTTGGGATTGAGCATTGATTGTGTGTCCTATGTTTCTAAGTTTTCAAGTGATGGGAAATAATGTTAAGTCATTAGCTTTGAGCTTTGACAGTGAAATATTTACACAAAGAAAAACCTTAAAAGGAAAGTTTTTATTCATATGCATTTCCCGGCAGGCGTGCCTTTGCTTATTGAGGATACCCATGGGGTATCCGAGAGTCGATCACATTGCTAATTTGTTTCGTTAAGGGCATGTGGCGTTGTCTCGACCAAGAGGCCTGGTGCATCGAGGATGCGGTGGCAACAGCCCGGTGGGCGGAGCTTGACCAACTTTATCTTCTCCAGTGATAACATGGTGTTGTGATCTCATGAGATTAGGATAGAGCCCGATATTGAAGTGTCATGCACATTTTAAAAATCGATTGTACGGGCTTGAGGACCCCTTGATATAACACTATTATATTATGATGATTATGTATGCTTTAACTGTTGATCTGATTTTGTGTTGCATGTATCATGTATATGGTTGTTGTGGGATATATCTTATGACGGTATCTCACTCTTGCATGTCTGTATGTTCTTTTATTTTCCTCGTACCGGGTATGCGTATGCTTTAGATGGACCCTCTTGTCCCTCTTGTACCTGAGGTCACACGGACAGAGACTTTTGACGAGGCCGACAGGATTGGGAATTGGAGGATGGACGCGAATGCGACTACGGCGACGCATCGAGGGCCAATCACTACTATCAAGCTAATATACATGGAGAGCCTGTTAGGAGGATCCACTCGGTGGAATCCAGGAACGTGATTCTTCCACCGCCATGGTTGTACCTGAACACGCTACAGGAAGCCGGTCTACTTCACCCTCACGTTGAGCCTACCGAGCCAGAAGAGGAGGAACCGATGGAGGAAGATCCTGAAGAAGATCCCGAAGAGGATCCTGAGGAGGAGCCTCATGAGCTGGTAGACGACTGGTGGGATGAGGAGATCGAGGCGGGTTATCACCCTTTGGATATTGAGGATTAAGATGTCCCGTTGGATGACGGAGGAGAGGTGATTGACCCGGAGCCGGAGACTTCTTCTTGTGGGAGCGTTTGTGGCCACTCCGAGTGTCGTAGGCATTGGTAGTGGTTGGAGGCTTTGTTTTGAGTGGTCCGTTAGTCTTGGCTTTTGAGCTTTTCTTTTGAGTTTAGATTCCCAGATTCCCATTCCCAGTTGGTGTTTTATTTACCTTATCTTCTCAGTTATGTTTCAGTTATGTTTTCGTTTCTGTTGGCCATATTGATTAAGGCCGTGGTGTAATGTTAAAACCTAAGACCTTTCGAGGCAATATTATATGTATGTATCTGTTGTCGTTTTCAAGTTGTGAGTTTCTTTACCTTTTACTTCTTTTTTTTAAAGAAAAAAAAATTAAGTACCTTTTTGGTAACCTTGTGTATGTTGAATAATCTTTTTCCGAAAGCGACCAGCATTTAAACGAGCATTTTTCCGCAAAAAGGGTAACCATGTGATGACCAAGTTAGGGTGTCACAGAAGTGATACACATGCCTTTTTCATTTTGTACACGTTTGCAGAATACAGAAAATACCCTGAATGACTCTATATCCTTGTGAGCTAGGAACATAACCCATGTCCATGTTTCTTCCCACTGATAGAGGAAGTCCTTGTTGGTCCAAATAGATCAAGGTGTAACAACTCTAATGGTCTATTGGTACTAACAACATTCTTAGATTCAAAGGAACCTTTGACTTGTTTTCCCTTTTGACAAACATCACAGAGAGCATCATATTTGAACTTAAGGTTTGGTAAGCCTCTCATGAGGTTATGCTTATTTAGCTTTGAAATTAATTTCAAGCTTGCATGACGTAGCCTTTTGTGCCAAATCCATCGCTCATCTTCAATGGATACTAGACATGAGACACTTTGATTTGTGAGGTCCTCTAAGTCAATCTTATACAGATTGTTTTGTATATTGGTAGTGAATAAGAGTCATTCATCAACCTTCTTGACATTACACATGTTCTTATCGAAAGAGACAGCAAACCTACTATCACATATTTGACTTATTCTCAACAGATTGTGTTTTAAACTATTAACTAAAAGAACATTATCAATAGAGGGAAAAGGATGTTTACCAATTTAACCTACTCCAATGATCTTTCCTTTCTGATTACCTCCAAAGGTAACCCAACAACCATCTTTATGTCTAAGGTCTTGGAACATACACCTTTCTCCCGTCATGTGATGTGAGCAACCACCGTACAAGTACCAAGATACGTGTTTCTTTCTTGTTAAGCATATCAGCAATAGGTATAATCTTATCTTTAGATATTTGATTGGGACTACTAATCTTGGTTTGCTGTATTTAAGATCAAAATAATATAGATTAGTGGGATTCTGTGATGCTGATTTTACTGGAGACAGAAGAGAAAGAAAAAGTACCAGTGGAGGATGTCACTTCATTGGAGCAAGCTTAGTCTCCTAGTCAAGTAAAAGGTAGACAACTATTGCCTTGTCTACTGCTAAGGCAGAATACATCTCAGCTGCCAGTTGCTGCTCTCAACTCTTATGGGTAAAACATCAACTTGAGGATTACTCTATTTATGAGCATAACATATCTGTGTGGTGTGATAATTATAGTGCCATATGCTTAACCAAAAATCCAATTCAGCATTCTAAGGCAAAGCATATTGAAATTAAATATCATTTTATAAGGGATTATGTTCAGAAATGTATCTTTGATATTAAGTTTGTTAAAACTGAAAATCAATGGGCTGATATTTTCACCAAACCATTAGCAGAAGAAAAGTTTTTATTTATTAGAGATAACCTAAGCATGCATTTCATTGTTGAATGACATGTCTAAGTGTTAACCTGTCTATGCTATCTACATTATATCACCTGTCTATATTACCTGTCTGACTCTGCTGAGTCACTATGCTAGAGCTCAACAGTTTTTGTTGAAATGGTTATTAATTATTTAATACCATTCTTTAATCTGAAGTTAATCATGTGCACGGCAGTTTTTAATCTCGAAATCATGCTTTCATAATGTCTAAAGTTGGCGCTGCAGTTCCCTACATAAATCGTACCGTTTCAAAATTAAAAATGTTTAATTGTTCTCTCCTGCCTTTATGACTATAAAAGGTAAAGAATCAGAAAGGTTCAACCTTTACGATTCGAACTCTTAGACTCTCTCCTTCTTTGTCTTCTTTTCTATCAAACCATTTTATCTTCCAAAACCCTAGAAACTCTTTCTCTTAGAAATGGCACCATCAAAGCATCTTTCCTCAAAAGAAATTGCTGAGAAATACAACTTGAAGGTTTCTGATGTAGAAAATATCTTGCCTGATAAGACTGTTGATCTTCAACAGATTAAGAAATGGGGAATGGATATCACTGAGGAGTTGGAATACTCCAAGTGGACTCCTTTCTCTGATATTAACGAGCTTGTTCATCCCAAGCTTGTCAAAGAATTCTGGAAAATTGATGTGGTCTGACTAGCAAATTCGATGGAACCAAAAGCTTTAGGGCTCAAGTGATGGATAAAACTCTTCTCTTCCCCATCAGTTCTCTGGAGCTGGTTACAAAATGCCCTAGGATTGGAGCTGCTTTCTAGCCTGAGTGGGAAGATCAGGTGGGAACTGAGAATATCAACATATCTATATATGGTGTTCCCAACCCTGAGAACCTGAAGCCTGTAAGCATGGTGGCAAAGTGCAGATTCTTGCACAAATTGTTGCTGGAGTGTGTGGTGCATAGGAAAGGATCATGAGATAATGTGACCAAGATGGATAGATTTGCTCTGTACCACTTGATTCACAAAATCAAGGTAGATATCAACGATCTCATCTACATGTACCTTGAATCACTGATCAAGAGGACCAACATGCAGACCTACCCCTATGGGATGTTGTTGACAAGAGTCTTCAGGAACAAGATGTTTGTTCGCAGTGATTCTCACTTCGTAGACATGTCACTTCCCATTGACTGGAAGAACTTGTCTATGATGGATATAAAGGGTATCCCTCTGGAAGATGAGGAAGAAGACAAGAAGAAAAAGAAGAATAAGCCTGCTGCTGAGTAGAAGCATAAGGAAGAACTAGTGGTCTCCACTAATGAATCAGAGGTTGCCATCCCTAAAAGGATCTGGAAGCCAGCTGGAAAGGTGGCCAAACAGGACCAGAGATCTGGTTTGGAAAAACCATCAGTCTCTGATGAGATCGCTGAAAAAGTTGAGCCTTTAAAGTTCAAGCTGAAGAAACCGTCTCCCAAGAGGAAGACAAGTGAAGTTGTGCAATCAGTTACTGTATCTGCACAGTCCAGCATGAAAAGAAGGCTGGTGAAGTGATGAGTGTGATTTCACCTCATCTTTGTCCATCATTTTGCATGCATTTTCATGTAGTTTAGGCATATTTTTATTAGATTTTAGGTTAATTTTCCTTTGGAACGGGTAAGGCGGTTTTCGTGTGTTGTTTTGCAGATATCAAGGGTAAAATGCTCAAGATCAACCATGATGAAGTTTGGATGAAGATAGGGCTTTAAAAGTGCATAAAATGAGCCAAACAGAGTCCATCACGGCCTAGCCGTGATGCCCATCACGGCCATGATCGAGCAAAACTGAAAAAGAACAAAGGCTGAAGTCAGAGTCTGTCATGGCCTAGCCGTGATATCCATCACGGCCGTGACCCAAAACCACCACAAGTCAGAGCACATCACGGCCCAGCCGTGAAATTCATCACGGGCCATGAAAGGAAGGCTCGCGTCGCGAGCAACATTTCGCGTCGCGAGAATGCTGGATTTTGTAAAAGTACCAGAGACAGAGACCGTCACGGCCTGGCCGTGATGGCCATCACGGCCGTGACGCGCATTACTTGGACCTGAAGAAACCGAAATAGATCAGATTTTGAGTTGGTTTGGGACTCTAACTTCCCAATTTCTATAAATATGGACCAGGCAGATACAAAAAACACATTGGATGAGGAGGTTCACATCCATAACAACTAGGACTCTAGGCATAGATCTCTCTTCTCCTCTTCTCCTCTCTTCTCTGATTTTTGTATTTTCTATTATGTTGTCAACCCAGCTTGTCATCTCCATGGCAAGACTAGAGTAGTAGTTTGTTTCTAGGGATTGGGGCTCTGCCCGAGTTTTGTAAATGTTGTTGATTTGATATAAAATCGTTGTTGATTTCGTTATTGTTTTAGATCTGATTTCTAGTGTGTTAATCACTCGTAAATTCGGCAACCGCTTATTTACGTGACGTAGACGTTCTAAGGAGGAACCTGGCGGTGAACTTAGGATTTCTAGGGTGTTTCACTCGTAAAGCCCGGCGGCCACTGGTTTGTGAGATGTGGATGATCCAAGGAGGAACCTAGCGGTGAACTTAGGTTATTTGCATGACTGAGACATTCTAAGGAGGAACCTAGCGGTGAACTTAGGTGTCGGACCTATAGAAGTCAGACTTGGGACTGAAATTACGAGAGTTAGAAGCCGTCCCTCGAGGAGCAACGAGTTGTCACGAAACGCAAAGGGTCCAATCTGGGATCGACTACCACGAGAGTAGGGGTCGGGTCAATTGGGCACGGCTTTTGTAACCCAAGAGGGAGCTTAAGCTATTAGAGGATAAACTCGCCTTCAAGGCAATTTCGGTAATCAACAAAGGTAAATCAGATTAGCAACATAAACAGCCTCAAAGGTAACCCAAATCCCTAGGAATCCATTTAGATCAAAACCCCAAAAACATTTGTTCTCTGTTTTAATTGATTCTGTTTGTTTATCTCTCAATTCAAACCTTTATCAAAACCTTCTAAAAAGTCCAGATCTAATCGATTCGAAAACCGATTGCGATTCGGGAACACAGTCTTTGTGGGTTCGATATCTTTTATTACTTGACGGCAGTCCGGTACACTTGCCGGAATCGCACAAGCGTCGTCGCGCGTCGACTTACGCCACATCAAGTTTTTGGCGCCGTTGCCGGGGACTGTGCCTTTTCGAATTTCAATTTAGTTTTTAAATTGATTTTTCTGGACCTTTTTCTTTTTATTTGATTTTTATTTCTGAAATTTAAAAATTAAAAAAAATCAAAAAAATCAAAAATTTCTTTTCCTTCTGTTGTATCCATCTCTTTGTGTGTTATATGCAAAGATCCCTAAGTCTTGGGAGCCTTAGTGAGATTGATCCGGAGATCGAGAGGACCTTCCACAGACGTAGAAGACTACAAAGAGAGGGAGAAAGGTTGAGTCCCGTTCCACTCATGGCGAATCAACCGGATACAAAACCTTTGAAGGACTACGTAGCCCCAAATGCGAGAGGCTTGCGAACTGGGATTGCAAGGCCAGAGATTGAGGCGGAAAACTATACCATACCACCTATGCTAATCAACATGATTAGGCAACATCAATTCGGAGGATTGCCTTCGGAGGACCCGACCGATCATATAGAAACATTCTTAGAGTTCACCGATGCAATCAGGATTAATGGAACCTCAGTCGATGTTGTGCGTTTAAGACTGTTCCCCTCATCTCTCACTGGAAAGGCGAAGGCCTGGCTTAAGCAAATCCCCGCTAACACTTTGACCACTTGGGACCAACTGGAGCAGGCGTTCTTGGAGAAATTCTTCCCTCCATCCAAGACGGCCTACATAAGGACCCAGATTACCGGCTTCTTCCAGAAAGACGGAGAATCATTATTGGAAGCTTGGGATCGATACAAGGGACTGTTGGAGTCGTGCCCACATCACGGACTCGAGAGGTGGTTAATAGTGCACACCTTCTATAACGGATTGGACTACTCTTCGAAGGTGTCACTTGATTCTGCAGCCGGTGGAGCGTTTATGAATAGGCCTCTCACTGAGGCATTCAACATCATCGAGAATGTCGCCACCAACTACCACCAATGGGGATCCGAAAGAGGTAATAACCCGAACAAGATTTCGGGGGGTAAGTTTGAGGTAAATAGCACAGATCTTATTATGTCAAAGATAGACTCACTTAATAAACGTTTTGATCGGCTGGAAAGAGCTAATGTGAGTGCATTAGGTGCTACTAACCTTGTTTGTGAGATTTGTGGAATGCGGGGACATGACATGATGGAATGCCCACATGGATCCAGGCGCCGGGTGAGCAAGTGAACTCTTGTAACAACTTCTACGATACGAACCCGAAGCTGCCCAACTATGCTCCCCCAAATCCCTACAACCAAAGAAGGAACAACCCTTACCTCTCCTACGGCAACTACAGCAACACGCTCAACCATGAGTTCCAAGAGGGTCAAGGTAATAAGAGAGCAGCACCGGGGTATCCTCAGGTACAAAGATCTAAACTCGAGACTTTATTTGAAAGTTTTGTTGAAACTCAGACAAAACAGAATGAGGAGTTTAGACAATAAGGAAGGGCAGTGAGTGAAGCAATAAAGGAGCTAGCATCTAAGGTAGACAACTTAGCAACTCATAACAAGATGCTAGAAACCCAGATTGCCCAACAAGCCAGTACGTACTCGAGACCTAAGGGTGCATTCCCGGGGCAACCCGAAGCAAATCCCAATGAGCATTGCAATGTCATACACTTAAGGGATGATAAGCTTGGGGTGGGGGTAGCTGAAACGGAGGTGGAACCGGAGGGAGACATGAGCGAAAAAGAAGAACCAGAACCGAAGTATGTCCCTCCACCACCGTACCAACCCCCGATACCTTTCCCACAAAGGTTGGTCAGGAAAAAGCAAGTAGATGTAGAGACTAAAATGCCTACTAAACTGAAGGACCCAGGTAGTTTCTCTATTGCTTGCTCGATTGAAAAAGTGGAAATAGACCGAGCCTTGTGTGACTTAGGGGCTAGTGCGAGCTTGATGCCCCTCACTATCATGGAAAGGTTGGAAAGTAAAGAGTTGAGACCATTCAAATTCTCCTTACAATTTGCGGATGGCTCAACTAGGACTCCTCTAGGCATACTAGAGAATGTTCCTGTAAAGGTAGGGAAAATTCTCATCCCTACCGACTTCCTAGTGTTGGACATGAAAGGGAATTCCGAATTCCCCATCATTTTAGGAAGGCCATTTTTGGCAACCGCTGGGGCAGTGATAGACGTAAGGAATGGTAAACTCTCTCTAAATGTAGAGGAAGGTAGGGTAAATTTTCAGTTGACTAACTCTTATAACAACCCTCCTTTTGAGAGCCATGTGTGCAGAATTGATGTAACATCTCCAGCGGTAGAGAAAGAACTTAGCATGGAAGCAACCCCGAAGATATGCATGGTTGATGATGCACCCAGCAGTGGTGAAGTTGGAATTGCTGTCCATGCGGAAACAAAACTTCCGCCGGAAGAAAGGAAGGCTAGGAAGCTCTGAGAGAAAAGAGCGAAGCAGAAGCATTATTGGCCGTATGAGCAGAAACGGCTATTTGAAGGAGCTCCATGGAAGAAAAGTGTTCCGGCACTTCTACGCCCAGTCGACCCCGGCTGATTAAAGGAAGTATGGTCAAGCTTAAGACCATAAATAAGCGCTTCTTGGGAGGCAACCCAAGTTTTCTTTCCCTTTTTCCTTTTGTTTTTTTTTTTATTTAACCTCTTGAATAATTTGAGAAGATCAAGAGGCAAAAATATCATTAATAGGTTTGTCTAGTGTTTTCAGGTTGAGAAAGGGAAGAAGAGCAGAGAAAAATAAAGTCAGAGGCCATCACGCCCTGGCCGTGACAGTGGTCACGGCCGTGATGAACTAAACAAGAGCACAGAAAGGATCACGGCCTAGCCGTGACAACCATCACGGGCGTGATGAGTAGGATGCCAAGATCAGAGAGCATCACGGCCTAGCCGTGATGTAGATCACGGCCGTGACAGGGCAACTCCTGAGGACCAGAATCGATCACGGCCTGCCCGTGATGAGCCTCACGGCCGTGATAAAATTTCCACCCAAGTTTTGACTGGAATGTGAAGCCAACACCCGCTACCGACTCGGTAAGTTGTTCCATTTTTCTCCTCTCTCCGACTTGATTATTTACATTGGAGACAATGTAAGGAATCAAGCTTGGGGTAGGGGTATTTATTTTTGCATTTGCATTGTTGCATTCATATTGCATTCTCATAGGCATGGATTGGTATGATCACATTCTATAGATTGCCCCTCACTTGAAACATGCATCCGATTGTGAGAACTTGGAGCCAAATGAATTGAGATAGTGAATTTTGAACCCAATTTTTCATTATTCTTGTGATATGGCTAAAAATAAAAATTCTTGAGATAATCATTTGATAGTTGATAATTGGCATGTGGTTCCTTAGACTTGTGTACCTCACTGATTTTTGAACTACTAAATGTAAGATTTTGAGCCAAAAGGGGTATTCACTAAATCTACCCCATTTCTTGTGATAGAGTGATTTAATTCCTCTTGGACTGAATTTTCTAGAACTTGACTTGAAACCATTTCGAAACTTAAAAATTTTTTAAAACACTTTTGGAAATGATTGAGGCACTAGGTATTTTTCTGGCCTCCCGAGCTTTGAATGATAAATGCTACCCCTTAGTTGCCCAATTTTGAGCCTAAAGATAAAATACTTTACTTGGTACCTTGAATTACTTTGATAAATAATGCTTGGTATGGCACCTTTTAAAGTATTACAAAAAGGACAAATTGGTAGTTGGAAAAAGTATGGGAAGAAAAAGCTAGAAAGTAATTTCTCTTGAGCTATAAATCTCCCCTTCTCCAAACAAATAAAAATGAAATAAACAGAAAAAAAAATGGAGAAGGGGATGACGAAAGAAAGTGAGAAATGAAAAAAAAAAAAAGAAAGAAAAGAAAGAAAGGTGGAAAAAGTAAATCAAAGCCCCTAAAAGGTATTTTAGAAGGTGTCATACTTTGCAATGTTTGATGATTTGTCTAGCCTTATTGAAATTCCCTTTCCTTGATTTTCCCACCTTACAATAAATCCCATGGCCACATTACAACCAAAGGAAAAGACCTCTTGATTCTTAAGTGTTTTCATTGATAAAGTAGAGATTTGGTTAATAGTCAAGCCTATGGTAAAATACTTTCCTTGAGGAAATTGAGTGAATTGTCAATAAACCCTAAAACACTTGAGTGAGGTGAGATGAGTGCCCAAATCAGTGAGGACATGAACTTGAAAATAACCTAAGCTTCTAATTGGACTTGAAATTGATTGTCTCTTAAGTGCTTATTGAATATGCCTGTCACTTGGATTAGTTGCTAGGGTTCTGGGTTCACTATCCACGCTTTGATTGATTTATATCTTATGGCCTGAGTAATTGCTTGAGGACAAGCAAAGTTTTAAGCTTGGGGTGATTTGATGAGTGTGATTTCACCTCATCTTTGTCCATCATTTTGCATGCATTTTCATGTAGTTTAGGCATATTTTTATTAGATTTTAGGTTAATTTTCCTTTGGAACGGGTAAGGCGGTTTTCGTGTGTTGTTTTGCAGATATCAAGGGTAAAATGCTCAAGATCAACCATGATGAAGTTTGGATGAAGATAGGGCTTTAAAAGTGCATAAAATGAGCCAAACAGAGTCCATCACGGCCTAGCCGTGATGCCCATCACGGCCATGATCGAGCAAAACTGAAAAAGAACAAAGGCTGAAGTCAGAGTCTGTCATGGCCTAGCCGTGATATCCATCACGGCCGTGACCCAAAACCACCACAAGTCAGAGCACATCACGGCCCAGCCGTGAAATTCATCACGGGCCATGAAAGGAAGGCTCGCGTCGCGAGCAACATTTCGCGTCGCGAGAATGCTGGATTTTGTAAAAGTACCAGAGACAGAGACCGTCACGGCCTGGCCGTGATGGCCATCACGGCCGTGACGCGCATTACTTGGACCTGAAGAAACCGAAATAGATCAGATTTTGAGTTGGTTTGGGACTCTAACTTCCCAATTTCTATAAATATGGACCAGGCAGATACAGAAAACACATTGGATGAGGAGGTTCACATCCATAACAACTAGGACTCTAGGCATAGATCTCTCTTCTCCTCTTCTCCTCTCTTCTCTGATTTTTGTATTTTCTATTATGTTGTCAACCCAGCTTGTCATCTCCATGGCAAGACTGGAGTAGTAGTTTGTTTCTAGGGATTGGGGCTCTGCCCGAGTTTTGTAAATGTTGTTGATTTGATATAAAATCGTTGTTGATTTCGTTATTGTTTTAGATCTGATTTCTAGTGTGTTAATCACTCGTAAATTCGGCAACCGCTTATTTGCGTGACGTAGACGTTCTAAGGAGGAACCTAGCGGTGAACTTAGGATTTCTAGGGTGTTTCACTCGTAAAGCCCCGCGCCACCTGGTTTGTGAGATGTGGATGATCCAAGGAGGAACCTAGCGGTGAACTTAGGTTATTTGCATGACTGAGACATTCTAAGGAGGAACCTAGCGGTGAACTTAGGTGTCAGACCTATAGAAGTCAGACTTGGGACTGAAATCACGAGAGTTAGAAGCCGTCCCTCGAGGAGCAACGAGTTGTCACGAAACGCAAAGGGTCCAATCTGGGATCGACTACCACGAGAGTAGGGGTCGGGTCAATTGGGCACGACTTTTGTAACCCGAAAGGGAGCTTAAGCTATTAGAGGATAAACTCGCCTTCAAGGCAATTTCGGTAATCAACAAAGGTAAATCAGATTAGCAACATAAACAGCCTCAAAGGTAACCCAAATCCCTAGGAATCCATTTAGATCAAAACCCCAAAAACATTTGTTCTCTGTTTTAATTGATTCTGTTTGTTTATCTCTCAATTCAAACCTTTTTCAAAACCTTCTAAAAAGTCCAGATCTAATCGATTCGAAAACCGATTGCGATTCGGGAACACAGTCTCTGTGGGTTCGATATCTTTTATTACTTGACGGCAGTCCGGTACACTTACCGGAATCGCACGAGCGTCGCACGCACGTCGACAGCACCGCAGCGCACATCATGAAGACATTTGCCAAGGTCAGACAAGTGGAGTCTAAATCTAGCAAAGATGAAGAATCTTCTCTGGGGGAGAAGACACCTTAATCCTTGGAGAAGCCCAAGGAGAAGAAGACTCTTGATTTGGGACACATTCCCAAAAAAAGAAGGTTTGGCTACCCAGTGCCAAGTGTGGTATCTGCTGAAAGGGTAGAAAATCCTGCAGAAGTTCAAGCTGCAGAGGTTGAAGTTGCTACTGCAACTGCTGCAAACCTATCTGTTGGGACACAGACAGTTGTCCATCCTGAGGTTGACACTGTCACCTTCAAAGAAGAAGTTGAAGATGTCTAAGGATCAGCTAGTTCTCTCATCCATTCCTTCTGCACCATCTTCTCCCTCTCACCAAGGTATTCCAAACCCTTTTGTTTCTTCTCCACCTGCCATGTTTGTCCAACCCTTATCTATAGTGCCTCCTTTCCCGTCACCTGTCTCCTCCCATCAAACCCAAACATCATCCTTTTATGTTGTGTCTGATATATGTCAGTACATAGTTGTTCACAGGGACTCAACTCCCAAAGAACAAGATGGCATATCATCTAGTCTTTTTGTGTCTGACCTGCAATCTCTTATGACTGCAAGTGTCTCAAATCTGTATATCATTCCCTCTTCTCCACCTCCTATCATTAATCCATGTAGGGAGATTTTCTTTTATCCCCCTATTGTTTTGGTCATTAGAACTTTGGGAAGGACTCATTATCCTGCCTCTGTTGTGATGTTACCTAATAGGTCTAGGTACTTCTTTCTTTTAGTAACAGGATCAAACTCCTTCTTCTGTCATATTGATTCCTTGTTACCCCTACCTCCCTCTGTCTTATCACAACAACCTCTTCCCCCACCTATACAGATAAGTATTACCCGTCTGTCTCTGTCCGAGAGACTTTCTTGTGCCTTTTCTTCTCCTGATACAGACTTTGTCATAATCAGGCCTTTGTTTAAGTTAGCTTTTCTTCCGTTATTTTATTATCGACCCTGCATCAACTCATCTTCCCTCGTATTTCATCACCCTTCTCTGTGCCCAAGGCACCCCCAGTCTTAGCTTTGCCCTGGTACTCAGACCAGTCTGTTGCTTCAACTAGTCTGACAGTAGAAGCCTCCCCTCCTCAGACAGTGGATTTACATAGCTTCAATATGCTTCAGGCCCAGCTAGCTGAAATCAGAAGACAACTGAATGAAGAAAGGCATGCTAGACTGCTGCTACAACAAAGAGTTGAAGCTCTGTTTTTATTGTTTAGTCAACCTAGATAGTTTGTGTTTGTAAAATCTGTCTTGTACTTAAAAAGCTTATGATGAATGAAATGAATTTTGCTTTTCTATGTCTTCTTTATTTATTCCTTTTTGCTGTTGAAAAAAGGGGGAGTAAGTAAAGAGTAAAGATTAAGATAATTGGAATAAGAAAGATTTAGATGATTAGATCTGTCTTAGTATAAAGTAAAAACAGGTTAAAATGGAACACTTGTCTTTAAGTATTTTTCCTATCTCACTTGCATAACTCTGATAGTGCACCTGTCTGCACAACATAACCCTTCTGACTAAGAAAATTTCAACTTGTCTGAATCTTAGTATTTCTTGTGTTGATATTTTCTAAGGTTCATTAAATCATCTGAATGTTTGTCATCATCAAAAAGGGGGAGATTGTTAAGTCTCTAAAATGTCTGATATGCATTTCCCTAAGTTTTGATGAAAAATAAACACTGGTTAATGGTTTAATTAACCTTCGTATTGGTTGCTAACCTGTCTACCTAGTGTACAAATCAAAATAATAAGAAGTCACCTTCTCACTTGTCTGCTTACATAGATGATCACCAGTCTGGAGAAGTAAAAGTCAACCTGTCTGCTGACTAGGATTATTGACTTTTTACATTAAAGTTTCAATCTGTCTTTTGATAAATTCCCACACTTGTCTGAGGTTCGTCGATGAAAAACCAAAGACCGAACAAGCTTTTGGAAGCCGTCCCTTCATACAGAAGGCTCTGAAACGCTCTCTCTCTGTCTCACGCTTATCAAGAAAAGTCAAAAGTCATTCTCACAAGCAACCTTGGAAATCAGAGATAAAGACCAGTTAAAGAATGCTTCCACATGCTTTATTCCCTAGTACTTCTGGTTATTACACGAAAAGGGAAATGTGCTCTGGAAAGTACAAAAACATTTTGCACAACTCTGTTATGGCTATTGCACGATGCATAAAGCCATGATCTTTCGTGTTAGAGTACAACCAATGTTCCTATTGCATTAATGGCTGCCCAAAATGACTCTATTGCATTTATTGAAGTTCTTCTTGAAGCCATCAACTAAGGGAATGTCTCTAACGGATCTTAAATGCTTGAAGGCTATAAATACAGAAGTCATTGAAGATGAAGACAGATAGAGAACACACAGCATTAAAAGAGCCATTACTCTGCGCATTTATTTATTCATTCTTTCAATCTGTATTCTTCAATCATTTGAAGTTATTACACAGTCTTTTCTAAGCTTACATTTAATACACTCTCTGGTTGTTAATGAAAGAACTGTCAGTCTGATTGTATTTATTACAAATAAACTTCCTTAACCAACCTGAGTGAGCCTGAAGACGCTAAGTGTGCAAAGAATACTTGTCTTGGAGCCTGAAGAGGCTAGGTGTGAAAACAATACTTTGAGTCTGTAACCTAATCAGTTATAGTGGATAAAACTTGGTGTTGCCAAGGACTGGACGTAGCTCTTTGTGTTGAAGAGTGAACCGGGATAAATAGTTGTGTTAATCTATCTTCCCTTAAACTCTTTAGTTGCTTTGATTATGATATATGCTTTCTAACTAAGGGGTTAAAGTGTGAACTTTGAATATGTTTTCAAGTTGTGTGCTTGAGTGTTTTTCTGTTGAAATCTCATCAGACAGGTCACCTGTCTGTACCGTATTTCTCTCACTTGTCTGAACTTAGCTTCTGTGTGCGAAAAGTTTTCAACTTTATTTTAAATTCTGATAAACACAATTCAACCCCTATACTCGTGTTTATAGCTGTCTATTTCAGGTGGACCTTTTTCTTTGGAGTCTGATTTTTCTCTAGAAAACTTTTTGTTGAACTGCTTCCTTCTGAAACCACCTTTCTTTCTCCACATATGGTGAATCTTTCTGGAGATGAAAGACAGTTCATCCTAATCAGATCCTTCATCACTATCCGAAGGGTCTGCTTCATATGAGGATTCCTCGGCTTTGAGAACTTTGGATGAGCTAGCCTTCTTTGCCTTTAGGGCAACATACTTTCCTTTTCTGGAACTTTCTTCTTCATTGAATTCAAGCTCATGAACTTTCAGAGATCCAAGAAGCTCCTCCAAAGTGAGAGTATTGAGGTTCTTTGCCTCCTGAATAGCAATGACCTTAGGTCTCCACTGTTTATATAAACATCTCAAAAAATTTCTGACATGATCTCTATTCTCATAGGTCTTTCCAAGAGATCTAAGACTATTGTTGATAGTTTGAAATCTTCCAAACAGTTGATCTATGGTTTCATGTTCAGCCATTTTGAATAATTCATACTGGTGAACTAGCATGCTTATCTTTGACTTTTTGACTTGGGATGACCCTTCATGAGCTAGGGCAAGAGTATCTCATATTTCCTTAGCTGTGTTATAGCTATGGACTTTATCATGCTCGGATCTGGTGATAGTACACCTCAAGTAGTGCTTAGCTTTAAGATTGAGTTGATGTTGAGTTTTCTGCTTTGGAGTCCATTGAGCTCTAGGAATAGCAGCTCCAGCATCACCTCTTGGCTCAGTGTAGCCAGTTTCAATCAGCTCCCATATATCCACATTTTGTACATCAAGAAAAGCCATCATTATCTTTTTCCAGTAGTCATAATACCTACAATCAAATAGGGGAGGTCTGTTAATTGTTTGTCCTTCTGTGTCCATGTTTGTTGGATCGTACTCCCTCAACACTTGTTAGATGCTCAACCCTTTCGAGGCTGAGTTCTGATACCAACTGAATTTGACACAGGGAAACACAATAAGGGGGGTTGAATTGTGTTTCTTAACAGTTTTTCGAAAAAGCCCTTTTCTCAAAACTTTTTGCAAGCAAAACAAAATAAGTACACATAAACAAGAAAACCTTTTTAAAGAGTTAACAAACTCAGATTCAAGTCCCCAAAGTTAGTATAAACAAATATTGTAAAAGGTAGGGAAAGAAGAGTCACACAAGAGATTTATCCTGGTTCACTCTCTTCCAACCAAGAGCTACTTCCAGTCCCTTCGACCTGAAGGTTTTTCTCCACTATTTTCCAAATAATTACAAGTATTCAACACCTCTTCAGGCTACAAGTAATCTTTCTCTACCAAGCCTTTTCAGGCTCTAACTCTGACAAAGAGAATTACAGGTTTTGATCTAAGAACTCACTAAGGGTGAGAGTATGAAAGTTTAAGATCGGTTAAGGTTACAATTGAATTTGTTCAAGAAATTTCAGCAGAGTTTTTTCACTTTTAATATCAGAGCTTCTACATACTTCTTCATGGGCTTCGTCCAGTATTTATAGATGAAATGCTTAGCTGCCTTGATCTTATTCAACGGTCTTCAAATTATATCCGTTTAGACATAGCATTAAATGCTAGGATCCGTTGAGACCGATAACTTGATATGGACTCTGGAGAAGTACTCTTGGTTATCAGATGAATGCTCAAAGTAGATCTGTCATTTCCCTGTTGTACCGAAGGTTTCTTTCTGACTTTCCTTCTTTGTACTTGGTTTAACTTTACAACAATATAGATGACAGAATACAAAGGTTTATGTTCTCGATGGTACTATGTTTCTAATCTCAAGAAACAAAGAGTCAACAAACAAAGCATTAAGGGAAAGAGACATATATTCCTTTGAATTAAATATTCAATCATTTGAAATAAATTTTCTTCTACTAGATGGGTTCATTTTTAATAACTAGTGGACGCGCAGGTCTTTGGACGTGCAATTTTAACTTATCTGGAAAGTGAGCCCATCTACTGACGTGGCGTCTGGTTAATTACTCGTCTAGTCTTCAAGTCTTTGGACTTGCTATTGTTTGAGAGTTATTAAATGGCTCGTCTACTATTTATTTTACATTTAGAATTAGACACTCGTCTGGTGTCTTTTAGCCAATCTTTTAAAGCCTTGTCTACTAATAACCTTATGGACACAGAATTTTACCATGTGTTTGACAAGTTCGTCTAGCGATAGAGAAATTAGGCCCGATACTGTTTCTTAGTAGGACCAAGAAACAAGATATAGGTTTCCTCGTCTTGCACTACTTTAATAATCATGCAAGCTAGAATAAACAAGTTAGATCTTTGACAGAGCTTTGCCATACAAATTTTACCTTTTTGTTAACGTCAAAACTTAAGAGATTATTAACCCAAAACCACTTTGGTTCCAACACGAGACTCTTTGGCATTTATGAATGAAGAACAAAAGAATACTCGGATGAAGAACTTTCCTCAACGGATTTATCTCTCTTGAGTATAAATAGAAGACTTTTAAGGATATTGAAAACACACACCTGAACATATTCACTCAAGCATTCAATACTCTCTTCACATTCAAAGTTCTCCTTAAGTTCTTCATAGAATACTTCTCTTCTCAAATAATTTGTATTTATTGAGAAGTCTTTATTGTGATCTTACCTACCTTAAATACTTATTCACTCACCGAAGTGTTATTTGGTAGATCTGCAAAGTTGTAATCTGTGAAGCTGTTGCTTCATCAATCTATTACCATTTGTAGAGCCTGAAGAGGCTTGCTGAAAGAATACTTGTTTAAGCCTAGGGAGGCTAGGTGTGAAAACAATACTTATTTGAGCCTGTGGAGGCTAGGTGTACAAATAATACCTTCTGTAACCTGATCAGTTATAGTGTAATACTTGGTGAAACCAAGGACTAGACGTAGCCCAATGTTTGGGGTGAACCAGTATAAATCTCTATTTCTCCTTTCTCTAACTTAATCTTTTCAGTTTGCTTTGGATTAACTGTGCTAACTGGGTTGAAAAGTGATAAGTTTTCTATTTCATCATATGCATCTTTGTGTCTCTTATCTAAAGTTTTGATATTTTCAAAAAGTAAAGTAAAACACAATTCAACCCCCTTCTCGTGTTTTATATCTGTTCTTTTCATTTTCTTTGTCCTATTAAGGACATCTGCAACAGGAATTATTTGATCTTTAGGTACCCATAGTTTTCTGGGTCAGTTTCTGTTAGTTCTAGGAGTCTGTGAAGACATCCTTCTCTTCCTGTGAATATACTTAGACATAACATGTCCATATTTTCCACAGAAGTTACAGATAGGTATGGATTTAATAAAGGTTGACTTAACAGACACTTTGGAGGTTTCTGTTGATACTTTATGATGTGTCTGATGGACATATCCAATACCTTCTTTGTTAAGGGAGTGTCTCTGATAGCCAAGCAGCTTGGTCAGATTGTCTATACCATTAACAAATTTGGCAAGATCAGAAGTGAGCTCTTCCACTTTCTGTTTAAGTTTAACAACTTCTTCAGACTGTGGTGTTTTACTAGATATCTTATCTTCATTAGACTTTTTAGTCTTCAGTTCATTGTTCTCCTTGGCCATCTTCTCACACTCTTGAGATTTCTGTTTATGCTCACTAATAAGCTTTACATACTCTCTCTTGAGGGATTTGAAGGCCTTAGATAAGTAGTTGGATTCTTCCAGCAACTCCTCATAGGCATCATGCAACTCCTCAAAGTCAGGGAGTGCCTCATCATCAGAATCTTAATCAATACTTGCCATCATATAGAGATTAGCTTCCTCCTCTGTCTCTTCATCATCAGAAGATGTTGACTCTATATCCTCCCAAGTAGCCATCATTCCTTTCTTCTTCTTTTTGAAGAACTTCTTATAAGGGGCTCTCTTGAGTTGAGGACACTCGTCTTTAATGTGACCAGGCTTCTTGCACTCATAGCAGACAATTGGACTCTTGTCTGTTGAAGTAGATTCCTTGAAGTTTTTCTCCTTGTGGAATTTTCTGAAAGGCTTTTCCTTTCTAAACTTCTTTCTTTTTAAGAGCAACTTTATCTTTCTGGTTAGGAGAGATAACCCTTCATCACTTTCTAAATCCTCGGGCTCAGACATGTATGTATCACAGGAAGACTCGTCTGTTTTTAGTGCTTTTGAGGTTTTTGATGATTTTTTATCAGCTTTTAGAGCAATGGATTTGCCCTTTTTAGTTGTCACATCATCACCAAGTTTTTGCTCATGAACCGTGAGGGTTCCAAGAAGTTCATCCATAGTCAAGGTTGTGAGATCCTTGTCTTGAGAGATGGCAGTGACCAAGGGTCCAACTTTCTTAGCATTTGTATAAGTTTTGCCAAGAGACTTTAAACCATTGATGATGGTTTGGAATCTTCCTATCAACTGAGCAACAGATTCACCTTCCTCCATGATGAATAGTTCATACTTTCTGACAAGTATGGCAATCTTTGACTCCTCAACTTTGATAGTTCCTTCATGTGTGACAGATAAGGGGTCCCACATTTTTTTTACAGAGTAACAGACACATACTTTATCAAATTCTTCAGGAATGAGAGCATATATGATGTTGTATCTGGCTTTATGATTCAGTTCCCATTTTGTCTTTTCTGTAGAAGTCCACTGAGCTTTTGACTTGTCAGTTTTGTCATCATTCTTGGGAATAAATGGACCTTCATAAATCACATCCCAAAGATCAGAGTTTGTTGATAGGATGAACCATTGGAATCTATCTTGCCAATAGTTGTAGTTTTCACCATTGAAGAATGGAGGTCTGGTTAGGGAGGCTCCTTCAGTCTGGTGGCTCCCACTTGAACTACCTCTAGAAGTCATATCTATTCTTCAGGACCTTTTCCTCTATATAACACCCCCTTGGGCATTACCTCGTGAACACGTGCGGAAATAAAATCAAATCAAATACGTTGGTTGCTTTCGAAAATTTTATTTTCTTATAGTCAGAAAAACTTGGGTGTAAAAAAAAATCTTCTGAATACTTCGAACAAGTGATGCACACATCACAATAGTAAAACCATATTATACTTGACAACACCCATAGACTGATTTATTCCAGATCAAACCACCACCCAAACGCGTAAGTTTTCTTGAAATTGTTTCATTATTCAAAACTAAACTCAAGACCATATAAAGGTTCTCAACCACATACACCAACTTTATCAAAAATACACAACCCCAAAGAAAAACCTTAGCTGGTCAATCTACAAGACATTCCCTGGAAAGACCCCATGGTCATCCCCATGATCAAACACCACTTCAAGCATCCGTACTTAAGTTCCCAAGTGACTTAGGGAACTCCTCTGCAACATCTGTACTCGTGTACCAAGGTACAATAGCACAACCAGAAAAACAGATAGATTGCAAGGTGAGATACCAATATACAAGTTTATCCTGATAACCATATGCGTGACACACAAAACATCATACATATAAACTCACAACATATAAAATTCTCAACATAAACACAATAGTTTATCAATGGACTTCATACCCAATAGTCAATCGTAATTTATAAAAATGCATGACACTTCAATGTACAACGTCTAACTTTGATTTCTAATCTCCGGAGATCCCAACTTCATTAAGATGAGCTGATCAGGCTCAGAGGCACATTCTCCAAATAAAGGCTCAATGTTCAACTTTCAACTTTGCCATGTTACATTTTCCAACACAAGGCACAATGCTCAACTTACATGGTTTTCATTGTCTATCAAGGCACAATGATCAACAACACTTAGTTCCTGGTCCATCAAGTCACCGCGTTATACTCATGGCACGTCTACCAAAAATGCATGTAAAAACATTTATTCTCGTCGTTTTTCTTTTTGTTCATTATTTCCTTGTCGAAGCTCAAAGGCTCACGACCATCTCAATTTTAAACAATTAAATTTATCTTTCTTTTTCAACTATAGGACTCGAAACCCGAAAGTGCAAATCACGAAGCTTTAGCAATTCATGGTTATAGAAAACAACATTCACCTTTAACAACGTTCACCACATCGTATATAGGACACAAAGTCCACAACAACATAACACGGATCAATGATCTACGTGTGAATAGAACACTAGAATCCCGACATCTCGGTTACTAGGTTCACTTTTCAACTTTAATAACATTTTCATTCAGTGAAACACAAATTCAAAACAAAACCTCCATAACTTATCCAAGTTGTTGGAAATGATTTTGGTGAGTAAAACTCTTTTGCAGAAAATTTTTCCGTTTGAAATTCATTTATAAACCGTCAAATCGTAGGGAAAATCATTTTCCTCTTAAAATTATTTTCCAGAAAAACCTTAGTTCTTGAAAATGAAGTCATTTAGGACTAAATTTCTTTTCAGATAAATAAAACTGTTTTCGAAAATCTTACCGTAAATTCTTTTTGGAATTACTTGTCGTGTAGCATTTAAAATCGTTTTTAAGTCAAAAATTGACTCTTGTTTTCTTAAAATAATTTCTCAACATGGAAATTAAGTTATTTTTCAAAATTATATTTTTACAATAACTTTTTATTATATTTTAGAATTTCTTTCGTAAAAAATAATGTCACTTAAAAATTTTCACGGTTATGTCCTCACTATTGCTCTTAGATCATTCTTACATCAATAAATCATTAAAATAATACTCTTTTTAAACTTTTCTTAAAACTTCACAACTTACATTATCTATATTTCTCCTCAAGCTTTTTAAAGCTTTTATCTTTAATTTCATTTTAGCTCTGACAACTGTCAGGCTTATCAGTCAACACAACCAAACATCAATAGATTCATGCATCTCAGTTATAACAAATATTCACAGTTATAGCATGCATTCAAAATCAACATACAACATAGACAACACATACACCACATATAAACATACATCACCGAGAATAATAAATCAGATAAAAATACTACGTAAAATAAAATTAACAACCACAACAAAAACTCAAACAAATATACAGACCACTCACGGATAGCACATGGCTATCAAAAACTCATCAGGTAAACTCCCCTTACCTCTTGAAGTTTCCGATTCCTTTCCCGAAGAATTTTTCGACTCGTTTCCGGTTTCCTCCACACAACTCAAAGCAATCAAACAAGTCTTATCCTTCACAACAAATCACAACCAAAATTAACAAAATCAAATAACACAACCACCTAGTTCGTAAGACTAGGGTTCGACCATCATAGGATCAATAGGCTATAAATCTTAAAATTTCACAAACTCTTGGATCAATGATCCTTAAACGTTAGAAAGACATAATTAATTGTTACATGACAAAGATTAAATAAAAAATTCCTCGAACTCATATGGGTATGGTTTCGGCTATCAATAGTAAAATAGGCTAGGAATTTTATTTGATTTCAATCTTTTAGTTTCAATAAGTATAGTTATTAGAGAGACTAAATCAAGTGTTCTATTTCAAAAATTGAAACAAAATTCATTGACTCCCTTTGAGCTTAGTTTCGGTCAATACTAGGAAAACAGGGAGGAAATTTTACTTTGATTCATGCTCTTGGATAATCAATATAGACATCATGTAGAGTTCATAGAAATTGATCTCACGTCAAAAGGATTTTTCTATGATTTTCTATAAATTTTTGAAGATCTAGATCTAACAATTGAAATTTGAGAAATAGTTGATGAAAATGGAAATTTTTTGAAGATTAATGAAGTTAAGAGTATTAAGAAGAGAGTCCTCACCTTGAAATGAAGAGAAATGGAAGAGAAATGATCAACTTTGCAAGTTTTCTTCAAGAACATCAATGGAGGTTTTGGTGTTTTTAGAGAGAAAGTGAAGATAATGAAGTTGGAAACATGAAAAATTGCCTAAGTGTGGGAGAGTAGCTGCCACATATGGCTGGAATGAGGGGGTAATTTGGTCAAAAATTCACTTAGGGACAAAATGGTAAAAATACATAGGGACAAACTTGGAATTTTAAAGAAGATTAAGGGCAAAATGGATATTTTACTCTTAAACTCATCATTACATGCATTAAATGCTAAGTGAGTCACCCCTATGACTCACCACCCTAGGTGGCAAGATGTCTCATCATCTGGTGTCGGGTTTTGTCTCTGCACATCCGTTCTTGACTTCGTCGATTACCCGTTTATTGATAATGGACCCGAAAAAAGTATAATAACTTATTTATTTTGAAAATTTTTAAAATAACCACTATCGTTGGAAAAGGGATTTAAAATCTAACCATTTCATTCTCGAGTCAAAATTAGGTTTTCTGATCAGTAAATTTTTACTGTCAGTGAAAACGCAGACCGGGTTTCGTCTAAATATTCTACTCAAAATTTAACCGTAACTCTCTACGATAAAGTAGAGTATAAATATGACTTTGGTTTATCCAAAATCATTTTCTAGGTCTCGGATATATATATATATATATATATATATACACACACACACACACACACACACACACACACACACACACACACACACATACTGTTATTGAAGAACAGTAAAAATTGGGGTGTTACACTCTACATTGTTAGATGCTCAACCCAGAGGCTGACCACTGATACTAACTGAAATAGACAACTATAAACACGAGAAGGGGGTTGAATTGTGTTTATCAGACTTTGAAGCAAAGTTGAAAACTTTTCGCACACAGAGGCTAAATTCAAACAAGTGTTTTCACAAAGCACAGATAAATGACCTGTCTGATCAGTTTTTCACAGAAAAACACACAAACATGCAAGAGTAAAACTTGTTTGATTTTCACACTTAAACCCCTTTAGTTAGTTGACAAATGAAAATAATCAAGGGATAGAGAGATCTAAAACAACTATTTATCTTGGTTCACCCTTTAACAACTAGGACTACGTCCAGTCCTTGGCAGCACCAAGTTTTTCCCACTATAACTGATCAGGTTACAGACTCCAAGTATTCTTTGCACATCTAGTCTCTCCAGGCTCCAAGACAAGTATTCTTTGCTCACCCAGCCTCTTCAGGCCCACTCAAGTTGTTTTGAGAGAAGATTGTAATAAATACAATTTTCAAGTCTTGCACTAACACTCAGAAGAGTGAAGTAAATGTGAAGTATAGAAAGACTGCGTAATAACTTCAAATGATTGAAGAATACATATTGAATGAATGAAATATTAAATGCTCAGCGCAATGGCTCTTTAAGGCTGTGTATTGTCTATCTTCATCTTCAATGGTTTATGTATTTATAGGCTCCAATCATTTAGAATCCGTTAGAGACATTCCTTCAAGCTTTGACTTCAAGTTGAGCTCCATTAATTGCAATAGAGCCGCTCTGGGCAGCCATTAATGCAATATGAACGTTGGTTGTACTCTAACATGTAAGTCTAGTGCTTTATGCTTTGTGCAACAGCCAAATCAGAGTTGTACAGGTTGCTTTTGTCCTTTGTAGAGCACATTTCCCTTTTCTTGCAACTCCCAGTTATACTAGGGAATAAAGCATATTAGAAGCACTCCGCTTTCGAGTTCCTAGGTTGCTTGTGAGTTTGACCTTCTAACTTTCTTGATATGTGTGAGAGAGAAAGCTTTAGTGACTTCTGCTTGAGGGGACATCTCCTAAAAGCTTCTTTGTCCTTGTGTTCCTTATCAAAGCATCATAGACAAGTGAGAGCTTCAAACAGACAGGTTGAACCTTCAATGCAGATAGTCAACAATCCAGCCAGCAGACAAGTTGACTCTCACTTATAAGACAAGTGATCTTCAAGATAGATTAAGAGTGTCTATGGGCAGACAGGTGTAAAATAACATTTCACTTAATATTCTGCAGACTAGATAGACAGGTCAGGAACCAATATGAAGTTCAATTAAATCGTTGACAAATGTTTAGTTTTCATCAAAACTTAGGGTAAATGCATATCAGACATTTAGAGACTTAACAAATTATCCAAAACCAATGCAAACCACATTTGATTGGATCGAATTTTTTTAAGAAAGCAAACTGATCAAATCCAAGCCACATGTTATTTCCATTATTAGACCGGATGATTTTTTGGCTCAAAACCGATTCAACCCAATCCGCGAACACGCCTAATTACAAGGATATCAATTGCTCAATTTGCACATGCACCAAAAATCTCAGGCCCGCGTGCTCTAATTATAGCTTATTATTGATTGTAATTGCTTTTTTAGAATTAATTGTTTTCTCATTACAAGGCTAGTGCTTTAAATTATATTTTTTCCTTTTCATGCTTTTTTTTATTAAATCTAATTATTTGTATTTAAAAAATGTATATTTAATTATTTCTCAAAATCTCGTCACAGGAAATGTATCAAGAACTCCTCCTTATATTATGAGAAATAAGAACTATCAATCAGAATCATTGAATCACAATTAAAATAAATTAACGGACGAGATTATACCGTCATTAAAAAAAATCACTTGACCTATAACATCTTGTCTATCCTCCCCTCCCTCCCCGTTGCACCCCTGAAGTCGGTCCAGCGAAATCACATTTTCAATCGCTAGAAAGAGGAAAATTTTAAACTGGAATATATATAATGGAGCATGACAATTTGCAAAGGGATTTCTCTAGATATAAAATAATAAATGATTAATGAAGCAGAAGAGGTAGTGCGTTGAGTTCTGGAAACGAGAAGAACAGAAGGAGTAGGAGTATACAACAACAGGGCTCGTGCGTAACCCATTTGGTCTTCCCACCGGCGAGGGGCTCTGCCTTTGTAGAAAACAAGGGTCTTCTTTATCCCAAGCTGGACGCACTGTCTGTACGTCTTCTAAAAATTGGTTGAAGGAGTTCCGATGTTTGAGATTTAAAAATATTGGTAGATGGTTGCGGTGTTTGTGGACCGATTGCTGGGGTGCAAGGAGCAGGGGACGATGAAGAAGATGTTAGAGGTCAAATGATTTTTTTTTAACATGATTGTATAATCTCATCCATTAATTCATTTTAATTATGATCTAATTGTGATTCAATGATTATTATCGATAGTTCTTGTTTCTCACAATAAGAAGGAGTCCTCACTTGATATACTCCATCTCGTCACATATGCTTCTATGTACTTTTATATGAAAAATTAAAAATAAATAACATTGTACAATGCACATGATAATAGTCTAGTTCAACTTTAATTGAAAGAGATATTTGATATTGATTTGGGCATTAAAAGCAACAACCAAACTAGATAAGTATCGGTAATCAACTATTCTCACTCTATTTCGGTAGAGTTTAGGGTAATGAAACTTGAATGGATTCATCCAAAAAAAATTTTGAATGGATGGCAATGCTAACAAAATTACTATTTATCCTAAAAACTTGAGTTTGAAATATAAGAAATAAAGCAACAAATTGTTATTAAAAGGATTCCTATCAATTTTAATTTTGACATTGAATTATAAAAAAAAAATATCCAGTTTTCACTAGTGGAAAATATACATTAGACGGTAAAGGTTTACGTCAGTTAACCAAAAGCTAGACGTTAAAAAGGAAGCGGTGGCAGTTTTGTAAATATCAGAGTTCATTAATTCAATTTTAACGTCAGTTGTTTTAATGACTGACGTTAAAAGTGAAGTGACTCGCTTTTAACGTCAGTTCAATAAAAAACTGACGTTAACAGTGAACATTTTAACGTCAGTTCTATAAAGAACTGACGTTAAAAGTAAGTCACTTCACTTTTAACGTCAGTCCTTACATCAACAGACGTTAAAGGTTATTTTAATAATATTTTTTATCTAGTATACGATCCCTTCCGCATTGCCTTCCTCAAAGTTTCAGTTTCACATGAATTGCTTTGATGTTTTGTGTTTCTGTTTTTGAAAACTATAAGTTGAATCAATAACCCAAACCGGATCTCATTCATGAAGTAATTATAATACTGATCGATACGAGAAGATTGAAAGGGTTTAAAATCCTATAAAAAGTTACATTGAAAGGGTTTAAAATCCTATAAAAAGTTACATTGAAAGGATTTAAAATCCTAAACATTAAAGCTACATCCCATCAGAGAGTTTTATGAAATATGCCAAAGGGAAAACTATACTCCGAAGACCTCAGAAAACTGGGGGGAATGAGAGAGCTCAAGAGAGAGGCAAAAACAGGTGCACTAGATCTGTTTCAAGCAAAGGCAGTGATTCCAGAGACTTCCAAGACGGTCACTTGCTGCCAAAGCTGAGGTTTTGGAACTGTGACCCCCGAGCACCTGATTAGCCCTCCAGCAGCTGATTCTCCGGAAGGTGATAAGGTGAGCAACTCACATAATGTAATTTAATCAGACTTATCACCCATGTAATGTAATTTACTCAAACTCAGAAGTTGTTTGACCATTAAGACAAAGACCTTTGAGTCTAGGAATAAGAAGAAAGAGTGATGAAGTTAATCTCCACGACAGAGCCATATTGTGAAGAAGAAAATTAAAAGGATGGAAGGAAGCTATTTATAGTAGCAGGGGATGAAGTTACTAAGCTATTCTGATTTTGTTGAAAACTTACCTATAAACTTAATGCTCATTAAGAGGATTGAGTTACAAGGTGCATGGGTAAGTAGCACAGTACAGTCAAAGGAATGAATGTTTTTGCAGATATCTATACACTTTTAACGTCAGTTTTTTAAAAAAACTGATGTTAAAAGTGTTTTTCAAATAAAAAATATTAATTGTTAACGTCAGTTTTTTATACAACTGACGTTAAAAGTTTGATTTTTACTTCAGTTAAATAAATAGCTGACGTAAATAATCCTATATATTATAAACGTGCAGAATGAATATTGGAAATAATGTAATTAATATCACGGGAACTTGGCAGTCATCAATTAAGTTGACGTTAAAAATGAGGTGGTGGGTAAACTATTTGGCGTCGTTCTATAAATAAATCGACGTAAATAATTATGAAACTCATTTCATTGGTTGTCATGTCCCTGTTGTCCCTCTTAACGCAGATCACTCCATATAGTACTGCAGTTTATTTCTAAACCTTTTTTTATACAAGTTTATTTTTAATTTTTATTAATTAATTAGCTTGAATTAGTAAACAAATTATTGTGCAAATTAAAATAAATAAACACTTAACATAAAACAAGTTATATGTATAATCAAATCGTATGACATTGAAGCGATTCATAAGTTAAAATTACATGATTAAAAGATAAAAAATTTCTGCAACATAGCCCTAAAAATATAAAAAAGTTTCTGCATCAACATCATTTTCTTCTCAGTCCTGTCATCAGAAACTCCAATGGATGCATCACCTCCCTCACTTGAATTCCAAGATGCAAAGTAAATCCTCAGTCACTAGCAGCGAAAGCAAAGTGAAATGGATCTTTGCATCTTTCTTCTTGATGGAGTTCCTTGATGCATCATCTTGAATCCACAATCACTTGCTTCCAAAGCAAAGTGAAAGGGATGATGGGGATGAAATAAAGTGAGAGAATCACATTACGTGATTCACCCAATCTTAATATCCATGTAATGTAATTTACTCAAACTCAGAAGTTGTTTGACCATTAAGACAAAGACCTTTGAGTCTAGGAATAGGAAGAAAGAGTGATGAAGTTAATCTCCACGGCAGAGCCATATTGTGAAGCAGAAAATTAATTAAAAGGATGGAAGGAAGCTATTTATAGGAGCAGTGGATGAAGTTACTAAGTTATTCTGATTTTCTTGAAAACTTATCTATAAACTTAATGCTCATTAAGAGGATTAGGTACAAAGGTGAATAGGTAAGTAGCACAGTAGTCAAGGGAATGAATGCTTTTGTAGAAACTAATAAACCTTTAACGTCCGTTGTGTAATACAACTGAAGTAAGAAGTTGTGAGTGTTTTTAACGTCAGTTTCTTAATACAACTTACGTTAAATATATGACATTTAACGTCAGTTATTACTAACAACTGACGTAATAAGTGTGAGAGTTTTTAACGTCCGTTTATTAAGACAACTGACGTTAAATATATGATCTTCAACGTCAGGTTTTACCAAAAACTGACGTAAAATGTTGTTTTATTTTAATTATAATTTTCCCCCGCGCGCCTTCTCCACTTCTCTGTACGTATTTTCTCTTTTCATCACGCTCAACCCTCACTCTCGCTCTCACTCTGCCCTAATCGCGAGCTCATCTCCACCGCAACCACCGCGAGGGCTTCTTCGCCACCACCGTGAGGTACACTCTTAACCCCTAACTCTATCTTTCCCGTTCATTCTTTGCAATAACTTGACATCTCTCTTTCCCCTGGCCTTCCCGCGCACTAACTCTCATTGTCCCTCTGCTCTCAGTAACCACATCGAACGTTGGCCACCACTCGAGCTTCCCCCCCACCACCACGCGAGTGCCTATTTCTGGTGAGTCTTTAATTAGGGCACATTTTTTTATTCACGGTTTTGAGTGCATGCATGTTGCTCTGCTGGTTTGAAACTGTAGTCTCAGTAGTTGAAACTTGAAACTGTGAGTTTGAGTTGTTTGGAATGTCTCTATTTTTGGTTTTGAGTGTATGTTGAAACTGTAGTCTCAGTATTTGTAACTTTAAACCGTGAGTTTGAGTTGTTTGGAATGTCTCTATTTTTGGTTTTGAGTGCATGTTGCTCTGCTGGTTGATCTGTCACGGCCGTGATGCTCATCACGGCTAGGCCGTGATCAGTTCTGCCTATGAGGGTCTAGTTCAGTTGGCACGTTACGACCGTGATGGACATCACGGCCAGGCCGTGACCAGTGCTTGGCAATCTTCAAAAACTAGTTTTCAATCTCCCGTATTGTCATTATATTGGATATATAGATGTTTTGTATATCTACAGGACCTATCTAGTTATTTTTATTTATACTTCTGTATTTATTTTGAGTTATAACCTATGTTAATACATATATATTGTTTCTGAACAGGCATACATATGGATCAGTCGGATAGCCCACATGCACGGGAGGACACTGTGGGGGTTTCGCAGGACCCGATCACGCCTACGCCTGATTCTAGTGTAAGTTTACATGTTATATACTATCTTTAGTCCTTCTTGTTAATGTAAGTTTATAATGTTACAACCCTCTATTTTATCATTTTTTTGTCCATACAGACATCACAGGCTCATAGGAAACGGGGTAGAGGAGTCACCTCGTTGAAGAAACTAGAGAAGGACAGGCAGAGCGGACAGAAGCTTGAGGTGTCCTTCGATGCTAATCTAAATGCCCAGGGACCCCGTGCTAAAGAATTTAATAAGTGGGTGTTTCTACAAGCGAAGCAACACGTAAGCATCAACTACAACCACTGGAATGACGTTCCACAGAACGTTAAGGATCAGATTTGGGAGGCTATCACGGTATTTTACCTTTACATTCGTTTGATTTACATTATTAGATAATTATCCGAGTTATAATCCATCCAGTTGTTATATATGTATCTAATGTGTAGGTAGCTTGGACTGTGCCAAATGACGAGGATCATCGTCATAAATGTATGAAAATGGCATCAAAGCGTTGGAATGGGTTCAAGCATGATCTTACCAGGTACTATGTATCTGGGAAGAAGCGGCTTGATAAAATGTTCTCGGATTATCCCTGGATTGATCAGGATACTTGGGATATGTTTGCCAGGAGTCGACAAGATGAAGAATTTCAGGTTGGTTGATTAAGTTAATTTTGTATGCTTATTATAGATCATTTAACTGTATTTAATTATGTGTTTTTGTTTGAATAGGCTAAGGCAAATAAGGGTCGGCAGAATCAGGCGAAGAACGTCCACCGCCACACCATGTCTCAGGGTGGGTACCATACTCGGATCTAGCGGATGATGGCGGATAGGCTGAGGGCGAAGCAGGAAGAGCACTCTGCTAGGATTGAAAGAGGAGAGGTGCCTGAGGTCACACCATCAAGTCCTCCGTCGGACATCGACCGCGAGGATGTCTGGTTAGCCGGCCACATGACAAAGGCGGGATCTTTTAAAGTTGATGCCACTCGCGAAGTGGCAGATAAGATTGTAAGTAAATAATTAACTTGATTTCAATTGATATTTGTATAGATATTTGCAACACTTTTCACTTGCATGTTTTTTCATTGTAGATAGATCTTAAAGCAAAATCCTCCCAGGGCGCATTCGTCCCTTCTGGACGGCAGGACGTCTTGATGACTGCTCTAGGCAAGAAAGACCATCCTGGTCGGGTTCTCGGTGTTCCTGGGAACGTGACCATCAAACAATATTATGGCAAGTCTGCTTCACGAAAGCGGGTGGTCAATGAAGCATCAATTTTGGCTGACATTACTCAGCACCTCATGTCCAACCCAGATATTACAACACATCTGATGCAAGGCTTAATAGCCAACCCAGAATTCAAGCAGGCGCTTGCCAAAGAGCTTTCCTCCGTCGGTACATCCCAGGACACCGCAAGGCTTGCCAACGCTTCACATGTGAGCACAAAAGAGAGTTTTAGTATGGCACATGTGGAGGACGATGAGTTGGCAGCTAGAGAGCGGGAGTTGGAAGTCCAGCGCCATGAGCATGAGTTGGAAATGAAAAGGCGTGAGCTTGAGTTGGACTCCAAACGACGTGAGCTCGAAATGTTAGCAAAGGTATTTATTCATTATTAATGTCCAAATTAGTCAAATAATTACTTGTGTTTTTTTTAATTATCAAAAACTTATATATTTTATTTTTCCTAAACTGAAGGCCAAGTCGGTGTCGCTGTCACCTATCACTCGTTTGTTCTCACTTGGTGAGGATTATGCGTTTGAGATTTTTGAATGTCCATTGGATCACGATGGATGGGTGGCACGCCCAGATCAACAGAGGATATTTTCCTTCGTTGGTGACGATCTCGGGATCGCCTGCAGAAATAACATCTGGATGAACAACAATGTCATGAGTCTCTGGTGCACGTAAGTTAATTTTAATTTTATAACTTATTTATTTTTGGTATTTTTCCATTTAATAATTTATTTTAATTTCAATATATATATTATGTAATTAACATCCACACCTTTTCATATCTTAGGTATCTCCATCGTCTACAGCTTGATAAGGGCGTTGCATCAGTTTACGGTTTCTTAGATCCGTCAATCCTTCTGCCCGAGTTCTTTGCTGGCGATGCATTGAGTAAATACTTAGGAAACTTGTTGGGAGACAATCCGAAAGAATTATATCTGGCTCCCTACTGTATGGATCGCCATTGGCAGTTGTTCGTACTTCACCCGTCTAGGCATACTGTCATATTCTTCTACTCTCTCTACCATGATCCGCCACCGAAGGTGGTGGAAGCTATAAATATGTAAGTAACTAATCTTAAATTTAAATTAAGTTTTAATATCAGTTGTTTTTAGTTTATTACACACATGATATATGAGTTTGTTAATTGATCAACATGATTATTTGTTTATGATAGCGCGCTGAAGGCGAGTAGCATAAGTTGCGCCAACGGGAGAAGTAGGACTTTTAAGGCTAAAGCAAATCCTGTATGGAACATCCTCAAGGTTTGGTAGTTTATTTATCAAATAATTAATATTATAATTACTAATTTATGTGTATATTCAACTGACGTTAAAATTAATTTTGTTGGTAGTCTCGATTTCAAACTGACAGTTGGTCGTGCGACTATTATGTGATGCTTCATATGCTGAACATAGTCTCCGCATCTATTACGGATGGATGGAAGAAGGTAATATTTAAACAACTTGTTAAATTATATATTATAGTTTTGAAGATGACTTGCATTGATGTTATTGTTATTATTTGAACGTGTCTAGGCATTTATCGACCAATCGCCTATTGAAGAAGATGAGTTAAGAGACTTGAGGATGCGCTTCATTGAATTCTTCTTCAAGTATGCGGCTGAAAAAGGAATTGCCAACATACCTCCGCACTACTTAGATAAATAGTTTTTTTGTTAGACTTTAGAAACTAATTAATAACATGTATATATGTATCCTTAGATAGTTTTGTTTTTTAGACATTGGAACTAAAATTTATTTATATATATACATGGGTTTTGGTTTTAAGTCCCCCATTGTTCAATTTTCCTTTGCAATTCTGTAATGTGTGTGATATTACGTATTCTTGGGACTGAATGCGGGATAGCCGAGGGGAGTGATATTTTAAAACTGAATTTAAAAAAAAACCTATTAACGTCGGTTGTATCAAACAACCGGCGTTAATAGTATTTTATAAAATATACGATACACTATTAACGCGATTGTTTATTACAACTGACGTTAAAATTAAAACTTTAACGTCAGTTCTTTATAACAACTGACGTTAGTTTTAACAAAATCAACGTCCGTTGTATTAAAGAACTGACGTTAATAGTTTTAGTTTAACGTCAGTTGTTTAAAAAACCGACATTAATTTTGTAAAAATTAACGTCGGTTTTGTTAAGGAACTGACGTTAATAGTGTTATATTTAACGTCAGTTCTCAACTGACGTTAAAATATTAACTATTAACGTCAGTTGTATTTAAGTCAGTCAGTATTCTGACGTAAAAAATCAATTTTAACTGACGTAAAAAACACTTATTACACTAGTGTTTAATGCATCGTCAGTATAAAATTTCTACAATCAACTAATCACATATCATAAATTGTACGACTTTGGAGATGATCATTATAAAAATTAAATATTTTTAACCATATATCACTACATGATTGATCCTGGCAATGCATCACAATTTAATCCAATAAATATATATATTATAATTTTTTGTGACCATGATATAAATACGAAGTATCCACCACCGTTAGCAGTAATTAATCTTCGTGGGAAACTTGTGGGTTCTCCCATTCCAACCAGGTTTTTTCCATACATAAGAGTTGGTATTCGAACCCCTGATCACTTGCTTAAGGTGTCAAGTCCCTTACCACTTGGACCAAACACATATTGGTGAATATTATTATAATTATGTTTCATTAAAATAATATCATATATAACACAAATAATAAAACCTTATATACCCTACACTATTATGCATATGTATCTTTGGATTAATACTTTTTTTTTTTATAAATGATCACTTTTTTTTTATTCAAAGAGGATGATGGAATCATAGTAATTATAACGGCCGTATATAAAGATATTTTTCAAAAAACTGAGGTAAATGTGTTTGGTTCTTATTTCATATATATAGCTCAATTAAATAAAAGACCACCTGGGTGGCATATTGTTGGGTGACTCATCCAACTTGTTTTGGTAAAAGTCATATAATCATAAATCTTTAAAATTGACATATAATCATAAATCTTTAATTCTTATCATAACCACTTTAAAAGTCATCAATTTTATGATTTTTAATTGATCGTCAATGTAAAAATCTTTATACTATCAATACATAGAAATTAAACTCTTTTGGTAAACGTCATTTTGTTTGAGTATGTCAATCATCTAAGACAACAGGAGGCATGAGCCCAGTCGGTGAGGGATACAGAATGTATGAAAAGATAGTCTTTTTTTTTTAAGAAAGATTACAGAGAGATAAATCCATATAATAAATAGAAGAGGGAAAAAAAATTTCAATTTTTTTTTATTAATTAGGTAAATAAAATTAATTAAAAATGAACAATTAGCAATATATATATATATATATATATATATATATATATATATAATATGATGCTATTAATTTGTTTTCATAAGTGGTTATCCCAGTATAAGGTTTTTTTTCAGTTTAATTTGTATGCATTGTCAGTTTAAAGATTTTTATATTGACAACCAAGAAATCATATAATTGGTGACTTTTAAGGTAATTAGGATAAGAATCAAGTATTTATAATGATATATCAATTTCTGATTGTTGACAGTGTAAAAAAAAATTTACACTATCAATATATATTAATTAAATCTTTTTTTAATCATATTTCTTTTATTTTATGATAATTTTAAGTTAAATATAATATACTCAAATACTTCGTAAAAAACACTCAAATCCATGTATTTCTTTTGTACCAGAAATCCATGTATTTAATTATTGAATTTAATTGGTATTAATGTTAATGTAAATAATTTTTTACATATTCAACAAATTATAACTTCCGTACAAACCTAAAAAAATATAAAATTAACAAAGATTTATAATACCTTCGTGCAATAAATATGATACCATTCTAGTTTGAAATTTAAATTAAGTAATATTTGATTAGATTTTTTTATTTTTTTATTTTGCTTTTGATAACCATGCGAAAACTCTATTTTGCATAAGGAAGAGATTATAAAGAGATCATATATGCAGCCTAACATTGAACGGCCTGTTAATCGCATCCAAAAATTAAACTTCTCAATTTTGCGAATCATATCCAAAAAGATCATCCATCAATTTCATCTCAAAGCCTATGGATCCGGATCGATGATGTTTAGGTGGGAAAAGTCAGGTGACTTTAGTATATTTTATGAGAGAAAGAGGTGACAGAAAAATAAGAGAAAGTAAGATAGGAGAGAGATAGAGAGAAAGTCAAAAAAATTAGGGGATTGGGATCCCAAAGCCTACACCATTATATATTATAGGTTTAAGTAATCTTTTGGTCTTTATACGTGACACTGATTTTCAATTTGATCCCTACACGTAAAAAATTATCAATTTGGTCCTTATACGTGACACTGGTTTTCAATTTGGTCCTCACCGCTAATTGTTCCCTATATAAGAGGACCAAATTGCTAATTATTGTCACATGTAAGGACCAATTCAGCAAAAAAAAATTGAAATCGGTCCCTACATGTGACAATTATTTTCAATTTGGTCCCTATATGTTATAATAATTTGTAATTTCATCCCTCTTATATAGGGACCAATTAGCAGTGATGACCAAATTGAAACCAGTATCACGTATAGGGATCAAATTAATAACTTTTTATGTATAAGGATCAAATTAAAAATCAGTGTCACGTATAGAACCAAAAATTACTTTTAACTTATATTATGTCTTGCTTCTCGATAGGGAATACAAACATCTCCTTGCTAAGACGATGGCAAGCCCCAACCATAACAATAATTCCACTCAATGGGCACTTCTTCCCGACGATCTTTTACATGAAATCACACACAGGTTAGACAAACCTTCTGACTATGTCCGATTTGGTGCAGTGTGCAAAGGGTGTTTCTCATTTGCCCATAAAAGTTACAAGCAAAAGCATCTTCGCCATATCTACCAAAACCTTCCTCTGCTATTGATCCCCACAAAAACCCACCAAGGGAGGCGTGATTTGTTCAGTGTCACCAAAGATGTGGTTTATGATCAATTTCAACTACACCTGCCTTATAAAAGATGTTGTGGTTCTTCACAAGGATGGTTATTTTTTTGGAGAAGGTGAATGAATCCACATTAGAACTCATTCTCTTAAACCCTTTCTTGCCTGATAGTGAAACCATCAAACTCCCACCAATCAAATTTTGTGCTGAAGATGAAGTTCACATGATGGATCACTATGGAGTCCTAAAGGCTATTTTGTCGAAAGACCCTTGTGTGTCACCAGATGATTATGAAGTTGTAGCTTTATACGATACCTATGCAAAATTGGCCCATTACAAGTCTGGTGACAAATTTTGGAGCTATGCCAAAAAAATCGAAATGGAGGTAAGGATCTTATATTAGTTAGCCGTGGATAGACATAATTGGATTATAAATTTTACTCTTGAACCAATTAAAGGAAGGATGCAAGGCAAAAATTGCTCTCGTTGGTATTTGAAATGGAACACAATTAATAAACAACTTCCAAGAGAGGGAAGCTTCTATGCAGGCAATGCTTATCTTGTGGAAAATTCAAAGGGAGATTTACTACCTGCTCACTAACCCCTATTTATAGGGATACATGACTTTTAATCCTAATTGAAAAATGAAACTAATTATGATATCACGTTCAGTGGTTGCAGGATCGGACATCTGCGGGTGACCCAACATCGTGGGAGGCTTTGATACCATGTTAAAATAATTGAGCCTAACTCCACTCTAAAAGCTAGCTCATAGGAGGAGGGATGTCCAAGTTATTATAAATGGTTCTTAGCTCATATACTCAAGCAATGTGGGACTTATACACTTAATATTGAACACTACACAAACAAATATGCTGAAATTGACGATAGCGAGTTTGATGATGAAGAATTTGAAGAACCCAACTTGACCGTGAATTTCAGAATGAAAACATTGCATGGGGAAACTTTATTCTTGGGGGACAATAATTGATTTCAGTGCTAGCTTCAAAATATCTTGGACTTCAACCAAATTCAATTTATTATACCGATGATTATACAGATATTTATTCAAGGAATATTCAATTTGGGTCATGTGTCAAGCTGGGGTTACCTGGATTATATGCTTGACAGATTGGGATTCAGCTGGAAATGGAGGGCTTGGATTGGGGAATGTTTATCTTCGGCTACAGTTTCGGTTTTGGTAAACGGGAGCCCTACAAAGGAGTTCGGAGTGTCGAAGGGACTTCGTCAGGGCGATCCTATGGCACCTTTCTTATTCTTGATCGCGGCTGAGGGGTTGAGCGGGTTGATTAACAAAGCTGTCAGTTTGGGAGTATACGATCAGTACATAATTAGAGGGGGTGGAGAGGAAGTGGCAGTGTCACATACACAGTACGCGGATGATACAATTATGATGGGAAAGTTGTCCACTTCAAATGCTTGTGTCATGAAATGCATTCTTAGGTGCTTCGAAATGGTATCTGGCTTGAAAGTAAATTTTCACAAAAGCTGTGTGATGGGAATCAAAGACTACGACAGAACCACTAGTCTGGTTGCTAGCTCGCTGAACTGCAAAGTTGGGGAAATCCCCTTCAAATTTTTGGGTATACCTGTTGGGGCAAACCCAAGGAGGGTAAGTACTTGGAATGGTGTTATCCAAACCATAAGGTCTCGGCTGGCATTGTGGAAAAACAGGTTCCTTTCATTTGGGGGTCGTCTGGTGTTGATCAACGCGGTTTTATCAAGCCTGCCGGTACATTGTCTTTCTTTCTATAAGGCCCCGAAAAAGGTGGTTAAAACTCTGTCACAAATACAAATGCGGTTCCTTTGGGGGGGGGGAGTGACGAAGTTAGGAAAATCCATTGGGTCAGTTGGGATTTAGTGTGTAGGCATAGAGACGTGGGTGGGCTTGGGATTAAAAATCTAAGTTCTTTTAACTTAGCGTTACTTGGGAAATGGAGGTGGAGAATGTTGGTGGAGAGAGGGAGTTTATGGTCAAAAATGTTGAGGGTAAGATATGGGCTTGGGCTGGAGGTAACAGATAGGGTGCGGTCAGAATCAGTTTGGTGGAGGGATCTAGGGAGGTTACAAGGGAGGGATTCTAAAAATGAGGGGTGGTTATCGAGAGGGTTGGAAAGAAGGTTAGGAAACGGTAGGGAAATTCTGTTTTGGGATGAGGTTTGGGTGGGGAACGCTACTCTTAGATCCTCGTTCACAAGGCTGTACAATATAGCAGTTTCAAAGAATGGTTTTATTGCTGATCTGGGCTTTTGGAGGGATGGAGTATGGTGTTGGAACATACAATGGCGCAGAAGGCTCTTCACATGGGAAGAGGATTTGCTTCAATATCTGCTGCAGGTATTGAATTCAATGGAAGTCAAGATGGATAGCAGTGACTCGTGGTCTTGGATTGCTGATAATTCTGGGGTGTACAGTGTAAAGTCAGCTTACAACACGATAACATCCACTGCTACTATGGGTGAGTCTGACTTCTACAAAAAGTTGTGGGATAATTTTGCCCCTCTGAGAGTAGTTGCATTCTGTTGGCGCGCCTCTCTGGATAGAATCCCTACAACTGTCAACCTTTGGAAGAGAGGTATTCAGTTTGATCCCCAAGGCCTTCTGTGTAAATTCTGTAATGGTGAAGTAGAGGTAACTGCACATGTTCTGTTTTCATGCAAGTTCTCTTATTATATGTGGCTGCAAATCTATAATTGGATAGGGATGGATGTTGTGTTGCCGACTGATATTAAAGCACACTTTCATCAACATTCGGTCTGTTGTGTTTCAAATCAACTTGGAAGTGTTGGCGGCTTATATGGTTCGCGATGACTTGGTCACTTTGGTTGCACAGAAATGATATTATTTTCAACAATTGTGACCTGGACTTAGATAAACTATTTGATCTCATTAGGATGAGGGCTTGGTCCTGGTGCTCAAACGCAATCCCTGGAACCTATTTCTCTTTTTCGGACTTCTGCTCCAACCCAATTTGCTGTCTAGAATATAGTACAAGCAAGAGGCAAGGGTCTTGAGATTTGAGTTGCCTGCTGTATCTGTGTTTGGTGGACACTCTGTTCTGGGTGTATCAGGCTCCCCTTGGGTTGCTGGGTGCTTAGTGGCATGTTGGTTCTGGTAGGGTCGGGTGACCTATCCTCGGTCTGTTGCTGGTTGGGGTGTTTACCTGGAGGGTAGTTCTAACCAATTCATTTGTTTGGATTCTGTCAAAATCTGTATTAGGTATGCATTCTTGTTTTGGGAGTTCAAATGCCTTCTGTTGGCATGTCTCATTTTGTTAGGTTTGGCATTTTGGCTGTGGCATACTTTGCTCTGTTTTAAGGTCTGCTGATTGCATTTTGTTTAGGTGGGTAGTGCAGTTATACTTCAACCGGGTGGTTATGTCAGTTGAATATATACCTGGATGTCTCTCTTATTCTGCTATTTCCTTTTCTTCTCATGTAAATGGGTTATGCACCCCTTGTGCTTTCTTATTATACATTTCTTTGCTGATCAAAAAAAAAAAATTTGGGTCATGTGACACTGGCATCTCCAATGTACAGGATGGAAGCTTTGGTAAACACTGTTCCGAGTTTCTCAACAAAAGGCATGCCGCCGCCATTTTTTTTGTGCCCCATTAATTAGAGATATAATAACAGAAAGAAAGAAAAAGTTGTCTAGTTTAATTAATTTTTATGAGATACCTGAAATCTGGTATTTTTATTTCTTTACCATTTGTTTTGTTTTAGTTTTAAAATTGTAGCTACCCAAGTAAATTTTATTTGACAATTTGCAAATTTATATCGCATCTTGAGAATTGGCATATATAGACTATTTGAGATCGAGATAATGAAAATTCAATTCATGAAAAGGATTGACGTGATTAAAATAGCATTGATTAAATCAGTAAAAGCTTAGGTGATCATAGTTGTATGATTTCTTTTTTCTTCCATCTGTTACCCATATTCTTTAAGAACTGCAGCGCCTGGCAAGTGCTTGGTACTTGGTAGTGTAGATCTTTGATAGAACTAGGTTGTGTTGTGTGTATTAGCATAGGTTTCTAGGTATCTACTGCAGAATAACAGACTTGGGATATGTTCCTGGGAGCACAGATTATGGTTTTAATTAAGATAAAAACTGAAACAACAATACACCACTTTTTATGAAAGTAAGCTGTAAAGGTTCAGATGTGCTATCAGGTCTGTTGTCTCAAGAATCCAAGAAGAACATGATACATGGTATTAAGGTTGCTAGGAGAGCCCCTGAGATCTCACATCTGTTTTTTGCAGATGATAGCCTATTATTCTCTCGGGCCAATCTAACTGAAGCAGCGAGTATAATGAGAGTTCTTTCTACCTACCAGACAGCTTCTGGACAATTGGTCAATTTGGATAAGGCAGAGGCATCGTTTAGTCGAAATGTGCAAGATATGGATAAAGAAATGATCTGTAATCAGATGGGAATAAAGACTGTTATGTCTCATACCAAATATCTGGGACTCCTAGTTGTTTTTGGTAGGTCCAAGAAGGAGATTTTCTCCTTTGTCATTGATCGTGTCTGGAAGAAACTAAAAGGGTGGAAGGAAAAATGCTTGTCAAGAGCCGGGAAGGAGATTCTTATTAAAGCTGTAGCCCAGGCCATTCCCAGCTATATCATGAGCTGCTACAAGCTTCCCGAAGGCTGTTGCAGAGAGATAGAAGCTATGCTAGCAAAATTCTGGTGGGGATCAAAGGATGGAGAGAGGAAGCTTCACTGGATGAGCTGGGAGTTATTATCGAAGGCAAAAAAGAAGGGAGGTATGGGTTTTAGAGGCTTTAGTGATTTCAACAAAGCCCTTTTAGGAAAACACTGTTGGAGACTTCTTGTGGGGGAAGATTCTTTGGTAGGGAGAGTATTCAAGAGCCGATACCATCCAAGATGCTCTTTCATGGAAGCGACTGAAGGCCACTTACCCAGTTATGCCTGGAGGAGTATTTTGAGTGCAAGGAACGTGCTTGGGAAGGGGGTTAGGTGGGTGATTGGTAATGGTGGAAGGACAAAAATCTGGCATGACAATTGGATACCATTACAAGCTGGATTCAAGGCTATAAGCCCGGTGAAAAACTTGAGCCCTGATGCTCTAGTTAGTGAGCTGATTGATAGTCAGACAAAGCAATGGAAGAAGGAAACAATCCTATCTTGTTTCAATCTATTTGAAGCAAAGCAAATCATGAGTATCCCTATTTCCTATAGGCTGCCTGAAGATAAACTTGTTTGGCACTGGGAGAAAGATGGCGATTACTCAGTGAGATCAGCATACCATCTGCTATGTGATGATCGGAAAAGACTCCTTCCTGACCTTTCAAATGACCTGGTTGAAACTCTTTGGAAGGAGATTTGGCATTCCCCTGTACCGAACAGCATCAGGAATTTCTTGTGGAGATTGGCGAAACTCATCCTCCCCACTCGCAGCAATTTATGTAAGAAAGGTATGAACATTGATATCTGTTGCCCCTTGTGCAATGATTCAGCTGAGACTAATGACCATCTTTTCATGCATTGTCGATTTGCAAAAGTGGTCTGATTCTCATCCCCTATTGGGATCCATACTCCAAACCATATGGACTTAAACATGTGGCTGCTGAAATGGTTGACTTGCAAGGACACTCTAGGCTCCCAACTGTTTAGTAAAATACTCTAGAAAATTTGGCAGGCTCGCAACAAAGTGATTTTCAAGCAAAAAGACACTAGGCCAGAGATGGTGTCCGAGGAAGCTAGGTCTTTTGTCTCTGAGTTCAACCAAGCCATCCCGAGACTTTCCAACCAAGAATACCAGATTATCATGCAAAGTCAGCAAGCCTCTAGGCCTGATTGCTTCACCATACAAGTGGATGTTGGCTGCTTTCCGGATGGCAATACTGGGTGGGGCTGTGTTACAAAGGACAGGGAGGGCAGGGTCATCCTTGCAGCCAGTAGAAAAGAAGCTACAGCAACTGATCCTCTGCTAGCTGAAGCTCTGGGTGTTAGATTGGGTCTTCAAATGGCTATGGAACAACATTTGAAAGAGGTTATTATCTTAACTGATGCACTGATGGTGGTAAACTGTATTACTGGAAAGTCCTTTTTAGCGGCTATTGACTTAGTTATTGAGGACTGTAAAGCGCTGATGAACATGATAGGTTTTGTTACAGTGTCTCACATAGGTAGGCAGCTTAATATGGAAGCCCATAACATGGTAGGCGTAGCAAAAGCTGTAGGCTCAAAGTCCTGTTTGGGGCATGTCCCTTCTCTAGACTCCGTTTGAAGTTGTAATCCTTCTGTTTTCTTTCTCTGATATATATGTACATTTCAAAAAAAAAAAGCCGTAAAGGTTCAGAAGCTTAGCTTTACACCTAGAAGACGTGAGCACTACATAATTGCTCATGGACAAAATATAAGTTTGATCCTTTTTTTTTTTTGATAAAATTCGTTTTGCTCCTTTATCTTTTTAAAAGATTTATTTTAATCCTTAGTTATCAATCTTGTCCTGTCTTGTTATCCCGCTTATGTTAGGCCTTAGTTATCCCCTTCTGTCTTGTGGCTATTTGATTACTATATTAGAAAATATAGATGGACGCGTATAATAGAGAATAGAAAGAGATCATTAGTTAAATTCAAAACCAGTATAAAAATTAGGGAAAAGTGTGTATGCAACCTCTAAATTTTAACATATTTGAAAAGAGTTATAATATTTGAACATCCAATTTCAGACATCTCACTTACTTTTTATCTTCTTTGTATGCACACATCCCAAAAATACACCAAAAAACAAAAGGGACACCGTATGGTGTCCCAAATTTGGTGTTCAAGTATAATTTCCCATTTGCAAATAAACAACATCAAGTATTGATTCTTCCCAAACTAATTCTTAAAGGCTAAAATACATTTTTAGTCCTTTATCTATTGGTAAAAATTCGTTTTGGTCATTTGTATTTTAGAAGATTCATTTTGGTCCTTTATCTTTCAAACGTTACTTAAAATAGTCCTTCTATCATATCTGTTACCGGATTCCATTAATGACCCGACAAAGATAGGCCAGAATCTAGGTATTTCACCGGAATCTAGGTATTTCTTGTCAAAACCCCTTCCCCTTCATCTCATTTCTTCTAAAATCAAATTACGCACACTCAATCTTCTCAAACCCCTTCCTGTAACACCCTAGTTTTTACACATATGATTAATTATTTTATTTGGATGTTTATGTTTATTTTGTTATGTGGTTTAGTTTGAGTAATTGAATTACTCTCTTCAAATTATTTTATTGGGTGCGTCAGCACTGATTTATTTCAGTGAATGCACGCTTACTAGACAATAATTTACGTTATTGTTACTATTATTACCAGTACAGAAAAATGTGTTAAATAATATGATTAAGAGAAAAACATTTTCATATTTTCATTCTATTTCATTTTAGATTTGAAAATAAACTGGTTTGACATTAATCAGAGATAAAATGTTGGACCGTGGATTTTCTTAGTTGATCAATCCAACTATCAATCTCTACTTTATTTCAAAATTTGAAACTATATGTTTGTCACCTTTTATTTTTGGATTCAAAAACTAAAAACATGTTTATTTTTAGGCTTAATATCTATCACTCATTTTGTACCCACTAATACAAAAAAAACTAGAATTCTCTCGTAGAAACACGTAAACCCCCTCCCCCTCCCCCTCACTTTCTCTTTTCTTTCTGTGCTTTCTTCTTCCTTCCCTTCTTTCTCTCTTCTTCTTCTTCCTCCCTCTCAACCTCCATATCTTTTCCTTCCTTTTTGCTGCTTGGACGCGCGCCGCCCTTAGGAGCCTGCTGGCCGCAGCTCGTCGCTCGCTGGCTCGAGGAGACGACTGTGTCTCGGTTCTTCACGCTGCGACACCCTAAAACCCGACATCACATGGTTACCCGTTGCGGAAAAGAAACTTATTTAAAACGTTGGTCGCTTTCAGAAAATACCCTTTTATATAGGGTTACTGAAAAAGGGTACTCAATTCTTTTTTTGTTAAAAGAAGTTAAGAAAAGGTGGTGAACACTCAGAACATGAAAATAAACATCATACCTATAAATATAACTGTCCCACTTGGGATCCTAGGTTTGATTGCAAAACAGGCCTTGTCGAACTGGCCAACATACACTAAAACAGCTACTGAAGAAACAGGTAAAAAGAAACATCAAACCGGGGATAGGGAATTGGGTACAAGACTCAAAAGATGGTTCTAAAAGCCTAGGGACTATCGGGACAACTCCAAAAGCCGATGAACGATCTACCAATGCCTCCTGCATGCAGAGTGACCACAGACGCTACCCTCAGACGAGATATCAGATGTTGGATCGATAACGTCACCGCCATCGTCGATAGGGACGTCGTCATCTCCGGGATCCTGCGGATGGTACTCTGTCTCCTCCTCCTCCTCGTCCTCGACCTCTATCAGCTCAAGAGGTTCTTCCTCGGGATCCTCTTCGAGATCCTCCTTCATTGGATCCTCCGCAAGTGGTTCAACTGGATCAAAATGCTCATGAAGGAGACCGGTGACTTGTAGCGTATGAAGGTAGTACCATGGAGGTGGAAGCGCCGCAGTCCTCGTCTCGACGTTATGAATCCTTCGTACGGGCACTCCGTTAGCATTCATCTCGGTAGTCGTGACTGGTCCTCGATACGTCGCGGTCGTCGCACCCTCATGTATAGTCCAGTTCCCTGCCGTCCTAGCATGATCAAACACTTCGCTCCTCGAGCTCAACCGTGCCAAGGGAACATTCGGATCCATCTAAAAGCACACGCATACCCGATACAAGAAGAAAAGAACAGAACATACAGATGTGCAAGAGTGAGATACCGTCATAAGATATATCCCACAACAACCATATACATGATACATACATCACACAATCATATAAGCAGTTAAATCATGCATATACATAACATAACAGTGTTATATCAAAGGGTCTCAAACCCGCACAGTCAATCTTTGAAAATCCATTGCTCAATACATCCATTTCCGATTCTCCGGAATATCCATTGCTAGCAATTAAATAGCCTGACCAATCCTATAATAACACTTATATATTACGGTGCATTCCAATAACTCCATCAATCTCGTTCTTATGACAAGGTATGAACTGAGACACCCCATTGTGCCCCATTGTATTATTACATTAAAACCTTAATATTTATTTACTTAATCGCGCGCTTACTGTTGAAAATACGTAAAAATTTAAAACTTATTTAATTATCATATAACTTCTACAAATATAAAACACACCAAACTATATTGAATAAATACACACATAATTATCCTTTATTTTACACAACATTGTTTAGGGTATCCTCTCAGTAGGATCCCATATAGGTACTTATTTAAAAACAAATTGCTTATAACTAACAGAAAACAAAAACGTCATATATGACTCATTGGCCCTCAACTTACTACACTATATTATTAGGATCAGTCGATTGTTCTCCAGCGTCAGCTTCATACGGAATGTCATTCAACTCCTCCACCACCTCCGTCTCGTACAGGTTTTCATCCATCTCCTCAGCAACATATTCGTCCATCTGGTCTTCTAACGTAACAATATAGACATACATAAAAATACAGAAATAGGGAGATAAGAAACAGTTCTATCATCATAAGTGGAAAAGATTCATAGCATATAATACAATAATAGTCACAGACACGCATCACTCAAAATCAACAATCATCCTCAATTCACTATATCATCCTATACCCTCCAACTCATGCAACTAAACCTTTATGCTGACGTGGCCACTGCTAATCTTGTCATACATCCCTCGTTAGGAATGTCAGTCAGTCGTCCAAGTGACACGTTCCCAACACCGATGCACATTCTCATCCATGGTGAGAATGCTCATGCAAAGCAATGACACTATAGCTGCACAGTACCGCCGGTGCACACCCTGATTCTCTCTCTCAACTCAGTCAAGGGTGCTCATGCATAGCAATGACACTATAGTTGCACAACTTAAATTCTAATTTGGAACGGTCCACGAGAACTTCAGACCTCGTGTATCTCAAATACACGGTTATGAACAACAATGCAACATATGATTCTCACCGACTTTTATCAATAACAACCTAGTACCTCAAGCTTTTCCTCATAACCTCCACTTACATTCTATATCACATCACTTCTATACAATAATAGCGAGGCACTTCTAATTCATATTCAAAACTCTCACCCAAACAAAATACTTCCGAGCAATATATATCTTTCCTTAAAATCATCTAAGCATAATATTAAACCCAGGCAGATCATGCATAACACGTTAATCAATAGAATATTCAAACATCTCAATATCATATAAGGCGATTTATCACAACCAACTCATAATAGTCCAATCAAATAAATAACAAGGTCAGACTCTGTCACGGCCTAGCCGTGATAGCCATCACGACCGCGACAAACAACAAAGGCAAGTCAGATTCTGTCACGGCCTGGCCGTGATAGCCATCACGGCCGTGACAGACAACAAAGGCAAGAATTATACAAAACAGAACCTGTCACGGCCTGGTCATGACAACCATCACGGTCGTGACAGACAGCAAACATCCTCACTATCATAATTATTCAAAACACCGAAACAATACGTCACATGCAGATGGAATACCTCAACCAGCAGATCACAAATAGTCAAAATTACATAATTCAGACATCCTCAAATATGAATAATCAACCTACAGCGATAAACCTACAATTCCCAAATCGTCATTGGTATTACGGAAAAGTTTCCAATACGATTTTGGTATTGTTGATTACTCGACCACTAGTAGGGTTTAGGTCGCCCTACACCATTATTATAAATTATATACTACTTATCAGTTCCGACGATGGAATGGTTCTTTCTCCCACCTGAGTTATCACCGGAAACATGTACACGACAATCCTCGTTATCCCGCCACGAGTTAACACAACCACCTTCAACCAAATCAACAATAAAACAAGTCAAGAACTAAAAACATCCAGAATCCTACTACAAGGTCACGACTTCTAGGGTTTTGGGTGACTACAATTCTTAATCATGATTAAGTCATGGATTCATGATCCTTGATTAACCTAAACCATGGATTAGTCACTAAACAACTAAAGTTGAAACTCAAAACTTCCTAACTCTTTTATACAAGGATTCGGCCTTAACATGTTCATAGGGTTAGGGTTCTTAGTTTAATAAACCAACTTGGATTTATTAAGCATACATACTAATAGCTTGATTAACAAGATCATTAATGAAAACTATGAACAAAAACTCATCCAATCTCACCCATCTAGGGTTCGGCCAACATAGAGATTTTTGAGTAAAGATTTTCCTTTTAAGAAACTAACATGGATTAGAGTGTGCAGACATACATGCCATATAGAATACATGATCATACATGACAACACATGAACAAAACTTTACCAAACCTACTTTGATAGATTCGGCCAAGGCTAGCTTTTTAGGAAAGAAATTTTTGATTACATCATGCTCTTAGATTTAGATAATATGCATGATATCAAGAAGATAGAAAGTAGTTTCATCATCATAAGATTTTTCTAGAATTTATTATGATTTTTCAAAGTTCAAGACTTAGAAACTTGAAAATGGTGAACACATATGAAACAAACTTTGAATCAATAAACTTGATAAAGAACATAGGCATGATTAAGGAAGAAGATTAGGATTTACCTCTTGAAAATCAATGACAAAGGAAATCCAAGAAACTTACTTCACAAATCTATCACTAAAAGACTTATAACTTTAGGGTTTTTGAACAAATGACAATAGAAACTAAGTGAAAAGTGAGAGAAAGTATTTATAGAGATGGGTGGCGCCATCTTGGAAGGATCTAGAGATGATGAGTTGTCTTGTTTAAAGGATTGAAATGCAAATAATTCCTAAGGACCAATTTGCAAAGATTCCAAAAGTATAAGGACTAGTTTGCAATTTGCCAATAAATTGTCATGATGTCTCTTTGCCACATTTAATGTGAGCTTATCTTGACTAACTTTGGGCTGATTTTTGTCATAGATATTTTTAAGAAAATCAAGAAGGTTGAAGAAGGTTTAAGAATGTTGAAGAACAAAGTAGAAGAATGTAGAACATTCTAGAAAATCTTGGCTCATCCAAAAATAAATGAGGGCATCCTTCAATCCCTCATGGGCTTAGTAAATTTGGGCTTGGATTCATTTTTGTGGGGCCCACTTAAAGATTTAAGCATTAAGCTTGACTTAGGAAACTTGTATAGTTTCAAGTAGGCTTTATGGAATCAATCCATGAACTAGGAAATTTTGGGCTTCATAACCACATCCATTAGAGATTGGTAACAAGGATTCTAGCCCAATTCACTTGAAAAAAACTTAGAAACTAATTTAGGGACAAAAGGGTAATTAACAGAAAGTTAAGGGACTTAAGCGTAAAATTCCTAAATTTTCACTTTAACCCTGTAGAACCTTCTAGACTTAGAAATATGATTCATCCCCATGAATCATCTCAAAATCCTAAGATAAACTCTTTATCGGCTCTTAGAAACTCCAAAATCCCCTCCGTCGTCTACCCGATTACGTGTTTCACCCGGAAAACATAAATTATTTTATTTTTTTCCAAAATAATTCTAAAAATACAGAATTGTAGGAAATAAAATAATAATCTTAAGTCTTTCGTTCATGAATTAAAATTAGGTCTTTTGAGCAGTATAATTATACTGTCAATGGAATTCGTGGCCGGGTTTCGCCTGACTTTCCAACCTAAATTTTTATCGTAGCTTCCTACATTCAAGTAGGATTAAGTTGTAAACTCCATTTATTTAAAATAATTTTCTAAAACTCAAATAAATTTATAAACATATTTATATGTATTACTGTTATTTAAAACAGTGAAATACAGGGTGTTACATGAACCTATCCCATTCGAGAAGAAACCTTTACCACACTCGGCTAATAATAGTTATTCTCATATTAAAATACCTTATACTTGACAAAAATTTGGCAGCATTTCCCATCGGTCTCCAAGTACACGACTCGAGCACGGTGAGAATCACCGCGATCAAGTATGCACCAGGAGAACAAAAGGAAATGCATCAGACCGAGATTTCAACAAGTATAAGGCATTTGAACATTGAAATGACTATTGTACGAGTGTGAAAAAGGTTTTTTCTCAAACTATCCCACTTGTACAATTCAAGATTCAATACAATGAGCATGCGTGCCCTGAGAAGGTACGCATGCTCATTAATATTGAATCTCAAATAGGAAACTAAGGCTTTCGTAGCTTAATAATTAACTCTAGTAGAAAATAAAACCATTGACTTATAAGGATTGCAGCATACTTCAACAAATATATATTGAATCATATTTCAATACAAACTTAGATAAAATATAGTAGCAAACATCCTATTGAGTTCCGCTCTCCACTAACAAGTAACACATAATTGTCAAACACATGCATAACTTCTAAATTAGCAACACACAACAAGCATCCACCTTTTTGACAGGATCACATCCTATTGAGCTCTGCTCTCCACTAATGGCAATCAAGGCATAGAATTGACACATCCATCCTATTGAGCTCTGCTCTCCACTAACAAACAACATATAAAGTTTACAACCACATGCATCAATTTTAATCTACCAGCACACAACCAGCATCCTATTGAGCTCAGTTCTCCACTAACAAACAACATATTCAATTGCAACCACATGCATCATTTTTAATCTACCAGCACACAACCAGAATCCTATTGAGCTCAGCTCTTCACTAACAATCAACAAATCAATTCAAAGTCTTCAAGAACCACTAACAACAAAGAAAAAGATAGAGTATTTGACCTACCTCAACTCCAAGCAAATAGTGAAAACGGGTGATGACTAGCGCGGTTGTCAATCGACAAAGAAAACTGTAAGAAAAAATAATAACATCATCAAAGGCTCTTGTGATAAAAGTATAAACTTGGAAATCATTAACCTACTTGCACACTTGCCACTCATGAAAGTATAAACAAAACATTTTCATTACATATCAGTATCATAGCTTGTTTAAGCCGGGCATTGTTTTAGTGGCAAAGCAATAAAAAAAGGTATGTTATGTACTTCAACAACTTATATAAGTGTGTCCAAAGTGTGCTGTGTGCAGGTGGCGTGAATGGAAGGGAAGAGAGTGTGGGGAACTGATAGTGCAGGAACCCTAAACAGAGAGGTAAAATAAAAGAAGTAATAAAAAGAAAAGTGGTAAAATGGAGCAATGCACATGAGACAAACCAGCGTAGCATGTTCACCAAGATGACTTGCGAAAACTATTAGCCAATAAATATTGCAACACGGATGAGCTTACATATTGCAACGTAAATCAATACAAACTTAGATAAAATATTATAGCAAACATCCTACCGAGCTCCGTTATCCACTAACAAGTAACACATAATTGCCAAACACATGCATAACTTCTAAATTATCAGCACACAACCAGCATCCTGCCTTTCGGACAGGATCACATCATATTGAGCTCCGCTTTCCACTAACAAACAACACATAATGGCAAACACATGCATAAATGATAAATTATCAGCACACAAATCCTATCGAGCTCTGCTCTCAACTAACAGACAACACAACTTGACATTACACATTACAGATACCACACAAATCAAGGCATAATAAAGATGTAGTTAACTTACCTCAGCTCCCAACAAAGAATGGAATTAGTGACAAAGATCAAGGAGTGCTGCAAGTGATTAAATTCAACAGCCTGTTCAAAAATATATGATTAATTTCAATTCACAAGTTTATGGTAAATATATATTGAATAAAATTGGGTAAATTTCATTTAACTAGCTGCAAATAAATCTTAACAAACTACAACGTGGGTAGTAAGGACACATAGGAACATGTGGAAACCGAGAAACTTATAAGACTTCAAACCATTTCCCATTATTTTCTAGTTGGATCTCTTTATGCTTGGCTAAATGAGCATCACAATTTTGTATGGTCAATAAGCCACAATGTTGGTGTCCTGTTTTAGTGAAAGGGAAGCTAATATTGCCACGATATCCACAATAAAATGAATGTGGACATTCTCCTTGATACCCTTTCCCATCTCCAGCCACAAATAGAAGTTGCATACGTTGAGAAACCGAAAGGAAGTGATATTTATAAAGTGGAGACATCCTAATTCCTCACTACGAGAAAAATCAATTGGAACCAAACAACAATTTCATTCTCCAAAGCAAATTTATCTTATTTGGTTCTTTCTCCTTCTTCATAATGTAGCACCAACTTGAATTACTTGATAAACCATTTGAGTTTGAAAATGACATTGAAGACTAGTTGAAATGAAATTCATGGAAGATAGAGGTGTTAGATGAGGTAGATAGCCATGTAAAGAATTAATTTTCTCCAATTGACTAGCAGCAGAAAGACTTTGACTTTTGGACTCTATTCTTTCTCTTACATTATATCAATTTCTCTTACAAAATCATTAAATTGTTTGTTATGCAAATATTTTGAATTTAGAAATCTAGAAATATGAAACAATGAAATAACAAAAAAAAATTATAGGAAAATGTTAGTAGTTAGTTATTATGTTAATTTTTCTCATTTGCCAAGGTTTGAACCTTGGAACTTTTACTCCTCCAACTCAATTTACCGTTAACTCAAATCACTTGAACTACCCAACCCCCTAACAATGAAAGAACAAAAGAATTCAAAGTTTGCAAAACTGCAAACACATGGGTGATTAATAGCAAAACTTAAATATTTTAAGGACATTACTAAGAAATAGAACAATAAAACGTCATATTTAGATCCTTTCCAGTGATGCATCCAAAAGTTTTATACATATATCGCATAGGTATTAGGAGTTTTAACATGCATCTAACAGTCAGGATAAATCAATGCATCCATTGAACGATACATTCTTGTTGGAGAGAGACGGAAGAGAACTTGGCCGGAGAGGTTCTAGACTCTAAATATCATAATTCAAAAAGTTGTTTGATAGTCATCTTACCATAGTCATCTCCTAAATGGCATGCCATGTTAGTGCACAAAGGAGGCTCGTGGCTGTACATGCTAATGTAATGGGAAGTAATATCTACTAGCTAAGCTTAGGAAAATGTAAGAGCTAAGCTATTATTGAAAAATACTAATTTCATTCATCATCTTTCTTCTCTATTATTCATTCATCAGATATCTACATATATATAGCACCCTGAGCATAACAGAAAACAAGCCTAATCAAGAAGTTCATATATGCAACTGAATCTAACAACAAATGCAAAACAGAATTGGTGACTAGTGTAGTGACTCATCATAACAGAAAACCTGCAAAACCTGCAAACAGAGCCTGCAAACCAAATCAAACCTGCAAAGAGAGAGAGACAGAGGGAGAGAGAGACGCGAGTGAGAGAGAGAAGGAGAGGGAGAGAAAGACGTATGCTTACTGTGTGGAGGAGGTAGTGGCTGGAGAGGAGGTGGTGGCTGGAGCTCGCGAGTGAGGAAGAAGGAGAGAAACGGTGAGAGAGAAGGAGAGATTCGGGAGAGTAAGGAAGAAAGGGGGCTGCACTGGTTTTAGGGATTTCATTTTTAGCGACCGAATTATTCGGTCGCTAAATCGGTCGCTAAATCGGTCGCTAAATGGGTTAATTTAAAATTTGAATTCATAAATTTAGAGACCGATTTAAAATCCGGTTGCTAACACGCTCTATTTTAATTTTTTGCGTGCCGTTTAGCGACCGATTTAATATCGGTCACAAAGATAGATAAAATTTAACCGTTGCATTTAAATCGGTCGCCATTTCGGTCGCTAAAAAGTCAGCAGTTTTTGACTTTTACTTTCCTTTATTTTGCGACCGAAATAGAGACCGATAACTCTGCTATGCTCTATTTCGGTCGCAGTATCAACTCTAATCAGTGTTTGATTTAGATCCTACAATCGGTCGCCATTTCGATCGCAAACAGCAACCAACAAATTCGGTCACTATTTTCAGTCGGTAAATAACCTTTTTTTTTTTTGTAGTGTATCAACGTCGTTTTCCACTGGAGAAGAATTAGAGTTGGTCAATCTCTAGCCCACCGGGCAGTTGCCTCCATACCCTCATGCATTTCAGGTCTCAGGACGAGCAACGTCACATGTGCCTCTGAACCGGTCACATGGACTGACTCCCAGATACTACCTTGTATCTGATATGTAAGAAAGCACGTCTGCCTGGGGAAATGCACATGAGAAAATATTTTATTCAAAAGGTTTTCTTTGTGTTAATTCTTTTTCGCTGTCGCAGCTTAAATCACAACGCTCGAGACCGGTGCACCAATCCTAGGCTTGTGGTCGTAGAAAACAACATTCACCGTTAACAGCGTTCATCACAACGTGGTTAGGACACATAGTCCACAACAACGTGGTTAAGACACATAGTCCACCACAACGTGATTAGGACACACAATCCACAACAACGAAATCAGAACGTACTATCCTCGATTTCGAGAATTGGACTCTTAGTCCAGAACATCATGAATAGGACCCATGGCCCCGAGTTAACACTGATCCAAGATCACGTGCGTAAAACTGAATACTAGAGGTGACGTCTCGCGTAATAGATTCCCTTTCTTAAGTACTTATTTTTCGTTCAGTGAAAATCAAATTCAAAACCGAATCCTCGATAACCTATGCAGGCTATCAGAAAGTTTCTAAAACATTTAGGAGAAAACCTTTTCTTTGAAAATCTTTTATAAAGCATCTTTGAAATACTTTTATCTTTGAAAATCCCCAATAGGATATTGCCAAATAATCTTGAAAGTTTTCACTTGTAGACACATAGTTCGAAAAGGATTTTTCTCTTGTATAACAATAGTTCACCAAAACCATTTCAACATTTAAAACAAGTACTTTAAGTTAATGATCTTTTGGAAAAGAACACCAATCCTTTCATCTTCAAAGCTTATTAAGGTTTTTAATCCTTATAACATTTGAGCACAGATACAAGTCTGGCTTAGCAAACTTTCAATCAACAACAGTATATATTCTCAATTCAATGCTAATATCACAGTTGAAAGCAGTTCATCACAGATATGCATTATAATATTTAGAATAGACACAGTTCAACATCAGATAATATCATAACAGTTCAAGTACATTAGATAACCAAGTAACCTCAATCAACATATAAATATCCAGTTAAACACATACACACATGCATACAGTTATTGAATATCTTTAGGAAATCCCCTCTTACCTCATGTTGGAGTTAAGAGTTTTAGATTTGAAAAGAAGGTTCACGAACGTCCTCGCTTCTCCGGCGATGGAAGTCTAAGGTTACCAACATAAAATCATGATTTTAAAAAAATCAACTCGAGAACACTAACCACAAGGTATAGGTTCAGTTCATACAATAAACTAGGATTAGGGGTTTCCGAAATTTATGCGACTCTTGGGTTTATGATCCTTAAGTGCTAGAAGTTCATAAACAAAAATCTTTTAACAAATTTGAATTAAAAATCCCACTAAGTACTTGACTTAGGGTTTCGGCCAAGCATAGGTAAATAGGCTAGGAATTTCTAAACTTTCCAATCTCTTTAGGTTAGCATCCGTACATAGTAAGAAGCTTGAAACCATGATCATTTTGGAAAACGGAAAAATCAAATGTCTTAGACCATGAACTCTTAGGTTCGACCTTAACAAGTTTGTGAGGTTAGAGATCTTTAAATCATCCAATCTTTTGGACATTGCATCCTTTAACATGAAGGAGCTTTAATCCATAATCATCTTGGAAAACAAAATAAAATAACACATCCTTGGTCAAATGTTACATTCGGCCATCATAGGAAAATAAAGAAAGACAATATTTTAAACTTTCCAATCACTTAGACATAGCATCCTTTAACATGAAGGAGATTTTTAGTTCATGATCACTTTGGAAAACAAAACTCAACATCTTTGCCATAACCATTTAAGGTTTCGGCCTTTTCAAGAAATAGGGGTTAGAAATCTTCAAACTTTTCAATCTCTTGGACTTAGCATCCTTCTATATTAAGGAGTCTTAATCCATGATCATTTTGGAAAACAAAACTTAAACATCATTGCCTTAAAACTCATTGGTTTTGGTCTTTACATAAAAATAGGGTAAAAATCTTTAAACTTTCCGATCACTCAGAGACATAGCATCCTTTAACATAAGGAAGCCTAGGTCCATGATCATCTTGGAAATGAAACTCAAATACAAACTCATACATGTAAAAGTTGAAACAAGATTCACCTAAACCATATACATGGTTTCAGCCTCCTTAGGAAGAAGAGGTTAGGAAACTTTGTTTTACACAACCTTTTAGTATGTGATAGTATAAGTAAATACAATAATATAGAAAGTGGTTTCAACTCAAAAGGAGTTTTCTACCATTTTTGAGAGGTTTTAGAAGTTAAAAGCACATAAAGGACATATGAAGAAAACTTTGAAACAAAATATGAAACTTTGAAAAAGAACTACATAGAAGTATTACCCTTAACAAGATGAACAACTTTGAAGAAGAACTCTAAGAGAAAAGCTTGATAAAAATGTAAACTTTGTAAGAGAGAAGAAGAAGAAGAAAAGAAGAAATGTAGCAACAACCAAAAATCAAGAAATCAATTACACATGATCAAACACACATTCTAATTTGATCTAAACACTTAATATTATTACCAAACAAGGTCATTTTCAAAGAAAATCATGTTTGGAGCTTAATCTTCACAATACCCTTTGAGGAAACTTTGTTTTGATTAAATGATCTTGAAAAAGAACTTAGGAATCATCAATTAAGAGTCCTAATTGCACTAAATCATAATGAATTTCACAAAAAAAGAACCAAATTCAAATAAAATCAAGTTGGGGTTTAGGGTTCCTAAATACAATTTGGGGAAAACTCATTTTAACTAAAGAATAATGAAATTGGTTTAGGGAAAAACTAATTCACATTCCCGATTTCATTAAATTAGTGTTAATTTCACATTTTGAAACTAAATCAAAAGTTAGGGTTTCAAAATTAATTTGGGGCTTTTACAAACTAGAAGAGAATCGAGGGTAAAACACTTACCCAAGGTAGAAGAAGATGAGAACATGGTGGCTGGAAGTGGTGGTGATGCGACGATCGGAGAGCAATGGCCAGAAACACGAATTGAGTCACGTGGCTGCCCGGTCCGCATCGAGCGGCTGCTGGACTGCGTCTCCATGGTGGCGACGTGCGTTCTCAGTGGTCAGAACAGAGACCCAGCGGTGCGCATCTGACGGTGGAGTTCGCGGTGACGGTGGAAACGATTTACACGCGTGGGGTGAAACTTGGTAGCGACGGTGGTCGTCGCCTTGCTCCTGGTGGTGATCCGGTGACACTCGGACCGGTGGCGGACGGAGCCATGAGCTAGGGAGGAGGAAGAGAGAGATGGAGTGAGGAGGAAGAAGAGAAAAAGAAAGAAGAAAGGAGAAAGAAGAAGTGGGGGGGGGGGGGGGGGGGGACGAGGGGAATCGTGCTGTGTTAGGAGAGGAAGAGAGAGAATTCTAATTTTTTGTATTACTGGGTACAACATGAATGATACTTATTAAGCCTAAAAATAAACATGTTTTTAGTTTTTCAATCTAAAAATAAAAATTGATAAATATATGATTTCGAAATTCAAATTAGAGTAAAGGTTAATAGTTGAACTGATCAACTAAGAAAATACTCGCTCCAAAAATTTAATCTCCGATTAATGTCAAACCAGTTTATTTTCAAATCTAAAATTAAATAGAATGAAAATATGGAAATTCTTTTCTCTTAATCATATTATTTAAAACATTTTTCTATACTGGTAATAATAGTAACAATAACGTAAATTGTTGTCTAGTAAGCGTGCATTCACTGAAATAAGTCAGTGCTAACGCACCCAATAAAATAATTTGAAGAGTGCAATTCAATTACTCAAACTAAACCACGTAACAAAATAAACATAAACATCCAAATAAAATAATTAATCATATGTGTAAAAACTAGGGTGTTACATTACTACCCCTCTTAAAAAAATTTCGTCCTCGAAATTTCATAGCTCGAAACTAAACAGGATTTTGTAATCACACCTTGACCCTAAAATCTTACTTTGTATTCTCGTCACTTCATTCCTTTCATCTATAACTCTATAACAGGATCGATTCTTATGTCATTCTGTTTATCCTTTAACTACATCTGAGCCTGAGTTGCACATGATAAACCTTGCGTCAAGAACCTAAGAAATTCAATCTTCTTATTGAAATTGAACCTTACCACATACAACATAGTCCGTTCCCTTCTTAATTCCTCCAGAATCTTTTTCCTTCTTCGATTTCATATCAATCATTTGCCTCTCATTTTCAATTTGGTTATCAAGCCCGTTAATACCCTGGTTTAAGAAATTTCACATGCACATCTACCCTATCACCCAAGGAAAATACCCTACAACTCCTAATAATTTCCTCCATCTAAAGGCAGAGCTATATCACTTATGCAAGGAAGTGCTTGTGTCATATATGCCCATATCTTATATATTTGTAGCCGAGAAAAGAGATTATAAAACAGAGTTTCTCTGAGGCCATACCCCCTAAGAGTTTCTCTGAGGCAAAGCCAAGAAATCCAGGTGGACACTCCCCAATGGCAATCTTGGATTTAAAATGTCCAGTTTCCACTGTGGATCATCAACCACATATTTACCAGAATAGGACCTCAAAGATTAGAAACATTTCGCCATAGCTTATCACACTCGAAAGACATAATCAAAACCTAATCATTTCTTGCCTCAAAATTAGTCCGCTAGCAAAACTTCTTCAACACCTTATCCTCACGACGAACATCAATTTCAACATTAACTCTCCATATATATCAACTTTCAACCCAAAGCACACAATTGTAGTGTTAGTTTCCTTTGGACTTATTCCACCACTCCAAATTTCATCATGGTCAGACCTTTCAAACTTTAAAACAAAGTTCTCAAACTCTTCTCACAACTTAGTTTCTTGAGAACTCCTCTTTACTATTTCTGTTCAGCTTAAGGAAAACTACTATAGATACTTTTCCGTTAATCCTCGGACTCACGAAGTCAACATTAACCATAAACGTTGATCACTACACTAAATTCCTTTAATGATATATATGCCTCGATCATGATAAGGTCCATTGTAATCATCTCACTCAATGATGTTGAACTTAAGGGTTCTCATAGTACCATTCACATCTATACATTAATGAAGCTCCTATCAACTCTGGTTTGTCCTACCATAGAGATGATAAAAATTAGGTACCACACTATCTCCCAACTAACATGCTAAGGATAGGTCATCTCATTACTTATCCATCCCGCTGAGGATGATCAGTTGGACTTAGCCTCAACACTTAAAGAAAACTTAACCGACACACGTTGATAAAATTTAGTTTTTCATCTGAAACAACAATTGAAGATACTCCATGAAGTCTGAACAATCCTCTGATACATTATTCGGTTTACTAACACTGCATAGTGGATCTTAACTTGTAAGAAGGGTGCAGACTTCACCAGTCGATCCACGATCACTTGAATTCAAACAAGACTCATGTAGATCTTCAGCAAACTCATAACAAAGATTCAAGGAATGCCAGTATCTTAACAAGGAAGGTCTCAATTGTTAAACTATCCCTTTTTCACTGTACTCGACTAACTCTGACATCTTGATGTGGAGATACCCAACTCATGACTGATGAGATAGGTCACACATTGATGACAGTTAGAGAATATGTAGAACTAAGATGATCAACGACGACAAGTACTTTCGAACCGTAATAAGACATGACTTTGGTGATCATAAAATAATTTCTCAAGAAAAGAAATTTTTCATGATTTCACTTTCACATAAGCATAGAAAAGAATTTCATTACTTTGAAGGATACAGGAACATCCAGTATGGAAAAAGATCCTTCCATCAGGTTCGTGGGTGTAAAAATGCATGATCAGTACACATTTACAAACATGTATCTAATAAAGTTCATTCTTCCACAAGAATCTTCCAGCAGATTTAAGGAATCAAGGGTGAATAATTTCTAATCCAAAGAGGATTAATTCTTATTCTTAGTACAAAGAATTTACAAAAAGATGACTTTCAGCTCTACCAAAAATAGAAGCAACGAAACTAAGTTTCACCAAGAAACTTCTGCTATCACGAAATTATGTGTTATAACTCAAGAAATAGTCATAACCACTTCTCTCAACAAAATGTGAAAGTATCCAGACCAATGGATTCCGTTAAATCAATTCACTCAAATGTCTAATACATCGAGGGTTATTTATAAGTGTGAGTACGACTTCTCACAAACAAAGAAATGAATAACTTGAAATTTATGAAATAACTAATTCATGAGTCCTGACAGATTTCAAATTAAAATCGAGAAATTTGTTTGACACCTACAAACTTCACCGTTGTGATTATCTAATACAACCATAGGATTTGAGAAATAAATGTCAACTGACAAACACAAGAGAATCAAAGGGTACAGTGGAAAGTTCCTTAATCACGAGAAACTCACCGAAGATCGAAAATCCACTCGATTCGTCTTGGTTCCAATCAACATACAAGTCTTTCTAGCCATGCTTAGTATGACCACCTTGAATTGGGTACGATCCCGGACAACTTAATCAATCGGTCAAACGTAAAAAGGGTTTATCTTTCTTCATACATTGAGTTGACGACGCAAAATCTTAGATAGGTCATCACTCCAATCTGGTAATAACTCATCTTCAAGTCGATCTTTGAGTAGACGACAACTCCTCGCAAATGATTTACCAAATCAACTACGCAATTCAGAGAATACTTGTTCATAATTTGTCCTTTTAATCAGTTGTCAAAAATCCACACGAGGACACGAGCCTTCACACAACATTGGTGCTTCACAAGGAAAACACTTGGTCTAAAAAACGGTTCAGACCACCGATCTTTCAGTTGAATCGAGTCATCCAACTCATTTTAACTTTGTAGGCAACATCCTACACAAAGCGACAGAGATCTGAACGAATCCAGAAACTAGATCAATCTAAAATCAATGTCCTTTGCTAACCATAAACCTAGAATATTTGCAGGGAACACTCCCAAAAAAAACCCTTTACACAAGCACCTTGTTTCTAATGTCTGACACAATTCGCAAGGATAATCGAATGTCATATCCGAACCCAAGTAACATTCAAGATCTACGGTCTCCCAGGACATAAAACCCTTGGAAAACCATCAAGAAAACATATACTTGGGCGTCAACACACATTACTTCAACAAGAAACAATTCAAACAAGAACCAACCAGAGATCACACAACAAAAACTTAACAGACCTATTCCCCAAAGATCCCGAAAGACTCAACCAGCTCTGATACCACTTGTAACACCCCCACTAGGTATTACTACATAACACATGCGGAATTTAAATTAAAAGGATAATTTACTGGTTGCTTTCAAAAAATAATTTATATAAGTACATAAGCGTCTGAATTTGGGTATAAAAATTTGTCACGACTCCAAACCTAAGCCTTGATCGGCACACCGGTTTACAATCCTAGCCTGACAAGTCTATTTGATTCAGAGATATACTTGAATAAAAGCTAGTATTTTTACAAAAATTTCGACAGAGTCTCCTCTATAATTCGAACATCCCAGGTAAAAGAACACCTGCTAAAATAATTACATTTTCATTCCAGAATTCTAGTTACACCAAATACTACCAGGCAGTAATATACTAAAAATAGTTACATCAATAAGTTATACATGACCAAAAGGAAAAACGTAGGTTTTCATTCAAAAGAGATGCTCTCTGAACCGTAAACATTCCATTTTAAAATAAAGACTCTATGAGCCATACTCATACATACTTATCAAAAATCTAAGTCTCAAACCCTAAGATGGTCGTTCTAAAAGTTATTCCTGAGGAAAACTCACGTGGTCATTCCACAATCTAATACTTCATCAAACAACTAGATCTAATTCTTCGAGTGACTTAGGAAGACTCCTCTGCACCATCTGTACTAAAGTACCCAGGGTAAAATAGCGAACCATAAGAAACTTGATATATCTGTAAGGGTGAGATACCGATAAATGGACATATCACACAACAACCATATACACCATAGATACATCACCTCAGCACATTAACATTTAATTATTATTCAAAGATAAAATGACAAGTGTTATATCAGTGGGTCTCATACCCGAACAATCAGTTTTATAAAGAGAATGCATGAAACTTCAATAATTAGGCTCTAAACTTAATCTCATGAGATACCAACACCGTTTTATTATTAAGAAAGAAAGAGTTGATCAGGCTCATACGCCCCGTTTGGCAAGTTGTCTCCGTCACCTCTTGCACCCGGATCAACATCATCACGAATCCCTTATAACGGCCATTCAGATGTATACCTCATCGAATACCACATCTTAAGCGGGTATTCGGTTAACTCAAGCTCGTCTGCTAAGGGGAAATGCATATGAATAAAAGATTTTTCATTATTGAGACTGTTCTTTATGTTCACTCTTTTCCATTGTCGAAGCCTAAAGCTAACGACTATTCACAATTTTTATTACTTGAAAATCAATAACACATGATGCGCAGTCCGAGTGCTCTATCACAACACCTTAGTCCGAGTCCGCATTCCAAGGTTGTGGTCGTAGAAACAATTATGATTTTATCCATGTTTTAGTTCAACATGATAAGGACTCCTAGACCATAACAACGAAATTAGGACACACAGTCCTCAATTCAAAAATTAGGACTCCTTGACCATAATATCACGATTAGGACCCTTGGTCCATAATTCTTGACACAGATCCCAGATCCCGTGCATACAACTGAATACTAGAGGTGACAGCTCGCGAAATAGTATTCTCTTTCACATGTGCCTACTTTTCGCTTAGTAAAAATCAAAACCAAAACAAAACCTCGGTCACTTATCCAAGTAACCGGAACGTTTCTAAATCATTTATGAGAAAATCCTTTTCCTTTGCAAAATCTTTTCTAAAACATTTAGGAAATTCGTTTGTTTTGGAAATTCCTTGATGGAATAAAGTCAAATATTTTCAAAGGGTTTTTCCTTCATAAAACCTATAGTTCGAAAGGGTTTTCTCTTGTACAAAACTCTTGATCATAAAAAGGTAGTTTCCTTCAACTTAAAATCACTTCAACATTTTTCTAAAAACAAAGATCTTATTCTTCTGAAGTAAGCACTTTAAACAAGGAACTTTTATAAATGAACCCAAAACTTTCAAAGTTCTATTCAAGGCTTATTAAGGCTTTTAATCCTTATAGTCCTTGAGCACAGACTCAAGTCCGGCTTCTCAAACTTCAATCAACAGTAATATATTCACAACAATAATAATATTATAGTTAATGACAGTTCATCACATATATATAATTCATAACACCTTAAAGCAAGTAATGTTCAACTCCAAGTAGTAACCACAATAGTTCAAGTAAACAAGTTATCCAAGTATTGGCTCAATATCACGATAATATTCACAACACTCAATTAAACACATACACACATGCATATAGTCATTGAGTATCCCTAGGCAAGCTCCCCTTACCTTTGAAGACAAGTAAAGGATCCTCGTCTTAATGCTCACGTTAGCTCCAAGAGTGTAACTATCAACTCCATCAAGTAAGCATAGCCGTGTCAAACGTCTCAAAGAGGGAATCCAACATCGCGCAACAACCAGAAATCAAGAAATCAATTACACATCATCAAACACATATTCTAATTTGATCTAAACACTTAATCTTAATACCAAACAAGGTCATTTTCAAAGAAAATCATGTTTGGAGCTTCAGCTTCACAATACCCTTTGAGGAAACTTTGTTTTGATTAAAGGATCATGAAAAAGAACTTAGGAATCATCAACTAAGAGTCCTAATTGCACTAAATCATAATTAATTTCATAAAAATAGAAGCAAATTCAAATAAAATCAAATTGGGGCTTAGGGTTCCTAAATACAATTTGGGGAAAACTCATTTTAACTAAAGAATAATGAAATTGGTTTAGGTAAACACTAATTCACAGTCCCAGTTTCATAAAAATAGTGTTAATTTCACATTTTGAAACTGAATCAAAAGTTAGGGTTTCAAAATTAATTTGGAGCTTTTACAAGCTAGAAGAGAATCGAGGGTAAAACACTTACCCAAGGTAGAAGAAGATGAGAACATGGTGGCTGGAAGTGGTGGTGACGGCGGCGATCAGAGAGTGGTGGCCGAAAACGTGAACTGAGTCACGTGGCTGCCCGATCCGCATCGAGTGTTCTCGGTGACCGGAACGGAGACCCAGCGGTGCGCATCTGACGGTGGAGCTCGCGGTGACGGTGGAAATGATCTACATGCGTGGGGCGAAGCTTGGTCGTGATGGTGGTCGTCGCCTTGCTCCTGGCGGCGATCCGGCGAGACTCGGACCAGTGGCGGACGGAGCCGTGAGCTAGGGAGGAGGAAAAGAGAGATGGAGTGAGGAGGAAGAAGAGAAAAAAAAAAGAAGAAATGAGAAAGAAGAAGTGGGGTGGGGAAGAAGGGAATCGTGCAGTGTTAGGAGAGGAAGAGAGAGAATTCTAATTTTTTGTAGTACTGGGTACAAAATGAGTGATAATTATTAAGCCTAAAAATAAACATGTTTTTAGTTTTTGAATCTAAAAATAAAGATTGATAAATATATGATTTCGAAATTCAAATTAGAGTAAAGATTAATAGTTGAACTGATCAACTAAGAAAATACTCGGTCCAAAAATTTAATCTCCGATTAATGTCAAACCAGTTTATTTTCAAATATAAAATTAAATAGAATGAAAATATGGAAATGTTTTTCTCTTAATCATATTATTTAAAACATTTTTCTGTACTAGTAATAATAGTAACAATAACGTAAATTATTGTCTAGTAAGCGTGCATTCTCTGAAATAAGTCAATGCTAACGCACCCAATAAAATAATTTGAAGAGAGTAATTCAATTACTCAAACTAAACCACATAACAAAATAAACATAAACATCCAAATAAAATAATTAACCATATGTGTCAAAACTAGGGTGTTACAAAGCACATGTGAAAGAGAATACTAGTTCGCGAGACGTCGCCTCTAGCATTCAGTTTATGCACATGATCTGGGATCCGTGTCAAGGATTATGGGCCAAGGGTCCTAATCATGATATTATGGGCTAGGAGTCCTAATCTTGGAATTGAGGACTGTGTGTCCTAATTTCGTTGTTATGGGCTAGGAGTCCTTATCATGTTGAAATAAAACATGGATAAAAGTATAATTGTTTCTACGACCACAACCTTGGACTGCGGCATCGGTCTAAAGTGTTGTGATTGAGCACTCGGACTGCACGTCCTGTGTTATTGATTTTCAAGTGATGAAAATTGTGAATAGTCATTAGCCTTGGGCTTCGACAACGAAAAAGAGTGAACACAAAGAAAAGTCTCGATAATGAAAAGTGTTTTATTCATATGCATTTCCCCTTGGCAGACATGCTTGAGTTACCGAATACCCGCTTAGGATGTGGTATTTGATGATGTATACATCCGAATGGCCGTTATAACGGATTCTTGATGGTGTTGATCCGGGTACATGAGGTGACGGAGACAACTTGCCAAACGTGGCGTATGAGCCTGATCAACTCTTTGTTTCTTAATGATAAAACGGTGATGATATCTCCTGAGATTAAGTTTAGAGCCTAATTATTGAAGTGTCATGCATTCTCTTTATAAAACTGATTGTTCGGGTATGAGACCCACTGATATAACACTTGTCATTTTGTCTCTGAATAATAATTAAATGTTAGTGTGCTGAGGTGATGTATGTATCGTGTATATGGTTGTTGTGTGATATATCCATTTGTCGATATCTCACCCTTATAGATATATCAGGTTTCTTCTAGTTCGCTGTGGTACCCTGGGTACTTTAGTACAGATGGTGTAGAGGAGTCTTACTGAGTCACTAAGAGACTTAGATCTAGTTGTTTGATGAAGTATTTGATTGTGTAATGACCACATGAGTTTTCCTCAGAAGTAACTTTTAGAATGACCAGCTTAGTGTTTGAGACTTAGATTTTTGATAGTATGTATGAGTACGTCTCAGAGAGTCTTTGTTTTAAAATGGAATATTTATGGCTCATAGAGCATCTCTTTTGAATGAAAACCTAAGCTTTTCCTTTTGGTCATGTATATCCTATTAATATAACTATTTTTAGCATATTACTGCCTGGTTGTATTTGGTGTAACTGGAATTCTAGAATGAAAATGTAATTATTTTAGCAGGTGTTCTTTTACCTGGGATGTTCGAATTACAGAGGAGACTCTGTCGAAATTTTCGTAAAAATACTAGCTTTTATTCAAGTATATCTCTAAATTAAATAGGCTTGCTAGGCTAGGATTGTAAGCCTATGTGCCGATCAAGGCTTAGGTTTGGAGTCGTGGCAAATTTTTATACCCAATTTCAGATGCTTATGTACTTATATAAATTATTTTCCGAAAGAAACCAGCAAATTATCTTTTTAATTTAAATTCCGCATGTGTTACGTAGTAATACCTAGTGGGGGTGTTACACTTCCCATTTCATCTCATTTCTCTTGAAAACCCTTACCCCTGGAATTCATCCGTTCTCTCTCTTCTTTCTCTTTCTTCTTCTTCTTCTTTTCGAAAATCCTGTTTTGCATCAACAATGATTACCTTGTCTTCAAGAACAAAATCAAGTGGACCGATTCTTTGTTCCCTTTCACACTCACCCTTGAACCGTCTAAGCCTGAACATGCGTAGATCTGTGATGAAGAACTCGTTGGTTAGGATTGGAGGAGTAGGTGAAAATAGACCTAACAACGTTGATTCGTCCGTCTTCGTACCAATAGAAGAGGAGATCGGCATTTGAACCCAGATCGAGTCTACTCGGCGTTATGTCCAAGGCTGACGAGGTTCTTTGATTTTTTCTTACTTATACAATGCAAGATTTCTTTTCTGATGATTGCATGGATTGGTTGAAATTTTTCTTCACTGGCTTAGATGGTATTGTCTTTGTGATCGTTTGTTGGTTCAATTGGAAGGCTATAGGAACGATTCTGTTTTCAATGACAAAAGTGGAGCACCTGGTATTCTATTAGCCAAATAAAATCTCTGCAAGAAACTATTAACCTTTATTGTGGGCAGCAAGATAAGGTTTCGGTTTATAGAGAGGTGCATTAGATACCTCCTTCTGATAACACTACAAAGCTTATGTTGATGGGAGTAGTTTTGGGAATCCTGGAAAATCTGGTTTTGGGTTTTTGTGGCTTACTCTGGAACATGTAGGGAGAATGGATTCTTGGCTTTATAGGTTCGTGTAGTATTACATCTAATATGAATGTTGAGTTGCTTGCCATCTATCATGGTTTAACTTTAGCTTGGAATTCGAAGGCTGGAGATGTGGTGTGTGAATCTGATTCGAAGGTGGATTTATCCTTGATTATTGATAGCTCTCCCATTTTTCATGCTTATGGTCCTCTTATCAATAGAATCAGGAATTTCATCTCTTATTCTTGGAGGCTTCTTTTCCAGCACACCTTACGTGAAAGGAATGTCTGCGCATACTGGCTTGCAAAATTTTGAGCTTGCAGGAATGATGCTTTGGTTACTTGGACTACATGCCAGTGGCAGACACACTCATAAGTCAATATGGTCACATGAACACCCTGGACTTTTTTTTTATAGTACCCTTATACCTTTTTTTTTGCCCTCAATGATGATACAAAATTGCACCCATGCCACTCATTTGTCTCATTCTAATACTTTGGACCACTCCTCACAAGCCACACTACCAGTTTGACCCCACGACCAAGACCCATGCACAAAACCCACAACAACTCCAACTCCATCATCGGAACCCTCAATCCAGCAGAACCGCGGCCGGCCGCCACCCACCGCCATAGACGCCGACCCTCTGTTGTACGAGATCGACGAGCCTCCCCCTCTCTCTCGTCACTCATCTCCCAGTCTCTCACAACCCTCTGCCTCTCTCTCTCCATCGTCGCTCATCTGTCACAGCGTTGCGCCACTGTCCGAGTGGGAGACCCTCCGTCCATAATCCAGATCTGTACCTTCCTGTTCCTGGCTTTCCCCCTCAGTCTCGACAACTTCAGTCTTCCCTTTAGGTAAGTTATTCAAACTCTTTCCATTTTCTTTTTTTTTTTGAGCTCTTAACAGTCAGCTTCAAGTAGGTTAGCTGGTTAGGGTTAATTTGATAGTTAATTTGGGGGTTCTTGAGTTCTTCTACTGTTCTATGATAGTTAATTTGATATGTTAAGGTTAAAATTGGGGGGGTTTGTAGTAACTATCTTATTTTATCAAATTGATTTGTTAGGCATGAAATTAAATGTGTTAATTATGTTTCTTCAATTGCAGGAGATAATGGAAAAAATTTTGAAGTGGAGATTACCATCAAATAAGCAACTGTCTTCATTGAAATCGTCTGAATCAAGTCTCCAACAACAAAGAGTTGAAATTAATTTATAAGAATTGCCATCAAATCCAGGAAAAAGAATTAAAATTTCATAATATCATCCTAATGATCGAGATAAGATCCGAAGAGCATATTTACAAAGATGACCAAGTCAACTGACTCAACATAATTTCCCTCAAATAAAAATTGGAAATTCTTTAAGAAGATTTTGTCCTTCTTGGTTTAATGAATTTGGCAACTGGTTAGAGTATAGTATAGAAAAAGATGCTACATTTTGCTTATGTTGTTATCTTTTTAAGGTTGATTCTGGAAAGCAATAAGGTGGTGATACATTTGTGACATAGGGATTCACAAATTGGAATAATAAAGAAAGGCTCTCATCAACATATTGAAGTTGCAATATCTAAGCAATCTGAACAAGTTCGTGACTTATATCGAAGGTGTTTAACAGCGTTACTTGATTGCATTCGCTTTCTATTGAATCAAGGATTATCTTTTCGTGGTCATGATGAATCAATCGATTATGCTAATCAAGGTAATTTTCTTGAACTTCTTAAATTTCTTTCTGAACACAATGGATAAATAAATCATGTTGTCTTGGAAAATGCTCGTGAAAATCATCAATTAATTTCTCCAACAATCCAAAAGGATATTGTTAATGCTACTGCATTGGAAACCATCGGTGCTATTATCACTGATCTTAGAGATGAACCATTTGCTATTATGGTTGATGAAGCGTGTGACATATCAATTAAGGAACAAATGGCTGTTGCTTTGCGTTATGTTAACAAAAATGGAAGTATTGTTGAGCACTTTTTTGGTATTGTTCATGTTAAAGATACTACAGCTTTATCATTGAAAATGGCAATTGATGAATTGTTTTGCAAACATGGGCTTAGTGTATCAAGAATTCGTAGGCAAGGTTATGATGGTGCTAGCTACATGCAAAGGGAATTTGGTTGTCTCAAAAGTTTGATTTTAAGGGAGAATCCGTCTGCATTTTATGTACATTGTTTTGCTCATCAATTACAATGGACATTAGTTGCTGTTGCTAAAAATCACATTGATGTTGCCTCTTTTTTTTTTTTGTTTAGTGTCCTCATTATTAAATGTTGTTGGGGGGATCTTGCAAATGACATGACATGCTTCCTGAAAAACAAATAGTCAGTGTTAGAGAGGCATTGGAAAAAGGAGAAATTCCAAGTGGGCAAGGTTTGAACCAAGAAACTAGTCTCAAACGAGCCGCTGACTCTCGTTGGGGTTCACATTATGCAACTTTGATAAACTTGATGTTGATGTATTCTGCTAAATGTGATGTTGTTAAAATTATTAAAGAAGATGGATTTGAAGTTGACACAGGCAAACACGAGAAGGGGGGTTGAATTGTGTTTGTTAATAATTTTCAAAAACAACCTTTAAAAAAAAATTGCACTCAAGGAGATTAGAAACCGAAGCAAGCACAAAGACAAAGATCCTTTTTTTAAAGACTTTAACAAAAGCAATATCAAAACCCCACAGTTAATATAAGCAAATAAAACTGAAGAGTTTAGGGATAGAGGATTCACGCAAGAGATTTTATCCTGGTTCACTCTCTTCCAACCAAGAGCTGCGTCCAGTCCCTTCGACTTGAAGGATTTATCCACTATTTCTCCAAATAGATTACAACCGAGTATTCAACACCTCTCCAGGCTCTAACTCTAACAAAGAGATTTAATGTTTGATCTTATTAACTCACTATGTGTGAGGATATGACATTTAAGATCAGTTGAATATTACAACAATATTCAAACTAAAGAATACAGACTCTTGCTCTTGAAAGAATATTAGAATGAGTGATTATCGATTGGCAAAATTTATTCTTCAGAACTTGAGGTCTTCTATTTATAGTGACCTTCTTCTTCACTTGTATTTCTTCAACGGTTACTTTGAATATTCTCGTTTAGAGATAGCATTTAATGCATGATATCCATTGTGACTGATAGCTTGATTGTGGCAATACTTAATAGTACTCTTGGTTATCGAGGTAGCTTGAAATTGGAGGTTCACCCCTCTGAGTATTGCAGCTTGAGAACTTGTTGTTCCTCCTTTGTGTATAATCCAGCTCTTTCAGTCACATAGTTGTCATCGTACAGATCATTTTGCAGTATCTTATTGTACGATTCTGCTTTTTACATTTCTTGATGGTACTATGTTTCTTTTACAACAAGGTGAAACATTAAAGAAGATAAAACAAATGTGAAGAACAAATATTCTATTGAAATAAATATCAATCATTTGAAATAAATTCAAGAGATTCAGATTGCATTCAATTCATTCTAAGATGAGCTCGTCTAAAATGAAACTTCGTCTACTTACTTATATGAGAGACTAAGTCTGTTCAAAATTTTATTTTACTCGTCTGATGACGTGGCATATCCTTTTGTCTATCAAGTCTTCGGACTTGCTATTCCTCAATGAGTTATAAGGATCTCCGTTGTGGCAATATTGAATAGTACTCTTGGTTATAGAGGTAGCTTGAAATTGGAGGTTCACCTCTCTGAGTATTGCAGCTTGAGAACGTGTTGTTCCTCCTTTGTGTATAATCCAGCTTTTTCAGTCATATAGTTGTCATCGTACATATCGTTTTGCAGTATCTTATTGCACGATTCTTCTTTTTGCATTTCTTGATGGTACTATGTTTCTTTTACAACAAGGTGAAACATTAAAGAAGATAAAACAAATGTGAAGATGACACGCTGTCGCGCACGCATCAAAAAGCGAGCGGTTTGTAAAAATATGTAGTTAGGGAGCGACAACTAGAGTATCGTCTCACAAGGACTCTTGGGTTGTTGTTGACAGAAAAAGTCAGATTTGGAGGGTTTTGGATTTGAAATTAAATAAAGAAAACAAAGTAGAAAACTATGCAAACTAAATAATTATCAAATAAGCTAAACGATCAACCTACTGCTTTCGATTTCCCACTATCATCGGTTCATATAAATCCAAGCCCTAAGCGGATTGTAATCTCTTTTCGATTGTAACATCAATTAATAAGAGAAACCGATGCTACGAGACATATGTTCCTAATTCCGAATTAAGAAAACGGATGAAGCCCTCGTGAATTAAGCAAACACGAATGAACACACGTGAATTAAGCAAACACGATTAAGTTTAGGAACACACAATCATCGAAACAAATCAATATACATTCTATATAATCCTGAATTAAGCAAACAAAACATACAGAACAAATATTGAAAGAGAATAGCATTAAGTTTAGGAATTACAAAACCTCAAGTGGCGACGAAACCCGATTACAGCAGATTAATAAAAGGAGACTAGTTCTCCATTACAAAGGGAACACAGAACTCTAAACCTAAATTCACAGCAGTCCTAATCTAAAAGAAAAGAAGATGATAAAGATATCAGTTCTGCCCTAAAACAGATATAAATACAGATTCTGGGTTACGCTCGCGAGGCGAGACATTATTCGCGAGGCGAATATTATGAACAGCTCTTCAGTGTTTGGCTTTCTCGCACGGCGAGATAATTATTCGCGAGGCGAGACTTCAAATTCCAATCTGTCACGCTCGTGGCCTTAATCACGGGTAGGCCGTGATGGTCTCTGTCCTTCAGTGTTTGGATTTCTCACGAGGCGAGACATAGATTCGCAGGGCGAGATAGAGAGGATGACATTTTCTGGCACAGTGAGGCTTCAGGCTCGCGAGGCGAGTATCCTCTCGCGGGGAGAAGACTCCAGAACTGCTTCTCTTTATTAACCTGAAAACAAGAGGTAGCAGTAAGTGCTTTATTTGACTCAAAACTGACTAAATTACCCTAAAACTACTTAAACGACTCAAAATATTGCTTGAGGACAATTTAATCTAATTTGGGCGAAAACGAGATATAATTAGCACAAAGCCATGGTCTTTCTAGTTATCAAACTAGACGAGCCAGCGGCTGATCAAGGATTCTGACTATTTGTCAGATGAGTTAGCCGAGCAATCGACAGACATTATGGCTGCAGAAATCGTAAAGGGAAAACCTTGTTCTCGTCCTGCTCTAAGACCACCCAAAGGTAAAGAGGTGCAAACCTCTAAAAATAGGATGGAATACTCGTTTGACATTTCTAAAGCAGATCAGATTTTTTATTATCTCCTTAAAGATCAGCAGATCAAATTGAATGAAGGACACCAAATCCCCTCAGCCGAGGAGCTGAAGGGAAAAAAATACTATAAGGGGCATAACACTTATACCCATGCTACTATCAACTGCATGGTGTTCAGAAAGGCTATACAAAAGGCTATGAAGGAAGGTAGTTTCAAACTAGACAAGAAGGAGATAACTATAATTACTGATCCGTTCCCCTCAGGTGGGGTTAATATGGTTTATTTCTCCAAGGAGAGAGTATTTGACTCACCATCCAAAAGATGGAAACAAACGATACGTCACCAATGGAGACAAAAGGGAGTGTTTGATGAACCAGATGGGGCTGGGAAAACCTTAGCTGTATCTGATCAATCCAAAGTAATATATCCAAAGTCGTCCTTGTTTGATGTATTAAAGACCCCCAAGATAAGTAAGAAGGAAGAAATCAGGAAAGAATCACCGGCCGAATATAACAGGCCCACAGTATTCAGCAGGCTGGAAAGGTCTCAACCGAAGAGATAGGCTGAAGCCAAACAACAATCTGCGGATAGAGAATTATATCAAGGTCCCAATGGGAAGACCATTATGATACCAAAGAACAGGTTAGATGATAAAAAGCCTGAGGTGTTTGGCAGGTTGGATTTACCTGGTATGAGAAGGAATTTCGAGAAAACAAGAGACTCTATATTCAGACTTGGAGAAGCAACAACAGAGGCTCAAGGAAGGAACGCAGGAAGAGTCATGGTAGATAAGCAAGAAGATACTTCAGCTAATAGAAGGTTACCCAGGATGGATGGAACTCCCATACCAGACAAGGGTAAGCAAGTGGCTTATTTTGATGTTGAAAGGGGCATGACCACACTGAAGATTATAGTAAAGAATGAAGAAACAATCAGGCCCCAATATATGATTAAGCCACTAGTCGAGGTGTAGAAGGAACATTGGTTCATCAAAAAGTACACAAAAGGGAAATATCCCGTGGTAAAAGAACCAGTGGCCATGACCAGGACCCAAAAAAGAAGGGTAAAGAGGAATAAATCAGTCCAAAAAATGAAGCAAACCTTGGCTATGTTAGCTTAGGCAAATAGGGTGGATCGTGCTAAGATTCAATCTCCTAGGGTGGTCGAGATCCTAGAGGCTGCTTTTGGGCAACCAAAAGGAGAAACAGCTACCAAGGAAATAGAGCAGGAACCAATACAACCAGAGAACAGGATTGCTTGTGAAAAGAAGAGCTGGATTTCCAAGAAATGATCAACGAATTGGAAAGGACTGAGTTGGAAGAAGTACAAGTAGTGGAAACAAAGGAGCAGGCCCCTCTAATAGTTGAAGCAATGGGGGAAGATCTTGGAACGGATCTCCTGCTGGAAGATTCAGTGTTGGATTCCATACTAGGAGAAGATGGAGACCAACCCTCAACTGACACCAATACAGTGGGATTAATCCCTAGTGAGTTCTTGGATCATTAGAAGCAACGTGAACAACGGGAGGGGGATGTATTTGCCGAAGAAGTTGAGTGGGTTGTACTAACCCCCATTCCAGAAGAATAAAAATGGAATTCCCTAAGCCAACGGGGAAATGTCCAAACTCCTGAAACCCTTGTACATCAGAGCCCAAGTTAATCGTAAAACTGTTAGCCAAGTCCTGGTTGATGGAGGTGTAGTTCTGAATATAATGCCTTCAGCTACAATGAAAAAGTTGGGAGAACTAAGCAAGATTTGATCCCCACTAATATGAAGATGACAAACTTCACGGGGGATGCCACGACTGCATTAGGAATTTTGGTAGCCGATATCACTGTGGGGAGTAAGACCCTTAGCTCTGCTTTCTTTGTGGTAGACTCTAAGTCTACATATTGCATATTGCTGGGAAGGGATTGGATTCTTTCCAGTTAGTGTGTACCTTCCACTCTCCATCAAATGTTAATGTTTTGGGATGGAAATAAGGTGGAGGCACTAGCAGTCGACAAGAATCCTTTTACGACTGATGTCAAAATGACTGAGGCTATATTCTATTCGCCTCGACAGGAACCTATAACAATCCCTGAGGAATATGAAGAAGGATCTTGGGAGTCATGCAACCTTACAGTCGATGGATTTGCTGTCAGAATCCAAACCGACTTACGGCTTCAGCAAATGGTTTTAAATGAATAATAAGGTCCAAGTGATAGAGGATCCGAGACATAGGCTAACATCCTTAGAAGTTGAGCAAACGGTTGGTGAGGCCATGTCTATGGAGTTAGAAGAGGTCATGGAAGAAGAAGATTTCTCGGTTGATATGCCTAGGGGGCATGAGCTTGAAGAGATGTGGGATTCCCCATTTAGCAGGAAGATTCCTACCTTTTCAGCTTAACATCCTTTATTGGATATCAACCTAGGAACGGAACAGGAGCCGAGAATGACAACAATAAGTAGCTTGCCGAGTGAGGGTGATAGAGATCAGCTGACTGACTTAATAAAGAAATATAAAGATTGCTTTGCTGAGATGACAGGTCTTTCCAGAGAGTTGGTGGAGCATCGGTTGTCGATTAAAGAAGGATTCAAGCCACACAAGCAAGCGGCAGAAGATTCAACCCAGAATTAATACCAAAAATTAAAGAAAAAATGGAACGACTACTTAAAGCAGGTTTTATTCGTACGACCATATATGTAGAATGGTTGTCGAACATTGTTCCAAGAAGAGTGGGAAAGTTAGGATTTGTGTTGACTATAGGTATTTAAATCTTGCTACTCCCAAAGATGAGTATGTAATGCCTATAGCTGACATGCTTGTTGATTCTGTAGCCAAAAATGGCATTTTAACATTAATGGATGGATATTCTGGGTATAATCAAATATTCATAGCTGAGGAAGATGTCCATAAGACAGCTTTCGGGTGTCCTAGTGCCATTGGGATATTTGAGTGGCTAGTTGTGCCATTTGGGTTGAAAAATGTTGGCGCCACATACCAAAGAGCCATGAATGCTATCTTCCATGAGCTGATTGGAAAAAAATGGAATTCTATATTGATGATGTCATTGTAAAATCCCATGATTTTAATCAACACCTAGCCGATTTAGAGTAAGCCCTTAAGAGGATGAGACGGCATAATCTAAAAATGAATCATTTCAAGTGCTCTTTTGGTGTATCGACTGGGAACTTTCTAGGTTTCTTAGTTCATAAACATGGGATTGAAGTTGACAAAAATAAGGCCAAAGCCATATTGCATGTAAGACCTCCTCAGAATAAAAAATAATTACAGAGCTTGAACTACAAAATTAGTTTTCTGAGAAGGTTCATTTCAAATTCAGCTGGTAAGCTGAAAGCTTTCTCTTCATTACTAAAATTAAAATATGTTGATGAAATGGTGTGGAGGAAAGAACAACAAATTGCATTCGATCAAATAAAACAATGTTTAGCTAGCCCCGTGTACTAGTTCCTCTAATGTCAGGGAGGCCATTAAAATTATATATATCGGCTGCTCCGGAGTCAATCGGCTGGCTGTTGGCACATGATGATGGGGATGGGAATGATAGATCCATATATTATCTTAGTTGATTGCTTAATGACCATGAAACTAGATATACCCCCATAGAAAAGTTATGCTTGTCTATTTTCAATGCGTGTACTAAGCTGGAGTATTACCTCTTGCCGAGAGAAGTCCAAGTAGTATGCGAAATTGACATTATGAAGTACTTGCTACATAGGTCTGTCTTGCAAGGACGATTGGTGAAGTGGGCCATTAAGCTAAGTGCTTATGCATTAAAATATGTGCCTCTGAGGGTAGTGAAAGGACAAGCTTTAGAAGATTTCTTGGCTTAGCATCCCTGTGTAGATGTCATTGACCCCTTAGCCGAGGTGAACCATTGTGTTAACCTGAAACCTTGGATCTTAACTTTTGATGGGTCCATAAGTTATATGGGAGCTGGACCTGGAATTGCAATCACAAGCCCTACTGGAGAAAGCTGGAAATTCATGGATTAGCTTAAGGTGGGATATTCAAACAACCAAGCTGAGTATGAAACTCTAATTTTGGGGTTAAAAATCATGCTGTCTATGGGAGCCAAGTACATCCAGGTTATGGGGGATTCCTAGTTAGTCATAAAACAATTAGCTGGGGATTACAAGTGCATTAACCCGAACCTAGTAGAGTGTTATGAAACGGCTAACAATTTGTTGAAACGGTTTGCCGATGTAGTGATAATGCATATACTGATAGGAGATAATGAGGAGGAAAATGAACATACCTCTAGATATAAGGAAACCTTTGAAGACATTCAGCCTCTAGACAATCGGCTCAAGGAGCTCCTTATTGGAGAAGTAAGTGCAGCCGATGATTGGAGAGCCGAATTGACAAAATATTTCCAAGATCCCTCATTTTCTTAAACTTTCCAATTGAGGCAAAAGGCCCTAAAATTTACCCTGGTGGATGACGAGCTACACAAGAGAGGATTGGAAGGGATTTTGTTAAAGTGTTCTAGTAAAGCCGAGACCCTAAAGATTATGGGGGAAGCGCATGAAGGGATACGTGGATCACACAGGTTAGGATTAGTGATGTGGTGGCTAATACATAGGTATGGATACTATTGGCAAACCATCAATGCAGACTGCCATGCTTATGCCAAAGGTTGTGAGGAATGTTAAAAGCATGGGCCGATCCAAAGGATCCCAGCTGATGAAATGCATTCTGTTGTTAAGCCTTGGCCATTCCGAGGTTGGGTAATGGATCTAATTGGAAAAATAAATCCCTCATCTTCCAAAAGGCATTCATTCATTATTGTTGCTACTGATTATTTCACCAAATAGGTGAAAGCTCAGCCGATGGTTAATGTCACTTAAGCTGATGTTATCAAATTTATTAAGAATCAGATTATCTATCGGTTTGGCATTCCAGAAACCATTACCACAAACCAGAGCACAATGTTTACTGGGGAAAAGATGGTTGCTTTTGCGCAAGAATATGGGATTAGGTTGATCCAATCTTCACCATACTATGCACTGACAAATGGTCAAGCTGAGGCTACAAATAAGATATTAATCAACTTGATTAAAAAGACCATAGAAGACAAACCTAAGAGATTGCATGAAGCGTTAGCCGGAGTGCTATAGGCATACAGAAACTCTAAGTCTATTGCGACGGGGTTTACCCCCTATCGACTGACTTATGGTCAGGATGATGTGTTTACCATTAAAAATTAATGTAAAATCACTAAGGGTAGTTAAACAGCAATGCCTGACTCTGGATGAGTATCAGCAAGCTATGTTCATGGAATTAGAATCGGCTGATGAAGATAAATTAATGGCCTTAGAACATATTCGAAGGAATAAGGAGAAAATGGAACAAACATGTCAAAGTTAAAAGGTTTGTCGAATGGGACTTAGTTTGGAAAGCCATTTTACCATTGGGAACCAAAGTCCCTAAGTTAGGAAAATGGTCACCAAACTGGGAATGACCTTGTATCATTAGTCAAGTTATGATTAATGGAGCCTACCGGTTAGTTAACAAGCATGGTGAAGAAATGGCTAGAAGTATCAATGACAAATATTTGAAAACTACTACCCTTCAGTATGGGACAATTAAAAGAAGTTTGTTCAAAATATCGGCTACAAGCCAGCCTATTAGCATTTTCAATAAGAAAAATAAAAACCAAGGTTTAAAATGTAAACATTATTGAAAAAGAGAAAAAATTTTATGGATTGACAAGCATAATAGTCGAATGGCCAGGAGTAGAAGCTTAAGTTGGGTCAGGAGTTGGAGCATCAGCCGAGGAATTTGGTTCAACGGAATGAGCAGCATAAGGATTTTTCTGATCAGCTGCAAACTCGGGGGCAGAAATGGCTTCCACTTCTGACTGATTAATTATTGTATCAGCCGAAGATGGTGCAACTGTCTTCTTTGCTTCAGCCAGGGGCTTCTTCAAACCTGCCCAAGCCTCTCTAGTGAGGAAAAGTCCACGATCCGTAGCGGTTAAGTTTTCTTCAAGTGCATCCTTTTGCTGCAATAAAGGAACATTTCGGCATCCAGAGCTGTTGACTGGTGGTATAGTTGCACCTTGAAGTTGGCGCTGCAAGTTAACTTCCAAGTAAGAGCCATCATCTTGGGTTTCGTCTCGGCGATCTCCTTGTTAATTTTCTCCCTCTCAACAATCAGTTCAGCTAGGCGACTGGACATCCTCTCCTTCTCATTAAGGTTAGCCTTCCTCTCAGCTTCTGCTTGTTGGAAGAAGGATTGAAAATGGAACTTTTGATCCTGAAATTCTATCATCCGAGCAAGGTCCTTAGCAGCCTGATCATGGCGACCTTTGAAAATTTGGAAGTTTTAAGACACTTCGCCAATATGAGTAGCCATGTGATTGATGATGGCTCTTTGATTATCTTCAGTGCTTGGTGACCTGGCGAGTTTTGACAATGCAATCCGAAGGTCAGTAATGTGTGTTGCTCCATAGGAATATCCTAACCAAGCAGGGTCTCCACAAAGGATAAATGTTGGTCAGAAGGAGATCTTGGAGCCACAACAGCTTTGGGTACTTGATAGGAAAAGTATTGGGCCAAGTCTTTCTCAGAAACAGGCACAAGTCTACTTGATGAACAGGTTCATGTTCCTAATAAAGCACAAAAAATAAACTTAGTCGATAATCAGGAAAAGAGTTAAGGCTGCATTAATCGGCTAAATGGTTAGGAAGATTACTGGTGTTCGAGGTATAGAGAAGAAGTCTCGTTATGTGTCTCAGGAGACTGTTGATAGGTCTGGAAAAAGGAAAAGTGTTAGAGCCAATGGTTTGAAATTACTAAGAGCAGGATGTAAGGACAAATACCTTTCTCAATTTCTTCTTCTTGGGAGCTAATTGTTGAGCAGCAGTCTCGGGAGTCGTTTGTTGAGAAGCAGATGGGGATTCCTGGATAACGACTCCTGTTTGCCTAGTTGAATGACTAGTAGGCCTAGGGCCAACGGCTTTTGAAGCAGGGGCGACCTCAAGTTCTTCAAAGTCTATTTTCATTGGGTGAGAAGTCCCTAAAATAAGAAAACGTCATAGAAGTACATAAGGTAACTAATGCTTAAAAAGAATAAAAAATACCTGCTGCATCGGTTGTAGTTCTGCTCTGTGTGGATTTGGGCTTCCTGACTGATATGGGTTGGGCATTGATGGCAGGTTGGGCATTGTAGTTCAGTCGGTGTCTTGTTATAGCGACTAGATGGTTTCACACCACACATCAAGTCCCTAGCTGATGGTACGCTGCCCCAGCAGAGAGAAATGTAGTTGGCTAATTGAGGGTCTGGAGAATTAACATGGCTACTCATCCAGAGGAAATTATGGGGTTTGTCAGCAAAGGGGATGAATTCCTTGGAATTCCAAGTAGGAATAAAAAGCTCAATTGCAAAGTTGAAGGCTGAATGTTTGACGATAGGGATGGTCTGCAAAGCTTGACCAAGAGAAATTGGAGCCGGGGAAGAAGAGGTAAAGCTCTTTTGGGATAAAACGATGAAACCAGAGAGGCCCTGCTATATCATCTAGTTTCTCATTGTTTTGGATTCTGGATACCAAGGTGAAGAGGCTTTTGTATAAACAGGAAAGGAAAATGGCACCTAAAGCTAAGGGTAACCAGAGAAACAAGATGGGAAATATCTAGGACTACCGTGACTGAGCTGGAGCAAATGAAATATTTGCAAAACCGGTAAAGAAGAAAAGCTTGATGTTCACCATTGGAAACTTGATGGGAGGTTTTTGTGTTGGTAGTCAGGAATTTGGAATAGGAAGAGGTGTTCTTGGAAAAATTGACCTTTAATGCTTGATAGGAGAGTTCAAATAGTGAGTTGACATCTTCCCCAATTACTGGTAGACCAGTAATGACTGTTACATCTAGCAAAGTTGGACTTATTATGTCTGAAGGAAAGATGATCATGTTCACAGAAGTAGACCAGAAACAAAGGAAGCTGAACAGGAGGTCGAGGTTCAAAGTATATCATTTTGGGAAAGCATGAGGATGTCATAAATTCCCCATGACTTCCAGTCTTCTCCTCGGCTAGCCGAAACACATTTCAACCAATCGGCATACTGAGGATTAGGGCGAGGCCAGGTCCAGAGATCATTAGGGCATTTATTGATAGATTACCACCCAGCAGTAATAGGAAGCTCAAAGTGCTTAGGGTATGAATGATGGCCAAGGAAAAGTTTGCCCTCATAGATGGCTGAGGTGCATGGGGTTATGGTGAAGGAATTCGTGAGTGGAGTAAGGACAGGGGAATCAGAGTCTTGCTCTTGACTCAATGGTTTGGGAATCAAAGTTATTAGACATGATTGAAGAGCTAAGAAATGATGATTTTCTAGAGGCTTTGAAGAAGAAATGGCGAAAGTATATCGACTAAAGTGAAGTTCGACTGAATATGTAAATGTTGAGCAGGGGAATAGCAAACGTTTTTGACCGTTTAGCATTTAAAATTAAAGTTACCATTCGGTCAAATATTTCTCATATTAAAGGATAAATGGTTGGAGCTAAGGGATAATGAATTGTGCACGGCACTAGAGAAGACTTGGTTACATTTCTTCAGCTTCTTGGAATCAGCTGAAAAATGCAAGGGGGCAATTGTTATCACTAAAAATGATTTAAAAAACAATAGGCCGATACAACGGCTAGCTAGGGGTGATTAGCAGAAAACAAATACAGCCGAAGAATGAAGGGACACATTTGGCTAGAAAATACTTGGGTTCGGCCTTGTGTTAATGGGGTTAGATTGGATAGCAGATGTATGTTGAGGCATAATGGATCACAAGCTGCAGGAAGGAATTGTGGGAGTGCGCAAGACTAAGTGATGGAATTGGTTGCCAATGGATGTTACAAGACTGTCTTATAAAATAGGAACTCAGCTTTTCGAGAGGTAGCCGTTGTGGTCAAAATGGTTAAGAGACATGGGTGGCTAAGTTGAGTGTCACGCCCCCTCGATGCTACATGTCTACCACAATTGCAGAAAAACATAATTAATAAAAGAAAGGGTGGTTGCTTTCGGAAAATAACTCATATAATTCTCTATAAGTCATGAAAGTGGGTGTAAAATTTTTTCCGCGGAATACTGTAAAATTTTAAAACATACGTTAAAGTAGTATAAACCACGTTTACACATCATCATAAAAATTCTGGTCATATTCATAACAAGGCCGCCACAACTTACAAGTTTTCCGGAAAATGTTTTACACATACAAAGCTGAATTTCAAAATGAATATTCACAAAACCACATGTACAGACCTTCTCAAAACAAAACAACCCAAAGAAAATCCTAAGTTGGTGGCTCTAAAAGCTATCCATAGGGAAAACCTCTATGGTCATCCCCACCATTAACGACTTCTTCAAAGATCGGGACTAATATCCTCGAGTTAAGCAGGGAACTTCTCTGCACCATCTCTCTTCGTGTACCAAGGTACAAATAGAAAAACCAAAAGCAAATATATGGCAAGGGCGAGATACCGACATATAAGTTTATCACAGTAGCCACATACGTGACACACAAAACAATAACATATAATAACGGCAACATGTAAAGCAATATAAATCATAGTCATAATATCAATGATATTTAAACATGGGATTCATACCCGACAACCATCGTAGGTTTATAAAAATGTGTGACACTTCAACATTAACTATCTATTTCGTAATCTCCGGAGATCCTAACTTCCCTTCATAGAGCATGATAGTCCGTAATAATCACCATAACACAATTGTTTCATGTGAGATCGGTCTCTCAATTTAGGTCTGATTCCCAATTATTCAAGGGTATCACGTTAAACCTAAATAATATTAAATAGTTCCCTATTGAGTACATCCATGCATTGTAACACCCAGGGCTGACCAGGGCGGGGAGTGGTCGCCGATGCAAGAAGGCACGAACAAGGAGCTGCTCTTGGCAGGCTTTTAGGCGAATGGAAACATGAACGAACCGATTACACACCGGAATGAGAGGGGTCTTGAGACTGTGTAGGTATGGGACTATACAGTTAATGATGGCTTATATGAATTGAATGGAACTACCTATACCAATAAGATGCATATTCTTTTCGGGAGCCCATCACTTAAGAAATCCATAGTTAATCGTGCTTGACTTAGAGCAATTATGGGATGGGTGACCTCCTGGAAAGTTTTCCCAGGAAGAGTGTGAGTGAGGACAAAGCACGCTGAAAAGACCCATGTTGATCTGTGGGGACAATCGTCAATCCATAGAGAAGCTAGGGATGTTACAAATGGTATTAGAGTGGCACCTCTCCTATTACGGTGTGGTTCGGGGACGAACCGAGCGGAAGCTGGTGGGCATGTAACACCCGGGACTGACGAGGGCGGGGAGTGGTCGCTGGTGCAAGAAGGCACGGACAAGGAGTGGCTCCTGGCAGGCTTCTAGGCGAAAGGAAACATGAACGAAATGATTATACACCGGAATGAGAGGGATTCTGAGACTGTGTAGGTATGGGACTATATAGTTAAGGGTGACTTATATGAATTGATTGGTACTACCTATACCAATAAGATGTATATTCTTCTCGGGAGCCAATTACTTAAGAACTCCATAGTTAAGCGTGCTTGACTTGGAGCAATTTTGGGATAGGTGACCTCTTGGGAAGTTTTCCCAGGAGTGTGAGTGAGGACAAAACACGCTGAAAAGACCCGTTTTGGTCTGTGGCGACAGTCGTCAATCCATAGATTAGCTAGGGATGTTACATGCATGGTAGTCGATTTCCACGACTCGAGGTTGCAAAGCCCCGACCTTCCACGGAGTTCTGTAAAACCCGGCAAAAATGCTTTATTTAATTATAAAAGGGCATAAGGAATACATAATAAAATTATGGACAAAAAAAATTTATTTTTAGGTAGAAAAATAAAAATAAAACAAAAATATGTATTTTAATTAATAAAGACTTTATCCCTTTTACCCTCAAGCATCAAGTTAAAGGTAACTTAAGACTAGGGATGTTTTGGTAAAATACGAATGCTTAAATAGAAAATGAAAGGGTTTAGCTTTGGTAGCTCTGGAGAACCCTATTAGTGTTTTTTTTTTGGATTGTTTATGGGAAAACAAGGAGAAGACACAATGACCTAAGATGAAGCAGCGCTTTCATGGCACAATCAAGAATACTTTACTGCCTTTCTTTCCTCTTTCCAGGTGAGGGATGTTTATTTAATGATTTTCAGGATGGCGTGGGTATGCTCTGTTCATTTTGTTTTATGTCACGAGTTTGAATCCACAAGTTGTTTGAGTAATTATATATATCTGATATTGCTAGCATTAATCGTGTGAATTTAGTTTTAAATGCATGTTGATGACTTCCTGTGGGGAATCACCCAAGGCAAATGATTTCGTTTGTCTTCTTTAGCTAGCATCAATTGAATGTATTATTATAGAAAGCACCTGATCTTGCTAGAATTTATCATATTCTATATTATGGATTGGAATGTATTTAGACGGTGGTAATCGTTTGTCTTGTTTTGCTGGAAAAAGTCAATGAAGCAGCTACGCTGCAATTTCGTTATGACCATGAACCACATCATTATACGTATGAGTCATGGCCTGGATTTTAACAAATAGCCAAAATCAATTCTTTTAGTGCAATTGGACATATATTAAGGATTAGAGCATTGGAATATATAATTTGATTATAATAAATATTTGATGATGTTGATTGAAAATGCTATACAAGTTATATAATTATGGCTAAGCATTTATATATCTATGTCATGGTGTTCTGAAGTGTAAAGTGAGCTATGACCTATAAGTTGATTTTGGAACCGTGTGGGACTAGTTGTTATAATTTACTAGAGGTACTTGGTTTGATGCTTAAGACATTGGGCAAGACTTGGTGTATCTGACCGGTTAGCGGATTCAACCGGTATATAAATACGACCGTCGGAGTGTGGGGCCTCTAGTGAAAATCCCCGGAGTTCGAAGGGTGGTTGTGCAGTGACCATGGTCACATGCCGGTCAGCGGATTCTACCGGGGTATAAATGTGACCGTCGGAGTGGGAGACTCTAGTGAATAACTCCAAGGGGATACACAAGCATCTTGCTCAATAGGAAAATTAAGCATATGACGAGCTGGCATCGTTATGGTTGGTTATCATTTTGAAATAATGTGATACAATTATGATTATGAATATATTTAATTGTTGCATTACTTGTATTATTGTTTTTTTTTCCTCATTGAGTTCTGGGACTCACCCCTGTGCTTTTTGGTTCAGCTTTAGGTACTCCATGAGGGGAGCCATCCTAGGGATAGTGATTGGGCAACTGCTGCAATTTGTTCTTGTTTTCTTCAGTTTTGTCATTTGAGATATCTCTGTTTTGGAGTTTTAGATTCCCTTGGTTTTGGATTTTAAACTCTTCTTGTTGACTCAGGGCCACCTTTGGCTTACGTTTTGTATAATCGCTTACTCTGTTATTTCCAATTAGATATTTTATATCTTGTTTTGATGTGATTTAAACATTTAGGCCTTGGGAATGGGACCACATAGTCCCATTCTGGCTGGTCAGGAATGCTTAAGTTTGGGTCCTGACAAAGTGGTATCAGAGCTAATGATTATAGGTCCTGAGCAAGATTAGGGACTAATGAGTGCTGTGATAATTTCCAAACCCAGGCGGGGGGTTTTCCAGAAGTCATTAGCAGCTATTCTAATTTTTTTAAGTAACCCATTGAAAATGGAGATTCTCATCAAATGACAACTAACTGCAGTGACTTGAGATGGATAGCATGTTTTCTTGATGGGGATTTGAATTGGGTTTTTATTTGAATCTATGTATGCCTGGTGACTAGATAACTATTATATATTTGGGAATTTGATAGGTGATGTGCATGTCATGCTAGCTGTAATTTTTTAGATAGCATGTATTCTGTTATGTGATATACCCAAGAAAGCACCTGCATAATTCTCATCCCGATTGGTCTATTGTATGTTGTTGCGATTTACTTTATTTGATAGATAGACAAAGGTAAAAAAAAAATGGCGGACATGAATGTTAAAAAAAAAAGCTCTAGATGTTGTTGCTTTTTATAAATATACATACATACATATATATATATATATATATATAGATATATATATATATATATATATATATATATATATATATATATACACACACAAACTCTCCAAAACTGCCTTGAAAATGACATAATGCATGAAGTTATCGATTAGACCATTTGAAACTCTTGGTTTTTTTTCATATATCTCTTAACTCTTAAGGTTTAAATACATAAATTTTTTTTAGATAGATGATAAGAGTGGATAATTAATCTAGTCCCATGTTTTGTAAAAGGCATCTCAGATGTTTAGAATTATGACTTTCCTCTAGTACTTTATTCTACTGGAGCGTTATGCATAGAGTTCTTTTGCATGTGTGTGGATGCGTTGAGAAGTGTTGGTGCTGCTTCTACATCTAATTTTGTCACCGTCTATTAAATTTCATGATAACTTTGGAAGTCGATATTGTACCTTTGATTTCGTTTTAATCCATTTCAACACCTGTTATATGCTTCAATCATATCTCCACTTTATTAAATTGCGTGGGTGGAGTTATTCACAATACCTTGTGGTAGGAAATAGTAAGGAAGATATCTAGCTCCATGCATTTACCTTGTCTTGGTTTCATGGTTCATGTGGCTGTTCCTCATGGAGTCTTTTTTTTTTTTTTTTTTTTGGGTTTTATAATCTTGTTGTTCCTTGCTACTGTTGTATAGTGTTTCAAGTTTAGCCTGCTATACTTTAAGTGTTCAACTGATTTGATGTTTATGTCTTTTACCTTAAACTGTTTTGCTGCAATCAAATCATTTTGTTCTGCAATCCTTAAACAAGAAAGAGCCCCCGTTTGGTTATAAACAGAATTACTAAGCTGAGCACTCAGTGTTCACTAAAATTAAAATTTGAATCCTTTAGTTACTAGCGATTTGGACTGCTTTACCTTTACTATGATTGGTTGGACTGTGTACGCAATTACTGTTATTAGGTGGTCAACATCAATTCATCTTAAGGTTTCTGAATGACCTTTAAATTTTTAAGTATATGTATATGTGAAGATGATGCTCCACAACCACAAGACATACCTGGATCATTCATTATGAAATCTGCATAGTAATATAAATTGAGCATTTTCTATTTAATGAGGCCAAGTAATGTTAATCTTCTACGCACAAATAGGTGACTATATGCTAGCCATTTGTGAATGCTATGGTGTTACTTGATGTTTAGATACCATTTGTTTTGCTGTGTTTAGAATTATAAATGGGTTCACTAACTTTGGGACTTTGATCTGCTTTAGTAACCTTTTATGTTTGTGTGAATGATATTGTCCATCCAAATATAAATGATGTAACTTTGTTTCACAGTATAATTCTTGGGAGTAGGACTTTTGGGCCACTACCTTGAATCTGTACATTACACATTTATCTTGTTTTGAAAAATAAAAAGGCATAGAGCTTACATAGTTATTAAGTTGTCCATCTATTTTTGCATAATCCACTCAGTGACCTCCTACATTGTGAGATGCATATCTTCCTCTATGCTTGTCTGAATTGAGTGAAACCAGCTTAGAATTAGAGCTAACATCCTCATCCAAGTCTGATAAAAATCTTAGAAATTTTAGATGCATGAACTGTGCCCAGCTGCCCTGCAAATACCACTCAATTTCTGCATAATCTGGCTGCTAACAGCCCGTAAGTTTTATCACATAACTTCCAGTATACGAGTCCAAATTGAGTGAAATTAGTTTCTTTTGTCTGGTGACATCCCAAGGTTCATGTGGTTAAAGTTTCAGAATTTTTAGATCTCTAGGTTGATACAAGTTTCAATCCGAAGATTGGATTACTTGCTGCAGAACCACTATTCTGAACAGTCTGCCTTGCAGACTGGATAAGTTTTAGTATATATGTCCAAATTTCATGAAACCTGTTTCATTAGAAAGATAACTTCTAAATTGTGTATGTCAACTTGTTTCATTAAAAGTCCATTATTTTCTGTTTTTATTTTTCGTTCGTTCTTTCTTGTCAAGGCTCAAAGCTCATGACTACTTTTACACAGGCATCAAGCCCCTTCACACTTAGCACCGGACATGCCGTCCGAGTAATCATTTACGAAACTCTAGGCCGAATCACCAGTCACTAGGTTCGTCAACTTTTGACACGAAGTCAAGTCGCCAACGTAGGATTTTTAAATCCCTGACAACATACTTACTCATCAGAACTCTAGTCCGACGTCTCGGTTATTAGGTTCCCTCATCTTTCATACTTTTCAACACGGTTTTCGTTCGGTGAAAACTAAATTGAAAACAAATACAAGAGTTTGTCAACGTTTGTCATAAAAACATTTTCACACTTGTAAATACATTTTGTAGAATCTTTTTCTTTTACAAACCATTTCGGAAAACATCAAATCATTAAAAACAATTTCTAAAACAGTTTGACTAAAACAACAAGATTATTATCAATAAATTCATCATAGGGCATTTTTCTAAATATTTTAATTTAGAATAAATTTTTTGTAAAACTAAAAACTTTTATTTCAAAAGACTTTTCCTTGACTTTTATCACAATAGCCACATACACGACACACAAAACAATAACATATAACAACAACAACATGTAAAGCAATATAAATCATAGTCATAATATCAATTATATTTAAACAAGGGATTCATACCATACAACCATCATAGGTTTATAAAAATGCGTGACACTTCAACATCAACTATCTATTTTGCAATCTCCAGAGATCCTAACTTCCCTTCGTCGAGCATGATAGGCTGCAATAATCCCCAAAACAATTGTTTCATGTGAGATCGGCCTCTCAATTTAGGTATGATCCCCAATTGTTCAAGGGTATCACATTAAACCTAAATACTATTAAATAGTTCCCTATTGAGTACATCCGTGCATGGTAGTCTATTTCCACAACTCGAGGTTGCAATGCCCCGGCCTTCCGTTGAGTTCGAACCCGGATGTCCCTAAATACTCGTTTCCTTGGCCCGTAACTATCCAATTTATCAATCCACTGATGGATTGTAGCTTGTCAACGTGGTGACACGTCTGCCGGTTTATGTATGTAAAACAGGTGGTTCACTGTTTTTTCTTTTTCGTTCGTTCTTTCTTGTCGAGGCTGAAAACTCACGACTACTTTTATACAGTCATCAAGCTGCTTCACAATTAGCGCAGGACACACCGTCCGAGTACTAATTTATAAAACTCTAGGCCGAATCACCTGTCACTAGGTTCGTCAACCTTTGACACAAAGTCAAGTCGCCAGCGTATGATTTTTAATCCGCGACAACATACTTACTCATCAGAACTCTAGTCCGACGTCTCGGTTGATAGGTTCCCTCAACTTTCATACTTTTCAACATGGTTTTCATTCGGTGAAAACTAAATTGAAAAAAAATAGAAGAGTTTGTCAACGTTTGTCATAAAAACATTTTCGCTCTTGTAAACATATTTTGTAGAATCTTTATCTTTTACAATCCATTTCGTAAAACTTCAAATCATAAAATCATTTTCTCAACTTTTTGATTAAAACCACAAGATTATTATCAATAAATTCATCATAGAGCATTTTTCTAAATATTTTCATTTAGAATAAAATTTTCGTAAACTAAAAACTTTCCTTTCAAAAAAACTTTTCCTGGCCTTTACTATATTTGAAACAGCTTCATGAATCTTCTTCTTCCTTTTATTCTTTTCGAAATGTTTTAGGGCAATTAAAAAAAAATGCAACTTGTCACGATTCATCCTCACTAACACTCATTTATTAAACATTATTTGAAAATCATCTGTGATTCCTCAAAACGTAACTTTTGACAAAATATCCTGAAGTTACAATTACTTTTATTTTTAAAAGTTTTTACACTTACAAAACTCAAAATCTTAAATTTTCTGATTTAAGATTTTTAGTGACTTATTCCTCATTATCAAGATATGACCATTGTCATGCTCTCAACCAACACAATCAACCAATAGTCTCATTTAACACAAACACACTGTAACACCCTGATTTTTCTCCTTTCTAATATCGGAAATCTATATAAATATGTTTATATTTTTAACTGAGACTTAGAAATTCTTTTTAATTAAACCAAAACCTTATTTATACTTTACTTAATGGTAGAGAGTTACAATTAAAATTTAGGTTGAAAAGTCAGGCAAAACCCGATCTGTGAATTTCACTGATAGTATAATTATACTTAAGGTTTTTACCTAATTTCCAACGGTTTTGGATTTTTAGAAATATTTCATTAAAAAGTGAAATAATATATTAATATATTAAATCGGGGGAGCAATGGAGCTGAATACGGGATTTCCTGACCCTGCTAACGGATAAAACCAATGAGTCACACAAGATGACTCACCCATGTGAAGTCATAAATGTGTGCACATGGTCATGATGACAAATTAAGTTGAAATTGCATTTTCGTCCTTAAACTTTTTCATTTTTGAAAATTGGTCCTTAATAGATTTTACACTTTGGTCCTTAAGTGACAAACATTTTTGCTCTTCCATCCCTCCATTTCCACGGCCTTAACACCCCTCCAAGGCAATTCCATTCATTTCATAACACTTCAAACACAACTCATCATTTTCTCTCTTAAGTTCGTAAGCTTCTACAACCAAGTTTGTTAAGAAACTACTTGACCTTTCACTCTTTTTCAATCTTTAAGAGGTATACCTTGTTCTACTCACTCAATCATATCGATGTTTTTCAATTAATTTCATGTTTCAAGGCCATGATCATCATTTTCTATTCTTAGATCTAGAAGTGATGATTTGTTTTGGACTGACTGAACCTAGCTCTATGTGGAGTTAGAGGATTTTATTTCAACTTTTGTATTATGATCACTGATCTTAAGTTCTATGTGCTTAAGGATCACAAATCCAAGACCTTAGGAATTTTAGCAATTTTTAACCACATGAACACCTCATGGCCGTGAATAATCAATAGGATATAGGTGTTTTTGAGTGTTTGATTGATGATTATTTGGTTGTGGTTTGTTGTGAAGGATAACACTTGTCTTAGGTATCTGAGTTTATGGAGGAAACCAGATCCGAAACCGAGACTTCGTTGGAAAGAAATCTGAAACTTCAAGAGGTAAGGGGAGTACCTGAGGGGTTTTTTTGATAGCTATATGCTATTAGTCGTGGTCTGTATAATTTATTTGGGTGTATTTATTATTTTATGTAGTTAAAATTATCTGCTTTTAATTGTTTATCTGCATTTAATTGTTATCACATTTTAATGCATGTCATAAACTGTGTTATTCGCTATTGTGTTGACACGAAAATTATTATTGATGTTGAGTGTGGTTTGAAAAGCCTGACAGTGGTTAGTGCTCAATTAACTACGAGGTTAAAAGCGTTAAAAAACTTTTTAAGAAATAGTTAAAAATACTTTTTAACGTCGTAAGAGTGTTTTATGAGTCACAGTGAGGGCGTAAGGAATTTCTAAATATTTACATAATGTATTCTTAAAAAAAAATAGCAATATTTGGTAGAATAGAGAATTAGTCTCAATGATATTTTCTTTGAACTAAAATTTCAAATAAAGATTTTTAGAAGAAAATGAATTTTTAAAAAATTTGTTGATTTTATAAATGAATTTCCAACGTAAAAGGGATTTTTTGCAAATTAGTTTTATATAATGATGTTATTTCCAACAACTTGGATAAGTTGTGGAGTTTTGTTTTGGATTTGTGTTTCACAGAACGAAAATGATTTTAAAGTCGAAATATGGACCTAGTGGCCGAGACGTCGGGATTCTAGTGTTCTATGATGTGGATAGTATGTCCTAAAGGTGAATGATGTGTACTATAAAAGTTATGTCGATTTTTGTGAGCTAAAATCTATGAATCTAAGACTGGTGAATCGGTCTAGACTCCGTGATTTGCACATTCGGACTTGGAGTCCTATTGTTGAAACTGATAGATGAATTTAAATGTTTAAAAGTTGAGATGGTCGAGAGCCTTTGAGCTTCGACAAGGAAGGAATGAACACAAATAAAAACAATGACGAGAATAAAATGTTTTACATGTATTAATCGGCAGACGTGCCTACGGTATTTATCATGGTATCTTGACGAACAAGATATTCATGACACGACTTTTCATTGTGCCTTGATGGACAATGAATAACCATATACGACGATCACTATGCCTTGTATAGGACAGTGTGCTATGGTAACCATATACGACGATCACTATGCCTTGTATAGGATAGTGTGCTATGGTAAAAGAATTGGTGTGCCTTATTTGGCCATCGAGCCTGATCAGCTCATTTAAACGACGATTGTGGATCTCTGGAGATTAAGTACAACATCTTAGATGACAATTATTGAAGTGTCATACATTTGTTTTAAAAATGACGTTGATTGTCGGGTATGAAACCCTTTGATAAACTATTTGTTTATTTTTGAACATCTACGTTGTTATAACTACCATGTTATATGATGTTTTATGTGTCGCGCATGTAGTTATCGTTTTAAAATCCATATATTGGTTTCTCACGCTTGCTTTATTCTATTGGGTTTGCTCTATGCGACACCCCTTTTTCAGGGTATCACATTTAAGTAACTTGTTACGGAAATACACTCAATAAAATGATGCTGGTTGCTTTCAGAAAATATAATTTTATAGTTAGTTATCCTTTTCAAAATTGGTGATGATTTTTTTTTTGTTTTCTTTTACTCCATATACAATCCAACACCATTAACATAATATACAACTATATAACATATACAGGTATCATAAGAGATTTACACTTAGACCTTCACATAACAAGTCATCTCCCAAAGTCATAACATAAGAAAATAAAGACGTAATTGTAACGTAGTGGTAATCTGGAATCACAACTCAAAAGAATGACTCTAATTAGCGAAACATCCAAACTAACAAAATACCACTACTCCATAAGTTACCAAAAGTCCTACAGCTGGTCAATACTAATAATCACGGTTGGGAAGACCACCTTGGTTTTCCCTTCCTATCGGGATATCCGGTGAGGATATCTCTACTTCTAGAACTATGGAAGTATCAGAAGTTAACAGTTCTTGATCTACGAGATTGGTACGTACGTGATGTAGGTCCTGAATTATTACCCTTAACGATACAAACTAGTCGGGTGTAAGTAGCATTCCTAGCTCCCGTGTTGGTCACCCAAGCCACACCATTGTCGGCACTCAGACAGATCAAGGATCTGATCCTTAAGTACGACAGGTTCGTCTCGTCGGAGTTCATCTGTACTCATATATATATATATATATATATATATATACACACAGTGGAGGAAACAACAAACAAATATGCAAGGGTGAGTTACCAATATATGATTTTTGACAAGACAACCCCATGCACGACACACAAACAGCATATACCATATATTCACAGCATACAACAATTATCCAAGCAGTAGAATAAATTTATCCAAAGGGTTTTATACCCCACAGTCATCGTAATTTTTATAAAAATGCATGACACTTCAATATTCATGCTCTATTTTGATACCTAATCTCCGAAGATCCCTACTTCTTTCAAAGGAGTTGATCAGGATCAAAAACACGTTCATCTCAACCTCATGTGACCATTGTTCAAACAGCTATTGCAACTGCTCACATGACTCTTCTGTGATAACCACTCAAACAGCTATTGCAGTTGTACACAGGTTACATTGTCGAATAATCCACCTCAACTTCATGTGACCATTGCTCAAACAACTATTGCAACTGTTCACACGAACCCTCTGTGACAACCACTCAAACAGCTATTGCAGTTGTACACAGATACATAACCACTCAAATAGCTATTGCAGTCATGTACCAAGTCACTTGTGACTCAAACAGCTATTGCAGCTATGCACAAGTATTATCCGACCTCGTATGATAGCCACTCAAACAACTATTGTAGCTTAATCATACAGCCCCTTGTGACAACTATCCAACTATTGTTGTAGTCATACACACGGTAACTCATTGGTCCACACAGAACACAATGGTTATTGCGATCAATGGAGTTTATTGTCCATAACCTATTGCATCACTCAGAACCTCAATAGTGGTCGCATTAAATTGGAAACAAAGTCCAATAAAGATACATTGGTTCGCTCAGAATCCAATTATCAAATGGAAACATAGTCCATAACAGATACATTGATCCACCTAGGACTCAATGATCATAACACATGACACATCTTCCAGCTATGCATGAGAAAAACTTTTATTCTCGTTTCGTTTTCTTTGTCGTAATAATATTTCCTTGTCGAAGCACAAAGCTCATGACCATGCTTAATTTTATATTAAGACATTTCACTTTAAACAAACATAGGACACACAATCCAAATGTTTTCAACTCAACACAGGACACACAGACCGAGTGCTCAATCGTAAAGCCCTAAACCGATGCACCAGTCTTAGCCTCGCGGATATGGAACTCACATTTTCGACATCAAATTTAGGACACACAGTCCACAAAATCATTGCGGGACACTCAGTCCAATGACATAGATTCCTGATCTATGTGTCCACTGAACACTAGAACCCCAACGTCTCGGTTCCTAGGTTCATTTATCCTTTGTAAAACATTTCGCTCAGTGAAAAACAAATACAAAACCAAACCTCTGAAAACTAATCCAAGTTTAACGAAATAATTTAACTGAATAAAAATTCTCTTACAGAAATCCTTTTCTGTTAAAACGTTGATAAAACCTAAAAATCATTGATAAATTCTTTTATTTTCCGATTATTTCATTTCTGAAAATAATTCTCAATAAAAGTCAACTTTTAAAAAGTATTCAATAAATAAATTCATAATAATAAAATAACTATATATTTAATCTTTTCCAAAAAACAAATACAAAACCAAACCTCTGAAAACTTATCCAAGTTTAACGGAATACTTTAACTGAATAAAAATTCTCTTACAGAAATCCTTTTCTGTTAAAACGTTGATAAAACCTGAAAATCATTGATAAATTCTTTTATTTTCCGATTATTTCATTTCTGAAAATAATTCTCAATAAAAGTCAACTTTTAAAAAGTATTCAATAAATAAATTCATAATAATAAAATAACTATATATTTAATCTTTTCCAAAAACTTTAATAAAATTCTTTTTATAACTTAAATAACTTTTCTGTCAGAAGTAATTGTTCTGGCTGCTATATAACGTTAATTTCGGAACTTAATCACTTTAAATAACATTTTATAATAAAATTGAATTTATTTTGGAAAAATTAGAGCCTGTGAAAAATTTTCACTGTTCTGCCCTTACTGTCACTCATTGACACATTTCCACAAAAAATATTATTAAAATAATATTTTCCACTTTTTCTCAAAATTCCATAAATTAAATACTCTGATTAATTATTCAAGCTTATTAAGCTTTTATGCTCAAATTAATTTTTAAACACTGACCAATGTCAGGTTTCTCACTCCAACACTCAACAACAGATATATTTCAATCACAGAATAGTATGACATATATCAATTCATGACATGCATCACAATTATAATATAACCAAATAATTATAATCATGTAAATCCACATATCACATAACCTCAATTACTCAGGTAAGTATCAAATCAATCCAGCAATTAACAGTAAACAATATAATATCATAAAATATTTCTACAGAAAATTAACAAATGACTCCAACAATAGGCATGTGATTATCTTAAACTCCTCAGGCATACTCCCCTTACCTTTTGAAGATTCGAACTAGCAGATTCAAGTAATCTCCCTATCCCGATCCGATTCTCCTCCATCAACTTAAGTCAAACTAACTTGAACGATTCCTTCAAACGAATTGCAACCAAAATAAATCAAATCAAACAACAACATGCTTAGATCATGAAAGTTAGGTTTCGGCCTCAACAAATTTTTCTAGGTTAGTAAGGTTGAAAATTTGTTAACTTAGGGATTTATGATCCATAAGTATCTTAAACATGATTAAGTACTTAAACCAAGATCATGAACTAGAGTTTCGATTTTTCTTAAGATCATAGGCTAGAGGTTTTAAACTTTTGTCAACTCTTGGATTTAATCAACATACAAAACCTAGAGTTGGATTCAAGTGTTACAAGACAACATTTGAATAAAAAATCCATCCAATATTCATAGCTAGGGTTTCAGCCTTTATGAAACAAATAGGTTAGGGTTTGATTTTTTGATCTTCTACTTACTTACATAGAAGAACTATCAAGGTACTTAAGAGATTGAATCATGAATCAAGACATGAAAATGAAACAAAACCCATGAACTACACTTTGTCATGGATTGGGCCCAGCTCAGAAAATTGGGAAGGAAATTTCTCACGATCATATGCTTCTAGATGATGAAAATAGAGATGATTATGAGATCATAGCAATTGGTTTCATGTCAAAATGATTTTTCTAGAATTAGTTTTGAATTTTTGAAGAAAGCTTCATGAATTTGAAACAAAATGAAGAACATGATGATCAAAGGCATAAACTCGAGAATCTTGTGAAGAGAAAAGCATAGAATAGAAAGATTAAGAGAGACTACCTCTTGATGATCAAAGAAAATGATGATTTGGATGATGTTCTTCACAAAATCACCTTGATGTTCTAAGGGTGCGTTTGATTTGCAAAAAGTATCTGGACAGATAGTACAGCACAGGACAAATCCTTGAGTTACAGGACAATTCTTTGTCTTGTACATTGTTTGATGGATAATGGACAACACAAACAAAACAATATTAAATTTATCGGAATACCCTTTATAATATATATTATTTAATATATAAATATACAATACATAATTTTGTATAATTATGTATAGAGAGAGAAAGGAGAGAGAGCAAGGAGAGAGAGAGGAGAGGGGGAGAAAGAGCAAGGAGAGAGAGAGGAGAGAGGGGAGAAAGAAAGAGAGGGAGAGAGATGTAAGGATAATTTTGTCTTTTGTCAGCCTATCCATGGGACAACTTTTTGTCCCATGGTTTGGTGGGGGACAAAATTTTGGGTTTTTGTCCTATCCCTCACCCCTTTTTTTGTCCTGTCCCCTGACCACTTTTCAGATCAAACAGGGGACAAAAATTTTTGTGCTGTCCAGTCCCCTGAATTTTTGCAAATCAAACACACCCTAAGTGTTCTTGAGAAGTTTAGAGAGAAAGATGAAGATGATGAAGATTTAGAGCAGTTTCAGTAATTTGGACATATCTCTCAATATAGATATCCGTTTTTTATGATCTTTATGTCGTTGGAAAGAAGAGAGAAAGAGGAACAACTTTCATGTAGACAGTTTTCCGAGATTAATAACAGAAAATGGTCATAATTTCTATGCAAAATATGGCGAATATGAACACCTATGAAGTTCTTATGAATTTTTTGGAGAGAATGCTAAGTTAGGGAAAGAAGATAACATACAATTTGCCCAAGTGTGTTGCTAAAGAGGGGGAGCCGTGGGTTTAGGGTCAATTTTGTAAATAATTACAATGGCAAGACTTGTAAAAACCATGTGAAACTAGGGGTAAAATAGTATTTTCCATGCCAAAATATCTAATTGTCATAAATGCACCATTATGGCCATTATGACTCGGATAGGATCGTTATAAATGCTCGTCATCTCAGTCACATCAGTGTCTCGCCTTTCGTTGCCGACTCCCGAAGGTTGGTCCAGTTGGTAAGGATACGGCTCATAACCCATAAGGTCGTGAGTTTGAATCCTACTGTCGATGTGAGGACCTCGTTAGTGGGTAAATATGATACAAACATTTTTCATTTCATTCACGAATTAAAATTAGGTTTTCTGAGCAGTAAAATTTTACTGTCACTAAAAAACGCAGAAAACTGCAGACTGGTTTCCGTCTGAATTTCCAACCAAAAACTTTCCCGTAACCTTATAAAAATAAGTATAACATGAAAATGACCTTGGTTTATACAAAATCATTTTCTAAGTCTCGTATAAAATATATATGTTTATATTTTTATTACTGATATTATAAAACAGTGAAAATCAGGGTGTTACATTACTACCCCGCTAAAAAAAAATTCATCCTCGAAATTTCGTGACTCGAAACTAAATAGGATTTTGTAACCTCATCTTAACCTTAAGATTTTACATTGTCCTTCACATCGCTTCATTCCTCTTATTCCATATTCCATAACACAATTCATTCTTATGTCATTTCTACTTATCCTTACTATCCTCAAAATTTCATCAAAGTCTATCACACTCGAAAAACAATCAAAACTTAATCACTTATCTTCTCAACATGGTTCCACCAGAAACCTTATTCCAATCATCTGACTCTGAATATTATCACTAAGATCAACAATGTCTTCACAGCACCACACATCAACTCCCTACTCAAGATATTTAATCATAGTCTTAGTTCCTCTTGATTATATTTCACCACTCCAATTTGATATCGCCTCACACATCTCATCCTCCAAATAACTTTGTTGCATCTCTTAATGCAATTAAACCAAAAGAGATTATATAGAATAGAATTATCTAAATCTTAGCTTTCAAACTTTCCCAACAACTTAGTTTTACTCAAGAACTTCTCTTTTCCGCTCACATTCAACTTAGGTAAAACTACCATAGACACCTTTCTGTAATTTCTTCCAATCATACAATTAAATCTTAACGATGATCATTTTATCATTATCCTAGAGTTCCTTTAGCAAACTCTACCTCGATCATAACAAAATCTACCAAAATCATCTTACTTATTGATATTACTTCTGAAAATTCTCAGATTACTAATCACATCTACACCTCAATAAAAATCCACTCACCTCTTGTAGTGCTTAGGTATTACACTTACTCTCAACTAACCTTCTGATGATCAATTCCTTTCTTACTTATCCCTCGAATTCATGATGGAAGGTTGAACATTAACTTCAACTTGGCTCTTACCGCTCGATGTAAACTTTGCCCAACACTTGAAGTAAGTTTTTCGGGCTTCATTCAGAACAATGTTGGAAGATTCTTTATCAAGTTGGATCAGTCCTCTGATACATACCTCTGTTAGTTTTTCCACTACACAGTGGACCTAAGCAGGTAAAAAGGTGTTGACTTCGTCAATCTACCCACAATAATTTGAAAAGAGACCTTGAAGACAAGAAATTTCTTGATTTCGCTTTCACTAGAAAGCACAAAGAATAATATGACCAATTTGAAAGATACGAGTGTCCAATATGTAAAAAGATTCTTCAATAGGTTTGTGAGTGTAAAAATGCATAGCTAATACATGTTTACAAACATGACTCTAATAAAGTTCCTTCTTTCACAAGAACTTCATCGTGTTAGGAAATCAACAGATAAACAATTCCTAATCTCAAGAGGATTTTCAATTTGTATCAGAAATTTACAAAATGACGTTTTAAAAGGAAACAGTCAAGCCAAAAATTTAAACTAGATCACAATTACCAAAAGTAAAAGTGACTAGACTAAGTTTCATCAGGAAACTTCTATCATCAAGAAATCATATATGTTACACAACTCAAGAAATACTCATAATTAATTCCCAAAGAAGTATGAAAATATCCAGACTATCAGAACCAATGGATAAGTCAGGATAGACTTTAAATCAAGGTCAGAAAAATGAATTTGGCCTGTACAAAATGTACCGCTATGATTGTCTAATACAACCATAGGAATTTGAAAAGCAATTTGTCAAGAAGGAACAATTTTTCTTAATCCCGAGACCCTCACCTAAGGTTGAAGATTCAAATTTATTCTCCTTGGTTTCTCCCAAGCACAAAGGTCTTTTATGACGCGCTTAGTATGGTCACCCTGAATCGGCACGATTTCTGTTAACTTGGTCAATCTCTCACACACGAAGAGTTGATCTTGCATCATAAGTTGAGTTTACAGTACAAAATCTTTAACAAGTCCTTACTCCAATCTGGTGATAACTTGTTCTCAAGTCGACCTTTGAATATATAACAACTCCTTGCGAGTGATCTGTAATACTTGACACAAAGGTTTCTCATGCTCCTCGCGACTCTTAGAGTAAATGAGAACATCATCGATGAAGATGATGACTAACTTATCGAGAAACGGACGAAAAATCCATTTTTTGAAGTCTAACCCGGTTAACTTCGTAGGCGATATCCTACACAAAGCAGTTGAGATCTGGCTAAATATAGAAACTAGATCAATCAGAAACTCAATATCCTCCACCAGTACAAACTTAGGACATTCTCAGAAAATTTTCCCAAAAATTTTCCATGACAGGTACCTTATTCAAATATCTGATACCGTCCCAAGGGAGAAATGAATGTATCAACATGAACATAAGTACCTTTTACTAAACATGAGTTCTCAAAATGTCTCAACCAAATAAGAACTCACCAAAACATACTTACTTGTGTGTCAACACACATTGTTTCAACCAAGAAACAATTCAAACAAGGTTCAACCAGAGATCACAAAACAAAAACCTAACAGTCTTATTTCCCAAGGTTTCCCGAAAGACTCGACCAGCTCTGATACCACTAATGCGACACCCCCTTTTCAGGATATCACATTTAAGTAATTTATTGCCGAAATACACTCAATAAATGTTGATGGTTGCTTTCGGAAAATATAATTTTATAGTTACTTATCCTTTTCAAAATTGGTGATAATTTTTTTTTGTTTTATTTTACTCCATATACAATCCAACACCATTAACATAATATACAACTATATAACATATATAGGTATCATAAGAGATTTACACTTAGACATTCACATAACAGGTCATCTCCCAAAGTCATAACATAAGAAAATAAAGAGGTAATTGTAACGTAGCGGTAATCTGGAATCACAACTCAAAAGAATGACTCTCAATAGAGAAACATCCAGACTAACAAAATTCCACTACTCCATAAGATACCAAAAGTCCTACAGCTGGTCAATACTAATAATCACGGTTGGGAAGACCTCCCTGGTTTTCCCTTCCTATCGGGATATCCAGTGAGAATATCTCTACTTTTGGAACTATGGAAGTATTAGAACTTAACAGTTCCTGATCTACGAGAAAGCCGGTAAATAACCAGAGAGGTGGTAAAGGTATCTCCACGGTCAAAGTCTGGTACATACGTGATGTAGGTCCTGAATTATTACCCTCAACGATACAAACTAGTCCGGTGTAAGTAGTATTCCAAGCTCCCGTGCTAGTCACCCAAGCCTCACCATTGTCGGTATTCACACTGATCAACGATCTGATCCTTAAGTACGACAGGTTCGTCTCATCTGAGTTCATCTATACTCATATATATATACACACAGTGGAGGAAACAACAAACAAATATACAAGAGTGAGTTACCAATATATGAGTTTTGACAAGACAATCCCATGCACGACACACAAATAGCATATACCATATATTCATAGCATACAAAAATTATCCAAGCAGTAGACTAATTTTATCCAAAGGGTTTCATACCCGACAGTCATCGTAATTTTTATAAAAATGCATGACACTTCAATATTCAGGCTCTATTTTGATACCTAATCTTCGGATATCTCAACTTCTTTCAAATGAGCTGATCAGGCTCAAAAACACTTTCATCTCAACCTCATGTGACCATTGCTCAAACAACTATTGCAACTGCTCACATGACTCGTCTGTGACAACCACTCAAACAGCTAACCACGTTGTTGTGGACTTTGTGTCCTAATCACGTTGTTTTGGACTTTGTGTCCTAACCACGTTGTGATGAACGTTGTTAAAAGTGAATATTGTTTTCTATGACCACAAGCCTAGGACTGGTGCATCGGTCTCGGGTGTTGTGATTAAGCATTCGGACTGTGTATCCTATGTTCCTAAGTTTTCAAGTGATAGGGAAATGACGATTAAGTCGTTAGCTTTGAGCTGCGACAGTGAAAAAGAATGAACACAAAGAAAACCTTTTAAATAAAATATTTTCTCATGTGCATTTCCCCAAGCAGACGTGCTTTCTTACATATCTGATACAAGGTGGTATCTGGGAGTCTGTCCATGTAAACCGAGTTCAGAGTCACATGTGACGTTGCTCGTCCTGAGACCTTAAATGCATGAGGGTATGGAGGCAACTGCCCGGTGGGCTAGAGATTGACCAACTCTAATTCTTCTCCAGTGGAAAACGATGTTGATATCTCATGAGATTAAGTTAGAGCCTGATGTTGAAGTGCCATGCATATTTTCAAAGATCGATTGTGCGGGTTTGAGACCCTTTGATATAACACTATTATATTGTGTATATGCATGATTTAATTGCTTATATGATTATGTGATGTATGTATCATGTATATGGTTGTTGTGGGATATATCTTATGATGGTATCTCACTCTTACAATTATATCAGGTCTCTTCGGGTTTTGCTGTAGTACCTTGGTACTCTAGTACCGATGTTGCAGAGGAGTCTTTCTAAGTCAATTGAAGACCTAGTGTTTGAGGTTGGGAAAGTATTCCAATTGGGGGTCTCTCCAATGAATATTTGATAGAATGACCAGCTTAGGAGTTTTGAGTTGGGTTGTATATCTAAAGAGGTCAGTAAATGTAGTGTTATATACATCCATCTGTAGTTTGAACTTTTCTTTCGAAAGTGGAAACTTAGAGAAATGTTATATGTCATGGTAACTTCGTTACGAACGTGACTTTACATTTTAAATGTATGTATGATGTATTTCAGAGTTATCCCTATAGAAGAAAATCTTATACCCCAATTTTCTGACTTAAGAGAAAACAAATTTTCCGAAAGCAACCAGCAAATTATCTTTTAAATTTACTTCCGCATGGGTTACACAGTAATGCCCTAAGGGGGGGTGTTACACCTTCTACTCAACCAAAGTCACCACAATCAAACTACCAATTAACCTTCACAAGATCAACACATAAAATAAGTTAAACAACAAAACCAATTTTTGGTACCAAATACCTAGGGTTCGGCCAAGAATAGAAAATAGGGTTAGGGTTTTCTTTTCATTAATTCCCTTTAGATAAATGAAGCATGGGTCACATACATGATGGAAAAATTGTCACAAGACCAAAATTCCATTCATGTGATTTTCTAGAGTTTAATTCATGAAATTCAAGGAATATGTAATTGCAAATAAATTACATATATGTGAAGGAAATGAAACAAGGAACAAGATTAATAACTAGAGTCAAGAGAAATTACCCCTTAGTTGATGAAAAAGTGATGAACAAAGTGTAGGTAGAGAATACCCATTTTGCAAACAACCCTCGAATGGGCTTTTATGGGAAATAACATGTGTTCACATGATCAAGGGGAGTCGGAATATATTTTTAGAAAGTTGAAACAAGGATTGGATGAAGCTCTAGGGAGCTTGGCCAAAAAATACATGAAGAACAAAGAAAGAACTTTGGTGTTTTTCATGAAAATGTTGCTAAGTATGAAACATTAAGTATTTTTGGTTGAAGAAGATGGCATAGCCGTGCATTAATCATGTGAGGGGAGGGCAAACTTGTCAAAAATTCACTTGGACATGGAAGGAATTCTTAAGGAAGCTCGAGGGCATTTTGGTCTTTTACCATGAAAAAATCTAGATATTTTCTCAAATGTAATCATGACTTAGTGAGTCATGGTGGTGACTCATCACATGACTCACCCCCTAAGGTGGCAAGTTGTCCCATCAATCCAGCCTCTGGTTCTATCTCTGCAGTTCGGTATCTGGCTCTGTCGTTTACCCGATTGAAGTTTTTCGCGCGATTTCTTAGAAAATTTCTCTCGAATAAAATATAATATTTTATTTTTGAGCGAAAATTCTAAATAGATCATATCACTAAAAAAGTGATAAAAATCTAAAATTACTCAGGTTCGGGTCAAATCAGGGTTTTCTGACCAAATACAAATGTACTGCCAGCGAAAACGCAAACCGATTTCCGTCTGAATTTTGAACCCAAATTTTATCCATAACTTCCTACAATATAGCAAGTTCTAACTATGTTTTTGTTTTCTCCAAAATCATTTTTTAGGTCTCAGGTAAAAATATAAATAGATATATCGTTACCGGTAATACAACATATATAACAAGCAGGGTGTTACACATTGTTCTTATCTCTTGGCGGGTCTCTGCAGTTTCGTATCCGGCTCCGTTGTTTTACCGATTTAGGTTTTCCTCGCGTTTTCCTTCGAAAATTCACCGAAATAAAATATAATTATATTTTTGAGCGAAAATTTTTGAAATCGATCATATCACTAGAAATGTGATAAAATTCTAAAACTTTTCAGTTTCGGGACAAAATAGGGTTTTCTGATCAGTAAAGTTGTATTGTTAGTGAAAATGCAGACCGGGTTTTGTCTGAATTTTAACTTCAAATTTTATCCATAGCTTCCTACCATAAAGTAGGTTCTAGATATGATTTTATTTTCTCCAAAATCATTTTCTAGGTCTCGGATAAAAAAATATAAACTAATATATATTACCGATATTGAAAAATAGAAAAGAACGGGGTGTTGCATTGAGGGTAGTTGCACATATTTCGGATGATTAGCCAATAAGAAAGTAGTTATTGATGATTAGATTGAGCCTATAAATACCCATTAAATTGATTATTGTAGAAACACGACAAAATCAATACAACTTTTAAGCTTTTTCATACTTCTCTCGCATTTACATATAGCAATTTACTACTTTGCATTTACTTTATATGTTTTGCTTTTTGCCAATTTATTTACTTAGACGATTTTAGTCTTTACCTTTATTTTGTAGCTTTCTTAAGTTCACCGTAGTACCAAAAGCTTTCTTTAGTGAGTTTGGAAACCCTTTGCTAGAGGTTGGATTTTGCCTTTAGTTCAAATCGCCCGATACCTATCAAAATCCATACGTGTTCCTCGGCTTAATTCCCATTCGGCTGATTGGCTATTTTACACGTAAACAGATATGCAAAGCAAGAAAGGAAAAAGTGAGAGATTTTCGTTCAATAAAAATATTCTTATGATACAATATTAATGGTTACCAATAACTCATTAAATAATGACCTTTGATTTACATGACACCAAGATTTAGTTTTAGCGGTAATTATTTAATGGCAATAGGATATTAATCCCTAACTAGTCCCAAATTCATTTCCCAAACCACACTAATAAATATTAGCCAGTAAAAAATCCTTTTATGCCGGCAATTATCATAAATGACCGGTAAAAATATTCAATTGACCGCGAAAATGTATTCATCTCTCCCAAAATTTATGTTGTTCAAACTCCAAATGCTCTGAAACTCCAATCTGTTCGCGATTGCTTCCACCATGGTTGTCTTCAAAGAATGCTTCAATGGTAGCAATCCTTTCGTTCCTCTCTCTTCATTTTATGTCTTTCAGTTGCACTTCGAAGAACACTTGATCTTGAGGTTCAGTATCAATCCTTTCATTCCTCTCTCTTCATTTTATGTCTTTCTTCACTTCGACGAACACTTGATCGTGCATTTTTTGTTTTCAATTTTTTTGTGTTCATTTTGATGAATGTGTAATATATGTAAGTTTGCAAGTTCAAATAGGAATAAGTTTGTAAATAATCTTAGGATTTGTGGATAAAAGTGGTAAGAAAATACACACATTCATTGGAATAAAGTTTTGATCCATTAGATCTTAATTTGTGAGAAAAATACACTCAAAATATGTTGAAAATGTGTAGGAATGAAGGTCCAGCACTCAGCTCTGGAAACGGGCGCTCAGCTCTGGTAAAATACAGAAAACAAGAGGTGCAGGACTAGGACCAGCGCTCATCGCAGAATCAGAGCGTTCAGCACAAACAGAGAGCAGCAGAGCCAGAGCTTAGCATTGGAAAGCTGGCGCCCAGCGCCAGGTCCTGACATCAAGTGCGTTTCGTGCACAATGCAGCGCTTAGTGCTGGCCAGGGGTGCTCAGCGCTGGCGGATGAACATAAATAGTATAAATGCATGTTTGGACAGATTGAGAGGGGTCTTTGGCTCATTTTTTCACTTTTCTCACTTTGTTTCATCACTTTCTCTCCACTTCCATCTCTTCTCTTTCTAATACGACTTGCTAGATCATTTAGGTTAGGTTAGGATGATTTCAATTGGAATTTGATGTAATTGACTTTGATTTATGATTTCAATTCTATTTCATTCAATTTGAGTAATTGCTTCTATGCTTAATGCTTCTCTTGGATTGATCAACCTTGAATTGATGTTAGATTCAATTTCACAATTGGAAAATTGGTTATTGGATAGGAATTGATGTGATTACCATTGTGATGTTGATTCTAGGAATTGAACTCTATTTCAATGCATTCTTATGACTTAAGGAATTAGGGTTCTTAATTGGTACAAAAGGATTATTACCTAAGGAATTGGGGATAAATCTAGGTTAGTGACTTGAATGTCAATTGTATGGAATGAATAGAAGTTAGGTTTAAATAAGGTTACGTCAAGTGAAGACTGAATGATTCTGATGCCTAACCGCTTTTACCTACATTGAATTCATTTGTTACTTGTATTTCATTCCATTCATTCTTGTGACAACTTGTAATAAAAAATTCATAAACATTCTTGAAACTATGAAATTCATTCGTTCAAATAGCTATTGCCTAAGTTACATTGTTATTTGAAACACAATCCTCATTGGGAACGATACTTTACTTTCACTATTATTACTTGTCGCGATTTAGTACACTTGCCAACCTCAACAAGTTTTTTGGCGCCGTTGCCGGGGATTGTTGATTTCAATATCAACGAAGCAAAGGCATTGCTAATTTGGACTTTTTTTTTATTCTCATTTTAGTAATGGGTTTTCATTGTTATAATTCGTTACCTTGGATTCTTGTATTGTGAGGAAAGTATCCACTACAGACCATGGACATCTTTGAAGCTACTCTTCTTGCTCAAAGAAAACTTATTGCACAACAGTTGGAGTTGATGTCTAAAGAACTTCAAGTCATGAAAGTGAAGGCAATGAAACCATTGCAACCTACATGTGATTTTTGTGGTGAACACCATAAACTTTAAAATTGTGAGTTTCAATTCAATGAAAATGAGGAGGTGTATTAGATGGAGAACCTCATGGGGGAACAAGATGCACAACCTCACCATCATTCCAATGAGTCACTAGATAGAGTGCCCAACTTTGAAAATCTTTTGACTCAATTCATTGGAGCTACTCAAAAGAATTTTAAGAACATACAAGCATCAATCAAGAATCTTGATATTCAAGTTGGGATGTTATCTAAAAAATTGGTTGGATTTGTGCAGAAAAGGATAGAGTTAGTAAGAGAGCAAGAGTCATATGTTTGGGAAATGGTTGAGAAAGAAGAAGTGCTTGTAGAAATGGAAAATGAACATGACTCAATAGAAGTGGTCGAAGAAAAACAAAAAGAAAGTGTAGTTGTAATGGTAGATGAAAAACATAAAAACAAAAATAGTGAAATGGAAGAGAGTGAGGTATGAAGATATTCATATGACTGAGACTCATCCCTTGGTGATTGAAGACAAGAGTCCTATGCGAGATGAGTTTTATATGCTTCAAGAATGGGAGAAGACATATTCCAAATGCCTAATTGTTGGGGCATGGGAACATTTACATCCTTATGGCAAATACATGGAACGACTTGTGAAGAAAAGAAAGCGGAAGGAGGATATATTATTCTTGTCCTATAAACCACCCTAAGAAAAGAGCTCAAATGTCAAGCTAGTGACGTCAAAGAAGCGCTACTTGGGAGGCAAGCCAAGAATAGATTTCAATTTCTTTTCATCTTTAATTTTTGTCTATATCATGAAAAAAAACATAAATAGTTCATTGAGTTGTTGAGTGATTCCTTGATGTGTAGGCCCTATAATGTGGTGTAATTGCTTTGAATTGTTGTGCAGGCACATCTAAGGAAAAAGGACCAAAGGAAGTGGAGTGACACAAGAAAATGGTGAAATTGACCCTCTGGAGGCACCGGGAGCTACTGTGAGCGCTGAGATCAAACAGAAAATAGAATCAGCAGAAAAACATGCACAGTGGGCGCTGAGCGCGGTTTCCCAGCGCTGAGAGCTAGCCCGAGCAAAAAAATAAATAAATTGCACATCCTTCATCCAATGTGCAGAAGAAAGGGGGTGCTCTTAACTCGTTACTTTTTAATCCTCCTTACTTGAAACCTCTTAGTTGAATAATTTGCACACATTTGCATAAATTGCACATATTTGTCATTAGGAATGGATTTTTGTGTAGATTTCTTTGTAAGCATAGAAATTTTGCTTGGCTGAAATTTCTGGCATCATGCATTGTGTACTAGCTGAGCATATGATTTCATTAAGACCTTTGATCCTTGTGACTTGTTTGTTGACAATATTTCATACTATGAATGTGAAATGTTGGATGCATGGATTTTCTCTTGAACATGATCATAAACTGTTGTGTTTTGAGCCCAAACTGGTTACTTGATTTCTTTCATGTGTGCTTGTTCATCACTTGCATGTTCTCACTTTTTCTTGCCTTGATGCTTGTCACCGTTGCATTGTTTTTTCATATGCATAAATGATTGAGGCAACATTTCTTTGTTTTAACTCAGTGCCATAATTGCTATCCTATCATTTGCCATTGTTATCCCCAATTGAGCCTTGGCCTATTTTTCTTGTCATGATAGCACATTACAAGCCAAAAATCGAAATAACAATTTTGTCCCACTATTTTGGCCTAGAGGAATGTTTGGACTTAAGTTTGGGGTTGTTCTCTTGCTTAGGGACAAGCAAGTAAATTGAGTTTGGGGTGTGAGTTGACCACTAAAGATGCCTACTATTGAAAAAAAAAATTGAAAGAAAGAAAAAGAAAAAGAAAAATAGAAAAAGCCAAAGAGAAAAAGGAACAAAGGAAGTAAACTAAAAGTGAGAAAAAGGTAAAATAGAAGGATAGAAAGGAAGTACGTATTGTTTTAGAGGTTAGGTCAGGCCTAAGCTCTTCTAGGGTTTTGTGATTTCTTGCGTCACAAGGCTGCTTCACCTATGGCAATTTTCTCAAATTGCCCATGGGATCTTCTCTTCCCCGAGTCGGTTGCTGCTCGCACTAACCCTCTCCCTAATTCTTCTACATCTCTTCCATCTTCTTCATCCTTGCAAACCAAATCTTTTGCCTAAGCCTTAACAAATTCTTGTGCGGTCCCTTTGATTCAATTGCCAAAACCTTGTGTTAAAGCTGATGAATTGACAATTAATATTCCAGAGAATGAATATTTAGCAGGTCTTGAAGGATACAAAAACCATTTACATGGTCGTCTGTTATTGTCCAAAGGCAATTCTCCATTGAAGTTGGCTGACTTGCATAAGAAGTTATTATCTTTATGGAAGGATATTAGCCCATGGCATCTGATTTCTCTTGGCAAAAGGTTCTATGAATTTTCCTTCTCTTCTTTAGAAGATATGCGAAGTGTTCTTGCAGTAGGTCTTTGGGACCTTGGTCCAGGAAGCTTGAGGGTGTTCTCATGGACTAAATATTTCAATCCTTACTCTTTCAAGCAATCTCATGCTCAGGTTTGGGTTAGATTTTATGGGGTTCCGCAAGAGTATAGGAGATCGAAAATTCTATTTGCCATTGCTAGTGGTTTGGGGGTTCCAATTTGCTTGGATGAGACTACAAGTAAGAGGTCTTTTGGTCACTTTGCTAGGGTCTTGATTGATCTTGATTTAAATGCTAAACTTAGAGAGAAAAATCTGGTTGAAAGAGAGGATTTTACCTTTTTTTTCTTATATAGAATATGAGAAGTTGCCTGAGTTTTGTACATCATGCCAATCTATAGGGCATTCTTTGGGAACCTGTATCAGATCTGCAGGAAATTTAGAAAAGAAACCGATCCAAGTCTCGAGGCCTAATCCAAGAAAGGTTTATGTCCCCAAAACAAAGGTTGCTGAATCAATCAAGGTTGTGGAGGGGACAGATATTGTTGCTGAGACAACTGAGACTAATGCACAACATGTTGTAAAACAGGTAGTTAATCATTCAGAGGTCCAAGAGAAAGATAGAATTACTATGGCTAATGAATAAAGGAAAATGGATATTAATTGATGATTCAGTCCCTGATACTAAGAACCCTTATAAGGGTGAATGCAGTAAGGGAGGTCATGATGTGTTTATCACTAATGATGGTGTAATTGTTGAAGATGTTCCCTTTGAAACGGAGGATAATTCAAATTTCTTGCCTAGGAATGTTCCTTATGTGGCAAAGGAGATATCTAATTTGGATCGTATAATTCATACTCCTCTTGAAAAGGCTCAATCTGTAGATTCGGGCTCCGAGGCTGAAGTTACAAGTTCAGTTCAAGTCCTATCAGAAAATGCAAGTTCTTTTGATGCTGTCTCTCCATCAATTGTCCCCAATTCTGTATCCACTGGCATTAACTCGGGTAATTCTGGTTCTCATACTGTTTCGGTTATAAATTCCTCTTCAAAAGAATCTTTGGTAAATGAATCTATTCAAAACTCTAGCTGCCAAACTCCAGCTATGAATATTCATCCCGCAGTGAATTTGAATTTTGTTCCAAATTCAACTTCTGTCAAGAAAGGACAGCAGTCTGTGTTTAATGAAGTTGCTGCTCATGATTTAAAAGTGGTTGGGAAACTCTGGAGTGATGATGTTGATGATCAAGAAGCATCCCCCACCCCTGCTCAAACAGATAATTTGGATGCAAACTACACTAAAGTTCAGTCCAAATCTCAAAAAAAGAAACAAAGAAGAGCTAAAAGGCAAGCACAAAGAATGTATCAGTATCAAGCCCAATATGGGACATATTGTCTCTCTGGAATTTTAATGAAGGTGTTCTATTGGAATGCTAGGGGAATTGGCAATCCTAGTACTAGACTGGTTCTGTCCAAATTTTGTATAGAACACAAGCCTGATCTGGTTTTTTTGTCTGAACCAAAGATTGATATAGACAACTTTCCACTGAATTTCTGGAAAAGACTAAATCTTAAAGTTTTTGCAGTAAACAATAGGGATTCACTGATTCCAAACTTGTGGGGGATATGTGCTCCCAACCTGTCCCCTTCAGTTCTTGCAACATCCCAGCAGCACATTTCTGTGTCTTTGAATCATAATTCTCATAAGCTCTTTATTTATGCAGTATATGCTTCAACTTCTCAGACTGAAAGAAGGAATCTTTGGATGGAGTTAGCATCTTTACAGCAAACTTTTCAGGGTCCTTGGTGTTTTATAGGGGGCTTTAATGCTGTCCTTAGTGCCCATGAGAAGAGGGGAGGTAGACTTCCTTCCACTGCCTCTTGTGTGGAATTTAAAGCACGGTCTGACTCTTGCAACTTAACTCATATTGTTACTCGTGGGGCTGCTTTCACATGGTCCAATATGAGAGGTTTCAGGGATTATACAGAACTGAGATTAGATAGATCTGTTTGCAATGATGAATGGTTAGCTTCCTAGGATAATGTTGCATGTTGCACTCTTGCCATAATCCAATCTGATCATTACCCTATACTCCTAGTTCTGAATAAAGGCTTTGCATCTCAGCCATCATCCTTCAAGTTTCATAATATGTGGACTGATCATGTAGACTGTAGAAGATTGATATATGAGGTTTGGAAGAGATGTTTTTGGGGCTGTCCCATGTATGTCCTGACTCAAACTAAGATGTCTTAAATCAGATCTGAAAGTGTGGAACAAGCATGTTTTTGGCAATGTCCATCTCAAAGTGGAAGAGGCCATGACTAAGTTAGATTCCATTCAAGCTAGGATTGACTCCCAAGGATTTTCAGACTTTTTACATAATCAAGAGGTTGCTGCTCAGATTGATCTAAATCAAGCTCTCTCTTTTCAAGAAGCCTTTTGGAAGGAAAAAGCTAGAATGAGCTGATATGCAGAAGGAGATAGAAATACAACTTTTTTTCATATGGTCACTAATATTAGAAATTCTACAAAACAAATGTCTATTCTTAAGGTGGGAAATTCTGTTTTGGAAAGGCAATCAGATATAGAGAATCATGTTCTAGACTTTTACACAAAGTTATATGCTTCTAGCAACTCTTGTGTAGACAATGGCCTCATTGATTCGGTCATCCCTTCGTTAGTGTCATCTCAAGACAACATCATGCTAACAAACATTCCCACTTTAGAAGAGGTCAAGAATGCTGTCTTTTCTCTTGATAGAAACAGTGCACCTGGTCCTGATGGTTTTGGTGGGAGCTTCTACCATTCTTATTGGGATATTATTGAAAAAGAGGTTCACAGTTCTGTAACTCAGTTCTTTAAGGAGGGATGAATTTATCCAAATCTCAATTCCAACAGATTGGTTCTTATTCCAAAGTTTGATGGTGCTGATAGAATTGAAAACTACAGGCCAATTGCACTTGCCAACTTCCAATTCAAAGTTATAACCAAAGTTCTGGCAGACAGACTTGCTGTAATTATGCCGAAAATAATCTCCACTGAACAGCAAGGATTTATTAAGGGAAGACACATTGCTGATTGTGTTTGCATAGCTTCTGAAGTAGTTAATATGTTAAGCAACAAAAGCTTTGGAGGAAATATGGCTTTGAAGTTAGACATTAAAAAGGTCTTTGATACCTTAGATTGGAGTTTCCTTTTGAAGGTTCTTTCTTCTTTTGTCTTTGATCATCAGTTCTGCTCTTGGATTAGTGTCATCCTGCATTCTGCTCATTTGTCTATTTCAGTGAATGGCAAATCAATTGGCTTCTTCACTTGCAAAATAGGGGTGAGGCAAGGAGACCCTCTCTCCCCCCTCCTTTTTTGCCTCACAGAAGAAGTTCTTAGCAAAGGAATATCTAAGATGTCCAGCCCACGAGGTTTTGTGACTCCAAGCCATATTCTCTATGCAGATGACATCATGGTCTTCTGTAAGGGAACAAAAGCTAATATTAGAAACATTATGCAACTTTTTGACGAATATAGTCAAGCTTCAGGGCAGATTATTAGCCTTGATAAGTGTAAATTTTTTGCAGGATCAATGTCTAATAGAAGGGTATCTGAAATGAGCTCTTTTCTTGGCTTTTTAGTAGGCTCTCTTCCTTTCATCTACCTTGGGGTCCCTTTGTTTAAAGGCAAACCGAAAACAGTTTTTCTTCAACCTATCATAGATAGAATCAAATGCAAGTTTCCTCTTGGAAAGGTTCTCTTCTCTCAATTATGGGTAGAGTGCAGCTTGTTAACTCTGTGATTCAAGGTATGATAGTTTACAGTTTTCATGTCTACATGTGGCCCGTTTCTCTGCTAAAGCAATTGGATGGTTGGATCAAGAACTTTGTTTGGTCAGGGGACATTCACAAAAGGAAACATGTTACAGTGGCATGGAAGTCAGTTTGCTCTTCTGTTTCAGATGGTGGCCTGGGCATCAGGTCTATCAGAGCAATAAATGAAGCCTCTATGCTAAAACTGAGTTGGGATCTGACTACTTCTGCTGATCAGTGGGCTAGGTTTCTTAGATCTAGATTTCTCAATAACTACAAACCTATAGGTCATCATGTCAACTCTTCTATTTGGTCAGCTTTAAGGAAGTGGTATCATATTGTTTTAGACAACTCCTCTTGGTTAATTGGTGATGGTAAGTCTATCAACTTCTGGACAGATAAATGGTTGGATGAACCTTTGGTTTCTATGATGAATATTCCTGAGCATTGGCATCCTTCCTTGCTTGCTTTGGTTAAAGACTTTCTGGTGGACAGAGGTTGGAGCATCACTGACTGTTTGCAATCTCATTTTCCGAATGTGGTTGACAGTATTCATCAAATTCATATTCCGGTGGAGGATTGTGAAGACAGAATGGTGTGGATTAGCTCAATAAATGGAAAGCTTTCCTTCAAAGAAACTTTCCTATTCTTGAATCCTGTTAGAAACTCGGTTTCTAAGGTCAAACAGATCTGGTCCAAATCCATTCCTCCTGCTAGATCATTTTTGGTTTGGAGAATTTTTCACCACAAGATGCCAACTAATGAGAACATAAGGTTAAGAGGCATTTCAATGGCTTCCATGTGTAGTTTATGTGGGATTGAGGAAGAATCAGCATTTCACCTTTTTCTATCCTGCTGTTATGCTCAGTAAATGTGGAACTGGTTGGTGTCTAACTTGGTCTTCCCTATAGATTCTTCTTCTTTTGAAACCTTGTTTGATTTTTATAACAAAAGTTATAGTGCTCAGCTGAAGGATGTGATCATGGCTGTTGTTATCAATACTATATGGGTGATTTGATTTGCTAGGAATCAATGCAGATTCCTTAACAAGAATATCAGTCTGGCCGATGCTAAAACTATGGTTATTTCTGCTGTTTCACTTTCGGGCAACATATCTAATGGCACAATGTTCAATTCAATTGAGGAGTTTGTCATTCTAAAAAACTTCAGGATTGATAGTCATACTCGTAGGGCTCCAAGAATTACAAAAGTGGCCTGGTTGTCTCCTCCTTGCAATTAGACTAAATGTAATATTGATGGACTGGTTGTCCTGGTATTTCAGCTTGTGGAGGTATTTCCAGAGGTTATAACTCAGCTGCTCTTGGATGTTTTTCATGCAATTTAGGTTGTGCTTCTTCCCTTTTCACTGAGCTCTCTGGTGCTATTCATGCCATAGAGATTGCTAACAGTAGAGGTTGGAGAAACCTTTGGGTAGAGACAGACTTGATGCTAGTGGTTACTGCATTTAACAACTTGGAAATTGTCCCGTGGAGGCTGCTTGCTAGATGGAAAAACTGTTTACATATAGCTAAAGGCCTTACTCTCCAAGTCACTCACATATATAGGGAAGACAACGCTTGTGCGGATAAATTAGCAAATTATGGAATTCAGCACCCAGGATTTAGTTGGTGGGACACAATCCCTCATTTTATTAATGATGAATTTTGTCGAAATAGGCTAGGCTTGCCTAGTTATAGGTTTTCTTAGTTTTGCTTCTTTCCCATGGGTTTTGGCCTTATGTCCCCCCATGTTTCTTTTGTTCTTTGTTTTCTTTTGGTTCATCAATAATTGTGTAGCATGCTGCAAATGATTGTTGAATTTGGTGGTGCCAACATAGTTGGGATGACCTTTTTCATAGTGATGCTCTTGCATGCTACTTATATATAAAAAAAGAAGGATAGAAAGGAAAGAGTAAAAGAAAACAAGAAAACAAAAGAAAGAGAAAAGAAAAAGAGAGTTGTAAATAAGTAAAAGGGGAAATGGCACAAATTGTGTGCTTATGTGCTTGTGTGCTAACTAAGCAATGGAAGCCCCAACAAGAGTCCACATTCCTTGAAGTCAAGATAGTTTAGTCTATATTCTTGATTTTATCCACCCCCACCTTAGCCCCATTACATCCAAATAAAAGACCTCATGATATGTGTTGCATTAACATTTGTGATGTGTGCTCTTAACATCTTGTCCTGATTAGGATTGGGGAGTGCATTGGGATTGGAATGGAGAGTAAATCACACCCAAGTGAGGATGAGTGAAACACTTGATAGAGAGGTGCAAGGGATATTCTTGTGCATTCAATGGAGTTGATTTTGTGGTATGTTTGATTGTCTTAAAACATGAAGCATGTGATCAAAGGTAATTAATGTTTGATTGTGTGATACTTGTGCATTGTGGAAAAGTGTTAGAAAGTTGAAGTCTTGCATGAGTAATGTGCTTCACAAGAGAATTGAACATGAAAAATCCATTTCTCAAACCCTTTATGTGAATCTAATTGTTTGCTTGAGGACAAGCAAAATCTTTAAGTTTGGGGTTGTGATGAGTGTGCAATATATGTAAGTTTGCAAGTTCAAATAGGAATAAGTTTGTAAATAATCTTAGGATTTGTGGATAAAAGTGATAAGAAAATACACACATTCATTGGAATAAAGTTTTGATCCAGTAGATCTTAATTTGTGAGAAAAGTACAATCAAAATATGTTGAAAATGTGTAGGAATGAAAGTCCAGTGCTCAACTCTGGTAAAATACAGAAAACACGAGGTGCAGGACCAGGACCACTGCTCAGCACAGAATCAGAGCGCTCAGCGCAAATACAGAGCAGCAGAGCCAGCGCTCAGCGTTGGAAAGCCGGGGCCCAGCGCCAGGTCCTGACAGCATGTGCATTTCGCGCACAGTGCAGCGCTCAGCACTGGTCACGGGTGCTCAGCGCTGGCGGACGAACAGATTGAGAGGGATCTTTGGCTCATTTTACACTTTTCTCACTTTGGTACATCACTTTCTCTCCACTTCCTTGAAGATTCAAGCTTGGGAACAAGATTTGGAGCTTCCATGGAGTCTTCCACATTCTCCTACTCAAGTTCTTCCATCTCTTCTCTTTCTAATATGAGTTGCTAGATCATTTAGGTTAGGTTAGGATGATTTCAATTGGAATTTGATGTGATTGACTTTGATTTCTGATTTCAATTTTGTTTCATTCAATTTGAGTAATTGTTTCTATGCTTAATGCTTCTCTTGGATTGATCAACCTTGAATTGACGTTAGATTCAATTTCACAATTGGAATTGAAGTGATTACCAATGTGATGTTGATTCTAGGAATAGAACTCTGTTGCAATGCATTCGTATGAGTCTTATGCTTAACGTTTGTGCTAATTCTTGAATCACCTAAGAAATTAGGGTTCTTAATTGGTACAAAAGGATTGTCACCTAAGGAATTGGGGATAAATCTAGGTTAGTGACTTGAATGTCAATTGTATGGAATGAATTGAAGTACGATTAAATAAGGTTACGTCAAGTGAAGATTGAATGATTCCGATGCCTAACCACTTTTACCTACATTGAATTCATTTGTTACTTGTATTGCATTCATTCATTCTTGTGACAACTTGTAATCGAAAATTCATAAACATTCTTGGAACTATGAAATTCATTCGTTCAAATAGCTATTGCATAAGTTACATTGTTACTTGAAACACAATCCTCATTGGGAACGATACTTTACTTTCACTATTATTACTTGTCACGATTTGGTATACTTGCCAACCTCAACACATTTCTATGTGTGGAATCTGATAATTTTATTTTTGTTAGTTTCATCTCTTCAAGTTTGTTTGAATTCCTTCAGTCGTATTTGAAGAGATTATGTGACAAAAAGGCTGTGGTGTTCTCAACAGTTTATGTGTGTTTCACCTTTGCAGACCAATTATTTGATAAGAAAAAATAACTGAGTAACACTTTACCTTACATTACTAGCCTAATTCCTGAATAATCGGGAATTAATGTTAAATCCTAAAAATTAGCAGTATGATATGTGTTGAGATAATAAAATCATTCAGCTGAAGGTTATGGCAGGTCAAGTCCAAATGAAGTTGAAGCTAATAATGATGGAGGAAATGACAATGAATATGATAGTGATTATGAATAAGATCGGTGATACTTAGTTAAACTATGGAACAATTGGAATCATTTTGGCTGTCAAATTGATGAATAAATCATCCGAGAAACAGGTATTTGGTTATCCATATGTTTATGTTATGTGACTTTCATATGTACTTCCCATTTAAAATTACGAATTTATATAAAACCCTTATGTACATCCGAGAAACTGCACTTTTGTAGTTCTGTCAATATATTATTTATATTCTCGCTCCAAATAGTATTTCAAATTTGTTCTTTTCTATAGTATGCAACTGGATTTTCTTTTCATTTTGCTTGGACGTTGGATGATTTGATTGATAAAGAAAAGGTCTTCGTATTTTCCTTAGTCCATTTTCTACCTGTATTTACAACTGATGCCCTTGTTTCTACCGGTCTTGCCAAGCTTGGGTACACCTATGTCAATATAGGTACATGAAAACAACTATTGTTTCAAGTCTGGTATTTTTTTAATTTCAATTTTTACTTTGCAACATTTCATAAGCACATGTATATAACCTTTATTTGCAATTTTCTATTCCTGCAGATGATTAAAGCTCTAGCAGATTATGTTCACGGCAAGGGTCTTAAGCTTGGGATTTATTCAGATGCAGGGTACATGGACTTAGTCACTTAGCCAAACACGTTAACAAATTAGATGTCAACTTTCAAAGCTTTATGATTTTACTTTTTGCAGGTATTTTACTTGTAGCAAAAGGATGCCTGGTTCACTTGGTCATGAGTTTCAAGATGCTAAGACTTTTGCATCATGGGTATTAATTAACCATTGTGCTCATTTGTTCTTCATATTTTTTCTTGGTATCAACATATCAACTGCTATTAAACAAATGCCCATTTTGCTTTATCTACACGGTATTGATTATTTGAAGTATGATAACTGTAACAATGATGGATCAAGGCCCACTATTAGGTAGATTGAAAGTATATTTGCGTATTACTGTTAGGTGATTCTAATTTCCATCTCAGCCATCTATTGTTGAGCATTTATCCTTGGTTTAAATATTTATGCCATGCATTTCTGGATTTGCTGTGACCTATTTGATTAAACCAAGAAGGAGGTCTGAAAAGAAAGAGATTGCAATTCCTTGGTTTAAATATTTTTTATTCAACTTCATATTGCACATATTTTTTTAATTTTTTTTTTTTTGATGAATCAATAGATATATATATTTATAAAAGGAAGAAATACCAAGTACAAAAAGAGGAGTACAAGTAGTACCCTAACTTCATATTAATTGCATCTATGACTTTCATAATATATATTTGATTATGCATCAGATTCAGATATATGCCAAGGTCTGAACACCAATTTTAAGCACTTAAACATTGTATTTTGAGAGCCATGTACTGATGGTTTGAAGAACTTTGAACACCAATTGGTGTAAGACAATTTTAATACTGAACACCAATTCTTGACATTAAAGAAGATTGAAGGTTTGGACCTTGGAGAAAGATGGACAAAGTGAGACTAGTTATTACAAAATTTTATCCAAAGGTTTATGTTCTTACTATTGTCCCTCCCATAACTCACTATCATAACTTATCTTTACCAATTCACCACTGACACATATAGATATATACTAATTAATCAGCTATTGTAGTATCCAAAGCAAGTAGTAATATTTTATATTGGTAGCTAGATATATTTCTTAAGTTAAAGTAGTTTATTAAAGATGTCTAGCAGAAGGTCACGATAAAGGCAAACAAGTGGTTCAAAGAATATCACAGACGATCGGATCAATGACCTTGTCTCCAAGAAAATGTTGTTCTTATACTTTGCTTGGATTCATACATTATTAGCAGCATATTGCTTTATGATTTTCAGAGCTCTCTGTATAGCCTACTTTTCCTTGCTTGCTTGACATGATATATACTAATTAATTATTTTGGTTATAAATTTTCAAGTGATATTTAGTTTGGCCTCATAAGAAAAATGTCTGTTGCTTTTAGGCTTCTTAACTCTGTTTTGGAGATATTGTTTCCTCATATTTAGTTTGATTATACTTTTGTTATTTCCAACAGGCGATCTCCTGATGGCTTAAGGGGAAGGGATTCATCTATTCACTTGTTGCTTTGCTTCTTCACCGGGTATGGTTGTCTAATTTGTTATTGCTATTAGCTTTTACCTAGTACCAATTTTTTGTTCTTGTTTTAACAGTGTTATGAACATTAAATATAGTATCCTAGCAATGTGGTTTCGTGTCTTCACATTACTTCAAATATACTTCTTTCTTTGCAGTTTAATATATCTTCAAATATACTTCTTTCTTGGAAATATATTCCTGCAGGCTGAGAAGGCAGCATTTGAAGAGGCCTAGAAGATGACAGAAGAGATGGTGTTGATTAGGAAGGTGGAAGCATACAAGGTTCAATCAAAGAACTTTTGTAAAATTAATCTTAGTTTGGATAATGATCATTATGGTTGGAAAATTGGTTCGAAGGTTGTAAGAGGGGTTCGTGGGTTTACTTAGGCTACAATGATGTAAAAGTTTCATATTGAATATGACACTATAATGCCAAGAAAGCATTTTTTTATCTATGTATGAAAATCCACTTTTTGATATAGAGGTCTAAAGGATCCAAGCTTATACATTGGAATGTTTTTTAGCTTCTCTACTTTCAATTGATTCAAATGTGGATGTTTTACATTTGTTTTGCTCAAATGAATTTTAGCGGCAATAAAAAAGCTAGCAAATGAGCTTAAAAAGCAATTCAAAAATCATATTTAGTGACAATTAAAATTGCCGGCAATAATTACCATTGTAACTTTCGACTTTTAGCGGCAATTAGTTGGGTCTTTACCGGCAATCTCTATAATTACCGCAAAAGCTTTTAGGGATACTGGATATGCCGGCTAATTAATAATTAGCCGGTAAAAGTTTTAGCGGCTATAAAGTCTATAATAATTGCCGCTAAAAGTACATATTGCTGTAGTGTTATTAATTCCACATCATACGGTTATCTGAATTAAAGAGAATTTATTATTTTTCTTTAATAAATTCAAGGAAATAATATAATAGAAATATTTTTTTATAAAAATATATTAATCATAGAAAATAGTCATTAGATATTGACCTTTGAATTATTAATTGAACATGGGTGCAATTTTTCAAACTCAAAATTTACCTTCCTTTTATCAATACTACTTTACCTTATCTTTATCCTTTCTTACATCTCACCCAAAAATGCCCAAAATATTTTTGTAGGAAATCTAAACACGGTCACTTTCCAGAAATGTCACTACAAATCCACATAGACAGAGAATTTTTGATTTCTTTTACAAATTCTAAGATCCCATTCAGTAAAAATATTTTTATGATAAATAATTAATGATAAAAAATAAAACATTAAATAGGGACCTTTGAATCACATTTCAAATAGTGTAGTTATTTAACTTCTTGATGATTCACTTTTTCTTTCTGTAAGCTACTTTTCCTAGTCTCTTATATTTTTTTACTCTCATCCAAAAAGTGCCTTTAAATTTTGTGGATCAAAATGAAGGAGTCACAAGGGAAAATGCTGCTTAGATATGCAAGAAAAGTTATAAAGAAGGAGAAATCGTTCAATAAAAAAGTTTTTAAAGATAAAATATTGATGGTTAAGAATTGATTATCAAACTTTAAATTATTAATTGCATGTCCAGCAGTTATTGAAACTCTAGAGAATTGACTTTCCTTTTCTGATACTTTTCCTTGTCATATATAATTTCTCCACTCTCATCCAAAGTCATAAAATTTATGGATAAAAGTAAAATAGAGTAACCTTTTTCAAAAGCCTATCGAGACCCACTAGTAAAGAGAGAGCAAGAGTTGTTAATTTTCTTTACTAAATTCAAGGCTTTAATTCAAAAAGTATATTTTTTATGATAAAAGTATGAATTATAAAAAAGTATTTCACTAAATATCAACCATTGAACTTTTATTGAACGTCATAATGAGACTTCACATTTACTAAGCTATTTATAACATAAGACAGCCAAGAAGGCTCCCTTAATACGCTATCTTCAAAAAAGAGTGTTATAATTGATTGAGAAATTGCATCCAAACTGATATGAAAGAACACATACACAACACACTCAAGAACACAAAGATATAACGTGAGTGGTAAAAAGATGAGATGTAATATGTATGTTTTGTATATATTAACATGGAGGTACATAGGTGAGTTAAATAAAGCTGCTAAGGATCTTAATTAAATATATAGGCTAATATCATGCCTATAGTATTTCCTAATCACTAAAATAGAGCAATTACAGATAATAGATTAATTGCAATATTAATGATACAGATATGCCAAATCCCCATGATTCAGTAATTATCCGTTAATAATCCCCCTCAAGTTGGTGTGTGGATATCTATCACACCAAGCTTGTTAACATGAGATTGAAAGGTTCCTTGTCCCAATGGTTTCGTAAAGATATCTGCAATCTGATCCCCAGTGTGAACGTGTCTTGTGCTAATTTCTCCTCTTTGTATTCTTTCTCGAATAGTATGGCAATCCAACTCTATATGTTTTGTGCGTTCATGAAATACTGGATTTCTAGCAATGTGGAGAGCTGCTTGATTATCACAGAAAAACTTGGCTGGCTCAGGATGTGCAACTCGGAGATCATGCAAAAGATATCTTAACCATGTAAGATCGCAAGTAATGGCTGCCATTGCACGATACTCTGCTTCAGTAGATGATCGTGATACTGTGGGTTGTTTCTTACTCTTCCAAGAAACTAGGGAATTCCCCAAGAACACACAATAACCAGTCACTGACCTTCGTGTAGATTGACAACCAGCCCAATCAGCATCACAATAACATGTGAGCTTTAATGTCCCGTTATAAGGGAAAAAGAGCCCTTGACCCGGCGCATTTTTCAAATAACGAAGGAGGCGAAAAACAGCATCAAGATGAGGTTTTCTCGGTAGTTGCATAAACTGACTGAGAGTGTTAATTGCAAATGTGATTTCTGGTCGGGTGATTGTGAGATAGATCAGTTTCCCAACAAGCCTTCGATAATGTGTTAGGTCATGAAGGGCCTCACCATCCTCTCGATTGAGTTTTAGAATTTGTTCCATTAGGAATTTTGTGGGTTTGGCACCAAGTAAGCCAACTTCTTCCAGTAGGTCCAGAGTATATTTTCTGACATATGGTGATGCCTGTCTTGGCTCGGGCAACTTCAACTCCTAAGAAGTATTTTAGTGAGCCGAGGTCCTTAATCTCGAAACATGCGTTAAGAAATTGTTTCAGATCGTGGATGGCTGCCTCATCATTTCCTGTAATGATCATGTCATCAACATATAATAAGATAGCAGTATAAGATGTACCATCAACTTTGATAAACAAGGAATAATCAACTTTTGACTTTTGGAAACCGATATTAGCTACAGATGAAGAGAATTTGTGAAACCAGCTTTGAGAGGCTTGCTTAAGTCCGTAAAGGGACTTATTAAGTCGACATACAAGCTTCTCCCCCTGTCGACGAAAACCAGGTGGAGGATGCATATAAACCTCCACAAGTAAGTCACCATGGAGGAAGGCATTTTGGACATCCATTTGGTGGAGATGCCAATTCCGAACAGCAGCAACGGCCAAGAGGCAACGGACAGTAATGAGTTTGGAAACCGGAGCAAAAGTCTCTTTATAAACTATGCCCTCTCTTTGGGTGAAGACCTTGGCAACAAGCCGGGCTTTGTAACGGTCAATGGAACCATTCGATTGGTATTTGATTTTGTAAATCCATTTGCAGCCAATGGGAGAGTGACCAGCAGGTAGGGACATCATGATCCATGTGTTATTGTCTTCAAGAGCTTGGATTTCGGATTGCATGGCAGCAACCCATTTCGGATCTATACAAGCTTGCTCATAGGAGGTAGGCTCAACCAAATGAGAAATATTATGAATAAACTTCTGATGGGAGGTGGATAGCTGTGAATAGGAAACATACCTATGCAATGGGTGTCTTGTGTGGAGCGTGGTGGAGGAGGAGACTGGCCCAGGAGCAAGAAGAGCAGCATGCTAGGTGTAATAGTCTTGAAGTTTGGTTGGGGGTTTGGAGGGGCGATTGGATCGGCACAGGGTTGGTGGTGATAAGGGATTAGTAGGTGAGATGGATTGGGTATCAGTATTAGGGTCTTGTGTGGGTGGGTTTATTTCTTGTGAGGAAGGCATGTTTGGTGGGGGTCCTGTACGAGAGGTGTCGTGTAGTGGAGAGATGGAATGGGTGTTGTTATTAAGGTCTTGTGTAGGTGAGGGTATTTCCTGTGAGGAAGGTGTGAGTGGTGGAGGTTCTGTGTGATGGGCCAAATTGGGTAGGTTGGGCTCAGTTTGTGGGTTGTGAATAGATGGGTTAGGTAACACAATATGGTCATCTTGGGTTTCTGGTGGTTAATGGGAGAGGGGAAATGTTGTTTCATGAAATAAAACATCACGTGAGGAAAAAATCTGATGAGTTTCAAGATCAAGAACTTTGTAACCTTTTTGTCCTTGAGGGTAGCCAAGAAATATACACCGTCTTGCTCGAGCATCGAATTTGTGTTTGGGATTGAGGTTGGTAGCATAACATAGACAACCAAAAGTTCGAATATGTGAATATGAGGGTGGTGCACCATGGAGGAGTTCATAAGGAGTTTTAAGGGACAACAATGGTGTTGGTAATCGGTTAATTAGATAGCAAGCTGTGTGTATGCACTCTCCCCAATATTTTAAGGGTAAGTTTGCTTGGAAACGAAGTGCTCGTGCAACATTTAAGAGATGACGGTGTTTTCTTTCGACAACTCCATTTTGTTGGGGAGTGTAAGGACAAGTATGATGAAAGGTTATCCCATGATCATTGAAATATGATTTCATAGATAGGAATTCAGCTCCATTGTCTGAACGAAAATTTTTAACCCCACAATTAAATTGAGTTTTGACCCATGAGAAAAAATATCGTAATAAGGATTGAGTTTCAGATTTAAAAGACATAAGGTGAACCCATGTAAATCGGGAAAAATCATCAACAATAGTGAGGAAATATTTTGCTCCCGTGTGGGAATTTATTTTATGAGGTCCCCAAATGTCACAATGTACTAAATCAAAAGGTGCCCGTGATGAAATGGAACTAGAAGGAAAAGATAATCGAGTTTGTTTATCTAATGGACAAACTTCACAAACATGTTTATTATCAAAATTTATTTCTGGTGTAGATTTGGACAAGGCTTGGTGAGGTGTGGTGGAAGGATGGCCAAGTCTTTGGTGCCAGAGGCTGGATACATTGTTGACACGGTGTGCAAGATGAGGATTTTGATTTGGTGAGAGGTAGTAGAGACCATTATACTGCTTGCCCAGGTCAATCGTCCTCTTCGTATCCACGTCCTGTATGACACAAAAATCAGGGAAAAAAATTACTATACATTTTAGAAGCTGAGTAAGCTTGCTCACAGAGAGCAAATTGACCCTGAAGTTAGGTACATGTAAAACTCCATCAAGCTTTAAATCTGTAGATAATGTGAGTGATCCGATAGAATTGATTTGTGCCTTTCCCCCATTAGGAAAATTTACAAAATCACAAGACTTAATCATGTTTGTGGGTTCTGAATTGCAGATGTGATCTGTGGCCCCACTGTCAACTATCCAATATAGAGTAGTGGAAGGATCACCAGTGGAAAATATACATTAGACGGTAAAGGTTTACGTCAGTTAACCAAAAGCTAGACGTTAAAAAGGGGGCGGTGACAGTTTTGTAAATATCAGACTTCATTAATTCAATTTTAATGTCAGTTGTTTTAATGATTGACATTAAAAGTGAAGTGACTGACTTTTAACGTCAGTTAAATAAACAAATGACATTAACAGTGAACATTTTAACGTCAGTTCTATAAAGAACTGACGTTAAAAGTGAGTCACTTCACTTTTAACGTCAGTCCTTACATCAACAGACGTTAAATGTCATTTTAATAATTTTTTTTATCTAGTATACGTACCCTTCCGCATTGCCTTCCTCAAAGTTTCAGTTTCACATGAATTGCTTTGATGTTTTGTGTTTCTGTTTTGAAAACTAAAATATATGTGCGAAGTATAAGTTGAATCAATAACCCAAACCGGATCTCATTCATGAAGTGTAATACAGACTGATACAGAAGATTGAAAGGGTTTAAAATCCTATAAAAAGTTACATTGAAATGGTTTAAATTCCTAAACATTAAAGCTACATCCCATCAGAGATTTTTATGAAATATGCCAAAGGGAAAAATATACTCCGAAGACCTCAGAAAACTGGGGGGCATGAGAGATCTCAAGAGAGGCAAAAACAGGTGCGCACTAGATCTGTTTCAAGCAAAGGCAGTGGTTCCAGAGACTTCCATGACGGTCACTTGCTGCCAAAGCTGAGGTTTTGGAACTGTGACGCCCGAGCACCTGTTTTGCCCTCCAGCAGCTGATTCTCCGGAAGGATGATAAGGTGAGCAACTCACATAATGTGGTTTACTCAAACTTATCACCCATGTAATGTGATTTACACAAACTCAGAAGTTGTTTGACCATTAAGACAAAGATCTTTGAGTCTAGGAATAAGAAGAAAGAGTGATGAAGTTAATCTCCATGGTAGAGCCATATTGTGAAGCCGAAAATTAAAAGGATGGAAGGAAGCTATTTATAGGAGCAGGGGATGAAGCTACTAAGCTATTCTGATTTTCTTGAAAACTTACCTATAAACTTAATGCTCATTAAGAGGATTAAGTTACAAGGTGCATGGGTAAGTAGCACAGTAGTCAAAGGAATGAATGTTTTTGCAAATATCTATACACTTTTAACGTCAGTTGTTTAAAAAACCTGACGTTAAAAGTGTTTTTAAAATAAAAAATATTTATTGTTAACGTTAGTTTTTTATACAACTGACGTTAAAAGTTTGATTTTTACTTCAGTTAAATAAATAGCTGACGTAAATAATCCTATATATTATAAACTTGCAGAATGAATATTGGAAATAATGTAATTAATATACGGGAACTTGACAGTCATAAATTAAGTTGACGTTAAAAATGAGGTGGTGGCAGTTTGTAAATATTAAATCACTATTTACGTTAGTTCTATAAATAACTGACGTAAATAATTATGAAACTCATTTCATTGGTTGTCATGTCCCTGTTGTCCCTCTTAACGCAGATCACTCCATGTAGTACTGCAGTTTATTTCTAATCCTTTTTTTTATACAAGTTTATTTTTTATTAATTAGCTTGAATTAGTAAACAAATTCTTTCACAAATTAAAATAAATAAACACTTAACATAAAACAAGTTATATGTATAATCAAATCGTATGTCATTGAAGCGATTCATAAGTTAAAATTACATGATTAAAAGATAAAAAATTTCAGCAACATAGCCCTAAAATATAAAAAAGTTTCTGCATCAACATCATTTTCTTCTCAGTCCTGTCATCAGAAACTCCAATGGATGCATCACCTCCCTCACTTGAATTCCATGATGCAAAGTAAATCCTCAGTCACTAGCAGCGAAAGCAAAGTGAAATGGATCTTTGCATCTTTCTTCTTCACTGGAATTCCTTGATGCGTCGTCTTGAATCCACAATCACTTGCTTCCAAAGCAAAGTGAAAGGGATGACGGCGATGAAATAAAGTGAGAGAATCACATTACGTGATTCACCCAACCTTACCATCCATGTAATGTGATTTACACAAACTCGGAAGTTGTTTGACCATTAAGACAAAGATCTTTGAGTCTACGAATAGGAAGAAAGAGTGATGAAGTTAGTCTCCATGGCAGAGCCATATTGTGAAGCAGAAAAAATTAAAAGGATGGAAGGAAGCTATTTATAGGAGCAGTGGATGAAGTTACTAAGCTATTCTGATTTTCTTGAAAACTTATCTATAAACTTAATGCTCATTAAGAGGATTAGGTACAAGGTGAATAGGTAAGTAGCACAGTAGTCAAAGGAATGAATGTTTTTGCAGAAACTAATAAACTTTTAACGTCCGTTGTGTAATACAACTGACGTAAGAAGTGTGAGTGTTTTAACGTCAGTTTCTTAATACAACCGACGTTAAATATACGACCTTTAACGTCAGTTTTTACTAACAACTGACGTAATAAGTGTGAGAGTTTTTAACGTCAGTTTCTTAAGACAACTGACGTTAAATATATGATCTTTAACGTCAGGTTTTACTAACAACTGTCGTAAAATGTTGTTTTATTTTAATTTTAACGTTTACACCCGCGCGCCTCTTGCACTTCTCTGTACGTCTCTTTTCTCTTTTCATCACGCTCAACCCTCACTCTCAACCCTCACTCTCGCTCTCACTCTGCCCTAATCGCGAGCTCATCTCCACCGCAACCACCGCGAGGGCTTCTTCGCCACCACCGTGAGGTACACTCTTAACCCCTAACTCTGTCTTTCCCGCTCATTCTTTGCAATAACTTGACATCTCTCTTTCCCCTTCCCGCGCACTAACTCTCCTTGTCCCTCTGCTCTCAGTAACCACATCGAACGTTGGCCACCACTCGAGCTTCCCACCACCACCACGCGAGCGCCTATTTCTGATGAGTCTTTAGGGCACATTTTTTTATTTTTGGTTTTGAGTGCATGCATGTTGCTCTGCTGGTTGAAACTGTAGTCTCAGTAGTTGAAACTTGAAACTGTGAGTTTGAGTTGTTTGGAATGTCTCTATTTTTTGTTTTGAGTGTATGTTGAAACTGTAGTCTCAGTAGTTGTAACTTTAAACTGTGAGTTTGAGTTGTTTGGAATGTCTCTATTTTTGGTTTTGAGTGCATGTTGCTCTGCTGGTTGATCTGTCACCGTGACACCCTAATCTCAGGTCATCACATGGTTACCCGTTTGCGGAAATAAAACTTAATTTGCTGGTTGCTTTCGGAAAATCATATTTTCTCAACGTTTATCTTTTCAAAATATGGTGATAAAAAAAATTTTCTTTTCCTCCTTCTTTTAACCTCATAATCACCTTTTAACCTCATACCCACAACAACGTATTTAAATCACACTTAACCACATAATGTATATAAGTCCTCTAACTATACTGTCTCATATGTTTTCTCACCTAAAACATCATCAGCTTAATTCTAACAACATAATATAACATAATCGTACCTACGCTGGTCATAACTAACAGACACTACACCCCTTAAAACAAAGAACAAAGATGCCTCGAACTAGACAGCCTTCATCTCCTTGTAGATATCATACCCCTCGTACGATTCTGATATGTTTGTAAGGGTGAGACGCCAATATATGGATTCATCACCATAACTAAATGCATAACACAAAAGATTGCACATACACATATACATGTCTATAACAACATACTCATTCATATCATAATATCTCGTTTATCAATGGGTTTCATGTAACACCCTAGTTTTTACACCTAGGATTAATTATTTTATTTGGATGTTTAAGTTTATTATGTTATGTGGTTTAGTCTGAGTAATTAAATTACTCTCTTCAAATTATTTTATTGGGTGCGTTAGCACTGACTTATTTCAGTGAATGCACGCTTACTAGACAATAATTACGTTATTGTCACTATTATACTCGTCTGAGAAAAATATTTTAAATAATGTGAATAAGAGAAAAGCATTTTCATATTCTCATTCTATTTAATTTTAGAGTTAAAAATATTTTGGTTTGACCTTAATCGGAGATTAAATTTTGGACTGAGTATTTTCTTAGTTGATCAGTTCAACTATTAATCTTTACTCTAATTTGAATTTCGAAAACATATCCTTATCAATCTTTATTTTTAGATTCTAAAAAGTAAAAACATGTTTATTTTAGGCCTAATATTTATCACTCATTTTGTACCTATTACTAAATAATTAGTACAAAAACTTAAAGTTTCTCTCTTTTCTGTCACTCACTCGACGCTAATCTCTCTCTTTTTCACGTTCTTCTCTGCTTCTTTCTTTCTTCTTTTTCTTTCTTCTTTCTCCTCACACCATCTTCTTCCTCCTCCTTCTCCTTAGACGCGACATCGCCGACCACCAGCGCGGAGCACTGCCGGACCGCCACCTGGACTAGGGGAGACAACCGCGCGTGCTGTTCCAGCGTCCCTGCCATTTCGCGTCGCGCCTCCGCCGCTGGTAAGTAGTCCGACCGCCATCTATGGTGGCCTTCAACCATAGTTATGTTGCAAAAAATTCTTTCTCCTTCCTTAAAGCTCACCTCTGCATGTTCTTGGTTCTATTTTTTTTTTGGTCTTGGTCAGTACAGAGATCTCCACCGCCGTCCTCCGCCATGGCCGTCGTTCGCCGCCGCGAGGAGCACCACAGCACCACCTTCAAGTTGTCTCCAAGCTTGGGTGAGTCAAAACCCTCTTATGTGTCTCAGATTTAAAACCCCAAATCTGATTTTTGAAAACCCTAACCCTAACCCTCAGATTTCAGATTTTAATCTTAAGATTTAAGCTTGTTTTATGAAATTAGGACAGTGAATTTGTGTTTCCCTAAACCAATTTCATTATTCTGAGTTTTCCCTAAATTTTAATAAGGAGCCCTAAACCCCCAATTTAATTTTATTTGAATTGGGTATGTTTTTGTAAAATTAGTTATGATTTAGTGTAATTAGGACTCTTAATGGATGATTTCCAAAGTTCTTTTTCAAGATCTTTTAATCAAAACAAAGTTTCCTAAAAGGGTAGTAGGAAGCGTGAGCTTCAAACATGATTTTCTTTAAAAATAACCATGTTTTGTAATTAGATTAAGTGTTTAGATTAAGTTAGGATGTGTGTTTAATCATGTGAAATTAATTTCTTGATTTCTGGTTGTTGTGCGTTGTTGGATTCCCTCTCTGAGACGTTTGACACGGCTATGCTTGCTTGATGGAGTAGATAGTTACACTCTTGGAGCTAATGTGAGTATTAAGACGAGGATCCTTTATTTGTCTTCAAAGGTAAGGGGAGTTTGCCTAGGGATATTCAATAATTGTATGCATGTGTGTATTTGATTAATTGTTTACTTGACGGTTATTGAGTTACTGGATTAACTGAAATGTTATGCTATTATATGAAGTTGAACTGTATCGTTATATATGTTGAGATGTATAACTGTGATGAACTGTGATATTGGCATTGAACTGTGAATATATATATGTGTACATACTGTTGTTGTTGTTTGAAGTTTGCTAAGCCGGACGTGTGTCCGTGCTCAATCATTAATAAGGATTAAAAACCTTAATAAGCTTTGAAGATGAAAGGATGGGTGTTCTTTTCAAAAAAGCTTGAATGTTTAAAAGTACATGTTTTATGTGACAATATAGTTTTAGTGATTTCTAGAATGCCAGAGAAAAACCCTTTTCAAACTATGTGTTTTAAGTGAAAACTTTCGAAAATATTTTACAATATCCTATTGGGGATTTTCAAAGTTAAAAGTGTTTCAAAAACGTTTTATAAAGGATTTTCAAAAGAAAAGGTTTTCTCCCAAATGATTTAGAAACTTTCCGATAGCCAGCATAGGTTATCGAGGCTTTCGATTTCGAAAACTGTTTTCGTCAAATGAAAGATAAGTACTAAAAGAATAGGAATCTAGACGTGAGACGTCGCCTCTAGTTTTCCATGCTTAGCACGTGATCTTGGATCAGTGTTAATTCGGGACCGTAAAGTCCTATTCGTAATGTTATGGACTTCAAGTCCAATTCGCGGAATCGGGGACAGTTCGTTCTGATTTCCGTTGTTGTGGGCTATTGTCCTTAGCATGGTAAGTAAAACATGACTAAAAGTATATTGATTTCCATTACCACAAACCTTGACTGCGGCCACGGTCTAGGTGTTGGGATTGAGCATTGATTTGTGTGTCCTATGTTTCTAAGTTTTCAAGTGATGGGGAAATAATGTTAAGTCATTAGCTTTGAGCTTTGATGGTGAAATATTTACACAAAGAAAAACCTTAAAAGGAAAGTTTTTATTCATATGCATTTCCCCCGCGCAGACGTGCCTTTGCTTATTGAGGATACCCATGGGGTATCCGAGAGTCGATCACATTGCTATTTGTTTCGTTAAGGGCATGTGGCGTTGTCGACCAAGAGGCCTGGTGCATCGGGATGCGGTGACAACGACCTGGTGGGGGCGAGCTTGACAAAATATATCTTCTCCAGTGATAACATGTTGTTCTGATCTCATGAGATTAGGATAGAGCCTGATATTGAAGTGTCATGCACATTTTCGAAAACTGATTGTACGGGCTTGAGGACCCCTTTGATATAACACTGTTATGTTATGTATATGCATGATTTAAATGCTTATATGATTATGTGATGTATGTATCATGTATATGGTTGTTGTGTGATATATTCATTTGTCGGTATCTCACCCTTACAAACATATCAGGTTTCTTCTGGTTTGCTATTGTACCCTGTGTTACGTAAGTAACGCCCCAAGGGAGGGGGCGTTACAAGGTGGTATCAGAGCTGGTCGAGTCTTTCGGGATCTTTGGGGAATAGGTCTGTTAAGTTTTGTTGTGTGATCTCTGGTTGGCTCTTGTTTGAGTTGTTTCTTGTTGAAGCAATGTGTGTTGACGCACAAGTATATGTTTCTTGATGGTTTTCCAAGGGCTTTATGTCCTGGGAGACCTTAGATCTTGAATGTTACTTGGGTTCGAATATGACATTCGATTATCCTTGCGAATCGTGTCTGACATTCGAAACAAGGTGCTTGTGTAAAGGGTTTTTCCAGGAGTGTTCCCTGGAAATATTCTAGGTTTATGGTTAGTAAAGGACATTTATTTTTGATTGATCTAGTTTCTGGATGCGGTCGAATCTCTGTCGGTTTTTGTAGGATGTTGCCTACAAGGTTGAAACGAGTTCGACGACTCGATTCAACTGAAAGATCGGTGGTATGAATCGTTCGTTAGACCGAGTGTTTTCCTTGTGAAGCACCCACGTTGTGTGGAGGCTCGTGCCACCGTCTGGATTCCTGACAACTAAGTAAAAGACGAATTATGAACAAGTAGTTTCTGACTTCAATTTGAAATCTGTCAGGACTCCTGAATTAGTTATGCTAATTCATTAATTTCTAGTTATTCATTTCTTTGTTTGTGAGAAGTCGTACTCACACTTCTAAATAATCCTCGATGTATTAGACATTTGGGTGAATTGATTTATCGGAAATCGATTGGTCTGGATACTTTCACACTTTGTTGAGAGAAGTCGTTATGACTATTTCTTGAGTTATAACACAAATAATTTTGTGATAGCAGAAGTTTCTTGGTGAAACTTAGTTTCGTCACTTCTATTTTGATAGAGGTGAAAGTCATCATTTTGTAAATTCTTTGTATTAAGAATAAGAATTAATCCTCTTGGGATTAGACATTATTCACCCCTTGATTCTTTGAATCCGTTGGAAGATTCTTATGGAAGAATGAACTTTATTAGATTCATGTTTGTAAATGTGTATTGATCATGCATTTTTACATCCACGAACCTGATGGAATGATCTTTTTCCATACTGGATGTTCCTGTATCCTTCAAATTAATGAAATTCTTTTCTATGCTTATGTGAAAGTGAAATCCAGAAAAAAGTTCTTTTCTTGAGAAATTCTTTTATGATCACTAAGGACATGTCTTATTGTCGTTCGAAAGTGCTTGTTTTCATTGATCATCTTAATTCTATGTATTCCCCAAATGTTGTCGATGTGTGACTTATCTCATCAGTCGTGAGTTGGATATCTCCACATCAAGATGTGCAATTGAGACCTTCCTTGTTGAGATGTTGGCATTCCTTCAATCTTTGTTATGAGTTTTCTGAAGACCTGTATGAGTCTTATTTGAATTCAAGTGATCGTTGATCGACTGGTGAAGTCTACATCTTCTTACGAGTTAAGATCCACAAGCAGAGATAGTGAGCCGAATAATGTATCAAAGGATTGTTCAGACTTCATGGAGTATCTTCAAGTGTTGTTTCAGATGAAAAACGGAAGTTTATCAACGTGTGTCGGTTAAGTTTACTTTAAGTGCTGAGGACTAAGTTGAGGCTAAGTCCAACTGATCGTCCTCAGTGAGATGGATGAGTAATGAGATTACCTATCCTTAGCAGGTTAGCTGGGAGATAGTGTGGTACCTAAATTTTTGTCATCTCTATGGTAGTACGAACCAGAGTTGATAGGAGTTTTGTTAATGTATAAGATGTGAATGGTATTATGAGAACCCTTAAGTTCAACATTATTGAGTGAGATGATTACAATGGATCTTATCGTGATCGAGGTAGATGTATCATTAAAGGAATTTAGAGTAGTGATCAATATTTATGGTTAATATTGACTTAGTGAGTCTGAGGCTTAACGGAAAAATATATATAGGGTAGTTTTCCTTAAGCTGAACGGAAATAGTAAAGAGGAGGTCTTGAGTGAAACTAAGTTATTAGAAAAGTTTAAGAATTATGATTTTGGATAATTCAAATTGAAGTGATTCCTTTTTGGTTGTAGTTACATGGAGGAATGTAATCGTATTCTTTAAGATTGAAATGAATGACTATGATATAATTTGGAGTGGTGGAATATGTTCAAAGGAATGATTATGATATAATTTTGAGTTAAAGGTTGATGTATGATGGGGTAAAAAGTTAGTGTTAAACTTGATATTCATTGTGAGGATAAAGTGTTGAAGAAGTTTTGTTAGTAGACAAATTTGGAGGCAAGAAATGATTAAGTTTTGATTGTGTCTTTCAAGTGTGATAAGCTATGGTGAAATGTTTATAATCTTTGAGGTCTTATTTTGGTAAATATATGGTTGATGATCCATAGTGGAAACTAGACATTTTAAATTCAAGATTTCCATTGGGGAGTGTCCACTTGGATTTGTTGGCTTTATTTTGGTACAGCTCTTAAGGGTAATGGCCTTAGAAAAACTCTGTTTTATAATCTCTTTTCTCGGCTGCAAATATATAAGGGCAGACATGATATAAGCACTTCCTTGTATAAGTGATAGAGCTATGACTTCAGATGGAGGAATTGTTAGGAGTTGTATATTTCCTTGGACAATAGGGTAAAGGTGCATAGGAAATTTCTTAAATCAGGGATACTAACGGGGCTTGAGAATTAAATTCAAAATGAGAGGCCAATGAAGGATATGAAATCGAAGTAGGCAAAAGATTCGAGAGGAATTAAGAAGAAAACGAACTATGTTGAATGTGGTAAGATTCAATTTCAATAAGATTAAATTTCTTAGGTTCTTGGCGCAAAGGTTATCATGTGCAACTCAGGAATGTTATGATGTTTTGATTGGAGATTTTAAAAGTGTGAATTTGATATGACTAGAAGAGTAGATTAAGCTTAAATGGACTAAGACTAGGATCACATCTCTTGAGTAGAAGGTTAATGGATGTTATGGTAAAGATAGTTTTGGTTTTGACGTTATCTATGAAAGTTAGATATTGGAGAAAGTTTTTCCTAATGGGTTTGTATTGAGAAAGTTAAATGAAGAGATTAAGCGTTGATTTTGTTCTTTGAAGTGTAATAGACTAAGATGAAATATCAAAGGTAGTGGAGAGAATGCGGTAGTGAAAAGTTTCGAGGATAAATAGAATGGCATAAGAATTGATTCTGTTATAGTGTTATAAATAAAAGGAATGAAGCGATGAGAATACAAAGCAAGATTTTAGAGTTAAGGTGTGATTATAACATCCTGTTTAGTTTTGAGCTACGAAATTTCGAGGACGAAATTTTTTTTAGAGGGGTAGTAATGTAACACCCTTGTTTTTACACCTAGGATTAATTATTTTATTTGGATGTTTAAGTTTATTATGTTATGTGGTTTAGTCTGAGTAATTAAATTACTCTCTTCAAATTATTTTATTGGGTGTGTTAGCACTGACTTATTTCAGTGAATGCATGCTTACTAGACAATAATTACGTTATTGTCACTATTATACCAGTACAGAAAAATATTTTAAATAATGTGAATAAGAGAAAAGCATTTTCATATTCTCATTCTATTTAATTTTAGAGTTAAAAATATTTTGGTTTGACCTTAATCGGAGATTAAATTTTGGACTGAGTATTTTCTTAGTTGATCAGTTCAACTATTAATCTTTACTCTAATTTGAATTTCGAAAACATATCCTTATCAATCTTTATTTTTAGATTCTAAAAAGTAAAAACATGTTTATTTTAGGCCTAATATTTATCACTCATTTTGTACCTATTACTAAATAATTAGTATAAAAACTTAAAGTTTCTCTCTTTTCTCTCACTCACTCGACGCTAATCTCTCTCTTTTTCACGTTCTTCTCTACTTCTTTCTTTCTTCTTTTTTATTTCTTCTTTCTTCTTTCTTCTTTCTTCTTCTTCTTCCTCCTCACACCATCTTCTTCCTCCTCCTTCTCCTTAGACGCGACATCGCCGACCACCAGTGCGGAGCACTGCCAGACCGCCACCTGGACTAGGGGAGACAACCGCGCGTGCTGTTCCAGCGTCCCTGCCATTTCGCGTCGCGCCTTCGCCGCTGGTAAGTAGTCCGACCGCCATCTATGGTGGCCTTCAACCATAGTTATGTTGCAAAAACTTCTTTCTCCTTCCTTAAAGCTCACCTCTGCATGTTCTTGGTTCTATTTTTTTTTGGTCTTGGTCAGTACAGAGATCTCCACCGCCGTCCTCCGCCATGGCCGTCGTTCGCCGCCGCGAGGAGCACCACAACACCACCTTCAAGTTGTCTCCAAGCTTGGGTGAGTCAAAACCCTCTTATGTGTCTCAGATTTAAAACCCCAAATCTGATTTTTGAAAACCCTAACCCTAACCCTCTGATTTCAGATTTTAATCTTAAGATTTAAGCTTGTTTTATGAAATTAGGATTGTGAATTTGTGTTTCCCTAAACCAATTTCATTATTCTGAGTTTTCCCTAAATTTTAATAAGGAGCCCTAAACCCCTAATTTAATTTTATTTGAATTGGGTATGTTTTTGTAAAATTAGTTATGATTTAGTGTAATTAGGACTCTTAATGGATGATTTCCAAAGTTCTTTTTCAAGATCTTTCAATCAAAACAAAGTTTCCTAAAAGGGTATTAGGAAGCGTGAGCTTCAAACATGATTTTCTTTAAAAATAACCTTGTTTTGTAATTAGATTAAGTGTTTAGATTAAGTTAGGATGTGTGTTTAATCATGTGAAATTAATTTCTTGATTTCTGGTTGTTGTGCGTTGTTGGATTCCCTCTCTGAGACGTTTGACACGGCTATGCTTGCTTGATGGAGTAGATAGTTACACTCTTGGAGCTAATGTGAGTATTAAGACGAAGATCTTTTACTTGTCTTCAAAGGTAAGGGGAGTTTGCCTAGGGATATTCAATAACTGTATGCATGTGTGTATTTGATTAATTGTTTACTTGACGGTTATTGAGTTACTGGATTAACTGAAATGTTATGCTATTATATGAAGTTGAATTGTATCGTTATATATGTTGAGATGTATAACTGTGATGAACTGTGATATTGGCATTGAACTGTGAATATATATATGTGTACATACTGCTGTTGTTGTTTGAAGTTTGCTAAGCCGGACGTGTGTCTGTGCTCCATCATTAATAAGGATTAAAAACCTTAATAAGCTTTGAAGATGAAAGGATGGGTGTTCTTTTCCAAAAAGCTTGAATGTTTAAAAGTACATGTTTTATGTGACAATATAGTTTTAGTGATTTCTAGAATGCAAGAGAAAAACCCTTTTCGAACTATGTGTTTTAAGTGAAAACTTTCGAAAATATTTTACAATATCCTATTGGGGATTTTCAAAGTTAAAAGTATTTCAAAAACGTTTTATAAAGGATTTTCAAAAGAAAAGGTTTTCTCCCAAATGATTTAGAAACTTTCCGATAGCCAGCATAGGTTATCGAGGCTTTCGATTTCGAAAACTGTTTTCGTCAAATGAAAGATAAGTACTAAAAGAATAGGAATCTAGACGTGAGACGTCGCCTCTAGTTTTCCATGCTTAGCACGTGATCTTGGATCAGTGTTAATTCGGGACCGTAAAGTCCTATTCGTAATGTTACGGACTTCAAGTCCAATTCGCGGAATCGAGGACAGTTCGTTCTGATTTCCGTTGTTGTGGGCTATTGTCCTTAGCATGGTAAGTAAAACATGACTAAAAGTATATTGATTTCCATTACCACAAACCTTGACTGCGGCCACGGTCTAGGTGTTGGGATTGAGCATTCGGACTGTGTGTCCTATGTTTCTAAGTTTTCAAGTGATGGGGAAATAATGTTAAGTCATTATCTTTGAGCTTTGACAGTGACATATTTACACAAAGAAAAACCTTAAAAGGAAAGTTTTTATTCATATGCATTTCCCCTGGCAGACGTACCTTTGCTTATTGAGGATACCCATGGGGTATCTGAGAGTCAGTCACATTGCTAGCTGTTTCGTTAAGGGCATGTGGCGTTGTCTGACCAAGAGGCCTGCTGCATCAAGATGCGGTGGCAACAGCCCGGTGGGCAGAGCTTGACCAACTCTATCTTCTCCAGTGATAACATGGTGTTGTGATCTCATGAGATTAGGATAGAGACTGATATTGAAATGTCATGCACATTTTCGAAAACTGATTGTACGGGTTTGAGGACCCCTTTGATATAACACTGTTATGTTATGTATATGATTATATGATTATGTGATGTATGTATCATGTATATGGTTGTTGTGTGATATATCCATTTGTCGGTATCTCACCTTTACAAACATATCAGGTTTCTTCTGGTTTGCTATTGTACCCTGGGTATTTTAGTACAGATGTGCAGAGAAGTCTTCCTAAGTCACTCAGAGACTTAGATCTAGTTGCTTGATGAGGTATTTGATTGTGGAACGATCACGTGAGTTCTTCTCAGGAATAACTTTTAGAATGACCAGCTTAGGGTTTGAGACTTAGATCATTTTGATAAGTATGTATGAGTATGGCTCAGAGAGCCTTTATTTTAAAATGAAATGTTTATGGCTCGGAGAGCGTTATTTTGAAAGAAAACTTAAACTTTTCCTTTTAGTCTTGTAAAGCTTATGGTTATGACCATTATTTTTATATATATTGCTGTCTGGTTGGATTTGGTGTAACTGAAATGCAGGTGAAAATGTAATTATTTTAGCGGGTGTTCTTTTACCTCGGATGTCCGAATTACGAGAGGAGACTCTTCGAAATTTTTAGTAAAATACTAGCTTTTATTCAAGTATATTCTTTAAATTAAATAGGTTTGCCATACTATGATAGTAAGACTGTGTGCCAATCAAGGCTTAGGAGTCGTGACAAAATTTTTATACCCAATTTCAGACACTTATATACGTATATAAATTATTTTCCGAAAGCACAGCAAATTATCTTTAAATTTTAAATTCCGCATGTGTTACGTAAGTAACGCCCCAAGGGAGGGGGCGTTACATTTCACACCCCAAACATCAACATTGGAAAAACTATGCATGAACACTTCAATACATCATCTAAACATTCATACTTAATCTCATGAGATATCTCCAACCTCGTAAACCTCGTGATGAGTTGATCAGACTCAATTGCCACAGGCAAGCGACCCTGAGCACGCCCATCGCACACTGTCCAACATCGTGGCACAGTGATAACACTCTGAGATGGGGCCTCATTGTCCAAACCCCGGACACAATGAGAACATCTTTGTACGATATACCCTGACGCCGCAAGGTAATCCCTCGTTTAATCATGGCACGTCTGCCAAATGCATGCAAGAAAACATTTTGTTCTCAACACTTTTCTTTGTGCTATATCTTTATTTGTCAAAGCTCTCAAAAGCTTACGACTTAACATCTTTTGAAACATTTTTACATCTTTTATTAACAACACAGGACCTCAAAGTCCGAGTGCTCAATCACGAAGCCCCTAGACCTTGCAATCAGTCTTAGGTTCGTGGTAATAGAAAACATCTTACAATGTGTTAACTTCTTTTATTAGATACCCAGTCTACAATACAACAAACCTTAATACCCCGACGTCTCGGTTATTAAATTCCATATCATCATTTTACATCATTTTACATCTTTTAAATCTTTTTACATCTTTTACATCTTTTTACATCTTACATCGTTCTACATCTTTTTACATCTTTTAAATCTTTTTACATCTTTTACAAAATAACGTCAAATCATCAATAACTTCTTTTTATCGGAACTTCAACTATAATAAATCATTTCAGATTAAATCTCTTTTTAAATTAAGTACTGCTGTTTTCAAACTTTCTTCTTAAATAATTTCAAAACTTGCCGTCGTTTAGCATTTTCAAAGAAAATGTTCTTAAAGTCAAACTTTGACATTTCTTATAAAATAATTTTCTTATATAATAAATAAGGTCTTTTCTAATATGAATATCACAAAATCACTTTTTTATAATATTTCGGAATTTCTTGTTTAAAAATTAGCAGTACTAAAAAAATTTCACGGTTACGCTCTCACCATGACTCATAAACTTCTTTTACACTAATAAATCATTAAAATAATAATATTTCTCAAAAATCATTATTTTTCCAAAATCATATTTTCTTCTACTATTATATTCCAACATTCCCCATAAAACGTTGAATATAACTTTCACAGCTTATTAAATCTTTTATCTTATTAATCGGTTGTGCACTGACCACTGTCAGGCCTCTCAAACAACATTCACAAACAACATTCAACATCATAATCATAGTTATATCCCCAGGCAGATCATGCATCATAACAATATCATATACGACTGCAGATAATTAAAAACACTTCAAACACCGATATACAGATAAACAACACATCGTAAACAACATAAACAATTAATCACAAACCACATATAAATCATATAAGCCACACTAAAAGCAAATAGTTATAGAGAAAATCCCTCAGGTAAGCTCCCCTTACCTCTTGAAGACTCAACTAACGTTTTCAAACAACCTCCCGATTTAATCCGGTTTCCTCCGTCGGCTTTAGGTCAAACCAACCCGATTGATTCCTTCAAACGAATTGCAACCAAAATAAATCAAATCAAACAACAACATACTTAGCTCATGAGGGTTAGGTTTCGGGTAAGGGCTGACTTTTAGGGTTCAAAATCCTTAAAATTTCTAATCATGATTAAGTCATAGATTAATGATCCTTGATTAACCTAAATCATAGATTAGTGACTAAACAACTAAGTTTCAAACTCAAAACTTCTTAACTCTTTTATACAAGGATTCGGCCTTGACATGATCATAGGGCTAGGGTTCTTAGTTTAATAAACCAACTTGGATTTATTAAGCATACATACTAATAGCTTGATTACTAAGGTCATTAATGAAAACTTTGAACAAAACTCATCTAGTTCCAAGAACTAGGGTTTCGGCCAAAACCAGAAATTAGGGAAAGAAATTTCTCATGATCTTATGCTTCTAGATGATGAAAATAGAGATGATTATAAGATCATAGCAATTGGTTTCATGTCAAAAGGATTTTTCTAGAATTAGTTATGAATTTTCAAAGTTCTAGATCTAGAAACTTAAAAGTGATGAACAACTATAATATAAGCCTTGAATCAAGAAATTGATTGAAGAACATAGACATGATTAGAGAAGAAGAATAGGATTCACCTCTTGGAGATCAAAAACAAGTGAAGATCCAAGAACTTTCTTCACAAACTTGACATTCAAAGACTTATGAACTTTAGGTTTTTGAACAAAAGGCAATAGAAACTAAGTGAAAGGTGAGGAAGGGTATTTATAGGCATGTGGTCTGCGCCTCTTTTGAGGACCAAGTAGAAAGGAGGTGGCTTTTCAAAGGATTTAAGTGCAAATAACTCATAGGGACCATTTTGCAAAGATTCCATAAGTTTAAGGACTAGTTTGCAAATTATCATTAAATTGTCATGATGACTTTTTGCCACAATAAATGTGGTCATATCTTGATGACTTTTGGCTGATTTTTGTCATAAATATCTTAGGAAAACCTAGCTTGTTGAAGAAGATTTGAGAAAATAGTAGAATAATGTGGAAGAATGTAGAATGGTGTGGAATGTAGTAGAAACTTCTAGAATGTTCTTTGCTCTTTGCTCATCCAAGATGAGGGCAACCTTCACTCCATATTGGGCTTGCGCATGGGCCTAGCAAATTTGGGCTTGGTTTCATTTTTGTGGGGCCCACTTAAAGATTTAAGCATTAAGCTTAAGATAGGAAACTTATATGGCTTCAAATGGCTTTTATGAAACTTAAGTCATGGGTAAGGAATTTGGGCCTCAAAGCCACGGTCCTCTATGGATTTGGAACAAGGATTCTAGACCAATTCACTTGAAAAAAACTTAGAAACTAACTCAGGGACAAAATGGTAATTAACAGAAAGTTTAGGGACTAAAGCGTAAAATCCATAAATTTTCACTTTAACTCTGAAAAACCTTCTAGAATTAAAAATATGATTCATCCCCTTGAATCATCTCAAAATCCTAAAATAAACTCTTTATCGGCTCTTAGAAACTCCGAAATCTCTTCCGTCGTCTACCCGATTATGTGTTACGCCCGTAAAACGTAAATTATTTTATTTTTTCTGAAAAAAATTCTAAAAATACACTCTTGTAGGAAATAAAATAAAAATCTTAAGTCTTTCGTTCATGAATTAAAATTAGGTTTTCTGATCAGTAAACTTTTACTGTCAGTGAAAACATAGAAAACGGCAGACCGACTTCTGTCTAAATTTTCAACCAAAAACTTCCCCGTAACCTTATGAAAATAAGTATAACAAGGACATGACATTGGTTTGTCCAAAATCATTTTCTAAGTCTCGGATAAAAATATATATATATTTATATATATTTATTACCGATATTACGAAGCAGCGAAAATCGATGTGTTACAGTCACGGCCGTGATGCTCATCACGGCTAGTCCGTGATCAGTTCTGCCTATGAGGGTCTGGTTCAGTTGGTACATTACGGCCGTGATGGACATCACGGCCAGGCCGTGACCAGTGCTTGGCAATATTCAAAAACTATAGTTTTCAATCTCCCGTATTGTCCTTATATTGGATATATAGATGTTTTGTATATCTACAGGACCTATCTAGTTATTTTTATTTATACTTCTGTATTTATTTTGAGTTATAACCTATGTTAATACATATATATTGTTTCTGAACAGGCATACATATGGATCAGTCGGATAGCCCACATGCACGGGAGGACACTGTGGGGGTTTCGCAGGACCCGATCACGCCTACACCTGATTCTAGTGTAAGTTTACATGTTATATACTATCTTTAGTCCTTCTTTTTAATGTAAGTTTATAATGTTACAACCCTCTATTTTATCATTTTTTTTGTCCATACAGACATCACAGGCTCATAGGAAACGGGGTAGAGGAGCCACCTCGTTGAAGAAACTAGAGAAGGACAGGCAAAGCGGACAGAAGCTTGTGGTGTCCTTCGATGCTAATCTAAATGCCCAGGGACCCCGTGCTAAAGAATTTAATAAGTGGGTGTTTCTACAAGCGGGAAAGACGTAAGCATCAACTACAACCACTGGAATGACGTTCCACAGAACGTTAAGGATCAGATTTGGGAGGCTATCACGGTATTTTACTTTTACATTCGTTTGATTTACATTATTAGATAATTATCCGAGTTATAATCCATCCAGTTGTTATGTATCTAATGTGTAGGTAGCTTGGACTGTGCCAAATGACGAGGATCATTGTCATAAATGTATGAAAATGGCATCAAAGCATTGGAATGGGTTCAAGCATGATCTTACCAGGTACTATGTATCTGGGAAGAAGCGGCTTGATAAAATGTTCTCGGATTATCCCTGGATTGATCAGGATACTTGGGATATGTTTGCCAGGAGTCGACAGGATGGAGAATTTCAGGTTGGTTGATTAAGTTAATTTTGTATCCTTCTTATAGATCATTTAACTGTATTTAATTATGTGTTTTTGTTTGAATAGGCTAAGGCAGATAAGGGTCGACAGAATCAGGCGAAGAACGTCCACCGCTACACCATGTCTCAGGGTCGGTACCAGACTCGGATCGAGCAGATGATGGCGGATAGGCTGAGGGTGAAGCAGGAAGAGCACTCTGCTAGGATTGAAAGAGGATAGGTGCCTGAGGGCACACCATCAAGTCCTCCGTCGGACATCGACCGCGAGGATGTCTGGTTAGCCGGCCGCATGACAAAGACGGGATCTTTTAAAGTTGATGCCACTCGCGAAGTGGCAGATAAGATTGTAAGTAAATAATTAACTTGATTTCAATTGATATTTGGATAGATATTTGCAACACTTTTCACTTGCACGTTTTTTCATTTTTTTTCATTGTAGATGGATCTTAAAGCAAAATCCTCCCAGTTCTGGACGGCAGGACGTCTTGATGACTGCTCTATGCAAGAAAGACCATCCTGGTCGGGTTCTCGGTGTTCCTGGGAACGTGACCATCAAAGAATATTATGGCAAGTATGCTTCACGAAAGCGGGTGGTCAATGAAGCATCAATTTTGGCTGACATTACTCAGCACCTCATGTCCAACCCAGCTATTACAACACATCTGATGCGAGGCTTAATATCCAACCCAAAATTCAAGCAGGCTCTTGCCAAAGAGCTTTCCTCCGTCGGTACATCCCAGGACACCGCAGGGCATGCCAACCCTTCACATGTGAGAACAAAAGAGAGTTTTAGTAGGGCACATGTGGAGGACGATGAGTTGGCAGCTAGGGAGCGGGAGTTGGAAGTCCAGCGCCATGGGCATGAGTTGGAAATGAAAAGGCGTGAGCTTGAGTTGGACTCCAAACGACGTGAGCTTGAAATGTTAACAAAGGTATTTATTCATTATTAATGTCCAAATTATTCAAATAATTACTTGTGTTTTTTTAATTATCAAAAACTTATCTATTTTATTTTTCCTAAACTGAAGGCCAAGTCGACGTCGGTGTCATTGTCACCTATCACTCGTTTGTTCTCACTTGGTTTGGATTATGCGTTTGAGATTTTTGAATGTCCATTGGAGCACGATGGATGGGTGGCACGCCCAGATCAACGGAGGATATTTACCTTCTGTGGTGACGATCTCGGGAATGCCTGCAGAAATAGCGTCTGGATGAACATCAATGTTTTCAATCTATGGTGCACGTAAGTTAATTTTAATTTTATAACTTATTTATTTTTGGTATTTTTCCATTTAATAATTTATTTTAATTTCAATATATATATTATGTAATTAACATTCACACCTTTTCATATCTTAGGTATCTCCATCGTCTTCAGCTTGATAAGGGCGTTGCATCAGTTTACAGTTTCTTAGATCCGTCAATCCTTCTGCCCGATTTCTTTGTTGGCGATGCATTGAGTAAATACTTAGGGAACTTGTTGGGAGACAATCCGAAAGAATTATATTTGGCTCCCTACTGAATGAAAAGCCATTGGCAATTGTTCGTACTTCACCCGTCTAGGCATAGAGTCATATTCTTCTGCTCTCTCCACCAAGATCCGCCACCGAAGGTGGTGGAAGCTGTAAATAAGTAAGTAACTAATATTAAATTTAATTTAAGTTTTATTATCAGTTGTTTTTAGTTTATTACACACATGATATATGAATTTGTTAATTGATCGACATGATTATTTGTTTATGATAGCGCGCTGAAGGCGAGTAGCATAAGTTGCGCCAACAGGAGAAGTATGACTTCTAAGGCTAAAGCAAATCCTGTATGGAACATCCTCAAGGTTTGGTAGTTTATTTATCAAATAATTAATATTATAATTACTAATTTATATGTATATTCAACCGACGTTGAAATTAATTTTGTTTGTAGTCTCGATTTCAAATTGACGGGTGGTCGTGCGGCTATTATGTGATGCTTCATATGTTGAACATAGTCTCCACATCTATTACAGATGGATGGATTAAGGTAATATATAAACAACTTGTTAAATTATATATTATAGTTTTGAAGATGACTTGCATTGATGTTATTGTTATTATCAACTGACGTGTGTAGGCATTTAACGACCAATCGCCTATTCAAGAAGATGAGTTAAGAGACTTGAGGATGCGCTTCGCTGAATTCTTCTTCAAGTATGCGGCTGAAAAAGGAATTGACAAGATACCTCCGCAATACTTAGATAAATAGTTTTTTTGTTAGACTTTAGAAACTAATTAATAACATGTATATATATATCTTTAGATTGGTAGTTTTGTTTTTTAGACATTGGAACTAAAATTTATTTATATATATACATGGGTTTTGGTTTTATGTCCCCCCATTGTTCCATTTTTCCTTTGCAATTCTGTAATGTGTTTGATATTCTGTGTTACTGGGATATTTACTGAATGCAGGGATAGCTGAGGGGAGTGATATTTTAAAACTGGATTTTAAAAAAAAACCTATTAACGTCAGTTTTATCAAACAACAGACGTTAATAGTATTTTATAAAATATAAAGTACGCTATTAACGTCAGTTGTTTATTGAAACTGACGTTAAAATTAAACCTTTAACGTCAGTTCTTTATAACCACTGACGTTAGTTTTAACAAAATTAACGTCCGTTGTCTTAAAGAACTGGCGTTAATAGTTTTATGTTTAACGTCAGTTGTTTAAAAAACTGTAAAAATTAACGTCAGTTTTGTTAAGGAACTGGCGTTAATAGTTTTATATTTAACGTCAGTTCTCAACTGACGTTAAAATATTAACTATTAACATCAGCTCTATTTACGTCAGTCAGTATTCTGACGTAAAAAAACAATTTTAACTGACGTAAAAAGCACTTATTGCACTTGTGGATTTTGTTTACCTGCAACATTTGGAAATGCATTAGCATTCTTTTCATTGAGCATGGCCATTATCTGATTGTATTCTTCGGTTGTGAAAGTTGGCCCCTCTTGTTTGATTGGTTGTGTTTTGAATGGGTCTGATATGGTTTGCGGAAGGTGGTTTGGTTTTGTGTAGAGTCACCAGGATCGGTGCTTTGATACCATAAAAAGATGGGATGTAATATGTATGTTTTGTATATATTAACATGGAGGTACATAGGTGAGTTAAATACAAGTTGCTAAGGATCCTAATTAAATATATAGGCTATAATCATGCCTATAATATTTCCTAATCACTAAAATAGAGCAATTACAGATAATAGATTAATTGCAATATTAATGATATAGATATGCCAAATCCCTATGATTCAGTAATTATCCGTTAATAGGTGGTTCACCAATTTTGGCTACATCCACCCATGGGAAGAAGGAGTAAAACTTCACTAAGAACTTGCACAAGATTACAGATGTTTTAAATTCTCACAAAAGCTCTCTCTCAATGATTACAGAATCAGATTTCACTCTACTCGCATTTGATACAGCATACTTGTATATATAGCATGTAATTGATCTAAAATCGAGAGTTGAGAGATGAGGATACTAAGTTAGTTACAGCTGCATACACAAAACTAACTTACAGAATTCTAGCCAGATATAGAAACTCATAACTGACATAACAGAATAGGAAAGGTTCAAGCCATTTCAACAATTCTCCATCTTGGATTGAGACCTTCCTTTACCTAATGCTTAGCTCAGTTGTTACTCCCCTTTTACTGCCATCTCATTGTTGTTATTTCCAGCAATCTACATTGAGAAAATCCAAACAATGCATGAATTTGCTTCTAGGAACTGGTTTGGTAAACATATCTGCTGGATTTTCCTTTGTATCAACTTTCTGAATCTTGATTCTCTTTTCTGTTATGATAAAATGGAACCTCACATCAATATGTTTGGTTCTTTCATGATGAACTTGATCCTTTGCCAAACAAATAGGACTTAAACTGTCACAGAAGATTATGGCCTTGTCTTGAGGGAATCCAAGGTCACTGATGAGACCCTTTAACCAAATTCCCTCTTTGGCAGCTTCTGTTAAGGCCATGTATTCTGCCTTTGTGGTACTGAGGGCTACTGTATGCTATAGTAGTGTGGCTTTCCAGCTCACCAAGGAGCTTCCAACAGTGAAAGCATACCCTGTTATGGACCTTCTAGTGTCTAAATCTGCAGCATAGTTAGAATCTGAGAATCCTGCAAGAGTACATGAAGTGTTAATTCCATATATAATTCCAATATCAACTGTTCCCTTGAGATACCTGAAAATCCTCTTGACTGCTTACCAGTGTTCCTTTTCCGGTCTTCCCATATATCTGCTAACAACACTACTAGCTTGTGCTAGGTATGGTCTTGTGCATACCATTGCATACATAAGACTTACAACAACACTAGCATATGGTACTTGAGCCATATATTCCTTTTCTGTTTCTGATTGTGAAGCATGAACTTCCGATAGATGTATACTTGAGGTCAAAGGTGTACAGACAGGTTTCTCATAAACCAAACCTATTTAGGACTTTCTGAATAGAATACTTTTGACACAAGAATAACCTTTTCTAAGCTCTAACTCTATAGATTTCCATGCCCAAAACCTTTTCTGCAGCTCCCATATCTTTCATCTCAAATTCAGAACTGAGTAGTGACTTTAGTTTCAGAATTTCAATTTTGACAGATGATGCAATAAGCATATCATCTACATAGAGCAGTAGATATATGTATGAACCATCCTCCACACTTCTATTGTATCCTTGAGAAATCATAAATTGATCAAACCTCTTGTACCACTGCCTGAGAGATTGTTCCAATCCATAGAGGGATATTTTCAGTTTGCACACAAGCTTCATTTCTTCATGTATCTCATAGCCTTCTGGTTGCTTCATCAATATATCCTCTTCCAATTCTCCATGTAGAAATGTTGTTTTTACATCAAGTTGTTCCAATTCCATGTCCAAGTTAGCTACAAGGGAAAGAAGGACTCGAATTGAAGTCTGTCTTACTACAGGTAAGAATATCTCATTGTAGTCTACACCTTCTTTCTGACTCAAACCTTTAGCTACAAGACGAGCCTTGTATCTAATGGGATCATTACTTGATAGTCCCTGCTTCTTCTTGAATATCCATTTACATCCAATAGTTCTTCTTCCTTCAGGTAGCTTGACTAGCTGCCATGTGTTGTTATTCTGCAAAGATTCCATTTCTTCATGCATGGCAGCAATCCATTGACTTGATTCATAACATGTGATTGCGTCATGACAATTGGCTGGCTCAACAGAATCAACATCTTCAGCAATATGGAGAGCATAGGAGACCATGTCTTCAAAACCATATCTCTCAAGGGGTTTTATATTCCTAAGAGACTTTCTTGCTGCCACTGTCTCAATCTGACTGGGAATGATTTGAACAGATTCTCCACTAGTTGTTGGTTCCTGATGTTCATCTTGACTTCTGATTGGAGCTCCTTCTAACTCCACCTGCTTAGGGATTAATCTGTGCTTGATTAAATCTTCTGAATCAGACTTAGCATGTAGAAGAGAGGTCTCATCAAAGATGACATCTTTAGTCATGATCACCTTTCTTTCTGATGGTGAACATATCCCGAATCCCTTAATTCCATCACCATATCCTACAAAAATTCCCTTTTTCGATCTAGGCTCAAGCTTACCCTCATTAACATGATAGTAAGCAGGACATCCAAACACCTTTAACATTGAATAATTAGAAGGTTTGTGTATCCATACCTCAAAAGGAGTTTTCAGATCATTGGCAGTGGATGGAGATCTGTTCACTAGATAGCATGCTTAATGACAGCTTCTGCCCAAAAATTCTGCCTAAACCAAAATTTGACAACATGCATCTAGCTCTTTCCAGCAGTGTCCTATTCATCCTTTCAGCTACACCATTTTGATGGGGAGTGTTTCTGACAGTGTATTGTCTAGCTATGCCTTCATCTTTGCAGAATTCTTTGAATTCTTATGAACAAAAATCCAAACCATTATCAGTTGAGTCTCTTTACTTTCCTTCCTACTTGATTTTCTATCAATACTTTCCATTGCTTAAAGTATTTAAAGGCCTCTGATTTTTGATTCATTATGAAAATCCAAGTCATTCTTGAATAATCATCAATGATTGAAAGAAAGTATCTAGATCCTCCTAAAGAGGGAACTTTAGAAGGTCCCCAGCAATCTGAATGGATGTAATCCAAGGTTGCTTTGGTGGTGTGGACAACTTTAGGGAATTTGATTCGATGCTGCTTCCCAAAAACACAATGTTCACAGAATTTGAGAGGTTCCATCTTGTGGCTTCCAAGAAGCCCTTGCTTGCTAAGAATATAAAGTCCCTTTTCACTCATGTGACCCAATCTCATATGCCATAGAATTATTATCAGAGAGTTTATTTTCAGCTACTGAAACTGATGAGACAGAACCTGTCACAGTGGAGCCTTGAAGAATGTACAGGTTTCCTTGTTTGGTTCCTTGCATAACCACTGATTTTCCACTCTTCCTAATTTTCATCCCTCCACCTTCAACACAGCATGCGAAGCTTTTGTGTCCAAGGCTCCTACAGAAATAAAATTTCTCGAGTTCTGGGACATGTCTGACATTGTCAAAGTCCTTACAACACCATCATGCATCCTGAGTTGTATGGAGCCAATACCAACAGTCTTGCAAGGAGAATTATTTCCCATTAGGACATTTCCTCCAGATTTCTCATCATAAGTCACAAACCAACTTTTGTGAAGACACATATGATAAGAACAGCCTGAGTCTAGAACCCACAATTGAGAGAACTAACTCAGATTCAGATGAGGAGTCATCTTGTACTGTGGCTGCAACTGATTCTTTCCTTTTCTTCTTTGGACAGTCCTTCTTCCAATGACCTGGTTCTTTACAGTAGTTACATGTATCTTTAGGATTTATTTTGGCGTTCTTCTTCCATTTTCCCTTTTTCTTATACTGGGATTTTGGAGGATTATAAGTTACCAAACTAGCAACATTGCTATCATCATTTCTAGAAGATGCTCTAAGCCTTAACTCCCTTGAAAATAGGTTAGGATTTACTTCTTCTAATGTGATACTGTCTTTACCAACACTAAAAGAACTAACAAAGTTTTCAAATGAGGGTGGTAAAGAAGCCAACAGGATCATAGCAATGTCTTCATCATCCATCTTGATATCACTCTATCTAAGTTCTAACAAAATGGAGTTTAGCTCATCAAGATGGTCCTTAAGATGTGTACCTTCTTTCATTCAAAGACCAAACAATCTTCTTTTGGGTAGCAGCTTGTTGCATAGGGACTTTGTCATGTACATCTTCTCAAGTTTGAGCCATAGGCCAACAGCTGTAGTTTCTTCAGAGTCCTCATATAGGACTTCATCAGATAGGGAGAGAAGTATCAAGGGGTGAGCCATTTCTTCCTGTTGCAATGTGACATCTTTTGCAGCCTTGCCACCTTGTCCTGAAAGAGGAGCCCAAGCTCCTTGATCCTTGAGTAAAGCACGCATCTTAATGTGCTAGAGATTGAAACTGTTTCTTCCATTGAATTTCTCAATCTTGATAGTGCTAGTCATCTTCTTACTTGAATCTTGATCACCCAAAATGAGTTCTCTCTGATTCCTGATTTCAGACGAGGAAAAGATTGATCTAGTCTAGCTCTAGATACCAGTTTGTTATAATTGATTGAGAAATTGCATCCAAACTGATAAGAAAGAACACATACACAACACACTCAAGAACACAAAGATATAACGTGGGTGGTTCACCAATTTTGGCTACATCCACCCATAGGCAGAAGGAGTAAAACTTCACTAAGAACTTGCTCAAGATTACAGATGCTTTGATCCTCACAAAAGCTATCTCTCAATGATTACAGAATCAGATTTCACTCTACTCGCATTTGATACAACATACTTGTATATATAGTGTGTAATTGACCTTCAACTGAGAGTTGAGAGCTGGGGATACTAAGTTAGTTACAGCTGTACACACCTAACTAACTTAACAGAATTCTAGCCAGATATAGAAACTCATAATTGACATAACATAATAGGAAAGGTTCAAGCCATTTCAACAAAGATCCTACAAAAAGATTACATAATGACAATCAGTAACAAAATATGGTACCCTAAATAAGAATAATAGATCAGCTGCTCTCTGTTTTGCCGCATACTTTACAAACATCTCAGCATCAACATATTATCTAATTTACTCTGAATAAAACAAACTTTTTTGTTGAGAACCAAGAAAACATCTATTAATCCCAAAATATGTAAGACCTCGGAAATTAGATGGAACACGTCTTCGAACTCATTGGTTTGCAATCTTGGAACCTGTAAATGAAAAAATTAAAAAGGAATTCTAATTAATTTCAATGTTGGCATAAACTATACAGCAATGTGATCAATATTTGTCCATCATAAGGGCCAAATTTTAAATAGCAAGTTCAATGTAATGGACTTTGATTTAGAAAAAAGTGAATTTGAAACCACTAAATTAAGAGTATTGCTATAACATCCCTGGTTGCTCTATGGATTGACTACTGTCCCCACAGACCAACACGGGTCTTTTCAGCGTGCTTTGTCCTCACTCACATGCTTCCTGGGAAAACTTCCCAGGAGGTCGCCCATCCCAAAATTGCTCCAAGTCAAGCACACTTAACTATGGAGTTCTTAAGTGATGGGCTAACATAAAGAAGATGCATCTTGTTAGTATAGGTAGTACCAATCAATTCATATAAGCCTTCCTCAACTGTATAGTCCCATACCTACACAGTCTCAGGATACCTCTCATTCGAGTGTGTAATCGGTTCATTCATGTGCCCCTCCGCCTAGAAGCCTGCCAGGAGCCGCTCCTTGTCCGTGCCTTCTTGCACTGGCGACCACTCCCCGACCTCGTCGGCACCCGGGTGTTACAATTGCAATGCATCTTTTCTTTTCAAAATCTTCAGTTTTTGATAATTGAAAGTTAAGCAGAATCACCAACTCGCCTAGTTTACGATGCACAACATGCATATAAAGTTATGATAAAAACATAAATTCTCTTGCTAACTATTTTGCAATTGGGTGGATGTTATTTTGAACTCTGAAAAGCTTTCAATAGTTGTTAATGGGAAGGCAGTTGCTTTCTTCAATTGTAAAAGGGGTGTCAGGTAAGGAAACCCCTTGTCCCCTCTTCTCTTTTGCCTTCCTGAAGAAGTCCTTAGTATAGGCATCTCTATGCTTGTGAATGAGGGACACCTTTAGTTGATGACTGTTCCTAGGAGTTGTAGAATTCCTAGTCATATTCTTTATGCTGATGATGTATTGATCTTCTACAAAGGCACTAAAAGAAGTCTGCAAAGTTTAATCTCTCTATTTAAGGCTTATGAACAAGCATCTGGTCAAGTGATTAGCTTTGAAAAATCAAAAGGAAAAACATTATTTCCGATCTGCTAGGCTTCTCTAATGGCTGCCTTCCTTTTAATTACTTGGGAGTTCCTTTATTCCAAGGGAAGCCAAGGAAAATCCATCTCCAACCAATTGCTGACAGAACCAAGAGTAAACTAGCCTATTGGAAAAATTGCTTACTTTCCATTATGGGCAGGGTTTAGTTAGTCTCTTCTATCATACAAAGTTTGTTGATCTATAGCTTTACTGTTTATTCTCGGCCAATTAGCTTGTTGAAAACTGTAGACAAATGGATAAGGAGTTTTATTTGGGCTGGAAACACTTATACCAAGAAGGTTGTAACTGTTTCTTGGAGTAAGGTTTGTCTGCCAATTCAGGAAGGAGGGTTGGGAATTAGAGCAATTAACAGTGCTACTATGCTAAAGCTTATCTAGGAATTGGTCTCTTCTTCCAATCAATGGTGCAACATTCTTAGAGCCCGAGTTATCAGAAATGGCACATATGTCAGTCATCATATCAGCTCAACCATTTGGGCATGAATCAAGAACTGTTTTCCAACTGTAATGCAAAACATATCTTGGTAAATTGGAAATGGCACCTGCATAAACTTCTGGACTGATCCTTGGATTTCCATGCCAATAGTTAATATGTTTAATGTTCCTGCTGAAGCTCATTTCTTCCTGTCTTCTGAAGTCAGTGATTTTATCAAGGAAGGTAAATGGTGTATTCCTACTGTTCTGCTGAATAAGATGCCTGGTTTGCTTCCCGAAGTGGAGAATGTAACAATTCCAGTTCAGCCTTGTGATGATATCATTAGGTGGAAAAACTCATATTATGGTAGCTTGTCACTCAAAGAGGCTTTCAACTTTTAGAATCCTAATGGCCATCCTATTCCTTGGAGTAAGTCTATTTGGTCTTCCTGCATTCCTCCCTCAATATCCTTTCTTTTGTGGAGAATTATTCATGGTCACATGCCTACTGATGAGAATTTGAGGTCCAAGGGCTGCACTGTTGTGTCAATCTGCAACCTGTGCTATGCCACATATGAGTCTACAGGTCATTTATTCTTTAGGTGCAATTTTGCTAAAGCTATGTGGAACTGGCAGAGCAGTATCTTCTCATGCTCCCTGGATACCTCCTCCTTGCTGTCTATTCTTGACTTGTGCAACAAGCATTGGAGTTCTCAGACCAAGGATCTAGTTACTGCTGGAATTATAAACATTATTTAGGTCATTTGGCACTGTAAAAACAAAATGAGGTTTGAAAACAAAGCTATTCCAATCCCTTATACTATAAACCTTGTTATTGCTAATTGCTCTCTATCGAGTAAGCTTAGTTCAGGCTCAGTTTCAGCTTCTTCTAGTGAGTCCAGGATTCTGCAACAATTTTCAGTGGATGTTTACTTATGCAAGGCTCCTTCCATTAAATCGGATTTTTGGCATACTCCTTTATTTAACTAGGTGAAGTGTAACACGGATGGGGCTGCCTTGGGATCTCTTGGTCTAGCTTCCCGTGGTGGCATTTTTAGGAATAAAAATACAGATGTTCTTGGTTGTTTTTCTACTTACATTGGTATTTCTAATGCTCTCCATGCTGAATTGATTGGTGCAATGTTTGAAATTGAGCTTGCTAGAGATAAAGGTTGGAATAATCTTTGGTTGGAATGTGACTCTCAATTAGTCATCTCGGTCTTCAAGAATATTAACATAGTTCCTTGGCGTCTTAGGAATAGATGGTCTAGTTGCTTGTTTTTATCTGGGAATATGAAATTTTCTTATTCACATATTTATCATGAAGGCAATAGTTGTGCTTATAAACTTGCCTCACATGGTCTGTCTATTCGGGGATTTTATTAGTGGGATTCTTATCCTACTTTCATCAGGGAAGACTTTTTTCGTAATAGGAATGATCTTCCTAATTTTGGATTTATTTGATTCTTTCATGGGTTAGGTTGATGCCCCCCAAGTTTTTTGTATTCTTTTGTTTTGTTTAATAAATCGGGTGTGCTGCAGATGATTGGTAGTGGTTGAGGTGCCATCCTAGTTGGGATGTCCTCCACTACTGTGATGCCTTTGCATGTCTTCTTGCCTTTTAAAAAAAAAGTATCAAACCTTGGTACAACAAAAGTAATAAGGAAATATTTTCCCACTAGGTACGATCAACTAGTGTGGGTTGCATCCAAAGCTCCCGAAAATGTAATAATAACTAGTTTTTTATTTAGTGTTTGTGTGTTAAAAGTAGTAAATTAATCAATCATTAATATTTTGGATTGTTTTCATATGAACTGCTGAGTAGAATTGAATTTGACTTAGGAAAAATGTTTTTAATTTCATCAACTTATTAGTGAATGTGCATATATAATGTGCATGCAGGTACATATGTGTTGAAATTGATTGAAATCTCCCAGTTGATTCTGGATTCTAGAACAACACAAGATAACTATATGTAGAATTGTTTAGAAATAATCAAAAGTATAGCATACCAGTTAGCTATCTGTTGCCTTAAAAACAAAAGTCTTTAAGCTTGTGCAAGTATACACAATTCACATCAAGTAGTATAGAAAGTAAGTTAGATATCGTTCCCACAAGGATTATAACGTTGTAGGAAAATTCCAATTTAGATTATATGCTCTAGAAGTTAGATTGGTAACAAATTGGTTTTGTGTGCAAGGTAATTGTAAATTGAGCTTGAGAAAGTGAAAGTTTCAGAAAATGAGATTGAAAAGAGTTGTGTTGTTAAATATGGGAAAATAGCCCTAGGTATGCTCTTTCATAAATCCTGCTTAGCCTATATTATGCTCTGTGTATGCTCCAGCATTTAACTCCAGGAAGTAAATGTGTGTTTTTCAACACTTAAAAATTAGGTTCATTAAAAGCTTTCTAGTCCTAGATTCAAATTAATTACACCATCTTCTTAATAAGTGTAACACCCTAGCTTTTACACCTATGATTAATTATTTTATTTAGATGTTTAAGTTTATTTTGTTATGTGGTTTAGTTTGAGTAATTAAATTACTCTCTTCAAATTATTTTATTTGGTGCGTTAGCACTGACTTATTTCAGTGAATACACGCTTACTAGACAATAATTTACGTTATTGTCACTATTATACCAATACAGAAAAATATTTTAAATAATATGATTAAGAGAAAAGCATTTTCATATTCCTATTCTATTTAATTTTAGAGTTGAAAATAAACTGGTTTGACATCAATAGGAGATTAAATTTTGGACTGAGTATTTTCTTAGTTGATCAGTTCAACTATTAATCTTTACTCTAACTTGAATTTTGAAAACATATCCTTATCAATCTTTATTTTTAGATTCTAAAAAGTAAAAACATGTTTATTTTAGGCCTAATATTTATCACTCATTTTGTACCTATCACTAAGTAACTGGTTTAAAAAACTCAATTTTCTCACTTTTCTCTCTCTCTTTCTCGACGCTCTCTCCCTCACTCTCTCTTTTCTTCTATGCTTCTTCTTCTTTCTTTCTTTCTTATTTTTCTTTTCTTCTTCTTCCTTCCACCTTAACTTCATCTTCCTCCTTCCTCTTACCATAGCAGCGCCGCCCACCCCACCTGGAAGCTCGCCGGCCGCCGCTCAACGTAGGGAGGAGGAGATGCGATGGCGCCACCGCCTGCACGGGTTGCTGCCGCGCGATCGTTGCTCCACCGTGGTAAGCACCGCGCGCCGCTGACTCCATGGTGGTTTTCACTATGTGAGTTTGTTTTAAGCTTTCTTCTTCCTTTCTATGAAGCTTAGCTTCACTTTATGGATCATGGTTGTTGTAGGGGAGTGTTCTACCGCCACTGCAACCTCGCCGCAATCGCGTCCACCTCCGCGAGGAGCACCACAGCACCACCTTCAAGTTATCTTCTTCCTTGGGTGAGTCAAAACCCTCTCTTGTGTCTCATATTTAAAAACCCCAAATGGATTTTTGAAAACCTAACCCTAACCCTTTGATTTCAGATTTTAATCTTGAAATTTAAGGTTGTTTTATGAAATTGGGACTGTGAATTTATGTTTCCCTAAACCAATTTCATTATTCTGAGTTTTCCCTAAATTGTAATAAGGAGCCCTAAACCCCCAATTTGATTTTATTTGAATTTGGGTATGATTTTGTGAAATTAATTATGATTTAGTGTAATTAGGACTCTTAATGGATGATTCCCAAGTTCTTTTTTTTATGATCTTTTAATCAAAACAAAGTTTTCTTAAAGGGTATTAGGAAGCGTGAGCTTCAAACATGATTTTCTTTGAAAATAACCTTGTTTGGTAATTAGATTAAGTGTTTAGATAAAGTTAGAATGTGTGTTTGATCATGTGTAATTGATTTCTTGATTTCTGGTTGTGCGCATTGTTGGATTTCCTCTCTGGGACGTTTGACATGGCTATGCTTGCTTGATGGAGTAGATATGAGCTAACGTGAGCATTAGGACGAGGATCCTTTACTTGTCTTCAAAGGTAAAGGGGCTTGCCTGATGGATTTTTCTCAATAACCATTTGCTTGTTGTGTAGTCTGTATAATTTATGTGGTTGTGGTTATCTGTTTATGTGGTTTATGTTGTGTTGTTATCTGAGTATTGGTGTTTGATCTGTTTTTAAATTATTTGATTATCTGTAGTTGGATATTATATTGCTATGATGCATGATCTGCCTGGTGATATATTTCTTATAACTGTGGTTAAATGTTGCTTGTGAGTGTTGTTTGAGAAGCCTGACTGTGATCAGTGCACAACCGATTAATCAGATAAAAGGTTTAATAAGCTGTGTAAATTATATTCCAGGTTTTATGGGAAACGTTTGAATATAATAGTGGTGGAAAATATTATTTTGGAAAAATAATGAGAATATTATTATTTTTGATGATTTATTAGTGTAAAAGTAACTTGAGTCACAATGAGAGCGAAATTGTGAAAATGTTTCTGTACTGCTAATTTTTATGTAAGAAAGTTTGCAATATTATACAAAGTTATTTTATGAAATTAATTGTTGAAAAGAAGTTAATGATGATTTTAGAAAATTGTTTCAGTGGAAAAAGCTAAGTTTTGGCTTAAAAAACTTTAAAAGTGATAATTGATGACATATTTAGAATAATATGATGACAGATTTGGAAAAGTGTAGAAGGCAAGTATTTTGAAATGATAGTACATATTTTAAGGAAGTTAAAACCTCAAGTGACTCACCTTTGTGAAAACTAAGTTTTATTATTTAAGGATTTTATTAATGAATTTCCAATTTTGGAAAAGAATTTATGAAAGCAAAACTGATTTAGTGTTAAAAGTGGTGTGGAACTTAGTAACCGAGACGTCGGGGTACTAAGGTTCTGTGTTGTGATGGACTCAGTCATTTGGACTTTGAGGGCCTATACCGTATACATGAGGTATACCGTGTTGAAAACATTGAAGATGTTTTCTAGTGCCACGAACCTAAGACTGGTGCACCGGTCGAGAGGTGTCGTGATTGAGCACTCGGACTGTGAGGTCCTATGCTGTGATAAAAGTTTTATGGACAGTGAGGTCCTATATTTTGATAATAGTTTTATGGACAGTGAGGTCCTGTGTTGTGATGAAAGTTTTAAAAGTGTTTTAAAACTATGTGAGTCGTAAGCCATTTTGAGCTTCGGCAAAGAAAGATTGAACACAAAGAAAAGAACAAAACAAAAGTGTTTTACATGCATTTGGCAGACGTGCCTGTTGTTTGTGACATAATGCATCAATTACCATCGGCAAAGGTAATTACGACATGCATTTTCTCATGTGCCTAGGGAGGACATGGAGACCCCATCTTACTTGCTAATGGTAGGCCCTGATTGTGGACGTTAGTAATGTGTTTGGCCTTGTGTGCCTGGCTATGTATGCCTTTGTGGATGGGAAGAGGTTGCACACCTATTGGCAGATGGCCAAGTTAGCCAGTGTGGCTATGGAGTCTGATCAACTCATATTATGTTGGGATATCTCATGAGATTAGGACGAAAAATTAGATGATGAATATAAAGTGTCATGCATAATTTTTAAACGATGATGTTTGGGGTGTTGAACCCATTGATAAACTATTAGCTTATAAATGCTTGTGTGGTAAATGTATATGTGTTACGTGGTGTCGTGCATTTAGTTATTGTGTTAAAACCATATATTGGCGTCTCACCCTTACACACATATCAGGTTTCTTCTGGTTCGCTATTGTACCCTGGGTACTTTAACCCAGATGGTGCAGAGGAGTCTTTCTAAGTCACTCAGAGACTTAGATCTAGTTATTTGATGATGTATTGATTGTGGAATGATCACGTGAGTTTTCCTTAGGAATAACTTTTAGAACGACCAGCTTAGGGTTTGAGATTTAGATTATTTTGGATAGTATGTATGAGTATGGCTCAGAGAGCCTTTATTCTAAAATGAACTGTTTGTGGCTCGGAGAGCGTTCTTTTTGAAAGAAAACTTAAACTTTTCCTTTTGGTCATGTATAGCTAATTGATATAACTATCTTTAGCATATTACTGCTTGGATGTACTTGGTGTAATTGAAATTCTGGAAGTGAAAATGTAATTATTTTAGCAGGTGTTCTTTTTACCTGGGATGTCCGAATTACAGAGGAGACTCTGTCAAAATTTTCTTAAAAATACTAGCTTTTATTCAAGTATCCTTTAAATGAAATAGGCTTGACAGGCCATGACAGTAAGTTTGTGAGTCGATCAAGGCTTAGGAGTGGAATCGTGACAAAAATTTTATATCCAATTTCAGACCCTTATGTACTTATTAAATTATTTTCCTAAAGCACCAACAAATTATCCATTTAATTTTATGTTCGCACGTGTTACCTAGTAATGCCTAAGGGGGGTGTTACAATAAGCATGCTCCAGTTAGTTTAGCGACTTGAATAACTATTCCTAGTCTATTCAACACCATTTAATTTTCCAATTAATGATTTAACCCCTATCCTTTATCACTTTCCACATTACTCAATTCTTCCAAACCAAGTAAGCTTGATATTCAATTAAGTTGATCAGTCTTAACTAAACAACATTTAACGCATGATAAAGGAAAATGTAGAATCATAACATTGCATAAAAATCAACTAAGTCATTACAGTAGCATACATAAAACTTATAAAGTTTAGCTCATGTTGAGCTTACAATAAACAAAAACTACTAATGAGTAAGAGTTCAATAAAATGGAGAAGAGAATAAAAATGCACAAACTTGGAGGTTGAAGAAGAAGCTCGGCGCTGCTCGCTCATTGGTTAGGACAAGGGAGTGTGTCAGAAAAATGTAGTAGAGTCCCCTCATTTAGGGTTGCCATATACCTCCACTCTCTTTCTTCCATTTTGGGCCAACAATAAAGTATTATTAAATAAAACACTGGCCCATTTTCAAAAACACAGGAGAGCTGATCCCTAGGCACGTAGGTTCCACATTTCAAAGGTACCAGTGCCTGTGAGGAGAGAGAAAAGGTGTCCATGACAACTTTGTCTTCAAGTGCAAAGCTACTGAAATTTGGCTTTGCTGCAATGTTGACGAATCTGGGCAAGTATACCCAGTCGTGCAAGTAATATGGTGGTGAGACCGTTTATCGTTCCCACGAGGACTGTGTCAAGTACTAGCACGTACCGAATCGATTACTATCCAAGCGGATATTTGGATTGAAGGGAGCTCGATAGTAACTACCAAGCCCAAATAAGATTTAAACCTAAACTAAACAAAATAAAGAGAAAAGTTCTTTGAGAAATTCTATCGAACACCAGGAAGGTAGTACAAAGGATTCTTCAAATATGAGAACAACGCTGGGATTAGGTTCACTAAACTTCATCCCCATGCAATGACATGACTAATAAACAGTTTCCACTTCAATTATGACAATCAATCCACTAAATTACTCAACCCCCGATTCCTCGGATGACAAGAGCCTAAATCCACTAATAGACCCTAATTCCTTAGGTGGCCTAGATTAGTGAATTCGCATTAAGATTAGAGATCATGCGATTGCTAATAAACCTAGTTCCATTCCTAGATACCAGATTTACTAGGTGATAAATTTCAGTTCCGGTTCTAATACGAATTTTCCAATTGCATATCAAAACACTGATCAAGTCATGGGGGTGCTAGCCACAACAAACATTAAACTCAGAAATCAATCACTCAATAACGAAGTAAAAACTGTGTTATAAGATCAAATCAAATACATGAGAATTCAGAGATAGCTACCCTAACCCAAAAATGGGAGTTTAGCCACTCATGATCATAACCACAACAAGAGAAATAGAGATGAAAAGAGGGAGGAACTCCATGAAATCCTTGTGCAGCTCCCCTGGTTCAGAGAAAGTCTTTAGGGTTCAAAAACTAATTTCTTCTGTTATGCCCGTGCCTTTTTAACAATCAGGATTCGCGTCACGGCCGTGATGGCCGTCACGGCCTAGTCGTGACGCTTTCTGCCTTGGCGCGCTTTCAAATATTGGAGCATCACGGCCATGATGCTCATCACGGGCATGCCGTGATAGCTTCTGCCTGCACCAAATGATCTGTCAGGGCCGTGATGGGCCTCACGGCTTGGCCGTGACAGATTCTGCCTTGAGGGGGTCTGGCTCCATTAACATGTCACGGTCATGATGGGTGTCACGGCTAAGCCATGACAGCTTCTCACTTTTTCCTTCTTTCTTCTCAATTATTGCTCGATCACGATCGTGATGGGCATCACAGCCAGGCCGTGATGGGCTCTGCTTGGGTCATTTTCTTCACTTTTCAGGTTCTGTCTTCATCCAAGCTCCACCATGGCTATTCTGAGCATTTTTCCTTGAATTCTTGCAAAACAACACCAAGAAACTGCCTCACCCGTTCCAAGGAAAAAACTAACTAAAATCAAATAAAGTATGCCTAATCGACATGAAAAATGCATGCAAAAGTGTACAGGAAACATAATGTAAAATCACACTATCAAATCACCCCAAGCTTATTCGATTGCTTGTCCTCAAGCAATCACTAAGGCCAGCAGATATAGACAATCAAATCACGGATAGTGAACCAAGAACCCGAGTAACAAGTAATCCAAGTAACAGGCATCTCAAATAATTCAGCAAGAGACAATCAGTTCAAGTCCAATTGGAGGCTTAGGTTTCTTAGACTCATATTCTCACTGATTCAGGCACTCTTTCTCACATGAAGTTCACCCCAAGCATGTTCATTTGCTTGGTTCTCTTTTTCACCTCACTCAAGTGTTTAGGGATGTAAGACAATTCGCTCCATTTTCCTAAAGGAATGATTTCTACCATAGGCTTGACTATCAACCAAATATCTACTTTATTAATGAAAACAATTAAGAATCAAGAGGTCTTTACTTCGGTTGTAACGGGGCCATGGGATTAATCGTCAGGTGGGGAAATCCAGAAAAGGAAATTTCAAAAGGGCTAAACCAAGTATCAAGCTTTTCAACACATGACACCTTCTAAAATACCTTTGTGGGTTTTGATTCATTTTTCTACCATTCTTCCTTTCTTTTTGTTTTATTTCTCATTTCTTTTTGTCATTCCCTTCTCCATATATTTTTCTTTTGCTTGGAGAAGGGGAGATTTTCAACTCAAGAGAAATAATTTTCTGATTCTTTTCATCCCAAACTTTTTTTCCAACTACCTTTTTGCCCTTTTTTTTTGTAATACTTTAGACGGTATCCTATCAAGCATTATTCATCAAAACATTTCAAGGTACCAAGAAAAGTATTTCTTCTTTCAGGCTCAAAATTGGGTAACTAAGGGGTAGCATTTAGTCATTCAAAGCTCAGAAGGCCAGAAAAATACCTAGTGCCTCAATCATTTTCAAAAATGTTTTCAAAAATTTTTAAGCTTCAAAATGGTTTCAAGTCAAGTTCTAGAGAAAACAATCCAAGAGGAATAACACTCTAACACAAAGAATGTGGTATATTTAATGAGTACCCCTTTTTGGCTCAAAATCTCACATTTTAGTAGTTCAAAAATCAGTGAGAAACACAAGTCTACGGAACCACAAGCTAATTATCAACTATCACAAATCATCTCAAGCATTTTTATTTGCAGCCTCATCACAAGAATAAAGAAAATTGGGTTCAAAAATTCACTATAAAAAATTATTTGGCACTTAGTTCTCACAATTGGATGCAAATTTCAGGCAAGGGGCAATCTAATCATGTGAACATGCAAAGCTATCATGCAAAACTATATGAATGCAATATGAACAAATGCAAAAATGCCCCTACCCTAAGCTTAAGAACTTACATTGTCCCCAATGTCAATAATCAAGTTGGAGAGAGGAAAGAAAAACTGGAATGACTTACCGAGGCGGTATCGGGTGCTAGTTCACATGCCTAGTCAGAAGGGATTGCATGAAAATTGGGTCACGGCCGTGATGCTTATCACGGGCAGGCCGTGATGCATTCTGGTTCATAGGAGTGGCTTGTCACGGCCGTGACCTTCATCACGGCTAGGCCGTGATGCTCTCTGATCTTCAGGGTCCTTCCATCACGCTCGTGATGGGGATCACGGCTGAGCCGTGATCCTTTCTGATCTTCAACTCTGGCTCATCCCGGCCGTGACCAGTGTCACAGCCTGGGCGTGATGGTTGATGACTTCGTTGTCTCTGCCCTTTTTGCTTCTCCTTCCTCCTTTCCCTGAAAACACTTAACAAACCTATTAATCTATGATATTTTCCTCTTGATCTTCTCAAATTATTCAAGAGGTAAATTCAAAAACAAAATCTAACTAAAGAGAAGTGTTAAGAAAATTTGGGTTGCCTCCCAATAAGCGCTTCTTTAACGTCACTAGCTTGACGGGCTTCTTTCAATTAACCGGGGTCGGCTGGGCATAGAAGTGAAAGAGCACTTTTCTTCCATGGAACTCCTTTAAAGAGCTGATTTTGCTTATAAGGCCAACATCCGCGCTTCTGCTTTGCCCTTTTTACTCTGAGCCTCGTGGTCTTTTTCTTGCTCCTTCCCGGCGGAAGTTCTGTTCTCACATGATGAGAAAACCCAACTTCAACACCATTGGATGCATCATTTGTGTTGCAAACCTTCGGAGGTGCTTTCATGTGGAGCTCTTCCTTCTTCTCAGGAGTAGAGGAGTGGTGCTGATGTGCAACGACTTCTTTAGCCACTATATCCACATTGTCCATGCGGAAACAATCCTCGTCATGGCTCGGGCGATGCATAGCTTCAAATACATTGAAAGTGACTTCTTCATCTTGCACTCTGAATCGCAGTTGGCCTTTTTGTACATCTATTAAAGCACGGCCATTCGTCAGAAAAGGTCTCCCTAATATAAGCGGAACTTCTGCATCTTCCTCCATGTCTAATATCACAAAATCCGCTGGGAAGATAAACTTATCCACTTTTACCAAAACATCTTCTAGAATACCATAAGGACGCTTGATGGATCTGTCAGCTAGTTGCAATGCCATCCTTGTTGGTTTCACCTCGCCGCCTCCAAGCTTGTTCAAAATTGAAAGCGGCATCAAGTTGATACTCGCTCTCAAGTCGCATAAGGCCTTCCCAATAGCAACACTCCCAATAGTGCAAGGGATTGTAAAACTACCAGGATCTTTAAGCTTTGGAGGTAGCTTCCTCTGAAGTATTGCACTGCACTCCTCTGTCAAGGCAACAGTCTCACCTTCCTTGAATTTTCTTTTCTTTGTGAGCAACTCCTTCATGAACTTTGCATAGGTTGGCATCTGCTCTAGTGCTTCAGCAAAGGGTATGTGGATCTGTAACCTCTTGAAGATATCAAGTAACTTGGCAAACTGTTCTTCCTTCTCCTTTTTCTTGCTCAAATGAGGATAGGGCAACTTCACATAAGAGGGGATCACTTGAGGCTTGTCTCCATCTTTCAAAATCTGACTTTTAGTTCTCCTCAAGATCGAATTTTCATCTACTAATTTTTCCGTCTTGTCTTTTTCATTGTCTTTTTTCTCTTCCTCAACTACAACCTCCTTGCCTTTTTCCTCTTTTTCCTCAGCACTCACTTCTGTTTTTTCATCAACTCTCTGATTCTTTACAAAAGGCTCACCGCCCACATTCTCAAGACTTTTACCACTCCTCAAAACAATAGCATTGCAATGCTCCTTAGGATTAGTTTGAGTGTTACCTGAAAAACTGCTGCTAGATTGCTCCGCTAGGTGCTTTGCAATTTGTCCAACTTGAACCTCCAAGTTTTTTATAGAAGCGTCGGTGTTTTTCTGGTTTGACATGGTCAATTGCATGAACTGATTGAGAGTGTTCTCCAAGTTAGAAATCCGGTCTTGAGGCGGTTGTGTAGGAAGAGGCTTGCTTGTTTGGTCGGCATCTTGCTTCCAACCAAGATTTGGTTGATTCCTCCACCCTTGGTTGTAGTTGTTAGGGAATTGGTTGTTTCCTTTCCGCCCATAGTTCCCCATATAATTAGCTTCCTCATGGGAACTAGGCGGTGCCTCACATCCTCCATTATCATGATCTCCTCCACAAAAATCGCATCTCATTACCTGTTGAGGTGGCATGGTTGTCCCTTGAACAGTTTGGAGTTGTTGTGGGAGTTGAGCGAGTTGCTTGGTAATGGACTCCAGTTGTTGTGTCATGAGTTTATTCTGAGCCAAAAGTGCAGATTGTGAATCTAACTCCAACACTCCCCTTCTTGATGTGGGACCTCGAGCATGATGCATCAAATAGTCATTCGATGCCATGGCCTCTATCAAAATCAGCGCTTCCTCTGCTGTCTTTGTGTTCATGGACCCTCCAGCCGAGGCATCCAACATATACCTGGTTGACGGCCTCAGTCCATTGCAGAATGTTTGCATCTGAGTAAGATCATCGAACCCATGATTTGGACATCTTTGGAGTAAGCCTTTGAACCTGTCCCATATGTCATGAAGAGTCTTACCTTCCTGTTGAGAAAAGCTTATGATGTCACTCCTTGTCTTCACAAATCTTGAGGTGGGGAAGAATCTTGCCAAAAATTTTGCCTCTAAGTCATCCCATGTAGTGAAGCTCCCCTTTGGGTGAGATTGGAGCCAAGACTTGGCTCTATCTCTCAGAGAGAAAGGGAACAACCTTAGGCGAATTGCATCATCGGAGGCACCATTTATCTTCACCGTATCACACAACTCCAGGAAGTTGGACACATGACCATTAGGAACTTCTTTCTCCAACCCGGCAAATTGATTCTGTGAAACCATATTGATGAGGGTCGGCTTGATTTCAAAATTGTTGCAGTTCACTGGAGGCCTCACTATGCTAGTGACATGCCGATTGACATTTGTATTGGCATAGTCACCAAGTGTCCTCCGCGGTGGTGGATCACCTTCACCATTGTCTGCCATTCTGAGTCTTTCCTGTTGCACTTGAGAAGTGGAAGTCTCTTGTTCTTCTTTTTGCTGTTCTAACAGTTTCTGCTCTCTTACTTGCCTTTGATTCTTCCTAGCTATTCTTTCAATCTCAGGATCGTGGAGGAGTTGGTCGGCTGGGATAGTACCTCGCATACACAAACAGTCTATCAACAAGAGTGTTAGCAGTAAAAGTCAGCACACAACAGCAAATACACCAGAAAAATGACAGCAAAAATAGACCAGAGAATTATGACAGAAAACAGATTATAACAGAAAAAAATTGTGCTTAAATTAGTAACCAAAATGGACATGCTAGTATTGAAACGCAGTCCCCGGCAATGGCTCCAAAAACTTGTTGACGAATCTAGGCAAGTATACCCAGTCGTACAAGTAATACGGTGGTGAGACCGTTTATCGTTCCCACGAGGACTGTGCCAAGTACTGGCACGTACCAAATCGATTACTATCCAAGCGGATATTTGGATTGAAGGGAGCTCGATAGTAACTACCAAGCCCAAATAAGATTTAAACCTAAACTAAACAAAATAAAGATAAAAGTTCTTTGAGAAATTCTATCGAACACCAGGAAGGCAGTACAACGGATTCTTCAAATATGAGAACAACGCTGGGATAAGGTTCACTAAACTTCATCCCCATGCAATGACATGACTAATAAACAGTTTCCACTTCAATTATGACAATCAATCCACTAAATTACTCAAGCCCCGATTCCTCGGATGACAAGAGCCTAAATCCACTAATAGACCCTAATTCCTTAGGTGGCCTAGATTAGTGAATTCGCATTAAGATTAGAGATCATGCGATTGCTAATAAACCTAGTTCCATTCCTAGATACCAGATTTACTAGGTGATAAATTTCAGTTCCAGATCTAATACGAATTTTCCAATTGCATATCAAAACACTGATCAAGTCATGGGGTTGCTAGCCACAACAAGCATTAAAATCAGAAATCAATCACTAAATAACGAAGTAAAAACAGTGTTACAAGATCAAATCAAATACATGAGAATTCAGAGATAGTTACCCTAACCCCAACAATGGGAGTTTAGCCACTCATGATCATAACCACAACAAGAGAAATAGAGATGAAAAGAGGGAGGAACTCCATGAAATCCTTGTGCAGCTCCCCTGGTCCAGAGAAAGTCTTTAGGGTTCAAAAACTAATTTCTTCTGTTTTGCCCGTGCCTTTTTAACAATCAGGATTCGCGTCACGGCCGTGATGGCCGTCACGGCCTGGCCGTGACGCTTTCTGCCTCGGCACGCTTTCAAATATTGGAGCATCACGGCCGTGATGCTCATCACGGGCAGGCCGTGATAGCTTTTGCCTTCACCAAATGATCTGTCAGGGCCGTGATGGGCCTCACAGCTTGGCCGTGACAGATTCTGCCTTGAGGGGGTCTGGCTCCATTAACATGTCACGGCCATGATGGGTGTCACGGCTAAGCCATGACAGCTTCTGACTTTTTCCTTCTTTCTTCTCAATTATTTCTCGATCACGGTCGTGATGGGCATCACGGCCAGGCCGTGATGGGCTCTGCTTGGGTCATTTTCTTCACTTTTCAGGTTCTGTCTTCATCCAAGCTCCACCATGGCTATTCTGAGCATTTTTCCTTGAATTCCTGCAAAACAAAGTGTTATTCCTTTCTTTCTATAATCAAGTTTTGGCCACCACCCTCCAACCACCAACCAAGTACTTGTTTGATTTTCTAATACCATATCCCTGCTCCTCTTGACATTCTAAGCCTTTGTCAACTCACACAAAAATCCTTTTTAAGCCTTCTACAAAAATGGGTATTTCTTGGTCAGGAACGCTAATCACTTCACCATCAACCTTTTGGCTTGATATAAGTGATCTAAGCCATGATTTCTTTTCCTTGGATAATGTATAAGCTCATGTGTGTAATCATTTTGGATTTGTTGTTGCCTTTTGTCTAGGTTTTGGACACAAAACCGTGGGCACATCTAGGAGAACAACCAACCTTTTCTTGATTTTGAGTGATCTACAAGCGGTAGGGAAAGATTACCACTATCCTACCTTAAAGTAGATATGTATGTGGTTTATATTGTTTTTATGTTGTCTTGAAACCCTAAAAGTTAGGGTTATGACTTGGCGTATATGTGATCCTCTAAGTGGACTTTGTATCATGATTGTGTTGTGATTGTGGTGTGATCATGATAAATGATGTATATGCTTATTTGATGCACGATTGTTAAAAGAAAATTGGTTGTATTCTTATTTGATCATTGAAAGATAATATGTTGAATATGCTAAATAATCATGCCATGATTTAGTGTTTGAATACATGAATATGTATGATGTTGAGATTGAGTGATGAAGAGAAAATCTTCATGTTTGTTGGGACTTTGTTTCGGCCAAGCATGAGAAATATGGCAAGACAACTTTGTTCTCCAAAACCATGTTATTCCATGATGGATTATGGACTATAAAAGGTAATTAAATCAAGAAGAAAATGATTTCTTCCAAAACTGTTTTCATACGATTGAAAATGGTCGTTTGTGGTTTAAATAATCCCAAAAATGATTTTGAATTGAATTGATTGATTATATTGAAAGTTATGAATTTTTGAAGATATAAGGACTAATAAACAAATACTTAGAATTTCAGGGGATGTTCTGAAAATTATATTTTTATGTGTTCTGGTTGCAGTACTTAATGATATAAGACAATAGAAATTAGTTTGATCTTATTTTGACTTATACATAAAAAGATATAAACTTTTTACTAACCAAGGACCTTTTTGTAAATATTGTAAAACATGGGACATAAACGTAATTTCTGGAATTTTTGTGATAACTGAAAGATATTTCATGAGATGAAACTATAGAAGTTGGTTTGGTGTGATTTGAAGTTATAGATAAAAAGTTATAAGGTTTTAAGTACATAAGGATCTTTTTGTAAATAATGAAAGTTTAGGGCTAAACTGAAATTTTTGAAAATATATATGATTGGACAGTAAGAGACTGTTTTTCATAACTAACTAAATTCCCTAAGACTCCAAAATGAGTTTTGGACCATTAGAGTTTATAATCGTTGAAAAAGAAATTACACGATTTTCGAACTTAACGACGCACGAGCATGTTTATAGGAATTTCGTATAACTGGAAAGAAAAATATACAATCAGTGTTTCAACTTCTTAATATGAATATTATAACCTAAGAGAGTAATAGATTTGAGGTGAAGAACCATATTTTCAAAAGTATGGCTTTTGGGCCTAAATTCAGTAAAAAGCGGCGGAACCGTCGTTAGGCATTTTTAAAGATTTTTGAGAATTTTTTTTTGAATTATTTGGTATTTATGTACTTTGATGGAATCTGATTTCAAAATGGTTTGGTTATAACCAAAGGTTTTGGTTTTAAGACAAAAAGGATTTGAGTCCGTGAGGACAATCATTTACGGTAAAATGCAAAAACCTAAGTCATGAATGACTTAGTGAAAATATGAACATAATAATTTATGATGTAGGGTGGAACAAGACCTTATGTCATAAAGTATGGATAATCCACTATCAATATCTCCATAAGATTTAATGGACTATGATTTATTTGTTTTCCTTGAAAGCCAAGAGAAAGGCTCGACTAGAAAAGTGCAGAGAAATAAATAATTGGACTTGTGATCCAATCTCATAATGTGTTAGGACTTTTAATCAAGTGCTTTAAGATATATTTACATAGAGATGAAAGGCTACTTGATAACTTGAGCTCGATGTTAAGTACCGGTAATTGGGACTTAAGAACAGCTAGCATCCGATCAAGCACGTTGAAAGGATTCCGATTGAATCAAGATGTCATCTGGTGGATAGATAAGAAGAACGCATTTCCGGCAAATTTTGTCTAAACACATAGTGGAACCATGTTCTGTAAGGCCGTTGTGCCTAGGAGATTGAGCTAACACATTAATGCGGGTGTGAATTCCGTAGGACCGATCTGGTTGATGCTTGGGGATGTCGAGGTTATGAAATACTCACATAGACCCAGTTGATAGCTCCTCTGTGGCGTGGTGATCTTGCAATACACTGACATACTTGAATAGATGCTACGTGTTTTATGGTAGTGCAGGATGTTCCCGAAAAAGCTTATGACGTGCACGTTGTTTATTGTTGACACAATTTTTTACCCCAAGTCGGTACCTCCAGAACAATCCTCCGAACCACTCTCTCCGACAGTTCGTAAAACCATGGTATAGGAAATCGAAGGTCATTCATCAAGTCTTAGATGTCTCCTTTCTAGGAAAATGTTATTCTGTGGTAATGTTTCTGTGAAACATTATTTCTTTGATATGAGTGGTGATATGATTGAATATTGATAATTGTACGTACCTGAGAGTCGTACCACTGCATGTATGCCTTATGTGTAAGATGAATAGAAATCTCACATCCTTATTTTATATTGCCTATGTCGACTGGATATGTGCTTCCTGTATTCTTTTGAAAAGATTGAGATGTCATGGTGTCACTTGGCTGATGCATCGTAGAGGTTGAGGTTCGAGCATACGAACGATATGTTGGAGTTTCTAGTGGACTTCTTCCAGACCGTCGATGGTTCATAGACCATGTTTTTCCGCTTGGAAGAGGAAACGGCTTAGTTCGAGAGTTACTATTGTAGTAGCTCCAGTAGTGTCTTTTGTGACGACGTCGGTAGTGGACTCAAATAGAGTTTCCACTAGATCTCGTCAGTTGGGTTTGTCCTTCTCACGATGTACGAGAGAGAATTGTCTTTTATATTTTAGTTTGGCAAGATGGGTATGTTGGGAGTTAATATAACTGTCTAAGGAGCTGCGACTCTAAGTATCTTATATTTTAGGAGTTGCGTCTCCATATCTTTATACTGGATCTGTATATTTCGGGTTGGGTATCATGTAAATGATTTACCAACTTATGACCCAAATTGTGATAATGGAATATTTTATTGTCCATTCTTTTCAAATCAAAGTAGTTATATTTATGACTTGCGAAAAAGAGAAAAAAAATTACCTCATTCGATTATAGCCATTTTTAATTAACCAACTTTTCGGCCTTAAAATGTCACGTACAATGTAACTCTTGAGAAGGGTGTTACATTATTGGTATTAGAGTTGGCCGAGTGTTTTGGGCTTGGGATTTAGGTATGTTGTCGTTTTTGTTGTGTTTTCTCTAGTTGTGTCTTGTGTTGTTTTGTATTCTTGGTTCAATGGAGAACCAATGTTTGGAAGGATAATGACTTTAGTCTATCCTTAGTCGAGTTCATGTTTTTCATGACGTTGTTCCGAAAAGATACAACATTATTTACCATTCTTTTCATTATTGTTTCTAAGGAGGAATGATAGTGGATAGAATTTTGAAGCCTAGTTTTGCTTTAAGTTTTTCATCCTTAATCTTAGCAAGGATTGATTGTCTGTTAGTTGAAGTGAAGAACAGAACCGTCACTAAAGAAGTTTTCAGGGTCAATCTTTTGGACGAGTGCTTTTCTAACAAAGCTTGAGGTGTATCAGAGAATGTAGTTTTGTGATTATGCTAAGACGAAATATTTGTTAGAGAGTACGTTAGTCTTTTTGAGCTCCATCAACTATCGTTTATAAAGACGCTTAGGAAACAACTGCAACGACAATGAACTCAAAAGAGTAGTGACAAGGAAACTAGTGGAGTCATTTTACTTTTTAAAACTGTCTGAGATGTGGCAAAGGATATACAACTAGGAATTGCAATGATAAGGAGACCGTTTGTTTCCAATATGGAAAGCCGGATCACATTGCGAAATTTTTCAAGCAGTGACCCTCTAGAAGGATTGGTAGAGTTATCCAATTCATGGCTACAGTATCATGTTGCATGAGATGTGGAAGTAACCACCAAAGAAGTCACTGCATCCTTAGAGGTCTTGCCAATTATCGATATGGAGAATCAAGGCATACCACAAGTAGGTGTGATCCAACCGAGGGGAAAATGAACCATAGAGAGTAAGCTTTCATCTATACTATTTGGTTCGCACATGAGTCATTCTTAATTCCCTACGAATATGTGAGATATTCTGATTACTTATCTTTTGTTGGTTTTCTTCAGTCGAGTTAATGTGATTTCAATGTTCATCTTCGATGGTTTATGTTTTGAGTCAGCCAATCAAGATTTGTATTCTTCTGTCATCATTGATATAATGACTTTTTACAATCGTTGGTTAACCAACCCTTGTGGGTTAAATATGTTTGAATTCTCTGTTGTTGTGGAGAACTGATTTTTGTAAATTTGACCATTCTCTTTTTCCGCAAATGAGTACAATTGAGAAATGGAGTGATCTCTTGTAGATCACATCCTGTTAGTATGTATGGGTAAAGAGTTATAAATTTTCTAGTAGATGAAAATTTTGCCAATTCATTTTGTATGGTGACAAATGAGTTGGAGTTACTTCAAGTGATGGGACTCAAAAATTCTTGTACTGTGGTTTTCTTAAAAACCAAGAGTAATTTTGACTTGGGTCTTAGACTCTTGGAAAGAAAGAAAATCACCGCCTTCAATGATTTTTCCTTCGAAGGGAGTTCTTGTAGGAAGAGTAGCTTTATTAGGGTCATGTTTGTAAATCTGTATCGGCCGGGCACTTTACATTCAGGAATCTATTGAAGAACTTTTTCACATATGAGATATTCTTTGTCTTTATATCCATTCTTGTGAGAGTAAAGTCTAGAGATTTATTGTTCTCTCTCCAAAAATTTCTTGTTTGAATTATAGGTTCTTATTTACCGTTGGTGTGTTAGAATTGCCACCAGAAATGGTAGGAATCATTCAAATTTCCAAATTTATCGGAAATTCATGTACTTCATTCTATTGATATTCGAATTATTCAAGTGTGCCTCTAGTCTTGAGAGTTTAAAAAGGGATGTGCCTGATGTGTTTTATCAGGTGGTTTTGTGATTACAGTATAAGTCAGCGACAGTCTAATCTATGAAATAATTCACGTCACATTTTGAGAAACGAGAATGTTATGCAAATGTATCATGATATAGAGGATTGATATCAGTGTTCGTTTTCCTTAGATGGGTGAAATTTGGGGACAAAATTCTTTTTAGATGGGGTAGTGTTGTAACACCCCGTTTTCTCACGTCTTGACAATATATATATATATATATATATATATATTTTATATTTTTATCCGAGACCTAGAAAATGATTTTGAATAAAACAAAATCATATTTATACTCTACTTTTTCTTTTTTGCAGCTTTGCTCAACGGTTCTGGCACTGGCTTAGCTCTATTCTGAACATGGCAATTAACACCACCTCAATCCAATCAGTCCTTTCAATTTGCAACAAAAATTGGAGCTCTCAACTCAGAGACATCATTGCCTCAGTCATCGCAAACGTTATTGGGGGTATTTGGTTCTGTAGAAACCAACTTAAATTTGAAGGGAAGGTTATTTCTTTCGAGGCCTCTCTGAATTTGATCCAGGCTAACGTAGCTTTGTCTGGAAATTCTTCTACCGATTCCATGTCATCTGCCATTGAGGAATTCAATATACTAAAGCACTTCCAGGTTATTGGAAAGGCCAATTCAGCTCCTTTGGTTAAAGAGGTCTTTTGGTTTCCTCCTAAAACGGGTTGGTTTAAGGCTAATAGTGACGGAGCAGCCAGAGGTTCCCCAGGAAGAGCTGCTTGTGGTGGTCTCTTCAGGGACAGCAGTTCAGCTATTCTGGGATGTTTCTCCTATAATATTGGTGTCTCTGATGCATTTTCTGCTGAAATCTTAGGCGTTATTCTCTCCATTGAGTTAGCTCATAAGAAGGATTGGCGCAAGCTTTGACTAGAGTGTGACTCAAAGATGTTTATTGATGCTTTCTCCAACCCCAAATTGGTCCCCTGGAAGCTTAGAAATAGACGGATGAATTGTTTAAGTTTAACTAAGGAAATGCATTTTGGTTGTTCCCACATTCTTAGAGAGGGCAATTCTTGCGTTGGCAAATTAGCCAACTTTGGTATTTTCTCCCAAGGGTTAGTTTGGTGGGATTTAGCTCCCAGTTTTATATTGCAAGATTTATTCCGTGATAGGAACGGTCTCCCTAGCTATAGGTTTAGATAACTAAGTTTCCTTCATGGGTATTGGTCCAGTCCCCCCATGCTTTGTATTGGTTTCTTCATCTTTTAATAAATTCATGGTGTGCTGCAAGTGATTGGTGGTTCTTGGGGTGCCAACCTAGTTGGGATGCCTTGCTTCCACAGTGATGCCGTTGCATACCATTTTGTTTAAAAAAAAAATATTTATACTCTACTTTATTGTAGAGAGTTACGGTTAAATTTTGGGTTGAAAATTCAGACGGAATCCGGTCTGCGTTTTCACTGACAGTAAAATTTTACTGATCAGAAAACCTAATTTTGACTAGAGAACAAAATGGTTAGATTTTAAATCCCATTTCCAAATATAGTGGTTATTTTGAAAATTTTCAAAATAAATGTTATTATACTTTATTCGGGTGCATTATCAACAAACGGGTAATCGACGAAGTCGAGAATGGATGTGCAGAGACAAAGCCAGACACCAGATGGATGAAGACAATGAGTCATCCATGATGACTCATGAAGGTGATTCATGGTGTGACTCGTTGAACACCCCCACTAGGTATTACTACGAAACACATGCGGAATTTAAATTAAAAAGATAATTTACTGGTTGCTTTCGGAAAATAATTTATATAAGTACATAAGCGTCTGAAATTGGGTATAAAAAAATATGTCATGACTCCAAATCTAAGCCTTGATCGGCACACAGGAGTACAATTCTATCCTGGCAAGCCTATTTAATTTAGAGATATACTTGAACAAAAGCTTGTTTTTTTTTTTACAAAAAATTTGACAAAGTTTTCTCTGTAATTCGAACATCCCAGGTAAAAGAACACCTGCTAAAATAATATTACATTTTCATTCTAGAATTCCAGTTACACCAAATACAACCAGGCCGTAATATGCAAAAAAAAAAATAGTTACATCAATAAGCTATACATGACCTAAAGGAAAAGCTTATGTTTTCATTCAAAAGAGATGCTCTCCGAGCCATAAACATTCCATTTTAAAATAAAGACTCTCTGAGCCATAGTCGTACATACTATCAAAAATCTAAGTCTCAAATCCTAAGCTGGTCATTCTAAAAGTTATTTCTAAGGAAAACTCACGTGGTCATTTCACAATCAATTACTTCATCAAACAAATAGATCTAAGTTTGAGTGACTTAGGAAGACTCCTCTGCATCATCTGTACTAAAGTACCCGGGTACAATAGCAAACCAGAAGAAACCTGATATATATGTAAGGGTGAGATGCCGACAAATGGATATATCACACAACAACCATATACATGATACATACATCACCTCATCACATTAACATTTAATTATTATTCAGAGATAAAATAACAAGTGTTATATTAGTGGGTCTCATACTCGAACAACCAGTTTTATAAAGAGAATGCATGACACTTCAATAATTAGGCTTTAAACTTAATCTCCGGAGATCCCAACATCCTCAAAATGAGTTCTTCAAGCTCGATACACCGTCTTATTTGCTAGCTAAGCACAACGATAATACATCGTCTTATTGACAATTTAGGCACAACGATTATGCATACCGTCTCATTTGTCCATTTAGGCACAACGATACATGTACACCGTCTCATTGTCCATTTTAAGAACAACGATCATACACCGTCACATGATACCTTTCCTGTGAAGGTCTTAGGTTAAAACCACGTCGGGCACGTCTGCCGTAAATGCAAATGTAAAACATTTATTTCTCGATGTTTTCTTTGTGTTCGTTCTCATTCGTTGTTGAAGCTTAAAGCTAACGACCATTCATAATTTTCATCACTTGAAATACTCAACATCAACATAGGACACGTAGTCCGAGTGCTCAATCACAACACCTTAGACCGATGCACCAGTCAAGACTTGTGGTCATAGAAAACAACATTCACCTTTAATAACGTTTATCACAACATGATTAGGACACACAGTCCACAACAACGTGAATAGGACACACGGTCCATAACAACGTAATTAGGACACACAGTCCACAACAATGTGACACGTATCAAAGATCTACCTGTAAATTATAGAACGCTAGTATTCCGACGTCTCATATACTAGATTCGATTCACATGTTCTTACTTTTCACTCAGTGAAAATCAAATCCAAAACAAAACCTCGGTCACTTATCCAAGTAATCGGAACGTTTCCAAATCATTTAGGAGAAAATCCTTTTCCTTTGCAAAATCTTTTCTAAAACATTTAGGAAATTCGTTTGTTTTTGAAATTCCTTCATGGAATAAAGTCAAATATTTTCAAAGGGTTTTTCCTTCATAAAAGACACAGTTCGAAAAGGTTTTCTCTCGTACAAAACTTTTGATCATAAGAAAAATAGTTTTCTTAAACTTAAAATCACTTCAACATTTTTCTAAAAACAAAGATCTTATTCTTCTGAAGTAAGTACTTTAAACAAGGAACTTTTATAAATGAACCCAAAACTTTCAAAGTTCTATTGAAGATTTATTAAGGCTTTTAATCCCTATAGTCATTGGGCACAGACTCAAGTCCGGCTTCTCAAACTTCAATCAACAGTAATATATTCACAACAATAATAATATCACAATTGATGACAGTTCATCACATATATATAATTCATAACACTTTAAATCAAGTAATGTTCAACTTCAAGTAATAACCACAATAGTTCAAGTAAACAAGTTATTCAAGTATTGGCTCAATATCACAATAATATTCACAACACTCAATTAAACACATACACACATGCATATAGTTATTGAATATCCCTAGGCAAGCTCCCCATACCTTTGAAGACAAGAGAAGGATCACTCATTCCGGATTCCTCTAACACTTGGCAACGCTTATAACAACTTCGAGATAGCTCCAACCACTTACCCTCTTCTCCTTCAACTATGACAGTCACATCCACATAGATGGAAATTGGCCATCAACATAGCCAATAGCAAGCACAACCAAAAATCTGAAACTTATCATCACAAAACATAAGTTTGTACGTCTTAAATAATTAATTCAACTAAGGATATGATATTGGTTTTTAAATTAAAAATCGATTGGGGTTTTAGAGTTCAGTGGAAATATGGGAAAAACCAATTTTGATCAATCAATATGAAATTAGGCTAGGGAATCATAAATTAACTACTTTAATCACATTAAAACATAATCAAGTTTGATAAATCAACATAATTTGACTAATGTTTCAAATTGGGAAATTAATGTTTTAAACAAAGTTGGGGAAAATCTGATTTGATTAGAGTATCATGAAATTGAACATAGAAATCGTCAATCAAAAGCCTTAATTACACTAAAACATAATCAATTTCATGATTATAGAAAAATGAAAATTTAGGGTTTTGAGTGAAATTGGGGGAATTCGAATTTAAAGAGGATTTGAGCAATTAGCATAGGGAATTTGAAATTGACATATCCAATTTGAAATCAATACCATCAATTTGGGGATTTAGGATCCAATTTCGAAATGAGGGTTAGGGTTTCAAAATTGGGGTTTTGAATGATGGACAAGGAAAGATGAAATTGGCTCACCTAAGATGAGGAAGAAGCACACGGTGGTGCTGTGATGGACTCGTGGCGGCGGCGGCAACAACGTGATAGCGATGGCGACGTTCGAGCTCGTGGCGGTGACAATGGCCAAGAGCGAAGCCGAACAGAACAGTACCATGGGCGACAACCGGTGATGCCTCTAAGCGACTGAACATATTCCAACACGGTGGTGTCGATGGTGGTGCGACAGGGGGACGACGGAGAAGAGTTTTCACGCGGCAGTGACGGTCGAAAATAGAACTGGACAACCATCAAGTTCAAGACAACAAGCTTTGCTACGTGGCCAAGCTTTCCTCTCTAGGCGTGGCCGCGATGGTGGTCGGACGAAGCCTCAGTGACGCCGGGGCGTGGTTGCGAGCCAGGGAGAAGGAAGAGATGAAAGTTTTAGACTTTATGAGAGAAGAGAACATGTTTTCTGAAGGAAGAAGAAAAATGAAAAATAAAAGAGTAAGAAAGAAAAGAAACGTGAAAAGAAAAGAAGGAAGGGTGGGGTGTCGTGGAATAATAAGAACCAGGGAGTTATTTTAATTTACTTTTTCTCTTTTTTTTTTCTTTTAGTTAGTGTAGGTACAAAATTACATGATTGAGATTGAGTTTTGAAAAACAAAATGGTTTTAAATCTTTGGATCTAAAAGTAAAGAGGGAAAAATATAAAATTTCTAAATTTGAAATAGGATGGAGATTGATGATTGAATTTATCAATCAAGAAAATCAATGATCCAAAATTAATCTCCGATTAATTTTAAACCGTCACATTTTCAAATCTAAAATTATATAGAATCAAATATGAAAATATTTTTTTTTCAATCAAAACATTTAAAATATTTTTCTAAACACATACTACTAGTGACAATAACATCATATTATTGTCTAGTAATCGTGCATACACTGACATAAGACAGTATCAACGCACTAAGAATTAATTTTAAATGAATAATTAAAATTACTCAAACCAAACCCACATAAAATAAACAAAATAAACATTCAGAAAATTAATCACTCCAAATAAACATATACACATATTTACTATTATTGAAGAATAGTAAAAATCGAGGTGTTACACTCGCCATGTAATGATGAGTTTAAGCGTGAAAAGACTAAAATGTTCCTAGCCTTTTATGAAATTCCAAGAGTGTCCCTAAGTGAAATTTGGCCAAAATACCCCCTCACTCCATCAAAGTTTGTGCAACCCACTCCCTCCTTCCACACTTAACCATTTTCTTCATCTTCTACACAAAGAAAGCTTAGAACTCCATAGTTGATTCTTGAATAACTTGATCATTTTACTCCATTTCTTCATCAAACAAGAGGTGAACTCTCATCTCCATGATCATCTAGGTCTTCTTCTTCATTTACTTCACTTGATTCATGTCAAAATCATCATGTTTCAATTCCTAGATCTAGTTTTTCAAATAATTATAGAAAATCATAGAAAGATCTAGATTGATTACCCAAGAGCATGAGAGCAAATAAAATCTCTACCCTATTTTTCTCAAACTGGCCGAACCTATGCTAATAGAGAGGTTATGGATTTTGCTTCAATTTTTGTGAAGTAACACTTGATTTAGTCTTTCTAATACTCATCGTTGTTGAATCTAGAAGCTTAAGAATTTTTGAAATCTCTAACCTATTTTTGTTAATGTGGCCAAAACCATAACCATATGAGTTAAAGGAATTTTTTATTTAATCTTTGTCATGTAAAATTGATTATGTCTTCTTAATGCTTAAGGATCATTCATCCAAGAGTTTGTGAAATTTTTAGATTTCTATCCTATTGATCCTACGATGGCTGAACCCTAGTCTTATGAACTAGGTGGTTGTGTTGTTTGATTTTGTTAATTTTGGTTGTGATTTGTTGTGAAGGATAAGACTCGTTTGATTGTTTTGAGTTGTGTGGAGGAAACCAGAATCGAATCAAAAAGTACTTCGAGAAAGGAATCGGAAACTTCAAGAGGTAAGGGGAGTTTACCTGAGGAGTTCTTGATAGCTACGTGCTATCTGTGGGTTGTCTGTATGTATATTTGTCGCGTTGTTGTGGTGGTTGATTTAAATTTACGTAGTTGTTTATATGATTTTACTTTATCTGTGATGAATGTTATAACTGTGTTGTGAGTTATAACTGTGTTGTATGTAATAACTATATGTTGTATCTTATAACTGTGATACCTGTTATAACAATGATGCATGAAGTTGTTGATGTTGGTTGTTTGACCGAGAAGCCTAACAATGGTCAGTGCTAAATTAAAATTAAAGATAAAAGCTTGAAAATCTTGATGTGAAGTTTAAGGGATTTAATTTGTGGAGTTTACAAAAAGTTGAAAAATAATATTATTTAATAATTTTATGGTGAAAAAGTGGTCTATGAGCAGTGGTGAGGACGAAACCGTGAAAATTTTTCAGTCATGTTAATTTTCCCAAAATAAATTCCAAAATAAAATAAAATGTCATTATAAAAAGTTAAGTTTCAAAAATAACTTAATTATTATATTGAAAATAAATTGTAAGGGAAAATAGTCAATTTTTTGACTTATAAAGCATTTTAATGCCAAACGACGAGTAAATCGGAAAATGATTTTACAACATGGTTTTCAAAATAATTTCATTTCTTTGGACAGCAATGGATTATGAATGAGTTCTTTTTCAAGAATTGTTGTTTTTCGGAAAAGATTTTAAGAGGAAAAGATTTTGAGCAAAATGAATTTCTCTGCGTTTTGACGTTTATAAAAGAATCTCAAACGGAAAATATTTTCTGCAAAAGAGATTTTACCCAGCGAAAATATTTCCGACAAACATGGATAAGTTGCGGAGGTTTCGGTTTTGTATTTGTGTTTCATAGAACGAAAGCGATGTTAAAGAGGAGAAGTGAACCTAGTAGCCGAGATGTCGGGATTCTAGTGTTCTGTGAGAAAAGAAATACGCAGATCATTGATCCGTGTTAGTTGTTTTAGACTTTTTGTCCTATAAAAGTTGTTTTGGATTTTACGTCCTATACAAGTTGTTTTGGACTTTATGTCCTATAAAAGTTTTTCTGGAGTTTATGTCCTATAAAAGACGTTTATGACTTTATGTCCTGAAAATGATGTTTTGGACTTGGTGTCCTGTAAAAGAGGTTGTGGACTTTGTGTCCTATGTGTCACGGGTTAAAATCCCGGTTGATATGGTTTACTTCATATTCAATATGTCGCGGATTAGAGTCCCAGTTGCATACTTGGTTGTGGTGATTCCAATGTGTCACGGGTTAGAGTCCTAATTGGCATATTGATAGCGGTGATTCCAATGTGTCACTGGTTAGAGTCCCAGTTGGCATATTGATGACGTTGTGTTCGGTATGTCACGTGTTAGAGTCCCAGTTGGCATATTTGATTTGGTGGTGATTTGGTATGTCGCAGGTTAGAGTCCCAGTGGCATACTTGATGGTGGTGTTCTGTGTGTCGCGGGTTAAAGTCCCAGTGAACACATTTGACTTCATGTCATATATCGGTAAACCTAGGACCGATGAAATCAACCTAGTGTTTTTCACGATCAAATTCTTGGACTGTGTGTCCTATGTAGAGAATGAATGGGCTTGATGCCTAAATAAAAATAGTCGTGAGCTTTAAGCCTCGACAAAGACAGAATTAATGAAAAAGAAAAGTAAAGAGGATAAATATCAAAAGTTGATGATTGATGTTAAGGTGTTATGCAATTTGTATATATTGCGATGATTGTCGGGTATGAATCCCATTGAAAAACCTTTATGTTTATTATCTTGAGAACATTCACGTGTTATGGATATATACATATGTTGTTGTTTGTGTGTTGCGCATGTGGTTATCATAATAAACTCATATATTGGTATCTCACCCTTGCAAACATCTGTTTTCTGGTTTTGCTGTTGTACCTTGGTACACGAGTACAGATGGTGCAGAGGAGTTTCTAGCTTCACTTAGGGATATTAATTCCGATCCTTGAACAGGTTGGTGATAGTGGTGAGAACCATGGGGGTCTTTCCAGTAGATGTCTTGTAGAGCGACCAGCTTAGGTTTATGTTTGGGGATGTATGTTTGAGAAGTTCAGTACTTGTGTCTTGATGACCTTTGATAAGCCTCTAGCTTATCTAGTTTTATGGCTTGAAAGGTTTAGGTTTTTATGCTAATTGAGCGATTTAACCTCACTAATCACCCGAACTTGGCTTCTTTTGTCCCTAAGCAATTTTTTTAGTCTCTTAATGAGTTTTTAGGAATTTTTGGTCTTTGAGTCAATAAAGCATTAAAATTCTAATTTTATATTTCAGGTTAAAAGTGAAGCATAAGGAAGCTAGGAAAATTGAAGAAAACAAGCATAAAGGCAAAAAGGCAGATTCTCCTCGCGGATGGGTGCTCGCCTCGCGAGTCAGAGGAGCACATTAAGCAGGAGCAGGCAGCCATTCAGGCTTGCCTCGCAAGGCAGTGCTCTCCTTACGAGCCAGACACAGGGAAATGAAGACCATTCAGTCTCGCCCCGCGAGCTTTGTCTCGGTCGTGAAGAATCTAAATTTGAAATGAAGCCAACTTAAGGCTCGCCTAGCGAGCCCCTGCTCGCCCTGCGGGCTCGCGCAGATCCCAAACGTTATAAATAGCTTGTTTTAGGTCAGAAATTGGCAATTTTGGTTGCAATCCTAGTTTTCTAAGAGTTGTGTAGTGAGTTTTATTTCAGTTTCTTTAAGGACGAATCTTACCAATTCTTTGATTGTTGTTTTCGTCTCCATGGGGAACTAATCCTCTATTCTAGGTGAACGATGAATCCACCCTTTATGGCATAAAGAATTGCAATTTTATGTATTCTTTTGGTTAATTCAATTCTTGTTTCTTAATTATGCATTTGTTATGTTAATTAATTGGGCCCTTGATTAACTTGTCAGTGTGATAAGACTTGATAGGTAATTCGTGCTTAGGACTTGAATTAGGAACACCAGTTGAATATTGCATTGGTAGTGGTAGGAGATTGGTGCAACCATATAGGGAACAAGAACTTAATACAATCAAACTATAGGTTATGAGACTTGGCAGGTAATTAATTTACAGTTTACATATGTCCTTTGGAGCATTGGTAGTGTCTTTAGGATAATTTGGGGGTTCCGGTTGACAATGAAATTGAATATAGGAAACAGAACATCGTCATTTGGGTAGCTTGCATGATTGGGTAAGCGGATTTGTGACCTTAGAAGCTTTAATGATCTATTTGAACCTCGTTGTTACTGTTAGCAATTTTGGATAATTGTTTTAGATAAATTCTTGTTACTTGATCTTTCTCTCACTTCTCAACCTACGGTAATTACTTGGTCAAACGAATTGAATTTCTTTTTAAAGATTTGGTTAAATTAGTCTCCCAATCCTTGTATTCGACCTCGGTATTTCTTACCATGTTTTTATTACTTGCAATGAACTGGTACACTTGTCGGATTCGCAACAAGTTTTTGGTGCCGTTGCCAGGGATTGGTGTTGTTTTGGCTTCAACGACTCAAGAGGGGGGGGGGGGGGGGGTGAATTGAGTTTTCTTAAAATCTTTCCCTCTTAAGAAACTTTTCACAAAACTTTTCAAATCAGAGTTGCAGATTTGTGGCCTCAGGATCTTTTACAAAATCAATGAAGGGTTTATATAAAATCTTGAATTGAAAGATGATGAAGATAAGAGAGATTAATTCAGAATTAATTCAAAATAGATTTAGGTTCAATAACTCAGTAATAACAAGATATAGAAACTGATTAAACCTTTAAAGATTGAGAACAAGTTATGCAAGTTTCAGATACAAGCATTAACAATCAAGAACAAACTTGCAGGTTTCAGTTTCAGTATTAGTTCAGTTTCAGTAATCAAGAATGGTTTTGATCAACTCAGTTTTAAACGCAGATAACACAGTCTTGATTACAATCGAACTCAGGTTTCAATATAGTTTATACAGATCAAGAATAGAAATTATATTGAACTTTAAACATTGAAATCACGGGTTCTTGATCATAAACATAAAGTAAAGGAATTTGAGTTTAGGGATACCACACAACCAGATTTATCCTGGTTCAGTCACCTCCACCGTGACCTACATCCAGTCCCTACTCCACCTGTGGGATTTCACACACTAACACACAATCTTTGCCAGGTAGCTTGAAAAACCTTTACACCACAGAGCACTCCTTCACCTCGAGATACCACACTCTTATGAAGAGCCGCAATGTTCAACCTTAGGGATACCTCACCCTAATCACTCAGAGAGACTCCTTCTCTCTTTACAATCAAAAAGTAAAACAAAATTTGATTCCTAACTATCAATAGTCAGATAAACAAATTGAAGCACTTATGAGTATTGAAACACTCTTTTTCACAATAAGCTCAACGAAGATGATGAATGAAATGTGTATTGTATTCGATATGTTATTCGTTCTGTAAAAAGTGTTCTTTTGATCCCTCTTTACATAGAAAACAAGTTATAGTCGTTGGGATCAATCAAAACATATTTGGATCTGATTAACAGAATCTGTTTTCTTGATTCTGGTTCTTGAAATAAGATTCTGATAGTTCTTATAGAATTTGCATCCATCTTAAAAATAACAGCATCCATCTAGCCATTTAGATTTTACATTCGGATGGGCTAGTAGACGAGCTCCATATGCCATGTCAGCAGACGGGAGTACTAAAACACAAAGTAATTGGACGAGCTCCAATTAGTAGACGAGCTCCATATGCCATGTCATTGGACGGAGCTTCTCATTTAAGGATTTAGCAGGTCCAAAGACTTTTGTGGACGAGTGCTTCTGCCACCTTAGTGGACGAGCGCTTGTGGCACTTGTGTTGGACGACCCCTTGTATTACTTCAGTGTTGGACGAGCGCTTTGTATTACTTCGGTGTTGGACGAGCGCTTTGTATTACTTCGGTGTTGGACGAGTGCTTTGTATTACTTCAGTGTTGGATGAGCGCTTGTATTACTTCAGTGTTAGACGAGCACTTCTTATTTCCAAAAATCATTTTCATTAACGAAAACTTATTCCTTTTAATGCAGGTTATGAAATTGGGTTTTCTTCATGCATATTTTTAATTGAGCTTATTTGTGAATAAGAGATTTCATCTCTTACAAATCATCTAAGACTTAAATCTAATTTCTCCTTTAAGATCTTGTCTTTATGATCCTTTTATCTCCGTCTTAGCTCTTTGATTCCTCCAAGTTCTTCCTTGAATATTCTCCTTTGATTGCTCACTGAACTTGTTGATCACTGCTTGATACCTGTCTTTGCTATTTGATACTAAAACACTTGCATACACATTAAGTTGTATTGTCGTATATCAAAATCTCTAAGTCATTGAATTTAACAATCTCCCCCTTTTTTATTATGACAAACCTTTTAACAAATTATAAGATTAGTGTATATGTGTAGCAGATGCTAAGTGTTTTTGACAGATTTATATCATGGTATCAGAGCAGTCAGAGCAGAAGTATATCAGAGCAGAATTTGATTTACTCCCCATTAATCATGTAAGCTCATTCTATTAGTCATGTAAGCTCATTAGCTCCCCCTCAACATATGCATGTATAATTCGTTATAATCTCCATTCTCTATATCACAATTTTTTTTCATGTATAATTTGTTATTATCTCCTTTCTCTATATCATACTTTTTTCTCCCCCTTTTGGCATTATCAAAAAGGTAAAGAAAGGAAACATTTAAAGCAATAGAGAAGGTAAGCATTTAAACATTCAAACATAGCATATAAAATTGTTCATGATAGAGGGATAGAGATTAGATATAGGATTGATCAATTATGCCCAATTCTCTTCTAATGAAAAAGAAGCTTTCCTTGTTCAAGGGCTTGGTAAAAATATCAGCAAGTTGTTTAGTTGTATCAAGATATTCAATCTCAATTTCTCTACTTTGAATATGATCTCTAATGAAATGATGTCTGATTTCTACGTGTTTAGTTCTAGAGTGCATTATGTGATTCTTAGTTAAGTTAATTACACTAGTATTGTCACATCTAATATGATCTTGGTTTAGTTGCACACCATAATCAACCAATTGTTATTTTGTCCATAAAACCTGTGCACAACAGCTACCACCTGCAACATATTCAGCCTCTGTAGTGGATAAAGCCATACTAGATTGTTTCTTACTGAACCATGATACTAATGATTTTCCTAGTAAATGGCAAGTTCCACTAGTACTCTTTCTATCTAATTTACAACCAGCAAAATCAGAGTCTGAATAGCTAACTAAAGTATATGTAGCTCCCTTGGGATACCATAATCCCATGTCTTTTGTTCCTAATAGATACTTAATTATCCTTTTAACTGTGGTCAAGTGTGATTCTTTTGGATTTGTTTGATATCTAGCACACATGCATATACTAAACATGATATCTAGCCTACTAGCAGTAAGATAAAGTAGTGAGCCTATCATACCTCTTAATTTAGAAACACCAACAGGTTTACCTTGCTCATCCTTTTCCAGATAACAGAAGGTACTCATTGGAGTAGCCATCTCCTTAGCATTTTCCATGCCAAACTTCTTGATTAACTCATTGCAGTACTTGGTTTGGCTAATAAAGATTCCATTTTCAGTTTGCTTATTTGCAGTCCAAGGAAAAAGTTCAGCTCACCCATCATTGACATTTCAAACTCACTCTGCAAAAGACTTGCAAACTCATTGTACAACTGCTCATTAGTGGCACCAAAAATTATATCATCCACATACATTTGAACAAGTAAAGTGTTGTGTGCCTTTTTCTTAGTGAACAAAGTTGTGTCAAGTTTACCTATTTTAAATCATTTTTCAATGAGAAAATTACTTAACCTTTCATACCAAGCTCTAGGAGCTTGCTTTAAGCCATATAGTGCTTTAGACGGTTTATAAACATGGTTAGGTAATTCATTATTCTCAAAACCAGATGGTTGACCAACATACACTTCCTCTTGTATAAATCCATTTAAGAAAGCACTCTTAACATCCATTTGATACAATTTAAATCCCATTATGCAAGCATAAGCAAGTAGCATTCTTATAGCTTCTAATCTTGCTACTGGTGCATATGTTTCATCATAATCTATGCCTTCTTCTTGGTTATACCCTTTGGCTATCAATCTAGACTTGTTTCTTACAATTATACCATTTTCATCTAATTTATTCCTAAAAACCCATTTTGTACCTATTACTTGACAGTTCTTGGGTTTAGGCACTAGTTTCCCAACTTGGTTTCTTTCAAACTGGTTTAACTCATCTTGCATAGCCATCATCCAATGTTCATTAATTATATCATCATCTATGTTCTTAGGTTCTACTTGAGACACAAATGCCATATGATTACAAACATTTCTAAGAGATTGTCTAGTAGTTACACCCTTTGTAATTTCACCAATGATGTTATCAATTGGATGATTTCTGGCAGTCCTCCATTCCTTTGGTAGGTTAGGCTGTTGTTTTGTTTGCTCATGTTGCAGCAATTCATTCTTTAAGCTTTCATCTTCTTCATTGTCCTGTTTCTCTTCTAGGAGAGTTTTCTCAATTGAATCTGCAAGATCATCAATAACAGAATCCTTTCCCAACCTTTTGGGGTTAGACTCATCAAATGTCACATGCACAGATTCCTCAATAGTTTGTGTTCTCTTATTATATATTCTAAATGCTTTACTAGATAGAGAGTAACCTAGGAAAATTCCTTCATCAGCCTTTGCATCAAATTTTCCAAGATTATTCTTTCCATTGTTAAGAACAAAGCATTTGCAACCAAAATCATGAAAATGTGATGTATTTGGTTTTCTTCCTTTATAAATCTCATAAGGGGTTTTCTTTAATATTTGTCTTATCAAGACTCTGTTTAGCATATAGCAGGCTGTATTGACAGCATCTGCCCAAAAATGTTTTGGCAAGCTAGAGTCGTTCAACATAGTTCTTGCTATCTCCTCTAATGATCTATTCTTTCTTTCCACTACTCCATTTTGTTGTGGAGTTCTAGGAGCAGAAAAATTATGTTGAATGCCATGCTTATCATAAAAGTTTTCAAACACTTCATTTTGAAATTCTCCCCCATGATCACTTCTTATAGAAACAATTTTCATGTCCTTTTCATTTTGCACTATTTTTGCCATTTTCTTAAATGTAGCAAATGAATCACTCTTATGAGTTAGAAAATATGTCCATGTATATCTAGAGTAATCATCTACTATTACCAATGCATACGAGTTACCACCAAAGCTTTTGGTTCTAGATGGACCAAATAAATCCATGTGTAAATGTTGCAAGGGTCTAGTTGTTGAAACAATGTTCTTTACTTTAAAAGAGACCTTAACTTGCTTTCCTTTTTGACATGCATCACATAGTCCATATTTCACAAATTTCAGTTTAGGAAAGCCAACTACAAGATCTTTGTGAATCAGTTTATTCAAGTGGTTCATGTGAATGTGTGCAATTCTTCTATGCCAAAGCCAATTCTCTTATTCTTTTGAAATAAGACAACATGCAATATTTGAAGAGATATTATCTAAATCAAGCATATAGATGTTATCTATCCTATGTCAAATTAATTTCAATTTTTCATCATGTTGATTTTCTATTAAGCAACTATTGGAATTAAATTTTACCTTGAAACCTTTGTCACATAGTTGATTGATACTTAATAGGTTGTGTTTCAGTCCCTCAACATATAGTACAACCTCAATGATTGTTGTTGAGTCACTTCCAATGTTGCCAATGCCATGTATTCTCCCTTTATTATTGTCTCCATAGGTAACACTACCACTCGACTTAGGGGTAAAGGAAATGAACTTGCTTTTGGCTCCAGTCATGTGCTTGGAACAATCACTGTCAAGATACCATTTCACATTCTTGGCTTTCCAACATAATCATGTTTTTGCTTTAGGTACCCAAATATGTTTGGGTCCTTTTGAGTTAGTTGCAGCAATAGTTCATTTAGGAACCCATATATACTTAGACTCATTATAAGCATATTTTCTGTAATGACATGTAGAAGCTGTGTGACCTTTTCTAGAACAAAAATTGCATTTAACAAATGGTGTGTTTGATGTCTTAGGTGCAGCTAAAAATTTCTTGAAAGATTTCTCATGTATCTTAGGTTTATATCCTATTCCAGCCATATCATAAACACATTTTTGATGTCCTAACAAAGCATTCGAGTTATCTCTACCATTTGTGAATCTTGCTAGGTCTTTTTTTAGTTTTTCAACCTCTTTAGTCAATGTACAGGTAGATGTATTCCAGATTTCTTTATCACTAGTAATTCTAGATAGATCACCATTCAAATGATTTATATGTTTCTCCAACTTAGGACATTTATCACATATAGTTGCATCTAAAACAATAGCTAGTTTTTCTTTTAAAGCACAATTTTCTGTTTTTAATTGATCTACCTCTTTGTGTAAAATAGAAGTTTTCTCCTCGAAGCATGTGATGGTTTTCTTAGACTTATTTAGAAATCTAGCAAGTCTAATGGATTCTTTATGAAGTTATTCAAAAGCATTTTGAAATTCATCATAAGAAGGTTTATAATCAGAACTTACTTCACTTTCTGAATCACTATGATTGTTGGCCATCAGGCACAAGTTTGCCTCCTCAGGTTCAGATTCGTCAATGGATTCTAGATCATTATCATCCCAAGCAATGTAGGTGATAAGCCTCTGGCTCATATAGTTTTATAACTAGAAAAACCATGGTTTTGTGCTAATTATATCTCGTTTTCGCCCAAATTGGATTTAATTGTCCTCAAGCAACACTTTGAGTCTCTTAAGTAGTTTTTAGGATATTTTAGCTAATTTTGAGTCAAATAAAGCACTTAATGCTATCTTATAATTTCAGGTTAAAAAGGGAAGGAAGAGTAAAGGGAAGGACAATAAAGCAAAAGCCATCACGCCCTAGCCATGACAGTGATCACGGCCGTGATCAACATAATGGGAAGATCAGAAGTCATCACGGCCCAGCCGTGATGTCCATCATGGGCGTGATGAGAAGGACCCTGAAGAACAGAGAGCATCACGGCCTAGCCGTGATGGAGGTCACGGCCGTGACATGCTAGTTGAACCAGACAGAACCGATCACGGCCTTCCCGTGATGAGCATCATGGTCGTGACAGACCAGAATTTGAATACGCGCCCTTGGCAGAACCAGTCACGGCCGTGATGGCCATCACGGCCGTGACACGCACTTTTTAGGTCCAGGCTTCTCTCATCTATAAATAGAGCATCAGACTTTTGTAAAAGGGGGTGGGGTGGGGGGAGGAGATATGTACTTCGAGGCTGATGGTTGGAAGAGGGTTCCAATCCTAAAAGGGATGTTTTCCTTGCTCGGGGAATGGAAGAAGATTGGAGGATTCTTCATAGAGTTTTCTTCATCTCTTCTCTCTTTCTCTTTTGTATTGTCATTTATCATGAGTAGCTAAACCCCTTGTTGTTGGGGTTATATGTTTGATTTTCTAAACTTGTTTGTAATTTGATTTGGTTCTAATGCAAGTCCCTAATTCTTTATGAGTGTTTGATTCTATGTTTAATGCTTTTCTTGGTTTGATCACCCATGGAATGATATGTTGCTTTGATAGACAATTGACAGATTGATGTTAAGGCTTGTTCATGAATCAAATGCCAATTAGTTCATGAATCTAGACATAGGTCTTGGGGTGCTTGCAATCTTATAAGTCTTGACTCTTCATGCAAAATCTCAAATTAATCCACCTAAGACAATAGGGTTTAATTTGGGGTTTTAGGTTCATTCCACCTAAGACATTAGGGTTTGAGTATTTAAAAAGGCTTGATTGTCATAATTGAATTAGAACTTGTGTTAGTAACCATTTCATTGCAATTAAGGGAGGATTAGTGTAGTCTAACCCTGACAATCTTAACCACATTTCTGTTGCCCTCCAAGTGTTTGATTAAATATCCAAAAGACCAAAAATATTTTACTGCTTTTGTTGTTTTATGTTTTGATCTCTCATCATGCCATAGTTTAGTCTTGATAGTTGTTAGACTTGCGAATTGGTAATTGGCAACTGATCCCTGAGGACGATATCCGGTCTTACCACCGTATTACTTGTACGACTAGGTATACTTGCCTATAGAAAAGTCGTATCAAGTTTTTGGCGCCGTTGCAGGGGATTAGTTTTGCCAATATCATTAGTAACAAGGGAGACAACTAATTTAGACATTTGTATATTATTTTCTGTATATATTTGATGTCTTTCTTTTGTTAGTTTTGTATATATTTGAATTTGTGTTTCTTTAATCTTGGGCCTTATTTGTCTGTGAGGTGGATTTTGAATTGACAGGATCATGGACTACAAGTATTATCATCCATCTGATGAAGAAATTGAGATATCTGAGCTACAGCTGCGGGTAGATATGCTGCAATTGGCCATAAACATCCAACAAGTAAGTAATGAGTTGTCAAGGGCAACGGTCTCTCCTCCACCAGTGGTAGGCTATTCTGAATGGGGAAATCAATATCCCAGCACTTCCACTCCATGGTGGGGGGATCCTCCAAACAATACCTGGATTGATCAAGAGGAACATTGGGAATCTTCCACACCTTCATATCAACCACAACCATCTCAATGGTATGATAAGCCATCACCATTGGAAGTTGCTTGGGAGAACTTCAAATCCGAATTCACAGTCAACTTTGAGCAACCTATTCCGGATAGTCGGTCTCACTTAGAGGATATTTTGGAGAACTTCATGGCAACATCAATGGAAAGTTTAAAAAATCAAGAAGATACCATTCGAAGTCTCGGGGTGCATATTGAGAAACTCTCTAACCAACTATCCGAAATGCCAAATGGGAACTTGATGGATGATGATGAAGATGATGCAATAATGGATGATGATGAAGAGGATGCAATGACGGATGAAAAGGAAGATAAAGAGGTGGGAGCAATCGAATTAAGAAGTGAAGACCATGTTTTCGAGAACATAGTTGCACCATCTCCCATTGAACTCTTGACTAAAGAGATTGAGAGGAAGAGGCATATGGAGGACATCTATTTCACCATGCTTGAGGATGATGAAGAAAGTTTGGAATTAGATGATTCTATTGATTCCTATGCATGTGTTGATTGTGATGGGAAAAATACTTGTGTGGTGTGTGCTGAGATTACTGCATGTATAGAAGGTGATGGATTTGGTAATGCAGTGCGTGAAAATTGTGCAGAAGATAAAGCAGTACCAGTGATCCTCCCCACTTGTTTTTCACCTCCCATTGTGAAGCAACCAACGACTCTGCCTGAGATATTGGACTGTGCATCTTTAACTATGAAGGCCCCATGGCCAGTCCAAGAGTTTGAACCCCATTTTTATTGGGAATACTTCGTTGATAAAGAGGTCATCTCTGACCCAGGACATATTGAAAAGTCCTTCACACTTGAAGAAGTCACCAGGATTGCCGAGCACTCACTTCCATATTTATGCTGCATGCCATGGGATCCGGGAGGATCATATTATATTTTGAGCATTCCTTGGCCGTTGTATCACAGCCAATGGGATCCCGGTGGAAGCGCCTTCATGAGTTTTTCTAAACCTTTGTCCTTTTAATTATTTTGCTTTTCTTTACTTGAGTCGTATGTGTGTGGGTCTTATGTCGGGGAGCTTGATGGATTTTAATTAAATTTAGCATAGATTGATTGCATGATATTTGTTGACTGTTGATGATTTCCCCTAGGTTTTGAAAATTGAAATTTGATCCCCATGTGAAAAAAAATTAAAAATTGAGCTTTGAGGAATTTTATTGTGATTGCATAATTTATGATGAGTTTCGGGTGAAAGGATGCACACATTAGGAATTGTATCTCGGTCAAACAATTTGCGAAAAATGTCCAGGTGAGAAATTTGAGCCTCCAACATTGTTTTTAATTGTGTGAATCACTTTTAAGCTGCATTTTCCCGAATTTGCTTGAATCTCTTCTTGGTTTGCATGTTTATATGATTGCATCAAATGATTTAGGCAATTTTCTTTGAAATAGCTACTTGGCCTAAAAAGAACCATCCCTAATGCATGTTCCCTAGTTATCCACATTGAGCCTCATAAGCCTATTGTTTCTTGACGACCTTAAGGTATAAGCCAAAAATCCGGAAAAACCATGTTAACCCAATCTTAGGATTAGGAGAGCATGGATGCTTAGAAAGAAAAGGGTCGAAAGAAACTAAGTTTGGGGTGGCTACAAGGGTTTGATATGTTATTCTGGGTTGAGAAAGAGAAAAACAAAGGTTGAAGCCAAAGGGAAAAATAGAAAATGAAGAAAAATGAAGAAAAAAAATGCCAAAAGAAAGGGGCAAAATAAAAAGGTGTAGCCACCCAAAGCATCAAAAAGAAAAAAATGGAAAAAGGAACTAGAGTGAAAATAAAAGTGTAAAAAGTTTCATGCTCTCTTAATTCCTAGGGATGTAAAGCCTAGTACCTTTGATTATCCTACCTTTAGCCAGGCCCCATTACAACCTTTTAAAGACCTTTTGATGTGGCATGCATGTTTTCGTGGGAACTTTGTTTGAGATGAAAAGCAAATTCATGGGAAGTGCTCTTGAAATTGAAATTGAGTGAAAGTTGATAGCCTAGACATTTGAGTGATTGAGTGAAATACTAAATGCCCTTGTGAGGAAAGCAATTGTTTGAAATTGGTGATTTCCCTTTTGTGTGTAGCTTAGATCCTTTGCTTAGATTGATTATTGCATGATTGATGGAGTTCTCAAATTTTTAAATTAAATGAATGTGGGGATTACATTGATGTAAAAAAGGGGGAAAACATTGAACAAAAAATTGTATTGATAAAATTGCATGGAATTTGTGCGAAATTGATTGAATCCTTTAAGCTTGCCAAGTGTTGAGTCTTTTTGAGTTTCAGTTTGCTTAGGGACAAGCAAAGTTTAAGTTTGGGGTATTTTGATAAGCTTCTGGCTCGTCTAGTTTTATAACTAGAAAAACCATGGTTTTGTGCTAATTATATCTCGTTTTCGCCCAAATTGGATTTAATTGTCCTCAAGCAACACTTTGAGTCTCTTAAGTAGCTTTTAGGATATTTTAGCTAAATTTGATTCAAATAAAGCACTTAATGCTATCTTATAATTTCAGGTTAAAAAAGGAAGGAAGAGCAAAGGGAAGGACAATAAAGCAGAAGCCATCACGCCCTAGCCGTGACAATGATCACGGCTGTGATCAGCATAATGGGAAGATCAGAAGTCATCGCGGCCGAGCCGTGATGTCCATCACGGGCGTGATGAGAAGGACCCTGAAGAACAGAGAGCATCATGGCCTGGCCGTGATGGAGGTCACGGGCGTGACATGCTAGTTGAACCAGACAGAACCGATCACGGCCTGGCCATGATAGACCAGAATTTGAATACGCGCCCTTTGCAGAACCCGTCACGGCCTGGCCGTGCTGGCCACCACGGCCGTGACGCGCACTTTTTAGGTCGAGACTTCTCTCATCTATAAATAGAGCACCATACTTTTGTAAAGGGGGGGGGGGGGGGGGAGGAGATCTGCACTTGGAGGCTGACGGCTGGAAGAGGGTTCCAACCCTAAAAAGGGATGTTTTCCTTGCTCCGGGAATGGAAGAAGATTGGAGGATTCTTCATAGAGTTTTCTTCATCTCTTCTCTCTTTCTCTTTTGTATTGTCATTTATCATGAGTAGCTAAACCCCTTGTTGTTGGGGTTAGATGTTTGCTTTTCTAAACTTGTTTGTAATTTGATTTGGTTCTAATGCAAGTCCCTAATTCTTAATGAGTGTTTGATTCTATGCTTAATGCTTTTCTTGGTTTGATCACCCAGGTAATGATATGTTGCTTTGATAGACAATTGATAGATTGATGTTAAGGCATGTTCATGAATCAAATGCCAAGTAGTTCATGAATCTTGACATAGGTCTTGGGGTGCTTGGAATCTTATAAGTCTTGACTCTTCATGCAAAATCTCAGATTAATCCACCTAAGACAATAGGGTTTAATTTGGGGTTTTAGGCTCATTCCACCTAAGACATTAGGGTTTGAGTATTTAAAAAGGCTTGATTGTCATAATTGAATTAGAACTTGTGTTAGTAACCATTTCATTGCAATTAAGGGAGGATTAGTGTAGTCTAACCCTGACAATCTTAACCACATTTATGTTGCCCTCCAAGTGTTTGATAAAATATCCAAAAGACCAAAAATATTTTACTGCTTTTGTTGTTTTATGTTTTGATCTCTCATCATGCCATAGTTTAGTCTAGATAGTTGTTATACTTGCGAATTGGTAATTGGCAACTGATCCCTTAAGACTATATCCGGTCTTACTACCATATTACTTGTACGACTAGGTATACTTGCCTATAGAAAAGTCGTATCAGTAGGCCTTTCTTGGCTTTCTCCACTTGTTGTCCTTTGAGTCAAACTTTTCAGTTTTGTCCTTCTTTTGGTAGCTTTGGACAGTCAAGCTTCATGTGGCCAATATTTCCACATTCATAGCATGTGATGTTGTTGGAAGAGTTGTCACCTTTGCTGAAGTTTCTTTTAGGAAAAGTGGATGGCTTTCTTTTGAAGTTGCCTTTCTTCTTTAGGAAGTTCTTGAATTTTTCAACTAGCATTCCCATCTTTTGTTCAGATTCTGCCTCTTGTGCTGAATCATCATCATCAATGTCTTCTACTTCTCTGACTTGTGATTTCAGAGCCAATCCCTTCTTTCTTTTATCAGTTTCTTCACTCTCATTCAGTCTGTTCAACTCCAATTCATGTTCTTGCAATTTTCCAAACAGTGTGGCAATGGTCATTGATGAGAGATCTATGGATTCTGAGATTACAGTGACTTTAGGTTGCCATTCCCTGCTCAAGCATCTCATTACTTTGTTAACTTGATCCTCATCTGATATAACTTATCCAAGACCAGCCAATTGATTTACGATGTGTGTGAATCTCTTTTGCATTTCAGTCATAGGTTATCCTCGCTTCATTCTGAACAGCTCATACTCATGTGTGAGGGTGTTCATTCTTGCTCTTTTGAAATATGAGGTTTGTAACCCCCTCCCTTGGGCATTACTTTCTAAGCTCGTTTTAAAATAAAATTAAAAGATAATTTGCTGGTGGTTTCGGAAAATAATATATATAAGTACATAAGTGTTTGAAATTGGGTATAAATTTTTTTTCTTTTGTCACGACTCCACACCTAAGCCATAATCAACACACAACCTTACTATCATAGCTTGGCAAGCCTATTTAATTTAAAGGATATACTTAAATACAAGATAGTAGTTTTACAAAAATTTAAATGAGTCTCCTCTGTAATTCGAACATTCCAAATAAAATAACACCTGTTAAAATGATTACAGTTTCACTCCAGAATTCTAGCTACATTAAATTCAACCAGGCATCAATACATAAAAATAATAGTTATAGCCATAAGCTTTACAAAACCAAAAGAAATAGCTTAGATTTTCATTCAAAAGATAAGCTCTCCGAGCCTCAAAAGTTCCATTATAAAATAAAGGCTCTCTGAGCCAACTCATACACACTATCAAAATAATCTAAGTCTTAACCCTAAGCTGGTCGTTCTAAGAGTTATTCCCAAGTAATACCTCATCAAGCAACTACATCTAAGTCTCGGAATGACTTAGACAGACTCCTCTGCACCATATCTGTGATAGAGTACCCAGGGTACAATATCGAACTTAGAAAAATCCTGAAATGTGTGTGTAAGGGTGAGACGCCAATATATGGTTTTAACCCAATAACTAAATGCTCGACACCACATAACACATATACATTTATCACACGAACATTTATAAGCTAATAGTTTATCAGTGGGTTTAACACCCCAAACATCATCCATAAAATTATGCATGACACTTCTATTCATCATCTAATTTTCGCCCTAATCTCATGAGATATCCCAACATCATATGAGTTGATCGGACTCCAAAGCCACATCTGGCTAACTTGGCCAATCGCCAACAAGTCGCAACCTCTTCCCATCTTAAAACAACAAAGGCATACATAGCCAGGCACACAAGGCCAAACACCTTGCTAATGTCCACAATCAGTGGCAACACCAGAAGCAAGTAAGATGGGGTCTATATCTCCATGTCCTCCCTAGGCACATGAGATAATGCACATCGGAATTACCTTTCGCCGCTGGTAATTAATGCATTAAACCACAAATCGCAGGCACGTCTGCCAAATGCATGCAAAACACTTTTGTTTTGTTCTTTTCTTTGTGCTCACTCTTTCTTTGCCGAAGCTCAAAATGGCTTACGACTCACAAGCGTTTTAAAACACTTTTAAAACTTTCATTACAACACAGCACCTCAGTGTCCATAAAAAATTTTTCAAAACATATGACCTCACTGTCCATAAAACTTTTATCAAAACATAGGACCTCACAGTCCGAGTGCTCAATCGCGACACCTCCCGACCGGTGCACCAGTCGTAGGTTCGTGGCACTAGAAACATCTTCAATGTTTCAACACAGTATACCTCATGTATACAATTCATCACAGTATACCTCATGTATACAATATAGGCCCTCAAAGTCCAAATGACTGAGTCCATCACAACACAGAACCTTAGTACCCCGACGTCTCGGTTACTAAGTTCCACACCACTATTAACACGAAATCAGTTTTGCTTTCATAAATTCTTTTTCCAAAAATTGGAAATTCATCAATAAAATCCTTAAATAATAAAACTTGGTTTTCACAAATATGAGTCAATTGAGGTTTTAACTTCCTTAAAATATGTACTGCCGTTTCAAAATACTTGCCTTCTACGATTTTCCAAATCTGTCATCACTCTTTTCCAAATCATTCATCAATTATCACTTTTAAAGCTTCTCAAATCAATACTTAACTTTTTCCACTGAAAACACTTTCTAAAATCATCCTAACTTCTTTTCAACAATTAATGTCATAAAATAACTTTGTATAATATTACAAACTTTCTTTCATCAAAATTAGCAGTACTTAACATTTTCACAATTTCTCTCTCATTGTGACTCGAGTTATTTTTACACTAATAAATTATCATCATCAAAACTCCTTAAATTTCCAAAATAATACTTTTCACCACTATTATATTCCAACGTTTCCCATAAAACATTGAATATAATTTACACAGCTTATTAAAGCTTTTATCTGATTAGTCGGTTGTGTGACCACCACGGTCAAGGCTTCTCAAACAACACTCACAAGCAACATTCAACAACAAACCACTAAACAGATCATGTACCATAGCAATATCATATTCAAATAAATAACTTAAAATAGATCAAACACTGATACTCAGATATACAACACAACATAAACCACATAATCAGATAACCACAACCACATCAATTATACAGAATACACAACAAGCAAATGGTCAACAAACAAATGGTTATTGAGAAAAATCCATCAGGCAAGTCCCCCTTACCTCTTGAAGACTCGAACTAAATAATCTCCCGAACTCGATTCGATTCCTCTTTGTCAGTGTAAATCAGCTAACCCCGTAGTTTCCTTCAAGCGAATTGCAACCAAAATAAATCAAATCAAACAACAACACAATTAAATCAATAGGGGTTAGGGTTCGGCTTTACCCAATTTTCTAGGTTAGGAAACTTAAAATCTGATTAACTTAGGGATTAATGATCCATAAGTTACTTAAGCATGATTAATCACTTTAACCATGATTATGAACCAAGAACATGAACTAAAACTCATCTAGTTCCAAGAACTAGGGTTTCGACCAAGGACTGAGTTTGGAGTTAGAAATCTCTAAAATTTCTAAACTCTTGGATTTAATCAACATACACAACCTAGAGTTAGATTCAAGTGTTTCAAACAACTTTTGAATCATAAAACCAACAAGTGCTCATACCTAGGGTTTCGGTTTTTGAAGAATCAAATAGGCTCAAGTTAGATTTTTGATCTTCTATATACTTGAATACAAGAACTATCAAGATATAATCATGAATCAAGACATGAAATTGAAACAAAACCTAAGAACACAATTTTGACCTAGGTTCGGCCCAGTCCAGAAATTAGGGAAAGAAATTTCTCATGCTCTTGTACTTTTAGATGATGAAAATAGAGGTGATTATAAGATCATAGCAATTGGTTTCATGTCAAAAGGATTTTTCTAGAATTAGTTATGAATTTTTCAATCTAGCTTCAAGAACTTTAAACAAATGAAGAACATGTTGATCAAAGGCATAAACTCAAGAATCTTATGAAAAGAAAAGCTTAGAATAGCAAGATTAAGAGAGACTACCTCTTGATGATCAAATAAAATGATGATTTGGATGATGTTCTTCAAGAATGTCTCATGGTGTTCTTGAGAACTTAAGGGAGAAGATGAACCAAGTTAGGGTTTCAGAACAGTTTCGGTATTTTGGGTATATCTCTCAACATACTTATCCGTTTTGGATGATCTTTATGTCGTTGGAAAGAAGAGATAAAGATGAACAACTTTCATGTTGAAAGTTTTTCGAGATTCAAAATAGAAACTGATCAGAATGGCTCTGCCAAATCGGACGAGTTATGAACTCTTTAGAGCAAGAATCATGAAAATGGAAAAAAAATGACTTAAGGAAGAAGACATCCTATTTAAATGAAGAAGCAACCAGCTTAATGAAGAAGAAACAAATGCTTAATGAAGAAGCAATCAAAACTTGGAGAAGAAGAAGTCAAAACTTGGTTAAGAAGAATTCAAAACTTCTTAAAGAAGAAGTCAAAACTTAATGAAGAAGATGTCAAAACTTGATGGAGAAGAATTCAAATACTTGGAGAAGAAGACAATGTTGGAGCCGTGTGGATTTGGCAAGAGTTTTGGGTCAATTTGTCAAATGGCATTTTGTAGGAATTGTCATAAAAAGACAAGGGTATTTTGGTCATTTCATAACAAAATTCAATGTTGCCATAAATGTGCTATTATTGCCATTTATGATAGGATAAACTTGTCATGAATGCTTGTCAAGTTGGTCAATCCAATGTCTCTGCTACTTTGCCGACTTCCCGATCCATCTGACTCAAGCTTTGCCTAGAGACATCTCGTCGTATAGGCCCGCAACAAACATAATACTTTAATTTTTTTCCAAAATTTTAAAAACTTTCAGTATCATAGTAAATATGATAAAAATATTTTTCATCTCGTTAACGATTCCAAATTAGATCTTCTGAGCAGTAAACTTTTACTGTCAGTGAAAACACAGAAAACAGCAGACCGGCTTCCGTCTGAGTTTTCAACCAAAAACTTCCCTGTAACCTTATAAAAATAAGTATAACAAGGAAATGACCTTGGTTTATCCAAAATCATTTTCTAAGTCTCGGATAAAAATAAATATTTATATATTTATCACCGATATTACTAAACAGCGAAAATCGGGGTGTTACATTACTACCCCTCTTAAAAAAATTTCGTCCTCGAAATTTCGTAGCTCAAAACTAAACAGGATGTTGTAATCATACTTTAACTCTAAAATCTAGCTTTGTATTTTCATCGCTTCATTCCTTTTATCTCTAACACTATAACAGAATCAATTCTTATGCCATTCTATTTATCCTCGAAACTTTTCACTACCGCATTCTCTCCACTACCTTGATATTTCATCTTAGTCTATTACACTTTAAAGAACAAAACCCATGCTAAATCTCTTCACTTCTCAATATAGATCCATTAGGAAAAACTTTCTCCAATATCTAACTTTCATAGCTAACATCAAAATCCACACTAACTTTACCATAACATCAATTAACCTTCTACTCAAGAGATGCAATCATAGTCTTAATCCAATTGAGCTTAGTCTACTCTTCTAGTCATATCAAATTCACACTTTTCTAGTCTCCAATCAAAACATCTTACATTCCTGAATTGCACATGATAAACTTTGCTCCAAGAACCTAAGAAATTCAATCTTATTGAAATTGAATCTTACCACATCCATCATAATTCGTTCTCTTATTAATTCCACTTGAATCTTTTGCCTACTTCGATTTCATATCTTTCATTTGCCTCTCATTTTCAATTTGATTCTCAAGCCCCCATTAGTATCCCTGGTTTAAGAAATTTCCCATGCACATCTACCCTATTGTCCAAAGAAATACATAACTCCTATCAATTCCTCTATTCAAGACTTAACTCTATCACTTTTACAAGGAAATGCTTGTATCGTATATGCCCTTATCTTATATATTTGCAACCGAGAAAAGATATTATAAAATAGAGTTTCTCTAAGGTCATTACCCCTAAGAGTTGAACCAAAACAAAGACAAGAAATCCAGGTGAACGCTCCCCAATGGCAATCTTGAATTTAATAATGTCCAATTTCTACTATGGATCATCAACCACATTTTTACCCAAAATAAGACCTCAAAGATTATAAACATTTCATCATAGCTTATTACACTCAAAAGATATAATCAAAGCTTAATCACTTCTTGCCTCCAAATTAGTCTGCTAACAAAACTTCTTCCACACCTTATCCTCACAACGAATATCAAGTTCAACACTAACTTTACTTTACTACATATATTAACTTTCAACCCAAAGCACACAATTGTAATCTTAGTTTCCTCTGAACATATTCCACCACTCCAAATTATATCATAGTCATTCATTTCAATCTTAAAGAATACAATTACATTTCTCCATGCAATTACAACCAAAAGGAATCACTTCAACTTGAATTATCCAAAATCATAATTCTTAAACTTTTCTAACAACTTAGTTTCACTCAAGAACTTCTGTTTACTAATTCCATTCAACTTAAGGAAAACTACCATATATATTTTTCCGTTAATCCTCGGACTCACTAAGTCAATATTAACCATAAATATCGATTACTACTCTAAATTCCTTTAATGATATCTCTACCTCGAGCATAAAGTCCATTGTAATCATCTCACTCAAAAATGTTGAACTTAAGGTTTCTCATAATACCATTCACATCTATACACTAACGAAACTTCTATCAACTCTGGTTCGTCCTACCATAGAGATGATAAAAATTAGGTACCACACTATCTCCCAACTAACCTTCTAAGGATAGGTAATCTCATTACTCATCCATCCCACTGAGGATGATCAGTTGAACTTAGTCTTTAACACTTAAAGTAAACCTAGTTGACACACATTGATAAACTTCCGTTTTTCATTTGAAACAATACTTGAATATACGCTATGAAGTTTGAACAATTCTCTGATATACTATTTGGTTCACTAACTCTACTTATAAATCGTAACTCGTAAGAAGATGTAGACTTCACCAGTCGATCAACGATCACTTGAATTCAAACAAGACTCGTGCAGGTCTTCAGAAAACTCATAACAAAGATTGAAGAAATGCCAACATCTCAACAAAGAAGGTCTCAATTGTACATCTTGATGTAGAGATATCCAACTCGCGACGGATGAAATAAGTCACACATCGACAACATTTGAAAAGTACGTAGAATCAAGATGATCAATGACAACAAGTACTTTCGAACCGCAACAAGACAAGACTTTGGTGATCATAAAAGAATTTCTCAAGAAATGAATTTTTTTTCCTGGATTCCACTTCACATAAGCATAGAAAAGAATTTCATTAATTTGAAGGATATCGGAAAATCCAGTATGGAAAAAGATCATTCCATCAGGTTCGTGAGTGTAAAAATGCATGATCAATACACATTTACAAACATGAATCTAATAAAGTTCATTCTTCCACCAAAATCTTCCAACGGATTCAAATAATCAAGGAGTGAATAATGTCTAATCCCAAGAGGATTAATTCGTATTCTCAATACAAAGAATTTACAAAATGATGACTTTCACCTCTATCAAAAATAGAAGTGACGAAACTAAGTTTCACCAAGAAACTTCTGCTATCACGAAATTATCTGGGTTATAACTCAAGGAATAGTCATAACCACTTCTCTCAACAAAGTGTGAAAGTATCCAGACCAATTGTTTCCTTTAAACCAATTCACTCAAATGTCTAATACATCGAGGATCATTTGGAAGTGTGAGTACAACTTCTCACAAACAAAGAAATGTATAACTAGAAATTTATGAATCAGCATAACTAATTCATAAGTCCTGTCCTGACAGATTGCAAATTAAAATCAGAAAATATGTCTGACACATACCAACTTCACCGTTGTGATTATCTAATACAATCACAGGATTTGAGAAATAAATGTCAACTGACAAACACAAGAGAATCAAAGGGTACAATGAAGAATTCCTTAATCACGAGACACTCACCCAAGATCGAAAATCCACTCGATTCGTCTTGGTTCCAACCAACATACACGTCTTTCTAGCCAAGCTTAGTATGACCACCTTAAATTTGGGTACGATTCCGGACAACTTAATCAATCGATCAAACATGCAAAAGGTTGATCTTTCCTCCTAAACTGAGTTGACGATGCAAAACCTTAGATAACTCCAATCTGGTACTAACTCGTCTTCAAGTCGATCTTTGAGTAGATGATAACTCCTCGCAATTAATTTACCAAATCAACTACGCAAGTTAGAGAATACTTATTCATAATTCGTCCTTTTACCTAGTCGTCAGAAATCTAGACGGTAACACGAACCTCCACACAACATTGGTGTTTCACAAGGAAAACACTTGGTCTAACAAACGATTCAGACCACCGATCGAACTCATTTCAATCTTTGTAGGCAACATCCTACACAAAAGAACAGAGATCTGACCGCATCCAGAAACTAGATCAATCAAAATCAATGTCCTTTGCTAGCCCTAAACCTAAAATATTTCCAAGGAACACTCCCTGAAAACTCCTTTTACACAAACACCTTGTTTCGAATGTCTGACACGATTCACAAAATAATCGAATGTCATATCCGAACCCAAGTAAAATTCAAGATCTAAGGTCTCCCAAGATATAAAATCCTTGGAAAAACCATCAACAAAACATATACTTGTGCGATTTTCACACATTGCTTCCATCAGAAACAATTCAAAAAAAACTCAACCAGAGATCACACAACAAAAACTTAACAGACCTATTCCCCAAAGATCCCGAAAGACTCGACCAGCTCTGATACCACAATGTAACCCCCTCCCTTGGGCATTACTTTCTAAACTCGTTTGAAAATAAAATTAAAAGATAATTTGCTGGTGCTTTCGGAAAATAATATATATAAGTACATAAGTGTTTGAAATTGGGTATAAATTTTTTTTCTTTTGTCACGACTCCACACCTAAGCCATAATCAACACACAACCTTACTATCATAGCTTGGCAAGCCTATTTAATTTAAAGGATATACTTAAATACAAGATAGTAGTTTTACAAAAATTTCGACAGAGTCTCCTCTGTAATTCGAACATTCCAAATAAAATAACACCTGTTAAAATGATTACAGTTTCACTCCAGAATTCTAGCTACATTAAATTCAACCAGGCATCAATACATAAAAATAATAGTTATAGCCATAAGCTTTACAAAACCAAAAGAAATAGCTTAGATTTTCATTCAAAAGATAAGCTCTCCGAGCCTCAAAAGTTCCATTATAAAATAAAGGCTCTCTGAGCCAACTCATACACACTATCAAAATAATCTAAGTCTTAACCCTAAGCTGGTCGTTCTAAGAGTTATTCCGCAAGTAATACCTCATCAAGCAACTACATCTAAGTCTCGGAATGACTTAGACAGACTCCTCTGCACCATCTGTGATAGAGTACCCAGGGTACAATATCGAACTTAGAAAAATCCTGAAATGTGTGTGTAAGGGTGAGACGCCAATATATGGTTTTAACCCAATAACTAAATGCTCGACACCACATAACACATATACATTTATCACACGAACATTTATAAGCTAATAGTTTATCAGTGGGTTTAACACCCCAAACATCATCCATAAAATTATGCATGACACTTCTATTCATCATCTAATTTTCGTCCTAATCTCATGAGATATCCCAACATCATATGAGTTGATCAGACTCCAAAGCCACACTGGCTAACTTGGCCAACTGCCAACAGGTGCGCAACCTCTTCCCATCTTAAAACAACAAAGGCATACATAGCCAGGCACACAAGGCCAAACACCTTGCTAATGTCCACAATCAGTGGCAACACCAGAAGCAAGTAAGATGGGGTCTATATCTCCATGTCCTCCCTAGGCACATGAGATAATGCACATCGGAATTACCTTTCGCCGCTGGTAATTAATGCATTAAACCACAAATCGCAGGCACGTCTGCCAAATGCATGCAAAACACTTTTGTTTTGTTCTTTTCTTTGTGCTCACTCTTTCTTTGCCGAAGCTCAAAATGGCTTACGACTCACAACGTTTTAAAACACTTTTAAAACTTTCATTACAACACAGGACCTCACTGTCCATAAAACATTTATCAAAACATAGGACCTCACTGTCCATAAAACTTTTATCAAAACATAGGACCTCACAGTCCGAGTGCTCAATCGCGACACCTCCCGACCGGTGCACCAATCGTAGGTTCGTGGCACTAGAAACATCTTCAATGTTTCAACACAGTATACCTCATGTATACAATTCATCACAGTATACCTCATGTATACAATATAGGCCCTCAAAGTCCAAATGACTGAGTCCATCACAACACAGAACCTTAGTACCCCGACGTCTCGGTTACTAAGTTCCACACCACTATTAACACGAAATCAGTTTTGCTTTCATAAATTCTTTTTCCAAAAATTGGAAATTCATCAATAAAATCCTTAAATAATAAAACTTGGTTTTCACAAATATGAGTCAATTGAGGTTTTAACTTCCTTAAAATATGTACTGCCGTTTCAAAATACTTGCCTTCTACGATTTTCCAAATCTGTCATCACTCTTTTCCAAATCATTCATCAATTATCACTTTTAAAGCTTCTCAAATCAATACTTAACTTTTTCCACTGAAAACACTTTCTAAAATCATCCTAACTTCTTTTCAACAATTAATGTCATAAAATAACTTTGTATAATATTACAAACTTTCTTTCATCAAAATTAGCGATTACTTAACATTTTCACAATTTCTCTCTCATTGTGACTCGAGTTATTTTTACACTAATAAATTATCATCATCAAAACTCCTTAAATTTCCAAAATAATACTTTTCACCACTATTATATTCCAACGTTTCCCATAAAACATTGAATATAATTTACACAGCTTATTAAAGCTTTTATCTGATTAGTCGGTTGTGCACTGACCACAGTCAGGCTTCTCAAACAACACTCACAAGCAACATTCAACAACAAACCACTAAACAGATCATGTACCATAGCAATATCATATTCAAATAAATAACTTAAAATAGATCAAACACTGATACTCAGATATACAACACAACATAAACCACATAATCAGATAACCACAACCACATCAATTATACAGAATACACAACAAGCAAATGGTCAACAAACAAATGGTTATTGAGAAAAATCCATCAGGCAAGTCCCCCTTACCTCTTGAAGACTCGAACTAAATAATCTCCCGAACTCGATTCGATTCCTCTTTGTCAGTGTAAATCAGCTAACCCCGTAGTTTCCTTCAAGCGAATTGCAACCAAAATAAATCAAATCAAACAACAACACAATTAAATCAATAGGGGTTAGGGTTCGGCTTTACCCAATTTTCTAGGTTAGGAAACTTAAAATCTGATTAACTTAGGGATTAATGATCCATAAGTTACTTAAGCATGATTAATCACTTTAACCATGATTATGAACCAAGAACATGAACTAAAACTCATCTAGTTCCAAGAACTAGGGTTTCGACCAAGGACTGAGTTTGGAGTTAGAAATCTCTAAAATTTCTAAACTCTTGGATTTAATCAACATACACAACCTAGAGTTAGATTCAAGTGTTTCAAACAACTTTTGAATCATAAAACCAACAAGTGCTCATACCTAGGGTTTCGGTTTTTGAAGAATCAAATAGGCTCAAGTTAGATTTTTGATCTTCTATATACTTGAATACAAGAACTATCAAGATATAATCATGAATCAAGACATGAAATTGAAACAAAACCTAAGAACACAATTTTGACCTAGGTTCGGCCCAGTCCAGAAATTAGGGAAAGAAATTTCTCATGCTCTTGTACTTTTAGATGATGAAAATAGAGGTGATTATAAGATCATAGCAATTGGTTTCATGTCAAAAGGATTTTTCTAGAATTAGTTATGAATTTTTCAATCTAGCTTCAAGAACTTTAAACAAATGAAGAACATGTTGATCAAAGGCATAAACTCAAGAATCTTATGAAAAGAAAAGCTTAGAATAGCAAGATTAAGAGAGACTACCTCTTGATGATCAAAGAAAATGATGATTTGGATGATGTTCTTCAAGAATGTCTCATGGTGTTCTTGAGAACTTAAGGGAGAAGATGAACCAAGTTAGGGTTTCAGAACAGTTTCGGTATTTTGGGTATATCTCTCAACATACTTATCCGTTTTGGATGATCTTTATGTCGTTGGAAAGAAGAGATAAAGATGAACAACTTTCATTTTGAAAGTTTTTCGAGATTCAAAATAGAAACTGATCAGAATGGCTCTGCAAAATCGGACGAGTTATGAACTCTTTAGAGCAAGAATCATGAAAATGGAAAAAAAATGACTTAAGGAAGAAGACATCCTATTTAAATGAAGAAGCAACCAGCTTAATGAAGAAGAAACAAATGCTTAATGAAGAAGCAATCAAAACTTGGAGAAGAAGAAGTCAAAACTTGGTTAAGAAGAATTCAAAACTTCTTAAAGAAGAAGTCAAAACTTAATGAAGAAGATGTCAAAACTTGATGGAGAAGAATTCAAATACTTGGAGAAGAAGACAATGTTGGAGCCGTGTGGATTTGGCAAGAGTTTTGGGTCAATTTGTCAAATGGCATTTTGTAGGAATTGTCATAAAAAGACAAGGGTATTTTGGTCATTTCATAACAAAATTCAATGTTGCCATAAATGTGCTATTATTGCCATTTATGATAGGATAAACTTGTCATGAATGCTTGTCAAGTTGGTCAATCCAATGTCTCTGCTACTTTGCCGACTTCCCGATCCATCTGACTCAGGCTTTGCCTAGAGACATCTCGTCGTATAGGCCCGCAACAAACATAATACTTTAATTTTTTTCCAAAATTTTCAAAACTTTCAGTATCATAGTAAATATGATAAAAATATTTTTCATCTCGTTAACGATTCAAAATTAGATCTTCTGAGCAGTAAACTTTTACTGTCAGTGAAAACACAGAAAACAGCAGACCGGCTTCCGTCTGAGTTTTCAACCAAAAACTTCCCTGTAACCTTATAAAAATAAGTATAACAAGGAAATGACCTTGGTTTATCCAAAATCATTTTCTAAGTCTCGGATAAAAATATATATTTATATATTTATCACCGATATTACTAAACAGCGAAAATCGGGGTGTTACATTACTACCCCTCTTAAAAAAATTTCGTCCTCGAAATTTCGTAGCTCAAAACTAAACAGGATGTTGTAATCATACTTTAACTCTAAAATCTAGCTTTGTATTTTCATCGCTTCATTCCTTTTATCTCTAACACTATAACAGAATCAATTCTTATGCCATTCTATTTATCCTCGAAACTTTTCACTACCGCATTCTCTCCACTACCTTGATATTTCATCTTAGTCTATTACACTTTAAAGAACAAAACCCATGCTAAATCTCTTCACTTCTCAATATAGATCCATTAGGAAAAACTTTCTCCAATATCTAACTTTCATAGCTAACATCAAAATCCACACTAACTTTACCATAACATCAATTAACCTTCTACTCAAGAGATGCAATCATAGTCTTAATCCAATTGAGCTTAGTCTACTCTTCTAGTCATATCAAATTCACACTTTTCTAGTCTCCAATCAAAACATCTTACATTCCTGAATTGCACATGATAAACTTTGCTCCAAGAACCTAAGAAATTCAATCTTATTGAAATTGAATCTTACCACATCCATCATAATTCGTTCTCTTATTAATTCCACTTGAATCTTTTGCCTACTTCGATTTCATATCTTTCATTTGCCTCTCATTTTCAATTTGATTCTCAAGCCCCCATTAGTATCCCTGGTTTAAGAAATTTCCCATGCACATCTACCCTATTGTCCAAAGAAATACATAACTCCTATCAATTCCTCTATTCGAAGACTTAACTCTATCACTTTTACAAGGAAATGCTTGTATCGTATATGCCCTTATCTTATATATTTGCAACCGAGAAAAGATATTATAAAATAGAGTTTCTCTAAGGTCATTACCCCTAAGAGTTGAACCAAAACAAAGACAAGAAATCCAGGTGAACGCTCCCCAATGGCAATCTTGAATTTAATAATGTCCAATTTCTACTATGGATCATCAACCACATTTTTACCCAAAATAAGACCTCAAAGATTATAAACATTTCATCATAGCTTATTACACTCAAAAGATATAATCAAAGCTTAATCACTTCTTGCCTCCAAATTAGTCTGCTAACAAAACTTCTTCCACACCTTATCCTCACAACGAATATCAAGTTCAACACTAACTTTACTTTACTACATATATTAACTTTCAACCCAAAGCACACAATTGTAATCTTAGTTTCCTCTGAACATATTCCACCACTCCAAATTATATCATAGTCATTCATTTCAATCTTAAAGAATACAATTACATTTCTCCATGCAATTACAACCAAAAGGAATCACTTCAACTTGAATTATCCAAAATCATAATTCTTAAACTTTTCTAACAACTTAGTTTCACTCAAGAACTTCTGTTTACTAATTCCATTCAACTTAAGGAAAACTACCATATATATTTTTCCGTTAATCCTCGGACTCACTAAGTCAATATTAACCATAAATATCGATTACTACTCTAAATTCCTTTAATGATATCTCTACCTCGAGCATAAAGTCCATTGTAATCATCTCACTCAAAAATGTTGAACTTAAGGTTTCTCATAATACCATTCACATCTATACACTAACGAAACTTCTATCAACTCTGGTTCGTCCTACCATAGAGATGATAAAAATTAGGTACCACACTATCTCCCAACTAACCTTCTAAGGATAGGTAATCTCATTACTCATCCATCCCACTGAGGATGATCAGTTGAACTTAGTCTTTAACACTTAAAGTAAACCTAGTTGACACACATTGATAAACTTCCGTTTTTCATTTGAAACAATACTTGAATATACGCTATGAAGTTTGAACAATTCTCTGATATACTATTTGGTTCACTAACTCTACTTATAAATCGTAACTCGTAAGAAGATGTAGACTTCACCAGTCGATCAACGATCACTTGAATTCAAACAAGACTCGTGCAGGTCTTCAGAAAACTCATAACAAAGATTGAAGAAATGCCAACATCTCAACAAAGAAGGTCTCAATTGTACATCTTGATGTAGAGATATCCAACTCGCGACGGATGAAATAAGTCACACATCGACAACATTTGAAAAGTACGTAGAATCAAGATGATCAATGACAACAAGTACTTTCGAACCGCAACAAGACAAGACTTTGGTGATCATAAAAGAATTTCTCAAGAAATGAATTTTTTTTCCTGGATTCCACTTCACATAAGCATAGAAAAGAATTTCATTAATTTGAAGGATATCGGAAAATCCAGTATGGAAAAAGATCATTCCATCAGGTTCGTGAGTGTAAAAATGCATGATCAATACACATTTACAAACATGAATCTAATAAAGTTCATTCTTCCACCAAAATCTTCCAACGGATTCAAATAATCAAGGAGTGAATAATGTCTAATCCCAAGAGGATTAATTCGTATTCTCAATACAAAGAATTTACAAAATGATGACTTTCACCTCTATCAAAAATAGAAGTGACGAAACTAAGTTTCACCAAGAAACTTCTGCTATCACGAAATTATCTGGGTTATAACTCAAGGAATAGTCATAACCACTTCTCTCAACAAAGTGTGAAAGTATCCAGACCAATTGTTTCCTTTAAACCAATTCACTCAAATGTCTAATACATCGAGGATCATTTGGAAGTGTGAGTACAACTTCTCACAAACAAAGAAATGTATAACTAGAAATTTATGAATCAGCATAACTAATTCATAAGTCCTGTCCTGACAGATTGCAAATTAAAATCAGAAAATATGTCTGACACATACCAACTTCACCGTTGTGATTATCTAATACAATCACAGGATTTGAGAAATAAATGTCAACTGACAAACACAAGAGAATCAAAGGGTACAATGAAGAATTCCTTAATCACGAGACACTCACCCAAGATCGAAAATCCACTCGATTCGTCTTGGTTCCAACCAACATACACGTCTTTCTAGCCAAGCTTAGTATGACCACCTTAAATTTGGGTACGATTCCGGACAACTTAATCAATCGATCAAACATGCAAAAGGTTGATCTTTCCTCCTAAACTGAGTTGACGATGCAAAACCTTAGATAACTCCAATCTGGTACTAACTCGTCTTCAAGTCGATCTTTGAGTAGATGATAACTCCTCGCAATTAATTTACCAAATCAACTACGCAAGTTAGAGAATACTTATTCATAATTCGTCCTTTTACCTAGTCGTCAGAAATCTAGACGGTAACACGAACCTCCACACAACATTGGTGTTTCACAAGGAAAACACTTGGTCTAACAAACGATTCAGACCACCGATCGAACTCATTTCAATCTTTGTAGGCAACATCCTACACAAAAGAACAGAGATCCGACCGCATCCGAGAAACTAGATCAATCAAAATCAATGTCCTTTGCTAGCCCTAAACCTAAAATATTTCCAAGGAACACTCCTGAAAACTCCTTTTACACAAACACCTTGTTTCGAATGTCTGACACGATTCACAAAATAATCGAATGTCATATCCGAACCCAAGTAAAATTCAAGATCTAAGGTCTCCCAAGATATAAAATCCTTGGAAAAACCATCAACAAAACATATACTTGTGCGATTTTCACACATTGCTTCCATCAGAAACAATTCAAAAAAAACTCAACCAGAGATCACACAACAAAAACTTAACAGACCTATTCCCCAAAGATCCCGAAAGACTCGACCAGCTCTGATACCACAATGTAACCCCCTCCCTTGGGCATTACTTTCTAAACTCGTTTGAAAATAAAATTAAAAGATAATTTGCTGGTGCTTTCGGAAAATAATATATATAAGTACATAAGTGTTTGAAATTGGGTATAAATTTTTTTTCTTTTGTATATATATATATATATTTAAATTTGCTGATAAAAGTCAGTGCTACCACAATTAGCGACCGATATATTTCGGTCGCTATAGATAATTTCTTTTATTTTTTTTGTTAATTTGCTTTAATTAAAAAAACCCTTAAATAAAAATAAATAAAAACATAGAAAAGGAATTAAATAAAAAATAATAGTAAATGCTGTCAAAATTTAAATAATTACAAACCGTGTCAATGTAAGTAAAGAGTATATGTCATCTGAGTTGGGGTGGGGGTGAATGGGGATGATCGGGGGACTACTGGGGTGGGGGGACCAATGATCATCAGCCTCATGATCATCTGCATCATGCTGCTGGCCAGAGGTTGGGGGAACAGATGGGTCATCGGGATCAGTAGGCCCATGAGCATGGGTACCCGAAGCAGCAACGTCCTCAAGGGTAGAACTAGATCCCCACGGGTCTGAAGCCCAAGTGGTGGTACAACAGATGATTCTCCCTCTCTAGTTCAGTCACCCTCTCCGCAAGCCGACTAATGAGCCCAACGTTTAGGTCGGCGACGACCCCTCTGACGTCCGATGCAAGGCCATGGCATGACTGAGAAGATGGTGTGGTAGAGGCCACATACTCATCTCCCAGGGCTCCCAAACCATATACATGGCCCTTCTTGTTCCTTCCACCAACCACCTCCAAGAAAAGGGCATTGTCAGAGGCAGTAGAAGGCTCTTGCCCCTGACTAATGGAGTCATCTCGGCGGCTGGTGAACTCGCCCTGCATTATAAGGCAAAATAAGTCAGTATCCGGAGGAATATATAATTAAGTATAATTAATTAATGGAATGATAGGATTTAACTTACTGCAATCTCGCCCGCGTTCCCGACCCACTCCCATTTCTTGGTCTTCTTTGTCACCTTCAGCACCTCAAATGCAGTGGGATCCCTCGCCAGCTCGTTCTTCTGCATATTGATTCATAAATAATTGTTAAGATATTTATTCATTAAGTTTACTTAATTGAAATGCATTATATAATTACCAGTTTATCATGATGCTTCGTGATGGGCAGAGACCCACCAGTGTATAGAGGAGCATCGACATCTGCAGCTCAGTCCCGTCTCCCGGCCGCACTCCTCCTCATGAACTCCTCATCGATGGCCCAATATAGATGCAGGCCGTCCAAGACCTCGGGAGTCAAGAAGTCCCCCAGAGATGAACCTTCGCGGATCTTTCCCGTGAAATTATTCACAACCAGGGATCCGCGATGCTTAAAAGCAGCCCAAATGGCAGCATCATCCTCTGGTACCCACCTGTAAGTGGACTGCATAACATACAAGACATCAGCGAACAGTGTAATGGTAAAAACAATAAAAATTAAATCAAGAACCAAGTAATTAATGTACCATTTAAATAAGTAATACTTACACCAAAGAGGTGCTCGAACCAGTGATCCCAGACCGTCATGGGGATCTTCGTCCATGTGGGTCAAGAACCGGGGTAGTTCCCCTTAATAAGCTTGGCGATCCTCGTGTGGACCCCATCTACCGGCCATAAACTGTGGGCAAATAAGATGTATATATTAATCACAATATAAAGATTCAAATAATAAAAAGCAACAAATAAAGGAAAATGTTTAACTCACTCTAGTTTTTCATATGGACGAACCCACGTGCGAGTGTCCGTGGGTGTAGTCACCCCTGAACCCGATGCTTGCCCCCCCGCTGACCTCTGTACTAAGGATGATGTAGGGAGAGGGGTCCACACAGCAGTGGCTGATGGAGCCGAGGAGGGGGAGCCGACACCATATCTGGGCGGTGTGGCTCCTGAACTGTCACCTGTGCCATTGACATGATGAGAAGTGGTGGCGGTGGGGGTGGGTGCTGCTCTCCCACGTCCACATCCACGACCACGGGACCCACACCCATGGGAATAACATCCCCCACATCCAGCATCATCCGCCATCTGTCTATAATTAAAACACAAGTTACATATAACATAACAATATATCATAACCAAAATATACTAAGTATCATAACAATATAGCATAACAAACATGCATGATAACCAATTTACAGATTACCTAGCGGGAATCTCTATCACTGAATTCACCCTCACTCTCATCCTTATCGGTGGAGACATATGTTTCCTCGCTATCTCCGGCCAAGTCATACTGAGTCTCCAACCCCATGTCAATTACCTCGTCGCCAAACCCCGGAACAGCAAGAATGCCCTGGTACTCTTCCGGGTCAATTTGCAACATTATTTGAATCCCGTTAATCTGATGAACATCTTGGTATGGAGCTTCTGTCTCAGGTTGACTTATCAAATTATCGGCGATAGCACTACATGCCTTCACTCGAATAACACCCAACCGGTTGATGTTCCTCTAGAAACAGGGTAAAATATACCTGCTCTGCTTGTTGTGCAAATATAAATGGGTCGTACACCTGATATCTTCGCGACTTCCTAACTTCTATAGTCCCATGTTTATTGTCAACTTTTTTGCCCCTATGGGGAGTGTTATCAAACCATTCACACTTGAATAAGACTAACTTTTTATCGGGATGACCTGAATACGTTAATTCATAAATATCAATTAAAATTCCAAAAAAATATCCTCTAATTGACTGTTGGTCCTTCTAACACAAACACCGCAATTTGAAGTTTTCATGCCCTGACCCCATCGACTTGTGTGAAACTTATATCCATTTATAATGTAAGTCTCAAATGTTTGAATCCTCCTGTCTGGTCCCCATGCTAAAGCGTAAAATACTGAGTTTTGAATTTGGCTTTCCTTAACCTAGGGTTAATGATTCTCAAGAGTATTAGTTGTGAAAACAATCGTAAGGTAGTAGTTAATAGCAATATAAGTTACATGGCTTACATAATTTTTGAACCACTCAGGAAATTGTTTGGCAACCTCTTGAGATATTTGAGACTCCGGGATGTCGGTATCAAGCTCTTTCAGCTCATTGGCATATATTCTATCATTAGACAATACAAAATGTAACACCCTAGTTTTTACACCTATGATTAATTATTTTATTTGGATGTTTATGTTTATTTTGTTATGTGGTTTAGTTTGAGTAATTAAATTACTTTCTTCAAATTATTTTATCGGGTGCGTTAACACTGACTTATTTCAGTGAATGCACGCTTACTAGACAATAATTTACGTTATTGTCACTATTATTACCAATACAGAAAAATGTTTTAAATAATATGATTGAAAGAAAAGTATTTTCATATTTTATCCTATTTAATTTTAGACTTGAAAATAAACTGGTTTGACATTAATCGGAGATTAAATTTTGGACCGAGTATTTTCTTAGTTGATCGGTTCAACTATTAATCTTTACTCTAATTTGAATTTCGAAATCATACATTTATCAATCTTTATTTTTAGATTCCAAAAAGTAAAAACATGTTTATTTTAGGCTTCATATTTATCACTCATTTTGTACCCATTAATACAAAACAACTAAATTCTCTCTCCTCTCTCTCTGAGTAACCCGTAAACCCCCCCCCCCCTCACTTTCTCTCTTTTTTCTTTTTTTTTCTTCTCTTCTTCTTCCTCCCACTCCAACTTCACCTCCCTCTCTCCACGGTTTCATATCGGTGCCACCCTTCAGCCGTCGTATCAGCTGCGTCTCGCCGCCTTGGACGCTGCTCGATCGTTTTCCGCCGTGGTTGAGAAGAAGATGAACGCGTGTAGATCGTGCTGCGATCTCTACCGTCGGATGCGCATCGCTGGGTCTCCGTTCCGGCCGCCGCGAACGCACATCACCACCACGTTGACGCCGTCCAGCAGCCGCTCGGTGCAGACTGGGCAGCCACGCGACTCAGTTCGTGTTTCCGGTCACCGCTCTCCGGTCGTCGCCGTCACCACCACTTCCAGCCACCATGCTCTCTTCTTCCTTCGTCTTGGGTAAGTGTTTTACCCTCTAATCTCTTCTAGATTGAAAATCCCCAAATCAGATTTTGAAACCCTAACCCTAGCTCCTTGATGTCATGTTGTAATAAGAAATTAAACTATGTTTTTATGCAATTGGGACTATAAATTAGTGTTTTATTAAACTAATTTTATATTAATCCTTCAATCAAATGAGTTTTCCCCAAATTGTGTTTAGGAACCCTAAACCCCAATTTGAGTTTATTTGAAATCGATTGTGTTTCTATAAAATTATCTATGTTTTATTCAAATTAGGACTCTTAATTGATGATTCCTAAGTTCATTTTCATGATCCTTTAATCAAAACAAAGTTTCCTCAAAGGGTATTGTGAAGCTTAAGCTCCAAACATGATTTTCTTTGAAAATGACCCTGTTTGGTAATAAGATCAAGTGTTTAGATCAAATTAGAATGTGTGTTTGGTCATGTGTAATTGATTTCTTGATTTCTGGTTGTTGCGCGTTGTTGGATTCTCTCTCTGAGATGTTTGACACGGCTTTGCTTGCTTGATGGTGTAGATAGTTACACTCTTGGAGCTAACGTGAGCATTAAGACGAGGATCATTTACTTGTCTTCAAAGGTAAGGGGAGCTTGCCTAGGGATATTCAATAACTATATGCATGTGTGTATGTGTGTAATTAAGTGTTGTGAATATTATTGTGATGTTAAGCCAATACTTGAATAACTTGTTTACTTGAACTGTTGTGGTTATTACTTGAAGTTGAACATTTCTTGCTTTAAAGTGTTATGAATTATATATTTGTGATGAACTGTCATCAATTGTGGTATTATTATGGTTGTGAATATATTACTGTTGATTGAAGTTTGAGAAGCCGGACTTGAGTCTGTGCCCAATGACTATAAGGATTAAAAGCCTTAATAAGCCTTGAATAGGACTTGGAAAGTTTTGGGTTCATTTATAAAAGTTCATTGTTTGAAGTGCTTACTTCAGAAGAATAAGATCTTTGTCTTTAGAAAAATGTTCAAGTGATTTTAAGTTGAAGGAAACCACCTTTTTATGATCAAAAGTTTTGTACAAGAGAAAAATCCTTTTCGAACTATGTGTCTTCAAGTGAAAACTTTCAAGATTATTTGGCAGTATCCTATTGGGTATTTTCAAAGATGCTTTATAAAAGATTTTCAAAGAAAAGGTTTTCTCCTAAATGTTTTAGAAGCTTTCCGATAGCCTAGATAGGTTATCGAAGATTCGGTTTTGAATTTGATTTTCACTGAACGAAAATAAGTACTTAAGAAAGAGAATCTAGTACGCGAGACATCGTCTCTAGTATTCAGTTATACGCACGTGATCTTGGATCAGTGTTAATTCGGGGTCATGAGTCATATTCATAATGTTCTGGACTGAGGGTCCAATTCTCGAAATCGAGGACAGTACATTCTGATTTCGTTGTTGTGGACTGTGTGTCCTAATTACGTTGTTATGGACTGTGTGTCCTAATCACGTTGTTGTGGATTGTGTGTCCTAATCACGTTGTTGTGGACTGTGTGTCCTAACCACGTTGTGATGAACGTTGTTAAAGGTGAATGTTGTTTTCTATGACCACAAGCCTAGAACTGGTGCATCGGTCTCGGGCGTTGTGATTGAGCATTCGGACTGTGTGTCCTATGCTTCTAAGTTTTCAAGTGATGGGGAAATGATGATTAAGTCGTTAGCTTTGAGCTGCGATAGCGAAAAAGAATGAACACAAAAAAAACCTTTTAAATAAAATATTTTCTCATGTGCATTTCCCCCAGGCAGATGTGCATTTCTTACATATCAGATACAAGGTGGTATCTGGGAGTCTGTCCATGTGACCGGTTCAGTGGCACATGTGACGTTGCTCGTCCTGAGACCTTAAATACATGAGGGTATGGAGGCAACTACCCGGTGGGCTAGAGATTGACCAACTCTAATTCTTCTCCAGTGGAAAACGGTGTTGATATCTCATGGGATTAAGTTAGAGCCTGATGTTGAAGTGCCATTCATATTTTCAAAGGTTGACTGTGCGGGTTTGAGACCCTTTGATATAACACTGTTATGTTATGTATATGCATGATTTAACTGCTTATATGATTATGTGATGTATGTATCATGTATATGGTTGTTGTGTGATGTATCCATTTGTCGGTATCTCACCCTTACAGATATATCAGGTTTCTTCTGGTTTTCTATTGTACCCTGGGTACTTTAGTACAGATGGTGCAGAGGAATCTTCCTAAGTCACTTAGATACTTAGATCTAGTTGTTTGATGAAGTATTTGATTGTGGAATGATCACGTGAGTTTTCCTCAGGAATAACTTTTAGAATGACCAGCTTAGGGTTTGAGACTTAGATTTTTGATAGTATGTATGGGTATGGGTCAGAGAGTCTTTATTTTAAAATGGAATGTTTATGGCTCGGAGAACATCTCTTTTGAATGAAAACCTAAGTTTTTGCTTTTGGTCATGTGTAGCTTATTGATGTAACTACTCCTAGCATATTATTGCCTGGTTGTATTTGGTGTAACTAGAATTCTAGAATGAAAATGTAATTATTTTAGCAGGTGTTATTTTACCTGGGATGTCCGAATTACAGAGGAGACTCTGTCGAAATATTCGTAAAAATACTAGCTTTTATTCAAGTATATCTCTAAATTAAATAGGCTTGCCAGGCTATGATTGTAAGCCTGTGTGCCGATCAAGGCTTTGGTTTGGAGTCGTGACAAATTCTTATACCCAATTTCAGACGCTTATGTACTTATATAAATTATTTTCCGAAAGAAACCAGCAAATTATCCTTTTAATTTTATTTCTGTACATGTTTACAAAGTAATGCCCAAGGGGGGTGTTACACAAAATCTATTAAATGAGAAATACTAACACAATTTAAGACATTAGTAATGAATTAATAGCAACTTACTCTAGTAATGGATCCACCTCATCACACTTCTGAAGCACGTACAATTCAATAGCTATCATTTCACGGGCAGCCAACTTTATGTACCATATTCCCTGCCCGGATGATTAAAAATTGATATTTGAGGACTAGAAGAAGATTCTTCACCAACATCAACATTATGCAGCAATCTTGTTCTCCTTGTCTCTATGTTGTCTGGATAGTAAAAAGAGGCAAAAGTATAAACCTCCTCCACTAGATATACTTCACAAATAGAACCTTCAATCCTAGCCTTGTTCTTTACTTTTAATTTTAACGAACGCAAAAACCTACATATTACAACCCTAAGTTAATGATTATTAACATGTACATACCAATTTTGATATCATAATTGATTGCAGGTACAAAATAAGTTTAATACCTCTCAAATGGGTACATCCAACGATATTGAACCGGACCACCCACTCGTGCTTCGTACGGTAAGTGGATGGAAAGATGTTCCATCGAATCAAATAAGCTCAGAGGGAATATTTGTTCTAGCTTACATAGCAAGACCAGAATGTCCCGCTCCATATCCTTCAGTTGGTCAACCTTCAATGTTGTGGAAGCTAATACTATGAAGAACTGACTCAACTCAACAATCGGCTTCCAAATCTCCAAAGGTAAAGAGGCAAACGCAATGGGAAGCAACTGTTGCAGGAATACATGACAGTCATGGCTTTTCAATACATGCAGTTTTCCCTCCCTAGCATTAACACATCTGGACAGGTTAGAAGTATAACCATCTGGTAACTTAAGTTGTTTAACCCATTCAAGATAGTTACCCGCTAGGGTTTGCTCTGCGCATACTTTGCTGTTGGTTTTTGTAACTTGCCACCCCTGATGTCCACCAATTCTAGATCCCGTCGTCTACAAATTTTTGCTAGATCTAATTGTGCCTTATATGTATCCTTCGTCTTGCCATTGACATCCATCACCGTGTCAAATACATTCATAAACACATTCCACTCAATGTACATGACATCAATGTTATGGCATATCAAATGCATCTTCCAATACGGCAAGCTCCAAAATATACTTTTTTTGGTCCAGTTATGTTCAATACCATATCCAGGTGTCTGGCCACCTCCATACTCATGAATCAATGGGAGCATACTAACCATCTACCAAACCTATTCTTCTGTAAATAGTTGGGGAGGTACGGCTATCTCAACACGACCCTTCTTGAATGCATTTCTATTCCTCCTATAACGATGATCTTGTGGAAGGACCTGGCGGTGACAATCAAAATAAGAATTCTTCTGACTATGGTTGAGCTTGAAACCCTTCGACCTCCCTATGCAACAAGGGCAGCCAAGCCGCCCAGCAGTCATCCATCCCGACAACATCCCATACGCCGAAAAATCATTGATTGCCCACATCAAAGCTACCTTAGGCATGAAATTTTACCTCAATGATACATCGTATATCATTACACCGGAATTCAACAAACGGTTCAACTCCTCAATGAGAGGCTGCAAGTACACATCCATCTTGCTTTTAGGATTCGATGGTCCAGGAATTATGTCCGTCAGAAACATAAACTCCCTCTTCATGCATGATCAGCCGCTGGCTCATCTAGTTTTATGACTAGTATGACCGTGGTTTTGTGCTAATTATATCTCATTTTCACCCAAATTAGACTTGATTGTCGTCAAGCAACATTTTGAGTCTCTAAAGTAGTTTTATGCTAATTTAGTTGATTTAGAGTCAAATAAAGGACTTACTGCTATTTCTTGTTTTCAGTTTAATAAAAAATGCAATTCTGGAGGATTCGCCTCGCGAGACTGAAGACCAGCACGAGCAGCAACAGTCACCCTCTCTGGCTCGCCTCGCGAAACCTGTTTCGCCTCGCGAGCGACCACAGCCCAGAATCTGTATTTATAGTCTGTTTAGGCCAGAACTGAGGGATCTTATCTTATCTTCTTCTTTTCTTTTCATAGGCGGCTACGAAATTAGGTGTAGGTTTATGTTTGTAATGGAGAGCTAGTCCCCTTTGATTAATCTACTGCGATTGGGTTCCATTTACGCTTGAGGTTTTGTAATTTCTGAACTTTATGCTATTCTCTTTCAATACTTGTTTTATATATTTTTGTTTGCTTAATTCAGGAGTGTATAGAATTTGTGTTGATTTGTTTCGATGATGTTATGTTCCTATACTTAATCGTGTTTGCTTAATTCGTGTGTGTTCGTTCATGTTCGCTTAGTTCATGAGTGCTTCACCCCGTTTGCTTAATTCGGGAATAGGAACATATGTCTCGTAGCATTGGTTTCGCTTGTTAATTGATGTTACAATCGAAAAGAGAGTAGAATCCGCTTAGGGCTTGGAATTATATGAACCAATGATAGTGGGAACCCGAGAACAGTAGGTTAATCGCTTTAGCTTATTTGGTAATTGTTTAGTTTACATTGTCTTTCTGCTTTGTTTTCTTTATTCAATTCCAAATCCAAAACCCCCCAAAAACTGACTTTTCTGATAATAACAACCCAAGAGTCCTTGTGAGACGATATCCGAGTTGTCGCTTCCTATACTACATTTTTATAAAACGCTCGCTTTTTGGCGCGTGTGCGACAACGCGACCAATGCACATGCCTGGCGAGAGATTATATGGGGTCAGAATAACCGACCAACAAGAGTAAGCTTTACCGTATTGACAAAAAGGATTGAATCCATCAGTACATAAGCCCAATCTTACATTCCGAGGCTCTTGAGAGAACTTCGGGTACATCCTGTCAAAATGCTTCCAAGCCTCTCCATCTGGCGAATGGCACAAGACACTTGGATCCCTTCGACTGTTGTCGTGCCATCGCATGTGAGGAACGGTGGCCATTGAGTAGTACATCCTTTGCAGCCTAGGGGTAATCGGGAAATACCACATTCTCTTCAAAGGGGTTTTTATTTCAATGCCCCTTCTATCAATTCTGATCTTATACCGGTAAACATGACAAAATCTACAAGCCGTCAGGTCCACGTCTTCGTTACGATACAACATGCATCCATTATGGCAACATTCAATTGTCTCAACCCCCAAGATCAAATTTGACATAGATTTCTTCGCTTGATATAGATTCCTAGGCATACGATTATCGGTCGGCATTGCATCACCCATAAAGCCAACTTAGAGATCGAACTCACCCTCAGTCTCATTGTAGTCGGACTTGATGCTAAGAGCAACCAAGGAAGCCGAAAATTCCAAATAGGTCTGACATCCATCCCACAACGGAGCTTGTGCAACAGCTAACATGTCATAAAATCTCTGTGCATCCGGATTCGGATCCTCCTCTATGTAACGGTACTCAACATGATCATCATCTTGTTGAATTCCTATACCAACGGTGGGCCCAGCATGATCAAAAATCATCTGCTCAAAAGGTACGGATTGCTCCCTCCCCTCACCAGGACCATAATATGCATCTTCCATCACAATCGGGGGGACCAATGGCAAGTTTTCACCATGGTTTAGCCAATAATAATAATTCACCATAAACACCCTCTCCTAGGTAAGTAACATCAGTGACCTCATGAGTTGTATGAAAATGATTGCAATTTGTGCAGGGGAGCAACTATATAGAATCAAGAAGCTTCAAGGATCAAATTTAAAGCAAATCTAAAGCAACTATGTATATTCTTTTGTCAAGACGAAGATGTCACTTTCCACAAAACTAAAGCAACTATGTATAATATTTTTTGAGCTAAAGGTTATTAGGTTGTGTTAGTTATTACATAAATGTTATAATTAAATGTAAAAGCTGAAGAAAAAGAAGGAATCACATGTATTATAAGACTTTTGTTCTGTCTTTTTTTCTTTCTATTTCCTTTCCCTAGCTTCCTACATATTTTGTCCATATATATTTAACTAGTGGCTCATCTTGATCCTAGAGTGATCAGAGTGTGAAACCTAATTGATACATAGTTGTTATCTATTATTAGTATACTTTGTTCCTTGATTTTACCTTTGACTTGTGCACAAGGCACCAAAGCTAAAAAGCAGTGATGGGTATGAAATATTTGGAGAAAATATGATTGAGCTTCGTTTCATAAGTAAAACCACATATTTTGACAAAATCATTCATGCAAAAAGCTATTTTGTGCTTAAAGGTTCTAGATAATAGGTGTGATGTCAAACTATAGAATCAAGCAGTCATTCAAGATTAACAGAAATGAAGACAAAAAGAAAAACAATCATGAAGACAATGAGGGAGAGAGAGACGAACCAGAGATAGGGGAGAGAGAACCAGGGAGAGGGTAGTGCTGGTGGTGGCTCAGATGAGAAGAACGAGCAGAGAGAGAACCAGAGATAGGGGGAGAGAGAACCAGGGAGAGGGAGAACGAACAAAGCAAAGACAGACGTGCACGGTGGGGGTGGCTCGGTGGTGACTCCGGTGCGAAGGTGGCGGTGGCTCGGTGGTGGCTTGGTGGTAGGAGGGACAACAGAGAGGGAGTGTGACGAGTTGTCAGGGAGAGTGAAAATGGGGGGAAAGGGAGGCATGTTTCTAATTTAGGGATGTCAGATTTAGCAACCGAATTAAATCAATCGCTAAAGTTGGCCGCTAATTAATGACCGTTATTCGGTCACTGTGTCAGTCGCAAAAGAACAACAAAAAATAAATTTTAAAAATAAGATATTAGAGACCACATTAGCGACCGATTTTATCGGTCGCTAATTCGGTTGCTAATTCAAAACAAATGACCAATATATATAAATCATGTGTTCCGTCGCCGATTCAGTCACTATAGCGACCAAATAGTTTCAGTCGCTAATTGTCGGTCGCCAATCACCTTAATTCTTGTAGTGATTGTTTTTAACTCTACTACTCTAAGATCTTGGATCTAGGAGTTTGTAAAATTTTAACATCCCTAGTAAAATTGTTTTGTGATGGCCGAACAAACCCTAACCTTGGTGATAGAGGATTTTATTTCAATTCCAAGTCATGATCATTGATTATGTAATCTCTTATCCTTAAGGATCATTAATCCAAGAGTTTGTGAAAATTGGAAATCTCTAGCCTAAGTAATCTATCATGGCCGAAACCTAGCCATAGGAATTAGGTGATTTTATTTGTTTTATGTTGTTAATTTTGTTGCGGATTGTTGAAAGATAAATTGTGTGAATCGTGTATGTGTTTTGCGAAGATCGGACGTTTGACGAAGTTTATTTCGGAAGGAAAAACACTCTGAGGTAAGGAGAGTACCTGAGAGGTTTTTTCGATAGCTATATGCTATTAGTTTGTGGTCTGTATAATTTATTTGGGTGTGTTTATTATTTTACATAGTTAAAATTATCTACTTTTAATTGTTTATCTGTATTTAATTGTTATCGCATTTTAATGCATGTCATAAACTGTGCTATTTGCTATAGTGTTGACATGAAACTATTATTGATGTTGATTGTTGATTGAGAAGCCTGACAGTGGTCGGTGCTCAATTAATTAAGAATATAAAATCGTTAAAAAGTTTTATAAGAAATATCAAATTTTTATTTGGTGGAATATAGTAACATAATATTACTTAATTATTTGATTGATTAAAAAAGGCGGAATAGTTGAAAATACTATTATTTTAATGATTTAACGACGTAAGAGTGATCTGTGAGTCACAGTGAGGGCGTAATTGTGAAAATATTTTAGTACTGCTACTTTTTACGTATGAAATTAAAAAAATATTAGAAAATGTTACTATAAAAATTTAAGCTTCAAAAATAATTTAATTATGGTGTTGAGAAAATTATTTTACTAGAAAAGTCAAATTTTGACTTAAAACGTTTTAAAATGCTAAACGACGGTTAATTCCAAAAACATTTACGGAAAGTTTTTTTTAAAAAAAAAACAGCAATATTTGTTAGAACAGAAAATTAGTCTCAAAACGATATTTTTTCTTTGAACTAAATTTCCAAATAAATATTTTTTTAAGAAAATGAGTTTTTCAGTGATTTGATGATTTTATAAGCGAATTTTCAACGTAAAAGGATTTTCTGTAAATTAGTTTCATACAATGGTTTTATTCCAACAACTTGGATAAATTAAGGAGATTCTATTTTTTATTTGTGTTTCACTGAACGAAAAATGATTTTAGAATTAAAAAACGAACCTAGTGATCGAGACGTCAGGGTTCTAGTGTTCTATGGTATGGACTGTATGTCCTAAAGGTGAAGTTATGGATTATTCTGTCCTATAACAGTTATATAAGTTTTGTGCTTTATAATCTACGAACCTGAGGCTGAATGCATCGGTCGAGGGTTTCGTGATTTGCACATTTGGACTTGCAGTCCTATTGTCGAAATCGAAAGACAAGCTTAAGGTTTAAAAGTTGAGATGGTCGTAAGCCTTTGAGCTTCGACAAGGAAAGAATGAACACAAAGAAAAAATAATGTGAACAAAATGGTTTACATGCATTTTTTTGGCAAACGTGCCTATAGGTATAATCTTGAATTCTTGATGGCAAGATATTCAAGTAGTTGCATCATTATGCCTTGATGGACAATGAAACCATATACTATAAACAGTAACCACCGTGCCTCGTTTTGGCCAGTACAATGGTTAAATTAAATCTGGTATGCCTTATTTGGCAAAGAGAGCTTGATCAACTCATTTATTTGGTGAGGGAATCTCCGAAGATTAAGTTCAAAAGTTTAGATGGTGAATTTTGAAGTGTCATGCATTGTTTTAAAAATGACGATGACTGTCGGGTATGAAACCCTTTGATAAACTATTTGTTTATTTTTGAACATTGATGTTGTTATAACTATATATGTTATGTGTTGTTTTGTGTGTCGCGCATGTAGTTATATTTTTAAAATCCATATATTGGTTCTCACCCTTGGATATACTTGTTCTTCTGGCTTTGCTGTTGTACCTTGGTACACTGGTGCAAATGTTGTAGAAGAGTTTCTTAAGTCACTTGGTGACTTAAGTTCGGATATTTGAAGTGATGTTTGATCATGGGGAATAACCACGAGGTCTTTTTAGTGAGTGTATTGTAGAACAACCAGCTTAGGTTTGTGTTTGAGGATATATGTTTTAAAAAGTTTAGTACGTGTGTCTTGATAATTTTCATACAGTTTATGAAAAAAAAGACTTTTAAGAAAAAGAATTGTATGTTGTGAAATTTTAGTTTATAAACAAAATTAGTATATGTGTGATGTCAAGTATATGATGGATATAATATTGTGTTGTGTGTATCACATTCTTCCGATGGGTTAAGGAGAAAAATTTTTACACCCATATTTTTTGACTTAAAGTAAATCAATTTCCGAAAGCAACCAGCAAATTTTCTTTTTAATTTATTTCCGTAGGTATTCACAAAGTAATGCCCAAGGGGGTGTTACAAAGATCCTCACAGGCATATTGCTCACTTCTTGGAGATATGTGGCATGTTCAAAGCTCCAGGAGTTTCAGATGACGCCTATCGTTTGCGACTATTCCCTTTCTCCCTTCGGGATAGAGAACGCGATTGGTTAGACGTGAATTTGGATCGTGCTAGCATCACCACTTGGGAGCAAATGGTTCAGAAATTTCTCACAAAATACTTTCCTCCTCAGAAAGCGGCACAATTGAAGATAGTCGTCACTTCCTTCAAGCAACATGATGATGAGTCCTACAATGAAGCTTGGGAGAGGTATAATGTGCTTTTAAGGAGATGTCATTCTTCCTACTTTGATTTAAGCTCCAAAGTACAACACGTCTTTAATGGGTTGAAGGGTCGCTATCAGATGAATTGTGATGCCGCTGCTGGCGGTTCTTTTTCTTGCAAATCAGCAAAGGATGCTTGGGCTTTATTAGAGAAGATGTCAAAGAATAATTACAACCACAACATGGTCACTTCTTCTGATGCTTCTGGAATCAGTGTAGCATCTTTAGAGGCTATTCTTGAACATAACACACTGTTGAAGAAGCAATGTGAGGCACTTACTGGAAAGATGAAGGTTAATGAAGTACGAGAAGGTTTGTCTCCAGGGTGTGATTTTCACTTGGAGTAATACTAGTGGTGGTTTAGCCGGGAAACAACAACAACATAATCAGAGGCCTAACAATAGAATCCAATAGCACAATCCTCAGCCAGGCCTCCCTAGGACTAATCAGTTACAAATCACAGATGGTGGGAAGCAACCATGGGAGTTGGCTATTGAGAAGACTAGTGCGGCCATTGAGAAGTTGACAGTGCATACAGACACAGCCATTGACAAGCTGGTAACTCAAACAGGGGCAGCCATTCAGAATCTCAAGACTCAAGTAGCACAGCTTGCAAAGCAGCTGAACGAGCGTCTTCCAGGCTCCTTCCCTGGTAATATTGAGAATAACCCAAAAAACCAGTGCAATGTCGTGTCCACTCGAAGCAGAAAAATGTTGCCAAAGGAGGGTGAAACTAGTTCTCCAGAAGTAGAGCCTCCAGAGCAAGATGGGAGATTGAAATTAGTGGATAAATAATTCCGAAGGAAGAAGTGGGTTGAGCCCCAAGATCTTTCTCCCTTCATGAAGGTACCATATCCAAAGAGATTGAAGAAGCCCTTGCAAGACAAACAATTCAACAAATTCCTTGATGTTTTCCGTAAGCTTCAAATCAACAATCCATTTGCAGAAGCCTTGGAACAAATTCCATCTTATGCTCATTTATGAAGGAGCTTCACTCCAAGAAGCGGAAGATAGTGGATGAGGAAATAGTTGCTTTGACCGACGAAAGTAGTGTAATTCTCCAAAGGAAACTACCTCCAAAGTTGAAGGATCCGGGTTCCTTTAGTATACCATGCACAATTGGGGAGATTACTCTTTGGAAAGCATTATGTGATCTAGGGGCAAGCATAAACTTGATGCCCCTTTCTATGATAAGGAAGCTTGGCATTAAAGTAGCCAAATAGACTAGGATGTCACTCCAACTAGCAGATCGTTCTATCAAATACCCTTATAGGGTGGTGGAGGATTTGTTGGTGAAGGTGGATAAGTTCATCTTTCTGGCGGACTTTGTGGTGCTTGATAAGGATGAAGATGTTGAGATACCTCTCATTTTGGGTAGGCCTTTCTTAGCCACCGGGCGTGCTTTAATAGATGCACAACAAGGAAAGCTCACACTTAGGGTTCAAGTTGAGAATGTAGTATTCAATGTCTTTGAAGCAATAAAGCATCTCGTTGAGAGATCATGTGCTTATAGTGTTGACGTGGTGGAGCCAATAGTGAGATCTATAGCCACACATGAAGCCCATGGTTCTACACTTGAAAAAGTGTTGGTAAAATCCCATGATGAGGATGAACAAGAATACCTTTTGGGAGATGAGGATTATCTTGAGTGCTTAAAGAACATTGAAGCCTTGCCGGATCTCCTAAAAGATGAATGCCAAAAATAAAATCTCAACAAGGAAAGAGTGGAAGAGGATAACAAAACACCGAAATTAAAGCTACTCCCAAATCACTTGAGTTATGCTTTTTTTAGTGAGGGGGGACATCATCTGGTCATCATTAGCAATGCCTTGAAAAAGAATGAAGAAGAAAAGCTCTTGGAATTCTTAGGTAACATAAATCCGTTATTGGGTGAAAGATTTCAGATTTAAAAGGCATAAGTCCTTCTTTATGCATGCACAAAATTTTGATGGAGGATGATTACAAACGGGTGGTTCAACCAAAATGACGATTAAATCCCATCATGAAAGAAGCGGTGCGTAAGGAAGTAATTAAGCTTTTAGATGTCAGAATCATCTATCCAATATCGGATAGACATTGGGTTAGTCCAATTCATGTCGTCCCAAAGAAAGGTGGCACAACCCTAGTGGTCAACGAGAATAATTAAATGATTCCAACAAGGACCGTCACGGGATGGAGAGTTTGTGTGGATAATAGGAAGCTAAATGATGCAACAAGAAAATATCACTTCCCTCTTCCTTTCATTAATCAAATGGTTGAAAGGTTGACCGGATATGAGTACTATTGTTTCTTGTATGGTTACTCCGGTTACAACCAAATTATGATGGATCCTCAAGACCAGGAGAAGACAGCCTTCACATGTCATATGGAGTTTTTTCTTACAGGAGGATGCCCTTTGGATTGTAAAATGCTCCCGCTACTTTTCATAGGTGTATGATCTCCATTTCCTCGGACATGGTGGAGAAATTCATTGAAGTATTCATGGATGACTTCTCGGTCTTTGGGACCTCTTTTGATAATTGCTTGAAGAATTTGGCTTGTGTGCTTAAGAGGTGCCAAGAAACCAACCTTGTGCTCAATTGGGAAAAATACCATTTCATGGTCAAGGAAGGTATAGTTTTGGGGCACAAAATCTCCCAAAGAGGTATTGAGGTTGACAAGGCCAAGATTGAGTTGATTGAGAAGTTACCCCCACCAACCAATGTGAAGGGGGTGAGGAGTTTCTTGGGATATGCCGGTTTCTACCGAAGGTTCATCAAAGACTTCTCTAAAATAGCGAAACCGCTATGTGACCTTCTTATGAAGGACGTATCCTTTGATTTTAATGCTTCTTGTTTAAATTCTTTCAATACTTTGAAAAAGATGCTTGCCACCGCACCCATAATCACTGCACCTATTTGGAATTTACATTTTGAAATCATGTGTGATACAAGTGATTATGCAAGTAAAGTTTTAGATGAGGAACAAGCTAACTATTCCACCACTGAAAAAGAACTCCTTGCAGTGGTTTTTGCTTTAGATAAATTTAGATCTTATGTTGTAGGGTCTAAAATTATTATTTTTACCGATCATACGGCCATAAGACACTTGATGACAAAACAAGAGGCCAAACCTAGATTAATTCGGTGGATTCTTCTTTTACAGGTGATTGATCTTGAGATTAGGGACCGGTAAGGGTCGGAAAATGGTGTGGTGGACCACTTGTCGAGGTTGGTCAATCCCGACACCGAGGCAAAAATGCTAGAGATCAAGGAAGAATTACCTCTACAAGGTTGGACTATGAAACAAAGAAAGAAGTTCTTCTCGGATGCAAAATACTATGTCTGGGAGGACCCTTATCTTTTCAATCAATGTTTGGATGGGATCTTGAGAAGATGCATTCCTCATGACCAAATCGGAAAGGTGTTGTGGCATTGCCATAGCTCGGATTATGGTAGGCACTTTGGGGGAAATAAGACCGCGGAAAAAGTCCTGCAAAGCGGGTTTTGTTGGCCAACACTCTTTATTGATGCACACACTTTTGTTGAAAATTGTGATCGTTGCCAAAGAGTTGGAAACATTTCTAGGCGGCATGAACTTCCTCTTAATTGCATGCTTGAAGTAGAACTATTTGATGTTTGGGGGATAGACTTCATTGGACCATTTCCACCCTCCTTCTCCTATCAATACATTTTGGTAGCGGTAGATTATGTGTCAAGGTGGGTGGAGGCAATTCCAACAACAACGGATGATTGGTGGGTAGTCATGGAATTCTTAAAATGCAACATTTTCACAAGGTTTGGAGTTCCTAGAGTCTTGATTAGTGATGGTGGTTCCCACTTTTGTAACAAACAAATGAACCATCTACTTGAGAGATATGGGATCAAGCATAGAGTAGCAACACCCTACCATCCACAAACCAATGGGCAAGCGGAGATATCCAACCGTGAACTGAAGCGCATTCTTGATAAAACCATCAACTCTTCACAGAAGGATTGGTCAAGAAAGTTGGATGATGCTTTGTGGGCCTATAGGACCGCTTTCAAAACACCAATTGGAATATCTCCTTACAACTTGGGGTTTGGGAAGGCATGTCATTTACCGGTAGAATTAGAACAAAAGTCTTATTGGGCAATCAAGGAACTCAACTATAATTTGAAGAAGGCCGGTGAAAAAAGGCTCCTTGACATGAATGAACTTTTAGAGATCCGTATGCAAGAATATGAGAATGCGAGAATCTACAAAGAGCGGACAAAGGCATGGCATGACAAGCATATATTTCCTAGTAAGTTTGAACCATGGACAATTAGTACTCCTATATAACTCAAGGTTTAGACTCTTCTTGGGAAAACTTAAATCAAGGTGGTCCCGACCCTTCAAGATCTTCTAGGTATTTCCACATGGAGCGGTAGAGTTAGAGGGGATTGAAGGAATCTTCAAAGTAAATGGGCATAGGCTCAAGCACTACCGTGGAGAACAACTTCCAGCCGATAACCAAGTTCTCTTGTTGAATTAGCCCTTAGGGGGCCATTTTCATCAGGCTCGGGACGTTAAACAAGCGCTACTTGGGAGGCAACCCAAGCTAGATATCCGTTTTATGCATTTATAGAGTCTTAAAAATAATAAAAAGAATCTTCATATAGGGTCATTAGTTAGGAAATTACATTAGAAAACATGTAGGACTTAGATGTATTTAGGAATAGAAGGGCAGAATTCTTTTCTGGCTCGCCCAGCAAGCATGAATTCACCTCGCGAGCCAGAGGGATGTCAAATTCCTTGTCTCTGGCTCGCCCCGTTAAACCAGGCCTCGCCTCGTAAGCCTGGAGAATGGGAAAAGCCAGATTTGGCTGGCTCGCTTCGTGAACCACTGTTCGCCTTGCGAATCTTGGCAGCTTGAAGATAGGATAAAAACTCCATATTCTCCCTTGAGACACCTCTTGCCTCGCGAATCTGGAAAAGTGAAAAGGGGATGATTCCCAGATTCGCCTCGTGAATCGAAGTTCGTCCCGCGAATGTGTAATTAGGGTTTTCAATTTGGGATTTTTTTTAATTTTCGCATCGCGAACGGGGGAATTTTATATGCCCCCGCAAGCAGAGATTGAGCCATTTTTTTCAAAATCTTTTCAAATTCTCTCTTCTCTCTCTTGCGCGAGACCTTCAAGTGTTCATCATCATCATCAATTTCTCACTCTTAGACTCTCCTTCACACTCCCTTAAGGTAAGTCTCATTGTTTCAAACTCTTTTTCATTGATTTTGGACAAGAACATCAAAATTTCACCCATTGAATTTCTGTGTTCATGAGGCTTGTTTAAACTGCTTCAATGATGATTCTTGCCTATTTCTAAATATAATGAATGAGTACGATTATTATTGTGCATGAATAATGTGAATAGGTTTGTGTGACTTTTGAATTTCGTTGGACTCGAATGATGATGATGTATGTTGTTCTTGCTATTGAATCTGTGATGAGCTGGACTGTCGTGTTAGATGCTAAGTTTGGGGTTCCTCTAGGTTGTTAGAAACAATACATGACTAGGGGGGTTAATTTTCTAAAAAATTTGAGAACGAATTTGTGTTCTTGACTGTTAACTGGACTGACTTGATGCATGAACTACCTGGGTAATAATTGATTGGTATGGATATCGTGATATAAACTGTATTGGGAATTTTCTGGTTTTCAGGTTATGCCCCCCACCCCCCAAAAGAATGCTGAAAAGAAGACTATTAAGAGCAAGAAGCATGCTTCTGCCCTTGAGGACGACGTAGAGTTGCCCTCGGGACCTGGCTCTTCTTTTGGGGCTAACTCCTCTGCTCCAAGTTTCCGATCTCCTCAGCATGATAAGCATTGGGAACTGGTGACAAAGAAGGAGGTCGTCATGGAAAGGAGCATGGACTTAGTGGGCAACATCTATGCCTCGGTCTCGGGGCAGATTCATACACGAGGTTGGGACGTGTTGGCTGATCTTCCTCGCCGGTTTGATCTCAAACTGGTGCATGAATTTTATGACAACGGCCTCAAAGTTGATATCACTAATCCGAGCTGCATCTCCCAGGTTAGGGGCATTCCCATTAATTTCACTCCAGAGAGGACATTAATTCCTGTCCGGGGATCCCTATCACCTGGGAGGATAGGAGTGAGTATGACCTGCTATCGGCAGTTCAGGGGATAGGGAGAGAGATTTTCGAGACCTGTTTCATCCTAGGGGCTGTATGGGAGGTTGGCACATCGGGGAACTTGCTGAGATTGAGGAGGCAGGATCTAACCCCGATAGCTCGGGTCTAGTCGGCGTTCATACACGCCAATATTAGAGTGATCTCTCACAAGTCCGCTGTCACCGTCGCCCAGGCCCACCTCTTGTATGGCATTCTGAAGGAGAAGAGCATTAATGTGGGGTCGATCATTGCGATGAATATTCAGCAGAAGGCCAACTCTAGGTCTATGAAGGAGTGCCTGGGGCACGGGTTTCTGATCACTGGGCTGATCCGCAGGGCGGGCGTACCGGTATCTAACATGGTGGAGAAGATTCCCCATTAGCCGATCGACAGAGATTGCATACACCGCTTCTGCTTTATAGAGCCCGCACCACCCCAGAGGCCAGCAGCACAGTCCCCCTCAGAGGCCATGGTCATCTGATATGGCTCTGCTCTTGCAGAACCAGCAGGCTATGAGGAGGGATCAGGCTGTGCTGCAAGATTTTTTCAGAGAGGTATTTTTAGCCCAGCAGGAGGGCCGGGTATCCCTTTTCCATTCCGAGGAGGATTTGGCACCTCGGCTTGGGTGGCAGGACTATCCTGGGGACCAGGATGCTATGCCACAGGGGGGTGCCCGAGGTACCAGTTGAGGATCAGGTAGCAGCAGCTCAGCAGGGTGACCTGGTGGACGATATTGATTTCGATCTGTGATTCGGCCCCATCATTACCAGTTCCCATTACCTATTCCCCGGTTTTTAGGAGTTCTAGCTTTTTTTTTATTTGATATGGTTTTACATTGATAGCTTGCTAGAAACTCAGTTTTTTTTATATTATTTTGATTTTTGATGCACACATTTTGATGACTATATATATATATATATATATATATATATATATATATATATATATATATATATATATATATATATTGATGGTGCATGTTGTTCATTTTAATTTTATTTTTCTTTAATTTTGATTATAATATTGACAAATGTTTGAATTGTGAATAAGTAGATGATTGACTTGAGTCACTTGCGCAATGTGAGAATGCTAGTTGATGAAAAGGATATCACTCTGAACCACCCCGAGTATGAATATGATGGTGCATGTTGATGGTGCATGTTGTTGCATGTTGTTCGTTTTAATTTTATTTTTCTTTAATTTTGATTATAATATTGACAAATGTTTTAATTGTGAATAAGTAGATGATTGACTTGAGTCACTTGCGCAATGTGAGAATGCCAGTTGATGAAAAGGATATCACTCCGAACCACCCCGAGTATGAATATGTCAAACTTTGCATTCAAGAGAAACAAATCCCCTTCCCCGACCTAGAAAGGTTAACAAAAGAACAAGAGATTGAGGATGATCCGTTTTACTTGAGATTTGATAGGGGTGTGTGTAACACCCTGTTTTTCGTAAGTGCTTTTCTTTAAAGCTTGTTTGGTTGTTTAAGTTGGTTTTGTTAAGTTAAGTTGTTGGCTAAGGGCTAGGTGAGATTTTAGCTTAAAAAGTCCCTTTCTGATAGATGATCACGCCCGTGCTTAAAGCCAAAAGTGTGTTTCTGATTTTAAGTTGAGCCCCCCCGTGTTCAACAGTGAGCACGCCCGTGCTCAATGTGTGGACCACGTCTCGCTGACGTTAAGTCTAGCACGACCATGCTTAGTGGGGAGCACGCCCGTGCTCAGTGGTGGCAGCCTATAAATAGGCACAATAACCGAGGGTTTCTGTTTGAACCCCTCTCTTAAACCCTAGCAGCCACCCTACACGAATTTCTTCCATTTTCTCTCTAAAACCATTGCTTGTTGGTGATTGGAGGTTCTTTTGGGAAGCTTGGTTAGTGTTGGTTCATCCTAGTGAGGTAAGTGTTATCCCTTTGTAAGTTTCCTCTTCTTAGTTTGAATTGGAAACTAATCGTTATGTGTTCTGTTAATCCATGGCTCGTCACTGGAGCGAGCCGCTTGAGGTTTCAGGACCAGTTCATTGTTGGCTTTGCAGTTAAGGCTACCTTCAATCCAGGTATGGGGAGTAGGATAGTATAATCTCTAGGCAGGGGGTAGTGTAAGATGAGGGGTTCCCATGACCCCATTGAGTTGTTGTATGATGAATGCCATGTCTCTAAGATGCTTATTATATTTATTGATGCCATGATAAGTTATTTGTATGTTATTGGCTATATTAATATGTTGAATATGTCTGTGATGAGTTTGTTATGTTTATGTCATGGTTATGATGTTGTACTTATCGTGTTGATTGAGTTGGTTGATAACATGCCATGATATTTTGGTTGAAGTTGTTGTTATTGAGACTATTTTGGTTGATTTATGTTGGTTGAGTTAATATGTTAATAAGGCCCTAATTAATTAATTCAGGACTCCTAATTAACATTGTAATTAGGGAATAATTACCCAAGAATGTTGATTAATTATAGACTGTTGGTAAAGTGTGAGTTCCATGATAACTGGTTTAGTGTAAAACCTTAGGCTTGATTTACGAGTGTTATGGGGTTTTTAATCCCAAGTTTAGGCTCTGTTCTGCCCAGAACAGCATGGCTGGCTCCAGGAGAAAGACCGTGCTTAATAGGAAGCATGCCCATGCATCCCTTGTTAATTCTGGGAGGCCGTACATAACAAGAAGCACGACCATGCTTCATTTATGAGGCAGCTAGGCCATGCAAGGGACAAGCATGCCCGTGCTTCCCCTCCTAGAAGAAACTGAATTAAAGGCAATTAAGGGTTTTGACCCCACTTATCCCTAATAGTGCTTTGATAATATAATAACTGAATAGTGGAACTTAGATAACTTGGCTAATAATCAATTAAGATAATTACAATGATAATCGGTTAAGTCGGTGCCTAATGGGTCACCGCAAGTTGTTGGGCTTTGGTGCTGTTTGGCCAAAGTGGCCTCGATGCTTTATAGTCGAGGTGTTGTTATGTTAGACCTTGGTGCTTTTCGGTCAAGGGGGCCTTGACCCCACGGTTTGGTTCTAAGGTGTCGATGTTGATGTTGGTGATAAATCTTGGGTGCTTTTAGGCCTAAGCAAAGGAGGTGGTTGCCTTTTGTGTTGTTGTGCCATTTCCATAGAGTATTGGAGTTAATATTGAGGGGGATGGTCAACATAGGGGAGGTCGTCCTAGTTATGATGATCTAGCCCAAGTCTCGGGTGGTTCACCCATGGTTTGGTGAACCATGCGCCCCCGAGGTGGCATATCTAGTTATGATATGTCGGCTATCCAAGGGGTTCCTCCATGGTTTGGGGAACTGCCGGTGTTGGTGCTTTATGGCCAATACGGATATGTAACTCCGAATTTGACTTCCTGAGTTAGTTGGATCCACATGCATTGATGGAGTAGCAGAGTAGGGTTGCATTGCACCGCATAGCATATGTTGAATGATTAACATGCTGATATGATATTATATGATGATGTATATATGGTATGTTGTTATACTGCTATGTCATGATGTATGATCATCTTGCTTCCTATTCATATGCCGTTGTGACTATATGTTTTCTTACTCCCCTCTTCTGTTTGTCTTGTTTGGCCTGATTGGCTTTTTGCAGAGGTCAGTGAGCAGCTTGTTGAGGAGTGACTCCGAGGAGCCACGACTTAGTTGGATGTTTAGCTTTATCAGTTTTAGTTGTTTAGTTTAGTGGTTTGTATTCCGTTGATTTATTCCGGAACCTTTTTACACCAGTTCTGAATGTGACATCGGGGTTGGGTGATATGTTATTGCGTTATGTTATCTTTTTATTTTTCCCCAAAACTTATATGTTTTATTCCGCGTTTGATGAACTTGGTCATGTGAACCTTTCTACCCATGGACCTTTCATTTGTTAGTTCAATGTTTATGCATGATTATATTTCTTTATCTTTGTATGTTTAAATGTCTTATATAACATGCATGGTAGAGGGTGTCACAGTGTGAACGACTATGTTCAGAGGTAAATTGATCGTGAGGTCGAGGAAAGCCATCAAGACTATCTAGTGAACATATCTACCGAGCACGCATTATATGAAAAAGTCAAGAAAGCGGTAGAGAACAACCGAATCCCATTCCCGCAAGTAGAATTTTTTAGCAAAGAAGAAGAAGATAAATGGAATCCGGTATGGTTGCTCACATTCAAGGGGGTAAATGATTGTGCATGGGTGGAAATGGAAGCAATTAGGCAAGCCAAGGAAGGAATTCCAAAAGGAAAAGCTCCTAGAGAAGAAAGTACCTTTGAGAGCCCAGAAATTGTTTGGGATAAGTACTTGGATGAAACCGATCCTAGACACTTGGTGAAAAAGGGCAGAAGAAAGACAGAAGAAGCAGAAAATTCTAATGAGAGTTCGGGGTCAGCTTGGACCCCTTGAGATAACATTTATTTAACCCTTCTCTTTTCTCTTTTCTCTTTTCCTTTTAATTTCTACCACTTCTCTCCCCTCTCCCTATCTTGAATATCTTTGTCTGCATGTGACTAATTGAGCCTTAAAGCCTATTGTTCTTAATAACCTTACAATACAAGCCATAAATTCGGAAAAACCATGTTAACCTAATCCTTAGGATTTAGGGGAGCATGGAAACTTAGCAATGTAAGTGTTGTTTGGAAACTAAGCTTGGGGTGGCTACAAGGGTTTATTATTTTGTTTTGGTTAAGAATAAAAAGGTTCAATCCAAAGGAAAATGTGAAAAAGAAAAAGAAGAAAAACACAAGAATGCCAAAAGGGAAAAGTAAAAAGGGTGTCAAAGGAAATAGGTTGTAGCCACCCAAGTATGAAAAAGAAAAATGGAAAAATTAATTAGAGTGAAAAGAAAAAAAAGTAAAAAGTTTCATGCTCTCCTAATTCCTAGGGACTTAGCCTAGTACCTTTGTATATCCTACCTTTAGCCAGGCCTCATTACAACCTTTGAAAGACCTTTTGATGATGCATGCATGTTTTCGTGGGAACTTTCTTTTAGATGAAAATTAAATTCATGGAAAGTGCCCTTTAAATGTTAAATTGAGTGAAATTGATAGCCTAGACAAATTGAGCGAATGAGTGAATTACTAAATGCCCTTTTTGAGGAAGGCAATTGTTTAAAATTGGTGCTCTCCCTTTTGTGTGTATGTTGCATCCCTTGCTTAGAGTAAAGATTGACTTTCATGATGAAATGCTCTTTTTGATCAAAAGTAGATGCATGTGGGGGTGACCATAATGAATAATGGGAGGGGATATCAAGTTGAAAAATAAATTTTAAACAAATGCATGAAGATCGGTTAAATTTGATTGAATCATGAATCTTACCTTGTCTTGAGTCTTTTTTATTTTAGTTTGCTTGGGGATGGGCAAATTTTAAGTTTGGGGTATTTTGATAAGCCTCTAGCTTATCTAGTTTTATGGCTAGAAAGGTTAAGGTTTTTATGCTAATTGAACGATTTAACCTCGCTAATCACCCAAACTTGGCTTCTTTTGTTCCTAAGCAACTGTTTTAGTCTTTTAGAGAGTGTTTAGGAATTTTTGGTCTTCGAGTCAATAAAGCATTAAAATGCTAATATTATATTTCAGGTTAAAAGTGAAGCTCAACAAAGCTAGGAAAATTGAAGAAAACAAGCATAAAGGCAAAAAGGCAGATCCGCCTCGCAAATGGGTGCTCACCTTGCGAGCCAGAGGAGTAGATTAAGTAGGAGTAGCCAGCCATTCAGTCTCGCAAAAGTCACGCCCCGCGAGCTTTGTTTCGCCTCTCGAAGAATCTAAATTTGAACTGGCGCCAACTTAAGGATCGCCTAGCGAGCCCCTTCTCGCCCCGAGAGCGCGTGCAGATCCCAAACGTTATAAATAGCTTGTTTTAGGTCAGAAATTGGTAGTTTTGGATTTTGGTTGCAATCCTAGTTTTCTTAGAGCTATGTAGTGAGTTGTATTTCAGTTTCTTTAAGGATGAATCCTATCAATTCTTTGATTGATGTTTTCGTCTCCATGAGGAACTAATCCTCTATTCTAGGGGAACGATGAAGCCACCTTAGATGGCATAACGAATTGCATTGTGATGTATTCTTTTCCTTAACTCAATTCTTATTTCTTAATTCTGCGTTTGTCGTGTTAATTAATTGGGCCTTTGATTAACATGTCAGTGTGATGAGACTTGATAGGTAATTCGCGCTTATGACTTGAATTAGGAACACCAATTGAATATTGCATTGGTAGTGGGTATGAGATTGGTGCAACCACATAGGGAAGAAGAACTTACTATAATAAACTGTAGGTTATGAGACTTGGTAGGTAATTAATTTACAGTTTAGATACGTCCTTTAGAGCATTAGTAGTGTCTTTAGGAGAATTTGGGGGTTCCGGTTGACAATGAAATTGAACATAGGAAACAGAACATCATCACTTGGGTAGCTTGCATGATTGGGTAGGCAGATTCGTGACCATATAAGCTTTAATCATCTATTTGAACCTCGTTGTTACTATTAGCAATTTTGGATAATTGTTTTAGATAAATTCTTGTTACTTGATCTTTCTCTCTCTTCTCAACTTACTGTTATTACTTGGTCAAGCGAATTGAACTTCTTTTTAAAGATTTGTTTAAATTGGTCTCCCAATCCTTGTGTTCGACCTCGATATTTCTTACGGTGTTTTTATTACTTGCAACGAACCGGTACACTTGATGGATTCGCAACAACCTTCATATGGTTTATAAGAAAATACTTTTAAGAAAAAAACTTAAACGTTGTGGAAGGTTTGATTATAAATAAAATCGGTGTATGTGTGTTGACAAGTATGATGTAGTCTTACTTTTATGATGTGTGCATCACTTTTTTCCGAAGTATCAAGAAGAAAAAAAAATTTACACCCAAGTTTTTCTGACTTAAAGTAAATACATTTCCGAAAGCAACCAACAAATTTCTTTTCAATTTATTTCCGCACGTGTTCACGAGGTAATGCCCAAGGGGGTGTTACAAGTGGTATCAGAGCTGGTCCAGCCTTTCGGGAAACTTGGGGAATAGGTCTGTTAATGTTTTATTGTGTGATCTCTGGTTGGACCTTGTTTGAATTGTTTCCTTGTCAAAACAATGTTTGTTGACACACAAGTATGTGTGTTTTGGTGAGTTCGGATTTGGTCCAGACCTTGTGAGAACCATGGATAGTAGATGGTACGTTGATTGGATTACTTCTTGGAAGTAATGTGTTTTAACACGTAAGTACACGTTTCAGTTTCTAGTTACAGACTGACTGATTCTGTTTTGTAGGTCAGTTATGGAACCAAAAGTTGGATGTGGACGTGGAAGGGGCTGTAGAGGTGGTCGTGTTGACGACCATGGTAATGTAGGAAAGAATGATTATGCTGGTGGTGGGATGGATCCAACAACATAGGTCATGGAAAATATTGCAGCTGCTATCACACTACAGACAGCTGCTATGGCTGCCAAGAATCAACAAGAGAAAAATAGAGCTGAGCAAGCTGCTGAGGGCAAAGGTTTAACTGCTTTTCGACGTCAAGATCTGCCACAGTTTCATGGAGATTCTGATCCTAAGGAGGCTGATCTATGGATACAAGAGTTGGAGAAGATTTTTGAGCTTATCCATAGCCCCGAAGGAGTAAAAGTTGTATATGCTACCTTCCTGCTTTTAGGGGATGCAGAGTACTAGTGGAAGGGTACTAAACAAATGCTAGAAGTGAACCACCAAGAAATTACTTGGAATGTTTTCTGAAACACCTTTCTAGGCAAGTATTTTTCTCAAAGTGTCAGAATTAAGAAGGAACAAGAGTTTCTTCGTTTACAGCAGAGAAAATTATCTGTTGGGGAATATGCGGCGAAGTTTTAATCACTCGGCAATTGTTTCCATTTCTTCCAAGCTCAATTGAATGAGGGTTGGAAATGCGAGAGGTTTGAAGGAGGTTTATGATATGAGATCAAGGGGTCTGTGTTACCGCTTGAAATCCGCAATTTTCAAGCTGTAGTCGAAAAGTGTCGAAAAGTGGAGCAGATGCTTGATCAGCCTCTGGCTAACTAGTTTTATAACTAGTAAGATCATGGTTTTTGTGCTAATTATCCGAGTTTCAATCTCATTTTAGCCCAGATTTGGATTTGACTATCCTCAAGCAACATTTTGAGTTTCTTAAGTAGTTTAGGACATTTTAGTTAGTTTTTGAGTCAAATAAAGCATTCATTGATATCTCATGTTTTCAAGTTAAAAGAGGGAAGCACTTATAGCCAAGGGGATGAAGGAAACAATAGAAAATGCAATTCTGGAAGTTTCGCCTCGCGAGCCTGAGGACCAGCCTGAACAGCAACATTCACCCTTTCTGTCCCGCCCCGCGAATCATCATCTCGCCTCGCGAGCCTGAAGTCCTGAATGTGCCAGAGAATGCCACCCTTTCGGTCTCGCCTCGCGAATCACTGTCTCGCCTCGCGAGAACCCAATTTTGAACTTGCTCCACTTTAATAATCGCCTCGCGAGAGGCTACTCGCCTCGCGAACGAGCGCAGATTCTGCAGGATATAAATTGTTGTTTTAGGGCAGAAACGGGAACTTCTTCTTATCTTTTTCATACTGACGGCTGCGAATTAGGTTTAGTGTTACGTTTGTAATGGAGAACTAATCTCCTTGGATTGATCTGCTGTAATCGGTTTCCATTGCCGCTTGAGGTTCTGTAATTCCCAAACTTATTGCTATTCTCTTTCAATATTGTTCTATATGTTTTGTTTGCTTAATTCAGGATTTTATAGAATATGTATTGATTTGTTTCGATGATTTTGTGTTCCTATACTTAATCGCGTTTGCTTAATTCGCGTGTGTTCAATCGTGTTTGCTTAATTCACGAGCGCTTCACCCCGTTTGCTTAATTCGGGAATTAGGAACATACATCTCGTAGTGCCAATTTCGCTTGTTAATTGTTGCTACAATCGAAAAGGGATTAGAATCCGCTCAGGGCTTGAAACTTATATGAACCGATGATAGTTGGGAAACTGAGAACAGTAGATTAATCATTTTTAGCTTATTGATAATCACTTTTGTTTGCATTGTTTTTCTTAATTGAATTGTTCAACTTCAAACCCCCCAAAACTGATTTTTCTGATAATAACAATCCAAGAGTTCTTGTGAGACGATACTCGAGTTGTCGCTCCCTAGCTACATATTTTTCCAATCACTCGCTTTTTGACCCGTGTGCGACAGCGTGTCAAAATTGACGTCGTTGCCGGGGACTCTTGTTGTTATTAACAGAAAATAAAAAATAAAATAAAATAAAATAAAATAAAATAAAATAATAAAAAAATAATTAAAAAAAATGCATTGCTGAATTGGTTATGGCCACTAGGTCTGGTTGTGAACCTTAGTATGGATAATTATATGCAAAATTATATGCCTAATGTTTATTATGAGCCATCATGCATATATTATCCTGGATTCACTGGTGGTTATGAGTTTAGTAGTGGTTTTGGCATGGTTGGAGTGAATCACTATTCTGGCCAACATGGTGGAGCACACGGCAGCTTGCATGAGTTAGCCTCCTTGGTGCATCAATTGACAATGAGCCAGCAGCAGTATCAGCCTGACCCCACACCAGTCCAACCTAGTCTGGAGGAATTGGTGCAACAAATGGCAGAAGACACTCTTGAGTTCCAACGGAGGACAAAGGCAAGTCTTCAGGATTTGGCCACCCAAATTGGTCACATTGGCTCCGCCTTGACTGCACTTCAATCACAACGTCTCCTTGAAGAGCAGTCGGATTTGCAAATAGATATCCTTGGCAATAATTCCCCTGAGCACTCGGTTTCTCAAATAGAGTTGCCTTCTGACATTGTTGATGACACTTATTGTGATTTGATTGCAGCTACTAATTTTCCATCCTTTTCTGGTTTTGATGATATTTACTCATGTGCTGATTGTGCTAACACTGGCCCTTGTGCTGTTTGTGCTGAGATTGATGCTGCCCTGCAGGGTGACAGTGTAATTGAAGCTGTTTCTTCAGCTGATATTCTTGACAGCACAGCTGCCCCAAACATGCCATCTATTGAAGTAGCACAAGTGATCCTCTCCACTTGTTTGCCACCACTCATTGTGGAACAACCAGCAATGGAGTTCAAGCCTCTTCCTGAGAGACTGGATTTTGCATCCTTGAATATGAAGGCACTATGGCCAGTCCAAGAGGATGAACCCCATTTTTATTGGAAATACTTTGTTGACCAGGAGGTCATCGTTGACCCATGAGGGAGTGAGAAGTCCGCCGCACTTGGAGAGGTCACCATGATTGTCAAGCGCTCACTCTCACACTTATACTGCATGCCATGGGATCCGGGAGGATCATATGCACCTTGAGCATTCCTTGGCCGCTATATCACAGACAGTGGGATCCCGGTGGAACTGCCTCCATGAGTTTTTCTAACCCTTCTTATTTTTAATTATCTTCGTTTTGTTTTTGTTTTGTTTTCCTTGTTTGTGTTGCTTTGAGTCATATGTATGAGTCTTGTGTCGGTGAGCTTGTTGGATTTTAATCAAATTTTGCATAGATGGATTGCATGATACATGATTGACTGCTGATGATTCCCCCCTAGGTTTTGGAAAATTGAAAATTGATCCCCATGTGAAAAATTGAAAATTGAACTTTGAGATATTCTATTGTGATTGCATGATTTATGATAAGTTTGGGGTGAAGGGATGCACACACTGAGGATTGAATATCGGTCAAACAATTGGCGAAAAATGTCCAGGTGAGGATTTGAGCCTCCAACATGTTTTTAATCATGTGAATCACTTTTAAGTTGCACTTTCCCGAATTTGCTTGAATCTCTTCATGGTTTGCATGCTTATGTGGTTGCATCAAATGATTTAGGAAATTTTCTTTGAATTAACTACTTGGCCTAAAAGAACCATCCCTAATGCATGTTCCCTAGTTAGCCACATTGAGCCTAATAAGCCTATTGTTTCTTGATGACCTTATGCTATAAGCCGAAAATCTGGAAAAACCATGTTAACCCAATCTTAGGAGAGCATGGAAGCTTAGCAAAGAGAAGGGTTGAAATAAACTATGTTTGGGGTGGCTACAAGGTTTGATATGTCATTCTGGGTTGAGAAAAAGAAAAATAAAGGTTGAAGCCAAGGGCAAAAAGAAAAACAAAAAAAAGAAGAAGAAAAGAACAAAATGTCAAAAAAAAGGGTATTAGAAGAAAAAGGTTGTGGTCACCCAAAGCAAAAAGAAAAATGGAAAAAGGAACTTGAGTGGGAATTCAATATGTCAAAATTCTCATGGTCTCTTAGTTCCTAGGGACTTAAGCCTAGTACCTTTGAATATCCTACCTTTAGCCAGGCCCCATTACAACCTTTAAAAGACCTTCTGATGTTGCATGCATGTTTTCGTGGGAACTTAGTTTGAGATGAAAATCAAATTCACGGGAAGTGCTCTTGGAATGTGAAACTGAGTGAAAAGTTGATTGCCTAGACAAATTGAGTGAAATTGAGTGAAATATTAAAAGCCCTTGTGAGGAAGGCAATTGTTTGAAATTGGCGATCTCCCTTTTGTGTGTAACTTGGATCCTCAACTTAGATTAATGATTGCATGAATGATGAAATTCTCAATTGTTTAAAGTAAATGAATGTGGGGATTACTTTGTTGCAAAGGGGGGAGACATTAAAATTGTTTTGTTAGAATTGCATGAAATTTGTGCGGAATTGATTGATTCCTTCAAGCTTGCAAAGTTTGAGTCTTTTTGAGTTTTAGTTTGCTTGGGGACAAGCAAAGTTTAAGTTTGGGGTATTTTGATCAGCCTCTGGCTAACTAGTTTTATAACTAGTAAGATCATGGTTTTTGTGCTAATTATCCGAGTTTCAATCTCGTTTTAGCCCAGATTTGGATTTGGCTGTCCTCAAGCAACATTTTGGGTTTCTTAAGTAGTTTAGGACATTTTAGTTAGTTTTTGAGTCAAATAAAGCATTCACTGCTATCTCATGTTTTCAGGTTAAAAGAGGGAAGAACTTAGAGCCAAGGGGATGAAGGAAACAATGGAAAATGCATTTCTGGAAGTTTCGCCTTGCGAGAAGCTACTCGCCTCGCGAGCCTGAGGACCAGCCTAAATAGCAACAGTCACCCTTTCTGTCTCGCCTCGCGAATCATCATCTCGCCTCGCGAGCCTGAAGGCCTGACTGTGCCAAAGAATTCCACCCTTTCGGTCTCGCCTCGCGAATCACTGTCTCGCCTCACGAGAACCCAATTTTGAACTCGCGCCACTTTAATAGTCGCCTCACGAGCGGGCGCAGCTTCTGAAGGATATAAATTGCTGTCTTAGGGCAGAAACGGGAACTTCTTATCTTTTTCATACTGACGGCTGCGAATTAGGTTTAGTGTTTTGTGTTATGTTTGTAATGGAGAACTAATCTCCTTGGATTGATCTGCTGTAATCGGTTTCCATTGCCGCTTGAGGTTCTGTAATTCCCAAACTTATTGCTATTCTCTTTCAATATTGTTCTATATGTTCTGTTTGCTTAATTCAGGATTGTATAGAATATGTATTGATTTGTTTTGATGATTTTGTGTTCCTATACTTAATCGTGTTTGCTTAATTCACGTGTGTTCAATCGTGTTTGCTTAATTCACGAGCGCTTCACCCCGTTTGCTTAATTTGGGAATTAGGAACATACATCTCGTAGTGCCAATTTCGCTTGTTAATTGTTGCTACAATCGAAAAGGGAATAGAATCCGCTCAGGGCTTGGAACTTATATGAACCGATGATAGTTGGGAAACCGAGAATAGTAGATTAATCGTTTTTAGCTTATTGATAATCACTTTTGGTTGCATTGTTTTTCTTAATTGAATTGTTCAACTTCAAACCCCCCAAAACTGATTTTTCTGATAATAGCAATCCAAGAGTCCTTGTGAGACGATACTCGAGTTGTCGCTCCCTAGCTACATATTTTTCCAATCACTCGCTTTTTTACCCGTGTGCGACAGCGTGTCAATGCTGAAAGGGGGCGATAACCTGAGTAATGTCGGAGGACCATCTCGATTCAGAAATCAATTTTAGAACTATAAAGGGGAGCAAGCTCAGAGGAAGCCATATTTCAGACCTCCAGGAAATAATTAGAACCGATAATCTTATCGTCCCGTCGCTTCTGCATATGGTAGTGGAAGCCAAAACAATCAAAATCAAGTTTCAGCTCAACGATACCGTAAATGTGGACAGTCAAATCACATTACAGAAGATTGTAGGCTGAAGGGTACACTATGTTTTAAATGTGGACAAATTGGGCACATGGTCAGAGAGTATCTGTAATATTCCTCCCCAAGGGTATTTTAGCTTTTTCATTTTACTTTTTCCATGGGTGTGTTTGGAACCTTTTATATTTCTTAAATGTGAAATTTTGTGGTTGATTGATTTAATGAAGTTAATTATTGTGAATTGAAATGGAATGGAAATAATTTATTTCCTCTCTTTCTCTCTTTCATTATCGTACATACACCCACTTATTTTAAACCAACACATATCCACCTCTATCCTAAAATTTCCTAAGTAACCAATACTTGTCAAGGACTTCCAACCCCATTGGCTAGTCAAAAACCCTCCATTTCACCCTCTTATTATTCGGCCAGAGCAAGGTAAAGGGGAGCTGAGTAGTTCATTTTCATTTACTCCCTCAACATAAACAACTTTTGGTCCCTCCTTTCCTCCCTCTCAAATTCGGTCAGACCTCAATGGCTAGGCTTTCCCACACTTCTTCCTCATTCATCAATTGAAGACACAAGGCAGCCATCTTACTTCCACCCATCCTCTCCATTTTCGACCAGAAACTTGTGGTAGAGGGCTGGATATTTTCCTTCTTTACACTCCATCTAGAAACAACCCATTCATCACCAATTCTTTCTAACTATTTTTCCTTCCATTTGCAACTCATAAAAACCCTAAATCAAACAAGAAGGACAACATGCAAGACCTCTAGTTTCCTTCAAATAAAATTTCGAAAACTGAAGAACAAGTCAGATTAGGAAGCACAGGGAGATCAACACTCACCACCTTCAATTCGCTACTTGGTTATGTGAGTTCTTGTTGTTTGTAACATTGGGTAACCATAAATCCCAATTATTTGTTAGATTGTTGAAATTGCTTTGGTAGAATGTTTGTTCTGAACTGATATATGCTTTGTAACAATGGGGTTTTCTTTTCATGTTGATTAGGGGTGGTTTTGGATGAAAATTTTTGTTAGGGGCTGTCAAATCCTTCAAACCCGTAATGTACCCCTGTTAGTGTTTCATCCATAACTTCCTATACAGGGATTATTTCGAAGTAATTTTTGTACCATTAGAAAGTACACTCATTTTACTTAGAAATGGGCACTGGAATGGTTCAATTTCATTAAGTATAAAAGGTGAAAAATGACATGCAAGTTACTGTTAGTACTGAAAACTCTGGACTGATACTGTTGTAGTATTTAAATGGTAGTAAATTGTACAAATATTGGATTGCGTTAAATCCTATTTTAATAGAAAATAGACTTATTTTGTTAAACTTTAGGCTCTGAAAGTTCTAATTTTGATGAATTTTTTGTGGAGAAAACCCAGTTCCAAGTTGATGCAAATTTTGTTTACATAACTGTGAGCATATGGGTATTTGAATTGTGTGGAATACATTACTATGTGTTTTAATTCTATCCAACCATGAATAATATGTATATGTGCAATTGGTATGGTGCTCTTTGTGGCTGTATGATCTACCTTAGCGGTTGTTGCATGGTGATTTGGTTGGTATAAATTGCAATATGAAGGTGTGACATTTCCTTTTGTGTTATGTCTCCACTCTTTGCATTTTTATGCATGTTTAATGAAGTTATCATCTTGGTATGGTTGATGAATACTTAATGCATTTGACTTCCATTAGAGAAGAGTATGAGAAAATGAATCATAGTGATAAGCCTCTGGCTTATCTAGTTTTATGACTAGATGAACTAGGGTTTACGTGCCAATTTATTCGAGTTTACTCTCGTTTTCGCCCAAATTTGCCTTGTTTTGTTCCTAAGTTGGACTTTGACTCGTTTTGCGTCTTTTGTGTAGTTTTTAGGTTATTTTGGAGAGAATTACGCTTGTGGTTGCTTGTGTTGTTTTCAGGTCCATAAGTGAGGCTCTAAGAATTAAGGAAAGTCAACAAATAGTGGAGATTGCCATTGCAGGGATTCTCGCCCGCGAGAGGAGGCTCGCCCCGCGATAGTTTGAAGATCTGGGAAGACAGAGACCATCACGGCCTAGCCGTGATTGATATCACGGGCCGTGACAGGAAGGTTCGCGTCGCGAGACGTTCTTCGCGTCGCGAGTGTGTGAACTCCAGAAAAGTACCAGAATCAGAGACCATCACGGCCTAGCCGTGATGTATATCACGGCCGTGACCTAAAAGCCATACAAGTCAGAGACCATCACGGCCTAGCCGTGATGTATATCACGGCCGTGACCTAAAATCCACACGAGGCAGAGAACATCACGGCCTGGCCGTGATTGACATCACGGGCCGTGACAAGAAGACTCGCGTCGCGAGACATCCTTCGCGTCGCGAACGTTCAAATCCCAGAAGTGCGCCAGAAGCAGAAGCCGTCACGGCCTGGCCGTGATGACCATCACGGCCGTGACGCGTGGCCTCCTTATAAATAGAGCAGAACAGAACAGAATGGAGGACCTTTTTGGATCAGAATTTGCAGAGATCTTTTGTAACCCTTATTCTGGGATTTCTTCTTCTCTTCTTTTCTCTTAATTCATAGGCTTAGGATGAATTCCGATTGTACGTGCGTTGTTGTTACGGACATGAGGAACTAATCCTCTTGTCTAGGGGATCGATGAAGCCACCCATGGCGGCATAGTGTTCATGTAATGTAACTCTCTCTCCTTTAATTCAATTATGATTTTCCAATTCTGTTTTCATTGTGTCGATTATATGCTAGCGTGATCGACTAGTTAAGCGTGTTGAGGCCTAGCGGCGATTCGCGTTTTAGAACTTGAATTGGGAACATCGGTCGAGTATTGCACGAGAGTGAGTAGGAGATCGATGCAACCTATAGGGAACAAGAATTAATAGAATTCGAGATTAGGGTTAAGAGACCTAGCAAGTAATTAACTCAAATCATCGAATACGTCCTAATGAGCACGGAAGTGGATTTAGGAGAATTTAGGGGTCCCGGTTGACATTAAAATTGAATTTAGGGAGGAGAATATCATCACTTGGGTACTTTGCATGATTGGGTAGGTGGATTCGAAACCTTAGATGCTTTTAAATTTCCGAATTCATTCACCTTAGCTTTAATCGATTTCTTAATTGAATTGCAATCTTAATCTCTCTCACAACAATTTTCTTCGCTTAACTGAACCTATTGAATTTCTTACGAAATTAGTCGAATTGGTAACCCAATCCTTGTGTTCGACCTCGGTAGAATCTTACCGTGTTTTTATTACCTGCGACGACCCGGTACACTTGCCGGAGTCACAACAAGTTTTTGGCGCCGTTGCCGGGGATTGGCACAACCAATTTTCCTAATTTTTAGGAAATTCGGCTGTTTGGTTAAGCTGATTTTTTGTTTTATTTTCTTTTATTTAATTGCCATTATTTTTCTCTGTTTCTTTGATTCCACTTGGTCTTTGCCTGTTTTTGTATGCGAGGTACTCTTCTACAAGAGGACTTGCTATTCGATTCAGAGATCACCAGGACCGAGAGGCAGTTAAGAAAAGAGGCCAGAGAAAGGAAGAGGTTGGAAGCAATTAAAATAGAAAGCATGGCTGAAGAAAATCCTCCTCCTCCTCCTCCTCGTTACAAGCCTCTCTTTGAGTACGATCTACCTAGCTTGGTGGATTGTGACTCTTCTATTGTAAGAGGCAACCTGAACACAGACTCCTTCAGAGTTGAAGCATGTGTCACATTCCAGCTCCGGGAGAATCAGTTTGATGGGAGTGGAAAGCAAGACCCGCATAGACACATCACTCGCTTCCTTGAGGCGTGTGACTTACAGAAGACAAGAGGAGTCTCACAAGATGAGTTTTGCTTGCGGCTCTTCCCTCTCTCTCTTAGGGATGTCGCTCGCGATTGGGTTGATAGTTTGGATAGGAACAGCATCAGAACTTGGGAGCAGATGGCACAGAAGTTCCTAACCAAATACTTCCCTCCTCAGAAGGCGGCACAAGCAAGAATAGCCGTCACTTCATTCAGGCAAACGGAGGATGAAACATACAATGAAGCATGGGAGAGGTACAATGGTTTGTTGAGAAGATGTCCCTCTGCGTTCTTTGACCCGGTTTCCAAAGTGCAACATTTCTTTAATGGGTTGAGAGGACGCTATCAGATGAACTGTGATGCCGCAGCTGGCGGTTCTTTTGTATATTTATCGGCTGAGGATGGATGGGCACTGTTAGAGAAGATGTCATATAATGATTACAACCGTGGTAGGGAGACCTCGAGTGGAATCAGTTCTGGGACAATGGAAGCCATTTTAGAGCAAAACAGACTTTTGAAGATGCAAAATGAGGCTTTGTCTGGGAACAAGAGGGTTAATGCTATACACGAGGGAATGCCTCCGGGTTGTGCAAATTGCAATGGAAATCATGACACTCAGAATTGCCCGCTAAATTTCCCTCAGGAACACGTGGACTCATGCCACAACTTCTATGACACTGTGCCCCAGAACAATTATCAGAGGAACAATCAGAATCAGAATAGGGGCTACATGAGAAGAGACCATCCGGGATTTGCTTGGAGTGATGTTAATGGTGGTCTAGCCGGTCAACAACACCCTCAACAGAATTGGCAACAACCTCAACAGGGTCGCGAGACCGAACATTGGAATTCAGCAACGCAATACTCAAAGAGCTCCTCCGGGGCCTAATCAGTTGCAAATATCAGATGGTGGAAGACAACAGTGGGAGCTGGCCTTTGAAAAGATGACCGGGACAGTTGAGAAGCTGTCAACCTATACATACACAGCTTTAGAGAAAGTGAATGCGTCAGTTGACAAGTTGGCGACTCATACAGGTTCAGCAATTCAGAATCTTGAGACACAAATAGCGCAGCTCGCGAAGCAACTTAATGAGCGTCTTCCAGGCACTCTTCCAGGTAGTACTGAGAACAACCCCAAGGGACAATGCAATGTCATATCTACTAGAAGCGGAAGGGTGTTGGAACCTAGCAGGGGTACCACTAGTTCTCAGGATGACAAGGACCCGGAACAACTACCAGTTGAGGAAGAGCAACCAGAGAAAGAAGGGTTGGCAAGTGACAAGGGACCGGAGCAAGGGGGAAGGCTGAAACTTGTGGATGAAGAGTTCCGAAGGAAGAAGTGGGTTGAACCCCAAGACCTCCCGCCCTACATGAAGGTTCCGTATCCGGAAATATTGAAGAAGCCTCAACAGGATAAGCAATTCAATAAGTTCCTTGATGTCTTCCGAAAACTTCAGATTAACATTCCATTTGCGGAAGCCTTGGAACAAATGCCATCATATGCTCGGTTTATGAAGGAACTTCTCACTAAGAAGCGGAGGATTGTGGATGAAGAAACGATTGCTTTGACCGAGGAGTGTAGTGCCATTCTTCAACGGAAACTGCCTCCGAAGTTGAAGGATCCCGGTTCCTTCTCGATACCATGCACCATTGGGGGAATGACCTTCGGAAAGGCATTATGTGATCTAGGGGCAAGCATCAACTTGATGCCCCTCTCGATGATGAAGAGGCTAGGGATCAAGGAAGTAAAGGATACGCGAATGTCACTCCAACTGGCTGATCGTTCTATCAAATATCCCTATGGAGTAGTTGAAGACTTGCTCGTGAAGGTTGACAAGTTCATATTCCCAGTGGACTTCGTGGTGCTCGACATGGATGAAGATGCTGAGATCCCTCTCATATTGGGTAGACCCTTCTTGGCCACCGGGGATGCCTTGATAGATGTTCGGCAAGGGAAACTCACTTTAAGGGTGAATGATGATAAGGTGGTCTTCAATGTCTTTGAAGCAATTAAGCACCCGGAAGAAAAGTCAGCTGTGTATCGAGTGGATGTTGTGGACCCAGCTGAAAAGGTAAAGGCAATTCGAAAAGACCATGATCCTTCACTTGCAACAGTATCGGTAGAATCTCATGAGGAAAACAGTGAGGAAAAAGGCCCTTCGGGGGATGAAGTCTACCTTGAGTGGCTACGAGACATGGAACCCATACCGAGTCTCCCAAGGGAAGAATGTGCAAGGGAAGAACTCAGCAGCAAAGGAATGAAAAAGAAGGGTAAAGCACCAAGGTTGAAGGGTGGCACAACCGTGGTGGTCAGTACAGACAATGAATTGATCTCAAAAAGGATCACCACGGAGTGGAGAGTTCGTGCTGACTATAGAAGGGTCCTGAACTTAAATGAGCTGTCCGGGAACCGCTTGCGAGCATGTAAAGGGGCACAAACCTACAAAGAACGGGCCAAGGAATGGCATGGCAAGAAGGATCTTCCTCCGGATTAACCCTTAGGGGCGACTTGAGTCAGGCTCGGGACGTTAAACAAGCGCTACTTGGGAGGCAACCCAAGCTAGGTACCCTCTCCTTTCCTCACTTTTGTTTTTGTTTTTGTTTATTTTTGTGTTTGTTTTGTTTTTATTTGTCACTCTTGAATAATTTGAGAAGATCAAGAGTTTTTGTATGAAATGTCGTGTCGGCAAGCTTGTTAGATTTTAATTATATTGAGCATAGATGGATTGCTTGAATTATATACACCATTGATGATTTCCCCTAGGTTCAAGTAATAGAAAAGTTGATCCCCACTAAAAAATTGAAAATTGAACTTTGAGATGTATTATGATTGCTTGATTTATGATAAGTTTGGGGTGAGGGGGTGCACACACTAGGAATTGTATCTCGGTCAAACAATTTGCAAAATGTCCAGGTGAGGATTTGAGCCTCCAACTCTGTTTTTGAATGTGTGAATCACTGTTAAGTTGCACTTTCCCGAATTTGCTTGAATCTCTATATGGTTTGCATGATTATGTGTTGCATCAAATGATTTAGGCAATTTTCTTTGAATTAACTACTTGGCCTGAAATGAACCATCCCTAATGCATGTTCCCTAGTTAGCCAAATTGAGCCCAATTGACCTATTGTTTCTTGATGACCCTACATTACGAGCCAAAATCTGAAAAACCATGTTAACCCAATCTTAGGATTAGGAGAGCATGGAAATGAGCAAGAGAAAGGTTGTGAGAAACTAAGTTTGGGGTGGCTACAAGGTATGTGTCATGTTAGGATGAGAAAAAGAAAATAAAGGTTGACCCAAGGCAAAAAGAAAAGAAAAGAAAAGAAGAAAACAAAAATTGCCAAAAGAAAAGGGGCAAAACAAAAATAATATCAAGGAAAAGGTTGTAGTCACCCGAGCCCAAATGAAAAATGGAAAGAAAGGAATTTGAGTGGAAATTGTGTTTAATGCTCATGCTCTCTTAGTTCCTAGGGACTTAAGCCTAAATATCCTTGATTATCCTACCCTCAGCCAGGCCCCATTACAACCTTTAAAAGACCTTTTGATGTTGCATGCATGTTTTCGTGGGAACTATGTTTGAGATGAAAATCAAATTCATGGGAAGTGCTCTTGATAAGTGAAATTGAGTGAAAAAGTTGAAAGCCTAGACAAACTTGAGCGAATGAGTGAAATACTAAATGCCCTTGTGAGGAAGGCAATTGTTTGAAATAGGTGATCTTCCTTTGTGTGTATCTTTGAGCCTCAACTTAGAGTAATGATGGCATGAATGATAACTTCTCAATTGTTTAAAGTAGATGAATGAGGGAATTACATTGATGAAAAAGGGGGGGAATCAAAGAAGAAAAACTGTTTTGTAAAGTTGCATGAAATGTGTGCGAAATTGATTAGATCTTTCAGGCTTGCCAAGTCTTGAGTCGTTTTTGAGTTTTAAGCTTGCTTGGGGACAAGCAAGGTTTAAGTTTGGGGTATTTTGATAAGCCTCTGGCTTATCTAGTTTTATGACTAGATGAACTAGGGTTTACGTGCCAATTTATTCGAGTTTACTCTCGTTTTCTCCCAAATTTGCCTTGTTTTGTTCCTAAGTTGGACTTTGACTCGTTTTGCGTCTTTTGTGTAGTTTTTAGGTTATTTTGGAGAGAATTACGCTTGTGGTTGCTTGTGTTGTTTTCAGGTCCATAAGTGAGGCTCTAAGAATTAAGGAAAGTCAACAAATAGTGGAGATTGCCATTCTGGGGATTCTCGCCCCGCGAGAGGAGGCTCGCCCCGCGATAGTTTGAAGATCTGGGAAGACAGAGACCATCACGGCCTAGCCGTGATTGATATCACGGGCCGTGACAGGAAGGTTCGCATCGCGAGACGTTCTTCGCGTCGCGAGTGTGTGAACTCCAGAAAAGTACCAGAATCAGAGACCATCACGGCCGTGACCTAAAAGCCATACAAGTCAGAGACCATCACGGCCTAGCCGTGATGTATATCACGGCCGTGACCTAAAATCCACACGAGGCAGAGAACATCACGGCCTGGCCGTGATTGACATCACGGGCCGTGACAAGAAGACTCGCGTCGCGAGACATCCTTCGCGTCGCGAATGTTCAAATCCCAGAAGTGCGCCAGAAGCAGAAGCCGTCACGGCCTGGCCGTGATGACCATCACGGCCGTGACGCGTGGTCTCCTTATAAATAGAGCAGAACAGAACAGAATGGAGGACCTTTTTGGATCAGAATTTGCAGAGATCTTTTGTAACCCTTATTCTGGGATTTCTTCTTCTCTTCTTTTCTCTTAATTCATAGGCTTAGGATGAATTCCGATTGTACGTGCGTTGTTGTTACGGACATGAGGAACTAATCCTCTTGTCTAGGGGATCGATGAAGCCACCCATGGCGGCATAGTGTTCATGTAATGTAACTCTCTCTCCTTTAATTCAATTATGATTTTCCAATTCTGTTTTCATTGTGTCGATTATATGCTAGCGTGATCGACTAGTTAAGCGTGTTGAGGCCTAGCGGCGATTCGCGTTTTAGAACTTGAATTGGGAACATCGGTCGAGTATTGCACGAGAGTGAGTAGGAGATCGATGCAACCTATAGGGAACAAGAATTAATAGAATTCGAGATTAGGGTTAAGAGACCTAGCAAGTAATTAACTCAAATCATCGAATACGTCCTAATGAGCACGGAAGTGGATTTAGGAGAATTTAGGGGTCCCGGTTGACATTAAAATTGAATTTAGGGAGGAGAATATCATCACTTGGGTACTTTTCATGATTGGGTAGGTGGATTCGAAACCTTAGATGCTTTTAAATTTCCGAATTCATTCACCTTAGCTTTAATCGATTTCTTAATTGAATTGCAATCTTAATCTCTCTCACAACAATTTTCTTCGCTTAACTGAACCTATTGAATTTCTTACGAAATTAGTCGAATTGGTAACCCAATCCTTGTGTTCGACCTCGGTAGAATCTTACCGTGTTTTTATTACTTGCGACGACCCGGTACACTTGCCGGAGTCACAACACATAGCATGGCATGAAAAACTTAAAATGGTCTATGTTTTGTGAAACTTAAGGTTTCAAAACTATTCTAGCCATTATTTAAGGCCACAATATTCTTGTGGGTGAGATGTTAAGTCCTTCATTTTTTTGGAGGCTAGGATATGGTACTAACAATTATGAGACGCCTAATTGTTGTCATAGAGCTCTGGCTGCCATATCAACCAGTTTAAACTATGCGTGCCTTATTTCCGCTCACACTTGAGGTACCTAGTAAAGGTTTTTCTCCTTAAAATGGCTATGCTTAGATTCACATTCAGTAAATAACTCAATCCAAGTAAGGACCCAGTAGAAAGAGCTGGTGATGAAAGGGTGAGTTATAAGAGACACTACTAGAAAACTTGAATTTTCGGACAGAATTTTCGGACGGAAATGTTTCCGTCCGAAATTTTCCTAAAATTTCGGATGGATTTCAGACGGATTGTGTTATTTTTTATATTTTCCTTGATCCGTCTGAAATCCGTCCGAAATTTTGGACGTATGTCAGACGGATTCTGTTATTTTTTATATTTTCCTTGATCCGTCTGAAATCCATCCGAAAATTTCGAACGGATTTCAGACGGATTGTGTTATTTTTTTATATTTCTTACATCCGTCTGAAATCCGTCCGAAAGGTTCGGACGGATTTCAGACGGATTGTGTTATTTTTTATATTTTCCTTGATCCGTCTGAAATCCGTCCGAAAATTTCGGACGGATTTCAGACGGATTGTCTTATTTTTTTATATTTCTTACATCCGTCTGAAATCCGTCCGAAATTTTAGGACGGATTTCAGACGGATCAAGGAAAATATAAAAAATAACATAATCCGTTTGAAATCCGTCCGAAATTTTCAGACGGATTGTGTTGTTTTTTTATATTTCTTACATCCGTCTGAAATCCGTCCGAAAATTTCGGACGGATTTCAGATGGATTATGTTATTTTTTATATTTTCCTTGATCAGTCTGAAATCCGTCCGAAATTTTCGGATGGATTTCAGACGGATTGTGTTATTTTTTTATATTTTCCTTGATTTATCTTACATCCGTCTGAAATCCGTCCGAAAATTTCGGACGGATTTCACACGGATTTGTTATTTTTTATATTTTCCTTGGCGCGCTTTCAAATTTTGGTTTGTCACGGCCGTGACACTCATCACAGCTAGGTCGTGATCGGTTTTGTCTGGATCAACTAACAGGTCACGGTCGTGACGGCCATCACGGCTAGGCCGTGACAGCTTCTGACTTTTGCCTTCTGCTCTACTTGATCACGGCTAGGCCGTGATGGGCTCTGTTTGGCTCATTTTCTTCACTTTTCAAGCCCTATCTTCATCCGAAAATTTACATGATCCTTTTTTTTTGGATCATATCACCTAACTAGGCCAATTTGTATTTTTTTCGGGCATAATGGAGCCCCAACGAACTTGTTTGATCCTAATAGAGCGCAAATCGACTTGTTAAGTCCTAATTGGGCCGATTGTCCCATATGGCCCAATTGTACTTTTTTGGTCCTAATGGAGCCCAAATGGACTTGTTTGATCCAAATAGAGCCCAAATGGACTTTTTAGGTCATATAGGACCTAACTGGGCCAATTTGTACTTATTTAGTCCTAAAGCAGCCCAAATGGACTTGTTTGATCCTAATAGAACCCAAATGGACTGTTTAGGTCATATACGACCTAACTAGGTCAATTTGTACTTTTTCGGGCATAAAGGAGCCCCAATGGACTTGTTCGATCCTAATAGAGCCCAAATTGACTTGGTATGACCTAATTGGGCCAATTGCCCCTACAACCCAATTGTACTTCTTTGGTCCTAATGGAGCCCAAATGGACTGGTTTGATCCAAATAGAGCCCAAATTGACTTGTTAGGACCTAATTGGGCCAATTGCCCCGATCGGCCCAATTGAACTTCTATGGTCCTAATGAAGCCTAAATGGACTTATCTGATCCTAATAGAGCCCAAATGGACTTTTTAGATCATTTAGTACCTAACTAGGCCAATTTGTACTTCTTTAGTCCTAATGGAGCCCAAATGGACTGGTTTGATCCTAAGAGAGCCCAAATTGACTTATTAGGACCTAATTTGGCCAATTGCCCCGATTGACCCAATTGAACTTCTATGGTCCTAACGAAGCCTAAATGGACTTGTTTGATCCTAATAGAGTCCAAATCGACTTGTTAGGACCTAAGCGTAAGCTCCAAACATGATTTTCTTTGAAAATAACCTTGTTTGATAATAAGATTAAGTGTTTAGATCAAATTAGAATGTGTGTTTGGTCATGCATAATTGATTTCTTGATTTCTGATTGTTGCGCGTTGTTTGATTCCCTCTCTGAGACGTTTAACACGGCTATGCTTGCTTGATGGAGTAGATAATTACACTCTTGGAGCTAACGTGAGCATTAAGACGAGGATCCTTTACTTGTTTGTTTACTTTCAATTACATGTAATGAGTGTTGCAATTACTCATGGACTGATGCATGATCTAGGAAAACATATGTCCTGTTTAAAGCAATCCTACCGGTTTAGTTTGAGTAATTAAATTACTCTCTTCAAATTATTTTGTTGGGTGCGTTAGCACTGACTTATTTCAGTGAACGCAAGCTTACTAGACAATAATTTACGTTATTGTCACTATTATTACCAGTACAGAAAAATGTTTTAAATAATATGATTAAGAGAAAAGCATTTTCATATTTTTATCCTATTTGATTTTAGAGTTAAAAATATTTTGGTTTGACATTAATCGAAGATTAATTTTGGACAGACTATTTTCTCAGTTGATCAGTTCAATTATTAATCTTTGCTCTAATTTGAATTTTGAAATCATATATTTATCAATCTTTATTTTTAGATTCTAAAAAGTAAAAATATGTTTATTTTAGGACTAATATTTTATCACTCATTTTTGTACCTATTACTAAATATTAAGTTAAAACATGAATTTCTCTCTCCTACTTCTACTATTAAACCCGTAACCCCCTATTCCCCCCCTCTTTCTTTCTTTCTTTCTTTCTTCATCTTTCTTCTTCTTTCTCTGTTGCTACTTTCTCTTCCTCCCTTCAACCTAATCTTCTTCCTCCTTTTCCCCCACAACTCAGCCACCTCCCAACAGCCACCGCAGGGACAACGCTCACCGTCCGGTCACACTTGTTAGCGGAGGAGAGGATGCGCGTTCTGCTCCATTTCCGTCCGCCATCGCATCTCAACTCCGCCGCGTCACTGTCGCGGTGCGCCGCCATGGCTGCCGTTCGGCTCAGTCCAGCCACCGTGTCAACTAGACACCGCCCCACACCCTCCACCCATCGAACCGCCAGAAGCTGCTAGGAGGAGACGCGTCCGACCACCTGCTCCGATCCGCGTCACAGCCGCCCCGTCACAGCCGCCGCGTCAACCACCACAGCACCACCATAAGCTTGCCTTCTTCCTTGGGTAAGTGCTTTTCTCACTTCCTTTGTTCAGATTCAAGAGCCCCAATTTCTCCTCAAACCCTAACCCTAGGTTTTGATTTTTAGTTCTCAGTTTATGAAATTAATTGGTGTTTTCTGAAATTGGGAGCATGATTAAGTGTCTCCCTAAATCAATTTTGCCAATCTCTTGTTAAACTGTTTTTTTTTTTCTCAATTTTCATCTTGAGCCCAAAAACCTCAAATCTGATTTGAAGTTGTTTGATGCAGACGAGTGATTATGGCAGCTTTGATGGGGACTGATATTGAAGTGATGTTAGCAGTACCTAATAACATGTTGAAGGAGATGAGTAAGAATCCTAAGCTTGCAGATTCTTGGGTTGATGAAAATGTCACCAGTTACTTGTACCCCGGTGGAGTAAATATCAAGTTAGTAGCTAGTTGTATCAGTATATTCAATATTCATGTTCCTCACACTGTGTCTTTAATTTACTTGCAGTTGGTTCATTTCCCATTCAAAATTCATGATCCTCACATTGTGAGCAGGTTCCAGTTCCTACAAGGTATATTTCTTGTCATATCATATTTGCTGGTGCTTGTTATTAAATGGTAAACAAAGAATTGCATATTTCATATTTTTTAGAATCTTATGATTCACAATTTGAATCACACATTTTGATATGATTTGGCAAGCCAGTTACTCGTATCATGTGGTGAATTGCATAGATGGCTTTGCATCATGCATGTATCACACAATTTTACACTTGTGTATTAACAGACTCTTTTGTGCTTCTTTTTTTGGTTTGTCTCATTTCACATAAGGTTATATGTTATTTACTTTCAGCGTAAGAGCAGTAGTTGCTCTGAATCTTCATAGTTATGGAAGTGGAAGAAATCCTTGGGGTAATCTGAAACCAGAATATTTGGAAAAGGTACCGTGCTCTTGTTTCCTCTAATAATCCCTTGTTTCAGTGATAGAACATTCTGACTTTTTATTGTATACCTAATATTTTGTTTTCGACATAGGTGAATTGCAATCTTTGGTCTCCCTTTGAGTAGTTTTTCTGGAATTATTTTTGTGAATTTATATAAGTATGATTATAAACATACAAATAGTTTTCTTGGTCTGATCATTGCACTAATAGAGGGAAAATGTGAAGAATATCATTTTTATTCATTTCTTTATATTCTGAAAGATCGCTTCCATATAACAGAGGTGTCCATCAGATATCTTATTTACCGTATTTTATGATCTAAATTTTTGGACTGTATTTGTATATGCCTTTCTTCCGTCCCTCTTAGCTTGCTAAATTTTGTTACTCGTTTTATCCAAATTTAAGTATGCCTAAATGGAAGCACTTTTCATGTACTTCTAGAGAGGCTTTGTTGAAGCACAAGTTGATGATGGACTTCTGGAAATATTTGGTCTAAAGCAAGGATGGCATGCATCCTTTGTCATGGTTGAATTGATATCTGCAAAGCACATAGCTCAGGTACCAAATGTTAATATGAAACTGTTTATGGTTTGTGATTTGGGGTGAATCACAAATGTGAAGACTATGAGCACTAGATCCCTTACAGCTCTTTCCCAACCATGGTATTTAATTTCAGTTCTAGCTTATATAATTTAACAACTCAGATTTATTCATTCTAATTTGATTTAATTTTCATTTTGAAGTATTTTCCTGAATGTAAATGCATCACATACTCCGACGATCTACTTACTCAACTTAAAGACGAGTGGTGTCGTTATGTGGTTATGAAATTTATCAACAATTAAAGGGTACGACATACTCTGATATTATGCTAGCTAGTGTCTCCCCTATATTATTATACTTGTGTGTATGTGCAAGTGATGATCTGTATGTGTATCTTATGCAGGCCGACAACAAAGACTTTGTGCGATCAAGCAGAAGATGGAAGCAGCATGCACAAATTGTTTATAATTACTAGCTAGTGTGTTGATTAGCTTGTACACATTGTTAGTTGCATGGTTATTATCTAGTTTAGGTTAGCGACCTGTTGGTTTATGGACTTAAATAGTAGAATTGGTTATGTGTAAGCGTTACTGTGAATTGTGTTAAAGTATATTACTTAATTAATTGGTTATATTTGCATGATTTTGATATTTGGTTTGGTTTATATATATATGCTTACCAATATTGTATGTAATTTTACATTATATATGTGTATGTGTGTGATGTACCTAAATGCAGGGTTACTGTGAATTGATGAGGGATGGTTGTGCAGGTGGGAAATGTAGAAGTGATCTGTCACGGCCGTGACAGCTTCTGCCTTGAATGTTGCTTCACTAAATGGTCTGTCACGGCCGTGATACCCCCGTGATGGGTATCACGGCCTGGCCGTGACAGATTCTGCTTAGAAGGGGTTTGGCTCAGTTGACATGTCACGACCGTGATGGGCATCACGGCCTAGCCGTGACAGATTCTGACTTTTCATTCTTCCATGGGAAATCCGTCCCAAATCCGTTGGAAAACAAAAATAAATCCATCCGAAATCCGTCCGAAAAATGACAAACAAAATCACAGCATTCGTCCCAAATCCGTTGGAAAACAAAAATAAATCTGTCCGAAATCCGTCCGAAAAATAACCAAAATCCGTATTTCCACGTTGTCCATATTCCGTCCGAAATCCGTCTGTAAATATTTTCGGACGGAATTTGGGACGGATTTTATAATTTCCCACGAGGCTTTTTCAGACGGGTGCCATTCTGTCCGAAATCCGTCCGAAATGAATTATCCGTCCGAAATTTGTCCAATTTCCGTCCGAAATCCGTCCGAAAAAGATGGATTTCTAGTAGTGAGAATAATTCCGTAGTGGTATAAAGTTGAGTAGTCCTACTTTAGCCTGCTTTAGTCCACGGAGTGCACACCTGGAAAAATGGAGAGGTAAGTTGGCTATGAGAAACTTTACCACTACGTGAGGTTAATTATGATATGTGTGCATATAAGTAAGTATGTGTAATTCAACGAGGACAATTAAACATAATATATTCTTTACTAATATGCTTTGCTTGAAGCAGGAACTCATTGAGATTCATTTCTCACTAGGCTCCTCTTTGTTTCATATAACAGGTACATATTGGAAACTGATAAGCAAGTTCGGGAGATTGCTTGACAGTCACCCAATAGTGTCCCAAGATACGTTAGTTTTCACAGCCGGATCAAAGTTGGAGTCTTGCTAGGAGTCAATGTTTACATGAAATTGAATTGTTGATCAGGGGCTAAATGGTTATTTGTATTAAATTAATTCCAATTATATGTTCAACTCTACAAAAATATCTTGTAGAAATTTGTTTCACTTATTTTCAAAATTTCCTATGTTCAACTATTATTCCTGATGTTATAACCATGTTTATATATTATTACTCAGTGGTATCCTTGTGGAAGTCGGGATATTACATTATGGTATCAGAGCAGTTCGATCCCATCGGACTGTGAGTTGAGTCTAGAGTGATCCGGCTTAGGGTGTTATTCTAAGCGTTCTGTGATGTTGTTAGCCTTCTGAATTCCTGATACGAATTAATAGGGTAGGCCACCTGAGGTATTTGTTTGAGGAATGATGAAGGATGGCAACTCACAGAAGCGTTTCCAAAAGAATGATTTCAAACAAATTTTCTTCTAAGTCAAATCTTTTGGATGGATTTTGCTTCTGTGAGAACAGTTATTCTTGTAAAGATAAATGATTTAGTATTACTTTTTAAACCCATATTCAAAAGAAATTAGTAGATAAAAATTGAGGTTTTGTTGAGATGTGCATGGTATGGTTCTAATTTAATGTATTGCTATTTTAATGTTTTTTTTATTAACATGTACTAACTGGCCAATGTGTTTGAAATTGCCTTGTAGGTTTGGTGGTTGAAAATCATACCGTGTCTTGATGATTTTGTATGTGATGAATTTTATACATGTGTTTGATTAGTATTTGATTGTTAGATTTTGTTTACATAGCGATTAATAAGAGGAAAGTTACTTTGCTTGCTGGAATAATTAAGTTTGAGATACTTGAAATGAGTGTAATGGGTATGCATGTTGATTATGTGAAGTATTGAATGTGTATTTGAGGAAACTTGTGAAAACTGAACTTGGTTTATTTAATTTCTTACTTGTTGGTTATGATTTAAGTATGAACTGATGTGTTTGATTTCTGGATAATTGTTTGGATGAGTGGGTTTATGAATATAATGTTGAAATTTAAGAGGGCGAGGTGCTATCCTTAAGACTTGTATAGACATAGGTCCAGTATCTTGTTCATAATTTTTTTCCATAGAACTCATTTTTAAATGATTCTTATTTTGTTGGAAGCTGGACTCATTTTCCTTCAGTTTTGTACACAAATTTGATGGAATTTGAGTGGGTATCGATAATTTAAAAGGTGTCATAAGCTGGGAGATAGTTTGTTGTCCTGTTTTGACCTGTGTCTTATTTAAATCAAAACCTTACGTACAAATTTGATTTCTAAAATCTGGGCATAATTTTTAAAAAAAAAAAACTAGACTTTCGGGGCTTCAATTTAGACATCTCTTTTGCATGAGTTGGTTGAGTTATTACCCACTGAATTAATTTCCAAAGTTACAGTTTTCTGATTGTCAAAAAACACATTTTCAGCCTGACCATTGTGTCTTCATTCAGTTATAATCTTTTGTACAAATTATATTTTGGAAAACTGGGCATATATATGAAAACTAGACTTGTTTTTCTTCAATTTGAGAACAAATTTCATTGGATTTCACTGAGTATTCACATCTTAAAATGTGTCTCCAGTTGAGGGACAATAGTTGTTCTGCTTGCGTACATCAATGTCTTCATATTGTTGAAGTGTACAAATTGAAGGATTATTTTGTAAAATAAAAAAAAATTATTCAAAAAACTAGACAACCTATACTTTCCAAAGAGTGGTCATATACTCAAATCCAATTTCGTTTGATATTTTATTAAAAGCACCAAAGTTACTGTACACATGTTGTAAATGTTATAGGTGCTAAGAAATTTTTGCACATGTTGTATGATAATGTGCAATTGAGTATTGTATGTTGATATTGTTATGGAATATTTGAATTTTGACATTGTGTGTTTTTCCTAACTTGTTATATTTTAGGAATGCCTGAGAAAAGGTTTGTTTTATAAACAAAAGAACTTTTGCAAACTCATAAATTCTTTTGTAGCCTATTATTTCTTTTAAAACGTTATTACAAATTTGACGATATATCCCTTTGGAAACCTTTGAACAATTCAAAACCTTTCTGTAGATTTTAATGAGTACAAATCTCAATTTCACTTACAAAACCGAATAATTCCAGTAAAGTTTTCTTATAATAGAGTATTAGAAAAAGACTTTCAAGACAAATTTAGATTCACTGAAAAATGTATTTGAAGAATTTAAATCAATATTTTTTCTCTATCTTGGGTATTATGGGATGCTCGGGGTAGACTTTTGCTTAGAACATGTCCATATCTTGATGTGCTACCATAGCATTGTGTATGTTATTTCTTGATTGTGTTCAATATAGGTGATTGATAAGAATCATTGGCATGCATCATTTATTAGATTGTGCACATGAATAGGTACCAATCAGTTATTCCCTGTGTGCCATATCCTTATGTACATGACCATATATTTGTTTGATGCGATATTCTAAATTAGTGGTATCTAAAATGATTGGTATAATAAGTAACACTACTATTTGAATAAGATAGTGTGCTATACTCTTATTATTATTGTTATCATAAAAGGTTTTTGTCAGCTTACCGTGATTAGAATATCTGTCATGTATGATAATGGACCCTAGCAAACCAAGTATTAGTAATAATCAAGTAGTTATTGATTATGATCAGTTCATCGATATAGATTCAAACCTACAAACAAAACCTTATTGATCATGGTATGCAGCGGAAGCTTAGTAACTATTAGACTAAGGAAGGTTGCTAAGACAACAATCAGTGTTTAGTGTGAATTATGAGATTTGCATTATGATTCCATGTATAAGTGTTTAGATTCTTGTATGAGAAATCATTGTTATTGCATTATCCTGGGTAGGTTTCACTAAATTTTGAGAACAAAATTTCTTTAAGGGGAAGAGAAATGTAATATTCCTCCCCAACGGTATTTTAGTCTTTTCATTTTACTTTTTCCATGGGTGTGTTTGGATCCTTTTATATTTCTTAGATGTGAAATTTTGTGGTTGATTGATTTAATGAAGTTAATTATTGTGAATTGAAATGGAATGGAAACATTTTTTTCCCTCTCTTTCTCTCTTTCATTATCGTAGAGACACGCCTACTTATTTTAAACCAACATATCCACCTCTATCCTAAAATTTCCTAAGTAACCAATACTTGTCAAGGAGTTCCAACCCCATTGGCTAGTCAAAAACCCTCCATTTCAGCCTCTTATTTTTCGGCCAGAGCAAGGTAAAGGGGAGCTGAGTAGTTCATTTTCATTTACTCCCTCAACATAAACAACTTTTGGTCCTCTCCTTTCCTCCCTCTCAAATTCAGTCCGACCTCGATGTCTAGGCTTTCCCACACTTCTTCCTCAATCATCAATTGAAGACACAAGGAAGCCATCTTACTTCCACCCATCCTCTCCATTTTCGACCAGAAACTTGTGGTAGAGGGCTGGATATTTTCCTCCTTTACACTCCATCTAGAAACAACCCATTCACCACCAATTCTTTCTAACTATTTTTCCTTCCATTTGCAACTCATAAAAACCCTAAATCAAACAAGAAGGACAACATGCAAGACCTCTAGTTTCCTTCAAATAAAATTTCAAAAACTGAAGAACAAGTCAAATTAGGAAGCACAGGGAGATCAACACTCACCACCTTCAATTTGCTACTTGGTTATGTGAGTTCTTGTTGTTTGTAACATTGGGTAACCATAAATCTCAATTACTTGTTAGATTGTTTAAATTGCTTTGGTAGAATGTTTGTTATGAACTGATATATGCTTTGTAACAATTGGGTTTTGTTTTCATGTTGATTAGGGGTGGTTTTGGATGAAAAATTTTGTTAGGGGCTGTCAAATCCTTCAAACCCGTAATGTACCCCTGTTAGTGTTTCATCCATAACTTCCTCTACAGGGCTTATTTCGAAGTAATTTTTGTACCATTAGAAATTAGACTCATTTTACTTCGAAATGGGCTCCGGAATGGTTCAATTTCATTAAGTATAAAAGGTGAAAAATGACATGCAAGTTACTGTTGGTACTGAAAACTCTGGACTGATACTGTTGTAGTATTTAAATGGTAGTAAATTGTACAAATATTGGATTTAGTTAAATCCTGTTTTAATAGAAAATAGACTTATTTTTTTAAAATTTAGGCTCTGAAAGTTCTAATTTTGATGAATTTTTTGTGGATAAAACTCAGTTCCAAGTTGCTGCAAATTCTGTTTACATAACTGTGAGCATATGGGTATTTGAATTGTGTGGGATACATTCCTATGTGTTTTAATTCTATCCAACCATGAATAATATGTATATGTACAATTGGTATGGTGCTCTTTGTGTCTGTATGATCTACCTTAGCAGTTGTTGCATGGTGATTTGGTTGGTATAAATTGCAATATGAAGGTGTGACATTTCCTTTTGTGCTATGTCTTCACTCTTTGCATTTTTATGCATGTTTAATGAAGTTATCATCTTGGTATGGTTGATGAATACTTAATGCATTTGACTTCCATTAGAGAAGAGTATGAGAAAATGAATTATAGCATGGCATTAAAAACTTAAAATGGTCTATGTTTAGTGAAACTTAAGGTTTCAAAACTATTCTAGCCATTATTTAAGGCCACAATATTCTTGTGGGTGAGATGTTAAGTCCTTCATTTTTTTTGCAGGCTAGGATATGGTACTAACAATTAAGGGATGCCTAATTGTTGTCATAGAGCTCTGACTGCCATATCAACCAATTTAAACTACGCGTGCCTCATTTCCGCTAACACTTGAGGTACCTAGTAATGGTTTTTCTCCTTAAAATGGCTATGCTTAGATTCACATTCAGTAAATAACTCAATCCAAGTAAGGACCCAGTAGAAAGAGCTGGTGATGAAAGGGTGAGTTATAAGAGAATAATTCCGTAGTGGTATAAATTTGAGTAGTCCTACTTTAGCCTACTTTAGTCCATGGAGTGCACACCTAGAAAAATGGAGAGGTAAGTTGGCTATGAGAAACTTTATCACTACGTGAGGTTAATTATGATATGTGTGCATATAAGTAAGCATGTGTAATTCAACGAGGACAATTAAACATAATATATTTTTTACTAATATGCTTTGCTTGAAGCAGGAACTCATTGAGATTCATTTCTCACTAGGCTCCTCTTTGTTTTAGATAACAGGTACATATTGTAAACTGATAAGCAAGTTCGGGAGATTGCTTGATAGTCACCCAATAGTGTCCCAAGATACGTTAGTTTTCACAGTCGGGTCAAAGGTTGAGTCTTGCTAGGAGTCAATGTTTACATGAAATTGAATTGTTGATTAGGGGATAAATGGTTATTTGTATTAAATTAATTCCAATTATATGTTCAACTCTACAAAAATATCTTGTAGAAATTTGTTTCACTTATTTTCAAAATTTCCTATGTTCAACTATTATTCCTGATGTTATAACCATGTTTATATATTATTACTCAGTAGTATCCTTGTGGAAGTCGGGATATTACAGTGTCCTACGACAAAGTCCGAGTTTGCTGTCAACAATTCAAAAATGATAGACATATGACAAAGGGAAGAGTTTACACCATGAGTGGGGTTGAAGCCTCAAAACTCCGATGATCCTATTAAGGTAGTTTCGACATCGCTGGTAACCCTTTATCTGAACTTTTTAGTTCAAACGTAATGCCTTTTTTTATGGATTTAGTATGGCAATTGAGTTTTCCTGTTTCTTTCTTGTCATATGATGGGATTGTTTCAACTCCAACGGCTGAACCGGTTATTGTGGATTCTAAATGTTTGAACTATCTTATTGTTGTTCAGGATAGACACTTTCTTGATCAGTGAAGTTTCTTGATGAAACTTATTCTAGTCACTTTTATTTTTAGTAAATGTGACCCAGTCTGGTTTTTGGTCAGACTATTTTCCTTTCAAAATTGTTGTTTTGGTAATTTCCTAGTATTACGGATAAATTCTTCTGAGGTTAGGAACGGTTCACCTTTTGAATTCCTAATCCGCTGGAAGTTCTTGTGAAAGAAGGAACTTTGTTAGATTCATGTTTGTAAACGTGTACCAATCATGCATTTTTACACCCACGAACCTATTAAAGAATCTCTTTACATACTGGATATTCCTATAATCTTTTCAGATTGACAAAGTTCTTCTATATACTTTCTTGTGAGAGTAAGACCTTGGGATTAAGAAATCCCATCTAGTTTTGAGTCACGAAATTTCGAGGATGAATTTTTTTAGTAGGGTAGTAATATAACACCCCGATTTTTACTGTTCTTCAATAACAGTAAATAAATATATATATATATATATATATATATATATATAATGATTTTTAATAAAACAAAATCATATTTATACTCTACTTTATCGTAGAGAGTTACGGTTAAATTTTGGGTTCAAAATTCAGACGGAACCCGGTCTGCGTTTTCACTGACAGTAAAATTTTACTAATCAGAAAAGCTAATTTTGACTCGAGAACCAAATGGTTAGATTTTAAATCCCTTTTCTAATGATAGTGGTTATTTTGAAAATTTTCAAAACAAATAAGTTATTGTACTTTATTCGGGCGCATTATCAAGAAACGGGTAATCGATGAAGTCAAGAACGGATGTGCAGAGACAAAACCCGATACCGGATGGATGAAGACAATGAGTCATCCATGATGACTCATGGAGGTGAGTCACCATGGTGAGTCATGGTGTGACTCACCATGTAATGATGAGTTGAAGTGTGAAAAGACTGAAATTTCCCTTGTAACACCCCCTTGGGGATTACCTCATGAACAGTGGGGAAATAAATTAAAAAGGAATTTTCTGGTTGCTTTCGGAAATTTATTTTACTTTAAGTCATAACAATTGGGTATAAAAATTTTCTTGCGGAATACTTCGAAAAGGTGATGCGCACATCACAATAGTAAAATCACACTATACTTGACAACACACATAAATTGAGTTTATTCATAAATCAAACTAGCACAACTTATAAGTTTTCCTGAACTTTTTTCATTATTCAAAACTCAACTCAAAACCATATAAAGGTTCTCAAACTACATGCACCAACTTTCTGAAAAATACACAAACCCTAAAGAAAAATCCTAACCTGGTCACTCTATACAACATCCACTTGAAAGACCTCCATTGACCTTACCACTATCCCCGACCACTTCAAGGATCGGGACTAAACTCCTTGAGCAAAACTGGAAACTCCTCTACACCATGTAACACCATGTTTTTCCTATGCTTTCGACAACAGTAAATATATATTTAAATGTGTTTATTTTAGATTAAACTCAGAGGCTGGTTTTAATTAAACTAAAATCATTTTCTTGTGTTGTTATATCACATGAAGTCACGGTAAAATTTTCGGTTGAAAATTCAAACGGAAGTCGGTCTGCGTTTTCAATGCCGGTACAAGTTTACTGTGCAGAAAACCTAATTTTGACGCGTGAACGAGACAGTTAGTGTTTTTATTATGTTTTCTTCAACTTTGGTTATTTTGAAAATTTTCGTTCAAAAATAAAATATAATATTTTATTCGGGCGAAAACGTCAGACAAATTACGATCGGAAATACAACCGGGTACGAAATGGAGCAGATTAGGGAGAATAAAATAAGTGAGGAGACACGATGGAAGAGGCTATGACACACTCCAAAAGTGTAATCATCATACTTTTCAAATTATAATACTATTCTAATCCAAAAGTTATTTCTCTCTCTTCTTCCATCCAATCAAGCATTAAACCACCAAGCTTGCTCAACAAGCTCTCCCTCCCTCACTCCTTGGTCGTGAGCTTTCTCTCCTTCCCAATATATACCCCTTTCATTTTCACTTAATCATCTTCCTCCTACAAACTCCATTAAACCTTCATCTTCTTCTTTCTTCTAAAAAGTTCAAGCTCTTAAAGCTTTAGTTTTTATTCATCTTTTCTACTTAAGTTCTTCATTAAAATTCTTCCTTATACTAAGGGTAATGCTCTCATATGAATCTTTTTGTAAGGTTCATATTTTATTTCTTAGTTTACTTTATGTGTTCTTTATATGCTTTAAACTTCTAAAATCTCTCTAAAATGGTAGAAAACTCCTTTTGAGTTGAAACCACTTTCTTTAGTCTTGTATTAACTTATATTTTCACATACTAAGAGGTTGTGTAAAACAAAAATCTCTACCTATCTCTTTCAATGAAGGCCGAATGCTTGCATTTGTAACCTATGAAGTTTTTGTTTCAACTTTTGGAATATGATCATGTGTTTGAGTTTCTAACTATCCCTTGATCTTGAATCTATAAATCTTGGAAGTTTTGATAGCTTGTTCCTATGATGGCCGAAAAATATGAATAAGTAGGCCTAGGATACTGTGTTTCAACTTTCCAAGTATTGATCATGGATTTAGAACTCTTAATACCTTGTGATGCTAAACCTAAGAGTTATTTTTAAACAAAGAATATTTTCCTCATCATCCTATGATGGCCGAAACTTAGTGTTTAGGTGCTAAGATGTTGGAGTTTTTATTTTCCAAAATGATCATGGACTTGAGCTCCATAAGATATTTGGATGCTAAGTCTAAGATATTGGAAAGTTTAAGGATTTCTAACTTGTTTATTCTATGTTATTAAAGCTAGTATGTATTACTTTCATTTTTCCAAGATGATCATGGACTTGAGCTCCAAAAGATATTTGGATGCTAAGTCTAAGAGATTGGAATGTTTAAGTTTCCATTGTTTTTCAAGATGATCATGGACTTGAGCTCCATAATATATTTGGATGCTAAGTCTAAGAGATTCGAAAGTTTAAAGATTTCTAGCCTACAAATCCTATGAAGGCCAAACCTAGAAGGTTATGGACCTAGGATACTTTGTTCTTATTTTTCCAAAATGATCATGGTTTTGAGCTCCTAAATACATATGGATGCTAAACCTAAGAGATTGGAAAGTTTAGTGAATGATAGCCTATTTTACTAGCCTTGGCCGAATGCCCCATGTTTATAACTTAGTGGGATTTTAATTCAACTTTGTTAAATGATCATTGTTTATGAACTCCTAACACTTAAGGATCATAAATCCAAGATTTGTATAATTTTCGGGAATCTCTAACCCTAAGAACTAGTCTTGGCCTAACCTATACATTATGGTTTAGTGTTCTTGTTTGATTTTAACTTGTGATTTTGTGTTCATAACCTTAGACGTCCATCCCGGAGGAAACGAGGACGTTCGTGGTATACCTCTTCAAGCATCTAATCTCCTTACCTTCACAGAAGGTAAGAGGGGATTACCTAGGGATATTCAATGACTATATGCATGTGTGTATGTGTTTACTTGAGTGATTTGAATATTATTATGATGTGGAGCAAACACTTGAATGACTTGTTTACTTGAACTATTGTGATTATTACTTGAAGTTGATTATTAATTATCTTAAAGTATTGTGAGTTGTATATATGTGATGAACTGATGTTAACTATGACATTATTGTTGAGAATATATTACTGTTGATTGAAGTTTGAGAAGCCGGACTTGAGTCTGTGCACAATGATTATAAGGATTAAAATCCTTAATAAGCCTTGAATTGAACTTTGAAAGTATTGGTTCCATTTATAAAAGTTCCTTGTTTAAAACGCTTACTTCAAGAGAATGAGATACTAATTTTGAAAAGAAGCGTTGAAGTGTTTTTAAGTCAATAGAAACAACCTTTTAATGATCCAAAGTAGTACGAGAGAAAACCTTTTTCGAACTATGTGTTTTATGAAGGAAAAACCCCTTTGAAAATATTTGACTTTATTCCATCAAGGATTTCAAAAGCAAATGAATTTCCTAAATGTTTTATAAAAGAATTTGTAAAGGAAAATATTTTCTCCTAAATGATTTAGAAACGTTCCGGTTACTTGGATAAGTGACTGAGGTTTTATTTTGGTTTTGATTAACACTGAGCGAAAAGTAAGCACATGTGAAAGAGAATACTAGTTCGCGAGACGTCACCTCTAGTATTCAGTTATAAGCACGCGAGCTGGGATCCGTGTCAAAAATTATGGACCAAGTGTTCTAATCGTGATATTATGGGCTAGGAGTCCTAATCTTGGAATTGAGGACTGTGTGTCCTAATTTCGTTGTTATGGGCTAGGAGTCCTTATCATGTTGAAATAAAACATGGATAAAATTATAATTGTTTCTACGACCACAACCTTGGACTGCGGCATCGGTCTAAGGTGTTGTGATTGAGCACTTGGACTGCGTGTCCTGTGTTATTGATTTTCAAGTGATGAAAATTATGAATAGTCGTTAGCTTTGGGCTTCGACAACGGAAAAGAGTGAACACAAAGAAAAGTCTCGATAATGAAAAGTCTTTTATTCATATGCATTTCCCCTTAGCAGACGTGCTTGAGTTAACCGAATACCCGCTTAAGATGTGGTATTCGATGAGGTATACATCCGAATGGCCGTTATAAGGGATTCGTGATGACGTTGATGCGGGTACATGAGGTGACGGAGACAACTTGCCAAATGTGGCGTATGAGCCTGATCAATCCTTTCTTTCTTAATGATAAAACGTTGATGGTATCTCATGAGATTAAGTAGAGCCTGATGATTGAAGTGTCATGCATTATCTTTATAAAACTGATTGATTCGAGTATGAGACCCACTGATATAACACTTGTTGTTTTATCTATGAATAATGCTTAAATGCTAATATGCCAATGTGTTGTATGTATCATGTATATGATTGTTGTATGATATATCTATTTGCTGGTATCTCACTCTTACAGTTATATCAGGTCTCTTCGGGTTTTGTTGTAGTACCTTGGTACTCTAGTACCGATGTTGCAGAGGAGTCTTTCTAAGTCACTTGAAGACCTAGTGTTAGAGGTTGGGAAAGTATTCTAATTGGGGGTCTCTCCAATGAATATTTGATAGAATGACCAGCTTAGGAGTCTAAGTTGGGTTGTATATCTAAAGAAGTCGGTAAATGTAATGTTATATACATCCATCTGTAGTTTGAACTTTTTCTTTCAAAAGTGGGAACTTATAGAAATGTTGTATGTCATGGTAACTTTTTTACTAATGTGACTTTACGTTTTAAATGTATATATTATGGATCTGGTCAAACAGATCTGGTCCAAATCTATTCCTCTTGCTAGATCTTTTTTGGTTTGGAGAATCTTTCACCACAAGATGCCAACTGATGAGAACATAAGGATGAGAGGCATTTCAATGGCTTCCATGTGTAGTTTATGTGGGCTAGAGGAAGAATCAGCATCTCACCTTTTCCTATCTTGTTACTATGCTCAGTCAATGTGGCACTGGTTGGGGTCTTCATTGGCCTCCCCTATGGATTCCTCTTCTTTTGAATCTCTGTTTGCTTTTCATGGTTGCCATTATCAATACCATATGGGTGATATGGTTTGCTAGGAATCAATGTAGATTCCTTCACAAGAATATCAGTATGGCCTATGCTAAAACAATGGTTATTTCTATTGTTTCTCTTTCGGGCAACATGTCCTCTGGCACAATGTTTAACTCAATTGAGGAGTTTGTCATTCTAAAAAACTTCAGGATTGATGGTCATACTCGCAGGGCTCCAAGAATTAAAGAAGTTGTCTGGTTGCCCCCTCCCTGCAATTGGACTAAGTGTAATATTGATGGGGCTGCCCATGGCTACCCGGGTGTTTCAGCTTGTGGAGGTATTTTCAGAGGTTATAACTCAACTGCTCTTGGTTGTTTTTCACGCAACTTAGGATATGCTTCTGCCATTTTCGCAGAGCTTCCTGGTGCTATTCATGCCATAGAGATTGCTAACAGTAGAGGATGGAGAAATCTTTGGTTAGAGACAGACTCGATGCTTGTGGTTTCTGCATTTAAGAACTTGGAAATTGTGCCGTGGAGGCTGCTTGCTAGATGGAAAAACTGTTTGCATATAGCTAACGTCCTTACCCTCCAAGTCACTCACATATATAGGGAAGGTAATGTTTATGGGGATAAATTAGCAAACTATGGAATTCATCATCCAGGCTTTAGTTGGTGGGACACAATCCCCCATTTTATTAAGGATGAATTTTGTCGAAATAGGCTGGGCTTGCCTTGTTATAGGTTTTCTTAGTTTTTATTTTGTCTCTTGGGTTTTGGCCTTATGTCCCCCCATGTTTCTTTTGTTCTTTTATTTCTTTTGATTCATCAATAAATGCGTAGCATGCAGCAAATGATTGTTGAATTGGGTGGTGCCAACATAGTTGGGATGACCTTTTTCATAGTGATGCTCTTGCATGATACTTAAATAAAAAAAATGGATTTCAGAGTTATCCTTAAAGAAAAATTTTACACCCCAGTTTTTTGACTTAAAGGAAAACAATTTTCCGAAAGCAACCAGCAAATTATCTTTTTAATTTACTTCCGCATGTGTTACGTAGTAATACCCAGGGGGGGTGTTACACACCATCTGCTCTCTTGTACCAAGGTACTACAGCAAAACCAGAAAATCATATATATCATAATGGTGAGATACCGACAAATGAGTTTTATCATGATAACCACATGCTCGACACACAAATAACAGCGTATACACATACATACAACACATGAATTCTCATAATAAACACAATACTTTAAACAATGGGATTCATACCCGACAGTCATCACAATTTATAAAAATGCATGACACTTCAATATCCATCTATTTATTTCCTAATCTCTAGAGATCCCAACTTCCATTCGATAACATCAATTGTTTTGTCCGTCAAGGTTCCAAGTTCCAATTATTTAAGTATGTAACACCCCCCTGGGTATTACTACGTAACACATGCGGAAGTAAATTAAAAAGATAATTTACTGGTTGCTTTCGGAAAATTGTTTTCTTTTAAGTCAAAAAACTGGGGTATAAAATTTTTCCTTTAAGGATAACTCTAAAATCCATAATACATACATTTAAAACGTAAAGTCACATTCGTAACAAAAGTACCATGACATACAAAATTTCTCTAAGTTTCCATTTTCGAAAGAAAAAAGTTTAAACTACAGATGGATGTATATAACACTACATTTACCGACCTCTTAAGATATACAACCCAACTCAGACTCTTAAGCTGGTCATTCTATCAAATATTCATTGGAGAGACCCCCATGTGGCCATCCCCCAATTAGAATACTTTCCCAACCTCTAACACTAGGTCTTCAAGTGACTTAGAAAGACTCCTATGCAACATCGGTACTAGAGTACCAAGGTACTACAGCAAAACCCGAAGAGACCTGATATAACTGTAAGAGTGAGATACCGGCAAATGGATATATCATTCAACAACCATGTACATGATACATACAACACATTGGCATATTTGCATTTAAGCATTATTCATAGATAAAACAACAAGTGTTATATCAGTGGGTCTCATACCCGAATCAATCAGTTTTATAATGATAATGCATAACACTTCAATCATCAGGCTCTAAACTTAATCTCCGGAGATCCCAACATCCTCAAAATGAGTTTATCAGGCTCGATACACCGTCTCATTGGCTAGCTAAGCACAACGATAATACACCGTCTCATTGGCCATTTAGGCACAACGATTATGCACACCATCTCATTGTCCATTTAGGCCCAACGATACACGTACACTGTCTCATTGTCCATTTTAAGAACAATGATAGTACACCCTCACATGATACCTTTCCTGTTATGGTCTCACGTTAAAACCACGTCAGGAACGTCTGTCGTAAATGCAAATGTAAAACATTTAGTTCTCGATTTTTCTTTGTGTTCGTTCTCATTCGTTGTCGAAGCTCAAAGGCTAGTGACTATTCATAAATTTCATCATCACCTGAAAATCAATAACACAGGACGCGCAGTCCGACTGCTCAATCACGACACCTTAGACCGATGCCGCAGTCAAGGTTTGTGGTCATAGAAATCATTTATGATTTTATCCATGTTTTATTCTAACATGATAAGGACTCCTAGTCCGCATCAACGAAATCAGGATGCACAGTCCTCAATTCCGAGATTTGGACTCTTATCCCAAAACATCATGATTAGGACCCTTGGTCCATAATTCTTGACACGGATCCTAGATCACGCGCATATCATATAAAACTAGGGCAACGTCTCGCGACTAGATTCTTATTCACATGTGCTTACTTTTCACTCAGTGAAAATCAAATCCAAAACAAAACCTCGGTCACTTATCCAAGTAACCGGAACGTTTCCAAATCATTTAGGAGAAAATCCTTTTCCTTTGCAAAATATTTTATAAAGCAATTAGGAAATTCGTTTGTTTTTGAAATCCTTGATGGAATAAAGTCAAATATTTTCAACGGGTTTTTCTTTCATAAAACACATAGTTCGAAAAAGGTTTTCTCTCATACAAAACTTTAGATCGTGAAAGGGTAGTTTCTGTTGACTTAAAATCACTTCAATATTTCTTTTACAAACGAGAATCTTATTCTTTTTGAAGTAAGCACTTTAAACAAGGAACTTTTATAAATGAAACCAATACTTTCAAAGTTCTATTAAAGGCTTATTAAGGCTTTTAATCCTTATAATCATTGAGCACAAACTCAAGTCCGACTTCTCAAACTTCAACCAACAGTAATATATCTCAAACAGTAATATCACAGTTAATGACAGTCGATCACATATATATAATTGTCAGGACCCAACTTAGGCATTCCTGACCTACCAGAATGAGACCATAATGTCTCATTCCCAAGGCCTATCAAGCACGTATAAGTCGCATAGCAATATGGATAATCATATAGTATCAAGGTAAATATCAGAGTAAATGATTATTCCAAAACAATAAGCCAAGGTGACCCTCAGTCTACATGCAGATTTTAAATGAAAAGAAACAGTTTACAACCAAAAAGAAAATAGTACCAAATTTTCAAACAACCGAAGAGGTATCTTATATGACTAAACAAAAACCAAGGAAATAACCAAGATGCAGCAACTGCCCACACTACTCCTGTGCATGGGCTCCCTGAGATGGATCCCCTCGTGGAGTACTTGATGCTGAACCAAAAAGGGCGGGGGTGAGTCCCAGAACTCAGTGAGGGTGTACAAGCGAAATCAGATATACCAAATATATAAATATACATACATATGTCATGTCCCACTTTACCATGTACTTAAACCATATCTTCATTGCAACTCTTAAGTTGCATTACATTCATTCAACCATTGAGTAAGATGCTTGTTTTCCATTTGGAGTGGTTCACTAAAGTCTCCCACTCCGACGGTGATATTTATACCCCGGTCGGGTCTGTTGACCTGCAAGTGACCTCGGTCACTACGTAACTACCCTCCAAACTCTGGGGTTCTTTCACTAGAGTCCCCTTCTCCGACGGTCACATTTACATACCAGTCGAATCCGCTGACCGGTCGGATACACCAAGTCTTACTCAATGTGCTCAACATCAGAAGATAAAGTACTTAGCATAATCATGTCCTTTGAATACATCATAAACAAAAGGATCATAGACAAATAATCAACATATATTTCCCATACATTTACTAATCACCTCATCATTCATTTGCACCTTAGTTCCTCATTGCCAAAATCACAATACAATATATATATATATATATATCCTTAACTAAAACAACTCATTCATTATGGTTAATGTATAATATGGCCCGTACAAACCAATTCTTCGTTCTATTTGTCTGGGAAATATATCTATAGCCTACAATTTCTTTATCATCTAAAACTATGCTACTAAGGCTCCACGGCAGCAAGATTCTAGTTTTGCCCAATGGTTTCAAACACGCAAACATCATCTGGATTTGGTAGAAAAATCAAGTAATGGGTTTGGTAGAAAATTAAGTAATAATAGTCCAATATGTTATAGGGGCGCCAAGCTACTGTAACATGAGGCACTTAGTTCGGCCACGCTCATGAAATTGGAATGCAACGATAGACGCTGCACCGCCCCGAATTAACATTCATTCACACAAAAGGTTCAATAGAATCAACAACGTAACATGTAACACCCTAGAATAATTATAACGCAATATAACAAACTTAATAAAATAAAATGTATATCAATACTTAATTATCGTATCCGAAAATTCCAAAAAATCACTAAAACAATAACAGAATTGATTATTTATAAAAATTCTTAATAGGACTAAGTGGACCATTTTAACAAACTCTGATCCGGCTCGACCTGACTAAAAGACTTTCCTCATTGGGATCTATCAACCATCCCGGAAATGCTATCAAGAGCCCAATGCCACATTTAAAACCTGGAAATGTCAGAAATCCCAAAAATGAGTAAAACTCAGTGACAATAGTAAATATATTAAAACAGTTTGAACTATGACATTTCCAACTATACCTGGTGTGGACGGTATAGAAAAATCCTCTTTTTACAATCCAACACATAATCAAGGTAAAATAAAAACTAGAAAAATGACATTTTCATATGTAAAAGAACAACATCCAAACACAATTCACCTCTATGCGTTATTATTCAATCACCCTCAAATCATTAATCTAGGGATCAAAAGCCTATGCTATAACTGTTACTATTACTAAATGCATGTCGAACGGTTCTTTTCTCGCCCGAAAACCACAATCTTGCCCGAAGGCCATAATCTCATGTCACACAATGTTGACATGGCCACCTACAATCCTGTCACCATCCCCCATTCCCATTAGGTATGTTAGTCAGTCATCCAAGAGTCTCGTCCATAAACACCGGTGCACATCCCCATTCCCGATAGGATGCTCATGCAAAGCAATGACACTATTCCCCCATTCTCGTTAGGGAATAGCTTCACACACAAAATAAAAGTATCCCCATTCCCGTTAGGATACGGGATGACTTGGCAAGGACTACAAGAGTTTCACGGTAGTTACCCCCATTCACGTTAGGGAACTGACCCGGGACATCTGGTACCCGTAATCGGATACTCTGACCTCGTGTGTTCCACCCACACGACTGTGAACAACACCATGCATTCTAATACGAGTCTCACCACTCTTATCAGGTCATAACCTATTGCCTTAATCTCTCATTACTATCTCAACACCTAAATCAAATTATCTTACATCATTGATCTAATCGTAATCTCTGGCTCGATACTTACTCATTCTACCAATCAAGCATACAAGTCACATATCAAATGCATTTCCAAACAAAGCAATTCAATTACCACCATGCTATAACACATTCTCACATATAGACATATAAATTCAAACCAAACCAACAAGCCAAGACAAGTAAACAAACCAATCAAGCATAGCATGTAATCACATCAATTCATACAAGAAATCACACCAATTCAAATAATTACCCACACCAAATAGAGAGGTTTTGAGGGATTCTATTGTCACCTTGAATCCTCTTGAAAAAGAGATTATATCGAAAATAGCTCTTTTCTCGAGGTCCTAGCTATGTCTTTGTTTCTTTTCGTTGTTATAATCTCATCAATAATAGAGTTTGAATCGAGTCCTCTCCTTTCTCCTTGTACAGTTTCGGTCAGCATAAAGAACAGGCCTCGCATATTAATTCAACCAAGAGTCCATTAATTAACGAAATATCAATAATTACTTATTCTATAATTAAGGAAATTTGCAGATTAACCCTTAACAGAGGCAAGAACTGAGATTTAGATAAAAATTTGGGGTTAGGGTTTCAGAAAGAAATTGGGGGAAAATAAAATTGAAAGGAAATTTAAGAAATTAACATTGGGAATTTGAAATTAACATATCCAATTTATAAGCAACATCATTAGTTTGGACAACTAGATTCCAAATTAATTGTTAGGTTTTAAATTGGGAATTTAGGGTTTGGGGAAAATTGAAAGGGAAGAAGAAACACAAATTAACTCACCCAAGATAAAAAGGAGGGAACGTGGTGGTTGTTGAAGGTCCGGGGAGGCGGCGGTTGGCGGCACAACGACTCCGTTGCGACAGTGACAAAGTGAAGAACTGAGCAGACAAACGTGTGGGGTGAGCTTCTCCTCTCCAGAAGATTGTACGATGGTCTGGGAACTTCGACAGCACCAGAAATGGAGGTCCCGCGATGGCAGATCGGCGTCGAGCGGCGGAGCAGAGGCCAGAACACACGTTGAGTCGTGTGGCTGTCGTCTCTGCGTCATGCAGTGGTCGGACAGCATCCCTGCGGTGGCGACGCGACCGGACGGGGCTGCGGGTGGAGGGGCGACGCCGGCTTGAAGAGAAGGAAGGGGGGCCGAAGTTTAGAGAGAAAAGGTGGGTTTTTTGGTTCCATCGAAGAAGACAGCTGAGAGTTTAAAAGAAGGGAGGGGGTGTGCGTATAAAAAATGGGGTGTGACTAGTAAATTTACTAAAATCAGCTCTTTGAAATAAATAAAATATTTGTGATATCTTAAGGTTACGTATTTTCATAAAATAAATTCTAACATTTATAAATCCTAAAATAATAATATATATATATATATATATATATATATATATATATATATATATATATATATCTATACTAAAATATCTCTTAGCCAAATAATATAATTTGATACTATACTATAAAGTATCATTTTATAATTATCAAACACAAACAATTATCACTGTATAAAAAAAATCAAAAAGTTTAATAATAATTATCCTGCTTCTAAAAACTGGGATGTGACATAACACCGATAAATAAAAGTCAAATCAAAACATCATATAACTTTATTTTAGAATAGGGATTCTTCAATCATCACTAATATTATTTCTACCCATTGAATTCTACCCATAAAAAAAACCTACATCCCCTCACCTGAATCGACGAAAAAGAAAGGAAAAAGAAGAGTGAAATTGTAACCCTTGCACCAAGAGCTCGTCTCCATGATCTTGAGCCGCCGCGCCCTCTTCCTCTTTTTCTCCAGAGAAAACTGATTTTAAAAGTTAGGGTTCTCCAGACACTCTAACCCTTTTTCCCTTATTTTATTTCTTAACCATTATACTTACCGAAGGGTCCTACCACACTAGGGGTAAAACAAAAACAAAAAAATCTATCTCATAACTCTATTTTACTACGCTAATCTCTTATACATTCTTTCAAATATTTATTATTATAATTATTTTTCTTTAAATAAATAACTTTTAACTTTGACCATCAGCACCAATTAAATATATATATATATATATATATATATATATATATATATTGTGCGTATTACATTCTTCCCCTCTTTAAAGGAATTCATCCTCGAAATCGATAAATGATTATAACCGAAATTTCATACCTTGCTCAAAAAGGTGCGGATACTTCCGTATCATGATCTGTTCTGACTCCCAAGTGAATTCCTCACCGAGAGGATGCCTCCACGCAACCTTCACTTATGGTACCTCATTTGACCTCAATTTATGTACTTGCCTATCAACAATCCTCAATGAATCCTCCTCAAAATCTAACCGTTGGTCCACCTCAATAGGTTGTGGTTGTAGCACATGATTATCATCTCGAAGATATTTCCTCAGCATGGAGACATGAAACACTGGATGCACCTTGGCTAATTCAGGTGGTAAGGCCAACTCATATGCCAACCTTCCCACTCTTCGAGTGATCTGGTATGGTCCCACGTACCTTGGGCTCAACTTTCCCTTAGACCAAAACGCAGAGTCCCTCAAAAGGGTGACACTCTAAGGAAAACATGCTCACCTTCTTGAAACTCTAATTCTCGTCGTCTGACATCAGCATACTTCTTTTGTCGCTCTTGAGCTAGCTTAAGCCTCTCCCTATTCATCCGAACTCTCTCTATCGAGTCCTGAACCAGATCTGGGCCCAATAGTTGATGGTCACCCATCTCAAACCACCCCACTGGTGTTCTGCACTTCCTGCCATAAAGATCCTCAAACGGTGCCATTTGGATGCTACTATGATAGCTATCGTTATATTCAAATTCTATTAACGACAAATGCACATCCCAAGATCCTTTAAACTTAAGTACACATGATCGAAGCATGTCCTCCAAAGTCTGTATAGTCCTCTCCAACTGACCATCCGTCTATGGATGAAAAGCTGTACTCAAATGCACTTGAGTTCCCAAAGTCTGCTGAAACAACTTCCAGAAATGAGAGGTGAACTGTGAACCCCTATCTGAAACAATAGATTCTGGAATTCCATGCAAGGAAACAATCTCCCGAAGATATAACTTTGCATATTGTTCTGCCTTGAATGTGGTCTTTACAGGTAGGAAATGAGCAGACTTGGTCAAACGACCACAACCCAAATGGAATCATAACCCGCCCTGGTCTTGGGTAAACCCACCATGAAATCCCTGGTAATGTGATCCCACTTCCATTCCGCAATATCCAAACTTTGGTGAAGCCCTGTTGGCTTCTGGTGCTCCGCCTTCACCTGCTGACAAGTCAAGCACCTAGCAACAAAATCTGCTATGTCTCGTTTCATACCGATCCACCAATACAACCGCTTCATATCTCGATACATTTTTCTGGATCCAGGGTACATCGTATATGAAGAGGAGTGAACAAGTTCCATGAGCTTCCTTCTAGCTTCTGGAGGAACTACCACCCATCCACTAAATCGAAGCATCCCATCACTGTTCACGGTATAACCCTTTTCACTCTCTGTATAAATAGTATCCCTCAACATGACTAGATCGGAATCTCGTTCTTGGCAAGCTCTAATCTCTTCCAACACATTGGATTTGACTCCAAGTTGTGCTAGTAAAATGCCATTTTCCTTTGGCTCGAAAGCCACCAAAGCATTTATGCTCCTATGAAAATCATTTGCTATCACTCGCCTTTCTAAACTCAAATGTTCCAAACTGCCCATTGACTTCCGGCTCAAAGCATCTGCCACCACGTTAGCCTTTCTTGGGTGATATATGATTGTGCAGTCATAACCCTTCAACAATTCTAACCATCTCCTCTGCCTTAGGTTCAACTCTTTCTGATCAAAAATGTACTTGAGATGCTTATGATCGGTGTAATTCTCACAGGCCTCGCCATACAAGAAATGCCTCCAAATCTTTAAGGCAAAAACTACAGCTACCAACTCTAAATTGTGAGTCGGGTAGTTGTGTTCATGCTTCTTTAACTGTCGGGAAGAATAGGCAATTACTTTTCCATTATGCATTAGCACGCATCCCAAACCCACTCGAGATGCGTCACAGTACACCAGAAAACTGCCTATACCTGAAGGAAGAGTCAACACTGGAGCAGTAGTCAACTTATCCTTCAATGTCTGAAAGCTTTCTTCACATTTCGAACTCCACTCGAACTTAACTCATTTATGAGTCAGACGAGTCAATGGAACCGCTATTTTTGAAAAGTTTTCAATGCACCTTCGATAATAACCGGCTAGCCCCAAGAAACTACGTATCTCCGAAACACTAGAGGGTCTAGGCCAATCCCGCACCGCCTCCACCTTTTTCAGATCCACTGAAATCCCTTCAGAAGAAACAACATGCCCAAGGAAAGATACCGCTGTGAGCCAAATGATTTCGAAAACTTGGTGTAAAGCTGGTGATTTCTAAGGGTCTCCAACACTGCCCTCAAATGTTGATCATGCTCGTCCTTTGTCTTAGAATATACTAAAATATCATCGATGAATACAATCACAAATTTATCCATAAATGGTTTAAACACCCAGTTCATCAGGTCCATGAAAGCTGATGGGGCATTCGTCAAACCAAAGGACATGACAAGATACTCGTAATGACCATACCTGGTTCTAAAAGTCGTTTTCGGGATGTCAGACTCTCTAATCCTCAACTGGTGATAACCTGATCTCAAATCAATCTTGGAGAAAGATTGTTCCCCTTGCAACTGATCAAACAAATCATCAATTCTCGGCAATGGATACTTATTCTTTATCGTTACCTTTTTAAGTTTTCGATAGTCAACACACATCCTCCATGACCCGTCTTTCTTTTTCACGAATAGCATGGAGCTCCCCAAGGTGATGAACTAGGGCGTATGAATCCCTTTCTCAACAAGTCCTCTGCTGATCCTTGAGCTCTTTCAAATCGGTCAGGGCCATCCTATATGGCGGTATAGAAATGGGTTGCATCCCCGGTGCCAAGTCAATGGAAAACTCTATCTCACGAGGTGGGGGTACTCTCGGCAGGTCATTGGTAAATACATCCACATACTCACGAACTATCGGAACCATCAACAAGTCATCACCTTTGGATTCATCTGCCACATTCACCGTGGCTAAGAGACATATACATCCATGTCGTTGCAACTTTTCTACCTTAAGAGAGGACAACACATTCTGATATACCAAACCGCGGTCGCCCTGAAACTCTATGGTGTCAGAATCAATCGGTCGCAAAGTAATCAGTTTATCCCTGCAATCCACCTTAGCCCCATACCTAGATAACTAATCCATGCCCAATATGACATCCATCTGAAGCATACCCAACAAGATTAAGTCGGCTGGTAGATTCAAACCATTCACTCTAACCTCACATTCTCGAACATAACTGTTCGTCATATGATTACTCTCAAGTGGGGTAGAAACAATCAAAGGGCATTGAAGCACCTCCAAAGGCATTCCCGTAACCCGCACATAATGGCCGACCACAAATGACTTAGAAGCACCAAAATCAAACATCACCCTAGCATGTCAAGGACCAACTGGTAAAATACCTGTAACAATATCTGGGTCGGTCTGGGCCTCCTGCTGGCTAAGAACAAACACATGGGCGGTATTGCGGTTGCCACATCCTTGTCCTGACGAAGCTCCTCCTCTCCCTCCTGACCTCGGGTTCCTGTTCGGTATTGAAGATCCAACTGGAGCACTATGGGTTGTTGCAAGCTCCATAATCATAGGACACTCCTTCTTGAAATGACAAGCTTGCCCACAAGTATAACAAGCTCGTTCTCCGATTCTAGTACACGGTCCATCATGTCGTTTCCCACAGTTGTTGCAAGTGGGACAACTAGTTGCTCCATAGGAAACACTGCGGCCTCCTGTCGGTGCCTCTGCAAATGATGATTGCTGCTAGGGGGTGCGATGAGAAGGCGAACTGTTCGCCCTGCCAGAATTAGCCCACTGATTACCCTGATGATGTCTTGACTTCACCCCAAAGGCCTCATGTAACACCCGGGTGCCGACGAGGACGGGGAGTGGTCGCCGGTGCAAGAAGGCATGGATAAGGAGCGGCTCCTGGCAGACTTCTAGGCGGAGGGACACATGAATGAACCGATTACACACCCAAATGAGAGGGATCCTGAGACTGTGTAGGTATGGGACTATACAGTTGAGGAAGGCTTATATGAATTGATTGGTACTACCTTTACTAACAAGATGCATCTTCTTTTTGGCATCCCATCACTTAAGAACTCCACAGTTAAGCGTGCTTGACTTGGAGCAATTCTGGGATGGGTGACCTCCTGGGAAGTATTCCCAAGAAGCGTGTGAGTGAGGACAAAGCACGTTGAAAAGACCCGTGTTGGTTTGTGGGTACAGTCGTCAATCCATAAAGCATCCAGGGATGTTACACCTCATCTCTTTGCTCTGTCTTCCTCTTTTTCGGTTTCTTTTTGAATTCAGCTTTAGCCTCATTCAAAACCTTTTTGGCCCTGATGGCCAAGTTGACTACCTGCTCAAATGTGGCATTCTCCAGAATCGGTACGGATCTTCCAATGTTAAAACGAAGTCCATAAGCAAATCGTGACACTCGCTGCTGAGGGTCACTTACCAAATGTGGTGCATACATAGACAATCGCAGGAACTCATTTCGGTAGTCCGTCACAGTCATATCTCCATGTTTCAGCACTTCAAACTCTCGAGCCTTCTTCTCTCGCTCACCGCTAGGTAAAAAGGTCTCCGTGAAAGCAGTAGCGAAATGCCTCCATTCTAGATTCTCAACATCCAATTCTCTCTGCGCCCAGTATGTCGTGTACCACTCTCGAGCGGCATCATTCAAATGAAAACTGGCCAACTCACAGATCTTTCAGACGAGCATCCCATAGCCCTCAACAATCTCTCCACCTCTAAGAAAAAGGATGGGTCCTGATCGGAACCAGCTCCTGCAAAAGTGGGTGGCTTCATCTTACGGAACTCGGTCAATGAAGCAAAAAGGTTGGCCTCCTGATTCGGCCTAGGTGTTGCATCCCTCCTACTCCCAGCCTCTGTGCTCATAGAAGCCTCATGAGATTCTTGTGTTATGGAAGGTTATGGTGGGGGGACCCCACTTTGTGATGGAGTCGGAGTTCTTCCGCAGCATCTCCTGCTAAGGCCCCTTGTATCACAGTAATCCCCTATGCTATTTGTTACAGGGTTGCCTGAAGAGCCTCTGGGATCACCACCTCCTGCTGTGGTGGGTGCTGATTTCCGCCTCGAGGAGGCCTAGCAGTACCTCCTCGGGATCGGGCAACTCCTCTTCCTCTACCTCTTACCATCCTTCAAAAGGAAAGCTAACATCATACGTCAGTTTTTTTTAATTATCAATTCTACACAAAACTACCCTACATCATCTCCCTATCAAAAGCAATTACACCATCCATCTCAGGTCGCTGCTTTCAAATAATCATATGAGTTCCTCACTATTTTATGGCTTTCTTTCAAATAATTGCAGATTAGTTACTAATGAGTTCTGGCACAACTCCAGCCCGGGTTCAAGAATTATTACAGAATTCATGAGCTTCTAATCTCGCTCAGGACCCATAACCATTGGCTTTAGTACCATTTGTCAGGACCCAACCTAGGCGTTCCTGACCGGCCAGAATGAGACCATAATGTCTCATTCCCAAGGCCTATCAAGCACGTATAAGTCACATAGCAATATGGGTAATCATATAGTACCAACGTAAATATCAGAGTAAATGATTATTCCAAAACAATAAGCCAAGGTTGCCCTCAGTCTACATCCAGAGTTTAAATGAAAAGAAACAGTTTACAACCAAAAAGAAAATAGTCCCAAATTTTCAAACAACCGAAGAGGTATCTCATATGACTAAACAAAAACCAAGGAAATAACCAAGCTGCAGCAACTGCCCACACTACTCCTTTGCATGGGCTCCCTGAGATGGATCCCCTCGTGGAGTACCGGATGCTGAACCAAAAACGGCGAGGGTGAGTCCCAGAACTCAATGAGGGTGTACAAGCGAAATCAGATATACCAAATATATAAATATACATACATATGTCATTTCACACTTTACCATGTACTCAAACCATATCTTCATTGCAACTCTTAAGTTGCATTACATTCATAAACTAACTACCCTCCAAACTCCGGGGTTCTTTCACTAGAGTCCCCTTCTTCGACAGTCACATTTATCTACCAGTCGAATCCGCTGACCGGTCAGATACACCAAGTCTTACTCAAAGTGCTCAACATCAAAAGATAAAGCACTTAGCATAATCACGTCCTTTGAATACATCATAAACAAAAGGATCATACACAAATAATCAACATATATTTCCCATACATTTACTAATCACCTCATCATTCATTTGCACCTTAGTTCCTCATTGCCAAAATCACAATACAATATATATATATATATATATATATATATATATATATATATATATATATATATATATATATATATATATATATCAATCATATATCCTTAACTAAAACAACTCATTGATTATGGTTAATGTATAATATGGCCCGTACAAACCAATTCTTCGTTCTATTTGTCTGAGAAATATATCTATAGCCTACAATTTCTTTATCATCTAAAACTATGCTATTAAGGCTCCACGGCAGCAAGATTCTAGTTTTGTCCAATGGTTTCAAACACGCAAACATCATCTGGATTTGGTAGAAAAATCAAGTAATGGGTTTGGTAGAAAATTAAGTAATAATAGTCCAATATGTTATAGGGGCGCCAAGCTACTGTAACATGAGGCACTTAGTTCGGCCACGCTCATGAAATTGGAACGTAACGATAAATGTTGCACCGCCCCGAATTAACATTCATTCACACTAAAGGTTCAATAGCATCAACGTCGTAACAGCGATAAATAAAAGTCAAATCAAAACATCATATAACTTTATTTCAGAATAGGGATTCTTTAATCATCACTAATATTATTTCTACCCATTGAATTCTACCCATAAAAAAAAACCTACATCCCCTCACCTGAATCGACGAAAAAGAAAGGAAAAATGAGAGTGAAATTGTATCCCTTGCACCAAGAGCACGTCTCTATGATCTTGAGCCGCCGCGCCCTCTTCCTCTTTTTCTCCAGAGAAAACTGATTTTAAAAGTTAGGGTTCTCCAGACACTCTAACTCTTTTGCCCTTATTTTATTTCTTAGCCATTATACTTACCGAAGGGTCCTACCACACTAGGGGTAAAACTAAAACAAAAACAAAAAAACCTATCTCATAACTCTATTTTACTATGCTAATCTCTTATACATTCTATCAAATATTTATTATTATTATTATTTTTCTTTAAATAAATAACTTTTAACTTTGACCATCAGTGCTAATTAAATATTTTTTTTGTGTGGGTATTATAATAATTCACAATACTGTAAAGCAAGTAATAATCAACATCAAGTAATAATCACAATAGCTCAAGTAAACAAGTCATTCAAGTATTGGCTCCATATCATAATAATATTCGAATCACTCAAGTTAAACACATACACACATGCATATAGTCATTGAATATCCCTAGGCAATCCCCTCTTACCTTTGGTTAGGTAGAGATATGAGATGCTTGGATAGAAATACCGCGAACGTCCTTGCTTTCTCCGTGATAGAAGTCTAAGGTTATAAACACAAGATCACAAGTTAAAATCAACCAAGAACACTAAACCACAAGGTATTAGGTCGGCCAAGACAATAAATTAGGGTTAGAGATCCCCGAAAATTATACAACTCATGGATTTATGATCCTTAAGTGTTGGGAGTTCATGAACAATGATCATTTAACAAGGTTGAATTAAAATCCCACTAAGTTATAAACTTAGGGTATTCGATCAAGGCTATTAAAATAGGCTAGCATTCTCTAAATTGTCCAATCTCTCAGGTCTAGCATCCACACATAGTAAGGAGCTCAAAACCATGATCATTTTGGAAAATGGAAAAAAAAGTATCCTCGGTCCACAACCTTCTAGGTTCGGCCTTCATATGATTTATAGGCTAGAAATCTCTAAACTTTCCAATCTATTAGACTTAGCATCCAAATATCTTATGGAGCTCAAGTCCATGATCATTTTGGAAAATGAGATATAACACATCCTAGGTTCAATAACATAGAATAAACAAGTTAGAAATCCTTAAACTTTCTAATCTCTTAGACTTAGCATCCTTCTATATTTAGGAGCCTTAGTCCATAATCATACTTGGAAAGTTGAAACATAGTATCCTAGGCTTACTTATACATATTTTCGGCCATCATAAGAAAACAAGCTATCAAACCTTTCAAGATCTATAGATTCAAGATCAAGGGATAGTTAGAAACTCAAACACATGATCATATTCCAAAAGTTGAAACAAAAACTTCCTAGGTCACAAATGCAAACATTCGGCCTTCATTGGAAGAGATGGGTAGAGATTTTTTTTTACACAACCTCTTAGTATGTGAAAATATAAATTAATACAAGACTATAGAAAGTGGTTTCAACTCAAAAGGAGTTTTCTACCATTTTAGATAGATTTTAGAAGTTTAAAGCATATAAAGAACACATAAAGCAAAATAAGAAATAAAAGATGAAACTTGCTAAAATATTCATATGAGAGCATTACCCTTAGTATAAGGAAAAACTTTAATGAAGAACTCAAGTGGAAAAGACTAATAAAAATGGAAGCTTTAAGTGTTTGAAAAAAAGAAGAAATGGAAGAAGTTGAAGAAGTATGAAGATGGAGGAAGAAAATGAGAGAATGAAGATGAGTGATGATTATATAGAGGAGGGAGAGGGGAGCACGAAATTTTGGAGAGAGAATGAGCTTGGAGAGCAAGTTTTATCTTTAAGACTTGTTTGGTTGAAGAGGAAAGCGAAAAATAGGTTTTTAGAATATAATATGATATAATTTGAAAAGTGTGATGATTACACTTTTGGAGTGTGTCATAACCCATTTCTATCAAGTCACTCACTTCTTTTGTGCCCCCTAATTTACTCCATTTCGTACCCGGTTGCATTTCCGATCGTGATTCTTCCGACGTTTTCGTCCAAATAAAATGTTATATTATATTTTTGAACGAAAATTTTTCAAAATAACCAAAGTTGAACGAAACATAATAAAAACACTAACCGTCTCTTTCACGGGTCAAAATTAGGTTTTCTGCACAGTAAACTTGTACCGACAGTGAAAACGCAGACCGGCTTCCGTTTGAATTTTCAACTGAAAATTTTACCGTGACTTCATATGTTACAACAACACAATAAAATGATTTTAGTTTAATTAAAATAATCCTGAGTTTAATCTAAAATAAACACATTTAAATATGTATTTACTGCTACATAAAGCATAGGAAAAACAGGGTGTTACAAAGTAACTCGGTAATATCTCGAGCTCAAACCATCATTGTAATGTAGATCACAAGAACTATAATAATAGTCATAACGTAACTCGGCCAATAAAATATCACAAATATCCGAGCTCCAAAAATAATCGTATCGTAGCTTGGCCTTTGTTGGACCCACCTAGGTCACTTCGGATAATCCACCTCAACTTTATGTGACAATTGCTCAAAACAGCTTTTGCAAATATGCATAACTATTATCCGACCTCGTATGATAGCTGTAACACCCAGTTTTTCCTATGCTTTCTATAGCAGTAAATATATATTTAAATGTGTTTATTTTAGATTAAACTCGGAGTATGGTTTTAACTAAACTAAAATCATTTTCTTCTGTTGTTATATCACATGAAGTTATGGTAAAAATTTTGGTTGAAAATTCAGACGGAAGCCGGTCTGCGTTTTCACTACCGGTACAAGTTTACTGAGCAGAAAACCTAATTTTGACCCGTGAACAAAACAGTTAGTGTTTTTATGAAGTTTTTTAGGATATTGGAAATTTTTGAAAATTTGAGTTTGGAAATAAAATATAATACTTTATTCGGGCGAAAACGTCGAAAGAATTACGATCGGAAATGCTACCGGGTACGAAATGGAGAATAATAGGAGACATAAAAGGCTTCAGGTGAGTTGAGGGAGTGAGGTGACTCACTAGAGGTATGGCCTAAGCTACCTCCTAAAAAGTGGTCATGATGGCACTTTATGAAATATAACATATTATATTCTAAAAACCCATTTTTCTCTCTTTTCTCAAACCAAACAAGGCACAAGGTCAAAACTTGCTCTCCAAACTCATTCCTCTCTCCTCAATTTCATGCCACTCTCTCCCCTCTCTATATATATCCCTCTCATTTTCACTTCATCATCTTCCTTCTTCAAACTCCATTAAACCTTCATCTTCTTCCTTTCTTTTAAAAGTTCAAGCTCTTAAAGCTTTAGTTTTTATTCATTTTTTCTACTTGAGTTCTTCATTAAAGTTCTTCCTTATACTTAGGGTAATGCTCTCATATGAATCTTTTTGCAAGTTTCATCTTTTATTTCTTAGTTTAGTTTATGTGTTCTTTGTATGCTTTAAACTTTTAAAATCTCCTAAAACCACTTTCTATAGTCTTGTATTAACTTATATTTTCACATATTAAGAGGTTGTGTAAAACAAAAATCTCTACCCATCTCTTCCAATGAAGGCCGGATGCTTGTATTTGTGACCTAGGAAGTTTTTGTTTCAACTTTTGGAATATGATCATTTGTTTGAGTTCTAACTATCCCTTGATCATGAATCTATAAATCTTGGAAATTTTGATAGCTTGTTCCTATGATGGCCGAAAAATATGAATAAGTAGGCCTAGGATACTATGTTTCAACTTTCCAAGTATTGATCATGGATTAATAACTGTTAATAGCTTGTGATTTTAAACCTAAGAGTTATTGTTAAACAAAGAATATTTTCCTCATCATCCTATGATGGCCGAAACTTAGTGTTTAGGTGCTAGGATGTTTGAGTTTTTATTTTTCCAAAATGATCATGGACTTGAGCTCCATAAGATATTTGGATGCTATGTTTAAGAGATTGGAATGTTTAAGGATTTCTAACTTGTTTATTCTATGTTATTAAAGCTAGAATGTATTTCTTTCATTTTTCCAAGATGATCATGGACTTGAACTTCATAAGATATTTGGATGCTAAGTCGAAGAGATTGGAATGTTTAAGTTTCCATTGTTTTCCAAAATGATCATGGACTTGAGCTCCTTAATACATTTCGATGCTAAGTCTAAGAGATTGGAAAGTTTATAGAATGCTAGCCTATTTTACTAGCCTTGGCCGAATACCCTAAGTTTATAACTTAGTGGGGTTTTAATTCAACTTTGTTAAATGATAATTGTTTATGAACTTCTAACACTTAAGGATCATAAATCCATGAGTTGTATAATTTTTTGTGTCCATCACCTTAGACTTTCAACGCAGAGGAAACAAGGACGTTCGTGGTTTACCTCTCCAAGCATCTAATCTCCTTAGCTTAACAAAAGGTAAGAGGGGATTGCCTAGGGAGATTCGATGACTATTTGCATGTGTGTATGTGTTTAACTTTAGTGATTATTATTTGTTTTACAGTATGGTGAATTATATATATATGCGATGAACTGTCATTAACTGTGATGCTACTGTTTGAGATATATTACTGTTGATTGAAGTTTGAGAAGCCGGACTAGTGTCTGTGCTCAATGATTATAAGGATTAAAAGTCTTAATAAGCCTTGAATAGAACTTTGAAAGTTTTGGTTTCATTTATAAAAGTTTCGTATTTAAAGTGCTTACTTCAAAAAGAATAAGATTCTCATTTTTAAAAGAAATGTTGAAGTGATTTTAAGTCAACGGAAAATACCCTTTCATGATCTATAGTTTTGTACGAGAGAAAACCTTTTTCGAACTATGTGTTTTATGAAGGAAAAACCCCTTTGAAAATATTTGACTTTATTCCATCAAGGATTTCAAAAGCAAATGAATTTCCTAAATGTTTTATAAAAGAATTTGTAAAGGAAAATATTTTCTCCTAAATGATTTAGAAACGTTCCGGTTACTTGGATAAGTGACTGAGGTTTTATTTTGGTTTTGATTAACACTGAGCGAAAAGTAAGCACATGTGAAAGAGAATACTAGTTCGCGAGACGTCGCCTCTAGTATTCAGTTATAAGCACGCGAGCTGGGATCCGTGTCAAAAATTATGGACCAAGGGTTCTAATCGTGATATTATGGGCTAGGAGTCCTAATCTTGGAATTGAGGACTGTGTGTCCTAATTTCGTTGTTATGGGCTAGGAGTCCTTATCATGTTGAAATAAAACATTGATAAAATTATAATTGTTTCTACGACCACAACCTTGGACTGTGGCATCGGTCTAAGGTGTTGTGATTGAGCACTCGGACTGCGTGTCCTGTGTTATTGATTTTCAAGTAATGAAAATTGTGAATAGTCATTAGCTTTGGTCTTCGACAATGGAAAAGAGTGACCACAAAGAAAAGTCTCGATAATGAAAAGTCTTTTATTCATATGCATTTCCCCTTGGCAGATGTGCTTGAGTTACCGAATACCCGCTTAAGATGTGGTATTTGATGATGTATACATTCGAATGGCCGTTATAAGGGATTCGTGATGGTGTTGATCCGGGTACATGAGGTGACGGAGACAACTTGCCAATGCGGCATACTCCTGATCAACTCTTTACTTCTTAATGATAAAATGGTGATGGTATCTCATGAGATTAAGATTAGAGCCTGATGATTGAAGTGGCATGCATTATCTTTATAAAATTGATTGATTCGGGTATGAGACCCACTGATAAAATACTTGTTGTTTACCTATGAGTAATGTTAAAATGTTAATATGCCAAGGTGTTGTATGTATCATGTGTATGGTGGTTGTATGATATATCCATGTGCCGATATCTCACTCTTACAGTTATATCAGGTCTCTTCAGTTTTGCTGTAGAACCTTGGTACCCTAGTACCGATGTTGCAGAGGAGTCTTTCTAAGTCACTTGAAGACCTAGTGTTAGAGGTTGGGAAAGTATCCTAATTGGGGGTCTCTCTCCAATGAATATTTGATAGAATGACCAGCTTAGGAGTCTGAGTTTGGTTGTATATCTAAAGAAGTCGGTAGATGTGGTGTTATATACATCCATCTGTAGTTTAAACTTTTTCTTCTGAAAATGGAAACTTAGAGAAATGTTGTATATCATGGTAACTTTGTTACGAACGTGACTTTATGTTTTAATTGTATGTATGATGGATTTTAGAGTTATCCTTAAAGAAAAATTTTATACCCTAGTTTTCTAACTTAAAAGAGAACAATTTTCCGAAAGCAACGTAATACCCTAAGGGGGGGAGGGTTACAATAGCCACTCAAAACAGCTATTGCAGCTAGTCATACGGTCCCTTGTGACAACTATCCAACTATTGTTGTAGTCGTACACATGGTAATTCAGGCACGTCTGCCCTATAATGCATGTAAAACATTTGTTTTCGTTCATCTTTCCTTGTCGAGGCTCAAAGGCTGACAACCATCCTTATTTTAAAAACATTTAAGTTTGTCCTTCTCCCAACTTTAAACATTAAGTTTGTCTTTCGTTTTCAACAATAGGACACGAAGTCCGAATGTGCAAATCACGAAGCTCTAGACCTATACATGAGGCTTAGGTTCGTAGACTATAGAGCACAAAACTCACCACAACTTTTATAGGACACACAGTCCACAACATCAACTTGAGGACAATAGGTCCACAATGTCAACTTCAGGACACTCCGTCCACAACATATAACACGGATCAATGTTCTACGTGTTTTTCTCACATAACACTAGAATTCCGACGTCTCGACTTCTAGGTTCACTTTTCAACTTTACCATCATTTTTGTTATGTGAAACACAAATACAAAAACCAAAACCTCCGAAACTTATCCAAGTTTTACGAAATTATTTCCGCTGAGTAAAACCTCTTTTGCAAAAAATCTTTTCCATAGAAATTCATTTATAAAACGTCAAATCGCAGATAAATTCATTTTTCTCAAATTCTGTTCCTCTTAAAAGTGTTTTTCCGAAAAATTTTACTTCTTGAAAAAGAACCTATTCATGACCCATTCCGGTCCAAAGAAAATGAAACTATTTTCAAAACATTGCCGTAAAACTATTTTCTGAATTATTCATCGTTTAGAATTAAAATCGTCTTTATAAGTGAACATTTTATTCTTTTCTCTTAAGTAATTTTTCAACATGGAAATTAAGTTATTTTTTAAACTTAGTTTTTATAATAAATTTTTATTTTATTTAAGAATTTATTATGGGAAAAATTAACGTGACCTAAAAATTTTCACGGTTTCGTCCTCACTATTGTGAATAGATCACTCTGTCACTGTAAAATCATTAAAATAATATTATTTTCAACTTTTCTTGAAATTCCACAAATTTAACTTAACAACATATTCTTCAACATTTTCAACTTATTCAACAGTTTCCAAGCTTTTATCATTAATCTTAATTTAGCACTGACCACTGTCGGGCTTCTCATTCAAACAACCAACAACAGTAAAATCACACATCACAGTTATAAGTGATATCACATTTATAACATGCATCCACCTATAAACATATATCACAAATAGACATACACCACAGATAATTTAATAACTCAGATAAACAACTACGTCAAATAAATTTAGCAACCACAACGAAATCACAAATAATCATACAGACTCACAGATAGCACATGGCTAACAAAACCCCTCAGGTAACCTCCCCTTACCTCTTGAAGTTACAGTTTTCCTCTCGAAGTTTTCTTTTCGATTCGTTTCCGATTCCACCTCACAACTTAGTACGATTCACAATGTAACACCCTAGTTTTTACACATATGATTAATTATTTTATTTGGATGTTTATGTTTATTTTGTTATGTGGTTTAGTTTGAGTAATTAAATTACTCTCTTCAAATTATTTTAACGGGTGCATTAGCACTTACTTATTTCAGTGAATGCACGTTTACTAGACAATAATTTACGTTATTGTCACTATTATTACCAGTACAGAAAAATGTTTTAAATAATATGATTAAGAGAAAAGAATTTCCATATTTTCATTCTATTTAATTTTAGATGGGTCGGCCATTCTCAATAACATAATTGTTTTTTTTTTCAAAGATACACTTTTTTAAGTAGAGATTTGATGGCTAGGGTTTGTTGTTGCATGAAATTCTAGGGTTTGCATGATCATGGCTTCCGGTTGTCCTTGCCCATGGTCCTTCCTTCAGCCTCTTGCCCCATCGCCCTTGCCTTCTACTTCTTCGCCTCCTTCTCTTCCTGCACAGAAGAAATCCTTTGCCCAGGCACTCTCTAATTCTTTCGACATTCCCATCAGTCAGTTACCTAAGCCACGACTGATTGGAGATGTGTTCTCGATAAAGATCTCGGAGGAGGAATACAAGCTTGGATTGGAAAGCAGTAAAAATAGTCTGCATGGACGTTTGATCCTTCAGAAGGGTAATCAGCCTATCAAACTTCAAGACTTGAAAGATAAGCTATCGAAATTATGGAACCCGATTGGTCATTGGCGTATGATTCCTTTAGGCAAAGGATATTATGAATTCAACTTTGCATCCTTGGAAGATCTGCGTAGCGTTTGGGCTGTCGGGTCCTGGAATCTGCAGCCAGGCATGCTAAGGCTATATCAATGGAGTCCAGATTTCAATCTGAATCTTCAAAAACAGACCCATGTTCAATCCTGGGTGAGAATTTATGATCTGCCTATGGAGTATTGGAGGCCGAAAATTCTCTTTGAGATTTCAAATGGAATAGGCACTCCAATTGCTTTAGATGAATCTACAAAAAGCAAAGTCTTTGGTCACTTTGCCAGAATCTTGGTTGATATTGATCTCTCTAGACCTATCCCGAATGGTATCAGGGTTGAAAGGGAGGCTCACGCATTTTATGTTACGTTCGACTATGAAAGACTCCCCTCCTTTTGTTCATGCTGCCTCTCGATAGGGCATGCTGCTGGGGAATGTAAGAGAAACCCTAACAATCCTGCACCCCGAAAGGAACAGACTCTTATCCAGAAACCAAAATCTGCTTATATTCCTAAACAGCCAAGTGTCAGGAAACCAGATGTAGATAGGGTTATCCCTGAGCTTGTGATTGGTGAAAAGGATGCTTCAGGTCAGGATCCAGTGGACTGTGGTAATCAGGTTCCTATCATTGTTTCGGCTGATATCAATGTAGGTGTTCCAGTAATGAATAATGCAGTAGTGCAGCAGATTGTCAATAATGCAGCAAATATACAAGGAATTCAGGAGGATGGAAATACTTCTGACTATGATGAATCAATTCATCCGGAATCTCCCCAAGCAGCCAGAGTTTTATCTGATCCTGGATTTCATACTCCAATGGTTGGTGCAGAAAACACTGGAAATGGAGTGCAATCTATTAGTCATGTCTCTGAATCTATGGGAGGCTTAGAACTTAATGTCAATTCTATTCCCCAGAGTATTAATGCAGTTATACCATCCTTAGTGCATGATCTTCCTCAGCAGGCTCAGCAGGATATTAGGATTGTGTCTAAATTCTGGTGCAATGGTATTGAGGAGGAAGACAATGATGTGGAAGAGGAATGCCTTGAAGCTCAATCTAAACAAGGAAACTTTGAAGTGTTCCTTTCTAAATCTCAGAAGAAAAAACTGAGGAAAAAACAGATTGCCCTAGCAAAGGCTGGTAAAGCAAAAGCCCGGAATAGGGCTGGTCCAAGTAATTTTGCATGATGAAGCTCCTTTTCTGGAATGTTAGAGGAATTGGCAATCTTGATACTAGGTTAGTTTTGAAGAAGTTTCTGGTTTCAAATAAGCCTGAGCTTATCTTCATTGCTGAGCCGTGGATCAACATTGATCAATTCCCTGATAGGTTTTGGAAGAAACTGAATCTTAAAGTTTTTGCAGTTAATGATAGGAATTCTCTCTTGCCTAATCTTTGGTGTATTTGTCATGAAACTTTGCACCCTTCTGTTATTGCTTGCTCTAACCAGCAGGTTTCCTTCTCATTGAAGTTGGATTCTCAGGAAGTATTCATTTCTGCCATATATGCTAGCACTAGTTATCTTAAAAGGAGAGAGTTGTGGGCTGAACTGTTAGCTCTACAGCAAGCTAATGATGGACCATGGTGCTTCATTGGAGATTACAATGTGGTCCTCGATGCTCATGAACAGAGGGGTGGTTGCTTGCCTTTGAAGATTGCTTCTGAGGAGTTCAAGCTTTGGTCTGGCAGTTGCCAATTATCTCATATTATGACCCATGGTGCTCAATTCACTTGGTCTAATGGCAGAAGAGGTAATGCTTTAACAGAAAAAAGGCTTGATAGAGCGGTTTGTAATGACAAATGGTTTAGTTATTGGTCTAGTGTTGCTTGCTGCACACTCCTTAGAAGTAAATCAGATCATCATCCTTTACTTTTATCTTTGAGGAAAGAGGACATGAACTTCAGTTCTTCTTTTAAATTCATGAAAATGTGGGCATATCACCCTGACTGCAGTAAGATAATTGAAGATGTTTGGAATTCTGGGGTAATAGGTTGCCCTATGTACATACTGTCTCAAAAACTAAAAATGTTGAAAGGAAGGTTAAAAAGCTGGAATAAAGACTCTTTTGGGAATGTGAACATCAATGTTGCTTCTGCCATGGCCAAAGTAGATAGCATTCAGCAAATAATTAACTCCTCAGGAATGACAGATTTGTTATTTGAGCAGGAACAGCTGGCTCAAACTGAACTGCAAAAAGCTTTCACTTCCAAGAAGAATACTGGAAGGAGAAATCCAGATTGGACTGGCACATTCAAGGAGATAGGAATACTGAGTTCTTCCATAGGATCACCAAGATTAGGAATGTCTCAAAGCAAATCTCCATGCTCAGAAATGAGGATCAAGTTCTGCTCGATGCAAAGGATATAGAGGATCATGTTTTGAATTATTACACCAAGCTTTTCAGTACTGAAAATCAGTGCATGGACAATGGCTTAGTTGACAGAATTGTTAGCCCGATGGTTTCTAGAGATGATAATCTTATGCTAACTAATCTGCCTTCCCTTGATGAAGTGAAAAATGCTGTATTTTCTCTAAATGCAAATGGTGCTCCAGGGCCGGATGGATTTGGAGGATTTTTCTTTCAAAATTACTGGGAGATTGTTCAGCATGATGTTTGTAAAGCAGACATTCAGTTTTTTGAGCGGGGCTGGTTGCTGCCAAACCTGAATTCGAATCTTTTGGTTCTAATCCCTAAGTCTCAAGGTGCAGATAGAGTGGAGGAATTTAGGCCTATTGCCTTGGCTAATTTCCAGTTCAAAATCATCACTAAAGTCTTAGCAGACAGGCTAGCTAAGGTTGCACCAAAGATTGTCTCTGATAATCAAAAGGGCTTTATACAAGGTAGATATATTACTGATTGTCTCTGCACTGCATCTGAGTGTGTAAATATGCTGGACAAAAGGGCTTTTGGTGGTAATTTGGCCTTGAAGATTGATGTCAAGAAGGCTTTTGACACCATGGACTGGTCCTTCCTTTTGAAGGTCCTTCATTCTTTTGGTTTTGATATCAAGTTCTGCCATTGGATAGAAGCTATTCTGAAGTCAGCTAAACTTTCTATTGGTATCAATGGTAAGTCAGTGGGTTTTTTCTCTTGCAAGAGGGGAGTTAGGCAGGGTGATCCATTGTCACCTCTGCTCTTTTGCATTGCTGAAGATGTATTGAGCAGGGCTATCTACAAGTTGGTTCAAGAGGGTAAGCTCAAAACAATGGCTGGCCCAAGAGGTCTCAGTCCTCCCTCTCATATACTATATGCGGATGATATTCTTATCTTTTGCAGAGCTTCCATCCAGAATTTGTCCTTGTTAATGTCCACTTTTAAGGAATATGGAGAGGCTTCTGGTCAATTGATTAACACTCAGAAATCCAAGTATTATGCAGGTAATATTTCTGCAAACAGAATGTCTTCCATTGCCAATGTTTTAGGATTTTCTGCTAGCAGGTTCCCTTTCACATATCTTGGGCTGCCTGTGTTCAAAGGGAAGCCAAGGAAATCCCATTTGCAGTCCATTGCAGATAAGATCAGATCCAAACTTGCCACATGGAAGGGAAGTCTGTTGTCAATCATGGGCAGAATTCAATTAGTTAAGTCTGTGATTACTGGTATGATGTTGTATAGTTTTCAGGTTTACTCATGGCCCTCTAGCTTGCTGAAATCAATTGATTGCTGGCTAAGAAACTTCATATGGTCTGGCAATACAGAAGTCAAAAAAGCGTGATGCGGTGGCTTGGAAAAAAATCTGCAAACCTGAAGCTGAGGGAGGTCTTGGCCTTAGATCATTTAGATCTGTCAACAGTGCTTCTATGCTTAAGTTGTGTTGGGAATTCATCTCTTCATCTGAGCAGTGGGATTGCCTTCTGAGAGCAAGAGTTCTGAGGAGAAACACAGTGATCCAATATTCTATCTCCTCCTCAATCTGGTCTGGAATCAAGCATCATCTGAATGCAGTTGTGGAAAACTCAGCCTGGATGCTAGGTGATGGTGCTGATATCAACTTTTTGAATGATATATGGTTGTCTAAACCCTTAAACTCACTGCTTGCTTTCCCAGCTCAGTTACAGTCTTCTTTAAAAGCAAAGGTGAAGGACTTCTGGTTCAATAATTCTTGGAATATTCCAATCATTATTTTACAGCATTGCCCTGCTATTGCTGCTGAACTTATGCACATCAGCATTCCATCTTTTCCTTGCAAGGATACCCGTGTGTGGTGTAGGAATGAATCGGGGTCCCTAACACTGAAGGATGCATATCAGTTCCTCCACAGTAATGGTCAAACAGTTTCTTGGGCTAAGTCTCTTTGGATCAACTGTGTCCCTCCTTCCATTTCCTTCTTGGTTTGGAGAATCATTCACAACCGTATGCCTACTGATAATCTTTGGGCCAATGGCTGCATGGTTGTCTCAAGATGTAATTTATGTGGTTGTAGTTATGAAACAACTACTCACCTATTCTTTCATTGTGCCTTTGCAAAAAATTTGTGGTCCTGGCTGAGCAACATGATTAACTTGACTATTGACACAACTTCAATGCTCACTGTTTTTTCAATTTGTGAGAATCAATGGAGCTCTCAAGTTAAGGACCTTTTGACTGCTGCAATATCAAGTATCATCTGGGCAATCTGGCATTGCAGAAACAAATCAAGATTTGATGACAGATCCATCCCTTTGCATTTTGCCAAAAATATGATCCTTGCAAAGGTTAGCCTGGCAGGTAACTTGAGCAATGGCACAACTTCTGCATCTTCTCAGGAACTCAGGATTTTGCACGAGTTTAAAGTCAGCTGCCATCTTAATCGTGTCCCCCCAAATCACTGAAGTTAAATGGCATCCTCCTCCTTGTTACTGGGTTAAGTGCAACACTGATGGAGCTGCTAGAGGTGCCCCGGGTCCTTCTGCTTGTGGTGGCATTTTTCGTGATCATAGTGCTGCTACCCTTGGTTGTTTTGCAGCAAACCTTGGTGTCAATTCTACTTTTTATGCGGAATTAATGGGTGCAATCTTGGCTATTGAAATTTCCCACAAAAGAGGATGGTCGTTATGACTGGAATGTGACTCCCAAATGGTATTAGGTGCGATCTCCTCTCCATCTATGGTTCCTTGGAAAATAAGAAATAGATGGAAAAATTGCCTGTCCATTATAAGGGATATGCGTTTTGGTTCCTCCCACATCTTTCGTGAAGGCAACACTTGTGCAGATAAAATTGCTAATCATGGCTTGCTAATTAATGGCTTTTTTTGGTGGGATTTGATACCTAGCTTCATTAGGGATGATTTCCATAATAATAGAATAGGTCTCCCTAATTTTCGTTTTAGGGGATTCATGGGTTTGGTTTTGCCCCCCCATGCTTTTGTATTGTTTGTTTTTGTTCTTTTTTAATAAATTGAGGTGTGCTGCATATGATGGATAGTGGCTAAGGTGCCAACCTAGTTGGGATGTTAGTCTCTATTGTGATGCTTTTGCATGCTTCTTTACTTAAAAAAAATTTTAATTTTAGATTTGAAAATAAACTAGTTTGACATTAATTGGAGATTAAATTTTGGACCGAGTATTTTCTTTGTGGATCAATCCAACTATCAATCTCTACTTTATTTCAAAATTTGAAAGTATATATTTGTCATCCTTTTATTTTAGATTCAAAATCTAAAAACAAATTTATGCTTATGCTTAATATTTATCACTCATTTTTATACCTATTACTAAATGATAACTTAAAACATAAACTCTCTCCTCTCTTTTTCGGCAGACCCCGTAAACCCCCCTCTCTTTCTTTCTTTCATTTTCTTCTTCTTTCTTCTTCTTTCTCCTTTCTTCTTTCTTTTTCTCTTCTTCCTCCTGACTCCATCTCTCTCTTCCTCCCCACTTCATCTTCCTTCTCCCCTCAACAACCAGACGCGTGCCACCTTTGGACAGCCGTCGCCACCCCTCGGTGCCACGCGAAGAGGAGACGGTCGTGCCTCAAGTCCTGAACGCGTCCCCCACCACGAAACACGTCAGCCACCGTGTGAATGCCGGACCTCCTCCATGAAAACCCCCATTTCTGGTCGCCACTCGAAATGGGGAGAAAAATCATGCAACCCATGCCGTGTTTTGGTTCGATCTACCCTCGGTGTCATCATCTCCACCATGGGAAACAAAACTCCTCCGCTGCTGCCGCTTCTGACGCGCCGGACCACCTCCACCTGTGGTGCTGCTCTCTTCTTCCTATACCCCAATTTGATTTTATTTGAAATCGATTGTGTTTCTATAAAATTAACTATGTTTTATTCAAATTTGGACCTTTAATTTGAGATTTACAAGTTCAATTTCATGTTTCTGAAACCAAATCAAATGTTCCCCAATTTTAATTATGGATCCTTTTTACCCAAATCGATATTATTGAGAAATCGATTCTATTTACTGAATTAAATGTATGGTTTCTTTTGATTATATGTTTTGAGAATGAAAATTGAATTGATGAATTTATTTGTGTGTTATCATGCTTGGTTTGTGTCTCTGTGATGTTGAACACGGCTATGCTTACTTGGTGGAGTAGAGTTTGCACTCTTGGAACTAACGTGAGCATTAAGACGAGGATCATTTGCTTGTCTTCAAAGGTAAGGGGAGCTTGCCTAGGGATATTCAATAACTATATGCATGTGTATGTGTGTAATTAAGTGTTGTGAATATTATTGTGATGTTGAGCCAATAGTTGAATAACTTGTTTAATTGAACTGTTGTGGTTATTACTTGAAGTTGAACATTTCTTGCTTTAAAGTGTTATGAATTATATATTTGTGAAGAACTGTCGTTAATTGTGGTATTATTATGGTTGTGAATATATTACTGTTGATTGAAGTTTGAGAAGCCGGACTTGAGTCTGTGCCCAATGACTATAATGATTAAAAGCCTTAATAAGCCTTGAATAGAACTTTGAAAGTTTTGGGTTCATTTATAAAAGTTCATTGTTTGAAGTGCTTACTTCAGAAGAATAAGATCTTTGTTTTTAGAAAAATGTTGAAGTGATTTTAAGTTGAAGGAAACCACCTTTTTATGATCAAAAGTTTTGTACCAGAGAAAAAATCCTTTTCGAACTATGTGTTTCAAGTGAAAACTTTCAAGATTATTTGGCAATATCCTATTGGGGGTTTTCAAAGATAAAAGTATTTCAAAGATACTTTATAAAAGATTTTCAAAGAAAAAATTTTCTCCTAAATGTTTTAGAAACTTTCCGATAGCCTGGATAGGTTATCGAGGATTCGGTTTTGAATTTGATTTTCACTAAACGAAAAATAAGTACTTAAGAAAGAGAATCTAGTACGCGAGACGTCGCCTCTAGTATTCAGTTATACGCACGTGATCTTGGATCAGTGTTAATTCAGGGCCATGAGTCCTATTCTTGATGTTCTGGACTGAGAGTCCAATTCTCGAAATCGAGGACAGTGCGTTCTGATTTCGTTGTTGTGGACTGTGTGTCCTAATCACGTCGTTATGGACTGTGTGTCCTAATCACGTTGTTGTGGACTGTGTGTCCTAACCACGTTGTTGTGGACTGTGTGTCCTAACCACGTTATGATGAATGTTGTTTTCTACGACCACAAGCCTAGGACTGGTACATCGGTCTCGGGCGTTGTGATTGAGCATTCAGACTGTGTGTCCTATGCTTCTAAGTTTTCAAGTGATGGGGAAATGATGATTAAGTCGTTAGCTTTGAGCTGTGACAGCGAAAAGGAATGAACACAAAGAAAACCTTTTGAATAAAATATTTTCTCATGTGCATTTCCCCAGGCAGACGTGCCTTTCTTACATATCAGATACAAGGTGGTATCTGGGAGTCAGTCCGTGTGACCAGTTCAGAGGCACATGTGACGTTGCTCGTCCTGAGACCTTAAATGAATGAGGGTATGGAGGCAACTTCCTGGTGGGCTAGAGATTGACCAACTCTAATTCTTCTCCAGTGGAAAACGGTGTTGATATCTCATGAGATTAAGTTAGAGCCTGATATTGAAGTGCCATGCATATTTTCAAAGATTGACTGTGCGGGTTTGAGACCCTTTGATATAACACTGTTATGTTTGGTATATGCATGATTTAACTGCTTGTATGATTATGTGATGTATGTATCATGTATATGGTTGTTGTGTGATATATCCATTTGTCGGTATCTCACCCTTACAGATATATCAGGTTTCTTCTGGTTCGCTATGGTACCCTGGGTACTTTAGTACAGATGGTGCAGATGAGTCTTCCTAAGTCACTCAGAGACTTAGATCTAGTTGTCTGATGAAGTATTTGATTGTAGAATGATCATGTGAGTTTTCCTCAGGAATAACTCTTAGAATGACCAGCTTAGGGTTTGAGACTTAGATTTTTGATAAGTATGTATGAGTATGACTCAGAGAGTCTTTATTTTAAAATGGAATGTTTATGGCTCGGAGAGCATCTCTTTTGAATGAAAACCTAAGCTTTTCTTTTTGGTCATGTATAGCTTATTGATATAACTATTTTTAGTATATTACTGCCTGGTTATATTTGGTGTAACTGGAATTCTGGAATGAAAATGTAATTATTTTAGCAGGTGTTCTTTTACCAGGGATGTTGGAATTACATAGGAGATTCTGTCAAAATTTTTGTAAAAATACTAACTTTTATTCAAGTGCATCTTTAAATTAAATAGGCTTGCCAGGCTAGGATTGTAAGCCTGTGTGCCAATCAAGGCTTAGGTTTGGAGTCGTGACAAATTTTTATACCCAATTTCAGACGCTTATGCACTTATATAAATTATTTTCCGAAAGCAACCAACAGATTATCTTTTTAATTTAAATTCAGCATGTGTTACGTAGTAATACCAAGTGGGGGTGTTACACACAATAATGACCCTTCACAATAAATCACAACACAATTAACAAAGTAAAACAACAAAATCCTCCTAATCACTCATGATGAGGTTTTTGCCTACATGGATTAATTTGGCTAGGGATGTCAAAATTTCACAAACTCTTGGATTAATGATCCTTAAGCATTAGAAATACATAATCAATTGTCACTCGACAAAAATTGAATCAAAAACTCATATAATCCCTCTAGAACATAGGTTCGTCCATCAATAGAAAAGTAGGAAAGAAATTTTCTTTTGCTTCATGCTCTTGGATAAACAATATAGAGATCATAGAGAGTTCATAGAAATTGGTTTCAAATCAAAATAATTTTTCTATAATTTTCTAGAAAGTTTTGAAGAACTAGATCTAGAAATTACAACATGATGCTTCTTGGCTAAATGAATGAGATGATTGAAGATTAAAGACAACTATGATCATAGGAATGATGATTTACCTCTAGATGATGATTCTTGAGAAAAATATATGGGACACCTTGATGAACAAAGAGAAAAAAGATAAGAAATTGTTGATTAAAAAAAAGGAGATGATGAACCACAAAGGAAGGTCTAGCGCAAAAATCAGTGGGAAAAGGGAGAAAGGAATCACCTTTGTATAACAATATTGATGATCAAATTTGCGATGCCTTCTGATGATTTTGGCGCAAACAACAATGGAAGGGAACAATAGTTTTGTTCTTGTGTAAAAAGGAAACAAATCAAATGAAAATAAAAAGGTTAGGTGGGGTGAGAGAGACTAGCTGATGTGATCAAGACATAGATCACTAACATTTTAGGATCTTTCTTTGATTTCAATTGCTAAAAATTCAAGGTCAAACACAAACAAGAACAATAGAATAAACTTGATCTTCAAGTGAAGAAAAAAGTGAAGCCAAACGGAGTAGAAGAGAAGAACAATCTATATATGAACTAGGAGGTAAATTGCAAGAATTTAAAGAACAAAAATAGAAAATGGAATAGGAAGAAGATGAAGTAAAGGCGTCACAAATTGAATCATCTTTGAGAAGAAGATTGAATTTGATAAGCCAAGGGAAGATTCACCACTTGAATATGGAAATTCAAGATAAGAATCAATGGTTCAACTAATGAACCAAGAAGAGGAGAACTCTCAACTCTCTCTAGAAATCTCAAGTGTGAGAAAACTCAATTGTATTCAAACTTGTAAAATGATTTACATTACATCTGTTTATAGGCTCATCCTACTTAAGGTACAAGTTAGACTAACTTAAAGTGCAAGCTACTCTAACTTGAGCCACAAGTAGCGCCCCTAGCTCCTCCCACCCAAGTGTGGGCTTTGTTTTCGGCCTAATGTTGTAATACCCGCTAAAAAAATGGCTTATTTAATTATGAAAGTGGCTCATTTAATTATAAAAGTAAGGTAAAAATATTATAATTATGGGAAAACACTAAATTTGTTTGTCATGTTGTAAATAATTTAAATTAAGAATATTAGGAGTTTATAAATAATAAATAACTTATGCATTTTGAATAATTTAAGGATTTTATCCTTTTCCCCTCTAGCGTAAAGTAAGAGCACGTGTTAGGGACTTATCTTTTTAGTGAGTATATAAGCTTAGTGTGAGGGTTTTGATAGCCGTCAAGAACCCTATTTGCGTTTGTGGTCACTCTTGAGAAAAGGAGGATAGGCACGGCGATCCAATGGTGAAGGAGCACCTTCTTAACGTGATTTCTGCTATTTGGGTGTGGAGAATTCGTCTCTAACGTATATTTATTATCCAAACGCATCAAACCAGGTGAGGGATTGTGATTTTTTTGGGGTTAATTTTCATGGATATTTTTGAGGGATATGAAATGGGTTGATGATGGTTGAAATATGGATGTTTGTGAGTTGTTTTGGGTTAATCCCTTTCATGAAAATCATTTGTAAATGTTTACCTTGATTATTCTTTGAATAATATGTTAATGGTGAGTTATCATATCTGTTTAGTTGAATCCTAAAAATTGGGGGTGAGGAAACTCCATTTTTTGAGCTTGACGTTTGGTGTTTTCTTAGGGGATCTCGGTTTTTGTATGAAATTCTGACAGACATGCGAAAAAAAATTATAACTAGAGTTTTAGATATCAGATTAATATAAAATTAGTCTCGTTGGAAATCTAACATCTAGAGGTACATATTGTATAAATTTCGTGATTTTTGGAAACCTGGGCTATTCTCAATTACATTTTTAAAACAGGGTTAAGGCTGTCCCGAAGGTACCCTGACAGCCTGTGCTCAAAATCATATCTTGGTTAATAAAATTCGGATTGAGATGAAACTTATTGCATTTGAAAACGGAAGTGTAGGAGTATGTTGTGGTTAAGTTTCGTGATTTTAGGAGATCTGAGGAGGTCATAGTTTAATTTTTAAAACAGAGTATTGTATGTCTTGGATGTACTCAAACAGATTTTACTTCAAAATTTATATATGGAGTTGTAGAGTATCTTTTTATGTGAAACTAGTGTCATTTGAAAATAGACATGTAAGTATTGTTGTGGTTAAAATTTCAGAATTTATGGACCTCTATAATATTCCTAGTTTTCATTTAAAGTTGGCCTAGGCTTGCTGGAAACATTATCATCAGTCATGTATTGGTGGATTTATGACTATGCTATGATGTGTATCTCAGTGTGGTTGCCTTTTGAATGTTGATTCCCTCCATGGTCGAATTTTAGTGAGGGCGTTTATTCAACGGATTTTTATCTATGTTGTGAGTATATATTATATTCGATTATATTAATGTACATCTTGGAAAGTATCAATAAAGTGATGAAAGTGTGTGAATGAAATGATTGTGTTGTTGTCACCATGGCTATGATATGGAATAGAATAGTTGTGAATATGTTTAATTATGTGTTTGATTATATGGTATGTGAATAAAGAAATTAGTGGTGATATGCTAAATGTGACTATGTGTATGTTCATGGTGTAACTTTTGAAATGAACTTATCAAGTGATGATAGTATGTGAATGAAACGACTACAATGTTGCCTATATGTAATTGTGATTGTGAATGTTATGAACTTCATTGAATACCGCTAAGATGGTTATTCAAGATTTATTATGAAGCACAGTGAACGTACGTTATGATAAGGTACGATTTATTGTACTTGGTGCTTTGGTATGATGCTTAGACATTGGACAAGACTTGGTGTATTCGACCGTTCAACGGATTCGACCGGTATATAAATGTGACCGTCGGAGCATGGGGCCTCTAGTGAAAAACCCCGGAGTTCGAAGGGTGGTTGTGTAGTGACTGAGGTCACTTTTCGATTAGCGGACTCGACCAGGATATAAATGCGACCGTCGGAGTGGGAGACTCTAGTGAACAACTCCAAGGGGATACACAAGCATCTTGCCCAATGGCAAATTGACTTCATAGCAAGTGAAGATTTGCTATGTAAGTTTATATACAACGTGAAGAACCCAATGAGATATTTATGGAGATGCTTATATATATTGTACTATTTTGCTATTATGTTTTGTTTATCCCTCACTGAGTTCTGGGACTCACCCCCGCCATTTTTGGTTTTAGCTTCAGGTATTCCACGAGTGGAGCCATCTCAGGGAGCCCATGCACTTGTGTAGTGCGGGCAACTGTTGTTGTTTCAGTTTCTTGTGGCTTGGTTCATTGTCATATGAGAATCTTCTGTTGTTTGGAGTTTCAAACTTCATTCTAGTTGTAAGCCCATGTGGGCTTTGGTTTTTAAAAAAAAAACTATTGATGTTGACTCGGGGCCACCCTTGGCTTACTTTTGGTATAATATTTTAATCTGATAATTACTTATGATATTCAGTATATCTTATTATGATGTGACTTATACGTGCTTGAAAGGCCTTGGGAATCTATTCTGGCCGGTCAGGGATGCCTAAGTCGGGTCCTGACAAATGCCTTCTATTATTATGCTATGGCCCAATAGGCCCAAACCCTAAACTAGTCCTAAGTGTTTTTTGAATAAGCATTTTTCATTACATAAACTCTACTCTATACAAGGTTCCTAGTCCCTACCTTTATTACATGAAGTCTAAGCTAAACAAGGGTCCTAGGTCTTATCCCTAACTATGTGGTCAATAGCTCAATGCACAAGAGGTTCAAGATGAAGCCCTCTTCATACGGTTGCCTATGAGTCAAGTGATTGACCACAACTTTCTTTAATGAGTATTGGATTCTTCTAAGCCTTGCCCTTGTTAAGGGTCCATGTAGTTCTTCAATGTTAGGTCCTTGACTTTGATTGTCCATGCTCATATCATCCCCTCCTTCTTGAAGCACAATCGTCCACGAATTGTGTTGATCATCATCCGTGTCATTTTCAAAAAGACTAAGATCAGACACATTAAAGATGGCACTTACATTATAATCACCAGGGAGATCTATTTTATATGCATTATCATTTATTTTCTCCAATACTTGGAAAGGTCCATCACCCCTTGGTAGGAGTTTGGACTTCCTTTGTAAAGGAAACCGCTGATTTCAAACTCTACATCCTTGTTTTCTCAAAAATCTTTAAAAATGTTTGACGACAGTTTCGCCGCTTTTTATTGGTTTTAGGCCCAAAAGCCATACTTTTAAAAATATGATTCTTCACCTCAAATCTATTACTCATTTAAGTTATGATACTCATATTAAGATTTTGAAATACTGATTTTACAGTTTCCTTTCCATATATACAAAATTCCTAAAAATTTGACCGAACGTCGTTAAGTTTGTAAATCGCGTAAATCCTTTTTCAACGATTTTAAACTCTAATAGTCCAAAACTCATTTTGGAATTTTAGAACAGTTTAATAGATATAAAAACAGTGTTTAACTGTCCCGTTATAATTATTTTTGAAAATTGTAGTTTAATCCCTAAACTTTCATTATTTGCAAAAAGGTGCTTATTTACTTAAAACCTTTTAACTTTTTATTTACAACTTCAAATCTCACCAAACCAACTTCTTTAGAAATGATTTTCAGTTTCCAACAAATTTCCCAAAATTTATATTTTTGGGTCTCATATTTTTAAATATTTGCAAATAAGTCCTTAACTATTAAAAAAGCTCGTAACTTTTTATATATAAATCCAAATGACCTCAAACCAATTGCTATGTTTTCATCTCATAAAATACTTTTCACCATTAAATTTTTGGGAAATTACGTTTCTACCCCATACTTTACAATATTTACAAAAAGGTCCTTTGTTAGTAAAAAGCTTGTAACTTTTTATGTATTAATCCAAATAACGTCAAACCAATTTCTTTAATCTTATATTACCAAGAGATACAATCCCAACATATAATAATATAGTTTTCAGAACAGTCTCCAAATTTCTCAGTATTTGCATAATGATCCCTATATCTTCAAAAATTCGTAACTTTTAACATACACATCCAAATCCATCCAAACCAATTTCTATACTCTTATATACTCATTCAATCCCTATAAAAATTATCCAAACAAATTAACCACTATGGAACCCACTCAAACAGTCATGACCGAATGGCTTAATAATAACATATTAGGTATTTTTCTTAACAATCAAGCAAACAACAATCATGGTTCCAAATTAAGGTCATTGGAACCAAAACAACCATATGACATATCATACCACAACTAAAAATCAAATCAAATCCTCCAAGAGGATCACACAACCATAAACAATAATACATAATCCTAACACTTAGGATTTGAAAAACAACATACAATTATTTTAAACCACATACATATCTACATTAAGGAAGGGTAGTAGTAATCTCCCCCCTTACCTCTTGTAGATCACTTGAAACTCAAGTAGGAGAAGGATGTTGTTCACCTAAATCACAAGGTTTTGAACCCACAAAACCTAGCCATGAACAACCAACAAGAAAACAAGTTAAAGAATGAAGAAAATCATCCTACACCCATTTTATGTAGGTTCGGTCAACTCAAAACAAAAGGGCTAGGGATCTCTAAAATTTTCAAGCTCTTGGATAATGAAAATAGAAGTCATATGAAGATCATAGAAATTGGAATCACATTAAAATGATTTTTCTATGATTTTCTAGATATTTTTGAAGTTCTAGATCTAGGGATTTGAAATTTGAAAAACCATGAGATATGAAGAAAAATTGTGAAAGGAAAGGAAGGCATGATCATGAATCACAAGAGTCTACCTTTAGAATTTGAAGAAACCAACAACAACTTAGACTTCCTTTGCAAATCAAGTGTAAGTAACTTAGGAGTTTTTGTGTGAAAGTGTTAAGAACATAAGACAAATGGAGAAGATGAAGTGAAGATGGCCTATTTAAAGGGTGGTGGCCATGAGTTGCTAGGGAGAATAAGGTAAAATGTTGTCATGGCATACTTGAAATTACAATGCAAGCTTAAGGGTATTTTGGACTTTTCATATTTAAGTCATCATTACATGCATTTAATGCATGGTGACTAACCCCTATGACTCACCCCCTTGAGTCATCACAAATGACTCATTGTTCTCATCCGTCCGGTGTCGGGTTTTGTCTTTGTACCTCCGTTCTCGATTCCGTCGATCCCTGATCGTCGAGTATTCACCTGACTAACGTACAATAACTTATTTATTTTGAAAATTTTTAAAATAACCACTATGGTTGGAAATAAAATAAAAATCTAAACTGTTTCATTCTCTGGTCCAAATTAGGTTTTCGGATCAGTAAAATCTTACTGTCAGTTAAATCGCAGACCGGGTTTCGTCTGAATTTTAAACCTAAATTTTTTCTGTAACCTTATACCATAAGGTAGATCTAATATAAAAATTACAAACAATTAAAATTCTACCGATAATTGATAAACAATAGAAGCAGTAAAACGGTAAAAATAGTAAAAATAGGGTGTTACAACTGGTCATGGGTACCTTGGGGCACTGGATTTTTGTGACAAGGAGGCACATTAGGGTTGGGAATTGGTACTGGTTGGCTCCTCTATTTTTCTGTTGGTCCTTGTCTTAAATGGCTCCTTTTATCCTTCCCTTTTTCTGGATTATTTACTGGGCTTACATATTGCTTGGGGCATTAAAATTCAGAACAAGCTTAGGGTTCCAAATGAACAATGGCAAAAAGGGCATTGCTGGGTTGGTTTCCTCATCACTGATTTGGGCTTTATTGTGGATTGGGCCTCACTGCTTCCGAAAAGAAAGTGGGCTAACAAGGACTTGGTTACTAGAGTGGGTCTCCTCACTTATTGGGTCGCCTTACTACTAGAAAGTGAGTGGAGTTATTGGTTTAACCTAAGGGGCCAAGTCCAATATTATATGGAGAAGCATTGCATTTTAAACCATGCTATTTTTCAACCTCAACAAGTCAGGCCCATTTAAGGGAAAACAAGACATGGATTTTTGAAAAATGGTTAATACCATACTATGATCTTGAGGACAAGATCAATTTAAAGGGGTCGATAATGATATGGATATACATGTTAACAAGGCCACTCCACTTACAAGTTATATAGCCCAATTTAGATACACCTCAATGACCACTTCACTTATGGAATATTATAGAATAATATAGTTTGTTATTTTACAATTTATTATTATTATTTTCTAATGCCATGTGTCCTTAGATCCTTAATAGTAGGGTATATTGTATTAAGTTTGTTATTTGTAATTTGGTTATAAAAAGACCAAGTAAGGAATGAAAATGCAAGAAGAAATTTGATCAAAGTTCTATCTCTCCCCTTAAGGCTTTCCCCTAACAGGGAATTCAATTTCTCTCCCTAAATTCCTCTTCCTATCTCTTCTCTATTCCTCACTTCCTATCACAGAATCACCAACTCGCCTAGTTTACGATGCACAACATGCATATAAAGATATGATATAAATGCTCTTGCTAACTATTTGGCAATTAAATATACAATCTAGTATCAAACCTTGGTAGAACAAAAGTGTTATCGACAAGTTTATAGGGAAGAATGATTTCAGCTTATGGAGAATGAAGATGAGGGCTCTTCTGGTTTATCTAGGACTAGAGGAAGCTCTTGATAGAGAAAAGAAACTTCCCCCAACACTGTCAGTAAAGGAGAGGAAGGATCTGATGGATAAAGCTCATAGCACCTTGATTCTTTCACTTGGTGACAAGGTGCTCAGGGAAGTTTCGAAGGAAAAATCTCCAGCTGCTATTTGGCTCAAATTGGAAAACCTATACATGACCAAATCTTTGGCCAATAGGTTGTATTTGAAGCAGAAATTGTACACCTTCAAGATGCACAGGAAAACATGGAATTAGAACAGCTGGATGTAAGGACAGCTTTCTTACATGGTGAGCTTGAAGAACAGATTTACATGACTCAGCCAGAAGGTTTTGTCAAGAAAGGTTATGAAAACAAAGTATGCTTGCTTAAAAAGTCCCTCTATGGTTTAAAACAGTCACCAAGACAGTGGTACAAAAGGTTTGACACTTTTGTACTGAAGAATGGTTTTATAAGGTGTGAGTATGATGGTTGTGTTTACTTGAAGAAAACTAAGCATGAAGCTATTGTCTACCTACTCCTCTATGTAGATGATATGCTAATTGCTTGTAGTAGTAAGGAAGAAATTAAAAGGGTAAAAGAAATGCTTGAGAGTGAATTTCAAATGAATGATATGGGGGCTGTGTAACGTCTAATTTTTAAATAAAACTAATTAAATTTATAACGAGAATTTTTAGAATTATTTTCGAAATAAGCTCTTTAAAAATTGAGCTTTTGAACGACGTCAAAATAAAACCTGATAAACAGTTGATAAGTTTAAAACTTTTTTAAATAAAAACTTGATCACCGGTCTTACATCAATTGGAAGAATAAAATATAATAACATTTTCAAAAATACTTTAAACATAAACAACTCTAAAAAATTAACAACAACTTATATTACACACGGCATCGAAGCTCCGAGTCTTCATAATTCTCTTCTGTCACCTTCTCAGCATCTTTCAAATTTATTCCTCATCTCCTTTACACTTCTCGGATGACACTATCGTTGCCAAAAAAGAACGAAGAAGAAAAGAAATGCAAACAGAGGAGGTAAGATTCTACAATAGGCTAGCAATGTAGTTATGGGCATGGAGGTAAACAATCAATCATTCAAGTGGATATATATGTATATTTACAAAATAAATATACATATTATGAAAAGACTAAGACTCAAATATATTATAGGACTGCATCTAACTTTGCTCCAAGAAGACTATTTGTGTCAAACATTCCATCGCTAATTAGCGATCAAGTCAAGTAACTCTTTGTGGATCGAGTCTAACTATATCAATATCCCATCCAAAATCCAATGTCTATTATAAGACATATTATTTTGGATATCTCTGGGCATAAATCCAATGTCTATCATAAGATATATTATTTGGATATAACTGGGCATAAATCCAATGTCTATCATACGACATATTATTTGGATATATCTGAGCATAAATCCACAGTCTATCATAAGACATATTATTTGGATATCTCTGGTTCTTACCATACAAGACACATTATTTGGATATCTCTGGGCCTAAATCCAAAGTCTAATGACATATTATATGGATATCTTTGGATCTAAATCCAAAGTCTATCATAAGACATTTTATTTGGATATCTCTGGACCAAAATACAATGTCTTTCACAATACCAGTTCGAACATCAATTGCTCATCACAAAAAGACCCTAAGCGACTTCACGATTATAACAGATAGGCTATACCTAGAGCCTAACTACAATGAGGTCAAATTGGCACTCAATGTCCAGAATTTCAAGAATAGGTAAGGTTCTCGAATTCGAACCTTAGACAAATATTCACAGTTCAAAATACAGCGTCAAGTTATTACCATTTAAAATGGTCCACACAAAGCATCATATAAGATACTAATCACACAATCCATACAAATAATTCATACAATTATAATTAAGCAGTTTATATCAGTGACCCCATGCAATTTCCTATGCAAATATACTAAACCCGTATTTAAAACCCATACTGCACCTAATGTATTATCTTCCCCCACCTTTTAAGGCGTTCGGAGGTTTTTCTGGAACTTCACAGCTATGCAGTCAGCTCTAATTAGTTACTAAGAGCAATTCCCAAGGAAGAAGGAGGATGTGGTGGTTGTGGGAAGGTCCGGTGCGGCGGCGTCAAGGCGGCTTCGGTGAGGTAACCACATCAAATGAAGAGCAGCGACGATCCAAGCGTGTGGGGCAACAAGCTGGTTCGTGTGGTTGTTCTCCTTATTGTGCGTGGCGGTCGAACGACTCCGGCGGTGGCTAAGGGCGGCACAGATGACACCACAGTAGAGCAGAAACAAACCAGAACGTGAGGCTCGTGTGGTCTTCTTCCTTTCGTGTCGAGAGGCGACTCCAAGCAGTGTAGGCGGTATAGTGGTCACGACCGTGTAGAGGTGGTGGCATGGCTGTGTGCGTCTAGAGAACAAATGAGATAAATTTTTGAAAGTGGAGAGAAGAACAAGATGATCAAGTGGTGCGTGTGTGTTTCTGTTGTGAAGAGAAGAAGAAGAAAAGAGGTATCGTGTAAGAAGAGAAAAGGACGAGAGAGAAGAAAGAAAAGAAAAAGGGAAGGAAATGTGGCTTAACAGAGACCAAGTAAGAAAACGACATAAAACTGATCTAATTTATTTCTCTGATGCTAAAATTTTTTTAAGGACTATGAAATTAACTTTTCTTTAACCAAAATAATTTTAGATTGTATTTTTCTAAACAAAGAATAATAGCTTAATGCTATTGTCTAGCAAGCGTGCACAACCTGTAACAACACAGTGTTAACACACTCACTAAAATATTTTAAAATGAGTAAATAAAATTACTCAAGCCAAATAACATAAAAAAAAGCATTTAGAAAAAATAATCACTCCTAATAGAGCAATTAAACATATATGTAAAAACAGGGATGCTACAACACTACCCCTCTTATGGAAATTTCGTCCCCAAAATTTGATATACCTCAAAAGTGATATGGGTACTATTCTTACGTCTACTGTAACACCCCCCTTGGGCATTACTTTGTAAACACGTGTGGAAATAAACTAAAAGTAATTCGCTGGTTGCTTTCGGAAAATAATATTTTCTTAAGTTGTTATCACCTCTCAAAACGATGATAAATTTTTTTCCTTTTCTATTTCTCTTTCTTTTCGACAACTTTTCGACAACCACAACAACAACGTAAGTATAACCGTATATGGATATATGTGTGTGTGTCTATATATATATATATATATATATATATATATATATATATATATATATATATATATATATATATATATATATATATATATATATATATATATATATATATATATATAACATCATACAACTATACTTGTAACACCCCCACCCCCCCTATAGGGTATTACTATGTAACACATGCGAAATTTAAATTAAAGAGATAATTTGTTGGTTGCTTTCGGAAAATTGTTTTCTTTTAAGTTAGAAAACTGGGGTATAAAATTTTTATTTAAGGATAACTCTGAAATCCATCATAAATACATTTAAAACGTAAGGTCACATTCGTAACAAAGTTACCATGACATACAACATTTCTCTAAGTTTCCATTTTCGGAAGAAAAGTTTAAACTACATATGGATATATATAACACTACATCTACCAACCTCTTTAGATATACAACCCAACTCATACTCCTAAGCTGGTCATTCTATCAAATATTCATTGGAGAGAGACCCCCAATCAGAATATTTTCCCAACCTCTAATACTAGGTCTACAACAAAATCCGAAGAGACCTGATATAACTGTAAGAGTGAGACACCGGCAAATGGATATATCTCACAACAACCATATACATGATACATACAACACTTTAGCATATTAACATTTTAAACATTATTCATAGGTAAACAACAAGTATCATTTCAGTGGGTCTCATACCCGAATCAATCAATATTATAAAGATAATGCATGACACTTCAATCATCAGGCTCTAAACTTAATCTCATAAGATACCATCACCGTTTTATCATTAACAAAGAAAGAGTTTATCAGACTCATATGCCGCATTGGCAAGTTGTCTCCGTCACCTCATGCACCCGGATCAACATCATCATGAATCCCTTATAACGACCATTCGGATGTATACCTCATCGAATACCACATCTTAAGTGGGTATTCAGTTAACTCAAGCACGTCTGCTAAGGGGAAATGCATATGAATAAAAGACTTTTCATTATTGAGACTTTTCTTTGTGTTCTCTATTTTCCATTGTCGAAGCCCAAAGCTAACGTCTATTCACAATTTTCATTACTTGAAAATCAATAACACAGGATGCGCAGTCCGAGTGCTCAATCACAACATCTTAGACCGATGCCGCAGTCCAAGGTTGTGGTCGTAGAAACAATTATAATTTTATCCATGTTTTATTTCAACATGATAAGGACTCCTAGCCCATAACAGCGGAATTAGGACACACAGTCCTCAATTCCAAGATTAGGACTCCTAGCCCATAATATCACGATTAGGACCCTTGGTCCATAATTGTTGACACGAATCCCAAATCCCGTGCTTATAACTGAATACTAGAGGTGACGTCTTGAGAACTAGTATTCTCTTTCACATGTGCTTACTTTTAACTCAGTGAAAATCAAAACCAAAATAAAACCTCGGTCACTTATCCAAGTAACCGGAATGTTTCTAAATCATTTAGGAGAAAATATTTTCCTTTACAAATTCTTTTATAAAACATTTAGGAAATTCGTTTGCTTTTGAAATCCTTGATGGAATAAAGTCAAATATTTTCAAAGGGGTTTTTCCTTCATAAAACACATAGTTCGAAAGAGGTTTTCTCTCGTACAAACTTTGGATCATAAAAAGGTAGTTTTTATTGACTTAAAAACACTTCAACGTTTCTTTTCAAAACTAGAATCTCATTCTCTTGAAGTAAGCGTTTTAAACAAGGAACTTTTATAAATGAAACCAATACTTTCAAAGTTCTATTAAAGACTTATTAAGGCTTTTAATCCTTATAATCATTGAGCACAGACTCAAGTCCGTCTTCTCAAACTTCAATCAAAAATAATATATTCACAACAATAATATCACAGATAACGTCAGTTCATCACATATATACAACTCACAATACTTCAAGGCAAGTAATAATCAACTTCAAGTGACAATCACAATAGTTCAAGTAAACAAGTCATTGAAGTATTTACTCCATATCATAATAATATTCAAATCACTCAAATAAACACATACACACATGCATATAGTCATTGAATATCCCTAGGCAATCTCCTCTTACCTTCGGTGAAGGTAAGGAGATTAGATGCTCAAAGAGGTATACCACAAACGTCTTTGTTTCCTCCGTGATGGAAGTCTAAGGTTATGAACACAAAATCACAAGTTAAAATCAAACAAGAACACTAAACCACAAGGTATAGGTTCGGCCAAGACTAGTTCTTAGGGTTAGAGATTCGCGAAATTTATACAACTCATGGATTTATGATCCTTAAGTGTTAGGAGTTCATAAACAATGATCATTTAACAAATTTGAATTAAAATCCCACTAAGTTATAAACTTAGGGTATTCGGCCAAGGCTAGTAAAATAGGCTAGCATTCACTAAACTTTACAATCTCTTAGTTTTAGCATCCATATGTATTAAGGAGCTCAAAACCATGATCATTTTGGAAAAGTAAGAACAAAGTATCCTAGGTCCATAACCTTCTAGGTTCGGCCTTCATAGGATTTATAAGCTAGAAATCTTTAAACTTTCCAATCTCTTAGACTTAGCATCCAAATATCTTATGGAGCTCAAGTCCATTATCATTTGGGAAAACAATGGAAACTTAAACATTCCAATCTCTTAGACTTAGCATCTCAATATCTTATGGAGCTCAAGTCCATGATCATTTTGGAAAACAATGGAAACTTAAACATTCCAATCTCTTAGACTTAGCATCCAAATATCTTATGGAGCTCAAGTCCATGATCATCTTGGAAAAATGAAAGTAATACATCCTAGCTTTAATAACATAGAATAAACAAGTTAGAAATCCTTAAACTTTCCAATCTCTTAGACTTAGCATCCAAATATCTTATAGAGCTCAAGTCCATGATCATTTTGGAAAATAAAAAATCAAACATCCTAGCACCTAAACTCTAAGTTACGGCCATCATAGGATGATGAGGAAAATATTATTTGTTTAACAATAACTCTTAGGTTTAGAATCACAATGTATTAAGAGTTCTAAATCCATGATCAATACTTGGAAAGTTGAAACATAGTATCCTAGGCCTACTTATTCATATTTTTCGGGCATCATAGGAACAAGCTATCAAAACTTCTAAGATTTATAAATTCAAGATCAAGGGATAGTTAGAAACTCAAACACATGATCATACTCCAAAAGTTGAAACAAAAACTTCCTAGGTCACAAATGCAAGCATTCGGCCTTCATTGGAAGAGATAGGTAGAGATTTTTGTTTTACGCAACCTCTTAGTATGTGAAAATATAAGTTAATACAAGACTATATAAAGTGGTTTCAACTCAAAAGGAGTTTTCTACCATTTTAGAGAGATTTTAGAGGTTTAAAGCATATAAAGAACACATAAAGTAAACTAAGAAATAAAAGATGAAACTTGAAAAAAGATTCATATGAGAGCATTACCCTTAGTATAAGGAAGAACTTTAATGAAGAACTCAAGTAGAAAATATGAATAAAAACTAAAGCTTTAAGAGCTTGAACTTTTAGAAGAAAGAAGAAGATGAAGGTTTAATTGAGGTTGAAGGAGGAAGATGATGATGTGAAAATGAAAGGGATATATATAGAGAGAGGATAGAGTTCCACGGCTCCAAGGGGAAGAGAGGGAGAACTTGTTGAGCAAGCTTGGTCGTTTAATGCTTGATTGGATGGAAGAAGAGAGAGAAATGACTTTTGGATTAGAATAGTATTATAATTTGAAAAGTGTGATGATTACACTTTTTGAGTGTGTCATGGCCTCTTCCATCAAGTCTCCTTCAAGTCACTTCACTTCTTTTGTGCTCCCTAATATGCTCCATTTCGTACCCGGTTGTATTTCTGATCGTAATTCTTCCGAAGTTTTCGCCCAAATAAGATATTATATTTTATTTTTGAACGAAAATTTTCAAAATAACCAAAGTTGAAGGAAACATAATATAAACACTAATCGTCTCATTCACGTGTCAAAATTAGGTTTTCTGCACAGTAAACATGTACCGGCAGTGAAAACCCAGACCGGCTTCCGTCTGAATTTTCAACCGAAAATTTTACCGTGACTTCATATGTTACAACAACACAATAAAATGATTTTAGTTTTATTAAAATCATCCTCTGAGCTTAATCTAAGATAAACACATTTAAATATGGATTTACTACTACAAAAAGCATAAGAAAAACAGGGTGTTACAATACTGCATCATACGGTTTTTACACCAATATCCTTATAAGTATAGGTCCCCTGAGCGGTTCATCTAACATCCCCAAATATGGAGAACAGCAGAGAAAATCCAAACATAATAATGCAAGAGTGAGAAACCAATATATGGATTTAACACGATAACTATATGCGCGACACAAAAGAAAACATATATACATATACAATTCTATAATTAAACAAGTAGTGTATCACTGGGTTTCATACCCGATCACCGATTTTGAAAACAAATGCATGAACACTTCAAATTTCAACGTCTAACTTTTCACTTAATCTTCAGAGATCCCAACACCGTGTAAATGAGCTGATCAAGCCCGATTGGCAGGTATATTAGGCACAACGTGGAATGGAATACCATATATGGCACCATGAATAACAACGTAGCACAGAATACCTTATTTATCAAGGAACCTTACATAACAACATAGCACGAATACCTTATTATTTAGGCATCATACATAACAATGTAGCACGAATACCTTATCATTAAGGCATCATACATAAAAACATGGGCACATCTGCCAATGAATGCATATAAAACATTTTGTTCTCGTCATTTTTCTTTGTGTTCATTCTTCATTTGTCGAAGCTCAAAATGGCTTACGACCATTCATCATTTTCAACCCATTAGATTTTTCAACGTTAACACAAGACACGAAGTCCGAGTGCTCAGTCACAACACCTTAGACCTTGCAATCAGTCTTAGGTTTGTGGTGATAGAAAACAACATTCAACTTTAACAACGTAACCCACAACGTGGATAGGACCCAAAGTCCATAACAACGTAACATGAATCAAAGATCATCGTGCTTATATTAAATAACACTAGTATGGCGACGTCTCTGATACTAGGTTCGCGTTTCAACGTTAACACTGTTTTCGTTCTGTGAAACACAAAATCAACACAAAACTTTCGTAACTTAACCAAGTTGATGGAATAACATCGTTGTGTAAAATTCGTTTATAGAAAATCCTTTCTAACTGAAAATTCTTTTATAAAATCATCAAATTGCTAGAACCTCATTTTCTTCTAAAAATATTTTTCCGAGAAACTCTAATCTTTTAGAAAGAAGTAATCTTAAAACAAAATCTATGTGTGAAAGATTACTGCAGTTTTTATGATTGCCTTCCGTAAAATTTTCGGATTTAGCCATCGTTTAGCCTTTTAAAAACATTTTAAGCCTAAACTTGACTTTTTTCACTTAAATAATTTTCTAAAATCATAATTAAATTATTTTCGAAGATTAATTTCATAAAATAACTTTTTATAATATTACAGAATTTCTTACATAAAAATTAGTGGTACAAAAATAATTTCACGGTTACGTCCTTATTATGACTCATAGTTTACATTTACACTGATAAATCATTAAAATAATAATATTTTCTAACATTTCCTATTTTTCCCAAATAAAATTTTCCATAAAGAGTATATTCCAATATTTCATCGTTAAATATTGAATATAATTTTAAAGCTTCTTAAAGCTTTTATCTGGGTAATTGATTGGGCACTGACCATTGTCAGGCTTCTCAAATAACAATCAACAACATCATAACAATTATTCCCAGGCAGATCATGCATCACAACATTATAATATATAACTGCAAGTAAACACCTAACCGCAAATAAATAAACATAGATATAAGTAACACAACTTAAAACAAGTTAAGCAAAAGCACCACAACAGATATACAAATATATAGACCTACAACAGATAGCACGTAGCCATCAGAAAAATCCCTCAGGAAATCCCCTCTTACCTCTCGAAGAATTAAACTTCCGATTGAAAACTTTAACGCGAACCCGAAATTCATCGACACACGTACACGACACAACACTTATATCCTTCAACAAACCACAATCAACTAATCAAAATCTAACAAATAGAATCACCTAAACACTAAGGATAGGTCACGGCCTTACTGAGTTTTTGTGGCTAAAAACTTCTAAAATATGTAAGTCCTTGTATTATTGATCCTAAGTACTTAAGACAGTAGATTATTGATTAATCAACAAGGATTAAATAAAAACCTTCCAAGTTCCTCCAAGCATAGTTTCGGCCAAAGCATGAAAATATGGCTAGAGATTTTAGTTTGATACAAGAACTTGGATTCAACATCAATACATATTAGAAAGATGAGATCTATGATCACTTTCTAAAAATTTGAACAAAAACTCCTCCACCCATTTTTTCTAGGGTTCGGCCTCATCAAAATAAATGGGGAGGAAAACTTTGTTTACAACAATCTCTTGGATTATGATAATAGAGATGATAATAGGAACATAGAAATTGGTTTCAAATTTTTAGGATTTTCCTATGATTTTCTATGATTTATCAAAGTTAAGAACAACTAAGATGAACATCATGAAATAAGCTCTAAAACAAGAAATTAATTGAAGAACATATAACTTAAAGATGATGAGGAACATGAATCACCTCTTGAAAATGAAGATGATAGCAAGTTCAAGAAGAGTGTGGAAGTCTCTAGTTGCCTTATGAATTTATGAGCAAGCCAAAGAGGCCATGGGCCTTGTGCAAATGGGCTTGGAGAAATCCAACAAAGCCTATAAGTGTTTGTACCCAAGAAAACGACTTAAGACATAACGAAGACATATGAAAGTTTGAGAGTAAAATTTGCTTCATGGACAAATGAATTATTGGCCCTGAAATTGGGCTCAAAAACCGTAGCCCAAACTTGGTTTGGAAGAGCCAAAATTGATCCACTTCACTTAGTGTATCATGAAAACTAATTTAGGGACCAAAATGAAAATTAACAAAACTTAAGGACCTAAGTGCAATTTTCCTTGTAGATTGTCATCATGAAACCATGTGCACCATTAATGCATTCACATGGTGACTCATCATGTGTGACTCGTTGATATTATCCATTAGCGGATCCCGAAAATCCTGTAATCTGCTCCGTTGCTTCCCCGATTCAATATGACGCCCGGATAAAATACAATATTTCACTTTTTAGTGAAATATTTCAAAATAACAAAAGACGTTGGAAATTAAATAAAAACCTTAAGTTTTTCGTTCACGTGTTAAAATTAGGTCATCTGATCAGTATAAATATATTGTCAATGAAATTCACAGACCGGGTTTCGCCTGACTTTTCAACCTAAATTTCAATCGTAACTCTCTATCGTCAAGTAGAGTGCAAATAAGGTTTCAGTTTAGTTAAAAATATTTTCTAGGTCTCGGAGAAAAACATAAACGTATTTAAATAAATTTATGATATTATAAAGCAACGAAAAATCGGGATGTTACATACCACCCCTCTTAAAAAAAATTTGTCCTCGAAATTTCATGACTCGAAACAAGATAGGATTGAGAGATCCCAAGACCTTACTTTCACAAGAAAGTATATAAAAGAATTTTATCGATCTAAAAAGAATATTAGAATATCCTATGCATAATAGATTCTCTAATAGGTTCGTGGATGTAAAAATGCATGATCGGTACACATTTACAAAGTTGAATCTAATAAAGCTCCTTATTTCACAAGAATTTTATTAACAATGATTTAAAAGAATAACAGTCCGACAAGAATTCAGACGGGATCACTTCCACCAAAGGTAAAAGTGACTAGATTAAGTCTAATCGAGAAATTCCTTTTATCAAGAAAGTGTCTATCCTGAACAACAATAGGACATTCCAAGCAAATGGAATTGACAGTAACTGGCTCAGAAGTTGGGGTTAAAACAATCAAATCATGATGACAAGGAAATAGGCAATTTCAGAAATTTCACACAATCTATCGAAATGAAAGAATGCATTGAGTCTGAATTAAAAGTATAGTTAAAAGATTACCGTCGTAGTTTGAAGTCTCAGCTCCCCTCACATTATAAACTCTACCCGTAGTCATCGGTTTATTATTGTTGGTGTTATTGACAATAGGTCCACGCCTTGGAGCATTGCACTGCCTCGACAGATGTCCCACTTGATGACAATTAAAGCACTTCATTCCCCTCACTGGGTATTTATCAGCCATTTGATTTGAGTCCCCACATTTATAACACCTCCTAATTTGACCTTGGTTCTGGTTCCTTTAGCCTCCATTTCCCGATGCAAAAGAATTAGGACGATATTGTTGTTGATTCTGGTCATTTCCTGCTGGGCGGAAGTAAGGTTTTCTCTGCACTTACTTTTCTCCCTAATTCTGAAATTGATCCTTGGATCTAGATGGTCCTCCAACCTTCCCCTTATCATCTTTTCCTTTCTTCATCTACTCAATCTTCCGACTCACCTCAATTAAAGCTTGAAAAGTTTAGAGTTGCAAAGGTAAGACAAACTCTTTAATCTCAAATCTCAGTCCTGCCTCAAACCTCCCACACTTCCAGCTCTCATTGGGTTGTGCTTTAAAGAAACAAAAGTATTTGGCAAGCGATTCAAATTTTGCTGCATACTCCCCCACAGATAAGTCTCGCTGTTGTAACCCCATAAATTCTTGTTCTTTCTCGATCCTAACGCTCTCTGGAAAATACTTGTCCATGAATGCAGTTTGAAAAACATTCCAGGTAATCTCCTGATGATCAGCTTCCATAAGTTGTTTGGCACCTTTCCACCAGTACTCAGCATCTCCTATCAGTAGGACATCAGCATAGGTAACCTTAACCTCTGCCGGAGTAACCACCAGCTCAAAGATTTTCTCTAGTTCCTGAATCCATAAATCAGCTTTCTCATGGTCATCATCCCCACAAAACTGTGAAGGATTTTCGCTTCAAAACGCAATCAGAGCCTTGCCTTCCACAGCTTGCCAATTCTGGGCATTCATAGATGCAGTTTGATTTGCAACCGCAGCTGCCACATGTTCCATCACCCGAGCCGCATAATCTACTCCATCATCATAATTTTCATTCATGTTTCCACGACTTCCAATGAGACCACCTCGACGAACCCTTCCACGACCGCGTCCACGTCGTCGTCCACGTCCACCTTCTGGCGCTAGTTCCATAACTAACCTACAAGACGAAATCAGTTAGACCGCAACCAGAAATGAAAAGTGTTCTTATGTATTAACATACATTACTTCTAAGAAGTAATTCAAACAAGACTTAATCAGAAAATACACAACAGACCTGTTCCCCAAGGTTCCTGAAAGACTCGACCAGCTCTGATACCACTAATGTAACACCCCCCTTGGGCATTACTTTGTAAACACGTGCGGAAATAAGCTAAAAGTAATTCGCTGGTTGCTTTCGGAAAATAATTTTTTCTTAAGTTGTTATCATCTCTCAAAACGGCGATAAATTTTTTTCCTTTTCTATTTCTCTTTCTTTTAGACAACCACAACAACAATGTAAGTATAACCGTATATATATATATATCTATATATATATATATATATATATATATATATATATATATATATATATATATATATATATATATATATATATATATATATATAACGTCATACAACTATACTGGATCATACGGTTTTCACACCTATATCCTTATAAGTAAAGGTTCTTATTTAAAACAACAACATACGAAAAATAAAACCTAAGCTGGTCACACCTATAAGACAGACATAATAGTAGCAAATAAACATCGGCATGCCCCAAACTAAGGAACCTTCTTCTTGTATACATCATATACCCTGAGCGGTTCATTTGACCTCCCCAAATATGAAGCACAGGAGAGAAAATCCAAAAAGAATAATGCAAGAGTGAGAAACCAATATATGGATTTAACACGATAACTACATGCGCGACACAAAATAAAACATATATACATATACATTTCTATAATTAAACAAGTAGTCTATCACTTGGTTTCATATCCGATCACCGTCTTTTGAAAACAAATGCATGAACACTTCAACTTTCAACGTCTAACTTTTCACTTAATCTCGGGAGATCCCAACATCGTGTAAATGAGCTAATCAAGCCAGATTGCCAGGTATATTAGGCACAACGTGGCATGGAATACCATACATGGCAGCATACATAACAACGTAGCACGGAATACCTTATTTATCAAGGCACCGTACATAACAACGTAGCACGAATACCTTATTATTAAGGCATCATACATAACAACGTAGCATGGATACCTTATCATTAAGGCATCATACATAAAAATGTGGGCACGTCGGCCAATGAATGCATACAAAACATTTTGTTCTCGTCATTTTTATTTGTGTTCATTCTTCATTTGTCGAAGCTCAAAATGGCTTACGACCATTCATCATTTTCAACGCATTATATTTTTCAACGTTGACACAAGACACAAAGTCCGAGTGCTCAGTCACAACACCTTAGACCTTGCAACCAGTCTTAGGTTTATGGTGATAGAAAACAACATTCAACTTTACCAACGTTTACCACAACGTGGATAGGACACAAAGTCCATAACAATGTAACACGGATCAAAGATCTTCGTACTTATATTAAATAACACTAGTATCGCGACATCTATGAAACTAGGTTCGCGTTTCAACGTTAACAATGTTTTCGTTCTGTGAAACACAAAAATCAAAACAAAACTTCTGCAACTTATCCAAGTTGACGGAATCACATCGTTGAGTAAAATTCGTTTATAGAAAATTCTTTCTAACTGGAAATTCTTTTATAAAATCATCAAATTGCTAGAACCACATTTTCTTCTAAAAATATTTTTCCGAGAAACACTAATCTTTTAGAAAGAAGTAATCTTAAAACAAAATCCATTTGTGAATGATTACTGCTATTTTTATGATTGCCTTTCGTAAATATTTTCGGATTTAGCCGTCGTTTAGCCTTTTAAAAACTTTTTAAGTCGAAATTTGACTTTATCCACTTAAATAATTTTCTAAAATCATAATTAAGTTATTTTCGAAGATTAATTTCATAAAATAACTTTTTATAAAATTATAGAATTTCTTACTTAAAAATTAACGGTGCAAAAACAATTTCAAGGTTACGTCCTCATTTTGACTCATAGTTTACTTTTACAGTGATAAATCATTAAAATGATAATATTTTCCAACATTTCCTATTTTTCCCAAATAAAATTTTCCATAAAGATTATATTCCAATATTTCACTGTTAAACATTGAATGTAATTTTTAAAGCTTCTTAAAGCTTTTATCTAGTTAATTGATTAGGCACTGACCATTGTCAGGCTTCTCAAACAACAATCAACAACCTCAGAGAAATTATTCTCAGGGAGATCATGCATCACAACATTATAATATACAACTGCAAGTAAACACTTAACCGTAGATAAATAAACACAAATATAAGTAACACAACTTAAAACAAGTTAAGCAAAAACATCACAACCACAGATAATTATACAGTCCAACAACAGATAGCACGTAGCTATCGGAAAAATCCCTCAGGAAATCCCCTCTTACCTCTCGAAGAATTAAACTTCTGATTGAAAACTTTAATGCGAACCCGAAATTCGTCGACACACGTACACGACACAACACTTATATCCTTCAACAAACCACAATCAGCTAATCAAAATCAAACAAATACAATCACCTAAACACTAAGGATAGGTCACGACCTTACTTAGTTTTTGTGGCTAAAAACTACTAAAATTCTTAAGTCATTGTATTAATGATTCTAAGTACTTAAGAGAGTAGATTATTGATTAATCCACAAAGATTAAACAAAAAACTTCCAAGTTCCTCCAACCAAAGTTTCGGCCAAAGCATGAAAATATGGCTAGAGATTTTAGTTTGAAACAAGAACTTGGATTCAACAACAAAACATATTAGAAAGATGAGATCTATGATCACTTTCTAAAAATTTGAACAAAAACTCCTCCACCCATTTTTTCTAGGGTTCGGCCTCATCAAAATAAATGGGGAGGAAAACTTTGTTTACAACAATCTCTTGGATTATGATAATGGAGATGATAATAGGAACATAGAAATTGGTTTCACATTTTTAGGGTTTTCTATGATTTTCTATGATTTATCAAAGTTAAGAACAACTAAGATGAACATCATGAAATAAGCTTTAAAACAAGAAATGAATTGAAGAACAAATAACTTAAAGATGATGAGGAGCATGGATCACCTCTTGGAAATGAAGAAATGTGCAAGAATCACCAAGTTCCTTCACAAATCAACAATGGAAGCTTAAGAGAGAAAGTGAGAATGGAGAAGATGATAGCAAGTTCAAGAAGAGTGTGGACATCTCTAGTTGCCTCATGAATTTATGAGCAAGCCAAAGAAGTCATGGGGCTTGCGCAAATGGGCTTGGAGAAATCCAACAAAGCCCGTGTTTGTAACCAAGAAAATGACTAAAGACATAATGAAGACATAGGAAAGTTTGAGAGTAAAATTTGCTTCATGGAAAAATGAATTCTTGGCCATGAAATTGGGCTGAAGAACCGTAGCCCAAACTTGGTTTGGAAGAGCCAAAATTGATCCACTTCACTTAGTGTATCTTGAAAACTAATTTAGGGACCAAAATGAAAATTAACAAAACTTAAGGACCTAAGTGCAATTTCCTTGTAGATTGTCATCATGAAACCATGTGAACCATTAATGAATTCACATGATGACTCATCATGTGTGACTCGTTGATATTATCCGTTAGCAAATCCCGGAAATCCCGTAATCTGCTTCGTTGCTTCCTCGATTCAATATGACGCCCAGATAAAATATAATATTTCACTTTTCAGTGAAATATTTTAAAATAACCAAAAACATTGGAAATTAAATAAAAACCTTAAGTTTTTCGTTCAAGAGTTAAAATTAGGTCTTCTGATTAGTATAAATATACTGTCAGTGAAATTCACAGACCGGGTTTCACGTGACTTTTCCTTCTGAATTTTAATCGTAACTCTCTACCGTCAAGTAGAGTGTAAATACGGTGTCAGATTATTTAAAAACATTTTCTAGGTCTCGGATAAAAATACAAACGTATTTACATAAATTTCCGATATTAGAAAGCAGCGAAAAATCGGGATGTTGCATCTACACTTGTATATCCCACGTAGTAACTCTAGCAGCAATAACCCAAGATATTTTGATTGAAGTAATCTGCTTCACTCGAAGTTCTTTCGCTATTCTGTCCTTTATTTTAACCAAGAAACACTCATAAGACAAGTCTCCTTTTAAATCCGAACTTAACATAGCTGGCATCCAATCCTATGTCCGTCTTCAATTAATTCAAACTTAATCTACATCAACAATACCCACAAATATTCATCATACAAATAGTATGATCTCACATACCATTCTATCAATCATCACATATTGTACCAATAATTAGCCACTCCACAATTCCACTCCATTGACATCACCAATCTCCATCCTTAGTTACATAAATAACAAGCATACTATTATCACACTTATATATCCTGAACTATCATTACTTTTCTCATCGCGACTCTATGCACATTGTTTCATCATTATACTTAATAAACGACATTAAAATTAATACTTAAGTATCAAGAGACCTCAAACATTGTAACTTACAACCAACAAAGTGGAGCAACACCAAAAATCCCTTTTATAACTTCCTACTCTTACCTTGATCAAGCTTCATAGCTTCCTAACATCATATAAATAATTTACCATTTTTCCAACACAACTAATATCATCAAAAGGAGCCCAACAAGGAAATTATCCTATAATAGATAGAGGTTCACGCAGAAGACGTACACTACCCCAGGAACTAAGCTCAACCCTATAAAACACAAGGTTCATAAAAACATTCATTCCAAAACAGGATTAAGAACACATACAGTAGGCATTGATCATGCATTTATACACTTTAACTCCAAACAGGTTCAAACCCACAAATTCACTATTCAACATATAAGTCCCTTACCATATGATGAAATCAAGAGTCATGAACAAACATAGATGGCATTTTAAGAGAAATTTGAGACTGGTCGACAATTGACAATTATCATCAGACAAATGATGAGACAATGGTTTTAGAAACTTGAAGAAAAAACTTTTCAAAAAGAATTCCTATTCTTTACTTTCACAAGAAAGTACAAAGAAGAATTTACTGAGTATAAGGATAAATGAATATTCAATACGCAAAAAGAATCCTCAATAGGTTTCTGGAAGTAAAAATGCGTTGTACAAACACATATTTACAATCATGAGTCTACTAAAGTTCCTCTCTCCACGAGAACTTCCATTGAATAAAAAAAAATCAATAATAGGTTCATTGCAATTCTAAGAAATTGAAACTATAAATTGAGACATCAATCAAATCATATTTTGTAGAAGGTAAGTCTAACTTTAAGACCATACTGAATCACTTCTATCTAGAAATAGATGTGTTTAGAGTAACTTGACTAAGAAATATATGTTCCCAGAGATCCATACAAATTACGACTCAATGAGAAAAAGTCATAATGAATCTCGAAATAAGTGGAACAATCATATCAATAGGTGCGGACAAGGTTTTATAGAAGTATGTATACAATGTACCCTATACCTCCTACAAATAATTCCCAAATAGGATTAGGCTTTGTTACCTTTTGAATCATTGAAACAACTAGATAATCACCAAAAGCACACTAAACATTTAACATCAAGAGCGCTGAATAGCCATAGGAAAAAAAAACATCACAAATCCTTCCACCTACCACAAAACAGTATACGACCGAACACGTGAAAGAATTTACAATATGCTTCCGTACGTGTATTAGTCCTATGGCCATCATCAATGTTTAGTCAACTAAAAAAAGTTTAACGGTGAACCAGGAGATAGTTTGGATCATAATTTTATAAACATCAGGCTGTCATAGTTTGTCTCTAGAGCGGCCACTCAGGATTCAACAAAAGAACATTGAGTTGCGGACCTTGCCATCCAATTTGGGCAGCTGAGGGACGAGAACAGCTCCAGCAGTAGTCATACCACCATGTCTTGATGATGTCTTAGATTTGTCCTCGAATTTCATAAACTGTCCCATTTGTGTTGCAACTAGGTGAGCATAGCATATAGGAGCAACAACAGAAATGGCAGTGGTACTCCTCTAGTACACCTAGGATAGAGAATGAACAAGTTCCTGAAGTTCATCCGGGAAGAAGCCAATCTCAACTAACAGGACATGATAGTGTGTAGGCCTAGTGATGCCTATCATTCAAGCATGACCACTTAAGTAGAAATCATAATTTTGAGGATGACAAACTTTATTATCAATTATAGTTCCAGGAGGACCAATTGATGAGTTGTTAATGGAGACAGTACCAATTTTCGGGCAAAAAGCCTTCCTGAATTGGATTTCGACAACCTTTCCAAGTAAGATACTTGAAGGAGAATTTAACTTCCATGACTTGCTTGGTGAGTCTACAATGTCTCAAAGGTGGTAACGAGAAGGGAAAACGATATAAAGAGACACAGAAATGATGTTGAAACGCGATACAAATTAATGCGTTTTGCATCATGCACAATGTGCAAAACTATAATCGAGATAGAAAGATAAATAACAATAACAACAAAAACAAATTTAAGGAGCACAAAATATTTTATTATTCCTCGATCAAAATAATAATTGGTAATTAAATACTAACAAACAAATATTTCAAAATAATAATTTATCATCACCAAACTGCTCAAACTTATAGTAACCTCTATAATTAAAAACTAGTACGATCAACACTAGTATGATCCTCCAAATATTCAAAAAGATCTCCTACTCATACCCCGAACAATTAAACTCATTCGTTTCACCTTACTATGCTCTAAAGTCCATCCACAATAACTCGTAATATTAGACACCAAATTTGAATTTTAGCAAAATCATGGCCTAAACATATTTCCTCTCATCAAAATATTCAAACACACTTGAGAGTGCTAATTCCATGTCAGATCATTTCTAATAACTTAAATAAAAACTCATAACACAAATTCAAGAATATCATCCCACTAATCCATCAATTACTTAGGATCATTCATGACATCAATAACGCGGTTTATAATATTAACTCAATCAGTACACATTCAAATTTACTCTCTACCTATAAACCCAACAGATAACTCTCAGGAAGGATCAATTAAATGCTAGAACTTCCTCAAACTCACACTAAAATCCTAGAAATCAACTCAAATCCAAAAGTAACGTTAAAATTGAGGAATTATAATCTAATTGTCAAGAGATTCAAAATACTATTTAAAATCCACAAATCAAACCTAATTTGAGTGTAACTCATAAACCAAAATCAAAATACTTATTTAGAAATCAATCTCACACTAACATCAACTATAGTCCACAAATCCATTAGTATTCCAACAACAACATCCATTAATTAAGCTTTTAATTGAAATCCTAAACACATCAAAATGAAGATAGGGATGCACCAAAACAATCCAAGCAATATAAATTTAAAAATTAAACACTAATACTGACAAAATTATCATCATTTAACTTTAATCCACATATAAAATAAATATTTCGAATCACTAAAGCTAACTTTAATCCATAAGAATAGCCAGTAAAGCTAACACCATAAGATAAATATCTCACAAGATATTAGATCAAACTATCTTATTCTAAAACAATTCACATAATTCACACAAACACAGAGATCACACAGAGAATACACAGTCGGGTCATAACCCCAGATCCGGTTAGGCTCGACTGCTCTAATACCATAATGTAACGTCTAATTTTTAAATAAGACTAATTAAATTTATAACGATAATTTTCTGAATTATTTTCAAAATAACCTCTTTAAAAATTGAGCTTTTGAATGACGTCAAAATAAAACTAGATAAACAGTTGATAAGTTTAAAACTTCTTTAAATAAAAACTTGATCACTGGTCTTACATCAATTGGCAGAATAAAATATAATAACATTTTCAAAAATACTTTAAACATAAACAACTCTAAAAATATAACAACAACATATATTACACACGGCTTGGCGATTGCTCATCACAAAATGTCCCTAAGCGACTTGACGATTATAATAGATAGGCTATACCTAGAGCCTAACTACAATGAGGTCAAATTGACGCTCAACGTCCATAAATTCAAGAATAGGTAAGGTTCTCGAATTCGAACCTTAGCCAAATATTCACAGTTCAAAATATAGCGTCAAGTTATTACCATTTAAAATGGTCCACACAGAGCAACATATAAGATACTAATCTCACAATCCATACATATAATTCATGCAATTATAATTAAGCAGTTTATATCAGTAACTCCATGCAATTTCCTAAGCAAATATATTAAACTTCCATTTAAAACCCATACTACACCTAATGTATTATCGTCCCCCACCTTTTAAGGCATTTGGAGGTATTTCTGGAACTTCACAACTATGCAGTCAGCTCTAATTAGTTCCCAAGAGCAATTCCCAAGGAAGAAGGAGGATGTGGTGGCTGTAGGAAGGTTCGGCGTGGCGGCGTCAAGGCGGCTCCAGCGAGGTAACCGTGTCAAATGAAAAGCAACGACGATCCAAGCATGTGGGACTACAAGCTGGTTCGTGTTGTTGTTCTCCTCACTGTGCGCGACGGTCGAACGACTCCGACGGTGGCTAAGGGCGACACGGCGGCGCCGATGACACCTCAGCAGAGAAGAAACATACCAGAACATGAGGCTCGCGTGGTCTTCTTCCTTTCGTGTCGACCAGCGAGTCCAAACGATGCAAGAGGCATAGTGATCACGACCATGCAGAGGTGGTGGCGTGACTATGTGGGTCTAGAGAGCAAAGGAGAGAAATTTTTGAAAGTATGGAGACGAAGAAGATGATCAAGTGGTGTGTGTGTGTTTCTGTTGTGAAGAGAAGAAGAAGAAAAGGGGTATCGTGTAAGAAGAGAAAAGGAGGAGAGAGAAGAAAGAAAAGAAAGTGAAAAAGAGAAGGAAATGTGGCTTAACAGAGACCAAGTAAGAAAACAACATAAAACTGATCTAATTTATTTCTCTGATGCTAAAAATTTCTTTTAGGGACTATGAAATTAACTTTTATTTAACCAAAATAATTTTAGATTGTATTTTTCTAAACAAAGAATAATAGCTTAATGCTATTGTCTAGCAAGCGTGCACAACCTGTAACAACACAATGTTAACACACTCACTAAAATATTTTTAGCCACTCCAGTGATTATTTTTATGTTATTATACTTGAGTAAATAAAATTACTCAAGTCAAATAACATAAAAATAAACAAAAATAAGCATTTAGAAAAATTAATCACTCTTAATAGAGAAATTAAACATATATGTGAAAACAGGGATATTACTAGCTCCTAGTATGATTCTGGGTATACAGATCAAAAGGGACAGATCCAAGGGAGTGATATTCATTACACAACAAAATTATTTGTCTAAAGTTCTGAAGAAGTTTAATCTGGATTAGTCCAAAACAGTGTCAACTCCTATGGCTCAACATTTCAAGCTTTCACAGCAGGATTCACCAAAGTCAGAAGAAGAGATTTCCTATATGAAGAAGATTCCATATGCAAATGCAGTAGGCAGCCTCATGTATGCAATGATATGCACTAGGCCAGATTTGGCTTATGCTATGAGTCTGGTCAGTTGGTATATGGGAAAGCCAGGAAAGCAGCATTGGGAAGCTATGAAATGGATTTTTAGATATGTGAAAGGAATATATGATGTTGGTCTGCTGTATTTCAGGCATGAAGGCAGTATTTTTGGTGTAACCGAGTTTATTGATTCAGATTATGCTGGTAGTTTGGATACTGAGAGGTCTTTGACAGGTTATTTGTTCAAGTTCTGTGATAACAATGTGAGCTGGAAGTGCAATCAACAACATGTGGTGTCCCTATCTACAACAGAAACTGAATTTACTGCTGTCAATGAGGTAATAAAGGAGGCAATTTGGATGAAAGGAATGGCCATAAGTTTGAAAGCAGATCATGCAGTCCCAAAGGTATTTTGTGACAGTCAGAGTGGGATACACTTAGCTAAAAATCAAATGTTTCATGAGAGAACTAAACACATAGATGTGAAGCTCCATTTTGTCAGGGAAATTGTTGCAAAGGAAGACGTAAAGCTAGAGAAGATCAGTATTGATGACAACCCGACTGATATGTTTACCAAGGCACTGTCAGGCCCTAAGTTCTAGTATTGCTTGAGGATTCTGTAGGTTGCAGAGTATGGAGGATAAAGTTCAGCCAAGGTGGAGAAATTGTTAACTAGTGGCTTAGGACTTTATTGGTTGGAGAGTTAGCTTGTTAGTTTTAGTTAGTTGTTTCTGTTACTTGATTAATAACAAAATGTAACTAAATTCAGTTTGTATTAGAGAGCACTAAGTGGATCTTATATAAATCCCATGTATATATTATTATTATTTTGAAAAGGTAAAAGAATCTATATATAGGAGTACAAGGGGTACCCTGAACCCATTTACAAATAGAGAAAGAACCACAAAGTAAATAAAACAGATCTCCAGTTGCACCCGTTCAATACAATTTTTAGGATCTATACACCAATCTGCGAATGAGCATGAACCAACATGAACCTTAGAAGTAAACCACCTAAAAGAACATACCTTAATCCTATCCAAAGTATATACCAAATCTGGACTCTTATCACCAAAAATGATTTCGTTACGCAATTCCCAAACATTCCACACTATCATATGCCAAAGCATAACCCAATGCTTTCTTTTGGGTCTCCCCTGTATAGCTTCAGCAAAGTGGACAAAAAAAAAGATAGTGGCTATCCCTGCGTAACAAAAGAAACTCCCAGCCATACTGATATTCCAGACCATAAAGATATAAAAATAGGGCATTGAGCAAATAAGTGATCCCCAGTTTCTAAAATAGAATTACACAAGACACAATTTAAATTACAATTTGCATCAAGAACCTTCCTTTGAAGCAAGTTCTTTTTGGTTGGTAATCTATCCAACAACAATTGCCATGAAAACGCAATTACCTTGAGAGGGGCAGAACTGGACCACAATAATTTAAAAACTTTAGCTTCCTTAACCTGCAAAGTAGGTGAAACAACCTCCCTATCTACCAAAAATAAGTATGCAGCTTTTGACAAAAAATTACCCGTCGAATCAAAGAAACAAGTCCAGGTATCCTCCAGTCATTGCAAGGTCACTGATTGTAGTACATTTGTGAATTCAATAAGAAGGGATTCCTCCCAAAAAAACGTTCCCTCCTCCAATTAAAAGCCCACACCCACATATCATTTAGCCAATAACCAAAATCCGAAACAAGCCGTTTTGTAAGGAAGATAACGTAAACAGCCGAGGGTAAGTAACTTTAAAAGATGCCCCCCCCACACCAAGAGTCATTCCAAAAGGAAACAGTATTACCGGAACCAATAACCTTTCTAAACCCATCCACTAACTAATCACCCCAACCCTCCCTCGGCAACACAAATCCGTCCACCAAAAAGACCCCACCCTAGAACTTGGGCCCTCACCTAAATTCAACAGAGAAATCACCCCCAAGCCATATTTAATTCTAATAACAGACCCCCAAAAAGAGTTCATCTCCACTAATAGCCTCCAACGCCATTTCTGAGACACCCCGTTGTGCCCTGATGTTTTATTAGATTAAAGCTTTCTTAATTATTTTCTTAATCGCGCGCTTAACGTGAAAATACGTACAAATTATAATCTTAAGTTAATAATCATATAACTTTTAGTAGGATCCCTCACAGGCATAAACTTAAATAAAAGTCATACTTAGCAGAAACATATAAAAAATACTCCTTTAGACACACTGGCCATAATGTCTAAACTCTAATCACCGTGGATCACAGCTCGACCTTCAGTGTTGGGTTCGTAAGGAGTTCCATCCAACTCCTCAGCAACCGCCGTTTCATACAGAGTTTCGTCCATCTCCTCAGCAACATAATCCTCCATCGAGTCTTCTAATGTAATTAAAGTAACCCACAAAAATATAGAAACATAGGGAAAAAGAAGCAGTTCTATCATCAAAAAGCAGAAAAGAGTAATAGTAAATTATACAATAATTATCACAGACAATCAACACACATGGTTAACAAATCATCCTCAAGAATACCTTGTCATCATCTACCCTCAATCTCATGCTACTCAAAGACACCATAGCTGCACACCTATTTCTAAGGTGGAAAAAGAAATCCATAGAATATATACTTTAGTTACATTCCATACCTTGCAATCATTAGCCATCAAAACTAGGAGATCCACCAAATAAGTAGGTCATGACATTGGAAGGTATGAGAAAGGGGGAAGATCCATCCATGATTAACTCAAAACTATGAACTCCGGTGAAAGGAGTAGATCGACCATCTCGGAGAGACGGAAACATAGATAGAACCTAAGAAGTCAAAGACAAACACAAATTCAGCTTTCAAGTAAAGCAAGCTAGCAATTATTGATTGAAATATAATATTTCTCAAATAAATATACTTACTTGGAAGATACTAGGTGATAAAGAAATAAACTTTGCACTTCCCATTGCTTCAAACAATTTAATCAGGTTTAGAGACAAATTAGTGGCCTCGATCTCCTTCAATTCTTTAGATAGCTCAAGGCTACCCACATCAACGTTGACTTTCTCTACAAAGGAAGGTTCACCTCAATGGAAAAACCATAAAGATCCTGATCACCTTCATAGCTTAAAGATTGAAGCTTTGACTTGAAAAGTGTAACACCCCCTTGGGTATTACATGACTAATTCAACTTCTTAAAATATGGATATTAAATAAAAGAAATGTTGGTTTGCTTTCGGAAAAATGGGTATAAAATTTATTATGCTGCGGTTGCAGTAAGAACTTAAACATTTTATAAGATAATAACTCCACATTTTCATAAATTTTGTCACAACCCAAAAACCTAAGCCGTTACCGGCGCACGGGCTTACAATCCTAGCCTGGCAAGTCTATTTTCTTTAGAAAATATACTTCAATACCGATCGATAACTTTTACAAAAAAATTCAACAGAGTCTCCTTTGTAATTTCAACATCCCAAACAAAAATACCTGCTAATATATTTATATTTTCATAAAAAAAGAAAGGCTCTCCAAGCCATAAACATTCATAAACATAACAGTAATTCCAATAAAAGGCTCTCAGAGCCATAATGCAAATAAATATGAAACTTCTCCAAAACTAAACTTGACTCGATAGACTAAGCTGGTCGAACTATGAGACTCTTACTGGAAAAGACCCCTTGGGTATTCCAGTAAATCAGCTTTCTTCAAAAGTTGGAACAATCCCTCCGAGTGGGGCATAGAACCTCTCTGCATCAACTGTACACGCAAACCAGGATACCACAAATAGAGATCAAATAGAAATAATGCAAAGGTGAGATACCAATATATGAGTTTTATCATAGCAGTCACATACACGACTCACCAAAACAACAGCATATGACAATACATAACATAACATCATGATTATATTCATAGGGATTCATTCCCGACAATCAAATCTTGATTTTTCAAAAATGCATGGCACTTCGATATCCATCCTATGAGTCTTGACCATTATTCTCCAGATATTCCTAACTTCCCTTCTTCGAGCAATGATTAGGCTGCGATACCCATAACACAATTGTCTCATGAGAACGGCCTCTAAATTTAGGTCCGGCTCCAATTTTTCAGGTAATATCACGATGGAGCACCTAAAATAATATTGGAATAGTTCCCTATTGAGTACATTCGTGCCGGGTAACCTAATTCCACTATCCGAGGTTGCAAGGCCCCAAGTATCCGCTGGATTTTCGAAGCCCGAATGTCCCTAAGACCCAAAGACCCTAGAATTTATCTTTGGTCCGTAACTAACCAATTTACCCAATTCACCCTTTGTGAAATTGTAGCTCGATACCCAAGGCATGTCTGCCCAAAATGGCATGTCTGCCATACTATGTATGTAAAACCCTTTGTTATCGTAATTGTTCTTTGTCGTTTGTTTTTCCTCTGTCGAGGCTTAAAGCTCCCGACTACCCTTCCTTAGTTATTCCAATTCCTTTCCCTTCCAAGTGCAATTTCCTTTTAGGAACACTTGCCCGACATATCTGCAATCTAGGTCCTTATCATTTCCTTTATTTTTCCCAAAGAATTTTCGTTCAGTGAAACACAAATACCAAAACAAAAACTCCGAAAACTTATCCAAGTTTGACGAAAAAATTTCGCCGTTCTTAAATTCTTTTCCAAAAATCCTTTTCTGATGAAATTCGTTTTAAAACGTAACGAAAATCATTTTTCCTCAAATCATTTATTTGTATTTCTAAAAATCCATTAACCTTTTGGAAAGTCATTTCTGGCATATAAATTTATTTTTCTCACTTAACAAGATCGTTTTTCCTTCTACTGCCGTTAGGCAACCAAAAACCCTTATTTCTTGAAAAATTATTTATCATCAACCTTAAAACAATTGTTAAAATACATTTTCTTAACATTAAGATTTATTTCCACTTGGTTTTTAAAGGACTTTTCTTCAAATACTTTTAAAAACATTTTCATAGAATTTGAAAGTTTTCTATTTTCTTTCTCTTCTTAAACTTTATTCTATCTCAACACTTTCCTTCTTAGAGTTTTCTTCTCACTTTTCAAAACCAAAACCTCACTTTTTCAAATTTTCTGAGTTAATGTATTTTGATGACTTAATCTTGATTAACAAGCAATGACCAGTGTCATGCCATCAGTCAATCACTGTTAAGCAAAACAGTAATTATAATCCAATACATACATAATCCAACAACTGCATATACATGTTCAAAAATTTCCAAATAACATCAAAACACATTTTAAATCAAACATATATCCAATCACACAAACATGGTACATGACTAGCAAAAACTCCTCAGGAAACTCCCTTTACCTTTGAAGACCAGGAAAAGGTCTTCTCCTTGCTGCATTTAGCAGTTCGTTTCCTTCCCAATGATACCTCGAGTTTCTTTAACACCTTGAAACTTGTGCAGTTAACTCCTATCAGCTCTCAATAACGCAAAAGAAGCTTCTCAAGGCAAGACAATCACCATCTATGTCCCAGTGAGGGAGTTCAAACATTTAGCAACAACCGGAAAATCAAGCAATCAATTACTCATTATCAAACACAGACTCTAATTGGATTTGAACGTTTAATTTCATAAAAAGAGCCAATTTCAAAGAAAATCAGATTTGGGGCTTAGAGTTGATAACACAATTTTGAGGAAACTTTGTTTTGATTAGAGAGTCATGAAACTGAACTTAGAAATTATCAATTAAAAGTTCTAATTGCACTAAAACATTAATTTCATGATTTGGGTAAAATGAAAAGTTAGGGTTTCAAAATCAAATTTGGGGTTTTTGAATCTTAAACAAATACATGAGTGAAATTCCAACTCACCTAACAAGAATAAGAGGTAGTGGTGCTGTGATGCTTCTCGCGATGGCGGACGGTGGCCATGGCGGAGGACTGCGACGGAGATCCATTCTGCACCACTAGGACTAAACAATAATGAACTAAAGTTGAGAGATTGAGAGGAAAGAGGAAGAAGTTGATGCAGGAGGTGGAAACCACCATGAGAGGTGACTGGTTGGACTTACCGTGGTTGAGAACGATGGTGGGTGGCGGTTTCGATGAGAGATAACGCAGCAACAGCGAGGAGCTTGTGCAGAGACGCGAGCTGCTTCCTCCCAGCAGCGAACAACGACCGGTGAGTCCCTTGGGGCGGCGCGCGGCTCCTTGTGCCATGGAGGGTGGCTGTGTTAGGGAGAAGAGGATGGAAACTTGGAGAGTTAACATGAAGAAGAAGATAGCATCAGGAAATAAAAGAAAAGAGCGAGAGGGAGGGTAGAAAACGTCCAGTATAAGGGAGAGAAAAGATATAGAGGTACAAATTTTCATTTATTTAGTAAGTATAAAAATGAGTCATAAATATCAAGCCTAAAAATAAACACGTTTTCAGCTTTTGAATCTAAAAATAAAGGATGGCAAATATATACTTTCAAAATTTGAAAACAAGCACAGATTGATAGTTGAATTGATCAACTAAGAAAATCAACGGTCCAACATTTAATTTCTGATTAATGTCAAACCAGTTTATTTTCAAATATAAAATTAAATATAATAAAATATGAAAATTATTTTCTTTCAATCATATCCTTTAAAATATTTTTCTAAATAAATACTAGTAGTGACAATAACATAACATTATTGTCTAGTAAAAGTATTTATACTAGAATAAGGCATTGATGACACACTTAATAAATTAATTTTAAGAGAGTAAATAAAATTACTCAAGATCAAGCATTATAAAATAAACAAAATTTAATGTCCAAATAATTATCATTCCAATAAAAAAATTATAAACAGATATATTTGACCTATATTGGAAAGTCGTAAAAACCGGGGTGTTACATTACTACCCTACTTAAAAAATTTCGTCCTCAAAATTTCGTGACTCGAAACTAGACAGGATCGTGTAATTACATCTTAATCCCAAGATCCTATATTGTACTTCCCCTATTCACTTTCCCTTAGGTGACTTTTTGTAACTGAACAACACATTTCATACTCTTCGTTATATTGATCCTCAAAATTTAATCCATTATCCTCAATCCATACTTCATGTCCTTAACAATTTCATCTTATTCTTCCACATATACAGATGTAATCAAAACTTAATCTCTTCTTCCTTTAATACTAGTCGATTAGAAAAAATTTCCTCTACATCCTTAACTCTTACAGTTCACACCAAGATTTAAACTAAAATTCACACTTCCTTCACAACACCCACATCGTTTCCTATCCAAGATATCCAATCGTAGTCTTAGTTCTTTTCAACCAAATAAACCATTCCATAATGCATCAAAATCACACGTCTCTCAACCTTGAAAACATTATTACATCCTTTAATGTAATTTACACCGAAAGAAACTACGCCACGTAGGATCATATAACTCATCAACTTTACGTTCCTCTAGCAACCTTAATTTATACAAGGGCTTACCTCCTTCGCTTAAATCTACTTATATGAAATCACTGTAAATACTTTCTTCTAATCTTCCAACTTCATACAATCAATCTTAACTGCAAGGATTTGGTCATTACTTTAGATTTTCCTTCTGTCTCGATCAACGGTTGATCATTTGATCTATAGAAATCGCCGTTGCCTATAGGGGTTAATCTTAGGGATTCTCATCCCCCCAGTCACATCTACACCTCAACGAAATTCCTATAAATCTTGTATATCCTACTATAGGGATGATCATACTTAAGTATTACACTTACTCTCAGTTAACCTTCTAAGTATAGATCATTTCTTAATTACCAATCAAGTTGAAGGTGATCAGTTGGACTTAGTCTCAACTTGGTCCTCAATACTTAGAGCAGACATCATTGAAAATTGTGGAGTAAACTTCGGATCTTTTTCTAAAACGAAACTTGATGATACTTCATGAAATTTGATCAGTCCTCTGATACATACTTCGGTTTAGCTTCTCCACTGCATAAATGATCTTAACATGTAAGTAGGGTGTCGACTTCATCAGTCTGTCCACGATCACTCGAAACTAATAAAAAATATTAGAGGTCTTCGGTAAACTCATAACGAAAATTCATTGTGACTCAATCATCTTAACAAGAAAGGTCTCAACCATCAAGTTATCTCTTCTTCACTGTACTCGACTAACCCTGAAATCCTAATATAAATCAGATACCTATTATGACTCATGAGATAGGTCACACGTCAATGACGTTTTGAAAAGATATAGGGTAAAATTGATCAAAAGTTGTAAGTTATATAAAACTACGACAAGACAAGCTCTTAAGGATTCAAGAAAAGAAATTTCCATGAAAGAAAATCTTCTAGACTTTACCTTCACAAGAAAGCAAATATATGAATTTTACGAAACAAAAGATAAAGGAATATTCAACATGTAAAAAGTGTCTTTACTAGGTTCGTGAGTGTAAAAATGCAGGGCCTTTACATGTTTACAATCATGACTCTAATAAAGTTCCTTCTTTTACAAGAATTTCCAGCAGATTGGAAAATCCAAAAGATACACAGTTCTTAACCCCAAGAAGATTCAATTAGTATAGGAAATTTACAAAACGACGATTTAAAAGGAAAACAGCCTGGCCAAAAATCAGACTGGATCACATCTACTAAAAGTAAAAGCGACTAGACTAAAGTTTCATTAAGAAACTTCTGCTACCCCGAAGTTATCTGTTTTACAACTCAAGAAATATTCATAACAGATTTTTCAACTAAATATTGCAATATGAAGACCAATGGATACCATCCAAATCAATCCATTCAAATGTCTAATACACTGAGGATCATTCAGAAGTGTGAGTACAATTCTCACATAAAAGGAATTCCAATAAGGTATATTGAGATTATGGACTAGCATAACTAATGTATAAGTCCTGATAGATTTCAGATCAACATCAGAAAAGTCTGTCTGACACATACAAACTTGATCACCGTGATTGTTTAATACAATCATAGGGACTCGAGGAACAAACGTCAACTTACTAGTCCATAAGGAATCAAATAGTACAATTAAGAGTTTCTTAATCAAGAGACACTCACCTAAGGTTGAGAATTCAAATCGACTCGTCTTGGTTCCAATAAGGACAAATATCTTTCCAGACACACTTAGCATGGTTTGTTTTTGCCTCATTTGTTCTCCTCTGACTTGCATACAATCTCCGACAACTTAGTCGGTCTCTCCGTCATGCGAAGAGTTGGTGTTTCTTCGTAGACTGAATCAACGGCTCCAAAATCTAAGATAGGTCCTCACTCAAATCTGGTGATAACTCATCCTCAAGTCGATCTTTGCGTAGACAACGACTCCTCACAATTGATCTATCATATCAACTACGCATGACAGAGAATACTTGTTCTTAATCATTACTTTGTTAAGTTGTCAGAAATCCACGCGGAGTCTCAAACTTTCAGACAACATTGGTACTTCCTACGGAAAACACTCGGTCTAACAAACTGTTCATACCATAGATCTTCTAGTTGAATCGAGATGTCTAACTCTTTAACTTTGTAGGTGACATCCTACACAAGGAGGTAGAAATCGGGTCAAATCTAGAAACTAGGTCGATCGAACTCTCAATATTCTTTCGCAAACGATAAACCTGGAACATTCTTAGAAAATCTACCTTTTCAAGCATACTTATTCAAATGTTTGACACAATCCAAAAGGATAACCCAAAGTGTCACACATGGACCTAAAACACAGTTTACTAGCCATCGGTTCCTACAAGTCAAAACTCGTATAACTTATCAAGATAAAAAAAAACACATTACTTATAATCCCAACACACATTGCTTCAACAAGGAAACAATTCAAACATGATCCAACCAGAGATCACACAACAAAAACATAACAAACCTACTCCTCAAGGTTCCCAAAAGACTCGACCAGCTCTGATACCACAAATGTAACACCCACCTTGGGTATTACATGACTAACTCAACTTCTTAAAATATGGATATTAAATAAAAGAAATGCTGGTTTGCTTTCGAAAAATAATTTTATATAAGTACTTAAGTGTCAGAAAAATGGGTATAAAATTTATTATCTTGCGGTTGCGGTAAGAACTTAAACATTTTATATGATAATAACTCCGCAATTTCATAAATTTTGTCATCACCCAAAAACCTAAGACGTTACCGGCGCCTAGGCTTACAATCCTAGCCTGGCAAGTCTATTTTCTTTAGAAAATATACTTCAATAACGATCGATAACTTTTACAAAAAAATTGAAAGAGTCTCCTTTGTAATTTCAACATCCCAAACAAAAATACCTGCTAATATATTTATATTTTCATAAAAAAGAAAGGCTCTCCGAGCCATAAACATTCATAAACATAACAGTAATTCCAATAAAAGGCTCTCAAAGCCATAATGCAAATAAATATGAAACTACTCCAAATCTAAACTTGACTCGATAGACTAAGCTGGTCGAACTATGAGACTCTTACTGGAAAAGACCCCATGGTTATTCCATTAAATTAGCTTTCTTCAAAAGTTGGAACAATCCCTTCGAGTGGGGCATAAAACCTCTCTGCATCATCTGTACATGCAAACCAAGATACCACAAATAGAGAACAAACACAAATAATGCAAAGATGAGATACCAACATAAGAGTTTTATCATAGAAGTCACATACACGACTCACCAAAACAACAGCATATGACAATACATAACATAACATCATGATTATATTCACAGGGATTCATTCCCGACAATCAAATATTGATTTTTCAAAAATGCATGGCACTTCGATATCCATCCTATGAGTCTTGGCCTTTATTCTCCGGAGATTCCTAGCTTCCCTTTTTCGAGCAAGGATTAGGCTGCGATACCCTTGACATAATTGTCTCATGAGATCGGCCTCTAAATTTAGGTCCGGCTCCAATTGTTCAGAAAATATCAAGATGGAGCACCTAAAATAATATTGGAATAGTTCCCTATTGAGTACATTCGTGCCGGGTAACCGAATTCCACTATCTGAGGTTGCAAGGCCCCAAGTATCCGCTGGATTTTCGAAGCCCGAATGTCCCTAAGACCCAAAGACCCTAGAATTTATCTTTGGTCCGTAACTAACCAATTTACCCAATTCACCCTTTGTGAAATTGTAGCTCGATACCCAAGGCATGTCTGCCCAAAATGGCATGTCTGCCATACTATGTATGTAAAACCCTTTGTTATCGTAATTGTTCTTTGTCGTTTGTTTTTCCTCTGTCGAGGCTTAAAGCTCCCGACTACCCTTCCTTAGGTATTCCAATTCCTTTCCCTTCCAAGTGCAATTTCCTTTTAGGAACACTTGCCCGACATATCTGCAATCTAGGTCCTTATCATTTCCTTTATTTTTCCCAAAGAATTTTCGTTCAGTGAAACACAAATACCAAAACAAAAACTCCGAAAACTTATCCAAGTTTGACGGAAAATTTTCGCCGTTCTTAAATTCTTTTCCAAAAATCCTTTTCTGATGAAATTCGTTTTAAAACGTAACGAAAATCATTTTTCCTCAAATCCTTTATTTGTATTTCTAAAAATCCATTAACCCTGTGAAAAGTCATTTCTGGCATATAAATTTATTTTTCTCACTTAACAAGATCGTTTTTCCTTCTATTGTCGTTATGCAAGCAAAAACCCTTATTTCTTGAAAAATTATTTATCATCAACCTTAAAACAATTTTTAAAACACATTTTCTTAACATTAAGATTTATTTCCACTTGGTTTTTAAAGGACTTTTCTTCAAATACTTTTAAAAACATTTTCATAGAATTTGGAAGTTTTCTATTTTCTTTCTCTTCCTAAACTTTATTCTATCTCAACACTTTCCTTCTTAGAGTTTTCTTCTCAGTCTTCAAAACCAAAACCTCACTTTTCAACTTTTGAGTTAATGTATTTTGATGACTTAATCTTGATTAACAAGCAATGACCAGTGTCATGCCATCAACCAATCACAGTCAAGCAAAACAGTAATTATAATCCAATACATACATAATCCAACAACTGCATATACATGTTCAAAATTTTCCAAATAACATCAAAACACATTTTAAATCAAACATATATCCAATCACACAAACATGATACATGACTAGCAAAAACTCCTCAGGTAAACTCCCTTTACCTTTGAAGACCAGAAAAAGAACATCTCCTTGCTGCATTTAGTAGTTCGTTTCCTTCCCAATGGTACCTCGAGTTTTTTTAACACCTTGAAACTTGTGTAGTTAACTCTTATCAGCTCTCAATAACGCAAAACAATCTTCTCAAGGCAGGACAATCACCATCTATGTCCCAGTGAGAGAGTTCAAACATTTAGCAACAACCGGAAAATCAAGCAATCAGTTACTATTTATCAAACACAGACTCTAATTGGATTTGAACGTTTAATTTCATAAAACAGAGCCAATTTCAAAGAAAATCAGATTTGGGGCTCAGAGTTCATAACACAATTTTGGGGAAACTTTGTTTTGATTAGAGAGTCATGAAACTGAACTTAGAAATTATCAATTAAAAGTCCTAATTGCACTAAAACATAAACAATTTGATGATTTGGGTAAAATGAAAAGTTAGGGTTTCAAAATCAAATTTGGGGGAACAAATACATGAGTGAAATTCCAACTCACCCAACAAGAAGAAGAGGCAGTGGTACTGTGATTCTTCTCGCGGCGGCCAGGGTGGAGGACGACGGCGGAGCTCCATTCTTCACCACTAGGACCAAACAAAAACCAACTAAAGTTCAGAGAATGAGAGGAAAGAGGAAGAAGTTGATGAAGGAGGTGGAAAACACCATGAGAGGCGGCTGGTCGGACTTACCACGGTTGAGAATGACGGTGGGTGGTGGTTCCGATGCGAGATAGTGAAGCAACAGCGAGGAGCTCGTGCAGAGACGCGATCTTCTTCCTCCTAGTAGCGAACGACGATCGGTGAGTCCCATGGGGCGGCGCGCGGCTCCTTGTGCAGTGGAGGGTGGCTGTGTTAGGGAGAAGAGGATGGAAACTTGGAGAGTTAACATGAAGAAGAAGATAGCAGCAGGAAATAAAAGAAAAGAGCGAGATGGAAGGCAGAAAACGTCGAGTATACGGGAGAGAAAAGAGATAAAGTTACAATTTTTCATTTATTTAATGAGTAGGTATAAAACTGAGTGATAAATATCAAGCCTAAAAATAAACACGTTTTCAGTTTTTGAATCTAAAAATAAAGGATGACAAATATATACTTTCAAAATTTGAAAACAAGCACACATTGATAGTTGAATTGATCAACTAAGAAAATCCATGGTCCAACATTTAATCTCTGATTAATGTCTAACCATTTTATGTTCAAATATAAAATTAAATAGAATAAAATATGAAAATAATTTTCTTTGAATCATATCTGTAACGCCCTCCCTCAGGGCATTACTTACGTAACACATGCGGAAGTAAATTTAAAAGATAATTTGCTGGCTGCTTTCGGAAAATTTGCTTTCTCTTAAGTCAGAAAACTGGGGTATAAAATTTTCTCATATAAGGATAACTCTGAAATCCATCATACATACATTTAAAATGTAAAGTCACGTTCGTAACGAAGTTACCATGTCATACAACGTTTCTCTAAGTTTCCACTTTCGTAAGAAAAGTTCAAACTATAGATGCGTGTATATAACACTACATTTACCGACCTCTTTAGATATACAACCCAACTCAAAACTCCTAAGCTGGTCATTCTATCAAATATTATGGAGAGACCCCCAATCGGGATACTTTCCCAATCTCTAACGCTAGGTCTTCAAATGACTTAGAAAGACTCCTCTGCAACATCGGTACTAGAGTACCAAGGTACTACAGCAAAACCCGAAGATACCTGATATAATTGTAAGAGTGAGATACCATCATAAGATATATCCCACAACAACCATATACATGATACATACATCACAGAATCATATAAGCAGTTAAATCATGCATATACACAATATATCAGTGTTATATCAAAGGGTCTCAAACCCGCACAATCAATCTTTCGAAAATATGCATGGCACTTCAATATCAGGCTCTAACTTAATCTCATGAGATATCAACACCGTTTTCACTGGAGAAGAATTAGAGTTGGTCAATCTCTAGCCCCACCGGGCAATTGCCTCCTTCCCTCATGCATTAATGTCTCAGGACGAGCAATGTCACATGTGCCTCTTCACTCGGTTTACATGGACAGACTCCCAGATACCACCTTGTATCTGATATGTAAGAAAGGCACGTCTGCCTGGGGAAATGCACATGAGAAAATATTTTATTTAAAAGGTTTTCTTTGTGTTCATTCTTTTTCGCTATCGCAGCTCATAGCTAACGACTTAATCATCATTTCCCCATCACTTGAAAACTCAGAAGCATAGGACTCATAGTCCGAACGCTCAATCACAATGCCCAAGACCGTGGCCACAGTCAAGGGTTGTGGTCGTAGAAAACAACCTTCACCTTTAATCATGTTCATCACACGCGGTTAGAATACACAGTCCAACACAGCGCGATTTGGACCTAAGTCCATAACATCATAACCAGGACTCGTAGTCCCGAATTCACACTGATTCAAGATCACGTGCACATCACTGAATACTAGAGGCGACGTCTCGCGTACTAGATTCTCTTTCTTTGGAAAAACCTTTTCTTTGAAAATCTTTTTATAAAGCATCTATGAAATTCTTTTATCTTTGAAATATTTCCCCCAATAGGATATTGCCAAATAATCTTGAAAGTTTTCACTTGAAGACACATAGTTCGAAAATGATTTTTCTCTTGTATAACAATAGTACACCAAAACCATTTCAACATTTAAAACAACTACTTTAAGTTTAAAGAGCTTTTGGAAAAGAACACCAATCCCTTCATCTTCAAAGCTTATTAAGGTTTTTAATCCTTATTATGGTTGAGCACAGACGCACGTTTGGCTTAGCAAACTTTCAATCAACAACAGTATATATCATCAGTGCAATGCTAATATCACAGTTGAAAGCAGTTCATCACATATATGCATTTTATCATTTAGAACAAGTACAGTTCAACATCAGATAATAGCACAACAGTTCAAGTACATTAGATAATCAAGTAAGCTCAATCAACATATAAATATCCAGTTAAACACCTACACACATGCATACAGTTATTGAATATCTTTAGGAAATCCCCTCTTACCTTAAGAAGGTAAGAGAATGTAAGAAAATAAACGATTTCGCGGACGTTCTTCAAGGTTGGTTAGGAGGCAAGTCTAGGTTTCAAGACACAAGGTTCAAAGGATTAGAACTCAACCATGAACTTAGGGTTAGAAGTTTCCAAAACATATGCAACTTAGGGATTTATCATCCTCAAGTGCTAAGAGTTTAAAACATGATTACTTAAAACAAAGTTGAACAAAAATCCCACCAAGTTACACCTTGATGGAGATTCGGCCTTGGCCAATAAAATAGGCTAGGAACATTTAAAATTTCCAATCTCTTTGGTTTAGCATCCATTAATAGTAAGGAGCTCAAAACCATGAACACTTTGGAAAATGAAAAACGAAACACCCTAGGTCCATAACCTTTAAGATTCGGCCATCCTTGGGTTTTTATGATAAAATCTTTAAATTCTTCCAATCTCTTAGACCTTTTATCATCCAATAATTTATGGAGCTCAAGCCTATGATCATCTTGAAAGCAACATATGACTATAAAGAATTAAAGTATAATAACATAAGTAAATAAATGACATAAACATAAATGACTTAAGGTAAATGACATAAAATAAATGGCATAAATATAAATGACATAAAAGTAAATGACATAATGTAAATGACATAAAGTAAATGACATAAAGTAAATGGCATAAATATAAATGACATAAAAATAAATGACATAATGTAAATGACATAAATATAAATGGAATGAAAGTAAATGACATAAAAGTAGAGTAAAAATATTTAAACTTTCCAATCACTTTAGACATAGCATCCTTTAACATAAAGGAGCCTTGGTCCATGATCATTTTGGGAAAACAAATCTTTAAACTTTCCAATCACTTTAGACATAGCATCCTTTAACATAAAGGAGCCTTGGTCCATGATCATTTTGGAAAACAAATCTTTAAATACAAACTCAAACTTGTAAAAGTTGAAACAAGATCCATCAAAACCATAGGCATGGTTCGGCCTCATTAGAAAGTAGAGGTTAGGAAACTTTGTTTTACACAACCTTTTAGTATGTTAAACTACAAGTAAATACAAGGCCATAGAAATTGGTTTCAACTCAAAAGGAGTTTTCTACCATTTTTGAGAGATTTTTGAAGATAAAAGCTCATAAATGACATAAAGAAGAAACTTTAGAAAAAGATGAAGTTTTTAAAGAAAAGAATACATGAGAGTATTAACCTAAGCAAGAGGAACAACTTTGATGAAGAACACTTAGTGAAAAGAAGAAGAAAAACTAGAGCTTTGGAAGGTTGAAGTTAAGAAAAAGATGAAAACTTAAGGGTTTTAATGGAGTAGGAGAAAGGAAAGTGATGAAGTGAAGTTGATGAGTGATATTTATAGAGGAAGGATGGAGGGGGCACGGTTTTGGAGAGGAAAGAAGAGAAGAAAGAAGAAGAAAGAAGGTGGTTGCTTGTAGAGAGGATAAAGAGTTAAGGTGATGTGATGTGATTGGAGAGAAAGATGAAAAGTAAGATTTTGGAATAAAGTAACGATTTACTTTTTCTTAGGTGTGTCATAGGCATTTAATTAGGCTTCCCATCAAGCATTCTCTCATCCTTTAGGGTTCCTTTAATTGCTTAAATACGTAACCGGTTGCACATCCGATCGTATTTTCTGAAGGTTTCGTCCGGATAAAATATTATATTTTATTTCCGGACAACAAAATTCGAAAATTTACCAACCCACACAAAACATCATAAAAACACTACTGTCTAGTTCACGAATAAAAATTTTGTTTCTAGCTCAGTAAACTTGTACCGGTAGTGAGAACACAGACTGGTTTTCGTCTGAATTTTCGACCGAAAATTTTACTGTGACTTCATACGGTAAAACAACACAAGAAAATGATTTTATTTAAAATAAAATCATCCTCTGGATTTTATCAAAAATAAATACATTAAAGCATGTATTTACTGATAAAGAAGCTTACGAAAAACAGGGTGTTACAACTCTACCCCTCTAAAAAGAATTTCGTCTTCGAAATTACGTAACTAGAAACTTAACAGGATCTCTCACCATCCAGATCATACTATCAGAAGAAAGTATCTAAAAGAATTTCATCGATCCTAAAGAATACAGAAACATCTAGTGTATGAAGATCCTTTAGTATATTCAAGGAGGTAAAAATGTATGATCGGTACACATTTACAATCATGAATCTTAAAAGTTTCTCCTTTCACTAGAATTTTCTGGTCAACAATTTAAAAGAGTAACAGTTCGATAAGAATTCAAACTGAATCACTTCCACCAAAAGTAAAAGCGATTAGATTAAGTTTCATCAAGAAACTTCTTTTATAAACATACCCATCCCGTGCAACAACAAGGCAATTCATAACTCTAGGAAAAGAAAGATTGGATCCGAAGTCTAAACTGACCACAACAATCAAAAGAGAAGGGAACTGGAATAAATTTCTTAAGGAGACTTTTATTCCTAAAAGTCATAAGAAACATACATTTACTGGAAAGACTAGTAACATAGGAGACCCTAGAGAGTCAAATACTCAAGGGCGTCAAAACGCGATTATACTTAGAATCCTATTACAACTTAGAATTATAGACCACTGCCATAAGACCTTCAAATTACGAAATTTTTTCAACACTACTTCTATTGTAAAAGATCGTCAGATTGTGTAGCTTCGGCGCCATTCATGGTGTAGACTATTCCCTTCGCCGTGGGTCTATCAGTTCCTAAGGTGTTGACAGGCTTTTCAATCCTTGGTGCATTACAATCCCTTGAGAAATGTCCAAATTTTCCACAATTGAAACACTTCACTCCTTTGTGTGGGTAAACATTAGCCATGTGGTCTGGGTCTCCACACTTGTAACATCTCCTAACTTGGTCTCGGTTTTGGTTCTGTTGACCTCAACTTCCCGATTCAGAATTATCAGAACGATGTTGTCTTTGATTCAGGTCATTCCTTTGTGGCCGGAAGTAAGGTTCCCTCCGATGTTGCTTCCCTTTCTGATTATGATCTTGATATTGGTCTTTGGAACGAGTGGGTCCTGCAACAGTTTCTCTATTGCCTCTTTCCTTCCTCATTAGCTCCACTTTTCTACACTTCTCTACTAAGGCCTGAAAATTCCGGATTTCCAATGGCATCACAGATTCCTTGATCTCGAAGCGAAGACCGTCTTCGAACCTTTCGCATTTCCATTCCTCATCGGGGTTGTTCTGGAAAAAGCGAAAATATTTGGCAAGGGACTCAAACCTTGCCGCATATTCCCCCACTGTCATGTCCCGCTGTCTCAGCCTCAGGAATTCCTGCTCCTTCTCTGTCCGAGCACTCTGGGGAAAATATTTGTCCAAAAATTTGTTGCGGAATACTCCCCAAGTGATCGCCTGATGCTCAGCTACCAGCAGTTGTCTGGTGCCTTCCCACCAGTATTCAGCATCTCCAATCAGTTGGAATGTTGCATAAGGCACCTTTGCTCCCTCTGGGGTGTGAACCAGCTCAAAGATCTTCGCTAGCTCTTGAATCCAAAGATCAGCCCTTATTGGATCCATGTCTCCATCAAACTGTGATGGATTCTGACATCGGAAAGCATCCAAATGTCTTCCCTCTGCAGCTTGTTCTGCCCTCTGTTGCTCCTGTTGGTTCTGGGCAGCAGCATTAGCCGTCTGAAGAGCTATGGCAGCAACAACGTCAGCCAAAGCTTGGGCAGCGAAGTCCATCCCACCGTCATAATTTGCATTCATGTTGGCACGACCGCCAATAGGACCACCTCTGCGACCACGTCCACGACCACGTCCACGACCGCGTCCACGTCCTCGTTCACGTCCACCTTCTGGTGCTGGTTCCATAACTGACCTACCGAACAAATCAGTCAAGCCACAACCAGAAAATGAAACGTGTAAAAGCGTATCAACACACATTACTTCTAAGAAGTAATCCGAATAAAACTTAATTCGAGAAAACACAACGTCAACACAACAGACCTATTTTCCCAAAGATCCCGAAAGACTCGACCAGCTCTGATACCACCTTGTAACGCCCTCCCTCAGGGCATTACTTACGTAACACATGAGGATGTAAATTTAAAAGATAATTTGCTGGCTGCTTTCGGAAAATTTGTTTTCTCTTAAGTCAGAAAACTGGGGTATAAAATTTTCTCATATAAGGATAACTCTGAAATCCATCATACATACATTTAAAATGTAAAGTCACGTTCGTAACGAAGTTACCATGTCATACAACGTTTCTCTAAGTTTCCACTTTCGTAAGAAAAGTTCAAACTATAGATGGGTGTATATAACACTACATTTACCGACCTCTTTAGATATACAACCCAACTCAAAACTCCTAAGCTGGTCATTCTATCAAATATTATGGAGAGACCCCCAATCGGGATACTTTCCCAATCTCTAACACTAGGTCTTCAAATGACTTAGAAAGACTCCTCTGCAACATCGGTACTAGAGTACCAAGGTACTACAGCAAAACCCGAAGATACCTGATATAATTGTAAGAGTGAGATACCATCATAAGATATATCCCACAACAACCATATACATGATACATACATCACAGAATTATATAAGCAGTTAAATCATGCATATACACAATATATCAGTGTTATGTCAAAGGGTCTCAAACCCGCACAGTCAATCTTTCGAAAATATGCATGGCACTTCAATATCAGGATCTAACTTAATCTCATGAGATATCAACACCGTTTTTCACTGGAGAAGAATTAGAGTTGGTCAATCTCTAGCCCCACCGGGCAGTTGCCTCCTTACCCTCATGCATTAAGGTCTCAGGACGAGCAACGTCACATGTGCCTCTTCACTCGGTTTACATGGACAGACTCCCAGATACCACCATGTATCTGATATGTAAGAAAGGCACGTCTGCTTGGGGAAATGCACATGAGAAAATATTTTATTTAAAAGGTTTTCTTTGTGTTCATTCTTTTTCACTATCGCAGCTCATAGCTAACGACTTAATCATCATTTCCCCATCACTTGAAAACTCAGAAGCATAGGACTCATAGTCCGAACGCTCAATCACAATGCCCAAGACCGTGGCCACAGTCAAGGGTTGTGGTCGTAGAAAACAACCTTCACCTTTAATCATGTTCATCACACGCGGTTAGAATACACAGTCCAACACAGCGCGATTTGTACCTAAGTCCATAACATCATAACCAGGACTCGTAGTCCCGAATTCACACTGATTCAAGATCACGTGCACATCACTGAATACTAGAGGCGACGTCTCGCGTACTAGATTCTCTTTCTTAAGTACTTATTTTTCGTTCAGTGAAAAATAAATCCAAAACCGAATCCTCGATAACCTATCCAGGTTATCGGAAAGTTTCTAAAATACTTAGGAAAAACCTTTTCTTTGAAAATCTTTTTATAAAGCATCTATGAAATTCTTTTATCTTTGAAATATTTCCCCCAATAGGATATTGCCAAATAATCTTGAAAGTTTTCACTTGAAGACACATAGTTCGAAAAGGATTTTTCTTTTGTATAACAATAGTACACCAAAACCATTTCAACATTTAAAACAAGTACTTTAAGTTTAAAGAGCTTTTGGAAAAGAACACCAATCCCTTCATCTTCAAAGCTTATTAAGGTTTTTAATCCTTATTATGGTTGAGCACAGACGCACTTCTGGCTTAGCAAACTTTCAATCAACAACAGTATATATCATCAGTGCAATGCTAATATCACAGTTGAAAGCAGTTCATCACATATATGCATTTTATCATTTAGAACAAGTACATTTCAACATCAGATAATAGCACAACAGTTCAAGTACATTAGATAATCAAGTAAGCTCAATCAACATATAAATATCCAGTTAAACACCTACACACATGCATACAGTTATTGAATATCTTTAGGAAATCCCCTCTTACCTTAAGAAGGTAAGAGAATGTAAGAAAATAAACGGTTTCACGGACGTTCTTCAAGGTTGGTTAGGAGGTAAGTCTAGGTTTCAAGACACAAGGTTCAAAGGATTTGAACTCAACCATGAACTTAGGGTTAGAAGTTTCCAAAACATATGCAACTTAGGGATTTATGATCCTCAAGTGCTAAGAGTTTAAAACATGATTACTTAAAACAAAGTTGAACAAAAATCCCACCAAGTTACACCTTGATGGAGATTCGGCCTTGACCAATAAAATAGGCTAGGAACATTTAAAATTTCCAATCTCTTTGGTTTAGCATCCATTAATAGTAAGGAGCTCAAAACCATGATCACTTTGGAAAATGAAAAACGAAACACCCTAGGTCCATAACCTTTAAGATTAGGCCATCCTTGGGTTTTTATGATAAAAATCTTTAAATTCTTCCAATCTCTTAGACCTTTTAGCATCCAATAATTTATGGAGCTCAAGCCTATGATCATCTTGAACGCAACATATGATTATAAAGAATTAAAGTATAATAACATAAGTAAATAAATGACATAAACATAAATGACATAAGGTAAATGACATAGTGTAAATGACATAAAATAAATGGCATAAATATAAATGACATAAAAGTAAATGACATAATGTAAATGACATAAAGTGAATGACATAAAGTAAATGACATAAAGTAAATGACATAAATATAAATGACATAAAAGTAAATGACATAATGTAAATGACATAAATATAAATGGCATGAAAGTAAATGACATAAAAGTAGAGTAAAAATCTTTAAACTTTCCAATCACTTTAGACATAGCATCCTTTAACATAAAGGAGCCTTGGTCCATGATCATTTTGGGAAAACAAATCTTTAAACTTTCCAATCACTTTAGAAATAGCATCCTTTAACATAAAGGAGCCTTGGTCCATGATCATTTTGGAAAACAAATCTTTAAATACAAACTCAAACTTGTAAAAGTTGAAACAAGATCCATCAAAACCATAGGCATGGTTCGGCCTCATTAGAAAGTAGAGGTTAGGAAACTTTGTTTTACACAACCTTTTAGTATGTTAAACTACAAGTAAATACAAGGCCATAGAAATTGGTTTCAACTCAAAAGGAGTTTTCTACCATTTTTGAGAGATTTTTGAAGATAAAAGCTCATAAATGACATAAAGAAGAAACTTTAGAAAAAGATGAAGTTTTTAAAGAAAAGAATACATGAGAGTATTAACCTAAGCAAGAGGAACAACTTTGAAGAAGAACACTTAGTGAAAAGAAGAAGAAAAACTAGAGCTTTGGAAGGTTGAAGTTAAGAAAAAGATGAAAACTTAAGGGTTTTAATGGAGTAGGAGAAAGGAAAGTGATGAAGTGAAGTTGATGAGTGATATTTATAGAGGAAGGATGGAGGGGGCACGGTTTTGGAGAGGAAAGAAGAGAAGAAAGATGAAGAAAGAAGGTGGTTGCTTGTAGAGAGGATAAAGAGTTAAGGTGAAGTGATGTGATTGGAGAGAGAAAGATGAAAAGTAAGATTTTGGAATAAAGTAAGGATTTACTTTTTCTTAGGTGTGTCATAGGCATTTAATTAGGCTTCCCATCAAGCATTCTCTCATCCTTTAGGGTTCCTTTATTTGCTTAAATACGTAACCGGTTGCACATCCGATCGTATTTTCTGAAGGTTTCGTCCGGATAAAATATTATATTTTATTTCCGGACAACAAAATTCGAAAATTTACCAACCCACACAAAACATCATAAAAACACTACTGTCTCGTTCACGAATAAAAAATTTGTTTCTAGCTCAGTAAACTTGTACCGGTAGTGAGAACACAGACCGGTTTTCGTCTGAATTTTCGACCGAAAATTTTACTGTGACTTCATACGATAAAACAACACAAGAAAATGATTTTATTTAAAATAAAATCATCCTCTGGATTTTATCAAAAATAAATACATTAAAGCATGTATTTACTGATAAAGAAGCTTACGAAAAACAGGGTGTTACAATATCCTTTAAAATATTTTTCTAAATAAATACTAGTAGTGACAATAACATAACATTATTGTCTAGTAAAAGTACTTTTGCTGGAATAAGGCAGTGCTGACGTACTTAATAAATTAATTTTAAGAGAGTAAATAAAATTACTCAAGATCAAGCGTTATAAAATAAACAAAATTTAATGTCCAAATAATTATCATTCCAATAAAAAAAATATAAACAGGTATATTTTACCTATATTGAAAAACCGTAAAAACCGGGGTGTTATGTAACACCGTCTCTTTCCTATGCTTTCTGTAATAGTAAATATATATTTAAATATTATTATTTTAGATTAAACTTAGAGGATGGTTTTGATTAAACTAAAATCATTTTCTTGTGTTGTTTGTTGGTAATGGCTACAATCTCAAGAGGGGGGGGGGGGGGGGGGGGTGAATTTAGATATTGAAAACTTTTTCAACAATTTAAAGCAAAAACAGAGTTTTCTTAAAGAAAATTGGTTTTCACTCAATTTTAATTCCCAAGAATCAAGTTATGTAACAAGTAATGATGTTAAGAAGAATTATAAGAAGTAACAACAAGTTTAACATAGATTGCAGATCAAAGATTCAAGTTAACAAGAATTCTTAAAACTCATCACAACACACAAGTGCATATAACAAGAATATGGAGTTTAGAGATGAGAAGAACACGCAAACCGATTTATCCTGGTTCGGCTACCTCCTCTGGTAAGCCTACATCCAGTCCCACACCTCTGTGGTTTTCTCCACTATAATCAGCAATTACAAAATTCCAATTACAGCAACACAAGGATAACCTCCTTATTCAATCCTAAGAGATACCCTCTCTTAATCACACTAATTCAAAGAAAGAGTTGAGTAGAAGAAAGACTCTAAAAGTCTGATTTTACAAATTGAAGTTCTAAGAAATATCACACTTTTCTCTAAAAAATGAAGCACTTTTGGAAGCTTTTGAATCTTTTGTATTTTCACTTTCAGAATGTGTAAGGTAATGAAAAGTGTTCCTTTGATCCCTCTTTATATAGAAAACAAGTTATAGTCGTTGGGATCAATTAAAACAGATTTGGAAATGATTTAACAAAATCTGTTTTCTTGATTCTCGTTCTTGAAATAAGATTCTGATTGTTCTTGTAGAATTCGCGTCCATCTTGAAAAATAACCGTTTCCATCTAGCCATTAAGATTTACATTCGGATGGGCTAGTAGACGAGCTCCATTTAGTACTTAAGTGGACGGAGCTTCATATGCCACTTTGGTAGACGAGCGCTTCTCGTTACTTCAGTAGACGAGTGCTTCTTGTTACTTCAGTAGACGAGCTCTTCTTGTTACTTCAGTAGACGAGCTCCATTTGCCACATCAGCAGACCAACGCTTCTTGTTGCTTTAGTAGACGCAAGGTTCTGTCACTTTAGCGGTTGCCTGCATTTTAGTAGTTCATTGGACGTCAGCTTTTTAGTAGTTCATTGGACGTCAGCTTTTTAATAGTTCATTGGACGTCAACTTTAATTATCCTTTGTTAAGCTCTTGTCTTGATGATTCCTTGATCTTCTTAAATTTAAGTGCTTCACCTAAGAAATCAAATGTGCTATTTTTACAATAGCATCAAAAGTATGAGATCTTCATTGCTTGATGATTTAGTCCTTGTCCATTGCTTTGTATCCTTGATCTTCAATCCTTTAATCCTTGATTTTCCTTTTTCATGAGTGATCTTGCATACAACTTAACACATAATAAGTCTATGGTCAAAATCAAAAATCTTATGCAAAATACACTTTGTTATACATCAAAACATAAATGAGGGCTTAGTCTTAAAAACTCTCCCCTTTTGATTATGACAAACCTTACCATACTTAACCTTAGTTATTAAAGGAAAATCAGAGTGCAGCTGTTCGGTAAGCATGGTTATTGAGTCATTTTCATCCTCCCCTGTGTCATTGATATCTTTCAAAAAATCAAGTGTTATCATATCATTATCATGAAAAAAAAAATCATCTTGCATTTATTATAAGTTCAAGTATGTCTTTTCAATGCAGTTCATACTTAGGTATCAGAGAAATTTTTTTACAGCAAATGCAAGACAGAATTAATGGTATCTAAGAAAAAATTTACAGCAAATGCAAGACAAAATTAATGGTTGTATGGTTCATCTTTCTCCTCCTTTGTCATTATCAAAAAGAAACTATGGAGAATATTGAAATCAAACTGAAAAACAGTCTTGCATTCATTGATAATAAATCATTACAGAGCAGATGCAAGACATCAAGACAACCAAAACACTGAAATAAAAAAAAAGGAATTACGGACACCTAAGGACACTTAGTCTAAACTGAGACTAGATAAAAGCATGTTGCCCATGTCCTTCATAATTTTCAGCATCTTGTGCGGCCTCACTTGCCATATTGACTATATTATCAAAAATAACATGTGATATCAATCATTTTGAGGATCAATTATGACAAGTTCCCTTCTTATAAAGAAGAAACTCTCCTTATTTAGTGGTTTGGTGAATATATCAGCCAATTGCTTTGTTGTATCTATATGTTCAATCACAACATCACCACTTTGAATATGATCCCTAATAAAATGATGCCTACTTTCAATATGCTTGGTTCTTGAATGCATGATGGGGTTCTTTGTTAGATTAATTGCACTAGTGTTATCATACTTTATTGGTACATGAACTAGATGAACACCATAGTCAATTAATTGTTGTTTCATCCATAGGATTTGAGGACGACAACTCCCAGCTGCAACATATTCTGCTTCAGTTGTGGATAAGCCCACACTATTTTACTTTTTACTAAACCAAGACACTAGGAAATTTCCTAATAAATGGCATGTTCCACTTGTTCTCTTCCTATCTAACTTGCATCCAGCAATGTTAGAGTTGGAATATCCTATTAATGTGCAAGTGGATCCCTTGGGATACCACAGCCCCTTTTCTTTTGTTCCTAAAAGATACTTCATGATTCTTTTAACTGCAGTAAGATATGATTCTTTAGGATTAGCTTGATACCTTGCACACATACACACACTAAACATTATATCTGGCCTACTTGCAGTGAGATAAAGTAAGGATCCGATAATACCTCTATACTTGGATACATCTATAGATTTACCATGTTCATCTTTGTCCAAGTAGCAGGTTGGACTCATTGGTGTTGCCATTTCCTTTGCACTTTCCATTCCAAACTTATTTAGTAGTTCCTTGCAATACTTTGTTTGGCTTATGAAGGTTCCATCTTGGCATTGTTTAATTTGAAGTCCGAGAAAGAAGGTAAGCCCTCCCATCATGGACATTTCAAATTCATTTTGCATTAGTTTACCAAATTCCTTGCATAAAGACTCATTAGTAGCACCAAAAATAATGTCATCAACATATATTTGAACAAGTAAGATATTGTGTGCTTTTGTTTTAGTAAAAAGTGATGTATCAACTTTTCCTCTTTTAAAGCCTTTCTCTAGGAGAAATTGCTTAACCTCTCATACCAAGCTCTAGGAGCTTGCTTGAGTCCATAGAGGGCTTTAGTGAGTTTATAGACATGATTTAGAAACTCACTATCAACAAAGCCAGGGGGTTGGCTTACATATACTTCCTCTTGTATTATTCCATTTAAAAAGGTACTTTTCACATCTATTTGGTACAGTTTAAAGTTCATTATACATGCATAGGATAATAGCATTCTTATGGCTTCTAATATAGCTACGGAAGCATATGTTTCATCATAATCAATTCCTTCTTCTTGATTATATCCCTTAGCTACTAGTCTAGCCTTGTTTCTTACTATCATTCCATTCTCATCCATTTTGTTTCTAAACACCCATTTAGTTCCAATTATTTGGTTACTTTTAGGTTTTGGAACTAAATCCCAAACTTTGTTCCTTTTAAATTGATTTAACTCCTCTTGCATTGCAATCATCCAATGTTCATCATTAATAGCATCATTAACACATTTTGGTTCTATTTGAGATACAAATGCCATGGTATTGCAAATATTCCTTAAAGAGTTTCTAGTGGTTACCCCTTTGGTGATCTCACCAATGATATTGTCTAGGGGATAATTCTTTGAAACTTGCCACTCCTTGGGAAGATTTTCTTGTTGGATTTCTGCTTGAGGTTCTTTATTGCTACCTTCATCTTCCTTTTCCTTATTGTTGTCTTTTCCTTCATCAGATTTCACTTCATCTTCATGAGTTTATGCATCATCAAAAATGTCCTTTCCCAACCTTGTAGCCTTTATCACATAATTGGCTTATACTTAGTAGATTGTGTTTGAGCCCTTCCACATAGAGAACATCCTTAATCTTGATTGCTGGACTTTTTCCTATTGTTCCAACACCAAGAATTCTTCCTTTGTTGTTGTCTCCATAGGTGACATTTCCACCTTCTTTGGGAGTGAAAGATGTAAATTTTGTGATGTCTCCGGTCATGTGTTTGGACCAGCCACTATCTAAAAGCCAGCTTGAGCTTTTGGCCTTCAAACACACCTCGGTTTCACTATCACTTTGTTGATTTGCATTGAGACATAGGCTGGCTTCTTCATTTTCAGATTCACTACTAGTGGAATCCATATCATTTTCTTCCCAAGCTATTTATGCTCTTCTAGGCTTTCTTCCTTTCTTCTCTTTGTTGTCATTCTTCTCATACTTTTCTTTCCTTTTGTAGCTTTGGACATTCATTTTTGTAGTGTCCAAGCTTTCCACATTCAAAGCATTTGATTGTTGAGGAAAATATTTCACCTTTGTTTGTTTTCTTTTTGGTAGAAAAACTGAATTGCTTCTTGTTTATATTCTTTTTGATGAATCTTCTAAATTTCCTCACAAGAAATCTCATGTCTTCTTCTTCGGATTCTTCACTTTCATCAAGATGTTCATCTTCATCACTTTCTATTGATTCTTTGGAGATATAAGCCTTGAGTGAGAGTCATTTCTTCTTTTTCTCCTTATCTTCACGACTTTTCAATCTATCGAGTTCCAGTTCGTGTTCTTTCAACTTGCCAAATAAAGTAGCAATCTGCAAAGTGTCTAGATCCTTTGCTTCAGCAATTGCAGTAATTTTTGGCTGCCATTCACGACTCAAACATCTCATTATCTTGTTAATCTTTTTCTCATCTGTGATTGTATGTCCGAGTCCTTCTAGCTGGTTCACAATGTGTGTAAACCTCTTTTGCAGTTCATCTATCTCCTCACTATTCTTCATATGAAAGAGTTCATATTCATGTACTAGTGCATTCATTCTTGCTCTTTTCACATCGTTGGTTCCTTCATGAGTGAGTTGAAGAGTATCCCACATTTGCTTTGCCGTTTTGCAATTGGAGACCCTAAAAAACTCATCATAATTCAAAGCAACTGTTATAATATTTTTTGCCTTAGCATTATAACCAACTCTTCTTTTATCATCATCATTCCAATCATCTCTTGGTTTAGTTTGTTTATTTCCCGTAGCATCAAGAATAAATGGAACATAGGGACCATTTTCAACATCATCTAATACATCTAAACCTGCAGCCTCAAGAAAGATAAGCATTCTGTCTTTCCAATACATGTATTGGGAGCCATTAAAGGCAGGGGGTCTAGTGAGTGAAGCCCCATCACCCAGGATATCATTTTAATCCATATCTTGAAGCTATTAAGCTTTGTAACAAGAGTTTTAGCCCTAATGCCACTTGTTGGTAATGGCTACAATCTCAAGAGGGGGGTGAATTGAGATATTGAAAACTTTTTCAACAATTTAAAGAAAAAATAGAGTTTTCTTAAAGAAAATTGGTTTTCACTCAATTTTAATTCTCAAGAATCAGGTTATGTAACAAGTAATGATGTTAAGAAGAATTATAAGAAGTAACAACAAGTTTAACACAGATTGCAGATCAAAGATTCAAGTTAACAAGCATTCTTAAAACTCATTCACAACACACAAGTGCGTATAACAAGTATATGGAGTTTAGATATGAGAAGAACACGCAAACCGATTTATCCTGGTTCGGCTACCTCCTACGGTAAGCCTACATCCAGTCCCACACCTCTGTGGTTTTCTCCACTATAATCAGCAATTACAAAATTCCAATTACAGCAACACAAGGATAACCTCCTTGCTCAAGAATTCACCAAAAAGCACACTTGATTTTCTATACCCAAGGATCACTTATATCCTTGTTCAATCCTAAGAGATACCCTCTCTTAATCACACTAATTCACAAAAAGAATTGAGTAGAAGAAAGACTCTAAAAGTCTGATTATACAAATTGATGTTCTAAGAAATATCACACTTTTCTCTCAAAGATGAAGCACTTTTGGAAGCTTTTGAATCTTTCGTATTTTCACTTTCAGAATGTGTAAGGTAATGAAAAGTGTTCCTTTGATCCCTCTTTATATAGAAAACAAGTTATAGTCGTTGGGATCAATTAAAACAGATTTGGATATGATTTAACAAAATCTGTTTTCTTGATTCTCGTTCTTGAAATAAGATTCTGATTGTTCTTGTAGAATTCGCGTCCATCTTGAAAAATAACCGTTTCCATCTAGCCATTAAGATTTACATTCGGATGGGCTATTAGACGAGCTCCATTTAGTACTTTAGTGGACGGAGCTTCATATGCCACTTTGGTAGATGAGAGCTTCTCGTTACTTCAGTAGACAAGTGCTTCTTGTTACTTCAGTAGACGAGCTCTTCTTGTTACTTCAATAGACGAGCTCCATTTGCCACATCAGCAGACCAACGCTTCTTGTTGCTTTAGTAGACGCGAGGTTCTGTCACTTTAGCGGTTGCCTGCTTTTTAGTAGTTCATTGGACGTCAGCTTTTTAGTAGTTCATTGGACGTCATCTTTTATTATCCTTTGTTAAGCTCTTGTCTTGATGATTCCTTGATCTTCTTAAATTTAAGTGCTTCACCTAAGAAATCAAATGTGCTATTTTTACAATAGCGTCTAAAGTATGAGATCTTCATTTCTTGATTTTGTGTCCTTGATCTTCCATCCTTTAATCCTTGATTTTCCTTTTTCATGAGTGATCTTGCATACAACTTAACACATAATAAGTATATGGTCAAAATCAAAAATCTTATGCAAAATACACTTTGTTTGCATACATCAAAACATGAATGAGGGCTTAGTCTTACATTGTTATATCACATGAAGTCACGTTAAAATTTTCGGTTGAAAATTCAAACGGAAGTCGGTCTGCGTTTTCACTGTCGGTACAAGTTTACTGTGCAGAAAACCTAATTTTAACCCATGAATGAGACGGTTAGGGTTTTTATTATGTTTCCTTCAACTTTAGTTATTTTTGGAAATTTTCGTTCAAAAATAAAATAAAATATTTTATTCGGGCGAAAACGTTGGAAGGAATACGATTAGCAATGAAACCGGGTATGAAATGGAGCAGATTAGGGAACATAAAAGAAGTAAGGAGACATGATGGAAGAGGCTATGACACACTCCAAAAGTGTAATCATCACACTTTTCAAATTATAATACTATTCTAATCCAAAAAGTCATTTCTCTCTCTTCTTCCATCTAATCAAGCATTAAACCACCAAGCTTGCTCAACAAGCTCTCCTTCACTTCCCTTGGAGCCGTGGAACTCTCCCCCCTCTCGATATATACCCCTTTCATTTTCACTTCATCATTTTCCTCCTTCAAACTCCATTAAAGTTCATCTTCTTCCTTTCTTCTAAAAGTTCAAGCTCCTAAAGCTTTAGTTTTTTTTTCATCTTTTCTACTTAAGTTCTTCATTAAAGTTCTTCCTTATACAAAGGGTAATGATGTCATTGGTTTGTACTCTTGGCACCTGTAAATGTAAACATTAAAAAGGAATTCTAATTAATTTCAATGTTGGCATAAACTAGTCCGCAATGTGATCAATATTTGTGCATCATAAGGGCCAAATTTTAAATAGCAAGTTCAATGTAATGTACTTTGATTTAGAAAAAAGTGAATTTGAAACCACTAAAGGGGAATACAATGCATCTTATCTTTTCGAAATCTTCAGTTTTTGATCATTGAAAGTTAAGCAGAATTACCAACTCGCCTAGTTTATGATGCACCTGATGCATATAAAGATATGATAAAAACATAAACGCTCTTGCTAGAATTTGACTTAGGAAAAATGATTTTAATTTCATCAACATATCTTTCTCTTCAAACCAAGGTTTTCAAAACCGGACCGGACCAGCCGGTCCGACCGGGACCCGGGCATCAGAGCGGTTCGGTCAGCCCCCATAACCGGACTTGTATAGAACCGGTAGAAGAACCGGTGAACCGGTTCAAAACCGGTCGAATATCGGTCTGAACCGGTTCTCTTAAAATGGCGTCATTTTGTTCGTGTTCCTCACTTCCAATACAGAGTTTCAACCATGTGCTTGGCTTCTTCAACCTCCAGTGCATCTTCACCTTCTCTGACTTGAGACGAGTTGAGTTGCAGAGATGGGAGAGCGAACACCAAACAGAAAGAAGAAAGAAGAATAAGATGGGAGGGGCTGCGGAGTACGTACAGAGTACAGACAGAAAGAAAGAAGCGCATAGACAGAAAGAAAGAAGAATGAGATGGGAGGGGGAGGGGGAGGGGCTGCGCACACAGACAGAAAGAAAGAAGAATGAGATGGGAGGGGACTAGGGTTGTATTGTTGCACACTTGTATTGTACTTTTGTTTTACGTGGGTCCAAGTCCAAGGCCATTTGTGCTTTTCAAATTATAATTGGCCTATAGATTTTGTTTTTTATTCTTTTATTAAAGTTGGACCCAAAAAAAAATTAAATGAGTGAATTTTTTATACTTAATGGACAAATAGTATGGACTATGAGCACGTATTTGCTACTTAGCCTAATGTTGGGCGAGTCTAAGAAGAAATTACATCTTAAGTTTTTTTTTAAGCATACTACTAGTTTTAAAAAGTGAATAAATTATCTTTTTTATTTTTCTATGTTAATTAATTATTATATTAAATATATTATATATAATTAAAAATATATATTTAATAATAACCGGTTCAACCACGGTTCAACCTCGGTTGGACCATTGAACCTCGAACCGCTGCCTTCACCGGTTCGATGGCCGGTCCGGTTTTTTAAACCTTGCTTCAAACTTTTGATCAACATTATTTGTATATGGGTTGAGTAACCCTTGTACTCCATTCAATACACCTTTGCTTAACAAAAAAATAAATAAATTCATCAACGTATTAGTGAATGTGCATATATAATGTGCGTGCAGGTACATATGTGTTGAAATTGATTGAAATCTCCAAGATGATTCTGGATTCTAGAACAACACAAGATAACTATGTGTAGAATTGTGTAGAAATAATCAAAAGTATAAGGCTAGAAGCATTTTTAGTGCTTCAACTAATTAAAGATAAAGAAAGTACAAGTAAAATATTGAAATATCTAGAAAATCTATCATCGACTAGCATACCAGTTAGCTATCCTATAAATAGCCTATCATTTTGTGAAATAGAAGGCTAAGCCATGAAAAGGTCATGCGTCACAATAAACTTTAGTTAACATTATTGGATAGATTGGATGGATTTTCTCATGGATGGGTTGGATGGATAATAGATCCATGAATTATTTTGCAAGACCTAGTTAACAATTACTTGCCTTCTTGTGCTATAAGATTCACCATTTCCTTCGTTTTTTCTATTTAAAAATTGACAATGTGAAAAACCCATTCTGTTCTGAACGTTGAGTAAAATTATTCAATAGTTAAATGATTCAGATTTTTAAAATATTAAGCTTTTTAACCACCCTCCCTGCCTCTCCCCAGACCCCAAATGTTCTCTGGTTGATTAGAGTCTTATAGACATCGAATAGGCCACATTGAGACAATTTGATGATAAAGATCCAATAATATTTCAAGAAGCCTTCCGTTGTATAGATGGCTTGTCAAATGTAATAGGTTATAATACACTACTTGACACACTAAAGATTGTGTGAAGAAGATGCATCAACAAGCTGCTGAAGGGGTAAGTAAGGCATATTTAAAATGAGTTTTCATAAATTCAACTTTTTCTCTTATACTAAATCACTACATGCTTGTTTAATTTGGATCGTGAAAAATTAACTTGGAAAATGGTGATATTTTGGGCATATTCACAATTCAAATTTAAAATAAGATCACTTAGAGCAAGTTCTTTAAAATGATTTCTCAAAAAAAAAAATATCTTCTTCATCCATTTTTAATCAAACTATATTCTAATTGACTCATTTTTCTCAATTGACCAAATCACCTTAAGCAAGCTTTTTATCACCGATCCTAAGTCCTCATATATAAAATAAGATGGTTGTGTCAGGCATTTATAACCAATGTAATTAAACTTTGTCCAATCTTTGATATCATGGATGGAATTATAGAACCCATATAAAAAAGAAAAAAAATGGAAACTTAGTTGGATCAATTAGTTATCTAGGAGATATCTTTTACACCACATGTTTCTGAAATTTCCACTTTCAAGTAAGTTTGACCAGAAAATGGGACACATTTGCATTCACATAAAGCAATATCATGAGGAAACAATATTCTAATGTTCAACACTTATCATTTGTGGTCAAAGAAAACCATAAAAGATATACTATAGATCCATTCAATACCTTGCAATCATTAGCGATCAAAACTAGGAGATCCACCAAATAAGTAGGTCATGACATTGGAAGGTATGGGAAAGGGGGAAGATCCATCTATGATTAACTCAAAACTATGAACTCTTGTGAAAGGAGTAGATCTACCATCTCGGAGAGCAGGAAACATAGATAGAACCAAAGAAGTCAAAGACAAACAAGAATTCAGCTTTCAAGTAAAGCAAGCTAGCAATTATTGATTGAAATATAATATTTCTCAAATAAATATACTTACTTGGAAGATACTAGGTGATAAATAAATAAACTTTGCACTTCCCATTGCTTCAAACAATTTAATCAGCTTTAGAGACAAATTAGTGGCCTCGGTTTCGACCAATTCTTTAGATAGCTCAATATTACCCACATCAATGTCGACTTTCTCTACAAAGGGAAGGTTAACCTCAACGGAAAAATCATAAAGATCCTGGTCATCTTCATATCATAAAGATTGAAGCTTTGGCGTGAAAAGCTCAATCACACGATTCGAATCAAACTGTTCATCCACTCTTAGAGATGATATGCTCAATTCTTTGAGCTGAGGAGCATAAATCTTAAACCTCTCAAAATTTCCAAAGTATATACAACCATGTAGGAAGAGACACTGCAAATTGGGGCAGCCACTAAAAGGGTCAAGAACCTTGCAGTCATCACACTCAAATTTGCAATCATCAAGATACAAGCGTCGCAAGGAAACAAAGCCAAACGTTGTAGTTTCAGTTTTTATGTTTGATAGCATGAGTGTAGTCAAGGTTTGAGAAGTAAAGAGTAGGGGTAGCTTCTGCACAACACATTCATCAAGGATGCTAACAACCTGAATGTCCTTTGGTACAATGTAATCAATGATGGAATCCACAATATACCCATTTTCGAGTTCATGGTGGCACTCGAATTTCAGCATGTAAACATTGTTGGAAGGGTCTCTATAGAACAAGAAATCATCCACGAAATATTCGAAATCCAAAGGATCATCGAAGGGTTGGTCGTGGAAGTTAATAATAGGGAGGGATTTCCAAAGGTCTTTCCAATGCTTGCTGAGTACACTAGATTGAACTGCAGATCTTGCATCCATAAAGGAAAGGATGCGATGGATTATCTCATCTGGCAAGCTGCTCAGTCTGTCCTTCAGTATGCTATTTCCCTCTGCTTGTGTTGAACTTTTGTCAACCTCATTTGAAACATCCATCTTCCTTCCTTCAAACAATAGAATATTAGAGTAATTCAAAGAATTTTCTTACTGTCCCCTTTTTTAAAAATTTGTTCTCTTTCGTTCAATAACTACAAAACATTGAATTAATGATTCAAAATTAATGTTAAATGAATTATTTTTTATCACTAATATTTTATCCTAAAAAGTTATTTTCATTGAATGATATCATTGAATTCATTTAAAAAATAAATATTTTTTTAGAATAAGGGTCAAATTGGATGGCCCATCAAAGTAAAAAAGAAAAAATTGAAATAAAATAAGAAAAATCAGATATGCAAATATAAAACAAGTGAAATCTTCAAACTTAACTCTAAAAACAAAGATTGAAAAATGATTTCTCAAATGTGAAAAATGAATTCTGAAATCTCAAAAGTGTTCCCAAATCTCAATCTCATGTCGCTTTAAAAAATTAAGATGATGCCAGATCTGAAAATAGAGAAGAGGAATGAATATGGAAGAGGCATACGTGGATACGAGGACAAGTTGAATGCAAACAGAGGAGGAGGAGGGCTGGTACCAAACAACTACTTAAGATTGTAGCCGCTGAACGCTATACGTGAATGACCTAAGCTCGCTACTAGTCTATGGTTGAATGACTTAACTCGAATGCTTTCTCCTATGTCTTTAGCTTTTTTCTTTTTATCACTTTACACTTATTTCTAAATTGTAAAATGAGGTTGGCGACCCTAATCCAGCCCATACTAAGTTTTATAGGCATTTACCATCCAAGTAGAACATAGCCAACCCAATAACCCACTAGCAAAAGTGAATTTTTTTAGTTAAACCCACGAGGCAACTCGGTGAGCCACGAGTTAAATGAGCTAGGTAGGTTCAATACCATTTTTTCTCGTTTGAAAATTTCAACCCAACCTAACTCGAACACATGGTGATTTGGGTTAGCTGATGGGCCGCATCTTACTTTGACAGCTTGATTCTAATCTCCACTCACCAAGACAACAACTTAGAAAATTCAAGTGTGAAATCACTTAACACTAAAACATAGACTCGGGTAGTAGGGTTCCAACAAAGTCATTTTCTTTCATTTACACCCACAAATCTTAATTATAACTACATTTGGATGAGGTTTAAAAGACTATAAGAGATAAAGATAAATATAAGAGATTTGAGAATAAATAGTGTATTCTTCATGTATAATTAGTTATTCAAGGATTGATATTTTATAAACTAATTTTTTTTTGTCAGTATTTTATCGTAAGAATTTATGCCAGTGTTTTAAAAATTGGACCGAACCGGCCGGTTCAAACGGTTGAATCGGGAACCGGCGGTGTCTACGGTTTTATTGGCCCCCAAGAACTGCTACTCCTAAAAAACTGTGAAAAACGGATTCAACTGGCCTGAATTGGTGGAACTAGCGAACTGGAACCGGTTCCTGGAAACTGGCCGGTCAAAAAAAATGGACGGCCAAATATATTCTCCTTACTTTTTCATCGGTTGAAAGTGTTCTATTTGCAAAGGAAGTGGTAGCTGACCGCCCATCATGTAGTTGGTTGTGGTACCATCCCGCTAAGTGAGGGGAGATGAGAGAGAGGGGGAGATGAGAGTAAAAGTGGTCCAAATCATTGTCTTTACTCACATCTGTACATGATGCATGGTCCAACACTTCAACCGACTGAGTGAAGGGGAGATGAGAGAAAGGGGACGCAAAATGTTTAAAACAAAAACAAATGCTTATGTGGGAAACAAACAAAAACCAGAGTACAAAGCATGAAAAAACACCACCTAAGCTAGCAACAGGTGGAGACTATAAACCTACTATACTAGCTACAACTGGCCAAAAAGCTAACATTCAAAATAAATTTCTAATAGCTATATTGACCATAAATTAAAACCTTTGATTGAAACATTGAAAGAAAAACGTTAATAACTACTAATAGTAAAAACTCTAATGTCTAATACTTTATAATTTTGTATATACTTATATTATATATATTTATATTTATTGTATAACTTATTTATTTATTTATTACTCATTCGATTCAAACATTGGTTGAACCAATTGTACCATAACCCGGAGCTCTCGTCGATTCGATTTCCGGTTCGATTATTAAAACATTATTATATGGCCATGTTAGGATGAGATTTTAAAAACTACAAGAGATAAGGATATGTATACGTGTAACACCCTTTTTTCCTATGCTTTCTGTAGTAGCAAATACATATTTAAATGTGTTTATTTTAGATTAAACTAAGAGGATGATTTTAAATAAACTAAAATGATTTTCTTATGTTGTTGTAACATATGAAGTCACGGAAAAATTTTCGGTTGAAAATTCAGACGGAAGCCGGTCTGCGTTTTCACTGTCGATACAAGTTTACTGTGCAAAAAACCTAATTTTGACCCGTGAACGAGACGGTTAGTGTTTTTATTATGTTTCCTTCAACTTTGGTTATTTTGAAAGTTTTCGTTCAAATATAAAATATAATATTTTATTCGGGCGAAAACGTTAGAAGAATTACAATCGGAAATGCAACCGGGTACGAAATGGAGCAGATTAGGGAGCACAAAAGAAGTGAAGTGACTTGAAGGAGACAATATGGAAGAGGCTATGACACACTCCAAAAGTGTAATCATCACACTTTTCAAATTATAATACTATTCTAATCCAAAAGTCATTTCTCTCTCTTCTTTCATCCAATCATGCATTAAACCATCAAGCTTGCTCAACAAGCTCTCCCTCTCTTCCCCTTGGATCCGTGGAACTCTCCCCCCCTCTCTATATATATCCCTTTCATTTTCACTTCATCATCTTCCTCCTTCAACCTCCATTAAACCTTCATATTCTTCTTTCTACTAAAAGTTCAAGCTCTTAAGGCTTTAGTTTTTATTCATCTTTTCTACTTGAGTTCTTCATTAAAGTTCTTCCTTATACTAAGGGTAATACTTTCATATGAATCTTTTAGCAAGTTTCATCTTTTATTTCTTGGTTTAATTTATGTGTTCTTTATATGCTTTAAACTTCTAAAATCTCTCTAAAATGGTAGAAAACTCCTTTTGAGTTGAAACCACTTTATATAGTCTTGTATTAACTTATATTTTCACATACTAAGAGGTTGTGTAAAACAAAAATCTCTACCCATCTCTTCCAATGAAGGCCGAATGCTTGCATTCATGACCTAGTAAGTTTTTGTTTCAACTTTTGGAATATGATCATGTGTTTAAGTTTCTAACTATCCCTTGATCTTGAATCTATAAATCTTGGAAGTTTTGATAGCTTGTTCCTATGATGGCGGAAAATATGAATAAGTAAGCCTAGGATACTATGTTTCAACTTTCCAAGTATGATCATGGATTTAGAACTCTTAATACCTTGTGATTCTAAACCTAAGAGTTATTGTTAAACAAAGAACATTTTCCTCATCATCCTATGATGGCCGAAACTTAGAGTTTAGGTGCTAGGATGTTTGAGTTTTTATTTTCCAAAATGATCAAGGACTTGAGCTCCATAAGATATTTGGACACTAAGTCTAAGAGATTGGAAAGTTTATGGATTTCTAACTTGTTTATTCTATGTTATTAAAGCTAGGATGTATTACTTTCATTTTTCCAAGATGATCATGGACTTGAGCTTCATAAGATATTTGGATGCTAAGTCTAAGAAGAGATTGGAAAGTTTAAAGATTTCTAGCCTATAAATTCTATGAAGGCCGAACCTAGAAGGTTATGGACCTAGGATACTTTGTTCTTATTTTCCCAAAATGATCATGGTTTTGAGCTCCTTAATACATATGGATGCTAAACCTAAGAGATTGGAAAGTTTAGTGAATGCTAGCCTATTTTACTAGCATTGGCCGAATACCCTAAGTTTATAACTTAGTGGCATTTTAATTCAACTTTGTTAAATGATCATTGTTTATGAATTCCTAACACTTAAGGATCATAAATCCATGAGTTGTATAATTTTCGGGAATCTCTAACCCTAAGAACTAGTCTTGGCCGAACCTATACCTTGTGGTTTAGTGTTCTTGTTTGATTTTAAATTGTGATTTTGTGTTCATTACCTTAGACTTCCACCCCGGAGGAAACAAGGACGTTCGTGGTATACCTCTTTGAGCATCTAATCTCCTTACCTTCACAGAAGGTAAGAGGGGATTGCCTAGGGATATTCAATAACTATATGCATGTGTGTATGTGTTTACTTGAGTGATTTGAATATTATGGTGATATGGAGCAAATACTTGAATGACTTGTTTACTTGAACTATTGTGATTGCTACTTGAAGTTGATTATTACTTGCCTTAAAGTATTGTGAGTTTTATATATGTGATCAACTGTCATTAACTGTGATATTATTGTTGTGTATATATTATTATTGATTGAAGTTTGAGAAGCCGGACTTGAGTCAGTGCTCAATGATTCAAAGGATTAAAAGCCTTAATAAGCCTTGAATATAACTTTGAAAGTATTGGTTTCATTTATAAAAGTTCCTTTTTTAAAACGCTTACTTCAAGAGAATGAGATTCTAGTTTTGAAAAGAAACGTTGAAGTGTTTTTAAGTCAATAGAAACTACCTTTTTATGATCCAAAGTTTGTACGAGAGAAAACCTCTTTCGACCTATGTGTTTTATGAAGGAAAAACCCCTTTGAAAATATTTGACTTTATTCCATCAAGGATATCAAAAGCAAACGAATTTCCTAAATGTTTTATAAAAGAATTTGTAAAGGAAAAGATTTTCTCCTAAATGATTTAGAAACGTTTCGGTTACTTGGATAAGTGATCGAGATTATTTTTTTTTTGGTTTTGATTTTCACTGAGCGAAAAGTAAGCACATGTGAAAGAGAATACTAGTTCGCGAGACGTCGCCTCTAGTATTCAGTTATAAGCATGCGATCTGGGATCCGTGTCAAGAATTATGGACCAAGGGTCCTAATCGTGATATTATGGGCTAGGAGTCCTAATCTTGGAATGAGGATTGTGTGTCCTAATTTCGTTGTTATGGGATAGGAATCCTTATCATGTTGAAATAAAACATGGATAAAATTATAATTGTTTCTACGACGACAACCTGTGTTATTGATTTTCAAGTAATGAAAATTGTGAATAGTCGTTAGCTTTGGGCTTCGACAACCGAAAAGAGTGAACACAAAGAAAAGTCTCGATAATGAAAAGTCTTTTATTCATATGCATTTCCCCTTAGCAGACGTGCTTGAGTTAACCGAATACCTGCTTAAGATGTGGTATTTGATGAGGTATACATCGGAATGGCCGTTATAAGGGATTCGTGATGATGTTGATCCGGGTGCATGAGGCGACGGAGACAACTTGCCAACGCGGCATATGAGCCTGATCAATTCTTTCTTTCTTAATGATAAAACGGTGATGGTATCTCATGAGATTAAGTTTAGAGTCTGATGATTGAAGTGTAATGCATTATCTTAATAAAATTGATTGATTCGGGTATGAGACCCACTGAAATGATACTTGTTGTTTACCTATGAATAATGTTTAAAATATTAATATGCCAAAGTGTTGTATGTATCATGTAAATGGTTGTTGTGCGATATATCCATTTGCCGGTGTCTCGCTCTTACAGTTATATCAGGTCTCTTCGGGTTTTGTTGTAGTACCTTGGTACCCTAGTACCGATGTTGAAGATGAGTCTTTCTAAGTCACTTGAAGACCTAGTGTTAGAGGTTGGGAAAGTAGTCTGATTGGGGGTCTCTCTCCAATGAATATTTGAGAGAATGACCAGCTTAGGAGTCTGAGTTTGGTTGTATATCTAAAGACGTCGGTAGATGTAGTGTTATATACATCCATTTGTAGTTTAAACTTTTCTTCCGAAAATGGGAACTTAGAGAAATGTTGTATGTCATGGTAATTTTGTTACGAACGTGACCTTACGTTTTAAATGTATGTATGATGGATTTCAGAGTTATCCTTAAAGAAAAATTTTATACCCCAGTTTTCTATCTAAAAAAAACAATTTTACGAAAGCAACTGGCAAATTATCTCTTTAATTTAAATTCCGCATGTGTTACATAGTAATACCCTAGGGGGGAGGGGACGGGGGGTGGTGTTACATATAAGAGCATGAGAAATCGAAATGGATTCTCTTGTTTTTAAATAATTATAGTATCTGTAATTAATCATTAAAGGATGAAATTTAGTGAATTACCTTAAATCTTCAATATTTAATCCTAAAAAAATTATTTCCTTTTATAAATTCAAGGATTTTATTCAATGAAAAAAGTTATGATAAAATATTAATGATAAATGTAATACATTAAATATCATCTTTTGACTTATTAATTGTGCATCCTGTAGACATTTAAACTCTGGAGAATTCATTTTATTTTTTCAAAAATAATTTTCCTTGTCTCAGATCCTTTCTTACCTCTCGTCCCATAAAATCCATAATATTTGCCTATGAAAATAAAAGGGAGTTTTTTTTTTCTAGAAATGTCTTTATTTTTCAAGGAATTAGAGAAATATTATTGATATCTTTTGATAAATTTCGAGGATCGCATTCATTAACATTAGTATTTTTATAAATATAATGGAAGAAAAAATAATTCGATAAATATCAACATTTGAATTATTAATTCCATATATATTTTCTATATATTTACTCTAGAGACTTCGCTTTCCTTTTCTCAATGTTACATTTCCTCGTATCTTAATCTTTATTACTCGTCACCCAAAAACTAGCCATAAGATTGATGATTGATCGTAAAAGAGACCCGCTTTCAAGAAAAGTTTAATAGATACTGTTATCACCTAAAAATGAATTAAAAAAGAATAGGTCGATACAACAGCTAGCTAGGGGTGATTAGCCGAAAAAATATATAGCCGAAGAATGAAGGAACACATTTGGCTTGAAAAATACCTGGGTTGGGCCTTGTGTTAATGGGCCTAGATTGGATAGCAGATGTTAGTTGAGGCATAATGGACCACAAGCTGCTGGAAGCAATCGTGGGAGTGCGCAAGACTAAAGAATGGAATTGGTTGCCAACGGATGCCACAAGACGTGCCGAGAAAATAGGAACTCAGCTGTTGGAGACGTAGTCGTTGTGGCTATATTGGTTAAGAGATGTGGGTGGGTGAGTTGAGGGTAGTTGCACATATTTAGGATAATCAACCAAGAAGAAAGTGGTTATTGATGGTTAGATTGAGCTTATAAATACCCATTGTACTGATTATTGTAGACACACAACAAAATCAATACAACTTTTAAGATTTTGCTTACTTTTCTTTCCTTTAAATTTAGTAATTTACTGCTTTGCCTTTACTTTATATGTTTTGCTTTTTACCAATTTATTTACTTAGCTGATTCTAGTCTTTACCTTTATTTCTTATCTTTCTTAAGTTCGCCTTAGTACGAAACACTTTATTTAGTGAGTTTGGGAACCCTTTGCTAGAGGTTGGATTTGCCTTTAGTTCAAATCGCCTGATACCTATCAAAATCCATACACGTTCCTCGACTGAATTCCCATTCAGCTGATTACCTATTTTACTCGTCAACAAATTTGGCATGCCCAGTTGGACTCTCAAAGGTGAAAAAATTAAGAAGTTTCCATCTCCCGGATCAGATCGTCATTGGCGTATGTAGCTAAGGTATGGCAAGAACCTTAGTAGAACGGATACTAGTCAACCCAGTAAGAAGAACGGGGCTAAGAGGACGTCAGAGGGGGTTCCACAACCCACTCTAGGGATGCCAAAATCGCCCCAACCAGCGGGGACTTCAACACCTTCTACTGGTACTTCTACTTTAGGGGTAGAATTCTCAGATCAATCGCACCCGATGATAGTAACTACTCATTCATTCGACAACAGATTGATGATGATATATATGAGTTTATGTACCAAGTTTCTAAGCAACTATCCGAGATAGTAAAGCCTATGGTCCAAAATGAGATAAGTTTAGTTAAAGATGCTAAGAAGAAACAATCTAATACGGGTGAGGCTTCGGCTCATTCGGCTATGCGGGTGAGGCTTTGGCTCATTCGGCTCATCCAGCCAAGTCTGGGTATGCCACAGGTAGTCCCCATGTTCCAGCCTCCTCACCCTGACAATGGCATTCAGTCGAGCTTGCAATATGGGCAAGTGCAAGTGCTCAGGAGACGTCCCCAGGAAATAGGAACAGTTGTCTTACCGTATCTGGTGCTTAACGCTTCTATGATAGGTGCTAGTCCACAGGTGGCCATGACTGGGGGCACCATTTACTCGGTTGCGGCAGGCCCTCCCAAGTATATTCCTGACTATGTGGGAAACTTGCCATGGTCCAATATGCCCCTACTCTAGTAGGTACTCTCGAAGTGTTTCCTTATGGACAAACTGTCCCTGTCATAATCGATCAGCCATGGGCAAATATTCCACAGGTGACCCTGATACAGTCGATTGCTCAACTATTGGTAAATAATCACCCATATCCAGACAATAACCAGGGTACAATCCCTGTACCAGAACAGGAATATCCAATGCCTTACCAGCCAGGAGGTGCACCTGTTAGGCTAGTCAGACCTGTGTAGCCACAAGCACCAAATTATGCTGAAAGGGCTCATCAGATGATTGACCCATAAATGATAGCCGAAACTATGAGGAGACACTTTGGAATAAAGTTGAGATTGCTGGATAGGCCTGTGTATAAGAAACCCTATCCTAAATGGGTGGATAGGATGATGCCTGCCTCTGCCAAGAGGATTCAAGACTCCTGAATTTACTACCTTCTCAGAGGAGGATGGTAAGTCCACTATGGAGCACATCGGTAGGTTTATTGTGTAATGTGGGGAAGCCAACGAAAATGAGTTTTACTAGCTCCAACAATTCCCATTATTTTTGACTGGAGCTGTTTTCCCTTGGTATTCTGCCTTAGCCCCTAATTCCATTCTGAACTGGACAGATATGGAAAGGTGCTTCCATGATAGGTTCTACATGCCTCAGCCATATGTAACCGTGGCTAACATGATGAATCTAAGGCATCAAGTGGATGAGCCAGTAGCTGATTTCTTGGAGAGGTTCGGGAAATTAAGAAGCAAGTGTGCTGTGCAGCTTCCTGAGGCTGAATATTCGTCTATGGCTATTAGTAATAAGCATCCTCAGCTCAGAGAAAGATTGGTAGGACAAGACTGCACTGACCTTAGTCAGTTGGCTTCCTGGGCTTCTATAATTGAACGATACATTCTAGAAAAGGAAAGAAGGAGATCTGGCAGGAACTGAGGACCTCACCTTATCAGTGTGATTGATGTTGAGGATTCTGACTATTTGTCAGATGAGTCAACAGAGCAATTGACATACATTATGGTTATAGAAATCATAAGGGTAAAACCTTATTCCCGCCTTGCTCTAAGACCATCCAAAGGTAAAGAGGTGCAAACCTCTGAAAACAGGATGGAATACTCGTTTGACATTTCTAAAGCATATCAGATTTTTGATTGTCTCCTTAAAGATCACCAGATCAAATTGAATGAAGGACACCAAATCCCCTCAGCCGAGGAGTTGAAGGTAAAGAAATATTGTAAGTGGCATAACTCTTATACCTATGCTACTATCAACTGAATGGTGTTCAGAAAGGCTACACAGAAGTCTATGATGGAAGGTAGTTTTAAACTAGCTGAGAAGGAGATGACTATAATTACTGATCCGTTCCCCTTAGTCGGGGTTAACATGGTTTCTTTCTCCGGGGAGAGAGTATCTGACTCACCATCCAAAAGATGGAAACAACCGATACGTCGCCAATGGAGACAAAAGGGAGTGTTTGATGAACCAGAAGGGGCTGGGAGAACCTTAGATGTATCTAATAAACCAAAGTAATATATCTGAAGCCATCCGTGTTTGATATATTAAAGACCCCCAAGATAGTAAGAAGGAAGAATTCAGGAAAGAATCACCAGCAGAATATAACAGGCCCACAGTATTCAGCAGGCTAGAAAGGTCTCAACCGAAAAGACAGGCTGAAGCCAAACAGCAATCTGCGAACAGAGCATTATATCGAGGCCCCAATGGGAAGACCATTATGATACCAAAGAATAGCTTAGATGATGAGAAGCCTGAGGTGTTTGGCAGGTTGGATTTCCCTGGTATGAGAAGGAATTTCGAGAAAACAAGAGACTCTATATTCAGACTTGGAGAAGCAACAACAGAGGCTCGAGGAAGGAACGTAGGAATAGTCATGGCAGATAAGAAAGAAGATACTTCGGCTAATAGAAGGTTACCCAGGATGGATGGAACTCCCATACCAGACAAGGGTAAGCAAGTGGCTTATTTTGATGTTGAAAGGGGCATGACCACACTGAAGATTACAGTAAAGAATGAAGAAACAATCAGGCCCCAATGCATGATTAACCCACCAGCCAAGGTGTAGAAGGAACATTGGTTCATCTACAAGTACACAAAAGGGAAAGATCCTGTTGTAAAAGAACCGGTGGCCATGACCAGGACCCAAAAGAGAAGGGCAAAGAGGAATAAATCACTCCAACGAATGAAGCAAACCTTGGCTATGTTAACTGAGGCAAATAGGGTGGATCGTGCTGTGATTCAATCTCCTAGGGTGGTCGAGATCCTAGAGGCTGCTTTTGGGCAACCAAAAGGAGAAACAACTACCAAGGAAAAAGACCAGGAACCAATACAATAGAGAAACAAGATTGCTTGTGAAAAGAAGAGCTGGATTTCCAAGAAATGATCAACGAATTGGAAACGACTGAGTTGGAAGAAGTACAAGTAGTCAACAGAGGAGCAGGCCCCTCTAACAGTTGAAGAAATGGGGGAACAGCTTGGAACAGATCTCCTGCTGGAGATTTAGTGTTGGATTCCATACTGGGAGAAGATGGAGACCAACCCTCGGCTGACACCAATATAGTGGGATTAATCCCTAGTGAGTTCTTAGATCATCATAAGCAACGTGAACAACTGGAGGGGGATGTATTTGCCGAAGAAATTGAGTGGGCTGTACTAACCCCCATTCCAAAAGAATCAAAAATGGAATTCCCTAAGCCAACGGGGAAATGGCCAAACTCCTTAAACCTTTGTACATCAAAGCCCAAGTTAATCGTAAAACTGTTAGCCGAGTGCTGGTTGATGGAGGTGCAGTTCTGAATATAATGCCTTCAGCTACAATTAAAAAGTTGGGGATAACTAAGCAAGATTTGATCCCCGCTAATATGAAGATGACAAACTTCACGGTGGATGCCACGACTGCCTTAGGAATTTTGGTAGCCGATATCACTATGGGGAGTAAGACCCTTAGCTCTGCTTTCTTTGCTGTAGACTGTAAGTCTACATATTCCATATTGCTGGGAAGGGATTGGATTCTTTCCAGTCAGTGTGTACCTTCCACTCTCCATCAAATGTTAATGTTTTGGGATGGAAATAAGGTGGAGGTAGTGGCACGGGATGATGAGGATGGGAAAGATAGATCCATATATTATCTTAGCTGATTGCTTAATGACCCTAAAACTAGATATACCCCCATAAAAAAGTTATGCTTGTCTGTTTTCAGTGCGTGTACTAAGCTAGAGTATTACCTCTTGCCGATAGAAGTCCAAGTAGTATGCGAAATTGACATTATGAAGTACTTGCTACTTAGGCCTATCTTGCAAGGGCGATTGATGAAGTGGGCCATTAAGCTAAGTTCTTATGCATTAAAATATGTGCCTCTAAGGGTAGTGAGAGGACAAGCTTTAGCATATTTCTTGGCTCAACATCCCTATGTAGATGTCAGTGACCCCTTAGCCGCGGTGAACCATTGTGTTAACCTAAAACCTTAGATCTTAACTTTTGATGGGTCCAGAAGTTATATGGGAGCTGGGGCTGGAATTTCAATCACGAGCCCTACTGGAGAAAGCTGGAAATTCATGGATCAGCTGAAGGTGGGATATTCAAACAACCAAGCGGAGTATGAAACTCTAATTTTGGGGTTAAAAATCATGATGTTTATGGGAGACAAGTACATCCAGGTTATGGGGGATTCCCAGTTAGTCATAAAATAATTAGCTGGGGATTACAAGTGCATTAACCCGAACCTAGTAGAGTGTTATGAAATGGCTAACAGTTTGTTGAAACGGTTTGCCAATGTAGTGATGATACATATACCGAGAGGAGATAATGAGGAGGCAAATGAACATGCCTATGAATATAAGGAAACCTTTGAAGACATTTAGCCTCTAGACAATCGGCTCAAGGAGCTCCTTATTGGAGAAGTAAGTGCAACCAATGATTGGAGAGCCGAATTGACAAAATAATTCCAAGGTCCCTCCTTTTCTTCAACTTTCCAATTGAGACAAAAGGCCCTAAAATTTACCATGGTGGATGACGAGCTACACAAGAGAGGATTGGAAGGGATTTTGTTAAAGTGTCCTAGTAAAGCCGAGACCCTAAAGATTATGGGGGAAGCGCATGAAGGGATACGTGGATCACACAGGTTTGGATCTGTGATGTGGTGGCTAATGCATAGGTATGGATATTATTGGCCAACCATCAATACAGACTACCATGCTTATGCCAAAGGTTATGAGGAATGTCAAAAGCATGGGTCGATCCAAAGGATCCCAGCTGATGAAATGCATTCTGTTGTTAAGCCTTGGCCATTCCGAGGTTGGGTAATAGATCTAATTGGAAAAATAAATCCCTCATATTCCAAAACGCATTCATTCATTATTGTTGCTACTGATTATTTCACCAAATGGGTGAAAGCTTAGTCAATGGTTAATGTCACTCAATATGATGTTATCAAATTTATTAAGAATCAGATTATCTATCAGTTTGGCATTCCAGAAACCATTACCATAGATCAGGGCAAAATGTTTACTGGGGAAAAGATGGTTACTATTGCGCAAGAATATGGGATTAAGTTGATCCAATCTTCACCATACTATGCACTGGCAAATGGTCAAGCAGAGGCTACAAATAAGATATTAATCAACTTGATTAAAAAGACCATAGAATACAAACCTAAGAGATGTCATGAAGTGTTAGCCGAAGTGCTATGGCCATACATAAACTCTAAGTCTACCGCGATGGGGTTTACCCCCTATCGGTTGACTTATGGTCAGGATGATGTGTTACCATTGGAAATTAATTTAAAATCACTAAGGGTAGCTAAACAGCATTGCCTGACTCTAGATGAGTATCAGCAAGCTATGTTCATGTAATTAGAATCGGCTGATGAAGATAAATTAATGGCCTTAGAACATATTCGAAAGGAATAAGGAGAAAGTGGCCAGAGCGTGCAATAAACATGTCAAAGTTAAAAGGTTTGTCGAAGGGGGCTTAGTTTGGAAATCCATTTTACCATTGGGAACCAAAGGCCCTAAGTTAGGAAAATGGTCACCAAACTGGGAAGGACCTTGTATCATTAGTCAAGTTATGATTAATGGAGCCTTCCGGTTAGTTAACATGCATGGTGAAGAAATGCCTAGAAGTATCAATGACATATATTTGAAAAACTACTACCCTTCAGTATGGGACAATTAAAAGAAGTTTGTTCAAAATATCGGCTACAAGGCAGCCGATTAGCATTTTCAATAAGAAAAATAAAAACTAAGGTTTAAAAAGTAAACATTATTGAAAAAGAACAAAAAGTTTATGGATTGACAAGAATATTAGTCGAATGGCCATGAGTAGAAGCTTAAGCTGGGTCAGGAGTTGGAGCATCAACCGAGGAATTTGGTTCAACAGAATGAGCAACAGAAGGATTTTTATGATCAGCTGTAGACTCGAGGGCAGAAATGGCTTCCACGTCTGGCTGATTAATTATTATATCAGCCGAAGATGGTGCCACTGTCTTCTTTGCTTCAACTAGGGGCTTCTTCAAACTTGCCCAAGCCTCTCTAGTGAGGAAAAGTCCACGATCTGCAACGGTTAAGTCTTCTTCAAGTGCATCATTTTACTACAATAAAGGAACCATTTCGGCATCCAGAGTTGTTGACTGGTGGTATAGTTGCACCTTGAAGTTGGCACTGGAAGTTAACTTCTTAGTAAGAGCCACCATCTTGGGTTTCGTCTCGGCGATCTCCTTGTTAATTTTCTCCCTCTCAGCAATCAGTTCAGCTAGGCGGCTGGACATCTTCTCCTTCTCATTAAGGTCAGCCTTCCTCTCAGCTTCTGCTTGTTGGAATAAGGATTGAAATGGAGCTTTTGATCCTGAAATTCTGTCATCCGAGCAAAGTCCTTAGCAGCCTGATCATGACGACCTTTGAAAATTTGGAAGTTGCAAGACACTTCACCAATCTAAGTAGCCATGTGATTGATGATGTCTCTTTGATTATCATCAGTGCTTGGTGACCTAGCGAGTTTTGACAATGCAATCCGAAGGTCAGTAATTGTGTGTTGCTCCACAGTAATATCCTGACCAAGCAGGGTTTCCACAAAGAATAAATGTTGGTCAGAAGGAGAGCTTGGAGCCACAACAGCTTTGGGTACTGGAGAGGAAAAGTATTGGGCCAAGTCTTCCTCAGACACGGGCACAAGTCTGCTTGAGGAACATGTTCATGTTCCTAATAAAGCACAAAAAAAACTTAGCCGATAATCAGGAAAAGAGTTAAGGCTGCATTAATCGGCTAAATGGTTAGGAAGATTACTGGTGTTCGAGGTTTAGTGAAGAAGTCTCGTTATGAGTATCGGGAGACTGTTGATTGGTCTGAAAAAGGAAAAGTGTTAGAGCCAGAGGTTTGAAATTACTAAGAGTAGGATGTAAGGACATATACCTTTCTCAATTTCTTCTTCTTGGGAGCTGATTGTTGAGCAGCAGTCTTGGGAGTCGTTGGTTGAGCAGCTGATGGGGCTTCCTGGATAACGACTCATGTTTGCCTAGTGGAATGTCTAGTAGGCCTAGGGCGAACAGTTTTTGAAGCAGGGGTGCCCTCAAGTGCTTTAAGGTCTATTTTCATTGGGTGAGAACTCCCTAAAATAAGAAAACGTCAAAGAAGTACAGAAGGTAACCGATGCTTAAAAGGAATAAAAAAAAAACCTGCTGCATCGGCTATAGTTCTGCTCGGTGTGGATTTGGGCTTCTTGACTGATATGGGTTAGGTATTGATGGCAGGTTGATCCATGCCTTCTATGATCAGCTTGGAGAGATAGCTGGAAATAGTAGCAGAAAATATCGTGTGGGTCACTGAAGGGCACCAGTTGATGAAAGCTGACGACTCTCCAGGAAGCTGCCTGAAAGTCTTGAACTCGAAAGCATTAAGCTTCTGCTGATTTTGTTGAGTTAAAGACACCACATTTTTGTCAGATAATGTGGGCCTTCCAAAAGTTGTTGCCGTTGATTGGTACGCTAAAGGGATGTTTTGGAGAAGTCCGAATTGCCGAGCTAGGAGCTGGGGGTAGTAAAATTCAGTCGATGTCTTGTTATAGCGACTGGTTTCTTTCACACCACACATCAAGTCCCTAGCTGATAGTATGCTGCCCCAGCAGAGAGAAATGTAGTTGGCTAATTGAGGGTCTGGAGAACTAACATGGATACTCATCTAGAGGAGATTATGGGGGTTGTCAGCAAAGGGGATGAATTCCTTGGCATGCCGAGTAGGAATAAAAACCTCAATTGCAAAGTTGAAGGCTGAATGTTTGACGATAGGGATGGTCTTCAAAGCTTGACCAAGAGAAATTGAAGCCGAGGAAGAAGAGGTAAAGCTCTTTTAGGATAAAACAATGAAACCCGAGAGTCCCTGCTATATCATCTAGTTTCTCATTGTTTTGGATTCTAGATACCATGGTGAAGAGGCTTTTGTATAAACAGGAAAGGAAAATGGCACCTAAAGCTAAGGTTTTGCCAGAAGTAACCAGAGAAACAAGATGGGAAATATCTAGGACTACCACGACTGAGCTGGAGCAAATGAAATATTTGTAACACCAGTAAAGAAGAAAAGCTTGGTGTTCACCATCGGAAACTTGATGGGAGATTTTTGTGTTGGCAGTCAAGAATTTGGAATAGGAAGAGGTGTTTTTGGAAAAATTGACCTTTAATGCTGGATAGGAGAGTTAAAATAGTCAGTTGACATCCTCCCCAATTACTGGAAGACCAGTAATGGCTACCACATCTAGCAAAGTTGGACTTATGATTCCTGAAGGAAAGATGATCACGTTCACAGAAGTAGACCAGAAATAGAGGAAACTGAACAGGAGGTTGAGGTTCAAAGGTATATCATTTTGGGAAAGCATGAGGATGTCATAAATTCCCCATGCCTTCCAGTTTTCTCCTCGACTAGCCGAAACACGTTTCAACCAATCGGCATACTGAGGAGTAGGGTGAGGCCAGATCCGGAGATCATTAGGGAATTTATTGATAGAGTACCAGCCAGCAGTAATAGGAAGCTCAAAGTACTTAGGGTATAAATGATGGTCAAGGAAAAGTTTGCCCTCATAGATGTCTGAGTTGCACGGGGTTATGGTGAAGGAATTCACGAGTGGAGTAAGGACAGGGGAATCAGAGTCTTGCTCTTGAATCAATGGTTCTTGGATACTGAAGGTAGAATCAGATGAAGATGATGAAGAATCATCATCTCCATAAGAGTTGGTCTTGTTTTGGGAATCAAAGTTATAAGACATGATTGGAGATCCAAGAAATGATGATTTTCTAGAGGCTTTGAAGAAGAAATGGCGAAAGTATATCGACTAAAGTGAAGTTCGGCTGAATATGTAAGTGTTGAGCAGGGGAATAGCATACGTTTTTTACCGTTCAACATTTAAAATTAAAGTTACCATTCGGTCGAATATTTCTTGTATTACGACACTCGAGAAGACTTAGTTACATTTCTTTAGCTTCACGGAATCAGCTGAAAAATGCAAGGGGCAATTGTTAATACTAAAAATGATTTCAAAAACAATAGGTCGATACAATAGCTAGCTAGGGGTGATTAGATGAAAACAAATATAGCCAGAGAATGAAGGAACACGTTCGTCTAGAAAATACCTGGGTTGGGCCTTGTGTTAATGGGGCTAGATTGGATAGCAGATGTTAGTTGAGGCATAATAGATCACAAGCTGCAGGAAGGAATCGTGGGAGTACGCAATACTATGTGATGGAATTGGTTGCCAACGGATGCCACAAGACGGTCCGAGAAAATAGGAACTCAGGTTTTGGAGAGGTAGCCGTTGTGGCCAAAATGGTTAATAGACGTGGGTGGCTAAGTTGAGTGTTACGCCCCCTCGACGCTACATGTCTAACTCAATTGCGAAAAAACATAATTAATAAAAGAAAGCCTGGTTTATTTCGGAAAATAACTCATATAATTCTCTATAATTCATGAAAGTGGGTGTAAAACTTTTTCTGTGGAATACTGTAAAATTTTAAAACATACGTTAAAGTAGTATAAACCACGTTTCACGCATCGTCATACAAATTCTAGTCATGTTCATAACAAGGCCGCCACAACGTACAAGTTTTCCGGAAAATGTTTTCAACATGCAAAGCTGAATTTCAAAATGAGTATTCAGAAAACCACATGTACAGACCTTCTCAAAACAAAACAACCCAAAGAAAATCTTAATTTGGTCGCTCTAAAAGCTATCCACTGGGAAAACCTCCATGGTCATCCCCACCATTAGTGACTTCTTCAAAGATCAGGACTAATATCCCCAAGTTAAGCAGGGAACTTCTCTGTACCATCTGTATTCGTGTACCAAGTTACAAATAGAAAAACCAAAAACAAATATATGTCAAGGGTAAGATACCAGCATATCAGTTTATCTCAATAGCCACATACGCGACACACAAAACAATAACATATAACAATGGTATTTAAACAAGGGATTCATACCCGACAACCATCATAGGTTTATAAAAATGCGTGACACTTCAACATTAACTATCTATTTCGTAATCTCCGGAGATCCTAACTTCCCTTCGTCGAGCATGATAGGCCATAATAATCCCCATAACGCAATTGTTTCATGTGAGATCGGTCTCTCAATTTAGGTCTGATTCCCAATTGTTCAAGGATATCACGTTAAACCTAAATAATATTAAATAGTTCCATATTGAGTACATCCGTGCATTGTAACACCCGAGGCTGACGAGGGCGGGGAGTGGTCGTCGGTACAAGAAGGCACGGACAAGGAGCGGTTCCTGGGCAGGCTTCTAGGCAAAGGGAAACATGAACGAACCGATTACACACCGGAATGAGAGGGGTCCTGAGACTGTGTAGTTATAGGACCATACAGTTAAGGATGACTTATATGAATTGATTGGTACTACCTATACCAATAAGATTCATATACTTTTCGGGAGCCCATCACTTAAGAAATCCATAGTTAAGCGTGCTTGACTTAGAGAAATTCTGGATGGGTGACCTCCTAGGAAGTTTTTCCAGGAAGAGTGTGAGTGAGGACAAAGCACATTGAAAAGACCCGTGTTGGTATGTGGGGACAGTCGTCAATCCATAGAGTAGCTAGGGATGTTACAAATGGTATCAGAGCGGCACCTCTCCCATTACGGTGTGGTTCGGGGACGAACCGAGTGGAAGCTGGGGGGCATGTAACACCCGGGACTGACGAGGGCGGGGAGTGGTCGCCGGTGTAAGAATGCACGGACAAGGAGCGACTCCTGGCAGACTTCTAGGCGAAGGGAAACATGAACGAACGATTACACACTGGAATGAGAGGGATCCTGAGACTGTTTATGTATGGGACTATACAGTTAAGGATGGTTTATATGAATTGATTGGTACTACCTATACCAATAAGATGCATATTCTTTTCGGGAGCAATTCACTTAAGAACTCCATAGTTAAGCGTGCTTGACTTGGAGCAATTCTGGGATGAGTGACCTCTTAGGAAGTTTTCCCAGGAAGAGTGTGAGTGGGGACAAAGCACACTGAAAAGATCCGTGTTGGTCTGTGGCGACAGTCGTCAATCCATAGAGCAGTTAGGGATGTTACATGCATGGTAGTCGATTTCCACGACTCGAGGTTGCAAAGCCCCGACCTTCCATGGAGTTCGAACCCGGATGTCCTTAAAGACCCGTTTCCTTGGCCCGTAACTATCCAATTTATCAATCCACTTATGGATTGTAGCTCGTCAACATAGTGGCACGTGTACCAGTTCATGCATGAAAAATAGTTGGTTTACTTTTTTTATTTTTCGTTCGTTCTTTCTTGTCGAGGCTCAAAGCTTATGACTACTTTTACACATGCATCAAGCCCCTTCACACTTAGCACCGAACATGTTGTTCGAGTACTCATTTAGGAAACTCTATGCCGAATCACCGGTCACTAGGTTCGTCAAATTTTGACATGAAGTCAAGTCGCCGATATAGGATTTTTAAATCCGCGACAACATACTTACTCATCAAAACTCTAGTCCAACGTCTTGGTTACTAGGTTCCCACATCTTTCATACTTTTCAACACGGTTTTCGTTCAGTAAAAACTAAATTGAAAACAAATACAAGAGTTTATCAATGTTTGTCATAAAAACATTTTCACTCTTGCAAACACATTTTGTAGAATCTTTTTCTTTTACAAACCATTTCGGAAAACATCAAATCATTAAAAACAATTTCTAAAACAGTTTGACTAAAACAACAAGATTATTATCAATAAATTCATCATAGGGCATTTTTCTAAATATTTTCATTTAGAATAAATTTTTTGTAAAACTAAAAACTTTTAATTCAAAAGACTTTTCATTGACTATATTTGAAACATTTTCATAAATAGAAAAACCAAAAGCAAATATATCGCAAGGGTGAGGTACCGACATATAAGTTTATCACAATAGCCACATACATGTCACACAAAACAATAACATATAACAACGGCAACATGTAAAACAATATAAATCGTAGTCATAATATGAATGATATTTAAACAAGGGATTCATACCGGACAACCATCATAGGTTTACAAATATGCGTGACATTTCAACATCAACTATCTATTTCGTAATCTCCGGAGATCCTAACCTCCTTTCGTTGAGCATGATAGGCCACAATAATCGCCAAAACAATTGTTTCATGTGAGATCGACCTCTCAATTTAGGTCCGATACCCAATTGTTCAAGGGTATCACGTTAAACTTAAATACAATTAAATAATTCCCTATTGAGTACATCTGTGCATGGTAGTCGATTTCCACGACTCGAGGTTGCAAAGTCCCGGCCTTCCGTTGAGTTCGAACTCGGATGTCCCTAAAGACCCGTTTCCTTGGCCCGTAACTATCCAATTTATCAATCCACTTATGGATTGTATCTCGTCAACGTGGTGGTACGTCTGTCGATTTATGTATGTAAAACGGTTGGTTCGCTGTTTTTTCTTTTTCGTTCCTTTTTTCTTGTCAAGGCTCAAAACTCATGACTACTTTCATACAGTCATCAAGCTGCTTCATAATTAGCACGAGACACACCGTCCAAGTACTCATTTATGAAACTTTGTGCCGAATCACCGGTCACTAGGTTCGTCAACTTTTGACACGAATTCAAGTCGCCAACGTAGGATTTTTAGTCCGTGACAACATACTTACTCATCAGAACTCTAGTCCGACGTCTTGGTTGCTAGGTTCCCTCAACTTTCATACTTTTCAACATGGTTTTCGTTTGGTGAAAACTAAATTGAAAACAAATACAAGAGTTTGTCAACGTTTGTCATAAAAACATTTTCGCTCTTGTAAACATATTTTGTAGAATCTTTTTCTTTTACAATCCATTTCGGGAAACTTCAAATCATAAAATCATTTTCTCAACTTTTCGATTAAAACCACAAGATTATTATCAATAAATTCATCATAGAGCATTTTTCTAAATATTTTCATTGAGAATAAAATTTTCATAAAGTAAAAACTTTCCTTTCAAAAACACTTTTCCTTGACTATAGTTGAAACATTTTCATGAATCTTCGTCTTCCTTTTATTCTTTTCGAAATGTTTTAGGGAAATTAAAAAAACGCAAATTGTCACGATTCATCCTCACTAACACTCATTTCTTAAACATTATTTGAAAATCATCTATGATTTCTCAAAACGTAACTTTTGACAAAATGTCCTCAAGTTAATTACAATTATTTTTATTTTTAAAAGTTTTTACACTTAGAAAAATCAAAATCTTAAATTTTCTGATTTAAGATTTTTAATGACTTATTCCTGATTATCAAGCTATGACCATTGTCATGCTCTCAACCAACACAATCAACCAATAGTCACATTCAACACATACATACATATATCACTTAGAGCATACTTTCAAATATCAAATTCAACAACACTAAAATTCTCAACCATCAAAGAAATCATCATAAAAATAACTACAACCAATATACACTCATCAAACAAAATAGTATGTGACTATGAAAACTTCTCAGGTAAACTCCCATTACCTTTCAAAATTTCGGTTTTCTTCTTAACCTTAGTCCCTTGAATTTAGTTTTCCTCCTACCACACAATACTTCAATCTACTAACTATCACCTTATAAACAAACAACAACACAAGTTAAAGAATGAAGAAAAACCTACTTGACCCCTTTGGGAGGGTTTCGGCCAAGAAAAGAAAATAGGGTTAGGGTTTTCTATTTTTTTCAAACTCTTGGATACATGATCCTAGGGTACTCTTAGATAGTGTAACATCCCTGACTGCTTTATGGATTGACGGCTGCCCCCACAAACCAACACGGGTCTTTTCAGCATGTTTTGTCCTCACTCACACGCTTCTTGGGAAAACTTCCCAGAAGGTCACCCATCCCAAAATTGCTCTAAGTTAAGCATGCTTAACTATGGAGTTCTTAAGTGATGGGCTACCGAAAAGAAGATGCATCTTGTTAGTATAGGTAGTACCAATCAATTCATACAAGCCTTCCTCAATTGAATAGTCCCATACCTACACAGTCTCAGGATCCCTCTCATTCCGGTGTGTAATTAGTTCATTCATGTGTCCCTCTACCTAGAAGCCTGCCAGGAGCCGCTCCTTGTCCGTGCCTTCTTGCACCGGCGACCACTCCCCGCCCTCGTCAGCCCCGGGTATCACAGATAGTTAGGAAAATTTATCACAACCCACAAACTCAACTTCTATGATTTTCTAGAATGTAAATTAATAAAATCAAAGAAAATAAATAATGTCCAACTTGTCATGAATGGGCGAAAAAATGAAGAGGAAGAAGTGATGGTCATAGATCATGAGTTAATAACTCTAGAAGATGAAGGAAGTGAAGAAGAATGGATGAACTTGGCAAAGTCAACTAAGGATTCACTTGGAGCTTTTAGAGAACAACAACTTGATGTGTTTTGTGAAAGTGAAGAAATGAATTGGTCAAGTGTATTTGGAGAGAGAGGGTCGAGTTTTTGAGGGCAAAGTGGTCCAAAAATTGTTGGGACAAAATTGGAATTTTGATGAAAGACAAAGAAAAATTTGGCCTTTTCACTTGAACTCATCATGACTATGGTGAGTCACACCATGACTCACCATGGTGACTCATCTTCCATGAGTCATCATGGATGACTCATTGTGTAATGCCCCCTCGGTGCTACAAGTCAAACTCAATTGCGGAAAAACATAATTAATAAAAGAAAGGCTGGTTGCTTTCGAAAAATAACTCATAATTCTCTAAGTCATGAAAGTGGGTGTAAAAAATTTTCTGCCGGATACTGTAAAATTTTAAACCATATGTTAAAGCAGTATAAACCACGTTTCACACATCATCATACAGATTCTGGTTATATTCATAACAAGGCCGCCACAGCGTACAAGTTTTCCGGAAAATGTTTTCAACATGCAAAGCTGAATTTCAAAATGAATATTCACAAAACCACATGTACAGACCTTCTACAAACAAACAACCCAAAGAAAATCCATAGCTGGTTGCTCTAAAAGCTATCCACTAGGAAAACCTCCGTGGTCATCCCCACCATTAACGACTTCTTCAAAGATCAGGACTAATATCCCCAGGTGAACCAAGGAACTTCTCTGTACCATTTGTATTCGTGTACCAACGTACAAATAGAAAAACCAAAAGCAAATATATTGTAAGGGTGAGATACCGACATATAAGTTTATCACAATAGCCACATACATGACACACAAAACAATAACATATAACAAAGGCAACATGTAAAACAATATAAATCGTAGTCATAATATCAATGATATTTAAACAAGGGATTCATACCCGACAACCATCGGAGGTTTATAAATATGCGTGGCACTTCAACATCAACTATCTATTTCGTAATCTCCGGAGATCCTAACCTCCCTTCGTTGAGCATGATAGGCCGCAATAATCGCCAAAACAATTGTTTCATGTGAGATTGGCCTCTCAATTTAGGTCCGATCCCCAATTGTTCAAGGGAATCATGTTAAACCTAAATACTATTAAATAGTTCCCTATTGAGTACATCCGTGCATGGTAGTCGATTTCCACGACTCGAGGTTGCAAAGCCCCGGCCTTCCGTGGAGTTCGAACCCGGATGTCCCTAAAGACCCGTTTCCTTGGCCCGTAACTATCCAATTTATCAATCCACTTATGGATTGTAGCTCGTCAAGGTGGTGTTACGTCTGTCGGTTTATGTATGTAGAACAGTTGGTTCGCTGTTTTTTCTTTTTCGTTCGTTCTTTCTTGTCGAGGCTCAAAACTCATGACTACTTTTATACTGTCATCAAGCTGCTTCATAATTAGCACATGACACACCGTCCGAGTACTCATTTATGAAACTCTGGGTCGAATCACCGGTCACTAGGTTCGTCAACTTTTGACACGAAGTCAAGTCGCCAATGTAGGATTTTTAGTCCGTGACAACATACTTACTCATCACAACTCTAGTCCGACGTCTCGGTTGCTAGGTTCCCTCAACTTTCATACTTTTCAACATGGTTTTCATTCGGTGAAAACTAAATTGTGACTATTGGTTGATATTAGAAAGCAAAAAAATCGGGGTGTTATGTGTGGCCGAGGAAGTGCTTAGCAGAGCTATCTCTCATCTTATTCAACAAGGGGAGCTGCTGCCTATGGCGAGTCCAAGAGGATACCAAGTTCCTTCTCATGTGCTGTATGCTGATGACATCCTCATCTTTTGCAGGGGAACTAAGCGAAACATGGAGAGTTTAATGTCCTTGTTTACAAGATACGGTGAGGCCTCAGGCCAATTGATTAGCTTGGACAAGTTTAGAGTCTACCCAGGGAACATTCCATCAAGAAGATTGGCTGCGATCATTAATGCCCTTGGTTTTAAACTGGGTCATCTCCCTTTTATTTATCTGGGTATGCCTTTGTCCCGAGGCAAACCAAAGAAGGTTCATCTCCTACATATTGCAGACAAGATCAAGATCAAGTTGGCTAATTGGAAAGGTGCAATGCTGTCTGTTATGGGAAGGGTTCAGCTGGTCAAATCTACAATTCAGGGTATGTTACTATACTCCTTCCAGATCTATGCTTGGCCTGCTTCCTTGTTAAAACTGCTAGATAGATGGATTAGAAACTTCATTTGGTCAGGTAACATCGACTCTCGGAAGATAGTCACGATTGCCTGGAACACACTGTGCACTCCTTTTAATGAGGGAGGCCTTGGTTTGAGATCTCTTAGCTCTATTAATAAAGCAGTCTTGTTAAAGAGAAGCTGGGAACTAGTATCTTTGGATAAGCAGTGGGCGAACCTCCTTCGTGCCAGGGTATTTTCGAATAAAACCCCTATTCAGCACCACATAAACTCTTCCATTTAGGCATGGATGAAAAATCAGGTCTCTACTGTCCTTGCTAACAGCAGATGGAATATTGGAAATGGCTCTTGTATCAATTTCTGGGCTGATTGCTGGCTGTCTAAATCTATTGTGGATCTGTTGGATATCCCTGAAAGTGTGCATCATTTATTGCAGTCCAAAGTAGAGGATTTCATTGTTCATGGCAAATGGAGTGTCCCCCAAGCCATTTTGGAGCGCAGTTAGATTCTGGCCTCTGAACTTAGCCGTATCAGCATCCCTATATTCCCTCTGAAAGACTCGTTGTACTGGATTTCTTCTAATTCTGGTGAGTTATCCTCGAAAGATGACTATAATTTTATGTTTTCGGTCAAGTCAGCTCTGTCCTGGTGTAAGCTAATTTGATCCAAATCAATACCTCCGTCCAAATCCTTCCTCATCTGGCGCCTCTTTGATAACCAGGCCCCAACTGAGGATAAGCTCTGGTCTAGAGGTTGTCATGTGGTATCCATTTGCATCTTGTGTGGTCATGCTTATGAAACATCAGACCACCTTTTTTTTGTTTGCAGCTTTGCTCAACGGTTCTAGCACTAGCTTGGCTCAGTTCTGAACATGGAAATTGATTCCACCTCAATCCAATATGTCCTTTCAATTTGCAACAGAAATTGGAGCTCTCAAGTCAGAGACATCATTGACTCAGCCATCACAAACTTTATTGGGGGTATTTGGTTCTGTAGAAACCAACTAAAATTTGAAGGGAAGTTTATTTCTTTCGAGGCCTCTCTGAATATGATCCGGGCTAACGTAGCTTTGTCTGGAAATTCCTCTACCGGCTCCATGTCATCTGCTATTGAGGAATTCAATATCCTAAAACACTTCCAGGTTATTGGAAAGGCCAATTCAGCTCCTCTGGTTAAAGAGGTCATTTGGTTTCCTCCTAAAACGGGTTGGTTTAAGGCTAATAGTGACGGAGCAGCCAGAGGTTCCCCTGGAAGAGCTACTTGTGGTGGTATTTTCAGGGACATCACTTCATCTAATCTGGGATGTTTCTCTTATAATATTGGTATCTCTGATGCACTTTCTGCTGAAATCTTGGGCGCTATTCTATCCATTGAGTTGGCTCTTATTGGCGCAAGCTTTGGCTAGAATGTGACTCAAAGTTGGTTATTGAAGCTTTCTCCAACCCCAAGTTGGTTCCCTGGCAGCTTAGAAATAGATGGATGAATTGCTTAAGTTTAACTAAGGAAATGAACTTTGGTTGTACCCACATTCTTAGAGAGGGTAATTCTTGCGCTGACAAACTAGTCAACTTTGGTATTTTCTCCCAAGGGTTTGTTTGGTGGGACTTAGCTCCCAGTTTTATATTGCAAGACTTCTTCCGGGATAGGAATGGTCTCCCTAACTATAAGTTCAGATAACTCAATTTCCTTCATGGGTTTTGGTCCAGTCCCCCCATGCTTTGTATTGGTTTCTTCTTCTTTTAATAAAATCATGGTGTGCTGCAAGTGATTGGTGGTTCTTGGGGTGCCAACCTAGTTGGGATGACTTGTTTCCACAGTGATGCCGTTGCATACCATTTTGTTTTAAAAAAAATATCGGAAATCTATATAAATATGTTTATATTTTTATCCGAGACTTATAAAATCTCTTTTATTAAACCAAATCCTTATTTATACTCTACTTAATGGTAGAGAGTTACAATTAAAACTTAGGTTGAAAAGTCAGGTGAAACCCAGTCTATGAGTTTCACTGACAATATAATTATACTGACCAGAAGGCCTAATTTTGATTCGTGAACAAAATACTTACGGTTTTTATTTATTTTCCAATGATTTTGGATTTTAGAACTATTTCATTAAAAAGTGAAATAATATATTAATTCGGGCGATATATTAAATCGGGGGAGCAACGGAGCTGAATACGGGATTTCCCGGCCCCGATAATGGATAATACCAATGAGTCACACAAGATGACTCAGCCATGTGAAGTCTTAAATGTGTGCACATGGTCATGATGACAAATTAAGTTGAAATTGAATTTTTGTCCTTAAACTTTTTAATTTTTACAAATTGGTCCTTAATAGATTTTACACTTTGGTCCTTAAGTGACAAACATTTTTGCTCCTCCATCCCTCCATTTCCACGGCCTTAACACCTCTCCAAGGCGATTCCATTCATTTCATAACACTTCGAACATAACTCATCATTTTCTCTCTTAAGTTCATAAGCTTCTACAACCAAGTTTGTGAAGAAACTACTGGATCGTTCACTCTTTTTCAATCTTTAAGAGGTATACCATGTTCTACGTACTCACTCAATCATCTCTATGTTTTTTTTAATTATTTTCATGTTTTAAATATCTAGATATTTTTTTTGCCTGTTCCCGGCTCCGCCGATTACCCGATTAACGACCAAAATGCTCGAGAATCGTCTAATATCTTATTTTTTTTACAAAAATTTCAAAATAACCAATCTCATTGGAAACGTGATAAAAACCTACATTATTTCGTTCATGAGTCCAAATTAGGTTTTCTGATCATTAAAATCTTACTGTCTGTGAAAACACCGACTGTTTTCCCTTCGAACTTTTACCAAAATTCGTCCGTATACACATAATATTTTATTTTTGATCAAAAATTTGGAAAGTAGACTTCCTCACGGGAAAAATATAAAAAAATCTACAAATTCCAGTTTTCGGGTCAAATTAGGGTTTTCTGTCAGTATAAAATTATAGTGTCAGTTAAAAACGCAGATCGGTTTCCGTCTGAGTTTAAACCCAAATTTTAACCAGAGCTTCCTACCGCAGAGTAGGTTCTAGATATGATCTTTTTTCTTCAAAATCATTTCCTAAGTCTCAGATAAAAATATAAATATGGTTAAAGTATTACTTTAGTCCCTATGCGTGACATGAATTCTCGATTTGATCCCTATACATAAAAAATTATTAAAATGGTCCCTATACATATAAAAAGTCTCCATTTGATCCCTATACATTACCCGTTTAGTCCCTATACGAGTAAAACATTATTAAATTAGTCCCTAAAATTTTATACGACAGGGACCAAATGGGGACTTTTTGTACGTATAGGGACCATTTTAATAATTTGTTATGTATAGGAACCAAATCGAGAATTTGTGTCACGTATAGGGACCAAAGTATTACTTTAACCTATAAATAAATATATCTTTATTGTTAATACAGTGTATCCGAAAATCGGGCTGTTACATCTTCAACCACTCTGGATATGGTACCTTCATGTAGGGAGGAAGATCTTGGGGCTCAACCCAGTTCTTCCTTCTGAATTCTTAATCCACTAATTTCAATTTCCCTCCTTGCTCTGGCACCTTTTCGCTAGCTACCTCATCTTCCTTGGCTTGTTCTTCTTCTAACCGTGGTTGCTCTGTAGTCTCTTCTTCCTGAGAACTAGTTGTACCCCCATTTGAACTCAACACCTTATCGCTTCGATTTGTTATGACATTGCATTGGGTTTTGGGGTTGTTCTCTATATTACTTGGGAAAGAGCCTGGAAGATGCTCATTCATTTGCTTTGCAAGTTGTTCTATTTGAGTCTCTAGATTTTGAATTGATGCCCCGGTGTGAGTTGCTAACTTGTCAATGCCGGTGTCTCTATGCACCTATGCACTGTCAGCTTCTCAATGGCCGCACTAGTATTCTCAATAGCAAACTCCCAAGGTTGCTTCCCACCATCTCTGATTTGTAACTGAGTAGGCCCAGGGAGGGTTTGCTGAGTATTTCGCTATTGAATTCCATAGTTTGGCCTCTGACTCTGTTGTTGTTGCTCGGCTAGACCATTACTAGTGTTGCCCCAAGTGAAACCTGGATGATCTCTCCTAATATTCCAACCCCGACATTGGTGTTAGTCATTCTGTCTGTTCCTCTGATAGTTGTTCCGTGCTACCGTGTCGTAGAAGTTGTGACACGAATCCACATGTTCCTGAGGGAAATTACCAGGACAATTCTCGTTTCTATGATCACCATTACAGTGGTCACACCTTGGAGGAAAATCTTCTCGCAGTTCATTAACTTTCATCTTGCCGATAAGTGCCTCGTATTGCTTCTTCAAGAGTGTGTTCTGTTCAAGAATAGCCTCTAAAGATGCCATACTGATTCTAGAAGTAGTGCCCATACTACGATTGTAATCATTAATTGACATCTTCTCTAATATAGCTCAAGCGTCCTCTGCTGATTTACAAGAGAAAGAACCGCCAGCTGCGACATCACAATTCATCTGATAGTGGCCCTTAAACCCATTAAAGAAATGTTGCACTTTGGAGATTAAATCAAAGTAGGAATAGGGACATCTCCTCAAAAGCACATTATACCTCTCCCAAGCTTCATTTTAGGACTCATCATCATGTTGCTTGAAGGAAGTAACTGCTATCTTCAATTGTGCCGCTTTTTAAGGAGGAAAGTATTTTGTGAGGAATTTTTAAGCCATTTACTCCCAAGTGGTGATGCTAGCACGATCCAAATTCAAGTCCAACCAATCATGTGCTCTATCCCGAAGAGAAAAAGGGAATAGTCGCAAACGATAGGCGTCATCTAAAACACCTGGAGTTTTGAACATGTCACATATCTCCAAGAAGTGAGCAATATGTCTATGAGGATCTTGGTGTCCACTCCCATCAAATTGATCTCTTTGAACTTGATTGAGGGGAAATTGCTTCATCTCAAAAGAATTGACCGTGATGGGAGGCCTAACAACACTAGAAGTACAATCATCCAAGTGAGGAAGATCATACTCAAGAGAGGCTTGTAGGGTGGAGGATCTCCTTCTACCATCCCTTCAAGATTGATGAGTTGTTTTGCTTCAAGCCTCTTTTTCTCTCGTAGTTCCTTACTTAACCTCCTCTCGGTCTTTGTAATTTCCGGGTGGTATAGCAAGCTTTCCTGTGGAAGGGTACCTCGCATACAACAAAAACAAGGCAAGGCGAAGTGAAATCAAATAAATTCAAAGAGATATAACAGAAATTCAAAAAGAAAATTAAAAAGAAAAATTGGCTTGTTCAAATTAACTATTTTCTTTAAATAAATAAAAATTGACTATGCCAATCCCCGGCAACGGTGCCAAAAACTTCATGGGACTCCGACAACTGTACCGGATCAAAGAAAGTAATAAAATATGGTAAGAAACTACCGAGATCGAACACAGGGATTGGGTGGCCAATTGTATTCAATATTTAAGAGAAGTAGTTAGTATTGACCAAGTCAAGAGGGAGGGAGTTGTTGTTAATTCAAGTAGTAACCAATTATCAAGAATTACGCTAGAAAACAAATTAAGGCAAGAGCAATTATCAAGATTAAGTAAATTATGAATGGAGAAGATCTAAGGTCACGATTCCACCAACCCAATTAAACATAGATCAAAGGTGATTGCTTTCTATCCCTAGGTTCAATTACATGCCAATCAGGAACCCGAAATTATCCTAATGCCTCAGTTGAGTGCAAAAGAAAATACCTAAACATGCAAATCAACGATATCTCTATGATGACAAACATGCAAGATTCAATAAGTTCTTGGTTCCCTATAACGATTGCACAAATCTCCTATTATATTTCTATCAATATTCAATTTGTGTTCTTAATTCAAGTCCTAAAACGTGAATCTTCGGTTGGACTCAACATGCTTGACTAGTTAATCACGAGCTCATATGATCAACACATACAAAACAGATTTAAGAAACTAAATTGAGAATTATGGAGTAGAAAACATCACAAAATCACTATGCCGTCATGAGTGACTTCATCGCTTCCTTAGAAAGAGGATTAGTTCCTCATAGCGTGCTTCAACATCATCATCAATCCAACAGTAAACATGAATAAAAACAATAAAACTATCTGTAAACCTAAACGAGACGCAGATCACAAAGAAACTAGGATTGGATTCCTAAATTCGCATAACAACAAGCTATAAATAGGAGTCTGGTTCTGCGCTCGCTCGTGGGGAGAGCACTTAAAAATGGCTCCATTCTGAGTTTGAATCCTCACGAGGCGAGGTGTGTCTCGCAGGGCGAGACCAAAAAGCCTTCAGAATCATGTGTTTGTTTCGTGAAGCAAGACTAAAAGACTCCAATCTTCCTCCTCAGCATCAGTTCTGGTTAGCGGGGCGAGCACTGTCTCGTGGGGCGAGACCTTGAAAATTCATTTTGCTTTTTACTTCATTTAATCCAAGTTTCCCAGAGCTTCACTTTTAACCAGAAATTAAAAGTAGCAATAAATGCTTTATTTTGACTAGAAAATAGAAGAAATTACTAGAAATTATTCCTAAGACTCAAAAGTGTTGCTTGCGAACAATTAAAGTCAAATTTGGGCTAAAAGAATAATGAACTCGCACAATTGGTATCAAAATTGAGGTCTTTCCAGTCATAAAACTAGATGAACCAAAGGTTTACCAGCGAACCATGTAATGTTAGACTGTTCCTAAAAGACCCTATCTTTTCTTTAGCCTTCTAGCATAGTATCTGCCAATGAATGAGCAACTATGAGGAGTGACAATTCTCAGTACTATGTGATGTTTTTCTCTTTGGAAGCTAAGGAGACTCCAAGTATAGATTCTATGCTCATCGTGAGAGAGTTTCATGAGGTTTTCCCTCCTGATATTCTAGGTTTGCCACCAAAAAGTGAAGTTGAACTCACTATAGATCGCATACCAGGGACATGACCTATATTAGTAGTTCCTTATCGGATGTCACTTGTAGAGTTGGCAGAGTTAAAGAAACAATTGGACGATATGATGAAGAAGGAATTTATCAGACCAAGTGTTTCGCCGTAGGGATCACCCGTGTTGTTTGTAAAGAAGAAGGATGGAAGTTCTAGGTTGTGTACGGATTACCGGCAGTTAAACAAGGTTACGATTAAGAATAAGTATCTGTTTCCTAGGATAGATGATCTGATGGATCAGTTGAAGGGTGTTGTGGTGTTTTCTAAGATTGATTTAAGAACCGGATACCATCATATATGGGTGAAGAAGGAGGATATACCTAAGACAGCTTTCAGGATGAGGTAAAGACACTATGAGTACTTGGTTATGTTGTTTGGCGTGTCTAATGCTCCAGCAGTGTTCATGGATTACATGAACATGATCTTTAGACCGTTCTTTGATAAGTTTGTGGTGGTGTTCATTGATGATATTCTTATTTATTCCCGTTCATGGGAGGAGCATGAGGAACACCTGAGAGTTGTGTTGCAAGTGCTGAAAGATAGGCAGTTGTACGCTAAGCTATCCAAGTTTCAATTTTGGTTAGAGGAAGTGCAGTTCTTAGGTCATATAATCAACAAGGAAAGGATAGCAGTGGATCCAGTAAAGGAAGAGGCTGTGACTAATGGGAGTGGCCTAAGTCAGTGAGTGAGGTGAGGAGTTTTCTAGGGTTAGCGGGGTATTATAGGAGGTTCATTGAAGGTTTCTCAAAGATTGCGTTGCCTATGACGCAGTTAACAAGAAAGGGTACATCGTTTGTTTGGACGGAAAAGTGTGAAGAGAGCTTCCAAAAGCTAAAGGAGAAGTTGACTACATCTCCAGTGCTGACGTTACCAGATCCTCTAGGATAGTTTGACATGTATTGTGATGCGTCATATCAAGGGTTGGGTTGTGTTTTGATGCAAGAGGGAAGAGTTGTTGCTTATGCTTCCCGACAATTGAGGGTTCACGAAAGGAATTACCCGACCCATGATCTGGAGTTCGCAGCCATAGTGTTCGCGTTGAAGATATGGCGACACTATCTTTATGGAGCTAAGTTTAATGTGTTCAGCGATCACAAGAGTCTAAAGTATTTTTTTGATCAGAAGGAGGTTAACATGAGGCAGCATAGATGGATGGAATTTATTAAGGATTATGATTTTGATATTCAATACCATCCTGGGAAAGCGAATGTTGTGGATGCACTGAGTAGGAAATCTTTACATGTGTCCGAAATGATGGTGAAAGAGGTGGAGTTGCTTGAACAGTTTAGAGATATGAACCTAGGTATGGATTTGACTGAGGATAGAATCTACTTAGGTATGATCACCATCAGTAGTGAGTTTTTGAGAGACCTTAGGATTAAGAAGGGTCGGGATGAATATCTGCAAGAGGTGAGTCGAGGCATAAATGAGGATAAAGTTTCAGAGTTTAGGAGAGGATCCGATGGTGTGTTGAGGTTTAGAGATCGGATATGTGTACTAGAGGATTCACTACAACAGATTAGACTTTAGATAGCGTTTCCGTATGCCTTTTAATAGCGTTTGTAACCGCTATCTATGCTACCGCTATTAAAACTCGTTAGCAAAGATAGCATTTAGGAACTGCTATTAATAGGTGACTTTAGATAGCGTTTGTACACGGAAACGCTATCTAAAGTCTGACTTTAGATAGCGTTTCCTTATACAAACGCTATCTAAAGTCTGACTTTAGATAGCGTTTGTACACGGAAACGCTATCTAAAGTCTGACTTTAGATAGCGTTTGTACAAGGAAACGCTATCTAAAGCCCCTTTTTTTTTTTATTTCTTAACTTTTACATCCATTATTCCTGCATATTACACAAAAAAACCACAATTGTTGCAGTCAACACAATTGTTCAAAATGTGTTCAAAATATAAGTGTTCAATGCAGCACTGCATGTGTTTGTGCAAAGAAACCAAGAACTATACAATCAAAGTGCAACACTCTATACAGCAACTATATATATATATAACCAGATATAAGTACACCACTCTGTTTCTAAAGTATTCAAATTCACACGAGTAAGACAAAATCAAAGTGCAGCAACTATACCAGATCTCAATCCTTAAGAAACCAAAATCAGAAAACCAACATACATCTACAATTAATCTACATTTACAGCTTCTGTTTGTTTTTCATGAGACCAAGACAACACCAAAGTAATGTGTCGAAATGTGATCCAAAGACTCTGTAGCATACATACTGCATTTCCACCACAAAGACTAACCTGTTACATTGGGATACAGCAGACTAATTAGGTAAATACTACTGTAGCAAGAAACAGAATTCAAATCAAGCATTAACAAAGTGTAACAAAAATAATAAGTTTGAACTTATTTTCTCCTTTCCATGCACATCAACTCGAAGGCATGTACCAAGGAAAAACAAATACATAGATAGTTTGGGGTTGATAAATATAAAGCATTATTCACATACCAATGAGTATTGCTGCAACTACTGTGATCAATTTGACATAATCAAACGAACTTTTCAACAATATAGCGACACCACTCTTCCTTGACTTCAGATAGTTGAGCAGTGGAGTATGTGGAGCATTTGAAGTCAGGGAAGTACTGCGACATAAAAATTAAATAAATTAAGTTACAATTGCTAAAACATTTGAACAGTCACAGTTAAAAGCTAAGTAAACAACATACCGCCATTGGTATTTTAACTTGGTTCTGCAAGATAGTCTCCTTCATGAAACACATGACATAGTACCCACAATCTGTACTGTTGGGTTGTCTTGGGCACTATAAAAAATAAAATAGTAAATCAATATAGTTTTTTTTATCTAATTGCGCATTAAGTTTTTGCAAATATACCTGTATCTGAATCCATTTAATGTTGGTTGCCTTTAAACGCGGCACCTTAGCTCCGATATTTACGCGATAAACTTGCAAACCACTAATCACAAAATCAAATAGACTTCATTAAGAAACATATTTTCAATCATCACAAACACACGCATGCTCACGTATCGAACAGAATCATAGAAAATCAGAAATATAAAAACATGCTTACGTATCGAACAGATTCTTTAATTGCAGGCGATCCCTAGGATCAACATACAAGGGATCCGATAGTAAATAATCTCTTCAACAATATTTATCGCGACAAGACCCAATGATTCCTACAAAAATGTTGAGATAACAAATCCTAAGCACCTCAACTTTTATGTAATTCATTATTGTGAATTAAGTCCTATAGGATAAGCGACTCACCCAACATTGCACGGCGCTAAAAACAAGGGCTGATATTCTCTTTCTTTAGTTGCAAACCGGTCAGCTAGATACGTTGTCTGTGAATCCCTCCCGAAGTAGCCGTATGTATTTGTTTGGTGTGGGGACAAGAACAGAAACCTCCTCGTTATTTCCTTTAGAAGCAACAATTCTTCATACAAATACCTTCAATTAAAATATAAAAATGGATTACACCAATGACATCAATATTTAAATGGAAAGACTAAAAAAATATTGTACACTTTAAACCTGATTTATTACCTGATATATGCGGAAATAACGGAGGCAGATACCCATTCATGATTTACAACTTCTCACGATATTTTCAGTATTGAGCATCTCAATGAAATGGTGACCAAAAATATTTTGTTCCATCTCTACGTACAATTGGTCAGCATTTTTCATATTCTTTCGTTCATGTATTTTAAGGAAATTCAAATATTCCAGAGAAGTTGTAGTTGAACCAGCTGTAGGTGGGTTGGCCTCAGAGTTGCCTCCTTTATTTTCTGGGGTTGTAATTGACTCCTTTGTATATCCAGACACTCTGCCCTTGCCTTTAGCTTTTGCGGGTGCCTGGAAATTTTGCATTTCAATATGCCAATTAGTGATCAACTAATGTAATGCATATATGCCGTATATGAAAAGGTGGAAAAATGCAATTACATACCATATTAATTACAACCACGAGATCAATTGGCCATGCCACATAAGTACCTATTGCATCTCCTCTTGTCATCACATCCGCATCAACGATAGGTACCGCAATGGCGCATCCCCTCGGTTGCAACATCAACTCCAACTTTCACATGGTTAACGGGCACTGGTCCAGGTGTGCAGTGTAACACCCGGCTCATTGTATACTTTACCCATAGCAACCATACGATAGTTTGGGGTCGATAAATATAGCTGACATGAGTTGACGCCCTAATCCAATGATAGATGAATAAGCTGTGAATTAAGGCATCCAATTGAATGTATTTAACTGCGAATGCAATACTAGTAAAAAAAAAAGGCATGCATTACCTCTCGGAAGCCTTTGCCGAGATGGTAGAGTGCAACTATCTTTGACGCTTGCTTGGGCTGTGAAATTAGCCTGCCTCTCCTCATCATCCTTTTGTTTCAGCTTTTCTTCCAAAATGTTCAATCTATCAGAGAGTTGAGACACCAATGTCTCCCACTTTTTCGTTTCCGAGTTATTTCTTGCACGACCTTCGGGTGGGAAGTAATCTTTTTGTGAGACGCCGAAACCCACACCCCTAACACGCCTGTGGGTTCTCGGCACACCTATGGCTTTGGCAAGAATATCCTGGCGACCAAAGTCTTCTATCTCTCCCTCTACCGCAGATCGTGACAGTTCCTCCCGACACATAGTTATTGGTGAAATGCAAATGTTAAAATTATTATATATTATCATATGAAAATAACAATTGATAATGTAATCGTTAGTCTACTAACACATTTATTCCACACGGTCTGCGTATTTTTGTTGTCAATTACACCCGCCTTGTTCTCGCGGGCTTTCCTCCACACAATATGGCGTTTAATTTTCTTAACTTCTGGCCCCGCCTCCCGTATCTGTATATTGAGATAATATAAATTAACCAAACAGTTTAAAAGTCATATTTACCACAAATGCAGTTAAATATATATATATATACATACCAATTCATCCTCAATGTCAAGCATACCCCTTACGTGATGCTTTGTAAGGGCATGCAGGATCTAACGCCTGTTGCGATTTTCATTGCTTAATTTCTATTCAGACACATATAAGTAATATTAATACATGGTTAATGTCATATGTACGTATTGCTATAAAATTATAAGGACTAACGTGATATTAAACATACCAGAATTGAGCATCTCCGTGCGTATTGCTATAAAATCTGTCCACTCATCCCTTGATATGTGTGGATATTGTGATGGAGGCTCCTCATTGATATTCCCGTTGGCATCTCTTAGAAATTTTTTGGTCAATCTAGTTCTGAATGCCCTATGTAGGTTACCGACTTCCTGAAGTACAAATTTTTTCCTAGATTCATCAACATTAAAAGACATCCGCAAAACAATATAAACAACGTGTCAAAGTAAGTATGTTTACATAGTTTACAATATAATTTATAAATTTTAACAATTACCTGTACATCAGCCCATATGCTCTCTTTGAAACCATCCAAAGCTTCATCCTTCCAATTAGAACAAATAATTGGGACCGTTTGCCGAACAACGGCCCCAATGTAACTCTTCAATATTTTACCATTAGCACGAATAGGTTGGTCCAAAGAATTCCATTCAACCTAATAAAAATAATAAAGTAATTAAATCTAGATATCAAACAACATTATGAAATCCTTAGATTAGTAAGTAAATTACATCAAATTTTTGTCCTTTACTCCTAGCGCGGATGACCGCCTTCATAACTGTTGGCCCACGTCTCGCCGCTTTGGCATCACTAGAATTACTTGAAGATGCCATTTACCTACAAAAATATTAGATACAAGTAAAACATCAATGGACATTAATATAACATTAATTGATGCAAAATATAAAACAACTATGAATAACAAAATCAACACTAGCATTACCGGAAGATGCTAACTATAATATAAAAGGATCAGAAAGTTCATTTAAACACAAACACTACATACATGTTTAAGTCAACCTTTTTATTTTCTTCATTTGATTGAGATTTGTTTGTCCTTTATTAGTACGAAATGGTGGATTGAGCAAAAGCCCCTCATCATGATCATCTCTCATATACATACCATTATCCCTAGTTGGATCAATCTCAAGTGATTGTAATGTCCCGACGAAAGGATCATCTTCAATATCAACATCTCGATGGTCTTGATCATCAACATTAGTAATTATTTTGTTAGTCAAAAGAACAATGGACCTTTTCATATCAGCTGGATCAGTGACATAGAACACTTGTTGAGCTTGAGATGCTAATATAAAAGGCTCATCTTTATACCCCACCCTATTAAGATCCACCTGCATGAACCCTGACTCATCAATCTGAACACCGTTATTATTGTCAACCCACTTGCAACCAAACACACCAACCTTAAACTTTGTGTAATCCAACTCCCATATGCGTTCAATGACGCCGAAGTATGACATATTTGCATATATCGGGTTTCTGTCTTTGGCACTTGAGATATGCATCGACTGAGCTACTAGAGTCACACCACTGTTTTGCATTGTACTCCGACCATCTTGTTCTTTTGTATAGAATGTGTACCCATTAATTTGATAACCGTGGTAAGAGAACACATGCAAACTTGGACCTTTGGCTAACCATCTCAATCTATTTGAAACTGAAGTATCATTTTCAGTCAACTCTGCATAAATGTGATCTCTTAGCCACGTTATAAAACAACGATTGTGTTCTCTAGTTAGCCAATTTTGATTCTTATTTGGATACAAACTCTTAAGCATGTCCTTGTGTTTTTCAACATATGGCTCAACCTCATCGGCATTGTGCAGAACATATAAGTGTGCTTGCTCCCATTCTGTCCTTGTTATAGTCACTATTTCATTTCCAGTAATTCCTTGCCCCATCATTCTCCATGTGTGACGAGACTTTGGCAGCCCTATAGATTCAGCATTGGATAGGTATTCGGTACAGAATTCAACAGCTTCTTCGACAATATACCGTTCAACAATACAACCTTTTGGTCGTGATCGGTTTTTCACATACCCTTTTAATATCTTCATATAACGCTCAATCGGGTACATCCATCTCATATAAGCTGGCCCACACAGTTGTGTCTCTCTAACAAGGTGAATGGTTAGATGAACCATTATGTCAAAGAATGAAGGTGGAAAGTACATCTCAAGCTCGCATAAAGTCACAACAATTTCTCTTTGCAATGATGGCAACTTCCCAGGGTCAATCACTTTGCTGCAAATTGCCTTGAAGAAGAAACAGAGTTTAGTTAAGGCCCCCCGCACTTTGTTAGGTAAAATAGACCGTATACCAATGGGTATCAACTGCTCCATGAGAACATGACAATCGTGGGACTTTAGACCTTTTAACTTGAGATCTTTCATCGATACGAGGTTCCTAATGTTTGAAGAGTACCCTTCGGAACCTTAACTCCTTCAAGAAACTTACAAAAAACAGTTTTTTCTTTTCTAGATAGAGTGTAAGCAGCCGGAGGAAGATATGTACTTTTACCCTTCTTCGTCGGTCCCAATTCTCTTCTTATTCCCATACTAACCAAGTCCAACCTTGCATTGATGCCATCTTTAGTCTTCCCTGGCACATTGAGTAACGTACCAATGACACTATCACAGATATTTTTTTCAACGTGCATCACATCGAGGAAATGTCTTACATATAATGATTTCCAATATGGCAACTCAAAGAAAATCGACCTTTTCTTCCACCCTCTTGTGACAATATCTCTCGCAAAAGGTTTACCGAATTGGATATTCAAATCCTTTACCTTTTCAAAAAGTTGATCACCCGTCAAAGGTGAAGGCGCTCTACCTTCTTTCGAGTTCCCATTGAACGCCTTTCTCCACCACCGGTAATGATGACTTGGATGCAAAAATCTACGATGCCCAAGAAAGACATTCTTCTTACAATGTTCTAACCGCATCCAATCCGTACCCTCTTCACATATAGGGCATGCACACTGACCCTTGATGCTATATCCCGACAGATTACCGTAGGCTGGAAAATCATTAATTGTCCCAAACAACATAGCTCTCAAATTGAAACTTTCTTCCTTATACCCATCATACACCTCCACACCTGTCTCCCACAGTTGTTTCAAGTCTTCAATCAAAGGAGTCAAATAGACGTCTATATCATTTCCTGGTTGTTTGGGCCCAGAAATTAACATAGATAACATCATAAATTTGCGCTTCATGCATAGCCATGGGGATAGGTTGTAAATCACCAAAATCACAGGCCATGTCTTGTGAGAGCTACTTTGAACACCATGCGGGTTAAATCCGTCAAGTAGCCAATGCAAGTCGTAGGTTTCTTGAATCTTGCCCAAAATCAGGATAATCATGATCAAATTTCTTCCATTGCGGAGAATCTGCCGGTGCCGCAGCTTGCCATCTTTGATCCTTTCATCCTCATGCCATGTCAAGTGCTTTGAATCTTCAGAACTACGGTACATGCGCCTAAATCTGGGTATTATGGGAAAATACCACACAACCTTCTCTGGATCTGATTCTTTCTTCTTATATCGCGAGGCATTACATTTAGGACACATCTGTAACGATGCATATTCATTCCGAAATAAAATGTAATCGTTAGGACAAGCATGTATCCTCTCGTAGCTCATGCCAATAGAGCGTAACATTTGTTTAGCCTCGTATGTCCGACTAGGAAGCACATTATCATCTGGCAACATGTCTTTCAATAGTGTGAGTAAGTCCGTAAAGCTCTTATCAGTCCATCCGTTGCCCGATTTCAAGTTATACAACTTTAACATCGCCGACAATCTTGTGAATTTAGTACATCCATCATACAATGGTTGCTCTGCATCACTTACCAACCTCCCAAACATTTGTGGACAATCCCGAAGATCCTCTTCAACAGCATTTGCAATGTCTTCAAAACGATCGCCCTCATAAGTATTTGTGTCGGTATCGTATGATGAATATCTCACACGATTCCTCATTTCACTAGACTCAGCTCTTGTCTCACCATGTTTTGTCCAACATGTATAACTTTGATCGATTCCATTACACACTAAATGTTCTTCCAAATCGGCTGCACTAACTCGCCTTGCATAACAACAATCTAAACAAGGACATATGATTGTATTAGGGTTTTTCGCATGCCGAACTGCAAAACTAATGAACTCTTTCACCCCATCCTCATACTCCTTCGTTAAACGATTGACAGACATCCATTTCCGATCCATGCTTTTCCGATCTACAAAAATATTTATTAAACATATTTACTTTGAGTTTAGAGTGGTTGAGGTATACATGCAATGTATACAGATTAAAGGAATGAAAGGCTGCAAACAAAACACATTGTCGCTGAGTATTGCTGAAGGAACCAGTGTCAGCTTGTTGATGAGTGTGATTCCACATCATCTTTGTCTATCATTTTGCATGCATTTTCATGTAGTTTAAGAATATTTTTATTAGATTTTAGGTTAATTTTCCTTTGGAACGGGTAAGGCGGTTTTCATGTGTTGTTTTGCAGATATCAAGGGTAAAATGCTCGAGATCAACCATGATGAAGTTGGGATAAAGATAGGGCTTTAAAAGTGCAGAAAATAAGCCAAACAGAGTCCATCACGGCCATGATCGAGCAAAACTGAAAAAGAAGAAAGGCTGAAGTCAGAGTCTGTCACGGCCTGGCCGTGATATCCATCACGGCCGTGACCCAAAACCACCACAAGTCAGAGCACATCACGACCCAGCCGTGAAATTCTTCACGGCCATAACAGAGACCGTCACGGCCTGGCCGTGATATCCATCACGGCCATGACCCAAAACCACCAGAAGTCAGAGCACATCACGGCCCAGCCGTGAAATTCTTCACGGCCATAACAGAGACCGTCACGGCCTGGCCGTGATGGCCATCACGGCCGTGACGCGCATTACTTGGACCTGAAGAAACCGAAATAGATCAGATTTTGAGTTGGTTTGGGACTCTAACTTCCCAATTTCTATAAATAAGGATCAAGGCATCATATCAGGGGATACACAATACACATTGGATGAGATCCATAACAACTAGGACTTAGGCATAGGACTAAGGCAAACTTGCTCACTCTCTAAAAACACCAAAATCTGAGCACAGAACATTAAATTAAATGATATATAAAGGGAAAGGATCAACAAACTGAAGCAACAAAAACAAACATATGAACCCATTCTTCACATTCCGAAAAACATTGAAACAAAACAAAACAGGATACCAAGCAACATTAGGTTCAAAATGCATACAAGTCAATCCGTCAATCCATATTCATATTTTCAAATAATGATTGACACACAAACAAGTCACATTCCATTCAACACCAATCAAACCGAAAATTAAAGAGCAAGTAAAATAAAACTTGAACACAGACTGTGAACTTGGATAAAAACACACTCCCACAAATATTAAGAATGTCCGGAAATAAAATTTGTAAATGATAGAAAATCACCTGAACACAGACTGTGAACTTGGAAGTGGGTTCCACTAAAGCTGCAAACTTGGAACTGGGTTCAATCGGGAATGCGCCCCTGTGATCGTGTCACAGACCCGAGCTGAGCAGTGTGAAGCTCTTAGTATGAGACTTAATCATATTTAAAAAGGGACAGATTGGCAAACAAATTTGTCTTGCATTTGAGATTTAACACTAATAAGAAATGTGATGAATTAATGTTAGCACAATCAAGGACCATTTAAACATATTTCAGTTCTAAAAGTAAGACAATGTTGAAACTGATATTTAGTGGGTAACATCTATCTACTTGTTTCCTCATTAAAAGGTCATACAGAACATTGAGCTATGAAGGGAAAAAAAAAAGGATATCCAAGTTGTCCAAAGATACATGGAAAACAAAATTTTCAAACTCTTTCGGAAACGCACACAGCCAAAGCATTCATACTCAAGTATAATATCAGGATACTTTTGACACAAAATGCACAAAACCCATTTTGACCATTCATACTCAAACTTTCCAAAATGAATTTATGAAGTTAAATCATATAAAAATAATCTCATAACAAATATAAAATCAAAATAACTAATTTCTGACCATTCATACTCACTTTCACTTTGTCTGTCATCTATCTATCTGAGTTTGTGCAGTGTCAAAGTGTGAAGTGATGGGGGTATGGAGAGAACTCGCGGTGGCAAAAGGAGCAGCGGCGGGTATGGAGAGAACTCGCGGTGGCAGTAGGAGCAGCGGCACAGGGGTTTGGGTTCGAGTGGGTTCTTTCTCTTTCGGAGTAGCAGCGGCGGCGAGCAATGGCGAAGGTGAGGAAGAAAAAGAGATGGCATGCGAGAGGGAAGGAAACAGTAGAATGAAAATGAGGAAGAAACAGAGAGGGAAGGCCGAGCGCGCGTCTAATTTTACTGGGAAGACCTAAGATAGCGTTTCCGTGTGGAACCGCTATCTTTTCCTAAGTGACACTTTTAATAGCGGTTCCACACGGAAACGCTATCTTAGGTGATACCTAAGATAGCGTTTCCCTTAGGGAAACGCTATTAAAAGTCCCCCATCACTTTTAATAGCATTTCCACACGGAAATGCTATTAAAGGTGCGTTATTAAAAGTCTATTATGTTGTAGTGATTTAGAGCTTAGGAAATTGATATTAGAGGAGGCATATAAGAGTAAGCTGAGTTTTCACCCAGTAGCCACCAAGATGTTTCAAGACTTGAAAAAGATGTTTTGGTGGCCAAAGATGAAGAAAGAAGTGGCATAGTATGTTCTATCCTGTTTGGTTAGTCTGAAAGCTAAGATAACACATCAGAAGCCTAAAGGTTTGTTGCAGTCTTTGGATATCCCAGAGTGGAAATGTGATAGTATAGCCATGGACTTTGTGGTTGGATTACCATGAACTCTGAAGAAGTTTGATGCGATTCGGGTTATCATTGATAGGCTAACGAAGTGTGCTCAGTTCTTACCTATTGGTGAGAGATACAGTCTTGAGAAGTTAACCCAGATCTAAATCAAGGAAGTTGTGAGGCTGCACGGTGTGCCATCAAGTATTGTCTCCGACCGAGATCCTAGATTTACCTCTAGATTTTGGAGACAGTTACACAATGCTTTGGGAACCAAGTTGAGGATGAGTTCGGCTTATCATCCTCAGACGGATGGGAAGTTAGAGAGAAAAATTCAATCATTGGAGGATCTTTTAAGAGCCTGTGTGTTGGAACATGTTGGTAGTTGGGATAAGTTCCTACCTTCGATTGAGTTCACTTACAATAACAATTTCCACAGCAGTATCTGAGACGCCCCGACGTCCCATTAAAGAAAATCCAAAATATTATGACCTAATTCCGTTAGTGGACGTATTAAAAACAGCGGAAAATTTAAACTTAAAATATAAAACAACAGGTATAAACATACATACAGAAACATGACCATAAACATATATAACATAGTAATACAGTACTGTCAAGGGATTCCCACCAGTAGGATCCCAACACAGATACAGACTGATAACAAAATACATAAAAAGGACTAAAGAAAAGATACATCACCACCTCTCGGCACCCCATCCCCTCTCAAAATATATCAAAAGCCTCACACATGCACCTACATGAATAGCCCTGGCCTTGGCTATCACAGACTACTACCCCCGTTGTAACCCTGAAGTCTCGACGGGCTTGCCTCGCCTCCACTGCAACTAGAAGAACTCTTATCTATGGTGGATCTCTGAAACATCCATCGGTACTCTCTGGCATCTAAGGATGATAGTCGTCGGGAGGATACTTGGGAGGACTCTGACTCGGTGGCCCTAATCTCGGGTGGTGCATGGGCCTCAGGAACGGGCAACGAGTCATAGACGCAATCTGTGGGATACTCACCCTCCGGGACTGGGGCAAGTCCAAGCTCTGGTGCAGGTGCAGGTGCTGGTACAATCCCGGGTACAAGTACCTCAAAGGGTACCATGAAAGGGACGGGTGCCATGCCTGGCATCGTCAGTACATGTCGATTGGGTTGTCCTATCGGGAAGGGAAGGGTGGTGCCAAAACGGAACGTGCCGATGAAATCTATGGGTGCTCCCTGTCCAAGCCCAGAAGTGATAGACATTGGACCTGTATATACCACGAAACGAGTGATTGGGTCCACGAGCCACCCGTTCAGATCGACGCACTCCACCTCAACGATCCACGAGAGGGGAAGCCCTGGATCCTGGGTCATCCAAGGGTGATCCTAGTGCGCCATCTGCTCTGTCTGGGTCTGAGGTACAAGATATATATGCAACAAAACACACAAAAAGAAAAGGGATAAGAAACAATATAATGTCAAACGTGGAAAGGGTTTAGCAACATTTAATTCTATAACAGTACACAAACATCCGTCTCCAAAAGTATAAGTATATATATATATATATATATATATATATATGAGACACAATCATCCTCAATCCACATCTAGGATCTTTCCTCTACCCTCCATCATGATGCAATGCAAATGTTGTATGAATCATCTCATCAAGTATCGCCCATATCTGGATATCACATCAATAGAATCGACATGTCCCAGAGTCCCCGGCACACACCCTCGTCCGCGGATGGAGGATGCCCATGCAAAGCAATGGCACTATAGCTGCACAATCTGGTGCACACCTCTGAACCACGGCCAGGGTGCAGATGCAACGCATGAACTATAGCTGCAACTAAAATGAAATCATGTCTGGGACATTCCATCATTAGCCCAAACCCCAGGAATTCTCCCTCCGAGGAATAGACCCCACACGACCATGTTTCAGGTCCAGCAGACCATGTTCCAAGTCAACCATATCACAGACGATGTTTCAGATCACCCCCTAGTGCCCTAACCGCTCATCATAATCTCATAAATAACCTTAATAATAATATCTCCTCATCAATCTCATCATCATATCACATTAATCATCTCGGTTAGGCACTACTAACACATATGGTATGAATTCCCCAATACATCATCACGTCTCAACATAACTTGTCACTTACTCAACCTCTAAGCATAATCATAACACTCATCACATCATACCATCACATCATCATGTTATCAAAATCATCATCGTTATCATCATGTCATAAAATCATCATTACATTCACATCACCATTTCCAAAATAATAATCATTATCAAAATCTAATAAAATAATAATATCACATATTCATAAAATAATCACAACACTCATAACATCCATCAATCACCAATATTCATTCAACCAGTCAAGCAGTTCAAGCAGGCAACAATTAAATAATAAAATAATATATAATAAACATAACAGTGATAAACGCACAATCTCAATATCATCACGGGTACCACTAAGTAGTCCCCATCGTGATATGGACAGTGTCCGTTATTCGCAATCATGTAGGGTTTAGGTCTCCCTACGCCATTATTGAATTAAACGTCACCGTTCTGACTCCGATATTCCTCCTAAACATCACATTTGAATGGCACAAAGTAAGGAACTCAAAAACTGCAGTAACATTGGTAAATCCGCCACTGTTATGACTCAATATCTAAAAATATAGACCTCTTTTAAAAAATTTGACCGTTGAGTTTAAATAACTACGTTTCCTTTACCTTGTCCAAAAATTTCAGCTCGATCCAACGGTGAACGAGTATGGATCGAACCATCCAATGTGACTGGTTAGGAGCCACTCGGGTTGAGTTTCCCTCCTTCTTTTGAGTTGTATAACTCTCACTCTGGGAAACAAGCAGAAATTTCAATCGTTGGATATGAAATACTATCAACCCAGAACCTCACCGGTTTGTTCTCTGACTTCTCTCTATTCTATATTCGTTGGGGTTCAAATGAGGTAACTCACCTCTTTGAACTCTTTTTTTTCAAAGAACCCAGTTGGGCGCTCAGCGCCTGTTTCCAGCGCCCAGCGCTGGGTCTGCTTCAAGGGCGCTGGATGCATGCCGCGTGTCACTGTACAGGGTTCTTCGGGCGCTCAGCACCAGTTCCCAGCGCTCAGTGATGGCCTTCTGGGCAGCAACACTGCTCTCACGCGTTACTTCGCGTTCTTAGCTCGTTCGAAGTCCGATTGATCCCAAATTTGAGATATTGGCTCATTAAGACCTAATAAACAACCTCAAACCATTAAAAATATCTAATCTCAATCCTAATTCCAAATTTCTTATTACACACTCAGACGTCTCGAAGACGGAAATCAGGAAAATCCTAAGTTTTGCTCGCATTTAAACTCCTTCCCGATAATTACTAATTTCTTATACCAAAAGTTCCTAGACCTTAACTAGCATATTAACCATATAATCCAAGCCTTAAACATGTTCCTCTCACGTAAAACAAAACCATAAACAAAAATCGGGATGTTATAGTATCGGGATGGCACCATATGAGGTTCTGTATGGGAGAAAGTGTAGGACCCCGTTGTGTTGGTATGAGACTGACGAGAGCCATGTGTTGGGTCCTGACATGGTACAGCAAACCACAGAACAAGTCAGGAAAATAAGAGAGAAAATGAAGGAAGCACAAGATAGGCAAAGGAGCTACAATAACAAGATGAGGAGAGCCTTAGAGTTCCAAGATGGTGATCACGTGTTTTTTAGAGTCATTCTGAAGACTGGAATTGGCAGAGCTATAAACTCTAGAAAGCTTACTCCCTAGTTCATTTGACCATTTTAGATTCTTCGACGAATTGGTCCAGTAGCTTACCAGATAGCCTTACCCCCAAACCTTTCTAACCTTCACGATGTCTTCCATATTTCTCACTTGAGAAAATACTATCCAGATCCTTCTCATGTCATTGAGCCTGAGTCCATACAACTCCGAATGAATGTAGAATATGAGGCTTTACCGATTAGGATTGCAGATAGAAGGATTAAAGAACTCCATCGTAAACAGATTCCCTTGGTTAAGTTCATTTGGGATGATGTCACAAGAGATGCTACTTGGGAGCGTGAGGCGGACATGCAGCAGCAGTATCACCACTTGTTTCCAGGTATGCAAATTCCGAGGACAGAATTTCTTTTAAGGGGGTAGAAATGTAACAGTCGTGATTTTATGTGTTGTTTACATAAGAGGTTTAGGTTTAAGACTTGGGTTACATATTTAAGATGTTTTTTGAGGTCTAGGTACCTCTGCATGGAGGGTACGCAACCATCTAGAGTGAGTTTGAACGTACACGAATCTTAGGGTTTTCCCCGTTTATCGTATTTAAGGTTTTTGAGTGTGAGACTAGAAATTTGGATTTAGGATTGAGATTAGACCTTTTTGAGGGTTTGAGGTTGTTTATTAGGTCTTGATGAGCCTATATCTCAAATTTGAGGTCAGTCAGATGTCGAATGGACCCAGAATGCAACAAAGTGTTCTATGGTCAATGGTCAACACTCGAGCGTGGTAAACCCAACGCTCCAGCATCCACAGAAGGCTCAAGCATGGGTGTATCAATGCTTAAGCGCCCTAGTCAATCAGACAAGGTCTAGCATTAACCTGCCACGTGTCAATCAGGGCTTACGTGGCACTTCAGGATTGGTTGCATGGCGTGGTGGCCTACCTGCCTCCAACGCTCGAGCATGGAGAAGCCACCGCCCCAGCGTTGGAGCGCTCAAGCGCTAGGGTTCCAGCGCTTGAGCATTGGTACATGAGCTTGCAAAAATAAAAGGGACTTAAGTGAAACGAGTTCACTTAAGTCCAGAGTGAAAAACAAAAAGCAGCAGAGGCAGAACTAAGAAAGGATAGAAAGGTGAGGTATAGAGATAGGGGTCTTATTTCTCGGAGGATTCATTCCTGTGGTTTAGACTATTGGCAGGACCATCCCATACATTATTATTATTTTTAGTCGCAACTATAGATCATGCATTGCATGAGCACCCTGGCCGTGGGATCAGTGGTGTGCACTGACGTGTATTGTGAAACTATAGTGTCATTGCTTTGCATGGGCATTCTCCCTACGCGGACGAGAATGTGCGACGAGGACTCTGGAGACGTGTCATTACGGATATTCGGATATGTAGCCATACCTGATTATACACATTGCATTGTATCGCATCATGATGGATGGTAGAGGAAAATAATAGACGTTTCGAGGATGACTGTGTTTATACACACACACACACACACACACACACAAACACAGATATGGAGACGGATGTTCAGTGTGCTGTTATAGATACAAATGTTGCTAAACCCTTTCCACGTTTGACGTCAAATCGTTTCTTATCCCCTTTCTTTTGCTTTGGTGTTTGTTTTATTTTTATTGTTTTACCTTAGACCCTGAGCACGAGAATGACACACTGGGATCACTCGTGGATGACTCAGGAGGCAGGGTTCCCACTCACGGGGACTTGTGAGTTTGAGTTTATAGATCCCAACGGGTGGCTGGTGGACCCAGTCACTCGCTTTGCAGTATATACGGGTCCAGTCTCGGTGACCACCGGATTCGGACAGGGATCTCCTTTGGGTTTGGTTGACACTTTCTGAGCTGGCCAAACGTTCCCCTTCCCTATTGGATTTCCGAGTACACAGTTACCGTCAATTCCCCTTATGCAGGAGATGGCACCAGTTCCCTTCCTAGTACCCCTTTGACGTACTTGTCCCAGAGCCCGCACCAGCACCAACACCCGCACCGGAGCCTGTGCTTGCACCAGTTCCAGAGGAGGACCCCAAAGTACCAGTTCCTGATCCGATACCTGTTCCGGAGGCACCCTCACCTACCGAGGTTAGGGCAACAGAGTCGGAGTCTTCCAGAGTGTCCTCCATGCTACCTTCCAGAGATAGCAGAGTCTACCGACGGGTGTTCCAGAGGCCTTCAGATGGGAGCTCTTCCAGCGGTAGCGGGACCGTCGAGACCCCGGTGTGGTAGCGAGGGCAGTAGTTTGTGATGGCTCAAGTCAGTGCTAGCTGTATAGGTGTGTGTGAGGTTTTCATGTATTTTGAGAGGGAATTGGGTATTGAGAGTCGGTGAGGCATCTTTCCTTCAGTGTTTTGATGTATTTTTGTCATGCTACCAGTTTGTACATATTGGGTTCTTACTAATGGGATCCCCTTTTACTGTGTTGTACCCAGGATGTGATGTATATATTAATTACCATGTATATATGTATATGTTGCTATATCTGTATGATAGTTGCTTATGTTTAAATTTTATTTTTCGGCCATTTTAATATAGCCGCTTAACGCTAATAACACAATTAGGTTTTAATAAATTCGGGCTTTTCTTTAATGGGACGTCGGGGCGTCTCAATAACCACATGCACGACACACAAAAACAACGTATACATATATTTACAACATATGAAATCCTCAAATAAACATAATATCTTAAACAATGGGATTCATACCCGATAGTCATTGCAATTTATAAAATTGCATGACACTTCAACATTCGTCCTCCAACTTTGACATTTAATCTCCGGAGATCTTAACTTTTATTCGTGAAGTAGATCAGGCTCGACAATACATGGCACATTGACCAACAAAAAAACATGGCACAATGGTCAACAATACATGGCACATTGCCCAACAATTCATGGCACAATGGTCAACAATACATGGTACATTGGCCAACGAAACATGGCACAATGGTCAACAATACATGGTACATTGGCCAACGAAACATGGCACAATGGTCAACAATACATGACACATTGTCCAAAAAAGGTACAATGGTCAACAAAGGCACGTCTGCCAAAATACATGTAAAATATTTATTCTCGTCACTTTTCTTTTTTGTTCATTCTTCCCTGGTCGAGGCTCAAAGGCTCACGATGATTCTTTTTTTTTTTTTAAACATTAGGTATTTTCTTCTTCAACACAGGGCACGCAGTCTGAGTGCTCAATCACGAAGCCCTAGACCGATGCACCAGTTTTAGGTTCGCAGATATGGAACACAAAGTTCACCACATCATTTACAGTATATAAAGTCCACAACATCTTTTACAGAACACAAAGTCCACAACAACTAACACGTATCAATGATCTTCGTGTTTTTCTCACAAAACACTAGAATCCCGATGCTCGGCTACTAGGTTCATTTTTCTTCATGAACATCATTTTCATTATGTGAAACAACAAATACAAAACAAAACATCCAAAACTTATCCAAGTTTATCAGAATTATTTTCGCTGAGTAAAAACTCTTTTTCTAGAAAATCTTTTCTGTTTTTGAAATTCGTTTATCAAACGTTAAACCGCCGAGAAATTCATTTTTCTCAAATTCCTTTCCTCTTGAAAATCTCCTTTATGAAAATATCAAATCCTTAAAAAAAATCATTCATGACTCATTTTTTGTCCAAATAAATAAAATTGTTTTTCGTAGTTTCGCCGTAAACTTCTTTTCTGAATTACTATTCTTTTTTTAGAAATAAAATCATTTATACATCAATTAACCTTTTCTTTTACAAAAAAGTTTTTAAACTTCAGAATTTAAATTATTTTTGAAACTTAACTTCTTGTAATAACTTTTTATTTAATTTTTGAATTTATTTTGGAAAAATTAACGTAACTGAAATTTTTTCACGGTTTCGTCTTCACTATTGCTCATAGACCCATCTTTCACCGAAATATGATTAAATAAAATTACTTTCAACATTTTCTTATAATTCCACAAATTAAATCACTTTAATTTCTCTTCAAGCTTTTGTCTTTAATTTTAATTGAGCACTAACCACTGCTAGGCTTCTCAGTCAATCACTCCACAACAGCAAATCCATCCATTACAGTTATAACATACATCACAGTTATAATAGGCATCACATTTATAACATAATAATTCACATAAACCACATAAACCATGATAGCGTGAATCCGCAAGTGTATGGCTTCGTCGTCAAGTAATAAAAAGATCGAACCCATAGAGACCGTGATCTTGAACAACAATTAATTATTAAATCAATTAAACTAAACAAGGAAAGATTTGGTTTTTGAAATAAGGATTAACTAACAAATCAAGTATTTAAAATGCAATCAAGATGAATCACAAAGTAAATCAAATATGGAGTTTTTCAAATTAAAAGAGATTTCCAGGAATTGGGATACCAACAAGACTGCTTATGTTACTAAATTGACTACCCCTCTTGTTAATTATCAAAATGTTTTGAAGGTGAATTTATCCTAATAAAGTTAATGTTCCTCTCGAGATACAAGAACCGTGTCGAATTAAACCAACCGCTACTCTCGTGGTAATTGTATTTAAATTGAACCCATTAAGGTTTGTGACAATTCATTGAACCCTCGAAGGACCGATTCTAACTCTCGTGATTTCAGTCCTAAGTTCAATTCTTATGGATCCAATACCTAGGTTCACTTCCCAGTTCCTCCCTAGAATATCTAAGACATGCAAATAGGTGATCAATCAATTCACATGGATGAAGCACAATAAGAACCAAATCTAAAGCAAATTGAAATTAACAAAAAGGGAAAAACATCAATTCATCACATAAAACAAGTCTTGGGCATAGCCCCAATTCCTAGAAATAAAAGGACTACTCAAGCATTGCCATGTTCATAGCAATCTTGATTAACAAAAGCATAAATAATCCTAAGAGAAGATAAGAAATTGAGAAGATGAGAAATCCTAATTTAGCCAAGAGATAGCAGCCAAAAGATCCCTATTTTCGAGCCTAAGAGTCCTATTTATAATGTAGGTTAACTTGGGATTAAAGCAATTACAGAATCAGATAAAAAAACAAATCAAAATCCCAGATTTTACAGGTCGTGACCAATTTTGACTTGGAGAGCTGCTTCACTGATGGCTGTCACGGCTAGGTCGTGATGACTGTCATGACCAGGTCGTAACAGCTTATGACTTTTGCGTTCTTCTTTTTTCTTCAGCCCTGCGCGATCATGGCCGTAATGCTTTTCACACCCAGGCCATGATGGTCTCTGTTTGACTCATTTTTCTTGTTTTTCAAGTTCCATCTTCATGCAAACTCCAAATCAACTGGACTTACGAATTTTTATCATCAATTCCCATACACAAACACCACAAAACCACCTTACCCGTTCCAAGGTAAAAACTAACAAAAGTCAAATTAAAAATGCCTAAACTACATGAAAATGCATGATATATGATAAAGAAATATGAGGTGAAACCACACCTATCAAACAACATAAAATTACATAAACCAACATGTAATAAGTAAATCAAACAACACGATACCACTACAAATAATTATACAAAACCCACAGATAGCATGTAGCTATCAAAAACCCCTCAGGTAAACTCCCCTTACCTCTTGAAGTTTCAGTTTCCTCCTCGAAGTGTCTCATTGATTTTCGGTTACTCATCATAACTCAATACGACAACTAACAACTTATCTTTCACAACAAAATCATAACACAAGTTACAAAATGAAACAAAAATCCATCTAACTCACATGAGTTAGGGTTTGACCATATAAAAAAATAGGTTAGAGATTTCTAAATTGTTCAAGCTTTTGGATTTATAATCCTAAGGCATTAGAGAGACAAGATTAAGTGCCACTTGACAAAGATTGAAACAAAAACCCATCTAACCCATATGGTTAGGGTTTCAGTCAAACATAGCAAAATAGGCTAACAAATTTCTTTGTTTTCAATCTCTTTGAAACAAAACTCATCCAATCCTCTTGGACTAAGTTTCTCAAGAAAAATAGGGAGGAAATTTCTTTTTCTTTGATGCTTTTAGATAATCAATATAGAAGTATTAAAGAGTTCATAATAATTGTCATGAATCAAAAAATCTATTTTCTATGATTTTCTAGAATTATTTGAAGAAAAACCCTAGAAATTGCAACGTAGTGTTCATGGCAAGAATCAATGAAATGAATGAAGAATAAGACAATCATAGTCATAAGTGATGAGGATTTACCTCATGGATGATGAAGGAATGAATAAATGATCAAGGTTTTTCAAGAGCAACAATGGAGATTTCTTCGTATTTTGAGAGAAAATGTTAGGAGAAGATTAAGTGAGATGAACAAAATGCCTAAGTGTTGAAGAAGGGTGTGTGGCCGTGTGGGGTGGGGGCAATTTGGTCCAAAATAACTTTGGGACAAGCTTGGAATTACGCATAAAGACCAAGGGTAAAATGGTCTTTTCCTTATCAAAATATCTAGATATTTACTAAAGTCATCATGACTTGGATAGGGTGCAATAAATGCTCGTCATGCCAGTCACTTCAATCACCTCAGCTCTGTATCCGGCTCCGTCGTTTACCCTACTTAGGTTTTCCGCAAGATTTCTTCGAAGATTTTGCCTGAATAAAATATCATATTTTATTTTTAATCGAAAATTTTCAAAAATACTATTATCGTTATAAATATGATATAAACCTAAACCGTTTCGTTCACTTTTAAAAATTAGGTTTTCTGATCAGTAAACTTTTATTGTCAGTGAAAACGCATACTGAATTTTGTCTCAATTTTCAACCCAAAATTTAACTATAACCTTCTACTATCAAGTGGAGTCTTAATACGATTTTTTTATCCAAAATCATATTTCTAAGTATCAGGTAAAATATAAAAAGATATATATATATATATATATATATATATATATATATATATATAATGTTATTGAAAAGCAGTAAAAAATTAGGGTGTTACATTAACGTCACTATAAAAAAAATTCGTCCTCGAAATTACCCACCTGGAAAAAGAGCAGGATATTGTAATCTCATCTTATCCTCAGCTTCCCTTGTCGCGTCTCCAGTTGTCTGATCCCAAATAACCTTGACTAAGGAAATTTGTTTACCCTTGAGCTGCTTAATCATCTTATCCATGATGCAACGTACTCCGTGACTTGTTTTTTCATGCCTGGCCACCAAAATCTTTGTTTTAGATCTTGATACATCTTAGTTGATCCAAGATGAATACTTAACTTACTCTTGTGTGATTCTTGAAGAATCATCTTCTTCATCTCGGGATTGCCAGGTACACATACTCGTCCATTGTTCCTTAAGATGTGATCTGATCCCAAACTAAATTCTGTAGATTTTTCTTGTTCCATTAATTCCTTCTTTTCCTGAACATATGCATCAGCAATCTGTTGTTCTCGGATATCTTCCATTAATCCACTAGAGATCTTGATCATTCCCAAACTGATCTTCTTTTGACTTACTTCCATAATCAAATTGAGATCACTTTTCAATCAATTCGAGTTCCTTTACCATCATAGTTGAGATAAGAATGGCTTTCCGGCTAAGTGTATCAGCTACAACATTCTCCTTTCCAAGATGATATTGCAACGTGAAGTCGTAATCTTTTAGGAACTCCATCCATCGTCTATGTCTCATGTTGAGCTCCTTTTGATCAAACATGTATTTTAGACTTTTGTGGTCACTAAAGACATCACACTTAGCTCCATACAAGTGGTGTCTCCATATCTTTAGTGTAAAAACCACAACAGCTAACTCCAAATCATGCGTCAGATAATTTCTTTCATGAGTCTTTAACTGACGTGATGCATAAGCTACAACTTTTCGATGTTGTATTAATACACAACCTAAACCTTGATGTGAAGTATCATAATATACTTCATATAGTTCATTTGGTTCAGGAAGTATTAATACTGGCGAGGTTGTCATATGTTCCTTCATCTTTTGAAAACTTTCCTTGAATTTGTCCGTCCACACAAAAGGTTGATCCTTCCTAGTAAGTTGAGTCAACGACGCTGCTATCTTGGAAAAACCTTCGATAAACCTCCTATAATAACCGGCTAGACCAACAAATCTTCGAATCTCCGTCACCATATTTGGCCTTTCCCAAGAAAGTACTGCTTTTACTTTTGCAGGATCGACAGCAATTCCTTCCTCGGTAATTACATGTCCTAAAAATTTCACTTCTTCGAGCCAAAACTCGCACTTGGATAGTTTTGCATGCAACAGCTTCTCGCGTAGGATTTGTAGAACTTGTTGCAAGTGTTCCTCATGTTCCTCATGACTCTTAGAGTAAATGAGGATGTCATCGATGAACACGACAACTAACTTATCAAGAAACGGACGAAAAATCCTATTCATGTAGTCCATGAAGATAGAAGGTGCATTCGTTACTCCAAAAAGCATTACAAGATACTCATAATGTCCATAACGAGTTCCTAACGCAGTCTTTGGTATATCTTCCATCTTTACTCTACACTGATGATAACTCGTCCTCAAGTCAATCTTTGAGAATACAACAACTCCTCGCAGTTGATCCATCAGATCATCTATATGTGGTAGAGGATATTTATTCTTGATCGTCACTTTATTGAGTTGTTGAAAATCCACGCGGAGTCTCGAATCTCGATCCTTCTTTCTCATTAAAAGAACTGGTGCTCCAGTTGAGCTTTCAACTCAGAAAGCTCTATAGGTGACATCCAATATGGAGCGAAACCAATATTATCCATTTCAAAAGTACAGTAAAAATCCATGATCAATGTTGGATATATATCAGTCTTGATTTGAAGTTTGCTAACTTGTAATCCTTCAAAATATTTTGAAAGCTAAATTCATTGACATCAAAATAATTGAAATCAACAATCCTAGCTTCATGTATTTCGCTACTCTTGAAATAATTCTTGTACTGAAGTATAGATTCTTCATCAGTAAAATACCTCTTTAGCAATTCCATCTCTGTGATCATATCAGCATCCTCTTCTTCTTCTTCTTCTTCTTCTTCTTGCTTAGTTCTATTCCTCTTTTTCTGTGTTTCTTTCTTCTTTGGTGTTTCCTTAACCACCTTCTTCTTTTTCTTCTCTTGTTTCTTTGAAGCTGGTTTGGAGGACTCAGCTGCTTTCTTTCCCTTATCAAGAGTCTTCTTCTTTGTAAGTTCCTTGATCGGAAGCTTGTCCACCCTTTGTAAGGGTTGTGATCTCTCTGGTTCTTTCCTTTTAGGGCGCGAAGAAGCAGGAAGAAGTGAAACCTGTTGAGGAGTGGAGGATTGAGTTGAGGATGATGAAGTGGAGTTAGAGGGAACAGGGGTAGCAGGTCCAATTTTCTTAACTCGTGCCATTGGAGTGATTTTGAGCTCTGCTAGGGTTTGGGTATTGAGATTTTGATTTGAAATTGTGATAAATTTTGGAGGGAGAAGCTGGTTATTTAAAGACCTACGTCAGTCAATCAATGTATCAATCGATTTATTAAAGGTTTTCAGCTGTTTAAACTTTTGAATATATCAATGTACAAAGCTTCAGAAATGGGATTTTAACTTTGTCAATCGATGTAGTAATCAATGCATACGCTAAGACAGAGAGTACCAAGTTCTAAAACTTGAACTCAATCGATGTGTGAATCGATGTATATGCTGAGACAGAGAGACCAATAGAATCAGTATTCACTACATCGATGTATAAATCGATGTATAGGTAAAGTTAGTGAGCTCCAAGTTCTGGAGACTTCACTCAATCGACGCCACAATCGATTTATATACAGGGTTGGTCTGAATAACCCAATGTAAATCGATGTAACAATCGATGCATAAGCTCTTCCAAAGAGCTATACAAAATGGTTCAAGGTGTCAATCGATGTTGCAATCGATTTGTAGAAGATAAAATTGAGATTTTCTGATTTCAGTTGCAGGTCAATCGACGTAGAGATCGATGCATAGGGACTTCCAGAGAGGCACCTACTCTTATTTGGTCACACAATCGATGTAGCAATCAGTATGCTGGTGTTTCTGAGACTAAAAAGGTTGGATCAATCGATTTGTAAATCGACGTTCAGGCACTAGAGTTTGATTTTGTAAGTTTGTACATAGATTGGACAATCTGTGTTCTATGAGACGCCCCGACGTCCCATTAAAGAAAAACCCGAATTTATTAAAACCTAATCGCATTATTAGCGTTAAACGGTTATCACAACGGCTTAGAAATTAAAAATTAAAATACGAAACATCATATATATATATATATATATATATATATATACATACATGCATCAACATAACCGTATATGCATAACCTCCTGGTACTGTACTGTGAAGGGAATCCCATCAGTAGGATCCCAATATGTACAGACTAGTGAGATAACAAAAATACATCAAAAAGCAAATGAAAAGATGCCTCACCGATTCTCTCCATACCTAGTCCCCTCTCAAAATACAGGAAAAACCTCACTCACACCTAAGCTGCTAGCACTGGCCTGAGCTATCACCTACTACCACCCTCGCTAGTGAGACACCCCGTTGTGCCAAGGTGTTTTATTAGATTAATAGCCTTCTTGATTCATTTATCAATTGCGAGCTTAGCGTGAAAAATACGTAAAAATTAATACGTAAGTTATAAAGTATACAACTTCTGAAAATTAACATATTACACTTCATATAATAAATACACACACACATATGTCTTATAATCATATTACAAAACACTGTGGAGGGTATCCTCTCAGTAGGATCCCTCACAGGAATATACTTAGACAAAATACTAACTTAGCGGAAAATATAAAATCATCTCATGAGACGCACTGGCCATAACTAACTAGACCCTAATCACCATGAACCACATCTCGTCCTCCGGCCTCCGGTTCGTAAGCAGTTCCATTCAACTCCTCCTCATTCAGCTCAGCTACAGGATCTTCTGGTACAATTCCCATAAAAGACATAATACAACACACAGAAAGATATAGGGAATAAGAAGCAGTTCTATCATCAAAAAGCGGAAAAGAGTCATAGTATATAATACAATAAATGTCACAGACAAAACATCACACATAAATAACAATCATCCTCAAATTACGATATCTTCCTCTACCCTTACTCTCATATAACTACACCTTTATACTAACATGACCACCACTTGATCTTGTCACCATCCCTCATCTGCATCGGTACACACTCTTAATTCCCGTTAGAGTGTTCCACCCAGTTCACATCCTCATTCCCGTTAGGGTGTTCATCTTGTGAATGACACACACTCTCTTTCCCGTTAGGATACTTATTCAAAGAATGACATTATTCCCTCATTCCCGTTAGAGAATAGCCGCACAATACAAAAGTATCCTCATTCCCGTTAGGATACGGGACAACTCACCCAGAACTATAAGGGTATCACGACAGTTTTCCCTATTCCCGTTAGAAAACTGACATGTGACATCATGTATCCATGATCGGATACTCTGACCTCGCGTGTTCCCAACACACTATCATGAACAACAATGCAAATACACGAACCTCACCGGCCCACATTAATAACAACCTAGTGCCTTAACCTTCTATCAAAACCTCAACACATGTTTTATGTCACCACTTCTCTTTGAAATAATTAGTTTAGGCTAGGCACCTCTAAGTCACCATTTATCCTCACCCCCAAACAATTGTCTCCCAAACAACATATATCTTTGCCTAAAATCCACTAAGCACAATATTAAAACCAGGCAGATCATGCATAACACAATATCAGAAAATATTCAAACACCAAAAATAATACGTCACATGCAGTGGAATACCTCAACCAGCGTATCACAGGAAATTCAACAACATAAATTCAGACATCCACTAGTGGAAAATATGGCTTTTGCGTCACAGATTCTACTTCGGTTGCACTGAAACCGTTGTAAAAAGTAGTGCGGTAGCATTTTTGTAATAAAATAGACTCTGGGAATGACTTTCTACATCATGCCGTTGTATAAAATTACAAGGTGGTATTTTTGTAATAAAATGGACTCTGGGTCATGACTTTCTACAACGATTACTTTTGCAACCGTTGTAGAAAATAACACGATGGAATTTTTGTAATAAAATGGACTCTGGGTCATGACTTTCTACAACGGTTATCTTTTAAACCGATGTAGAAAAGCTTATTTCAAATACCTAGCTCCTTGTACCATAACCCTTGTTTCGTTTCACTCATTACCCTCAATGAGTCAAGACCCTTCTCCTCCGTCCACGCCCTTCTCCTCCATCCCTGTCCCTTCCCTGCGTCGTTTCTCCCTTCCGTCGCGACCAGAGACCACCACCTGATGCCGTTCCTGTTCGGCATCTCACTGCCTTGCATTCACCCTCACTGTGAGACACCCCGTTGTGCCTCTTTGTGCCATTAGATTAAAACCTCATTATTTAATTACTTAATCGCACGCTTAACGTGAAAATACGTAAAAATGAAAACTTAACTTATAAAGTATACAACTTCATGTAGAATGGCATATCACAATATAAGTACATTATGCATATTACAAAACACTATTGAGGATATCCCATCAGTAGGATCCCTCACAGGCATATACTTAGACAAAAAGTTAAACAACGGAAAACATAATAAAAATATGCCTCACGAGACGCATTGGCCATAACTAACTAGACCCTAATCACCATGGGTCACAGCTTGTCCTCCAGCCTCCGGTTCATAGGGAGTTCCATCCAACGCCTCCTAGTTATGCTCATTCACAGGGTCTTCTCGTACAATTCCACAAGGAGATAAAATACAACATACAGAAATATACAGGGGATAAGAAATAGTTCTATCATCAAAAAACGGAAAAGATTCATAGTAAAATTATACAGTAATTGTCACAGACAATCAACACACATAACTAACGAATCATCCTCAGGTTAATATATATCATCATCTACCCTTACTCTCAGGAAATCTAACACGTTATTTAAACGTAACCTCTCTAATCCTGTCACCATGTCTTTACATTATCATGGCCACTACCACTCCTGTCACCATCCCTCATTTGCATCGGGGCACACCCTCATTCCCTTTAGGATGTTCCACCTAGTGCACACCTCCATTCCTGTTAAGGTGTTCCACCCCCATTCCCGTTAAGGTGGAAGTGATCTTGCGAGAACTCTTGATTTTACGTGTATTATATTACCAATACACGGTGTATTATATTACCAATACACAGAAGTGTTTTACGTGTATTATATTACCAATACACGGTGTATTATATTACCAGTACACATAAATGTTTTACGTGTATTATATTACCAATACACGATGTATTATATTACCAATGCACAGAAGTGTTTTACGTGTATTATATTACCAATATATGGTGTATTATATTACCAATACACAGATGTCCTTGCGTATTATATTACCAATACACTTTTGTCTTTGTATATTATATTACCAATACACTTTTGTCCTTGTGTATTATATTACCAATACACGGTTGTGGACAACAACACCTATACTTGAATCTCACCAACCCGTTTTAACAACATCTTAGTGCCTTAACCTTCGATTAGAACTTGACACATATTCTATGCCATAACACCTCTTTAACATTCCTCATCTAAGTTAGGCACTTCTAAATCATCATTATCCTCACACCCAAAACAATCATCTCTTAGACAACACATATATCTTTGCTTAAAAATCCACTAAGCATAATAATAAAAACCAGGCAGATCATGCATAACACAATATCAATCAAAATATTCCCATATTACCAACATAGCACAAAATCAATATAATAAAGGTAATAAAATCAACCATCAACAATATAAAGATCAACGTAATGTCAATAAACCTACAATCCCCGAATCGTCATTGGTTTTTCAGAAAAGGTTTCCAATGTGATTTTGGTCTTATCGATTACTCGACTACTAGTAGGGTTTAGGTCGCCCTACACAATTATTATATAATCCACTACTTATCCATTCCGACGATAGGTTGGTTCTTTCCCCCACCTGGGTTATCACCGGACTCCCGAACTTGAAGCTCCTCGTCGTCACACCACAAAGTTCTAACTCCACCTTCTGTGAAGGTAAGGAGATTAGATTCTCGAAGAGGTATAGCACGAACATCCTCGTTTCCTCCGCGATGGAAGTCTAAGGTTATGAACACAAAATCACAAGTTAAAATCAAACAAGAACACTAAACCACAAGGTATATGTTCGGCCAAGTCTAGTTCTTAGGGTTAGAGATTCCCGAAAATTATACAACTCATGGATTTATGATCCTTAAGTGTTAGGAGTTCATAAACAATGATCACTTAACAAAGTTGAATTAAAATCCCACTAAGTTATAAACTTAGGGTATTCGGCCAAGGCTAGTAAAATAGGCTAGCATTCACTAAACTTTCCAATCTCTTAGGTTTAGCATCCATATGTATTAAGGATCTCAAAACCATGATCATTTTGGAAAAATAAGAACAAAGTATCCTAGGTACATAACCTTCTAGGTTCGGCCTTCAAAGGATTTATAGGTTAGAAATCTTTAAACTTTCCAATCTCTTAGACTTAGCATCCAAATATCTTATGGAGCTCAAGTCCATGATCATTTTGGAAAAATGAAAGTAACGCATACTAGCTTTAATAATATAAAATAAACAAGTTATAAATCCTTAAACTTTCCAATCTCTTAGACTTAGCATCCAAATATCTTATGGAGCTCAAGTCCATGGTCATCTTGGAAAAATGGAAGTAGCACATACTAGCTTTAATAACATAAAATAAACAAGTTATAAATCCTTAAACTTTCCAATCTCTTAGACTTGACATCCAAATATCTTATGGAGCTCAAGTCCATGATCATCTTGGAAAAATAAAAGTAACACATACTATCTTTAATAACATAAAATAAACAAGTTATAAATCCGTAAACTTTCCAATCTCTTAGACTTAGCATCCAAATATCTTATGGAGCTCAAGTCCATGATCATCTTGGAAAAATAAAAGTAACACTTACTAGCTTTAATAATATAAAATAAACAAGTTATTAAGAGTTCTAAATCCATGATCAATACTTGGAAAGTTGAAACATAGTATCCTAGGACTACTTATTCATATTTTTCGGCCATACTAGGAACAAGCTATCAAAACTTCCAAGATTTATAGATTCAAGATCAAGGGATAGTTAGAAACTCAAACACATGATCATATTCCAAAAGTTGAAACAAACACTTCCTAGGTCACAAATGCAAGCATTCGGCCTTCATTGGAAGAGATGGGTAGAGATTTTTGTTTTACACAACCTCTTAGTATGTGAAAACATAAGTTAATACAAGACTATAGAAAGTGGTTTCAACTCAAAAGGAGTTTTCTAACATTTTAGAGAGATTTTAGAAGTTTAAAGCATATAAAGAACACATAAAGTAAACTAAGAAATAAAAGATGAAACTTGCAAAAAGATTTATATGAGAGCATTACCCTTAGTATAAGGAAGAACTTTAATGAAGAACTCAAGTGGAAAATACTAATAAAAATGGAAGCTTTAAGTGTTTGAAAAAAAAGAAGAAATGGAAGAAGTTGAAGAAGTATGAAGATGGAGGAAGAAAATGAGAGAATGAAGATGAGTGATGATTATATAGAGGAGGGAGAGGGGAGCACGAAATTTTGGAGAGAGGATGAGATTGGAGAGCAAGTTTTATCTTTAAGACTTGTTTGGTTGAAGAGGAAAGATAAAAATAGGTTTTTAGAATATAATATGATATATTTCAAAAAGTCCATCATGACCACTTTTTATGAGGTAGTTTAGGCCATACCTCTAGTGAGTCGCCTCACTCCCTCATGTCACCTCAAGCCTTTTATGTCTCCTATTATGCTCCATTTCGTACTCGGTTGCATTTCCGATCGTAATTCTTCCGACGTTTTCGCCCGAATAAAATATTATATTTTATTTTTGAACGAAAATTTTTGAAAATAACCAAAGTTTAAGGAAACATAATAAAAACCCTAACTATCTCGTTCACGGGTCAAAATTAGGTTTTCTGCACAGTAAACTTGTACCGGAGGTGAAAACGCGGACCGGCTTTCGTTTGAATTTTCAACCGAAAATTTTACCATAACCCTCTACCATAAAGTAGACTATGAATATGATTTTATTTTAATCAAAAACACTTTCTAAATCTCAAATTTAAAATTTAATTTAATTATATTTTAACCGGTTGAACAACATAATTAAAATCAGGTTGTTACACACTAGAGCACCGCGCCGCTGCCACCTCAAGTTCACTCAAAGAATGTCAAGCCCTGATCTGGATCTCTATGCTCAGCCTTCTTCTCTGGTCAAGTCGTCGCCGCATGCCACCAGAGTTCACCCAGCCTTGGCCGCCTCTGTTCTGCAAGGTTTTGCTATTGACTGATATTGTGATACATATTAAGGGTTAATGGTTTAGATTTAGTCACTTATACACATTTACGATTTCCTTCTTCCATCCTTCATTTCAGCCGCTGCAGAAATTTCTCCTCCGTCGTGAGTACTTGTCTTTCTTCCTCCTCTGCTGCGAGTTATTGTTCTTCCTCCTTCGCTGCTTGTTGAACCAGGTACCTATCTTCAATTCTTCCATCTTCATGTGTTCCTATATTTATTTTTTACAATGGGAGCATAAGCCAAGGCAGACGCAAACACCTGACTTCATTTCCATAGGTCCCAGATTCAATTTTTTTTTACAGAAAATCAACCAGTAAGTAATCATAGTTTACAGAAAATGCTTATATCACTTCTTTATTTTCACTTGCTACTACCGAAAAAATGTTGACTGGGTTGATCATCTTTGGTTACTCTGAGACATCGACATGGTGATAGCTTTGGTAATATAAAATGCTCTGGCTTGGTATATTTAGTTTTTTTTAAATAAAATAAAAAACAAAATTAAGTATGATAGCAGTGCACTTTGGAAGGATGTTCGGTAATGTTCATCTTGAATTTGAACTCAACAGGTGTTTTATTTGGAAAAATAAGAGAGGCAGAATTTTTTGGAAAAAAAAATTATTTCTTGAATGATGAAAGGTGTAATATGTTTGTATTTTTAAAGGCTAACCTTTATTGCATGCCCCATGTCCAGATATTTGTTGGAGTATTATTGATGTAGGTTCTTTTTCTAAGCCAGGGTCCACTTGATCACTTGATTCTACTTGCTTTCTTTATTTAATAATCTTTCTTCTCAAGTTAATTTGATCCATTTATAAAGCTTCAGTAAGTACCATATACTTTTTATAATTCAAACTTGTCACTTTTCTTATCCATCTTTTGAATTCTTCTTTACAGGGTAATAGGAGAAGTGGTTATAGTGAAAACTAGCGCAATGTTTTCTCTGTCTTGGAACCTTTGTTTAAAAGAGTGGTAAGTTCTTGTTTTGCATATCATTTTGCTAACACTATACCACTTCCTTTTTAAGTAATAGAAAAAGAAAAACTGACATTACATAACACATTCCTCTGTGGTTCTCAGTTCTCAGAGACATTCCTCTGTTTACTGCTGAAGAGAAGGTAACCCCAATCATCTCTCTCATCTATTCTTCTTATTTTTTTAATATGAAAATAAATATGATTTTGAGGAGTTTACTTCAAGTTTAATCTGCCATATAAAATAATTGAAAATCTTGATTAGCCAAACTAATCCTTTGTTTATTGGTCAAAGAACTTGAGTTTATACTAAATTTGTGATAACACAGTTGTGATCCGTGGATTTTGGCTTTAATTAGGCTGGCTGCATCAAGCTGTTTTCACCTCATGACAACACTACATACTGCTGGTATTTTTTATCCTGTAGCTACTGTTGGGTTTTGGGCTCCCTTCCTATGTGGAGAAAGGCCCAAATGTGTAAGCCCATTTTATCTCACTTGTTTAAGTGGAGAGAGGTCAGATTAGGGTTGCAGAGAGGTCTCATTTTAGTAAGAATATAGCAGCCAACAAGAGAGAAGAGAGGAGAGAAAGCCAACCCGTATACCCACCAGACAGTCACCGTAAATCACATCAGAGGATTCGTTGACCGTTGGATCGGGCTGAAATTTCTGCAACATGTTCAGGACGTGTGGTTCTTCATTCTCACCGTTCGGATTTTCAAGACGCGATCTGAAGTCAGACATATTGGCTTAGCACAGTAGCTCTATTTTGGGGGTAAATTTCATCTTCTTGTTTCTCATTTGTAAGCATTGGTGCTTGGTTATTTTGGTTGATTGTTAGCACGGTTTATGCACTTGTTGGAGACTCTTTTGTACCCTTATTTGACCATAGTGGAGCTGTTTCTTTGGTCTGGACGACCCGTTGTCTTTACCCTTGCTTTAAGGGGTTTTCCACTTTAAAATCTTGGTGTCTCTTTTATGTTTGTATTGTTCTATTTGCTGCCATATATTTGTTGTTGCTCCTCACAGATTCTTGCAAGTTTGGGGGATTTATTTCCGCTGCGTATTGCTTTGTTATTGTGTTACACTGTTGCATTGTTGTTCATGGAAGATCAAACCATTGAAGACATTGATAAGGTGGAGAAGACTACACCCAAGAATGATAGCAATTTGTTTGATGTTGATCCAGTTCGGTTGCCTATTTATAATCTGGATACTGTTGATGGTTATGTTCAGAATGGCGAGCCACATGATTATGTTAATGATCAGCAGCTTGGAGATGAGTTAGATGTTCTAGGTGATGATGATGAAGAGGAACATGAGATGTCACAGGATGAGAATCTTGGTGATGCTTCTGAACTACCTCAAATCCAACTCAGGAGATCTAACAGGCAGAGACAACCATCTACAAGGTATCATTCTGATGAGTATGTAACCTTGACTGATGAGGGAGAACCTGAGTGTTTTGGAGAGGCCATGGAGAGTGAAGACAAAAAAAGTGGCTGGATGCAATGTAGGATGAAATGAAATCCTTGTATGATAATCACACTTATGATTTGGTGAAGTTGCCTAAAGGCAAGAGGGCCTTGGAAAACAGGCGGATTTATAGGGTGAAATATGAGAGTAACTCTCTCCGAGGTATAAATCTAGATTAGTGGTGAAGGACTTCCGTCAAAGAAAGGGTGTTGATTTTAATGATATTTTCTCACCTGTGGTAAAGATGTCATCCATTAGAACCGTGTTGAGTTTGGCGACTACTCTTGATTTGGAGGTAGAGCAAATGGATGTGAAAACAACTTTCCTTCATGGTAATTTGGTGGAAGAGATTTACATGAAGCAACCTGATGGTTTTCAAGTTGAAGTCGAGGAAGACTATGTGTGTAGGTTGAGAAAAAACCTATATGGTTTAAAGCAGGCTCCGAGGCAGTGGTATAAGAAGTTTGAGTCTGTTATGTGTGACCAAGGATATAAGAAGACTACTTCTGACCATTGTGTCTTTGTTAGAAAGTTTTCTAATGATGACTTCATTATCCTATTATTATATTTTGATGACATGCTTATTGTTGGGAAAAATATTTCCAGGATTGACAGGTTAAAGAAGCAATTGGGCGAGTCATTTTCCATGAAAGACATGGGAGCTGTTAAACGGATTCTTGGTATAAGAATCATGCGTGACAGAAAGGAAAAGAAGCTATGGCTATCACAAGAATACTATGTTAAAAGAGTGTTGCAGAGATTCCAGATGGAAAATGCCAAGGCGGTAAGCACTCCTCTTGCTACCTATTTCAAGTTGAGTTGTAAACAAAGTCCTTCAAATGAAGCAGAGAAATTAGATATGGAACGGGTTCCTTATGCATATGTTGTGGGTAGTTTGATGTATGCAATGGTATGTACAAGACCAGATATAGCACATGTTGTTGGTACAGTCAGTAGATTTTTGTCTAATATAGGTAGAGAGCATTGGAATGCTGTGAAATGGACTTTGAGATATCTTTGTGGTACCGCTGGTATGAAGCTTTGCTTTGGAGGTGATGAGCCTACTTTGGTGGGGTACTCAGACTCGGATATGGCTGGAGACATTGATTCCAGGAAGTCCACTTTGGGCTATATGATTAGATTTGCAGGGGGAGTTGTGGCTTGGCAGTCTAAGTTGCAGAAGTGGGTAGCATTGTCCACTACTGAAGCAGAGTTCATTGCCATTACCGAAGCATGCAAGGAGTTGCTATGGTTGAAGAAATTCTTGCAGGAGCTTGGTTTTGTTCAAGACAAATATTTGTTATTTGTTGATAGTCAGAGTGCTATTCGTCTTGGTAAGAATCCAACTTTTCATTCTAGGTCCAAACATATTGATGTGAGGTATCATTGGATACGTGATGCTTTGGATGCTAAGCTGTTGGAGTTGGTTAAAGTTCATACTGATGATAATGGTGCTGATATGACGACTAAAGCACTACCAAGAGGTAAATTTGAAACTTGTTGTGATATCGTCGGTTTGGCGGTTATCTCCACATATGTGTGAGGGGGAGATTTGTTGGGTTTTGGGATCCCTTCCTATGTGGAGAAAGGCCCAAATGTGTAAGCCCAATTTATCTCACTTGTTTAAGTGGAGAGAGGTCAGATTAGGGTTGCAGAGAGGTCTCATTTTAGTAAGAATATAGCAGCCAACAAGAGACAAGAGAGGAGAGAAAGCCAACCCGCATACCCACCAGATAGTCACCATAAAATCGTGACAGAGGATTCGTTCACCGTTGGATCGGGTTGAAATTTCTGTAACAGGTTCAGGACGTTGGTTCTTCATTCTCACCGTTCAAATTTTCAAAAAGCGATCTGAAGTGAGAGATATTGGCTTTGAACAGTAGCTCTATTTTTGGGGTAAATTTCATCTTCTTGTTTCTCATTTGTTAGCATTGGTGCTTGGTTGTTTTGGTTGATTGTTAGCACGGTTTGTGCACTTGTTGAAGACTCTTTTGTACCCTTATTTGATCATAGTGGAGCTGTTTCTTTGGTTTTGATGACCCGTGGTTTTTACCCTTGCTTTAAGGGGTTTTCCACGTTAAAATCTTGGTGTCTCTTTTATGTTTGTATTGTTCTATTTGCTGCCATATATTTGTTGTTGCTCCTCACAGATTCTTGCAACTTTGGGGGGATTTATTTCTGTAACACCCTAGTTTTTACACCTATGATTAATTATTTTATTTGGATGTTTAAATTTATTATGTTATGTGGTTTATTTTGAGTAATTAAATTACTCTTTTCAAATTATTTTATTGGGTGCGTTAGCACTGACTTAATTCAGTGAATGCACGTTTACTAGACAATAATTTACGTTATTGTCACTATTATACCAGTACAGAAAAATATTTTAAATAATGTGAATAAGAGGAAAAGCATTTTCATATTCTCATTCTATTTAATTTTAGAGTTAAAAATATTTTGGTTTGACCTTAATCGGAGATTAAATTTTGGACTGAGTATTTTCTTAGTTGATCAGTTCAACTATTAATCTTTACTCTAATTTGAATTTCGAAAACATATCCTTATCAATCTTTATTTTTAGATTCTAAAAAGTAAAAACATGTGTATTTTAGGCCTAATATTTATCACTCATTTTGTACCTATCACTAAGTAATTTGTTTAAAAAACCCATTTTCTCTCTTTTCTCTCTCTTTCTCTCGACGCAATCTCTCTCTTTCTCCCTTATCTTCTCTGCTTCTCCTCTTTTCTTCCTTCTTTCCTTCTTTTTCTCTTTTCTTATTCTTCCTCCCACCTCAACTCCATCTCCTTCTTCCTTGCGGACTAGTTCGCGCCGCCACCTACAAGCCGCGCAACCACCACCTCAAAGAGTAGATCCGGTCGCTACTTACCAGCACGAGGGAGAAGACAGCTGCGCAACCCACACGGATTCCGGCCGTTTGCTCCGCCATTCGACGTCGTCGACCACCGCCTGGCGTGGAAAGGACGACGATCGCGCCGCGTAGGGAGAAGACAGTCGCGATCTACACGCGTCCCGGCCCGAAACTCCTCCGTTCACGGCTGCTCCATCGCGCCGCCGCCATCACCACCACCTTCAGCCACCATGTCCTCTCTTCTTCACCTTGAGTAAGAGTTTTACCTCTAACCTCTTCTCTTTTGTAAATCTTCAAATTGATTTTGAAACCCTAACCCTAACCCTCTGATTTCATATTTTAATCTTGAAATTTAAAGTTGTTTTATGAGATTGGGACTGTGAGTTTGTGTTTCCCTAAACCAATTTCATTATTCTGAGTTTTCCCTAAATTTTAATAAGGAGCCCTAAAACCCCAATTTGATTTTATTTGAATTTGGGTATGTTTTTGTGAAATTAATTATGATTCAGTGTAATTAGGACTCTTAATGGATGATTTCCAAAGTTCTTTTTCAAGATCTTTTAATCAAAACAAAGTTTCCTAAAAGGGTATTAGGAAGCGTGAGCTTCAAACATGATTTTCTTTAAAAATAACCTTGTTTGGTAATTAGATTAAGTGTTTAGATAAAGTTAGAATGTGTGTTTGATCATGTGAAATTGATTTCTTGATTTTTGGTTGTTGCGCGTTGTTGGATTCCCTCTCTGAGACGTTTGACACGGCTATGCTTGCTTGATGGAGTAGATAGTTACACTCTTGGAGCTAATGTGAGTATTAAGACGAGGATCCTTTACTTGTCTTCAAAGGTAAGGGGAGTTTGCCTAGGGATATTCAATAACTCTATGCATGTGTGTAAGTGTTTAACTGGATAGTTATATGTTGATTGAGCTTACTTGATTATCTTATGTACTTGAACTGTTGTGCTATTATCTGATGTTGAACTGTACTTGTTCTAAATGATAAAATGCATATATGTGATGAATCGCTTTCAATCGTGATATTAGCATTGCAATCGATGATATATACTCGTTGTTGATTGAAAGTTTGCTAAGCCAGGACGTGCGTCGTGCTCAACCGTTATAAGGATTAAAAACCTTAATAAGCTTTGAAGATGAAGGGATTGGTGTTCTTTTCCAAAAGCTCATTAACTTAAAGTACTTGTTTTAAATGTTGAAATGGTTTTGGTGTACTACTTTGTTATACAAGAGAAAAATCCTTTTCGAACTATGTGTTTTCAAGTGAAAACTTTCAAGATTATTTGGCAATATCCTATTGGGGGAAATATTTCAAAGATAAAAGAATTTCAAAGATGCTTTATAAAAGATTTTCAAAGAAAAGGTTTTTCCTAAATATTTTAGAAACTTTCCGATGATCTGGATAGGTTATCGAGGATTCGGTTTTGAATTTGTTTTTCCATTGAACGAAAAATAAGTACTTAAGAAAGAGAATCTAGTACGCGAGACGTCGCCTCTAGTATTCAGTGATGTGCACGTGATCTTGAATCAGTGTGAATTCGGGACTACGAGTCCTGGTTATGATGTTATGGACTTAGATCCTAATCGCGTTGTGTTGGACTGTGTATTCTAACCGCGTGTGATGAACATGATTAAAGATGAAGGTTGTTTTCTACGACCACAACCCTTGACTGTGGCCACGGTCTTGGGCATTGTGATTGAGCATTCGGACTAAGAGTCCTATGCTTCTGAGTTTTCAAGCGATGGGGAAATGATGATTTAAGTCGTTAGCCTTGAGCAGCGACAGTGAAAATGATGAACACAAAGAAATCATTTTAAATAAAATATTTTCTCATGTGCATTTCCCCAAGCAGACGTGCTATTGATGATTATAACAGATACAAGGTGGTATCTGGGGAGTCTGTCCATGTAAACTGAGTGAAGAGGCACATGTGACGTTGCCCGTCCTGAGACCTTAATGCATGAGGGTAAGGGGGTAACTGCCCGATGGGCTAGAGCTTGACCAACTCTAATTCTTCTCCAGTGAAAAACGGTGTTGATATCTCATGAGATTAAGTTAGAGCCTGATGATTGAAGTGTCATGCATATTTTCAAAAGATTGACTGTGCGGGTTTGAGACCCTTTGATATAACACTGTTATGTTATGTATATGCATGATTTAACTGCTTATATGATTATGTGATGTATGTATCATGTATATGGTTGTTGTGTGATATATCCATTTGTCGGTATCTCACCCTTACAAACATATCAGGTTTCTTCTGGTTTGCTATCGTACCTTGGGTATTTTAGTACATATGTTCAGAGGAGTCTTCCTAAGTCACTCAGAGACTTAAATCTAGTTGCTTGACGAAGTATTTGGTTGTGGAACGATCACGTGAGTTCTTCTCAGGAAATACTTTTAGAATGACCAGCTTAGGGTTTTGAGACTTAGATTATTTTGATAAGTATGTATGAGTATGGCTCAGAGAGCCTTTATTTTAAAATGAAATGTTTATGGCTCGGAGAGCGTTATTTTGAAAGAAAACTTAAACTTTTCCTTTTGGTCTTGTAAAGCTAATTGATATAACTATCTTAGCATGTTATTGCTTGATTGTATTTGGTGTAACTGGAATTCTGGAATGAAAGTGTAATTATTTTAGCAGGTGTTCTTTTACCTGGGATGTCCGAATTACAGAGGAGACTCTGTCGAAATTTTCGTAAAATACTAGCTTTTATTCAAGAATATTCTTTAAATTAAATAGGCTTGCCATACTACGATAGCAAGTCTGTGTGCCAATCAAGGCTTAGGAGTTGTGACAAAATTTTTATACCCAACTTCAGACACTTGTATACTTATATAAATTATTTTCCGTAAGCACCAGCAAATTATCTTTTAATTTAAATTCCGCATGTGTTACGTAAGTAATGCCCTGGGGGCGTTACAATTTCCGCAGTGTATTGCTTTGTTATTGTGTTACACTGTTGCATTGTTGTTCCTCCCATCAACTACAAATGTAAAGCTGCAGTTGTTTCTTTTATGCATTGTTAACTATACTAGCCTTAGCAAGTATTTATTTTCAATTACCAATTAACACAGAGTAGTTAGCGCTAGTGTCATGCCATCTATAGTTTATATAGTTAGATATCTTTTGCATGCTTTAATGTATTGACATGTGTGCTTGCCCCCAAGGAAAGGAGATAAAGATAAAGCTTTAAGAATTTTCCAGGGTGGTTGATTTTATTGGGAATGTTGAATGTACCGACATTTTATTTCATGCTTGATGATTCCTGGTAGAGTCTGGCCTTCGTTTTGAACCAGAAACATTGAAGTTCCATAAATGTTCCTTTTGAAGTTACAAACTTTGAGTTAGATTATATAATTATTGCAATCAATTATTTTTTTACTAATAATTGTTTAATCTCCTAAGTACTCATTATGAAAATGCTGGAACATCCTAATATAAACCCTCTTTAAGGAATGTATGGATGTCACTTGTTTGAAAAAAAAATAGTGAGTATTAAATGAAATGACAAACATTCACTTAATTATAAATTTGACACAAACAAACATTGAAAGAATTCAGAAAAAGAACGTCCCTTTGGTTTCATATGTTTGTAAATTAAAGAGACAACAAATGGTATCTCTCTTTTCTTATTTTTAGTACTCTTTCTCTGTGTTCCTGAATTTTGCAATCTGCTCCCATCATTGAACTTAATCTTGATGATGCCCTTCAACTTTATGTGTCTCACAATTTTGGTTAGATCCATTTTAATAACAATTGAACTTATGTTATATAAAGCCATATATTAAAACAAAATGAGAATATTTCTTTGGTTACAGAGGGTACTAAGATCAGAGATCAAACTTGATGTGTTTCTAATATCTCTCAATTAATATAGTTTACGCACATCAAAAGATGGCTTGTGGAATTTCTCTTTGCTTCTGTATAACAATGAGCTTTATTTGTATTTTGTGAGATTTTTCTTTACGGTTGTATATGTTACATGCTTTCCATTATTTCCTCTGCATTTGGATATTTTCTTGTTTGTGGTGACTTGATGACTATGTGCTATATGTTGCGGTTAGTAACATTTTATGGTTTCCTAATTTAGTTTGTTTAATTGAAATTATCTGGTTGATAATTTCAAGAACAAGGTTTGGATATAGGAAAAGTTATGTTTCTTCTCCTTTTATTTATAACATGTAAAATGGCTATATGATGCAATTATATGTCTTTTTTCATCATGAAGTTTGTAGGGAACCTGCACTCAATGACATTTTTATGTTTTTAAATAATTTCTGCTACTCCTAAGCTCTATGGCTAAACCTGCTACTACTGCTACTCCTTTTCTTTTCTTTATTTTCTCAGAAGAAAAACTTGCAGATTTTTTATTAGGCTCTTTTCGATTAAAAAGTTGTTTCAAATGTATTGTTTGGCAAGCCAAGATTAGATGTGGAGTAGGAAGCCATTGCTCAATTGTTATGCATAATTTACAATATCCAGAAGTTTAACTTATGCTTGCTTGCATTATAGCTCTAACCATGCAATGTGTTTAATTAAGTTATGGTTTCCAACTGTGCTTTGGTCAGTCTTTTGAGGTGGGTGGGGATTGGAATGGAAGTCTCATTAGAATATGCTTATTTGTAAATGTTGTAGCTACAATTCCTTTTCTGAAAAGCTCCCTGTTTCAAGCAAGAATATTAACAAGATTGTTTGTGAAGTCTGCAAAGATTCTTGCTAACTTAATTGTGATGGGTAGGAGCATCTTGGGAAGAGCATTTGTTCAAGCATACCGTCAAGCCCTTCAAAGTAAGCTTTTTATATTTAAGTCATGGGATGTATTTGCAATTTGTGAGACAAACTTGGAAGCTAGTTTACTGTTCAATTCTGTAATTTCTTTTATTGAGTACTTTGTTGAACTACAAAATATCAGTGATCTTGAAGTCTGTTTCTTCATGTTAGGTTTATGTTTGATAATGGCTATGAAGATCTTTTACATATTGATTTGTGTTATCCTCTAATATGATATGGTTTCATTGACCACAATAGAAAGTTTTATGATTACTAGTGAATGTTGGCAGTAATGTACTGAATTTTTTGGATTGATCTATCTGGTCATCAAATTCATGCATATGCTGCATTCTGCTTGCTTAAGTACAAGAGTTAATTATTATGTTTGTTTTACTCTATTTGTTAATATTGTTTATCTTATGTTATTTGAACTTGCAGAATTTCAATAATGCGGAACCATTCTCTTATGATGAAATTGAGGACATCAAGAAGCGTTGGGCAAACTTCTTTCTTGATTATAGCAAACCATTTGTATCTTAGATGTATTTAGTTTGAGATTTATATAGGTTCAGTTTTTTTTTTGTTGATATAGCTAGATTAATTAGTACTGGTTAACTATATATATGGATGTTGAATTATATATATGAATGTTAATGTTAATTGTTGAGTTTTTGTTGATTTTGTGTTGTTGTTGATTTTGTCGATGTGTACTGAAAACTGAATGAAAACAGGGAAAGGAAGTGATGGAAGAAACAAATGATGTTTTTTTTTAAAAAAAAAAAATACAAGACTTTCTACAACGGTTGGTCAAACCAACAAATGTAGAAAGCTAACTTTCTACATCGGTTGGTCAACACAACCGTTGTAGAAAGTCCATCCGAGTCCACAATTTAGATGTAGAAATCACACTTTCTACAGCGGTTGTGTCTTCCAACCGATGTAGAAATGTACTATCTACAACGGTTGGACAATCGTTGTAGAAAGTCCCTACTTTCTACATCGAGCGTATCTACAACGGTTGACCAACCGTTGTAGAAAGCCTTTTTCAACTGTTGTAGAAAGGCTTTTTTCCACTAGTGATCATCAAATACTTTAAATCAACCTAATGTCGATAAACTTACTATCCCTGAATCACCATTGGTTTTACAGAAAAAGGTTTACAATGTGATTTTGGTCTTGTCGATTAGTCAACTACTAGTAGGGTTTAGGTCGCCCTACACAATTATTATATTATAAACTACTTATCCATTCCGACGATAGGTTGATTCTTTCCCCCACCTGAGTTAACACCGAAATCTTGAATTCGAAGCGGCTCATTATCACACCCTAAAATACCAAGTTCACCTTCAATCAAACAACACAATAACAAAATTAATCAAACAAAATCACACTTAACTATAATAGACTAGATTCGGCCAAGGGGTTTTGTGGGGTTTGGGTTTCTGTTTTCATTCGATCTCCTATATATAAAGTGCTAAGATCATGGAAAGATACTAGGAGTGATCATTGAACAAGAATCAAATTATACAAATCAAGTTGCTTCCATTTTCATGAACATAGGCAAAAATGGGTTTCAAATAAAACTAACATGAAAATAATTAGAAGGACTCAAGAGGAAGAACATGATCAAGTTACCTCAAGCTAGTAGAGAAGATGAAGAAAAGTTGATGATTCCTTTGCAAGCTCTTCAATGGAGACTAAGTTGAAGATGGAAGAAGAAGATGAAAGTATGTGATTGATGTAGATGGTCAAGCTTTAATGATAGTGAGGTTTAGAGTGATTAGCTTTGAGGTTTTCTCCCTAAAATATAAGGTTTTTGCCTTAGAACATCAATTTTTCACGTTTGGGGTTGGTCAAGAGGGGTTATTTATAGATTTTCGAGTAGATAATCGATTATATAAAGATATATAATCGATTATGGAGGTTCCGTTTTTCAGTTCCAGACAGGTCATAATCGATTATGGGTTACATATAATCGATTATGATGATTCTGAACTTCAGGAACTCAGTCCAGAAACCATTTAATCGATTATGGTGGTTCAAATAATCGATTATTGGGCCAAAACCAAGAAGTAACCTAAAAATTGATTGTTTACAAAGGATCAATAAGGTTATTAAAACACTTAATAGGTTTTAGTTTAATTAAAACCAGGCTGTTACAGCTAGCATCATGTGGTCCTCAAGGTCCAGACACTCCTCTGCTACCACTGGAAGAGCTCCTATCTGACTGCCGCTGGAACATCTTCCGATACAGCCTGCTATCTCTGGGATGTAATCTGGATGATACACGAGAAGACTCTGAAACTATAGCTCGGATCTCTGGAGGAGCTGGTACCTCGGGAACAGGCACCGGGTCCGGAACTGGAGCAACTGGGTCCTCCTCCTTTACAGGTGCAAGCTCTGGAGGTATCTGGGGCCATGCCCGGCACCGGTGCCTCAAATGGTACCATAAAGGAAACTGGGGCCATGCCCGGCATTGAAGGTATCTGGCCGTCCGGATGTCCAATGGGGAAGGGGAGTGTCATGCCTGCTTTGAAAGTGCTCACTAAGCCTAGTGGGGCTCCCTGCCCTGATCCGTACGCCCCCGATGCTGGACCCGTATAGACAGTAAAATGAGTGACCGAGTCTATGAGCCACCTGTTAGGGTCCACAAACTCAAACTCAAATTTCCCAATGCGCCATCAGTCCGGTCGGGGTCTAAGGTACAAACATAAATAAACAAACACACAGCAAAAGAAAAGGGGAATAGGAAACAATATAACGTCAAACGTGAAAAAGGGTTTAGCAACATTTAATTCTGTAACAGCACACTAAACATCCATATATATATATATATATGTATATATATATATAACACAACCATCCTCAATCCATGTCTTATATTTTCCTCTACCCTCCATCATGATGCAATGCAATGCTGTATGAATCATCTCATCAGGTTCGGTCACATATCCGGATATCTATAACTGCACGTCTCCAGAGGCCCCGGCGAACATCTCATTCGCGTATGGAGGATGGCCATGCAAAGCAATGGCACTATAGTTGCACAAATACACGACGGTACACACCACTGAACCACGGCCAGGGTGCTCATGCAAAGTATGAACTATAGCTGCAACAATAATGAAGTAATTTCTGGTACGGTCCTGTCGATAGCCTAAACCCCGGGAACTCACCCTCTGAGGAATAGACCCCATAGACCATGTTTCAGTTCAACCATATCACAAACCATGTTTCAGGTCACCCCCTAGTGCCATCACCGCCCATCCCTATCTCGACAATAATCTCATCTCATTAATCTCTTCACATATCATAATAGTCATCTCGGTTAGTTACTACTAACACATATATAGTATGAATTCTTCACATACATCACCATGAATCGTCATATCTTACCACTTACTCAATCTCTAAGCATAATCATTACACTTATTTCATCATACCATCACATCATCATATCATCATTACAATCATGTTATCATTACATTCTTTCCAAATAAAATAATAAAAATAATATAATCACATTTCATAATTCAGTCAACACATCATGTATCAAGCATCATATCAATGGCAGCCAAACAGTCAAACAATCAACCTCATAAATAAAGTAATATATTTTACATGTAACGATGATAAACGCACAATCTCAATATCATCATTGGTAACACTAAGTAGACCCCAATGTGATATGGACATTGTCCATTACTCGCTCTCGAGTAGAGTTTAGGTCGCCCTACGCCATTATCGAATTAAACGTTACTGCGCCGTTTCCGACTTTAAATGATTTCTTTCCCCCACCTGGAAAGTTGTGCGACGCTCTGAACATAATGAAACGAATTGTCCTCGGACCCTCTCAGTTTTGACCTGCATCAAAATGAGGCCTCCGAGCCTCCAAAAATTCACCTAAGCATCACATTACGACAAGTACGTTACCATGAGTTCAAATACGAAAAACGGAATTGAATTCCGATAAACAAAATGAAAGATACTTCAAGAATCGTAATGGACAGAGTTTCGACACAAAGAGAGTGATTTACCTTCACTTTTAGAAGAAAAGGAGAAGAGAACAATGTAAAAGGTGTTGTCACAAACACAACGATGTATCCGAAATCGTGACGGGGCGATCGAGTGAGTCATAATCGACACCGGAAGCCCCCCCTCTCTCTCTCTAAGATCTCTCATTCTCTCTCTAAACTCACACTCTCTATTTTTCTCAGTTCTCTCCACTCTCTACTTTCTGTTTTTCAAATTTGGCTCAAGTGAGTTTATGTTCACTTGAGCCCTTTTATTTTTGTTGTTCCATGCTGCCACTCTCGAGCGTGAAAAGGGCCACACTGGAGCGTGCCCACGCTTGAGCGTGGGAAGTATGTATGCCACCGCGCCATGCAACCTATTAGGAGGTGCCACATCATCCCTTATTGACAAGTGGCAATCAACGCATGACCTTGTCTAGTTGATTGGGGCACTTGAGCATGGATACACCCAAGCTTGAGTGTTGACCATTGACCAGAAGTCAACTTGTTGCGTTTCGGGTCCGTTCGACGTCCGATTGAGCTCAAATATGAGATATAGGCTCTTTAAGACCTAATCAACAAACTCTAACCATCAAAAATGCCTAATCTCAACCCTAACTCCAAATTTCTTATTTCACACTCATATGTCTTAAAGACGATAATCGGGAAAAACCCTAATACGTCTCCACGTTCAAACTCACTCCAAAAGGTTGCGTACTTGCCATGAAAAGGTCTCAAAACCTCAAACAACATCTTCACTATATAAATCAAGCCTTAAACCTAATTCTCTTACGTAAACAACACATAAAATAACGGATGTTACATAGTAGCTATAGGATATGGATTTTTTCTTAAGCTGATCGATTGATAAATCGATGCACATAAAACAAATATCAAGCAATCATGCATTCAACATACAAAACATCAAGCATAGGTTGGAACAATTATCCCCAATTCTCTTCTTATGTAATAGAAACATTCTTTAGCTAGGGGTTTAGTGAAAATATCAGCTAATTGTTTAGATGTGTCAACATATTCAATAACTATATCTCCACTTTGAATATGATCCCTTATGAAATGATGTCTTATTTCAATATATTTGGTTCTAGAATGCATTATAGGATTATTAGTTAGATTTATAGCACTAGTGTTGTCAAATTTGATTGGCACTTTCTCTAAGAGAACACCATAGTCAATGAGTTGTTGTTCATCCAAAGGATTTGTGCACAACAACTTCCTGCTGCAACATATTCTACTTCAGCAGTTGACAAAGCCACACTTGTTTGTTTCTTACTAAACCAGGAAACTAGTGAGTTCCCAAGTAAGTGGCAGGTTCCACTAGTACTCTTCCTCTCCAACTTGCATCCAGCAAAGTCAGAGTATCCTATTAGATTACAAGTTTATCCCTTAGCATATCATAAACCCATATCTTTAGTTCCTAGCAAGTATTTTATGATTCTCTTTACAGCTGTTAAATGATGCCATCCTCTTAAGCTGTTAGGCTTTACACAAGAGTGAAAGCTTTGATGCCACTTGTTGGTTGTGGTTTCTAATACTCAAGAAGAGGGGGGAGGGGATGAGACACCCCGTTGTGTTATTAGATTAAAACCTTATTAATTAATTTCTCAATCGCATACTTAACGTGGAAATACGTAAAAATTAAAAACTTAAGTTAATAAGCATATAACTTGGGATAATTAAAAACAACACACCATATTTATAATACGAATAAACACATATGTTTTTACACATAATACAAAACACTGTTGAGGGTATCCTCTCAGTAGGATCCCCCACAGGCATATACTTTATTAAAAGTCATACTTAGCAAAAACATATAAAAATACTTCTTAGACACACTGACCATACTATCTATACTCTAATCACCATGGCCACAACTCGACCTCCAGCTTCTGGTTCATAGGGAGTTCCTGAAATAGACAACTATAAACACGAGGGGGGGGGGGGGGTAATTGTGTTTATCAGAATTTAAATAAAGTTGAAATCTTTTCGCATACAGAAGCTAGGTTCAAACGATTGGAAAGATACGGGACAGACGGGTGACCTATCTGATGAAATTAAAATAGTGACTTTGACAAACACACCACTTGATGAACGTATAAGAAAACTAAAGAGGTTATAAGGAAAGAGAGATTGACACAGTTATTTATCCTGGTTCACTCTTCAAAGCAAAGAGCTATGTCCAGTCCTTAGCAGCACCAAGATTTATCCACTATAACTGATCAGGTTATAGACTCTAAGTATTGTTTGCACACCTAGTCTCTTCAGGCTCCAAGACAAGTATTCTTTGCACACCTAGCCTTTTCAGGCTCAAGAGAAGTATTCTTTGTACACTTAGCCTCTTCAGGATCACTCAGGTTTGTTTGAGAGATTTGGTTTGTAATAAATACAACTTCAGACAGACAGAACTTTCACTAACACTCAGAGTGGTTTAAATGTAAAGCTTAGGAAAGTCTGCGTAATAACTTCAAATGATTGAAGAATACAAAATGAAATAATGAAGAATTTAATGCACATAGTAATGGCTCTTTAATGTTATGTGTATTCTCTATACTTCATCTTCAATGACTTCTATATTTATAGTCTTCAAGTATTTAGGATCCGTTGGAGACATTCCCTTAGATGTTGGCTTCAAGCAGAACTTCATTAAATGCAATAGAGTCGTTCTGGACAGCCATTAATACAATAGGAACGTTGGTTGTACTCTAACATGAAGGATCATGGATTTATGCATCGTGATACAGCCATATCGGAGTTGTGTAGAGAGCTTTTTGTATTTTGCTGAGTACAATTCCCTTTTCGTGTAAGGACCAGAGGTACTAGGGAATAAAGCATGTTGGAAGCATTCTTTAACTGGTCGGAGGTTGCTTGAGAGAGTAACTTCTGACTTTTCTTGATTCTGGTTCTTGAAATAAGATTCTGATAATTATTATAGAATTCACGTTCATAAGATAAGCGCGTCCATCTTGAAAATAACCGCGTCCATCTAGCCATTTAAGATTTTACATTTGGACGAGCTAGTAGACGAGCTCCATATGCCACGTCATTGGACGGATACTCCTTTAACTGGTTGAACATAACCTAGTAGATGAGCTCCTTATGCCACGCCATTGGACGGATACTCCTTTAACTGGTTGAACGTAACATAGTAGACGAGCTCCATATGCCACGTCATTGGACGGATACTCCTTTAACTGGTTGAACATAACCTAGTAGATGAGCTCCTTATGCCACGCCATTGGACGGATACTCCTTTAACTGGTTGAACGTAACATAGTAGACGAGCTCCATATGCCACGTCATTGGACGAAGCTTCTCATTAAGGACTTAGCAAGTCCAAGGACTTGTGTGGACAAGCGCTTCTGTCACCTTAGTGGACGAGCACTTCTATCACTTCAGTGGACGAGCGCTTTTGTTACTTTAGTGGGCGAGCACTTCTATCACTTTAGTGGACGAGCACTTCTGTCACTTTAGTGGACGAGCACTTTTGTCACTTTAGTGGACGAGATGATTCATACAATTTTAATATGCACACTAGATGGACAGGTTACCAACTAATATAAAGGTTAATTAAATCATTAACCAATTTTTAGTTCTCATCAAAACTTAGTGAAATGCACATCAGACATTTTAGAGACTTAACAGTTCCATCCAACTCCTCCTCATTCAGCTCATCCTCAGGGTCTTCTCATATGATTCAATAATAAATAAAATACAACGTACATAAAAATATAAGGGATAAGAAACAATTTTATAATCAAAAACGGAAAATAATCATAGTATATAATATAACAAATGTCACAAACAAACATCACTCTAAATCAACCATCATCCATATTTCAATATTTATCATCCTCTACCCTCAACTCATGCAATCTAACACTTTATGCTGACGTGGCCATCTCTACTCCTGTCACGTTAGTCAGTAGTCCAGAATGGTCTGAGGTCAAGAACTCGGTGCGCCCCTATTCCCTTATCTCTCATAGGGAATAAAACATTAAGCACAGTGTGCGTCACCAATCCCCCATTAGAAATAGCACATAAGCACAAAATACTTATTCACTCAATGCACCCCTATTCCCTAATCTCTACTAGGAAATAGTGCTTTAAGCACGTTGCGCCACTATTTCTTCCATTGAAAATAGTGCGTAAGCACAAAATACATAGTGTCTCTATCCTCGATAGGATAATCAGAATAATGCGTTATGGACTAAAAGAGTATTACGGTAGTCTACCTCGGCATCAACATCAGTAGGTCACTCACCCGTAATATCCGATATCCAAAATAGGATATCCTGACCTCATGTGTTCCACTCACACGGCTGTGAACAACAACGCAAACACATGAATCTCACCGATCCACATTAACAACATCCTAGTGCCTTAACCTTCCATCAAAACCTCAACACTTGTTCTATTTCACACCTCCTCTTTAAAATAAATCATTTAGGTTAGGCACCTCTAAGTCACCATTATTCTCACACCCAAACCAATAACACTAGAACTATACATATCTTCACTTAAGAATCAACTAAGCACCATATTAAAAACCAGGCGGATCATGCATAACACAATATTAGGAAAATATTCAAACACCAAAAATAGTACGTCACATGCAATAGAATACCTCAACCAGCGTATCACAATAAATTCAATAACATAAAGTCAGACATCATCAAATGCTTAAAATCAACCTAATGTTGAAAAACCTACAATCCCCGAATCACCATTGGTTTTACATAAAAGGTTTCCAATGTGATTTTGGTCTTGTCGATTACTCGACTACTAGTAGGGTTTAGGTCGTCCTACACAATTATTATATAATAGACTACTTATTGATTCCGATGACAGAGTGATCCTTTCCCACACCTGAGTTATCACCGGAATCCTGAATCCGATGTTCCTTGTTATCACACCACAGCTTAACAGTTTCACCTTAAACCAAACAACATAATCAACAAATTAATCAACAAACCCACCCTTAACCATTCTTGGTTAGGTTCCTCCAAGTAAATCAAATGAGGGTTAGGGTTCTTTTCTCAACTCAAGCTTTTGGATACTAATTACTTAGGTCCTAGGTAGCTTAGATAAATTATCATAATTTGAAAATATGGACACAATATTCCAACCTCATTTTTAACTAAGTTTCGGTCATGTATAAAAATTTAGGCTAGGAATTTCTTTTTGATTCAAAGTTTGGATTTTAAGCTACTAAGATATTAGAGGGAATTAATCAAACAATAGGTTTCTCAAATCAAACAAAAACAATTTCCTCCATTTCCCTTAGGGTTTCGGCCTAGGCTAAAAGAATAGGTTCGAGAATTTAGTTGGAATTAAGCTCTTGGACATAGACTATATAGGTAATAAAGAGCATGAAACAAGTGTTAGAATTCAAAAATGGCACAAAAACATCACACCCACTTTTCTGCTCAGTTTCGGCCAACAATAGTTTTTAGGGAAGGAAAATATTTTTGATTACATGCTCTTGGATAATGAAAGTAAAGATCATAACTAGATCATTCAAATTGGTTTCACATTTTTATGATTTTTCTACAATTTTCTAGAATTATTCAAAGTTCTAGATCTAAGAATATAAAATCATGAAATAGGGAGATGTAGATCTTAAGAATGGAAGAGATGATCTTATTACCTCAAGATAGGGAGATGGAAGAAGAAAAGATGATGATCTTGGCAAGCTTGTTAATGGAAGCACTTGGAGCTCTTGAAGAATAAGAACGGGGTTGTGTTTAAGTGAAGAAAACGAAGAAGATGAAGAGTGAAGAAGGGGGGGAGGCCGTGGGTTTTGGGGTAGTTATAGGCTAGATATTAGGCTTTGTTTGGTTCTTAGGTTTTAGATTAATGGGTTTTGTGATTATTTAATTAATATAATAGTTAACTATGGTTAATAATTAACTTAACTAGGGTTATGTTGCTAACCATGATTAAGATCATGTGGCTCATATTAAATGAATGGTGTGGCTGCTCCTTGTCCACACAAACTAACCTTGGTTCCTTAACCATGGTTAAAATTTTACTCGACGTCGGTTAGGTTAAGCTTAGGGGTATTATGGTCATTTCATATGAAAATTCAATATACTAAAATTTAATGCAGGACTCCTTGTCCACTCTGCTACATTAATCTCTCCTAATACCTCAGCTCCATAATCGACTCCGTCATTTACCCGACTTATCCCACGACATAGGTTTTATGCGTTTTCTTAAAGATTACGCCCGAATAATTATTATCATTTCATTCCAAACGAATTTTTTTTGAAACTTGGAAAATACTCCGGAACAAAATATAAAACCTAATGGTTTTGCTCATGAGTCAAAATTAGGGTTTCTGCTCGGTAAAATCTTACTGTCAGAGAAAACGGAGACTGAGCTCCGTCTGAATTTTCAACCGAAAATTTCATCGTAACCCTCTACCATAAGATAGATTATGAATATGATTTTATTTTATTTAAAATCATTTTATTGCTCTCGGATTAAAATATAAATAATTATATTTTAACCGGTTAAACAACGTAGTTAAAATCAGGCTGTTATAGGTTGAATTGAGAATGTAAGATTTTTGAAAACTTTTCCCCTTTAAGTAAAAACTGAAACTTTTCTAACACTTTTGAAAAGGTTTTGCCAACCAACAAAACAAAATAAGTTTTTGCAAGTTTATTTGATTCAAGACTTGATTCTTTACCAAGAAAGATAGATGAAAGATAGTTTTTCAGATTAGAACATACACAAATTTTCCTTAACTAAAACTCACTACAATAAAAATTGAATTTAGCGAGGGCCAAAGGCCGTCGTAAACGGCTTAAATCCGTCGCAAAACACTTGTTTCTGACGGATTTGCGACGGCCATAAATCCGTCACATATTGGATCATCGCAAACGCTTTCTGATGGTTTTTTTTAAATGACCGTCGCTAATTAGCGACGGCCTAGCCATCACAAATTATAGGAAATTAGCGACGGCCTCACCCTCACAAATTATAGAAATTAGCGACGGCCTGACCGTCGCAAATCAACATCAATTAGCGACGGCATGGCCGTCGGAAATTATAGAAATTAGCGACGGCCTGACCGTCGCAAATCAACATAAATTAGCGACAGCATGGCCGTCGTAAATTATCAAACATTAGAGACGGCATGGCCATCGCAAATTGCAACCCATTTTTATAAAACTAAATAATTTAATTAACTAATTTTTTATTAATTAATTATTTAAAATATGAATTATTTTTAATTAATTATTTAATATTTAATATAAAATTCAAAATTAATACAAACATTAGTTATTTTTTATATTAATTATAATTTAGACTATATTATGATAAATGATAAATGAATAATAATTTTAAACAATAAATGAAATTCATAAATAAAAGCAAATTGTTTTGACAGAGTGTATACATCATACAAAATAAAATCTAATATTAAAGAAACTAATAACCTTCTCTATAGCCCCGCATTAACAAATCAGTAAAGGATTGATCATCCTCGTCACTGGTCTACTGATGACCCTTAGGCTGGGACGGTGGTGGCTGTGGCTGAGGGGTGCTGTGAAGGTGCTGGTCCTGCTGCGACTGTGGCTGAGGGGTGCTGGTTCCTAAAAGTAGCATGAGCTCTCTCTGTGCAGCTGCCATCATCTCTATCTGCTCCATCATCTGTGTCTGTTGAGTAAGCAACTGCCTATTGATCTCATCCTGAGCTACCAGTTTCTGTCGCATCTTGACCATCTCCGCAGACTCATGAGACTGGCGGGGCCTAGTATTGGACGATGCTTGACTCTGCTGAGTGAAGATGCTGGAGCACCCACGTCGATAGTTACCAGCTAGGTCTCCCATACCGTATATGCGACCCTTGTTCTTACCGCCAGCAACCTTGACCCATGTCTGCAACTCCAATTGGGCTTCCACCTCTGGGTCAAGTGTGGTGGAAGGGGAAGATGAGGCTGCCCGAGACCGAACCTGAGATAACTTAGCATGATAGTCCTCCTGTCATTAAAATTGATGCACATCATCATACAAAATGACCATAATTATTAAATATAAAATAAAAATAATTTCCAACAAAGAGACATGTAAATCACCTGAGTGCGTCTAGAGCGCTCATCTATATACTCGTTGGTACCCTTCCTAGTATGGGTTAGGGCATGAAGCTCAACCGGCTTGGCGCTACGGCCAAGCTCCCTAGCCTGCACCAAAAACAACTTGTTCATATTTGAAGTTACACATTCTTAATAGTCAAACATGTAAATGAATTAACAAAATATGATGTTGGAACTTACGAGGCGTCGAGCATGCTCCTGCTTACTGATGCTGCCGCCAATGTGCAGGCTCCTACCTTTTTCCGAGGCCCTGTTGAGCTTTGCCTGGGCGGATTTTTTCTTAAATGCAGGTGTAGCCCAGTAAGAACATAGCTCCTCCCAAATGGGTGGGAAACACCATTTTGGACGTTCTCCCTTTTTCCGATATCTCGTCAACAACTCGGAGAGGCGTTTGCTCGCTTTTTGATGAAAAATTATCTCTACATCAGTGGAATGCTCTACTCTCCAAGCAGCCTTCTCCTGTAAATAAGGAGAATATAATATTTTTAGGATAATAATAAACTAAAGAAACATTAAAACTAACTAAAAAATGGAAGTAAATTCAAAAGTACAAAATACCTTAAAAGCTCCAAAGAATAGATCCCGATCCTGATCCTCAAGCTCACTCCAATGTTTCCAGGCCCGATCAAACTGAGATGTAATTGTATACGTGACGGCCTCTGCAGATTTTCTCAACGGAAGGAACCTTATCAATAGAACATGAGAACAATCAATACACATACATATAAAATCTGCACTCAACAATAAAATAACAATATTTGAGATATTTCTTACCCTTTATCGGTCGGGGTAACAATAACTCGGCCATATGACATAACCTCAATCTCCTCGTCATCTGATGATATAGGCGGTGAATATCCATAACTCTCCTCGTCGTCACCATTAGACTGATGATCACCGTCCATGGGCAAATCCACCCCTGATGCATCTGGTTGTTTGGAATTGTCTCCATGGGTCTGAGTCGGAATCCTTGGGGTGGGCATCATCGTCATCCCAATGGAGGTGTCCATGAACCGAGTGGCTGGAGCAACAGTTCGGTAGGGAGGTGTCAGAACATGTGTAGGCGACAAAAACCATGTGTTTGAAATAATGAGAGCAGAAATGAATTGTCTCACAGTGTAAGTAAGACGCACAGATCGAACCTTCAACCCTAGCCTTATTTTTTACCGATCGTTTTGACTCGCCCATGAATCTATTAAAAAATGACGAGGTTATTATTAATTAACTAATATGCATGAAAATGGATCAATAACTGTGATACTTATATTAACTTTCAAATGGATACATCCACCTATATTGAACTAGACCACCAAGTCTGGCTTCATATGCAAGATGAATCGGAAGATGCTCCATTGAATCAAAGAAGCCCGGGGGGAATATTCTCTCCAGCTTGCACATTATGAGTGGAATGTTTTGTTCCATCCTGATCAAATCGTCTTCCCTTAAAGTTGCAGAACACAAGTCCTTGAGGAACTGACTTATTTCAGTAAGGGCATTCAAAACATGGGGGGGAAACGAACTGAAGGCGATGGGAAGTAAGCACTCCATAAACACATGACAATCATGGCTTTTCATCCCATGTAACTTGCCTTTGATAACATCAGCACATCTTGCCAGGTTAGAAGAATAACCATCAGGCATCCTGAGCCCCTTTATCCATTGGCAAACTAACCTTGCTTCCTGGATAGTCAAGGTATAATTGGCCTTTGGCTTGTACATCTTCCTACTATCCTGATGTCTCAGCTCCAAATCCAGTCTCCTGCAGTACAACTTTAAGTCCATTCTAGCCTTATCGTTGTCTTTGGTCTTGCTATGCACGTTCATCACAGTGTTGAAAATGTTATCAAAGAAGTTTTTTTCAATGTGCATTACATCAAGATTGTGCCTCAATAAATTATCTTTCCAATAATGAAGATCCCAAAAAATACTCCTCTTTGTCTAATTATGCCACTGCCCATAACCATCTAATTTGGAAACCCCAACTTCAGTCACTTTTGGCAAGTCCCTGATTCTACTCCAAATTTGTTCTGGTGTTAACCTCGGAGGCGGTCCATCCATTTCAACAACCCCCTTCTTGAAGGCATTCTTATTCCTTCTAAATTGATGGTCGTTTGGTAAGAACATGCGATGGGAATCAAACCAGGACGACTTCCCCCCGTATTTTAAGGTAAATGCCTTTGTATGCTCCATACAATGCGGGCATGCAAACTTCCCATGCGTCCCCCAACCAGACAACATGCCATACGCAGGGAAGTCATTAATTGTCCACATCAACGCTGTCTTCATTGTAAAATTTTGTTTTCGAGAAATATCGTATGTCAAAACACCATTCCACAACCTCTTCGAATCATCAATCAAAGGTTGCAAGTATACATCAATGCCTGCCTTTGGATTAGATGGACCCGGAATCAGGCAAGTCAAGAACATATATGGCTTTGACATACACATTTCGGGAGGAAGATTGTAAGGGGTAACAATAATGGGCCAACATGAATAAGGTGATGCTGAGGCTTGGATATATGGGGTAAAGCCATCCGAGCATAACCCAAGTCGTACATTACGAGGATCAACGGCAAAATCCGGATGCACCCGATCAAAGTGCGTCCATACTTCACCATCAGAAGGATGGCGTAACACTCCTGCATTCCTCCTATTCTCATGGTACCATGTCATTTTTCCTGCAATCTACATCGATGCAAACATCCTCTGTAATCTAGGAATGATTGACAAGTAGAACATCGACTTTACCGGAACTGGTTTCATATTACTTCTACTTGCGTTGCGCTGACGATACCTTGGTGTGTGACAAAATCTACACTAAACCAATGCGCCATCATTTTTGTCGAATTCATTATCGTAAAAGATCATGCACCCATTCTGACAACAGTCAATCCTCTTGGACTCCAATCCTAACTTGGACATTAACCTCTTCGCATCATAATAATTGTTGGGTAATCCTCCTTTGAAAGGCATCCCGGCCAAAACCATTTTGGCAATGAAATCCAAGCCTAACTCGGGTATGCTCCAATTGGACTTGGCAGACAACAGTAGAACACACATCGATAACTTCGAGTCGGGGGACCCATCCCACAAAGGCTTATTTGCCTCTGTTAGGAGATTATAAAATTTTTGTGCTTCTGCATTAGGAGGCTCTTCTGTATTATTGGACTCAAATGACCCGGACATCATGAGAGCGTCATACACCATCTCTTCCATGGAAACAAAATGATCTCCATATCCAGCTTCTGCACCACAACTTGAACCAAAGGTGCAATTCTGGTCAATGCCAAAACCAAATTGCGGCATTTCTTCTCCATGATTTGTCCAAATCCAGTAATTAGGCCTAAACCCAACTTTATACAGGTCGGCCCTCACATTGTCTACATTCTTAATTCGGGTACAGTCACACTTCACACAAAGACATCTAATCACCCCCCCCCCCCCCCCAATTGTTATAAGTATCTTGCTGACTTGCCTTCGTAATAAATTCTTCAACACCATCTAACAAAAATTGTTTTAATCCCCCTCTACCCGGATAAACCCTATCATACATCCAAGTACGATTCAAAGGAACAAATTCCATCCTCTGCATTTGCGCCAAAAAAAGATAACTATAATGAAAAACTATTTTGGGCAAACTCGCAGAACTACTCCAATTCTTTATTTGGTATGGCCCTATCCCATTCAAGAAAAACATTTTTCAACACTAGTATAATAGTTACTCATCACTTCTCATGTCTCATATCTGACGAAATTTCAGCAGCATTTCCCATTGGTCTCCAAGTACATGACTTGACCAGGGTGAGATATCACAATCAAGTATGTACCCAGAGAACAAATGGTAATGTGTCAGACCAAATTTTCATCAGATATATCACATAAGAATTAATGAATAGCTATTATACTAGTAAAGAAAAAGTTTTTTATCAAACTGTCCCACTTGGACAATTCGAGGTCCAATATCAAGAGCACAATGACTTGCAACAGTACACGTGCTCTAAAATATTGCACCTCAAACGGGTAACTAAAGTTTTTCTCGATGATCAACTCATCTAGAAAATAAATCTTTGTTGCTAAAGACAATTTATAATATCCCTAACATACTTGAAACAAAACATAAACAACATTACAAGAATAAGAATCATTTAATATAATATAGGCAAGAAACTTAAAACTTAAAACACTTAATAGATATAGGCAAAAGTGAACAGAAAGATATAAGGATCATTTAATATAATATTGATAACCATAACCCTGTCAAAAATACACACAAAAAAAATAAATAAAATTCATAGTCCATTCAGCACAAGAAGAGATTATGATTCAAGCTACTCACCAATTCAGCCATTAATATCAAAAGAAAACTAACCCAAACACCTATAACATGACACATTCCAACCTAAAAGCATTTAATTAGGTGATTCAACAAACAGATTATAGACATTAATCAAAAGGCATTATATTACCAAAACAATTACAATCTCCACATCAAGGTGCACCCAAAAAATGAGGCGCACCAAACGTGGGTTATACCTAGATGTAGCTTCCAGGTTGGTCAACTACAGTGCACTCATCAGTTTAAAAAAAATTGCTTTCATTTTCCTTTTTCCACCATAAACGATGAAAAAGATTAATAAGTGTTGATTTTTTTTTTCTTTTTCAATGTTCATTCAGTATTTCTTGCCATTTGCTACTGAGGGAATCAATAAGCATATTGAGCAAGCTATCCTCAGGGCTTATAAAATCGGGGTTAAAGTCATCAGCCTGGCTGCCTAGAATACGGTTTGGCATATTCAACTTCTTCTTTTTCTATTTAATATGACAAATAAAATAAAGTGAATGTAATTAATTCTAAGTATCAACAGGGGGCATTGAAGTATCAATTCACTAATCCCTCATATAATCATCAAGCATGTTTATCAATGAGGAAAAGACAACCCAAACTTGACAAATGAATGTATCATTTCACTTAATTTTTGAAAATTGTTTCAGACCTTCCATCAAACAGATTCAAAGAATGTAGTTAGTAAAGAACCCGTCAACTCAAACTATTAAAGAAGAGAAAATCATGCCATGGCAAAATCAAATCAAAATAAAATATATTACTTTCCAACCAATTGCTTAAGCATCCTTAATAAATCATAATCCTGTCATAAATACACAAAAAACAATAAAGAAAATTCATAGTCCATTCAGCACAAGAAGAGATTATGATTCAAGCTACTCACCAATTCGGCCATTAATATTAAAAGAAAACTAACCCAAACACCTATAACATGACCACATTCCAACCTAAAAGCATTTAGGTGATTCAACAAACAGATTATAGACATTAATCAAAAGACATTATATTACCAAAACAATTACAATCTCCACATCAAGGTGCACCAAAAAATGATCAAATCAAAATCAAACATTCTCTCAATTAACGGAAAAAAAACACACTTGTCTTGCTTTGTTTGCTTGGAAGCGATTTTCCCTTGTTGTTGAACGTCAAAGTCACGTTCTTACTCTCTCAGAGAACGTGACTCTCCAGAACTAATTCATAAACAAATATATGCAACAATTATGAGATTAAATATAGAACAAAAATTAATTATGCAAAAATGAGGTGGTGGTTGTTTATCAATGAGGAAAACAAGGTGACAGTTTCGTAATTATTTCTAAAAACTGGAGATGAAAACAGAAAATTGGAAACAAAACAAACAGGCACTAAGTTGTTATGAGATAAAAAAAAACATGGGATCAACTTCTCAGGTTCCAGGAAACATACAATGCTATCGTGTCCCATTTACAATTGAATACTTGTAAATAAAAATCACATTTTCATCATTCCCAAACAAAAACAAAGCACTGACGTTGTAAATCACCTTAACAAATTAAGTCACACCCAGGCATAAAATTTGAAAAATAAACAAATTTATCAAAAATATTTGAAGCCCAACTAATCAATAATCATAATGCAAAGAGGACTACTTAAAAACTATTGCATTTTACATGGATCCAGAATATCATTCTTAATAGACCACAACAACTCATGCATCAATATTGGACTAGCAACAAACAGAAAAAATAACAGACAATGATCATTCAGGCATTATACCAAATAGAATGTGTGCAAACATAGATAAATGCTCAAACCGTTCTATGAGGAGATGAACCCAAACCAGAAATCAACCCACTGTCGCTGCGTGAGAGGGAAAGGCATAAAAATGGAGCCCTAGGAGTGCCTACGCATAAAAATGAAAGGGAAAAAGGAATGCGGTTCAGAGTTCAAAAATGAAAAAATGAAAGGGAATGGGGAATACAGTTTAAAGTTTAAAAAATGAAAGGGAATGAGGAATGTGTACCAAAAAATAGAGTTCACATGGTGGTTTGATGGCTCGTATGGTGGTTTAACATAGCGACCAGAGTTACGTACGTCGCGGTAGTGAATGGGTGGTGGAGGAAAGGAGGTGGTGCTGCTGGTCTTCGGGATGGGTCGGCAGTGGCGGCGTGAGAGGTGGTGGTTGGGTGGCGCGCGGTGGGAGCAGAGAAACAAAGTGAGAGGGGAGGAAGAAAAGGGTTTGTGCGAAGATGAGAAGTGAGGGAGGAAGAAAATTGTTGAGTAACTTAATCGAAATTAGCGACGGCCTATTAATATTAGCGACAGCCTAGCTGTTGCAAATCAGGATTCCGTCACAAATTAAGAATGACCGTCGCAAAAGTATAGTCCGTCGCAAACCAATATGGCCGTTGCAAATGACCTTGGACAAACATTTGCACATTAGCGACGGCCATGCCCGTCGCAAAGTGGCACCAACATTTCGCATAAAATGGCGGGAACGGTACTGACAGATTTGCGACGGAACTGCCGTCAGTAATCTCTTCTACCATTTGCAACGGCTTAAGCCATCGGAAAACATAAAATTAGCGACGGATTTGAGGCCGTGGCAAAAATTATGTCGCTAATTAGCCTTATTCTTGTAGTGACTTAACCACAATCATTCAACAATTAAAGCGGTTATAAGAGTTAAGGGATAGAGAGAAATGCAAACCGAGTTTTATCCTGGTTCAGCTACCTCCTTTTGTAACCTGCATCCAGTCCCCACAATCACTTGCGAGTTTCGTCTAGTAAAATCAACACAATTACAAAATTCTTTACAAAGCTTCACAACTCAGGTTCCTTCTACCCAGTGACAGCTTTTCGAAAAATCAATCTTGTAATTCCTAAGAGACCTTTCTACTCTTGTCAAACCTCTAAGAGTACCTTCTACTCTTAGATCAACACACAGAGAGAAAACATTCTCTCTATTCTCTTCCTTTCATAGTAAAAATACTGATTTTTCATATTCTAAGAAATCAGAAATGTTACAACTAGAAGTACTTAGCAGAAAAGATTTTAACAATTCTCAATGAAAAAGCTCTCTCTCAATTTCGTGTAAACTTTTAGAATTGAATGAATTGATTATTGAAAAATGTTTTCCCAAGACTTTATATAGGTTTATGTCAAAATAGATCCGTTGGGCACACTTTAAAAGCTAGTTAAGATCAAAACAGATTTTTTATCAAAAATTGATTCTATCAGTCAATTGATTACCTAAGCGGTGTATTAAACAAGATTTGCAATTTTTACACTGAGTACATCGATTGCTCAATCAATTGGATTCTTGATAGTTCTTGATTCTCATTGATACATAGATATGTACATCGATTGTGTTCTTGAAAATCACAAGCATCAGCAGCCCAGAAGTCTTTACATCGATTGTACAATCGGTTGCATGGTAATTTCAAAAATTCTTTGCCTCTGTTTGGGCTTATGCATCGATGTGTCAATCGATTGGTTCTTTGAAAACACACGACTTTAATTTTGTTGTGTATGCATCGGTGTACTAATCGATTGGATGTATATGAAAAAGATTATTGGCATCTGTTTGGCATTATACATCGATGTATCAATCTATTGTATGCTTATATCAAAAAGTACTGGCTTCTGTTTCTCTTCATACATCGATGTGCAAATCGATTTATAGAAGCTTAGTTTGCATACATATCATGTTGATCTAGAATCAATCGATGTATACAATGATGTATAACATTTATACACTGATGTACACATAAGTTTTCATTAAAAGGTAGTTAATTAACTGAAAGTACATAGCTGTACACATAGATGTACAGACCTTTCAATTAACCTTTTTATTTTTAAGTTCAGTTTTAATTTATGAAAACCATTTTTAATTTGAATTAATTGAGAGAGCTAAATCAAAGAAAATAAGTAAAACTTTTCTTTACATGAAACTTTCTAAGTTCCTTTACTAGAGATTCCTTGTGATTCTTCATTTGAGGTTTCTTCATCTTCAAGCATTCCAATCATGATCCTTGCTTTGCCTTTGTCTTTCTCCTTTGATCCTTGTCATTTATGTCCTTGTACCAAATGATCTTTACAAAACATTTAAACTTGGCAAATGATTAGTGAATCAAAGTTTAATCAATTTATTAAATTTGGTCATTAATCAAAACATACTAGAATCATTTTCCAACAAAAAGGTCCTCCAATTGAGCTAGAGACAAAATTTTAATTCGTGAACGAGACGGTTAGTTTTTTTATGATATTTTGTGTGGGTTTGGAGTTTTTCGAAAAATCTTGTTCGGGACCAAATCTTAGGGATTTTCCAGGTGAAATCGTCGGGAAATACGATCGGAGAAGTCTTATGATACACAATGGAGCAGAGTATCAAGAGGATGAAGTGACATGGAGTGACTTGATGTGAAGTCTATGACACACCTAAGAAAAAGTGAATCTTGACTTTATCTCAAAATCTTACTTTTTCATCTTTCTCTCTCCAATCACATCACATCACCTTAACTCCTTATCCTCTCTACAAGCAACCCACCTTCTTTCTTCTTCTTTCTTCTCTTCTTCCTCTCCAAAACCATACCCCCCTCCCTCTTACTCTATAAATACCACTCTTCAACTTCACTTCATCACTTTCCTTTCTCCTACTCCATTAAAACTCTTAAGTTTTCAACTTTTCTTATCTTCAAGCTTCCAAAGCTCTAGTTTTTCTTCTTCTTTTCACTAAGTGTTCTTCATCAAAGTTGTTCCTCTTGCTTAGGGTAATACTCTCATGTATTCTTTTCTTTAAAAGCTTCATCTTTTTCTAAAGTTTCTTCTTTATGTCATATATGAGCTTTTATCTTCAAAAATCTCTCAAAAATGGTAGAAAACTCCTTTTGAGTTGAAACCAATTTCTATGGTCTTGTATTTACTTGTAGTTTAACATACTAAAAGGTTGTGTAAAACAAAGTTTCCTAACCTCTACTTTCTAATGAGGCCGAACCATGCATATGGTTTAGATGGATCTTGTTTCAACTTTTACAAGTATGAGTTTGTATTTAAAGATTTGTTTTCCAAAATGATCATGGACCAAGGCTCCTTTATGTTAAAGGATGCTATGTCTAAAGTGATTGGAAAGTTTAAATATTTGTTTTCCCAAAATGATCATGGACCAAGGCTCCTTTATGTTAAAGGATGTTATGTCTAAAGTGATTGGAGAGTTTAAAGATTTGTTTTCCCAAAATGATCATGGACCAAGGCTCCTTTATGTTAAAGGATGCTATGTCTAAAGTGATTGGAAAGTTTAAAGATTTTTACTCTACTTTTATGTCATTTACTTTTATGCCATTTATATTAATGCCATTTACTTTATGTCATTACATTATGTCATTTACTTTCATGCCATTTATATTTATGTCATTTACTTTATGTCATTTACATTATGTCATTTACTTTTATGCCATTTATAATTATGTCATTTACTTTATATCATTTACATTATGTCATTTATGTTTATGTCATTTAAGATTCATTTACTTATGTCATTATACTTTAATTACTTACAAGCCTATGTTGTTCTTACTTTATGTGCTTATGAGCCTTGTTATTTAAAGTCATATGTTGCTTTCAAGATGATCATAGACTTGAGCTCCATAAGTTATTGGATGCTAAAAGGTCTAAGAGATTGGAATAATTTAAAGATTTTTATCATAAAAACCCAAGGATGGCCGAATCTTAAAGGTTATGGACCTAGGCTGTTTCGTTTTTCATTTATCCAAAGTGATCATGGTTTTGAGCTCCTTACTATTAATGGATGCTAAACCAAAGAGATTGGAAAGTTTAAATGTTCCTAGCCTATCTTATTGGTCAAGGTCGAATCTCCATCAAGTGTAACTTGGAGGGATTTTTGTTCAACTTTGTTTAAAGTAATCATGTTTTAAACTCTTAGCACTTGAGGATCATAAATCCCTAAGTTGCATGTGTTTTGGAAACTTCTAGCCCTAAGTTCTTGGTTGAGTTCTAATCCTTTGAACCTTGTGTCTTGAAACCTAGACTTGCATCCTAACCAACTTTGAAGAACGTTCGTGAAACTGTTTATTTCTCGCACTCTCTTACCTTCTTGAGGTAAGAGGGGATTTCCTAAAGATATTCAATAACTGTATGCATGTGTGTAGGTGTTTAACTGGATATTTATATGTTGATTGAGCTTACTTGATTACCTAATGTACTTGAACTGTTATGCTATTATCTGATGTTGAATTGTACTTGTTCTAAATGTTATAATGCATATACGTGATGAACTGCTTTCAACTGTGATATTAACATTGAACTGATAATATATACTGCTGTTGATTGAAAGTTTGCTAAGCCAGACTTGCGTCTGTGCTCAACTGTTATAAGGATTAAAAACCTTAATAAGCTTTGAAGATGAAGGGATTGGTATTCTTTTCCAAAAGCTCATTAACTTAAAGTACTTGTTTTAATGTTGAAATGGTTTGGTGAACTATTGTTATACAAGAGAAAAATCATTTTCGAACTATGTGTCTTCAAGTTAAAACTTTCAAGATTATTTGGCAATATCCTATTGGGGGAAATATTTCAAAGACAAAAGTATTTCAAAGATGCTTTATAAAAGATTTTCAAAGAAAAGGTTTTTTTCCTAAATATTTTAGAAACTTTCCGATAGCCTGGATAGGTTATCGAGGATTCGGTTTTGAATTTGTTTTTCACTGAACAAAAAATAAGTACTTAAGAAAGAGAATCTAGTACGCGAGACGTCGCCTCTAGTATTCAGTTATGCGCACGTGATCTTGGATTAGTGTTAATTCGGGACTATGAGTCCTATTCATGATGTTATGGACTGAGAGTCCTATTCTCGAAATTGAGGACAGTGCGTTCTGATTTTGCTGTGATGGACCGTGTGTCCTAATTACGTTGTTGTGGACTATATGTCCTAATCACGTTGTTTTGGACTGTGTGTCCTAACCACGTTGTGATGAACATTGTTAAAGGTGAATGTTGTTTTCTACGACCACAACCCTTGACTACGGCATCGGTCTTGGGCGTTGTGATTGAGTATTCGGAGTGTGTGTCCTATGCTTTTGAGTTTTCAAGTGATGGGGAAATGATGTTTAAGTCGTTAGCTTTGAGCTACGACAGTGAAAAGAATGAACACAAAGAAAACCTTTTAAATAAAATATTTTCTCATGTGCATTTCCCCCAAGCAGACGTGCTTTTTATATATATCAGATACAAGGTGGTATCTGGGAGTCTGTCCATGTAAACCGAGTTCAGAGGCACATGTGACGTTGCTCGTCCTGAGACCTTAAATGCATGAGGGTATGGAGGCAACTGCCCGGTGGGCTAGATATTGACCAACTCTAATTCTTCTCCAGTGGAAAACGGTGTTGATATCTCATGAGATTAAGTTAGAGCCTGATATTGAAGTGTCATGCATATTTTCAAAGATTGACTGTGCGGGCTTGAGACCCTATGATATAACACTGTTATATTGTGTATATGCATGATTTAACTGCTTATATGATTTTGTGATGTATGTATCATGTATATGGTTGTTGTGGTATATATCTTATGATGGTATCTCACTCTTACAATTATATCAGGTCTCTTCGGGTTTTTCAGTAGTACCTTGGTGCTCTAGTACCGATGACGCAGAGGAGTCTTTCTAAGTCACTTGAAGACCTAGTGTTAGAGGTTGGGAAAGTATTCCGATTGGGGGTCTCTCCAATGAATATTTGATAGAATGACCATCTTAGGAGTTTTGAGTTGGGTTGTATATCTAGAGAGGTCGGTAAATGTAGTGTTATATACATCCATCTACAGTTTGGACTTTTCTTCCGAAAATGGAAACTTAGAGAAATGTTGTATGTCATGGTAACTTTGTTACGAACGTGACTTTACATTTTAAATGTATGTATGATGGATTTCAGAGTTATCCTTATAGAAGAAAATTTTATACCCCAATTTTCTGACTTAAGAGAAAATAAATTTTCCGAAAGCAACCAGCAAATTATCTTTGAATTTACTTCCGCATGGGTTACATAGTAACGCCCCAAGGGGGGTGTTACATTAGTATAGGTAGTACCAATCAATTCATATAAGCCTTCCTCAACTGTATAGTCCTACACCTACACAGTCTCAGTATCCCTCTCATTCGGGTGTGTAATCGTTTCATTCATGTGTCCCTCCACCTAGAAGCCTCCCAGGAGTCGCTCCTTGTCTGTGCCTTCTTGCACCGGCGACCACTCCCCGCCCTCGTCGGCACCCGGTTGTTACATGCCCACCAGCTTCCGCTTGGTTCATCCCCGAACCACACCGTACTGGGAGAGGTGCCACTCTGATACCATTTGTAACATCCCTGGCTGCTCTATGGATTGACGACTGTCCCCACAGACCAACACGGATCATTTCAGCGTGCTTTGTCCTCACTAACACGCTTCCTGAGAAAACTTCCCAGGAGGTCACCCATCCCAGAATCGCTCCAAGTCAAGCACGCTTAACTGTGGAGTTCTTAAGTGACGGGCTACCGAAAAGAAGATGCATCTTGTTGGTATAGGTAGTACCAATCAATTCATATAAGCCTTCCTCAACTGTATAGTCACATACCCACACAGTCTCAGGATCCCTCTCATTCAGGTGTGTAATCGATTCATTCATGTGTCCCTTCGCCTAGAAGCCTGCCAGGAGCCTCTCCTTGTCCGTGCCTTCTTGCACCTGCGACCACTCCCCGCCCTCGTCGGCACCTGGGTGTTACATGCCCACCAGCTTCCTCTTGGTTCGTCCCCGAACCACACCGTACTGGGAGAGGTGCCGCTTTGATACCATTTGTAACATCCCTGGCTGCTCTATGGATTGACGACTGTCCCCACAGACCAACACAGGTCTTTTCAGCGTGCTTTGTCCTCACTCACACGATTCCTGGAAAACTTCCAAGGAGGTCACCCATCTCATAATTGCTCCAAGTCAATTTGTACATCCCTGGCTGCTCTATGGATTGACGACTGTCCCCACAGACCAACACGGGTCTTTTCAGCGTGCTTTGTCCTCACTCACACGCTTCCCTGGAAAACTTCCCAGGAGGTCACCCATCCCAGAATTTCTCCAAGTCAAGCATGCTTAACTGTGGAGTTCTTAAGTGACGGGCTTCCGAAAAGAAGATGCATCTTGTTAGTATAGGTAGTACCAATCAATTCATATAAGCCTTCCTCAACTGTATAGTCCCATACCTACACAATCTTAGAACCCCTCTCATTCGGGTGTGTAATCGGTTCATTCATGTGTCCCTCCACCTAGAAGCCTGCCAGGAGCCGCTCCTTGTTTGTGCCTTCTTGCACCGGCGACCACTCCCCGCCTTCGTCGGCACCCGGGTGTTACATGCCCACCATCTTCCGCTTGGTTCATCCTCGAACCACACCGTACTGGGAGAGGTGCCTCTCTGATACCATTTGTAACATCCCTGGCTGCTCTATGGATTGACGACTGTCCCCACAGACCAACACGGGTCTTTTCAGCGTGCTTTGTCCTCACTCACACGCTTCCTGAGAAAACTTCCCAGGAGGTCACCCATCCCAGAATCGCTCCAAGTCAAGCACGCTTAACTGTGGAGTTCTTAAGTGACGGGCTACCGAAAAGAAGATGCATCTTGTTGGTATAGGTAGTACCAATCAATTCATATAAGCCTTCCTCAACTGTATAGTCCCATACCCACACAGTCTCAGGATCCCTCTCATTCGGGTGTGTAATCGGTTCATTCATGTGTCCCTCCGCCTAGAAGCCTGCCAGGAGCCGCTCCTTGTCTGTTCCTTCTTGCACCAGTGACCACTCCCCGCCCTCGTCGACACCCGGGTGTTACAGTATACATCCGGATGGCCGTTGATAAGGGATCCGTGATGATGTTGATCAGGGTACATGAGGTGACAGAGACAATTTGCCAATACGGCATACGAGTCTGATCAACTTTTTTTTTCTTAATGATAAAACGGTGATGATATCTCATGAGATTAAGTTTAGAGCCTGATTATTGAAGTGTCATGCATTATCTTTATAAAACTGATTGATTCGGGTATGAGGCCCACTGATATAACACTAGTTGTTTTATCTATGAATAATGCTTAAATGCTAATATGTCAATGTGTTGTATGTATCGTGTATATGGTTGTTGTGTGATATATCCATTTGTCAGTATCTCACCCTTACAGAAATATCAAGTTTCTTCTGGTTCGCTATTGCACCCTGGGTACTTTAGTACAGATGGTGCAGAGGAGTCTTCCTAAGTCACTAAGAGACTTAGATCTGGTTGTTTGATGTAGTATTTGATTTTGGAATGATCACGTGATTTTTCCTCAGGAATAACTTTTAGAATGACCAGCTTAGGGTTTGAGACTTAGATTTTTGATAGTATGTATGAGTATGGCTCAGAGAGTCTTCATTTCATAATGGAATGTTTATGGCTCGGAGAGCATCTCTTTTGAATGAAAACCTAAGCTTTTCCTTTTGGTCATGTATAGCTTATTGATATAACTATTTTTAGCATATTACTACCTGGTTGTATTTGGTGTAACTGGAATTCTGGAATGAAAATGTAATTATTTTAGTAGGTGTTCTTTTATCTGGGATGTTCGAATTACAGAGGAGACTCTGTCAAAATTTTTGTAAAAATACTAGCTTTTATTCAAGTGTATCTCTAAATTAAATAGGCTAGCCAGGCTAGGATTGTAAGCCTGTGTGCCGATCAAGTCTTAGGTTTGGAGTCGTGACAAATCTTTATACCCAATTTCAGACGCTTACATACTTATATAAATTATTTTTCGAAAGCAACCAGTAAATTATCTTTTTAATTTAAATTCCGCATATGTTACGTAGTAATACCTAGTGGGGGTGTTATAGGTGGTACCAGAGCTGGTCGAGTCTTTCGGGATCTTTAGGGAATAGGTCTGTTATGTTTTTGTTGTGTGATCTCTGGTTGGCTCTTGTTTGAATTGTTTCTTGTTGAAGCAATGTGTGTTGACTGATAAGCCTCTGGCTTATCTAGTTTTATGACTAGATGGACTGTGGTTTTCGTGCCAATCAGTCGAGTTCACTCTCGTTTTCGCCCAAATTTGCCTTGTTTTGTTCCTAAGTTGGACTTTGACTCGTTTTGCGTCTTTTGTGTAGTTTTTAGCTTATTTTGGATAGAATTATGCTTTTGGGTGTTTTTGGTGTTTTCAGGTCAATAAGTGAAGTTCCGGGAGTCAAGGAAAGCCAAGAAATAGTGGAAATTGCAATTCTGGAGACACTCGCCCCGTGAGAGTCTGAAGACCTGCAAGACAGAGGCTATCACGGCCTAGCCGTGATTAAGGTCACGCCCGTGACAGTTTAAGGTTTGAAGTCTCGCCCCGCGAGAAGAATCTCGCCCCGCGATAGTTTGAAGACCCTGGAAGTCAGAGACCATCACGGCCCAGCCGTGATGAAAGTCACAGCCTAGAATTGAAGACTCGCCCCGCGAACACACTTTCGCCTCGCGAGAGTTCAAATTGAAAGCGCGCCAATTTTAATTCTCGCCTCGTGAGAGGCTGCTCGCCTCGCGAGCAAGCGCAGATCAGGAATCCTATATAAAGGCTGTTTCAGATCAGACTGGGGGAGGCTGGAGAGCTTTTGGAGGGCCGCGAATCCTAGTAGTTTTCCACTGTTTAGAGTAGCGTTTAGGGTAATTTCTTTTCTCTTTGGAGCTGCGTCTCCCTTTTTCTTATGGAGATTATGTCCGATTGTTTGTCTATGAGCATGAGGAACTAATCCCCTCGTCTGAGGGAACGATGAAGCCGCCCATGGCAGTGTAGATTCGATATGATGTATGTCTTTCTCCCTTTTTCTCAATAAATGTTTTCCAATTCTGATTTGATTGTGTTAATCATATGTGTTGCGTGATTGACTTGTTAACGTTGATGAGGCCTAGTCAGCGATTCGCGTTTAGAACTTGAATTGGGATCACTAATCGAATATTGCACGAGAGTGAGTAGGAGATTAGTGCAACCTTATAGGGAACAAGAATTAATCAAATTCGAGATTAGGATTATGAGACCTAGCAAGTAATTAATCCAATCGTCGAATACGTCCTAATGAGCACGAGAGTGGATTTAGGAGAATTTAGGGGTCCCGGTTGACATTGTAATTGAACTTAGGGAGGAATTCATCATCACTTGGGTATGCATGTTGGGTAGGTGGATTTGTGACCTTGGACATTTTAATTTCAGATTTTAATAGTTTAGTTTTATTTAGATTTTTTAATTTAGATTACAATCCTATTCTCTCTCTCAACCACCTTCTGTAACTTGACCAAACGTATCCGATTTCCCACGGATTAGTTGAATTGGTAGCCCAATCCCTGAGTTCGACCTCGGTAATTACTTACCGTGTTTCTTTTATTACTTGCGACGACCCGGTACACTTGCCGGAGTCAACAACAAGTTTTTGGCGCCGTTGCCGGGGATTGGCACAACCAATTTTCCTAATTTTTAGGGAAGTTTGATTATTTGGTTAAGTTATTTTTATTTTATTTTTATTTTTATTTTTATTTTTATTTACTATTATCTTTCTACTTCTTTGATCACACTTGGTCTTGGCCCTGTTTTGTATGCGAGGTACCCTTTCAAGGTGGATTGCAAATCATGGAGACTATTTATTTTCCAGCCTTGGACGGTGTTACAAAATATGACTTTGGGCCTAATATAACCCTGGGAGATCACTGGCGCTGGGGACGTAATTGCCCTAATGCACAAGCTTATAGTGTAATCATGAAGCATGAGGAGGAATGGGAATGGAATGAGCAAACATCGTTGAAAGCCGCTCTTGAACAATATTCCTAGGAGCTATCCACCTCAGAGGCCAAGGCAAGAGCCAACTGTGACAGTATCGAAACTGTGATGCAGAATTTCAAAACGCAAGCTGAGGAGATTTGCAAGCAGTTAGTGCAAGAATCACATGAAGCCCAATTTGAAGAAAATCTGGTTTTGGGGATGGATCAAAATGAAGACGAAGTGGTAGTGGATTCCACACTGCTTGCCAAGCAACCGAAAATTTCTGCATTGGATAACTATGTTGGCTTACATGCATGTGTGGACATGGGTAAGTTAGACCCTCCCACTCGTCTGGCACACTTCCTCGAGAAAACACCATTCGACCCGAGAGGAAGTGAATTCATAATTACAAAGGTCAATGGAGTTTTCACACACTGGCTGGGTGGAGTTGATGATAAAGTCATATTGCTGCTACAATCTCCACTCCAATTACCATTTGATCCGGGTGGAGAATCTCACATAATGAGCATCTCTTGGCCCCTGTACCACAGACTATGGGATCCAGGTGGATGCTTCTTAATAAGTCAAGCTCGGGACGTTAAACAAGCGCTTCTTGGGAGGCAACCCAAGCTAGGTATCCCTCTCTTTTCCTAACTTTTGTATTGTTTTTTATTTTTGTTTTGTTTTTGTTTGTCGCTCTTGAATAATTTGAGAAGATCAAGAGTTTGTGTATGAATGTCGTGTCGGCAAGCTTTTTGGATTTCAATTAAATTGAGCATAGATTGATTGCATGAATTATTTGGACCATTGATGATTTCCCCCTAGGTTCTGAAAGTAGAAAAGTTTATCCCCACTTAAAAATTGAAAACTGAACTTTGAGAATTTTGTTGCGATTACTTGATTTATGATTAGTTTGGGGTGAGGGGGTGCACACACTAGGAATCGTATCTCGGTCAAACAATTTGAAAAATGTCCAGGTGAGGATTTGAGCCTCCAACTTTGTTTTTGACTGTGTGAAATCACTTTTAAGTTGCACTTTCCCGAATTTGCTTGAATCTCTATATGGTTTGCATGTTTATGTGTTGCATCAAATGATTTAGGCAATTTTCTTTGAATTAGCTACTTGGCCTAAAGAGAACCATCCCTAATGCATGTTCCCTAGTTAGCCACATTGAGCCTAATTGACCTATTGTTTCTTGATGACCCTATATTACAAGCCAAAATCTGAAAAACCATGTTAACCCAATCATAGGATTAGGAGAGCATGGAAGTGAGCAAGAGAAAGGTTGTGAGAAACTAAGTTTGGGGTGGCTACAAGGTGATGTGTCATATTGGGGTTGAGAAAAAGAAAAATAAAGGTTGGAACCCAAGGCAATATATACAAAAAAAAATTGTTGCCAAAAGAAAAGGGGCAAAGCGAAAAAATATATATATATATATAGCAAGGAAAGGGCTGTAGTCACCCGAGGCAAAAAGAAAAATGGAAAAAGGAATTTGAGTGGAAAATGTGTTTAATGCTCATGCTTTCTTAGTTCCTAGGGACTTAGCCTCTATCCTTTGAATATCTTACCTTGAGCCAGGCCTCATTACAACCTTTAAAAGACCTTCTGATGTTGCATGCATGTTTTCATGGGAACCATTTTTGAGATGAAAATCAAATTCATGGGAAGTGCTCTTAATAAGTGAAATTGAGTGAAAAAGTTGAAAGCCTAGACGAATTTAAGCGAATGAGTGAAATTTTAAATACCCTTGTGAGGAAGGCAATTGTTTGAAATAGGTGATCTTCCTTTTGTGTGTGACTCTGATCCTCAGCTTAGACTAATAATTGCATGAATGATGAAGTTCTCAATTGTTTAAAGTAAATGAATGTGGGGATTACATTAATGTAGGGGGGAGATCATTGGAGAAAAACTGTTTTGATTGCATGAAATTTGTGCGAAATCGATTGATTCCTTTAGGCTTGCCAAGTCTTGAGTCGTTTTTGAGTTTTAGCTTGCTTGGGGACAAGCAAGGTTTAAGTTTGGGGTGTTTTGATAAGCCTCTGGCTTATCTAGTTTTATGACTAGATGGACTGTGGTTTTCGTGCCAATCAGTCGAGTTCACTCTCGTTTTCACCCAAATTTGCCTTGTTTTGTTCCTAAGTTGGACTTTGACTTGTTTTGCGTCTTTTGTGTAGTTTTTAGCTTATTTTGGATAGAATTATGCTTTTGGGTGTTTTTGGTGTTTTCAGGTCAATAAGTGAAGCTCCGGGAGTCAAGGAAAGCCAAGAAATAGTGGAAATTGCAATTCCGGAGACACTCGCCCCGCGAGTGTATTCTCGCCCCGCGAGAGTCTGAAGACCTGCAAGACAGAGGCTATCACGGCCTAGCCGTGATTAAGGTCACGCCCGTGACAGTTTAAGGTTTGAAGTCTCGCCCCGCGAGAAGAATCTCGCCCCGCGAGAGTTTGAAGACCCTGGAAGTCAGAGACCATCACGGCCCAGTCGTGATGAAAGTCACAGCCTAGAATTGAAGACTCGCCCCGCGAACACACTTTCGCCTCGCGAGAGTTCAAATTGAAAGCGCGCCAATTTTAATTCTCGCCTCGCGAGAGGCTGCTCGCCTCGCGAGCAAGCGCAGATCAGGAATCCTATATAAAGGCTGTTTCAGATCAGACTGGGGGAGGCTGGAGAGCTTTTGGAGGGCCGCGAATCCTAGTAGTTTTCCACTGTTTAGAGTAGCGTTTAGGGTAATTTCTTTTCTCTTTGGAGCTGCGTCTCCCTTTTTCTTATGGAGATTATGTCCGATTGTTTGTCTATGAGCATGAGGAACTAATCCCCTCGTCTGAGGGAACGATGAAGCCGCCCATGGCAGTGTAGATTCGATATGATGTATGTCTTTCTCCCTTTTTCTCAATAAATGTTTTCCAATTCTGATTTGATTGTGTTAATCATATGTGTTGCGTGATTGACTTGTTAACGTTGATGAGGCCTAGTCAGCGATTCGCGTTTAGAACTTGAATTGGGATCACTAATCGAATATTGCACGAGAGTGAGTAGGAGATTAGTGCAACCTTATAGGGAACAAGAATTAATCAAATTCGAGATTAGGATTATGAGACCTAGCAAGTAATTAATCCAATCGTCGAATACGTCCTAATGAGCACGAGAGTGGATTTAGGAGAATTTAGGGGTCCCGGTTGACATTGTAATTGAACTTAGGGAGGAATTCATCATCACTTGGGTATGCATGTTGGGTAGGTGGATTTGTGACCTTGGACATTTTAATTTCAGATTTTAATAGTTTAGTTTTATTTAGATTTGTTAATTTAGATTACAATCCTATTCTCTCTCTCAACCACCTTCTGTAACTTGACCAAACGTATCCGATTTCCCGCGGATTAGTTGAATTGGTAGCCCAATCCCTGAGTTCGACCTCGGTAATTACTTACCGTGTTTCTTTTATTACTTGCGACGACCCGGTACACTTGCCGGAGTCAACAACAAGTTTTTGATAAGCCTCTGGCTTATCTAGTTTTATGACTAGATGGACTGTGGTTTTCGTGCCAATCAGTCGAGTTCACTCTCGTTTTCGCCCAAATTTGCCTTGTTTTGTTCCTAAGTTGGACTTTGACTCGTTTTGCTTATTTTGGATAGAATTATGCTTTTGGGTGTTTTTGTTGTTTTCAGGACAATAAGTGAAGCTCCGGGATTCAAGGAAAGCCAAGAAATAGTGGAAATTGCAATTCTGGAGACACTCGCCCCGCGAGAGTTTGAAGACCTGCAAGACAGAGGCTATCACGGCCTAGCCGTGATTAAGGTCACGCCCGTGACAGTTTAAGGTTTGAAGTCTCGCCCCGCGAGAGTTTGAAGACCCTGGAAGTCAGAGACCATCACGGCCCAGCCGTGATGAAAGTCACAGCCTAGAATTGAAGACTCGCCCCGCGAACACACTTTCGCCTCGCGAGAGTTCAAATTGAAAGCACGCCAATTTTAATTCTCGCCTCGCGAGAGGCTGCTCGCCTCGCGAGTAAGCGCAGATCAGGAATCCTATATAAAGGCTGTTTCAGATCAGACTGGGGGAGGCTGGAGAGCTTTTGGAGGGCCGCGAATCCTAGTAGTTTTCCACTGTTTAGAGTAGCTTTTAGGGTAATTTATTTTCTCTTTGGAGCTGCGTCTCCCTTTTTCTTATGGAGATTATGTCCGATTGTTTGTCTATGAGCATGAGGAACTAATCCCCTCGTCTGAGGGAACGATGAAGCCGCCCATGGCAGTGTAGATTCGATATGATGTATGTCTTTCTCCCTTTTTCTCAATAAATGTTTTCCAATTCTGATTTGATTGTGTTAATCATATGTGTTGCGTGATTGACTTGTTAACGTTGATGAGGCCTAGTCAGCGATTCGCGTTTAGAACTTGAATTGGGATCACTAATCGAATATTGCACGAGAGTGAGTAGGAGATTAGTGCAACCTTATAGGGAACAAGAATTAATCAAATTCGAGATTAGGATTATGAGACCTAGCAAGTAATTAATCCAATCGTCGAATACGTCCTAATGAGCACGAGAGTGGATTTAGGAGAATTTAGGGGTCCCGGTTGACATTGTAATTGAACTTAGGGAGGAATTCATCATCACTTGGGTATGCATGTTGGGTAGGTGGATTTGTGACCTTGGACATTTTAATTTCAGATTTTAATAGTTTAGTTTTATTTAGATTTGTTAATTTAGATTACAATCCTATTCTCTCTCTCAACCACCTTCTATAACTTGACCAAACGTATCCGATTTCCCGCGGATTAGTCGAATTGGTAGCCCAATCCCTGAGTTCGACCTCGGTAATTACTTACCGTGTTTATTTTATTACTTGCGACGACCCGGTACACTTGCCGGCGTAACAACATTGACGCACAAGTATATGTTTTCTTGATGGTTTTCCGAGGGTTTTATGTCCTGGGAGACCGTAGATTGAGAATGTTACTTGGGTTTAGATATGACATTCGATTATCCTTGCGAATCGTGTCAGACATTCAAAACAAGGTGCTTGTGTAAAGGGTTTTTCCGAGATTGTTCCCTGGAAATATTCTAGGTTTATGGTTAGCAAAGGACATTGATTTTAGATTGATCTAGCTTCTGGATTCGGTCAGATCTCTGCGATTTGTGTAGGATGTTGCCTACAAATTTAAAACAAGTTGGACGACTCGATTCAACTGGAAGATCGGTGGTCTAAACCGTTTGTTGGACCGAGTGTTTTCCTTGTGAAGCACCAATGTTGTGTGAAGGCTCGTGTCACCGTGTGGATTTGACAACTGATGTGCGATATGGGATTTCGGCAAGTGTACCGGATTCGTCGCCAAGTAATAAAAAGATATTGATCCTACAGAGACCGTGATCTCAAATTGCAACTAATTATCAAGTTGATTAAACTTGACTATAAAAAAGGATTTTGAAAAGGTTTTTGATTTTTGAAATAAGAGAAATCTTAGAAAATCAGATAAGGAATGCAATCAAGTAAAACAGATAGTAAATCAATTTGTGGTTTTTCAGATCTAAAGGGATTCCTAGGAATTGGGTTACCAACAAGATTGTTTATGTTACTAAATTGATTACCCCTTGTTAATTATCAAAATTGCTTTGAATGCGAATTTATCCTACATAAGTTAATGCTCTCTCTCGGGTTACAAAAACCGTGCCCAATTAAACCAACCCCTACTCTCGTGGTAGTCGAATTTAGATTGAACCCTTTACGCTTTTGTGACAATTCGTGAATCTTCGAAGGACCGCTTCTAACTCTCGTGATTTAAGTCCTAAGTCTGATTCTATAGATCTGATACCTAAGTTCACCGCTAAGTTCCTCCTTAGAATATCTATGACATGCAAATAAGTGCGCACTAGATTTACAAGTAATTAAAACAATAGAAATCAGATCTAAAGCGAATTTAAAATTAACAAAGGTAAAACATCAATTAAACAACATAAATCAGATCTTGGGCATAGCCCCAATCCCTAGAAATTAAGCTACTACTCAAGCATTGTCATGGTGATGACAAACTTCATTAACAACAACATAAAATAAATCCTAAGAGAAAAGAGGAAGAAGAAGAGAGATCCTAAAAATTTGCCTAAGAGTAGCAGCCCAAAAGTTCCCCTCCATTTCTGCCTAGATGCCATATTTATAGATTAGGGTAATTTGAATCCAAATCAAATACAAATTCAGATAAAAATCAGTTTCTTCAGATCCAAAAATTACTAGTCATGGCCGTGATGGCCATCACGACCAGGCAGTGACGGATTCTGCCTTGGGCGCTGCTTCACAGATTGGTCTGTCACGGTCGTGATGCTCATCACGGCTAGGTCGTGATCAGTTCTGCTTGTGAGGGTCTGGTTCAGCTGACATGTCACGGCCGTGATGGCCATCACGACCTGGCCGTGACCAATTCTGACTTTTCCATATTTTTCTTTTAAGCTCTATTCGATCACGGACGTGATTGTCATCACGGTCATGGGCTATATTTGGCTCAGTTTCTTCACTTTTCAAGCCCCATCTTCATGCAAGCTCCATCATGGCTAATCTTAAGCATTTTGATCCTTAATTCCTGCAAAACAACACTACAAAACCACCTTACCCATTCCAAGGCAAAAACTAACAAAGAATCAATTAAAATATGTCTAAACTATATGAAAATGCATGCAAAATGTCAATGAAATATGAGGTGGAATCACACTCATCAGCAACTACGTAAAAGGGCGAATTATGAACAAGTATTCTTTGACTTGCGTAGTTGATTTTGTAAATCAATTGCAAGGAGTTGTCGTCTACTTAAAGATCGACTTGAAGACGAGTTATTACCAGATTGGAGTGATGACCTATCATAGATTTTGCATCATCAACTCAGTTTATGAAGAAAGATCACCCCTTTGTATGTTTGAATGATTGATTAAGTTGTCCGGGATCATACCCAATTCAAGGTAGTCATACTAAGCATGGCTAGAAAGACTTGTATGTTGGTTGGAACCATGACGAATCGAGTGGATTTTCGATATTGGGTGAGTTTCTCATGATTAAGGAACTCTTCACTACCCTTTGATTCTCTTGTATTTGTCAGTTGACATTTATTTCTCAAATCCTATGATATTATTAGATAATCACAATGGTGAAGTTTGTATGTGCCAGAAAAATTTTCTTATTTTAATTTGAAATCTGTCAGGACTCATGAATTAGTTATGCTAATTCATAAATTTTCAGTTATTCATTTCTTTGTTTGTGAGAAGTCGTACTCACTTCTAAATAATCCTCGATGTATTAGACATTTGAGTGAATTGATTTAACGGAATCCATTGGTCTGGTTACTTTCACATTTTGTTGAGAGTAGTGGTTATGACTATTTCTTGAGTTATAACACAGATAATTTCGTGATAGCAGAAGTTTCTTGGTGAAACTTAGTTTCGTCGCTTCTATTTTTGGTAGAGGTGAAAGTTATCATTTTGTAAATTCTTTGTACTAAGAATAAGAATTAATCCTCTTTGGGTTAGAAATTATTCACCCTTGATTCCTTAAATCCTCTGGAAGATTCTTGTGGAAGAATGAACTTTATTAGATTCATGTTTGTAAATGTGTATTGATCATGCATTTTTACACCCACGAACCTGATGGAAGGATCTTTTTCCATATTGGATGTTCCTGTATCCTTCAAATTAATGAAATTCTTTTCTATGCTTATGTGAAAGTGAAATCAAGAAAAAATTCTTTTCTTGAGAAATTCTTTTATGATCACCAAGGTCATGTCTTATTGCGGTTCGAAAGTACTTGTCGTCGTTGATCATCTTCGTTCTACGTATTCTCCAAATGTCGTCGATGTGTGACCGATCTCATCAGTCATGAGTTGGGTATCTCCACATCAAGATGTCAGAGTTAGTCGAGTACAGTGAAAAAGGGATAGTTTAACAATTGAGACCTTCCATGTTAAGATATTGGCATCGCCATGAATCTTTGTTATGAGTTTGCTGAAGACCTACATGAGTCTTGTTTGAATTCAAGTGATCGTGGATCGACTGGTGAAGTCTACACCCTTCTTACAAGTTAAGATCCACTATGCAGTGGAGGAGTAAACTGAATAATGCATAAGAGGATTGTTCAAACTTCATGGAGTATCTTCAAGTGTTGCTTCAGATGAAAAATCGAAGTTCATCAACTTGTGTCGGTTAAGTTTGCTTTAAGTGTTGAGGACTAAGTTGAGGCTAAGTCCAACTGATCATCCTCAGTGGGATGGATAAGTAATGAGATGACATATCCTTAGCAAGTTAGTTGGGAGATAGTGTGGTACCTAATTTTTGTCATCTCTATGGTAGGACAAACCAGAGTTGATAGGAGATGCGTTAATGTATAGATGTGAATGGTACTATGAGAACCCTTAAGTTCAACATCATTGAGTGAGATGATTACAATGGACCTTATCATGATCGAGGCAGATATATCATTAAAGGAATTTAGAGTAGTGATCAACATTTATGGTTAATGTTGACTTCGTGAGCCCGAGGATCAACGGAAAAATATCTATAGTAGCTTTCCTTAAGCTGAACGGCAATAGTAAAGAGGAGTTCTTGAGAAACTAAGTTGTGAGAAGAGTTTGAGAGCTCTGTTTTAGAGTTTGAAAGGTCTGACCGTGATGAAATTTGGAGTGGTGGGATAAGTCCAAAGGAAACTAAGACTACAATTGTGTGCTTTGGGTTGAAAGTTGATATATGTGGAAGAGTTAATGTTGAACTCGATGTTCGTCGTGAGGATAAGGTGTTGAAGAAGTTTTTCTAGCAGACTAATTTTAAGGCAAGAAGTGACTAACTTTTGATTATGTCTTTCGAGTATGATAAGCTATAGAGAAATGTTTCTAATCTTTGAGGTCTTATTCTGGTAAATATGTGGTTGATGATCCACAGTGGAAACTGGACATTTTAAATCCAAGATTGCCATTTGGGAGTGTCCAGCTGGATTTCTTGGCTTTGTTTTGGTGCAACTCCTAGGGGTTATGGCCTCAGAGAAACTCTGTTTTATAATCTCTTTTCTCGGCTGCAAATATATAAGATAAGGGTATATATGATACAAGCACTTCCTTGCATAAGTGATAGAGCTTTGTCTTTATATGGAGGAAATTGTTAGAAGTTGGGGTGTATTTTCCTTGGGCAATAAGGTAGATGTGCATGTGAAATTTCTTAAACCAGGGATATTAACGGGGTTTGATAACCAAATTGAAAATGAGAGGCAAATTAAAGAAATGAAATCGAAGAAGGAAAAATATTCTGGATGAATTAAGAAGGGAACGGACTATGTTGGATGTGGTAAGGTTCAATTTCAATAAGAAGATTGAATTTCTTAGGTTCTTGGCACAAAGTTTATCATGTGCAACTCAGGCTCAGATGTAGTTAAAGGATAAATAGAATAACATAAGAATCGATCCTGTTATAGAGTTATGGATGAAAGGAATGAAGCGACGAGAATACAAAGTAAGATTTTAGGGTCAAGGTGTGATTACAAAATCCTGTTTAGTTTCGAGCTATGAAATTTTGAGGACGAAATTTTTTTAAGAGGGGTAGTAATGTAACACCCTAGTTTTTACACATATGATTAATTATTTTATTTGGATGTTTATGTTTATTTTGTTATGTGGTTTAGTTTGAGTAATTAAATTACTCTCTTCAAATCATTTTATTGGGTGCGTTAGCACTGACTTATTTCAGTGAATGCACGCTTACTGCTTACTAGACAATAATTTACGTTATTGTCACTATTATTACCAGTACAGAAAAATGTTTTAAATAATATGATTAAGAGAAAAGAATTTTCATATTTTCATTCTATTTAATTTTAGATTTGAAAATAAACTGATTTGACGTTAATCGAAGATTAAATGTTGGACCGTGGATTTTCTAAGTGATCAATCCAACTATCAATCTCTACTTTATTTCAAATTTTGAAAGTATATATTTGTCACCCGTTATTTTAGATTCAAAAACTAAAAACAAATTTATGTTTATGCTTAATATTTATCACTCATTTTTGTACCTATTACTAAAAGTTAACTTAAAACATAAACCCTCTCCTCTCTTTTTTTTGGTAGACCCGTACTCGACCCCCCCCCCCCCCCCCCCATCTTTTATTTTCTTTCCTCCTTCTTCATTTGAACCACCCCTCTTCCTCTCTAACCCACACAACTCTTTCCTTCCCTCCTTCAACCAGACCACGCGCCGCCCCTGTACAGCCCAGTCGGTCGCCGCTCGACCTTAGCATGAGGAGTAGGACCGTCGTCTCCTGGCCGCCGTTCAATCGTCCGGCTGCCACTAGAGGAAGGAGAGGACCGCACATCCCAGCTCCCCTCATCTCACACGTCTAGTTCGGAGCTCCGTCGCTCGGACCACCTCCAAACGCCGTTCGAACCACCACGGTTGCTATGTTCTCCTTTCCTCTTCATCTTGGGTAAATGTTTACCCCTATTCTCTTCTAGCTTGTAAAGGCCCCAAATTAATTTTGAAACCCTAACCCTAACTTTTGATTCAGTTTCAAAATGTGAAATTAACACTATTTTACGCAATTGGAACTGTGAATTAGTGTTTCCCTAAACCAATTTCATTATTCTTTAGTTAAAATGAGTTTTCCCCAAATTGTATTTAGGAACCCTAAACCCCAATTTGATTTTATTTGAATTTTGTTCTATTTTTGTGAAATTAATTATGACTTAGTGCAATTAGGACTTTTAATTGATGATTCCTAAGTTCATTTTCATGATCCTTTAATCAAAACAAAGTTCCCTCAAAGGGGATTGTGAAGCTTAAGCTCCAAACATGATTTTCTTTGAAAATAACCTTTTTTGGTAATAAGATTAAGTGTTTAGATCAAATTAGAATGTGTGAGCTATTCTCCTATGCCAAAGCCAATTTTCATCTTCTTTGGAAATTAAGCAACATGCATCATTGGAAATTAAATTGTCTATGTCTAGCATATAGATGTTATTGATTCTATTTTCAATCAATTTTATGTTATTATCATGAATAGATTCGATCATACACAAATTTGAGTTAAAGTTTACCTTGTAGCCTTTATCACATAATTGGCTTATACTTAGTATTCCACATAGAGAACATTCTCAATCTTGATTGCTGGACTTTTTCCTATTGTTCCAACACCAAGAATTTTTCCTTTGTTGTTGTCTCCATAGGTGACATTTCCACCTTCCTTGGGAGTGAAAGATGTAAAATTTGTGATGTCTCCAGTCATGTGTTTGGAGCAGCCACTGTCCAAAAACCAGCTTGAGGTTTTGGCCTTCAAACACACCTACAAAACAGATTTTTTTATACTTTTCCTTTAGGTACCCAAATCTGGTTGGGTCCTTTAGTGTTAGTAGCAACATAAGTTCCTTTTGGAACCCAAATTTGTTTAATGCCAACATGAATGTTCTTTCTAAGTCTACAAGTAGCAGCTGTATGACCTTTCTTTAGACAATAATAACATTTAACAAAAGGACTAGTTGAGGAAATAGGTGCAACAAAAATCTTCTTAAAAGATTTTTCATGTACCATTGGCTTATACCCAATTCCAGCTTTGTCATACACACCCTTTTGCTGTCCTAATATGGCATTCAAGTTATCTCTACCCAAAGTAAACTTAGATAGAGTTGTATTCAGTTTTTCAACTTCCTTTTCTAGTATAGTGCATTTGGTGCAAATGGAACTAGATGCAAGTAATTGTGAATTTTCAGCTTCTAGTTCTTTAAGCTTTATTTGTAAAGATGCAGAGTCACTACATTGTTTTGCGATGATCTCCCTAGAAGATATAAGTTGTTTACCAATTTTAACATATTCTTCATGCAATTCATCAAAAACATCTTGTAACTCATCATAGGTAGGAGAAGAATCATTTACCTCGGTTTCACTATCTCTTTATTGATTTGCCATGAGACATAGGTTGGCTTCTTCATTTTCAGATTCAATACTAGTGGAATCCATATCATTTTCTTCCCAAGCTATGTATGTTCTTCTAGGCTTTCTTCCTTTCTTTTCTTTGGTGTCATTCTTCTCATACTTTTCTTTCTTTTGTAGCTTTGGACATTCATTTTTGTAGTGTCCAAGCTTTCCACATTCAAAGCATTTGATTGTTGAGGAAGAGATTTCACCTGTGTTTGTGTTCTTTTTGGTAGGAAAACTGAATTGCTTCTTGTTTCTATTCTTCTTGATGAATCTTCTAAATTTCCTCACAAGCAATCCCATGTCTTCTTCTTCGGATTCTCCACTTTCATCAAGGTGTTCATCTTCATTACTTTCTATTGATTCTTTGGAGATATGAGCCTTGAGTGAGAGTCCTTTCTTCCTTTTCTCCTTATCTTCATGACTTTTCAATCTATTGAGTTCCAATTCGTGTTCTTTCAACTTGCCAAATAAAGTAGCAATCTGTGTGGTGTCTAGATCCTTTGCTTCAGCAATTGCAGTAATTTTTGGCTGCCATTCACGACTCAAACATCTCATTATCTTGTTAATCTTTTTCTCATCTATGATTGTATGTCCGAGTCCTTCTAGCTGGTGAACAATGTGTGTAAACCTCTTTTGCAGTTCATCTATCTCCTCACCATTCTTCATGTGAAAGAGTCCATATTCATGGACTAGTGCATTCATTATTGCTCTTTTCACATCGTTGGTTGCTTCATGAGTGAGTTGAAGAGTATCCCACATTTGCTTTGCCGTTTTGCAATTGGAGACCCTAAAAAACTCAACATAATTCAAACCAGCTGTTATAATATTTTTTGCCTTAGCATTATAACCAACTCTTCTTCTATCATCATCATTCCAGTCATCTTTTGGTTTAGTTTGTTTATTTCCCTTAGCATCAAGAATAAATGGAACATAGGGACCATTTTCAACAACATCTAATACATCTAAACCTGCAGCCTCAAGAAAGATAAGCATTCTCTCTTTCCAATACATGTATTGGGAGCCATTAAAGGCAGGGGGTCTAGTTAGTGAAGCCCCATCACCCATGATATCATTTGTAGCCATCTCTTGAAGCTGTTAAGCTTTGTAACAAGAGTTTTAGCCCTGATGCCAATTGTTGGTAGTGGCTACGGTCTCAAGAGGGGGGTGAATTGAGATATTGAAAACTTTTTCAACAATTTAAAGCAAAACAGTGTTTCTTTAAAGAAAATTGATTTTTACTCAATTTTAATTACCAAGAATCTGGTTATGGAACAAGTAATGATGACAAGAAGAATTATAAGTAGTAACAACAGATTTTAACACAAATTGTAGATTAAAGATTCAAGTTAACAAGTATATGGAGTTTAGGGGTGAGAAGAACATGCAAACCGATTTATCCTGGTTCGGCTGCCTCCTCTGGTAAGCCTACATCCAGTTCCACACCTCTGTGGTTTTCTCCACTATAATCAGCAATTACACTATTCTAATTACAGCAACACAAGGATAACCTCCTTGCTCGAAAAATCACCAGAAAGCACACTAGCTTTTCTATACCCAAGGATCCCTTCTATCCTTGTTCAAGCCTAAGAGATACCCTCTCTTAATCACACTTTTTAACAAAAAGAATTGAGTAGAAGAAAGACTCTAAAAGTCTGATTATACAAATTGAAGTTCTAACTAATATCACACTTTTCTCATAGATGAAGCACTTTTGGATCTTTCGTAGTTTCACAATCAGAATGAGTTGTGTTGTTGTTATTCATTGTGTTGTGTTGAAAAGTGTTCCTTTGATTCCTCTTTATATAGAAGACAAATTATAGCCGTTGGGATCATTTAAAACAGATTTGGATCTGATTTAACAAAATCTGCTTTCTTGATTCTTGTTCTTGAAATGAGATTCTGTTGATCTTTGTAGAGTTTGCGTCCTTCTTGAAAAATAACCGTTTCCATATGAAAGGATAGCCAAGTCTTTTTGAAGAGTAATATATCTATGTTTATTTGAAGAGAAAAATAGCCGCGTCCATTTGCCACGTCAGCAGACGGGAGTACTAGCTCAAGGTAATTGGGCGTGCTCCAACTGGTAGACGAGAGTGCTAACACAAGGTAATTGGACGGGCTCCAACTGGTAGACGAGCTTTATATGCCATGTTAGTGGATGGAACTTCTCATTAAGATCTTAGCAAGTCCAAAGCGCGTACCATTAGTAGACGAGCTCCAAGTGCCACTATTAGTAGACGAGCTCTCCTTTTTACATCATTAAATGCGCGCTTCTGTTACTTTCAGTAGACGAGCTCTTCTATTTCTTCAGTAGATGAGCTCCAAGTGCCACGTCAGCAGACGAGCTCTTCTGTTTCTTCAGTGGACGCACTCTTCTTGTTAGACGAGCTCTTTTTGTTGAACTTCAGTGGACGTGCTCTTCTTGTTAGACTTCAGTGGACGTGATTTTGTTGTACTTTAGTGGACGCGCTTTTGTTGTACTTTAGTGGACGCGCTCCAAATGGTACTTTAGTGGACGAGCTCTTTAGTGGTTCATTGGACGTCATTTTTTTTTACTTTGTTGGACGTCATCTTGGTTCACTTCATTGGATAAGCGCTTATATTACCCCTGTGTTGGACGAGCGCTTATATTATCCCTATGTTGGACGAGTGCTTGAATTACTTGGTTGGATGTCAGCTTGTTTTGCTTTGTTCATGAGTGATCTTGCATACAACTTAACACGTAATGAGTGCATAGTCAAAATCAAAAATCTTATGCAAAATATACTTTGTTTGTCATACATCAAAACATGAATGAGGGCTTAGTCTTACATTATGGACCTAGGGTCCTAATCGTGGCATCATGGGCTAGGAGTCCTAATCTTGGAATTGAGGACTGTGTGTCCTAATTTCGTTGTTATGGACTAGGAGTCCTTATCATGTTGAAATAAAACATGGATGAAATGATAATTGTTTCTACGCCCACAACCTTGGACTGTGGCATCTGTCTAAGGTGTTGTGATTGATCACTCGGACTGCGCATCCTGTGTTATTGATTTTCCAATGATGAAAATTGTGAATAGTCGTTAGCTTTGGGCTTCGACAATGAAAAAGAGTGAACACAAAGAAAAGTCTTGATAATGAAAAGTCTTTTATTCATATGCATTTCCCCTTGGCAGACGTGCTTGAGTTACCGAATACCCGCTTAAGATGTGGTGTTTGATGATGTATACATCCGGATGGCCGTTGATACAGGATCCGTGATGATGTTGATCCGGGTAAATGAGGTAATGGAGACAACTTGCCAATGCGGCATACGAGTCTGATCAACTCTTTATTTCTTAATGATAAAACGGTGATGATATCTCATGAGATTAAGTTTAGAACCTGATGATTGAAGTGTCATGCATTATCTTTATAAAACTGATTGATTCGGATATGAGACCCACTGATATAACACTTGTTGTTTTATCTAGGAATAATGATTAAATTCTAATATGCCAATGTGTTTTATGTATTGTGTATATGGTTATTGTGTGATATATCCATTTATTGGTATCTCACCCTTACAGATATATCAGGTTTCTTCTGGTTCTCTATCGTACCCTGGGTACTTTAGTACAAATGGTGCAGAGGAGTCTTCCTAAGTCACTCAGAGACTCAGACATGGTTGTTTGATGAAGTATTTGATTGTGGAATGATCATGTGAGTTTTCCTCAGGAATAACTTTTAGAATTACCGTCTTAGGGTTTGAGACTTAGATTTTTGATAGTATGTATGAGTATGGCTCAGAGAGTCTTTATTTTAAAATGGAATGTTTATGGCTCGGAGAGCATCTCTTTTGAATGAAAACCTAAGCTTTTCCTTTTGGTCATGTATAGCTTATTGATATAACTATTTTTAGCATATTACTGCCTGGTTTTATTTGGTGTAACTGGAATTCTGGAATGAAAAAGTAATTATTTTAGCAGGTGTTCTTTTATCTGGGATGTTTGAATTACAGAGGAGACTCTGTCAAATTTTTTGTAAAAATACTAGCTTTTATTCAAGTATATCTCTAAATTAAATAGGCTTGCCAAGCTAGGATTGTAAGCATGTGTGCCGATCAAGGCTTAGGTTTGGAGTCGTGACAAATCTTTATACCCAATTTCAGACGCTTACGTACTTATATAAATTATTTTACGAAAGCAACCACCAAATTATCTTTTTAATTTAAATTCCGTATGTGTTATGTAGTAATACCTAGTGGGGGTGTTACAATACTAATTGATTACTTGGTCTCGGTTAAAAAGCTCAGACTGAATCAAGTAAGCATAATCGATTATCATAATCGATTATGAAGCCTCTGACTTTTTATTTGAAAAGCAATAATCGATTTTTTCAAAGTCATAATCGATTATAATTTGAATTTTAAACTCAACGGCTAAGACAGAATCAAATCTCCATTAAGGCATAATTAAGCCATTTAAAAGCTGAGTTTAAAACGTGTTGAAAATAACCATAATTGATTACCATAATCGATTATCATACTTTGACTTTAGAATTTCAAAAACCCAACAGCTCTGTTATTTAAAGTCTCATTTATGCACAATTACGAGCTGCATAATCGATTATCATAATCGATTATTCTCCGTGTAAATTGGTTTTTGAAAATCTTTAAAGGTCTGCAAAAGATATGGTGAAATTAATTTCGAAGATCTTTTTCTAAAACAGATTTTTGTGTGTGTGTGTGTGTGTGTAATTTATTTTACCTTTGAGAGACACACACCCATTTACATTTAATATAAAACAAACAATACAGTAAATGAAAATTCCCTTAACCCCATATTAGCTTGTTTGGTCCTTTTCACGCTTTTTGCAATTTGGTCCTGTATACTTGAATTTACGTGTTGGTCCTTGGACTTGAAATTCCCCTTTTGCTCATCATCAAAACCAAAGTACATGTCAAGGCATATATCCACAATACCAAGACCACCATCCTCTACTGGACTGCAAACAACTCTCCAAGCCACAGTTACAAGCTTCCTAGTATCAATATCCCCAGACCAAATGAAATTTTTGATCCAAGTGTCTAACTGATTTAGCAGAGAAGAAGGCCAACTGTATATGTGGAAATTGTAAGCTAACATGCCATGAATAACAGATTTAATCAATTGAATTATTCCCATAATTGAGAGAAGAGATCATTTCCAGGTAGCCAATTTCAGTTTAATCCTATCCATAGTAGGCTGAAGGTGCCTCCTTTTTGGCTTTCCTTTGAAAAGAGGGATGCCAAGGTAATTAAAAGGCAAGGAACCGGGTTAAATCCCAAGTAAAATGCTGATAGATTGAATTCTGTTAGCATTCATTGCTCCAGCATAAAACTCGCATTTGCTGAGACTCAGAATTTGACCAGAATTCTTAGCATAATCATCAAACAAATCCATCAAAGTCTTGAGACATTTTTTCAATCCACTGCAGAAAATCAGTATGTCATCTGCATACAACACATGTGGTGGAGTAGAAAATGACTTGCTGCTTGACATTGGCTTCAACTTGCCTGAAACTACCAAAGAAAGGATGCCTCTACTCAGCACTTCTTCAGCAATATAGAAGAGGAGAGGGGACAAGGGATCACCCTGCCTGACCCCTCTTTTACAAGAGAAAAATCCCACAGCTTTGCCATTAACCAGAAATGAAAGCTTTGCAGAATCCAAAATTGTTTGAATCCAATTGCAAAAGACAAGACAGAATCCAAAGACTGGAAGAAATCTCAATAAAAAGGTCCAATCTATTGTATCAAATGCCTTTCTTACATCACATTTTAAAGCTAAGTTTCCTCCAAACATCTTGTGATCCAACATATTGATTGCTTCAGATGGAATACATATACACTCTTGGATATGTCTATCCCTCAAAAAGACCATTTGTTCTTGTGAAACAATTCTAGGAGCGATGATGGAAAGCCTTTCTGCCAGCACTTTAGTGATCACCTTAAAATGGAAATTAGCCAATGTTATTGGCCTGAAGTCCTCAATCCTATCAGCACGGTATGAGAAGCACTAAGTTTGAGTTTAAGTTGGGCAAATCCAATTGTGAATGAAGAAATGTTGAGTGGATTTGACCACATCCATCTCAATGACATCCCAAAAAGCTTGATAAAACCCTCCTCCATAGCCATCAGGACATGGGGCACTACCCTTGTTAAGACTGAAAACTACAGCCTTAATTTCCTCAGCAGTTGGATAACCAATAATAGCAAGATTTTCAGCATCTGATACTGGTTTATCAATGATTGACTCAATACGACCACTATTCAAACAACAATTAGGAGATGCATAAAGATTTGAGAAATAAGAAATGACATGATGCTCAATTGCAAGAGGATCCACAATTACATCATCACCTTCCCTCAAAGATGGCATCTGATGAGCTGTATTTTTAATCTTAGAAGCTCTATGGAAAAAAGCTGTGTTTCTATCCCCTTTAACTAGCCAATTCATTCTTGCTTTATCCTTCCAGAAAGTTTCTTCAAAAGCTAAAGCATTCTGAAGATCATACTGAGCCCTAACTTCCTCATTATGTAAATCATCAGAAAAAGCTGAGGATGCAATCAAATTATGGACATCTACTTTATTTAAAGCTGAAGACACATTCTGATGAACATCACGAAAAATTTCCCTATTCCAGGATTTAAGCTCAGCTTTCAAAGCCATCAACTTCCTGGACAAAACTTGCATAGGGCCTAAAGGACAATTAAGGCTCCTTCTGTTCCAGACCTCCAAGACAAGCCTTCTACAATCACTGTGTTCTAGCCACATGTTATGGAATTTAAAAGATGAAGGGCGCTGAACCAAACCTCAGCTAACAGCTGAAAGCAAAGGTTGATGATCTAATTTGCTTCTTGGCAAAGTACAGCATGCCATAGAATCCCAGAAATTCGTCCACTCATTGCTGTAAATAGCCCTATCCAGCCTCAGTTCAATGTAAGAGGATGTACCTCTACCATTAGACCAAGTATATGGAACACCTTTTTATTAATATGAGTGAGAAAACAACTATCAGACCAGGCTCTAAATTATTTACAGGATACTAAAGAAGGCAGATTGTCACCCCTTTTTCATGTGCTCCTAGAACAGCATTGAAATCACCAAGAAAACACCATGGTCCTACATTATTCTGTTGCAAAGAAGCCAGTTCTAACCATAGAGATCTTCTACTGGTATGAGATGTAGAGGCATACATATCAGAAATGAAGCAAACTTCATTATTCCAAGAAACTGAGAATGAGATGTGTTGAACAGATGAAGCAATTACATGGGGCTGCAAGCTGAATGAACATAACCCCCACAAATTTGGAGCAAGATCTCCTCTATCATTAACTGAGAACAATGTAAATTCAAACTATTCCAAGAGCTGATTGGAATTTGGTCAGCTTTAATCCAGGGCTCAGACAGAAAGACTAAATATGGATTGTTTGATAAACATAGATTTTTCAGCACCAATCTAGTTTCTAGATTTCCCAAACCCTGACATTCCAGAATAAGATTTTCAATCTAATCATGAAAGGTTTTAGGCCTAGAGGTTCCTGCCTTATATCTTGTGTTATAAGGATCACATTTCTGAAGATTTACCTTTTTTAGCTTCTTCTGCTTCTTCTTTTGAGACTTTGTCACGACTTTGGTAAACTCTTATTCCTTTGCATTAGAGGAATCTTGAATATCATCATGTTGATCCACTTTGTCACCCCAAAATTTACCAACTAGATGGAGATCTTGCTGAACAGTTTTTGTCAAAGCATCATTCACATGAAATTTTGAAGCACTTTGTAAATTTGTCATTTCAAGAGATGGAGAGGCAGAAAGATCCTTAGAAGAGGAAAATTCCTATATCTGATCAGCGAGAGAGCAACCTTCAACAGAGTCCTCAACAATCACCTCATCCTCCTGGTTCTCATAATTGGCTAAAAACTGAGGAGACTCATCAAAGATAGTCTCCACTAAATCTGAATCACTTTCCAAATTTTTGATAGAAGCATTGTGCCTAACATTATCATCTTCTGCACATTGATCCATATAAGCAATTCTAGGGATGAAAAACACCTTGTCACCACGATTTGTAACAATGTCAATAGTTGGATCACCAATCACATCATCCAAAATGTAATTATTGACCGCATTCGAATTGGATCCTTTATCACCAGCATTTTTCACTCCACCCTTAACCACTTGGTCAGATCCAACACGATTACTTGTTGGAGAAGCAACATCATTCAGGGCTTTGTTTCCAACAGAATTTTGATCCACGTTAGTGGAATCAACATTTTGGACCACATTCATTGTAGCATCTTCAACAAGAATATCAGTAGAGCCACCCCTTTTATTACTCACTCCCCCTTAACCGCTTGATCAACATGATTATTTATTGGAGAAGCAACATCCAAGGCTTTGTTTCCAACAAAGTTTTGATTCGAATTATTGGAATCAACTTTTTGAACCATATTCATTACCCCATTTTCAACAGGGATACTAGCAGTACCAGATCCTGAAGCAAAATCAACAACTGCCTCCTTTCCTTTTCTTGAAACTGAGGGAGCTACATTATCATTAACACATGCATCCTCTGCCTTACCAGATCCTGAATCAACAACAACAACCTCCTTCCCTTTTATTGAAATAGAAGGATCTACTTTATCGATGTTCACTTTAAGCACATGTTTTGGACCTATTTTTCGAGGCACTGCCATGTTCTTTGCATTAGGCACTGCTTGAGCATTATATTTTCTACAACTTTCATCTGAATGCCTTATAACTTGACAATGACCACAGAAAGAGGGTAGATTTTCGTATTCAATATAAACCAAGAATGCAAATCCATCCCTTTCTACCATAATTCGCTCATGAAGCTGCTTAACCAAATCTACATCAACCAAAACCCTTGCATAATGACCAAGGTCTTTCTTTCTTGTAGCTTCGTCAAGAGATATTGGAGATCCTAAGTGTTAGACTCATTGATTTAGGGATTTTGATATATGACAAATACAACTTAATGTGTATGAAAGTGTTTTAGTGTCAAATTACAAAGACGGGTATTAAGCAGTGATCAACAAGTTCAGTGAGCAATCAAAGGAGAATATTCAAGGAAGAACTTGAAGGAATCAAAGATCAAATACAGAGATCAAAGGAATCATCAAGACAAGATCTTAAAGGAGAAATTAGTTTTAAGTCTTACATGATTTGTAAGAGATGAATTCTCTTCTTCACAAAAAGCTCAATTAAAAAGATGCATGAAGAAAATCAATTTTCATAACCTGCATTAAAAGGAATAAGTTTTCGTTAATGAAAATGATTTTTGGAAATAAGAAGTGCTCTTCCAAAGCGCTGGTCCAACACTTAAGTAATACAAGCGCTCGTCCAACACTGAAGTAATACAAGCGCTCGTCCAATAAAGTGATACAAGTGCTCTTCCACTAAAGTGATACAAGCGCTCGTCCACTAAAGTGACAGAAGTGCTCTTCCACTAAAGTGATACAAGCGCTCGTCCACTAAAGTGACAGAAGCGCTCGTCCACTGTAGTGACAGAAGTGCTCGTCCACAAAAGTCTTAGGACCTGCTAAATCCTTAAATGAGAAGCTCCATACAATGACATGGCATATGGAACTCGTCTACTAGTTGGAGCACGTCCAATTACTTTGTGTTTTAGTACTTCCGTCTACTGACGTGGCTAGATGGACGCGGTTATTATCAAGATGGACGCGAATGCTATAAGAGACGATGTAGAATCTTATTTCAAGAACAAGAATCAAGAAAACAAATTGTTAATCAGATCCAAATCTGTTTTGATTGATCCCAATGACTATTACTTGTTTTCTATATAAAGAGGGATCAAAGGAACACTTTTAAAAAGAACAATAACATATCACAGTTTTATGAAATCAATTTGAGAAATCAATTGTGAAAATCATTCATCATCTTTCTTGAGCTTACTGTGAAAAGAGTATTTCAATACTCATAAGTGCTTCAATTTGTTTATCTGACTATTGAGAGTTAGGAATCAACTTTTGTTTTACATTTCGATTGTAAAGAGGGAGGGAGTCTCTCTGAGTGATTGGGATGGGGTATCCCTAAGGAAGAACATTGAGGCTCTTCACAAGAGTGTGGTATCTCGAGGTGACGGAGTGCTCTATGGTGTAAAGGTTTTTCAAGCTACCTGGTAAAGCTTGTGTGTTAGTGTGTGAAATCCCACAGGTGAAGTGGGGACTGGATGTAGGTTACAGTGGAGGTGAATGAACCAGGATAAATCTGGTTGTGTGGTATCTCTAAACTCAAACTCCTTTACTTTGTTTATGTTCAAGAAAATGCAACTTTGATGTTTAAAGTTCAATATAATTTTTGTTCTTGATCAGTATAAAACTGTATTGAAACCTAAGTTCGATTGTAATCAAGACTGTGTTATCTGCATTTAAAAATGAGTTGATCAAAACCATTCTTGATTAATGAAACTGAACTATTACTGAAACTGAAACCTGCAAGTTCGTTCTTGATTGTTAATGCTTGTATCTAAAACTTGCATAATGTAACACCCTAGTTTTTACACCTATGATTAATTATTTTATTTGGATGTTTAAGTTTATTTTGTTATGTGGTTTAGTTTGAGTAATTAAATTACTCTCTTCAAATTATTTTATTAGGTGCGTTAGCAGTGACTTATTTCAGTGAATGCACGCTTATTAGACAATAATTTACGTTATTGTCACTATTATTACCAGTACAGAAAAATATTTTAAATAATATGATTAAGAGAAAAGCATTTTCATATTTTCATCCTATTTAATTTTAGAGTTGAAAATAAACTGGTTTGACTTTAATCGGAGATTAAATTTTGGACCGAGTATTTTCTTAGTTGATCAGTTCAATTATTAATCTTTACTTTAATTTGAATTTTGAAATCATATATTTATCAATCTTTATTTTTAGATTACAAAAAGTAAAAACATGTTTATTTTAGGCCTAATATTTATCACTCATTTTATACCTATCGCTAAATAATTAGTTTAAAAACTCAGCTTTATCTCCCCTCTCTCTCTTATCTTCGACGCCTCCTCACCCCACTCTTCAACAGTTTTTTCTTTTTCTCACTTCTTCCTTCTTCTTCCACACTTCTTCTTCTTCTTCTTCCTCCTCACTCCATCTTCTTCCTCCTCCTTCTCAACCAACCAGTCGCGCCGCCCTAGGAGCCGTCCATCGCTGTCCAGCCGCGCTCCGCCAAGGAGGTCGTCGTCCGTTCGCCGCACAGTGGAAAGAAGACAGCAATACGCCGTTGCTGCCACCACGGTGTCATCTTCTAGCCGCCATCCATGGTGGATCTGCCATTTTTGGTGGGGTTCGAGCTCTCCTTTTCCTTCCCATGAAGCTTAGTCTTGTTTTTGAACCATGGATGCTACGAGACTCTCCACCGCCACTGCGATTTTGCCGGAGCCGCCGTGACGCCGCCGCACCCATGGCTGGCCGTCGCAACCTCTTTCTTCTACCTTGGGTGAGTTGTTTCCCCTATGTTTTACTTCTCTTTCAAAACCCCCAAATTGGTTTTGAAACCCTAACCCTAACCCTTTGATTTCAGATTTTAATCTTGAAATTTAAGTTTGTTTTATGAAATTAGGACTGTGAATTAGTGTTTCCCTAAACCAATTTCATTATTATTTAATTAAAATGAGTTTTCCCCAAATTGTATTTAGGAGCCCTAAACCCCCAATTTGATTTGATTTGAATTTGGGTATGTTTTTGAGAAAATAATTATGATTTAGTGCAATTAGGACTCTTAATTGATGATTCCCAAGTTCTCTTTCATGATCCTTTAATCAAAACAAAGTTTGGTATTGTGAAGCGTAAGCTCCAAACGTGATTTTCTTTGAAAATAACCTTGTTTGGTAATAAGATAAAGTGTTTAGATCAAATTAGAATGTGTGTTTGGTCATGTGTAATTGATTTCTTGGTTTCTGGTTGTTGCGCATTGTTGGATTCCTTCTCTGAGACGTTTGACACGGCTATGCTTGTTTGATGGAGTAGATATGAGCTAATGTGAGCATTAAGACGAGGATCCTTTACTTGTCTTCAAAGGTACGTAAGGGGAGTTTGCCTAGGGATATTCAATAACTGTATGCATGTGTGTATGTGTTTAATTGGATATTTACATGTTGATTGAGCTTACTTGATTATCTAATGTACTTGAACTGTTATGCTATTATCTGATGTTGAATTGTACTTGTTCTAAATGTTATAATACATATATGTGATGAACTGCTTTCAACTGTGATATTAGCATTGAACTGATAATATATACTGCTGTTGATTGAAAGTTTTCTAAGCCAGACTTGTGTCTGTGCTCAACCGTTATAAGGATTAAAAACCTTAATAAGCTTTGAAGATGAAGGGATTGGTGTTCTTTTCCAAAAGCTCATTAACTTAAAGTACTTGTTTTAAATGTTGAAATGGTTTTGGTGAACTATTGTTATACAAGAGAAAAATCCTTTTCGAACTATGTGTCTTCAAGTGAAAACTTTCAAGATTAGTTGGCAATATCCTATTGGGGGAAGTATTTCAAAGAAAAAAGTATTTCAAAGATGCTTTATAAAAGATTTTCAAAGAAAAGGTTTTTCCTAAATATTTTAGAAACTCTCCGATAGCCTGGATAGGTTATCAAGGATTCGGTTTTGAATTTGATTTTCACTGAACAAAAAATAAGTACTTAAGAAAGAGAATCTAGTACGCGAGACGTCGCCTCTAGTATTCAGTTATATGCACGTGATCTTGGATCGGTGTTAATTCGGGACCAGGAGTCCTATTCATGATGTTCTGGACTGAGGGTCCAATTCTCGAAATCGAGGACAGTGCGTTCTGATTTCATTGTTGTGGACTGTGTGTCCTAACCACGTTGTGATGAACGTTGTTAAAGGTGAAGGTTGTTTTCTACGACCACAAGCCCAGGACTGGTGCATCGGTCTCGGGCGTTGTGATTGAGCGTTCGGACTGGACTGTGTGTCCTATGCTTCTAAGTTTTCAAGTGATGGGGAAATGATGATTAAGTCGTTAGCTTTGAGCTTCGACAACGAATGAGAACGAACACAAAGAAAACATCGAGAACTAAATGTTTTACATTTGCATTTACGACAGACGTGCCCGACATGGTTTTAACGTGAGACCTTAACAAGAAAGGTATTATGTGACGGTGTATTATCGTTGTGCTTAGCTAGCCAATGAGACGGTGTATTATCGTTGTGCTTAGCTAGCCAATGAGACGGTGTATCGAGCCTGATCAACTCACTTTGAGTATGTTGGGATCTCCGGAGATTAAGTTAGAGCCTGATGATTGAAGTGCCATGTATATTTTCAAAGGTTGACTGTGCGGGTTTGAGACCCTTTGATATAACACTGTTATGTTATGTATATGCATGATTTAACTGCTTATATGATTATGTGATGTATGTATCATGTATATGGGTGTTGTGTGATATATCCATTTGTCGGTATCTCACCTTTACAAACATATCAGGTTTCTTCTGGTTTGCTATTGTACCCTGGGTATTTTAGTACAGATGGTGCAGAGGAGTCTCCCTAAGTCACTTAGAGACTTAGATCTGGTGGTTTGATGAAGTACTTAATTGTGGGGTGATCATGTGAGTTTTCCTCAGGAATAACTTTTAGAATGACCAGCTTAGGGTTTTGAGACTTAGATTATTTTGATAAGTATGTATGAGTATGGCTCAGAGAGCCTTTATTTTAAAATGGAATGTTTATGGCTCTGAGAGCATATCTTTTGAATGAAAATTTAAGCTGTTTTCTTTGGTCTTGTAAAGCTTATGGTTATAACTATTATTTTTATATATTGCTGTCTGGTTGAATTTGGTGTAATTGAAATTCTGGAGTGAAAATGTAATTATTTTAGCAGGTGTTCTTTTACCTGGGATGTCCGAATTTCAGATGAGACTCTGTCGAAATTTTCGTAAAATACTAGCTTTTATTCAAGTACATTCTTTAAATTAAATAGGCTTGCCATACTATGATAGTAAGTCTGTGTGCCGATCAAGGCTTAGGAGTCGTGACAAAATTTTTATACCCAATTTCAGACACTTGTGTACTTATATAAATTATTTTCCGAAAGCACCAGCAAATTATCTTTTAATTTTATTTCTGCACGTGTTACGTAAGTAATGCCCCAAGGGGGGGTGTTACACATAACTTGTTCTTAATCTTTAAAGGTTTAATCATTTTCTGTATTTTGTTATTACTGAGTTATTGAACCTGAATCTATTCTCTATTAATTCTGAATTAATCTTTCTTATCCTCATCACCTTCTATTCAAGATATTATATAAACCCTTCATCGATTTTATAAAACATCATGAGGCTACAAATCCACAACTCTAATTTGAAAAGCTTTGTGAAAAAGTTTTAAGAGAGAAATAATTTTTTGAAAACTCAATTCACCCTCCGCCCCTCTTGAGTCGTTGAAGCCAAAACAACAATAATCCCCCCTCGATGGAGAAAAGAATCTTTGGCCTCCAATATTCTTGGGGGAGACCAAAAATTCTTACCCAACATTGGGCATTAGTTTGCTTCAAGGTTTCCGGATTAAAATATTTAGACCAAGCAAACAATCTTATCAATCGGGATTCAGATTCCAGCTTCTAACAGTCCATACACACCAAAGATCCTCTTGGGAGGCAAAATAAAATTCAAAATAACCTTTCCCCAAAGGAACCATCTTCCAATTACCAATCGGGTTCCATAATTTAGATAACTTGGATCTCAAGTCACTGAATTTCAATGGAATATCACCCTTTGACAAAATAAGCCTTCCATGAAGGTTAGTATTGCATGAATCCAGACCAACTTTATACTCTTCTTTAGGAATTTTGATCGAAAGAGTATCATTCTTCCAACAAGCGTTTGGCAATTGACTTAAGGGTATGTCGCACACATTATTCAGAACTTGAGCAAAGGACTTCTTTTGAGGGAAAGAAGCAGCTGGGGAAGAAGAAGAGGGTGGAGGTACGGGTGGAGAAGAAGAAGAGGGTGGAGTGACGGGTAGAGAGGAGGAGGAAGGGGGTGGAAGCGCAAGAAAGATCCATGGGCAATGGGGGTCGCAAACCTCCATATCCACGTGCATGTAAAAGTCTCATGTAAACCCCAGCAGAGCATTAGGGCTTTCTTCAACATTCAACAACATTATGTTTTATACTCTTGTGCACACCAACACCTAGACATCAATTCTATTTACACCACGAGTGCCACATCAATTGTATCGCCGCTTGGATGGAAAACCTTCTTCGATCATTTTAATTATTGCTTCACATCATTACTTAATTAGATGGATGCTTCATTATTCCTTAGTTAATTGATTAATTTATTATTTCAATTAATTCATTTTATTAATTGAAAATTAATTGCATCAATTTATATGTCAACTAAACATTAGCTACAATAAGAATTAAAATCCTACAATTATAAATCAAAAACAAAACAACCCACAAAATCCTCCACTTACAAATCAACATATATAATTGTACAAATTATATATCATATCATGTCAGTTCCGGTGGCGGTGATAATTTTATAAATTATATATCATTATACAAATTGCATAATTATACAAATGATATGATATTATGACAAATTATAAAAATTACATATGATAATTATAGAAATTATATATCATATCATGACTCAGTTTACAAAATAAACAATTTCAAATAAATTTAAAAATGAATAAAATAGAAACCTGTCAGTGCAGCCTAATAGTGGTGGTGGAGGTGACAGTTCTAGTGGAGGTGACAGCCTAACAGTAATCAAAACAAACAAATTTGCTTCAAAAATCAAAATTACCAAACCAAATGCACATAATAAAGATCCTAAATCGAAGCTAAAATCTATCCAGATCCTATATCCCATATCAATACTGTTCTCTAATATCTATCCTAAATCAAAGAAAAAATCGAGTATTCATCAAAAAGAAGAAATATAGAATATTACAAACCTGTTTCCTCCTCCGGTGGTAGCAGTGGTGGCTCCTCCGATGGTGGTAGTGGTGGCGCGAATAGAGTGGGGGAGAGGAGACCCAAGCGCAGGAAGTGAGTGGGGGGCTAGGGAGAGGGAGTAGGGAGAAGAGAAGAGGTGGGTGGTGGCCACGGTGGTGGGGGGCGGTGGTCGCAGAAGGGGCGGTGGCCGCAGGGAGGAGAGAAATGAGAGAAAGAAGAACAAAGGGGAAAGGCTTTTCAATGCTGATATAATGAAGTTTTACAATGCCATTTTGCATTTCCGACGAACTTTTCCATCAGTAATTTGAATTTTTGAATTACAAATAGAATTTTCCTCGGTATTGAAAAACTTTATTTTTGACGGACATTCGATCGATAATTTGATTAACAATTACCGACGGAAAAGCTCGTCGGTATAGATGCCAAAAAATTTCCTTTCCCGCCACCATTACCGATGGGCTTACCGACGGAATAGCCCTTGGTAACGTTATCAACAGAGTTTCTGTCGGTAAATTTGAAAACTTTTGGTATCCATCTTTACCGATTGCAAATTTCGTCGGTAATCTCTTAATTATCGATGGAATCCGTGGCCGTCGGTAAAAAGTCGCCAGTATTTAGATATTTTCTTGTAGTGAGCAAATCCCAAACTTGACACAAATTAAACTTTAACATCGTTAAGTTACTTAAAAATAAAATAACTACTTATGACAAGTTATATGATATTTATTATACACTAAGACATTGTTTTTAAACATTGATCTTATGCTTTCTTTATTACAAAACAAAGTTGATTTTCAATTTGAAAATATTATAAAATCAGACATAATTATTTAATCTATTTAAAATTTTCTGTCCATTATATATTTATTTTATTCAAACAAATACTATTTAGTATCTACTCTAACAAATAGTGAGTAAAAAAGTGTATCAATTATGTGAAAAATGAATTTTTCATTATAATGTTGTTTTTTAGTCAGAGATCAACAATTACTAAATAAATATTATGCTTCTAATTATTTTATCTATAGAAAATATGATTATATTTATAATTATTATTGATAAATATGACAAAAAGTATTTAAACAAGTATATTTCAATATAAGCCTTAATATAACTTGCCTAATTATGATATACAATTAAAAAAGTATAATTTGACAAATGTGATGAACAGTTTTATGGTTTATTTCATGTTTATTCTATTCATTTATTTATTTTTGATCCTATATAATTTAGTTTATTCTAAGAAAAGTTATTTGACGTCAGAACTTTGCTAATAATAAACTAAATTATAGGTTCAATAAAATAAATAAATATAGTAAACAAGAGTATTACGTATTTTTGCTACATGGTGAAAATAGGATATATTAATTACTTATTAGGCTAAATTAAATATATTTATAATTAAATCATAAAATTATTCATAGCATTTGTCAAATTATACTTGTTTAATTCGCATATCATAGTTAGAGTGAATATTAAATAATATTTGTTTGAGTAAAATAAATATATAATAGACTCAAAAATTAAATACTTAAATTTGATTATCAAGAAGAGTTAGAGCACTATGTAATCCTAAATTTAAACTCTGCATCTAAATAATAGATCACCAACTATGCACCTTCTCTTCATAAATAAACAATAGCCCCCCATCTCTATGCACTTTCTCTTCATAGTTGAAAAATAGCCCGCGATGGAAAAAAATAAAAAATCAGACACCAAATCAACAACCCCTGTATTCAAAGCATATAACCGAAATAATATCTGACGACACATGAGATGAATAAGTGAGAGGGTTTAAAGTGAATTAATTTTAGGCTTCGGAGACAGATTTGGTATCAAAGCTAAAGTGTGACACCTGGTGTCTTAATTGTACTTTAGTATCTCGAGGGATTAGTCTCTTCAAGTTTTTGTAGTATTAATTTTCCAATCGATTAATATTATTCTTTATAAAAATTACAATGAGATTGAATGGTGATTTTCATCAATTATCCGGAAAATATGTTGTCACATACCAGTTTTAGAAGCGGGATAATTATTATTAAACTGTTCAATTTATTTTGTAGTGTTTGATAATTATAAAATGATATTTTATAATTAAGTTTCAAATTATATTATTTGGCTAAGAGATATTTTAGTAAGAAAATATAATTATTTTGAGATTTATAAAGGGTAGAATTTATTTTATGAAAGTACCTAACTCTAAGATAGCACGAATATTTTATTTATTTCAAAAAGCTAATTTTATTAAATTGTTAGTCACACCCCCTATTTTACTATGCATACCCCTCTCCTCTCTTAGATAAATCACGAACCCTCACCCTCACTTCCCATTTTCAGAAAACACTCCCTTCTTCTCCTTCATCAGAACCTCCTCCTTTTACCTCTTCAAACTCTCTTCTTCTTCTGTTTTCTTCCAAAATCAACATGAAGCAAACATCAATTTTTCCTTGTGAAGTGAGTTTGGAGCAGTCACACTTGAGAGCAAGGAGGAGCAAAGTCAGATCAAGGAGGGAATTCTAAGGAAATAAACATCCACCACACTATCTCCATTCTTGCTTATGTGAGTTTCCTTAGCTTAGTGCTTGGTAACCATAAATCCAAGCTTAGGAATTTTGATTTGCTTGCTTTTATTGTTTGATTTGGCATTTGCATGTTGATTATATGAAGTCAATTGAGTACATATTGATGATATAAATTATTTCAATTGCATGCATGTTTTGTGAAAAGTCCCAAATAAAATTACTGGTCAGAACCCGTATAAACATATGTGCAGTATTTTGCTTATAATTATTTCTATAGGGCTTTGTTCGGTATGATTCTTGTTTTTCTTGAAAATAGACTCGAAATTCTACAAATTAGGTACTTGTTTGGCTATTTTACACTAAGTATAGATGAAGAAAAACCTGTTATAAGTTGGAGTATTGTAACTGTCCTGTTTGCTGGGTGCAGAAGCTTGGTTGTTAAAACTGTAATTTTTCGTAAACAGTATTCAAAAACTAAAATTTTATTTATAAATTAGACTTATTTAGCTTTCCAGGTAGTGGTCTTTTGACTAAATCCGACTTCGTTTGGTATTTTGGTAAATTCATAGAAGTTGGATGAAAGACTGGAAATTTCTGCAGGTGTTGTTGATGTTTTAGTTCTTAATAAATACTTGTATAAAGGTAGTTTCGGTTAATTTAAAATGTTTTGTAGTGTAAAAATAATACATAAAAGTAAACTATAGCTTGGCATCTAATATTGATAAGCATTCTCTTGTCGGTTGATTGCGGTTGATGAATATTTAATGCATTTGACTTCCATTAGAGAAGAGTATGAGAAAATGAATCATAGCATGACATTAAAAAACTTAAAATGGTCTATGTTTAGTGAAACTTAAGGTTTCGAAACTATTCTAGCCATTATTTAAGGCCGCAATATTCTTGTGGGTGAGATATTAAGTCCTTCATTTTTTTGGAGGCTAGGATATGGTACTAACAATTAAGGGATGCCTAATTGTTGTCATAGAGCTCTGACTGCCATATCAACCCGTTTAAACTATGCGTGCCTTATTTTCGCTCACACTTGAGGTACCTAGTAAAGGTTTCTTTCCTTAAAATGTCTATGCTTAGATTCACATTCAGTAAATAACTCAATCCAAGTAAGGACCCAGTAGAAAGAGCTGGTGATGAAAGGGTGAGTTATCAGAGAATAATTCCGTAGTGGTATAAAGTTGAGTAGTCCTACTTTAGCCTGCTTTAGTCCACGGAGTGCACACCTGGCAAAATGGGGAGGTAAGTTGGCTATGAGAAACTTTACCACTACGTGAGATTAATTATGATATGTGTGCATATGAGTAAGTATGTATAACTCAACAAGGACAATTAAACATAATATATTGTTTACTAATATGCTTTGCTTGAAGCAGGAACTCATTGAGATTCATTTCTCACTAGGCTCCTCTTTGTTTCAGATAACAGGTACATATTGGAAACTGATAAGCAAGTTCGGGAAATTTCTTGACAGTCACCCAATAGTGTCCAAGATACGTTAATTTTCACAGCCGGATCAAAGTTGGAGTCTTAATAGGAGTCAATGTTTACATTGAAATTGAATTGTTGATTAGGGGTTAAATGGTTATTTGTATTAAATTAAGTCCAATTATATGTTCAACTCTACAAAAATATCTTGTAGAAATTTGTTTCACTTATTTTCAAAATTTCATATGTTCAACTATTATTTCTGATGTTATAACCATGTTTATATATTATTACTCAGTAGTATCCTTGTGAAAGTTAGGATATTACATATGTACTCCCTCCGGACTCAATTATAAGTAAAATTAGTACTTTACACTTATTAAGGAAGTTAGTTTATTTAGTTTAATTGTCTTGATTTATGTAAAAAATGAGTTACAATTACTAAACTACCATAACTTGTAATTATCATCACATTTAAGTCTCGGTAGTGTGCATTGCTCTTGGAAAAGTAAAAGGAGATTATGGTGGGGTAGCTCAAGTGGTTAAAGCTAAGGGTTTAAGGTGTTGAAGGTCCAAGGTTCAATCCTTGCCAAGGACAAAAAAATTAACAACTAACATACTAATATACTAACATTTGCCTATCAAAAAAAAAAATGTAAAAGGAGATTAATTAACCAAGGCTCACTAGTGCAAAATATGCATTTAACATCGGGGTTTTAACATCGGTTTTAACAAAACCGATGTGAAAAAGGAGGTAGTGGCATTTTTGAAATTAAACTGAAATATTTTAACATCGGTTATGATAAAAACCGATGTGATAAAAATATTTAACATCGTTTTTTATAAAAACCGATGTGGAAAAGTGAAACCAAATTTTTTTTTATCAGACATAAAATTAGACATCGGTTTTAGTACAGCCGATGTGGAATAGTGGAAAACATCAATTGTAGACATTGGTTTTATGATAACCAGTGTGGAAAAGGGAAACAAAAACAAAAAAAATTTAATCAGCCATAAGATTACACATCGGTTTTATTATAATCGATGTGGAAGATTGAACAAAAAAATTGAATTTTTTTAAGCAACAACATTTTTAACATCGGTTTTTGTTGTTAACCGATGTGGAAAAGCAATATAACACATCGATTTTGGATATAACCAATGTGTATTTTCATTTTATTTTCATTTATTCATCCTTCCAATTCCTCTCTTGCGCGCTACCACTAAATGTCTGAAACCCAATATTTTCTCTGTTGCATGTGCGCTCCGTAACCCTCACACCCTCACACCGCCATTCTTGCTCGCTCCGCCGCATCCTCCGCTGTCACCTCAGCCTCGAAGCCCCTCCGCTTGCTCCGCCGCTTCGTGTCATGACCCTATAGTCTCCGCTTGCTCTGCCGCTTCCTGTAGCCTCTTGCTCCACCGTTTACTCCGCTTGCTCCACTTGCTCCACCGTTTACTCCGCTTGCTCCGCCGCTTAGTCATCTCAGGTAATGAACCTCTTATGCCATGTTTCTAAGGAATCTGAGCATTGGGAAAGTACAATGGAAGCTTCTTCAACCCATTTCGATTTTTTGACTAAATTTTCTCATTTCACAGCTGTGCAAAGGGCTTGCTGTGGTACTGGTTAGTGGTCACATTTGTGGTTCAGACTTTCCCTTCGGCTGTTACCTATCTTGCCCTCATTCCTTGCAAGGTACAATATTTACTTTGAACCTTAACTTTGGTCAGTAATGGTTTTTCCATTTTTTGGTTTTGGATAAAAGTAAATGAATTGGAAGTTATTATTTTTTGTTGATTGGGATTGAAGAATCATGAATGCTGAGTTATTTTTTTTATCCAATGTTATGTGGGATTTGTTGTGAGTTTGGTGTGTGCTTAAATTTTTTTTCAAAACTACAGTGATGAGTTTTCTTCATGTTATGTAAAGCTTTTTCATGAATAGTTTTTCCCTCTTTTGAGGGTGTGGTAATTATTACCTATTGCTTTGCGGTTTTTGATTATCAAGGGTGTTATTAGTCTCTTTGTTTGAATCTGACTTTGATTTGAGACTAACTGGTGGTTGAATTTTCGATGTTCAAATTATGGAACTCTTTACTTATCCTACAACTCTTCAAAGATGACTAACTGGTGGTTGAATATTTTGTTATTATTTTCAGTTTGTGACTTAAAAAAGTAGCTGGTATATTAACTATTGCTTATTTTGATTTTTGTTTGCTTTGATTTAGGGATTGGAGTGTTTTATTATTTTTCTTAATGTTAATTAATTAGTAAAGCCTTAGTTTTCCGTTTGAGATGCAATACTAATGAGCACACGTGTACGTGCTTAAGGTACCGCTCATTGTATTGGACCTTGAATTGTCCAAAGTTGGACAATTTGGGGAAAAACTTTTTCTTCATTCAGTTAAAATAGTTATTCATTGATTCTCATTCTATATACATGATGAAAGTTAGGATTGATACATTTCCTTTCGTTCTCCGGGTGCATACTTTATCGTGGTGGATGTCATCGCATTCAAGTCATGTACGTCGGAGACCGAAGGGAAATGCTGCTGAAATTTCGTCAAGTATGAGCATGAGAGTTAAGGACTAACTGTTAACCGAATGTTGAACAAGTTTCTTCTCGAATGGGATAGGGCCATACCCTCTCATAAGAAGTAGTTGATGAAGATCTTGGACTAAGTACGAAGTTATTGGTTTTAGTCATGGATCGCGGTTGGATGAATGTTAGACCGACAAGTGATGAGTATGAGAATGGAGTGGAAGATTTTCTACAATTTTCAAAAACAAATGCTCCTGATAGTGGTAACGGAAGGTTTTATTGTCCTTGTGTTAACTGTTTGAATGAGAGACGACTAGAAGCTGAGGAGATACGGGAGCATCTTATTTGTGAGGGGATTTGCAAGAGTTATACAATATGGATATGTCATGGTGAATCGTTACACGTGGATATGGATGATGGACTAGAGGACATGATCCGTGATGTTGGGCAAGAGTCTTTTCGGTGAGCACATGTGTATGATACTTTGTGCAGTGATGCGGAAGTGGCTTTGTATCCGGGGTGGACTAATTTCACACGGTTGTCAGCGGTGTTAAGATTGTTCAATGGGAAGGCGAGAAATGGGCGGAGCGATAAAAGCTTTACTGAATTGCTTGAGTTGTTGAAAGACATGCTTCCAGAAGGTAACATATTACCGTCCCGAAACTATGAGGCGAAGAAGATATTGTGTCCGATGGGTATGGAGTATAAGAAAATACACGCTTGCCCCAATTATTGCATATTGTACAGGAAAGAGTTTGAAGAGATGCACAAGTGCCCTAGGTGTGGGGTATCATGCTACAAAGTGAAAGATGGTGATTCTAGTTGTGATGCGGTCACCAAGGGTCCTCCTGCGGATGTGTTATGGTATCTTCCCGTAATTTCGTGGTTCAAGCGATTGTTTGGTAATGAAAAGGATGCAAAGAATATTAGATGGCATGCAGATGAGAGGAAATGTGATGGACAACTTCGTCATCCGGCTGATTCTTTGCAATAGAAGAGAATTGATAGTTTGTTTCCGGAGTTTGGCAATGAGCCCAAAAACCTCAGGCTTGGACTTGCTACCGATGGAATGAATCCATATGGAAACTTAAGTAGTATTCATAGTTCATGGCATGTTCTCCTGGTAATTTACAACCTGTCTCCTTGGTTGTGCATGAAGCGTAAATACATTATGTTAAGTATGATGATTTCGGGTCCAAAACAGTCAGGAAATGATATTGATGTTTATCTGAGTCCCTTGATTGAAGACTTGAGAATGTTGTGGGATGAAGGCGTTGATGTGATCGACAGGTATTACCGTGAGACTTTCAGATTGCGTGCCATGTTATTTTGCACCATCAATGACTTTCTAGCATACGGGAACCTGTGCGGGTATAGTGTTAAGGGGCATAAAGCATGTCCAATATATGAAGAAGGAACATGTCACCATCAACTGTAACATGGAAGGAAGACAGTTTACCTTGGGCATCGGAGATTTCTCTAGCGTAATCATCCTTATCGTAGATTGAGGAAAGCTTTCAATGGACTTCTTGAGAATGAAATTGCTCTGATGGCCTTGACTGGAGACCAAGTTTATAAACGGGTGAAGAACACTAATGTTATCTATGGGAAGACCCAGAAGAAGGCTACTAAGAAGAATATATGGAAGAAGAGGTCGATCTTCTTTGATCTTCCATACTGGTGCAAGCTTGATGTAAGACATTGTATTGATGTGATGCATGTGGAGAAAAATATGTGTGATAGTTTAATCGGAACGCTTCTCAACATTCAAGGCAAGACAAAGGATGGTGTGAATGATCGTCTGGATCTAGTTGCGATGGGTATACAAAAGCAGTTAGCTCCACATCAAGTGGGGGATAAGAAGACTTATTTGCCCCCAGCATGTCATACTTTATCAAAAAAAGAGAAAAGAAGTTTCTGTGAATGTCCACAGGGAGTCAAGGTGCCACAGGGTTACTCTTCAAATATCAAGAGACTTGTCTCAATGAAAGATCTCAAATTAGTTGGCTTAAAGTCTCATGATTGCCATGTCTTGATGCTACAACTACTACCGGTGGCCATTCGTGACATCTTGCCAAAAAAAGTCAAACATGCCATTACTAGGTTATGCTTATTCTTCAATGCTATATGTAGCAAGGTCATTGACACTAAAAAGTTGGATGACTTGGAAAATGAGGCAGCCATTATCTTGTGCCAATTGGAAATGTATTTTCCACCTTCATTTTTTGACATCATGGTTCATTTGATTGTTCATCTAGTGAGGGAGATTAGATTGTGTGGCCCCGTTTTTTAAGGTGGATATACCCAGTTGAGTGATACATTAGGATCTTGAAAGGATATATGAAGAATCCACACCGTCCCTAAGCATCTATTGTTGAAAGGTATGTTGCAGAAGAAGCTATTGAGTTTTGTAGAGACTACATGTCAGAAGCGGAACCTGTAGGGCTTCCGAAGTCTCATCATGAAGGAAGATATGATGGTAAGGGTACACGAGGTATCACTAATAAGAGCATGGATTGGGAGGAAGTGCTTCAATCATATTTGTATATATTGAATAACACTCATGAGGTTGAACCATACTTATGTGAGCACAAAAGCATCATCAATGAAACTTACCCTATAATGAATGAAAAATGGTGTTTGAACAAGCATAATAAGACTTTCATGAACTGGTTTAAAGAAAAATTGCAAAGGATGGTACTGCTTCTGATACATTAAAATGGCTAGCACAGGGGCCTAACTTTGATGTCATATGCTAGAGTGGGTACTATATCAATAAGTTTTGCTTCTATACGAAGTCACAGGATGACAAAAGTACTATGCAAAATAGTGGGGTTATGGTCGTCGCTGAGTCCATGCATTTCTCTAGTTCGAAAGATAAAAACCCTGTTATGACATCCATTTCATACTTTGGAATCATTGAAGAGATCTGGGAGGTTGATTACACGAAGTTTAGAGTGCCTGTTTTTAAATGTCAGTGGGTCGATAGTAACAACGATGTGCAAACCAATGAGTTAGGATTCAGATTGGTGGACCTTAATAAGGTAGGTAATAAAGAAGAGCCTTTCATCATGGCATCCCAAGCAGAACATGTGTTTTATATTCGTGATCCTTCTATCAAAAGGTGGTCAGTGGTTCTCCAGGGAAAAAACATGTATAATGGTAGTGAGGGAAATCAAGATTCAACTCTTGATATTTCTGATAATCCTTCTTTCTCAACACCGGTGCCTAATTTCAATGAGGAAAATGAAGTGGACGATGTACATGCTACTCGTAATGATCACCAAGAAGGGTTATGGGAGAACTTTACTACTTGACCACAGTGTAAGTTTAGTTTGAGTTATGTTTAAAGTCATATTATATGTTTACGTTGATATTTATAAGTTATGCTTATGTTGATCGATATTTATAAGTTATGTTTGATATTTATCCAGACATACTGGAATTTTTTTTTTGTCTCAATAGGTATACATGGCTTATCCTGAGGATATCCCTCCTTCATGCAGCAGGTCAGAGACCCCGTCTACGGGTAAAAAAGGTAGGCGTGCCACACGAATGAGGAATTTGACTGCCAACCGTGGTTCAAATCAAAGGATAAGAATTGACTTTGATGCTAAACTCAATCCTATTGGGCCAATGGCAGAGCAGGGACCCTTGCTTGAAGCAAGCCTAGTATACTTATTGAGCGTTGGAAAGATGTACTGCAGGGCATGAAGGATCAGATATGGGAGAGTATTCTGGTATCTATAATTTTACGTCTTGTGTTTGTATCTACTTTATTTTAATTTTATTAATATCATTCAGTAATTCGTTGATTCTTTTGGTGTTAATGTAGCTCACCTTTGACCTGCCGGATACGACGGATATGAAGAAGCGTTTGATAAAGTATGCTGGTGAGCGTTGGAGGGCTTTTAAGGTGGACCTGGGTAGATATTATGTATTCAAGACAAGCTGTGAAAAGAACCCACCTGAGGTGTACCCGTTTCTTGACCAGGCGATGCGGGATCGCTTTGTTCAGAGCCGACATGATCCCAGCTTTCGGGTTAACTTATTTGAGTTGTCTCTAAATTTATGTAATTTCATTAATTTTATTAATTTACTTATGTAATTAAATTGTCTTCTATTTATAACAGGAGAAGAGGAAAAAAGGGCAGGAAAACCAAAGCAAGAATGTCTACCCCCATATACTGACTCGTGGGGGATATAAAAAACTTGACCTGACAATGGTGGAAGAGGAAAAGAAAAGACTTCAGTAAGAAGCATCTCAGGCAGATCCTACAGCTGATAATCATCCAGAAGTTGTTGATCCACCTCCACCTCCACGCCATCGTAAATGGAAGAGGGCCCGACAAAGAAGTACGGGACAATATACATATGAGGAGGCCCGCCAAGTAGCTGAGAAGATTGTAAGTATAGTTTGAATTGTAATTGTGATTTTAACAATGTTACCGAATTGTAATGTGACCTAATATTTTATATGTTGTAGGATGCCTTGGACGAGTAGGCCACTCAAGGAACCTTTGTTCCTAGAGGACGCGAGGATATCTTAGTTGCTACCATCGGTAAACCAGACCACCAGGGCCATGTCATTGGTGTTGGATGGTGCGTTGGCATTCGCCAATACCATGGTTCATCTTCACACCAACGCCACAGGGATGTTGATGCAGATAGAGAACGGCTAAAACGGGAGATTGCAGATGAGCTTAGACAGGAGATGGCCCAACAGTTTTCCCAGCAGCTGGAAATAATGGCTGCTATGTCCCAGTAAAACATAGGTGTCCAACCCTCTGTCCAAGTGAGCATGATCAGCCTCTGGCTAGTCTAGTTTTATAACTAGAAAAACCTTGGCTTTGTACTAATTTTATCTCATTTTCACCAAAATTAGACTTGATTGTCTTTAAGCAGCATTTTGAGTCTGTAAAGTATTTTTAGGTTAATTTAGCTGATTTAGAATTAAATAAAGCACTTATGCTATTTTCTGTTTTCAGGTAATAAAAAGAAATAAATCTGGAGCTTTCGCCCGGCGAGTAGGCATTCGCCTCGCGAACCTGAAGGTGACTGTGCCAGAAAATTTGCAATCCTTTTTGTGTCGCACCGCGAATAGATGACTCGCCTCGCGAGGATGAAGACCAGAGGGCATGACTTTTCCATTCCTCGCCACGCGAGCCGTGCTTCTCCTCGCGAGAAGACCAAACGATGCAGACTGTTCATGATATTCGCCTCGCGAGACAGTGTTCGCCTCGCGAGACAACGGAATCTAGAGCGTGTATATAAGCCTGTTTGAAGGCAGAACTGGGGAGTCAGCATTAGTAGGCAGTAGTAGTAGTTTATCTTCTTTTCTTAGATATGTTTTGTTTTCCCTTTGTAATGGAGAGCTAGTCTCCTAAGATTAATCTACGGCAATTGGTTTCCATTACCACACTTGAGGTTTTGTAATTCTTGTTTTATTTGCTTTTCCCTTTTTAATACCATATTATACATTTGTGTTTGTTAATTCAGGAGTGTATAGTGTTGTGTTGATTCATTTCGGTGATGTTATGTTCCTATACTTAATCGCGTTTGTTTAATTCGCGTGTGTTCGTTCATGTTCGTTTAGTTCATGAGGGCTTCACCCCGTTTGTTTAATTCGGGAATAGGAACATATATCTGTAGTAGCGATTTCGTTTGTTAATTGTTGCTACAACCGAAAGGGGATTAGAATCTGCTTAGGGCTTGGAATTTACATGAACCAATGATAGTGGGAAACCGAGAACAGTAGGTTAATCGTCTTTAGCATATTTGTTAATCTCTTAACTGCTCTGTTTTTATTGCTTTGTTTTCTTTATTTTACTTCAATCCAAAACCCCTCATTTCTGACTTTTTCTGTTAACAACAACCCAAGAGTCCTTGTGAGACGATATCCGAGTTGTCGCCCTAAACTACATTTTTATAAATCGCTCGTTCTTTTTGGCGCGTGCGCGACAGCGCGACCAAAAATTGGTGCCGTTGCCGGGGACTCTTGTTGTTATTAACAGCAAATAATTTTAAAAAAAAAATTTTGCTTTACTGAATTAGTTTTGTCAGCTTTGTCTGGTTGTTTGCTTGCCATGGATAATTACATGTATGGGTATTTGCCTAATGTTTATTATGAACCACCACCATGCATATATTATCCTGATTTTAGTGAACCCCCACCATGCATAAATTATCCTAATTTTGCTGGAAATTATGTGTTGAGCAGTGGTTTTGACATGATTGGAGGGAATGAGGAGCAATTTTTTTATAGCCAACATGGAGGAGAACGCAGCATCTTGGATGAGATAGCTTCTCTGATGCAACAACAAATGACAGAATTCCATGCAAGCCTTCAGCAAATGATAGAGGAAAATCAACGAATGGCAGAACAAAGTCTTGAAAGCCATTAGAGGATAGAAGCTGAATCTCAGAAGTTGGCCATTCAAATTGAGCACATTGTCGCCACCTCGGCTGCACTGCTAACTCCACACCCCCTTGAAGAACATACAGATTCACAAGTAGTTATTCCTGACAATATTTCTGAGGATAATTTTGATAAATTTGATACTTCTGTTGATGAACTGTGTGTTGAATCTCCTGATTCTATCTATTATACTGCATGTGCTGATTGTAATGAATTTGCTTCGTGTATAGCATGTTTTGAAAGGTATGAAGAGAAAAACATCCATATGGAACAAGAGACATATGAGGTTGAGGGCCATGTTCATATAGAAAATGAGGATCAGGAGGACATCTGCTTCACCGTGCTTGAGGATGATGAAGAACCTTTGGAAGTAGATGATTCAATTAAATCAGATGCATGTGTTGGAAGTAATGGGGTGGATGAGCTGTGTGCTAAATTTCCAGACATTCAGACCTTTACTGATTCAGTTTATTGTGATATATGTATTGACTCTACTAACTCTAACCTTTGTGTGGTGTGTGCCGAGATTTCTGCAGGTTTAGCAGGTGATGGATTTGTTAGCACAGTGAATGAAGAACGTGCAGAAGTTGAAGCAGCACCAGTAACACTCTCCAACTATTTGCCACCTCCCCCTGTGGAACAACCAGCAATGGAGTTCAAGCCTTTGAATTTTTCACCATGGCCAGTCCAAGAGGTTGAACCCCACTTCTATTGGGAGGATTTTATTGACAAGGTTGACAAGGAGGTCAACTGTGACCTGAGAGGGAGTGAGAAGTCCGCCGCACTTGGTGGAGGTACCATGATTATCAGGCGCCCGCTCTCATATTTATGCTGTAGGCCATGGGATCCGGGAGGATCATACTGCAATTTGAGCATTCCGTGGCCACTGTATCACAGACAGTGGGATCCTGGTGGAACCGCCCCAATGAGTTTTCTCTAAACCTTTTCCTTTTAATTATGCTTGCTTTTTTTTTTTGTTTTCAATAAAAGCTCCTGAATAATTTGAGAAGCTCGGGAATTGTGTTGAGTCTTGTGTTGGCAAGTTTGCTGGATTTGATTGAATTTTGCATAGATTGATTGCATGTTATTTTGTGACTGTTCCCCCTAGACTTGAAAATTTGAAAATTTGATCCCCATGTGATTGAAAACTGAACTTTGGGATATTTTGTTGTGATGGCATGATTTATGATAAGTTTGGGGTGAAGGGAAGCACACACTAGGGATAGAATCTCTGTCAAACAATTTGCAAAAATGTCCAGGTGAGGATTTGAGCCTCCAACATGTTTTTTTAACTGTGTGAAATCACTTTCAAGTTGCACTTTCCTGAATTTGCTTGAATCTCTTTATGGTTTGCATGTTTATGTGTTTGCTTCAAATGATTTAGGCATTTTCTTTGTAAATAACTACTTAGCCTAAAATAACCATCCCTAATGCATGTTTCCTAGTTAGCCACATTGAGCCTAATTAGCCTATTAATTCTTGATAACCTTATATTATGAGCCTAAAATCTGGAAAAACCATGTTAACCCGATCTTAGGATTAGGAGAGCATGGAAGCTTAGCAAAGAAAATGGTTGCAAGAAACTAAGTTTGGGGTGGCTACAAGGATATGATGTGTTGGTTGGGATTGAGAAAAAAAAAAGAAAAAATATAATAAAAAGGTTGGAGCCAAAAAGAAAAAAAAGAAGGAAAATAAAAAAAAAGAAAAAGAAAAGAAAAGTGTAAAAATGATAAAAAAAAAAGTATTAGAAGAAAATGGCTGTAGTCACCCAAAGCATAAAGAAAAATGGAAAAAGGAATCTGAGTGGAAATTCAATGTATCAAAATGTTCATGCTCTCTTAGTTCCTAGGGACTTAAGCCTAGTACCTTTGTATATCCTACCCTTAGCCAGGCCCCATTACAACCTTAAAAGACCTTTTGATGTTGCATGCATGTTTTCTGTGGGAATCATTTTGAGATGAAAATCAAATTTATGGGAAGTGTTCTTGAAAAGTGAAATTGAGTGAAATGTTGTTAGCCTGACAAAAACTGAGCGAATGAGTGAAACACTAAATGCCCTTGTGAGGAAGACGATTGTTTGAATTTGGTGATCTCCCTTTTGTGTGTAACTTAGATCCCTACTTAGATTAATGATTGTTTGAATGATGAAATTCTCAATTGTTTAGAATAAATGATTTGGGGGATTGCTTTGTTTGAAAGGGGGGAACATTGAAGGAAAAATTGTTTTGATGAATTGCTTGAAATTTGTGCAAAGTTGATTGAATCCCTTAAGCTTGCCATGTCTTGAGTTTTTTTTAAGTTTTTGAGTTTTAGTTTGCTTGGGGACAAGCAAAGTTTAAGTTTGGGGTATTTTGATCAGCCTCTGGCTAGTCTAGTTTTATAACTAGAAAAACCTTGGCTTTGTGCTAATTTTATCTCATTTTCACCCAAATTAGACTTGATTGTCTTTAAGCAGCATTTTGAGTCTGTAAAGTATTTTTAGGTTAATTTAGCTGATTTAGAGTTAAATAAAGCACTTATGCTATTTTCTGTTTTCAGGTAATAAAAAGAAATAAATCTGGAGCTTTCACCCCGCAAGTAGGAATTCGCCTCGCGAACCTGAAGGTGACTGTGCCAGAAAATTTGCAATCCTTTCTGTGTCGCCCCGCGAATAGATGACTTGCCTCGCGAGGATGAAGACCAGAGGGCATGACTTTTCCATTCCTCGCCACGCGAGCCGTGATTCGCCTCGCGAGAAGACCAAACGATGCAGACTGTTCATGATATTCGCCTCGCGAGACAGTGTTCGCCTCGCGAGACAGCGGAATCCAGAACGTGTATATAAGCCTGTTTGAAGGCAGAACTGGGGAGTCATCTTTAGTAGGCAGTAGTAGTAGTTTATCTTCTTTTCTTAGATATGTTTTGTTTTCCCTTTGTAATGGAGAGCTAGTCTCCTAAGATTAATCTACTGCAATTGGTTTCCATTACCACACTTGAGGTTTTGTAATTCTTGTTTTATTTGCTTTTCCCTTTTTAATACCATATTATACATTTCTGTTTGTTAATTCAGGAGTGTATAGTGTTGTGTTGATTCATTTCGGTGATATTATGTTCCTATACTTAATCGCGTTTGTTTAATTCGCGTGTGTTCGTTCATGTTCGTTTAGTTCATGAGGGCTTCACCCCGTTTGTTTAATTCAGGAATAGGAACATATATCTGTAGTAGCGATTTCGTTTGTTAATTGTTGCTACAACCGAAAGGGGATTAGAATCTGCTTAGGGCTTGGAATTTACATGAACCAATGATAGTGGGAAACCGAGAACAGTAGGTTAATCGTCTTTAGCATATTTGTTAATCTCTTAACTGCTCTATTTTTATTGCTTTGTTTTCTTTATTTTACTTAAATCCAAAACCCCCCATTTCTGACTTTTTCTGTTAACAACAACCCAAGAGTCCTTGTGAGACGATATCCGAGTTGTCGCCCTAAACTACATTTTTATAAACCGCTCGTTCTTTTTGGCGCGTGCGCGACAGCGCGACCTGAGCACTAAGGGCTCATGTGATCCACCTCATCAGCCTGAAAATGATGATGATGATGATGATGACTGTGAACACCCCATTTTGACCGGGTCTCTTAGTCTTCACTAAAAAAAATTCAAAAAAAAAAAATAATAAAATAAAAATTTGAAAAGAAAATAAAAACCCATCTCATCCTCCTCCCTAGCAACCACTTTATTTTTAATTTGAATTTAATTTTCAAATCAGAGATAGAAATGTTAACCTGGGCATATTTTCAGGATCAGGATCAGATAGCAATCTGAATCTGGGAGGGATTTTAGGATCAAAATCGGAACCATTTGGATTATAAAATCAGAATAGGGGCTTATCTGCACAGGGGAGGATCACGCATACACGCCATTCTTCTACTGCTATCATACATCATCCCTCCTAACGTCACACTTTCTGCTCACCATTTCATCTCCATTGACAGCCACCAAATCCCATTCCTTGCTCTTCCATTACCACCTCCACCATAGTACCGTAGCTTCCTCCACACCGTTAGGCTACATCACAACCAAGTCACCATTACCTACGCTCTAATCATCGTCGTCCTCTAGGCTTTGACCAGCCACCACCGCTGCACCATCTCTCATCTTCCAAGCTTCGCCTTCGCACCAGCCGTTGCCCGCACGCAACACCGCCGCGTCTGTCAGACAACCGCGAGTCGCCATCCACGGCCCGTCAAGACTCGTGCACGAACCGTTCCTCCGTGACTCCGATCGCGTGTCGCTGCTACCAAAGGAACTCGCCTCGCCATTTCCATTCTGCCCAGTTCCGGTCTCGGATCCGCCGCTAGAACCTTCACCTCCATCGATCACGAACCGCAGCAGTTCTGTCACAAACCCTGATCCGCCGTTTAGCTGGTGTCGCCGCCGTACCGTCAGCCTCCTCCTGTCTCTGTGTTCTTGAGTGCACTGTGAAGGAAAAAAGGTTCTCGGTACTCAACGTTTCTGATATGATAATATGTGTTTTAGGTTTTTAATGTTTGTTTCATTTTGCTTTTGTTTTTTTATTTATTATTATTTTATATTTGTTTTGTTCTTATATCTGTATAAATTAAATTTGAATGGATCATTGGGTCAGTAGGTTAGACAGTTGGCCCACTGGAGACACTAAACTGAAAGGGACTAATCTGGAAAAATGAAACACTTGCTTTGTGAAATATTTATTTTTAAAACAAATAAATAAAATGATTTAAAAAAGGGGAGTTACAAAAAAAAAATTTGGGGATTTGCTTTGTGAGAGATTTCACACTCAATTCCTTAGATGCGAGATAGCTCTGTGGATGTATATGTCATGTTCTATCTCATTTTGGAGTTTTCTATAAAAAAATATATAAAAATGAAATATATCAAAAAACCCTTTTTTTAAAATGAAATAAAAAAAACCTTTTTGATAAAAATAAAAATCTACCAACAAATAAAATATTTTCTACAAGAACTACGTGGCTTTGAGTTTCCCATCGAAGCAGGGAATACGTAGGAGCGGGATCAATCATCTCGTCAAGCCAAAATTAAATTTTCCTTTATTTTTGTTCTTTTTTTAATTTATTTAATATGGATAATTAATTAGTAATTCATTTAATGTATTTGGATTGCTCTATGACAAGTGTCAAGCTCAATCCCCTAACTTTAAGGTTCCCCTGTGGACTTATGTGCCGTGTTCAACCTCATTTAGGATTTATCTTTTTTTTTAAATTTTTTTTTTAAATAAACATAAAAATAAATAAAATATTAATAAATAAAAAAATCCTCCCTCGCAAATATTTTTGGGGTAAACAAATAAATAATTTAATTTTGCACGATTAATTCAATGTACCATTTGTAGGATGGGCGATGTAGGGTGCTTAACACCTTTCCTACTTGCAACCGACTCCCGAACTCGGCTTGGTTTCAAAGACCGTTTTGTTTAGGGTTTTCCAATTTTTTCTAAATTAAATAAAATTGGTGGCGACTCTACTTTTTTAAAAAATTTCTTTTTATCGCCGTCCCTGCCGTAATTTTTGGTTGCGACAGATGGCGACTCCACTGGGGACCTTTCGAGAGTCAAGCCTAAGTAATGAGTTGTGCATTTTGGTATTTATTGTTTACCCCTTTTTATTGTTTTCTTTTATTTTATTTGTTTATTTATTTATTTTTATTTATTATTTTTATTTTTATTTTTATTATTTTTATTTTATTTTTATTATTTTTATTTTTTGATTCCTTTTTGCTTTAATAATCATCTTTACACTAGGATAGAAGACCATGGTATTTGTTGTTTGCTTGTTTCGCAGGTTCAAGTAGTTATGTATTAGGATTGTACAGGTTTGTATGCCTCCAGCACACACAACACCGACACTCATTTTCACACACTTTCAGCTCTATACCCGAGCTTGTGGGACCTTAAGGATTAGGCGGTGACTCGGCATTGTCATTGAAGGCCTAGTGCCTCTCTGATATTTGTTGACTCACCACTCGGATTGTTACTAGTGTCATGGACTAATCATCCTGGAGGGTTTATCCCTACTTGTGATTAGGTTCATGAACTAGGTCCTTGACAAGGGCAATCTGGGGACCATGACCTTTAGAAGTCTAGACCCGTCCTAAAGTTTATACTCCTAAATTGACTTAGTGGCCGCTCGACTTAGAAGTTGCCATCATAGGTACCCTTGATTAGGCCCTACCTCTTAAGACACTTGGAGGCGTACCATATCTCCCTTGTGTTTTTCTATCTATTTACTTATTTATTCATTTTTACTTCATTTCCCTTCGTGTTTTAACAAATGGTTAATAAATAAATAAAATACATATTATATATATGTATATTTTGCTTTAATTTTTTATTTTTTTTTATTTTTTTTTTATTTTTTTTTACTTTTTTACTGTTTGTAAAAAATAATATACATATTTTTTTTAGGTGATTCTCTTTTGTGGAGGAAAGACACTATCTGTGTAGCAAGGAACGAAAATGTCTAACTCTAGAAATGCAATTGGCTTGAAGAAGAATATTAGGATTGACGTGAAAATCAATGATGTGAAGACTTTAATGGAAATCAGTCGCTTGATGCCAAAAGAAGTGTGTTCAGAGTTTGCAAACAAGTATGGGAAGATTTTGGACTTGTTACACATACATGTAGATGCTTCGGGCTTGAGTGCTTTGGCCCAATATTGGAACCCGAATTTGAGGTGTTTCGAGTTGCCAAATTTGGATACGACACCAACTATAGAAGAATATGCATACATGCTACGGATGCCTCTTCCAAGGGAGTCTCGTGTTTATTTCTATTATGGCCAGCATGTTAGTGATGGGAAGGTTGCAGAGTTACTTGGAATTCTACCGAAGCCATCAGACAAAATGGAAAAAGGAGCTGTCAGAGGTCTGAGGCGAAGATTCCTTGAAGTTTATCTCCAGGAGCTAGCACGACAAAATAATTGGGTTATCTTCAAGCGGGTGTTAGCTTTAACCATTTATGGGCTGGTGTTTTTCCCCTTTATACCAGACATGGTGGATTACGCAGCCTTGGATGTCTACTACAAGGTTGAAGAATATAATGTAAACTCTATTCCCGCAATTTTGGCAGAAACTTTCCTATCATTGCAAGTTTACCATGAAAATCAACAAGGCAAATTACGATGTTGTGCACAAATGTTGTATGTTTGGGTCGTGACTCACATGTATGCTCGAAATTATGTTAGTGGGATTGATGACCCTTTGAGGAGATTCCATCACATTCCGATAAAGCCGCACAAACCCAATGAATGGAGACAAGAATTTGATAAGGTTGATTCGAAAGCTTTTTGCTGGATGTATCCTTGCTATAAAGGAAATACAGTCATCTTCAGTTGTGGGAATTTCTCGAATATTCCTTTGATGGGACCAAGGGGTTGCGTGTCATATTCTCCGACACTTGTGATTCGACAATTGAAGTGGACTCAACAGGAACCACTTGAAGAAGTGTTAGGTGGAATTTCGTTCTTATATCAAGAATGCGAGGTTGTCAAGAATACAACAATAGCTGTTAGATCCGCCTGGAGCAACATCCGGGTACTGGGATCCAATGAGTTGGGAAGACAAATCATTTCTCATACTAAAAACTACGAGGCATGGAGGAAAGCAAGGAAAGACAACCGTGTTATTTCGAGACCAATCTCGCATGAAGATGAAAATTCGCAAATGGAAGAAGAAATGTTAAAGAGGATTGAGGTTATGATGGCCCAGTTGAGAGTGCTAGAGGAAAAGAATGAAACAGATCAAATCACCATCGACGCCCTCCAACACCAAATCCAGAAGTTAAACATGAGGATAGAACATTTGAAAGATGAATGTGCCGATGCATATGAAGCCACAGCTCCAGCAAAGAGAGCAAGGAAGGGGAATATGAAAGAGTCAAAAGTTCAAGAATTACTAGCAAGGATAGAGGATCAAAAAAAGGCGTTGGCACAAATCTTCAAAGAAAAAGAAGACTTGGGGGCAAAAATCGAAGTGCACGTTCAGACAATCTAGATGTTGGAGGAAAGCATAGGATCTCTACAAGAAGCCTTAACTCATGCTGAGCGCTACTCTGATGAAGGATGGAATGCAGCTGCGACTATATGCGAATCATTGAAAAAATCGCAAGAGAAAGAGCAGCAGTTGTGGATGAGGCTCCGGATGTTCGAAAGGGAGAAAAAACGATATGAGGATGAGATCAGACAACAGGAAGAATGGCTAGAGAACTGGGAATCCGTGGAAAAAGATTTGAAGGCTGACAGAGATGCTTGGAAGAAAAGATATGAACACCTCTCAGGAAGTTTGCAATACCATACCTATCAGTTTGTAGGTCACCTCGAGGAAGCACTAGTCCAAACTCGCATGAATGACGGATCTACAATACCTCCAAAAATAGCTCGCTTCATGAAGTATTGTAGGGGTCTTGCTAGCGGGTTCAAAAGGAAGACTTTAAAACTTTTGATGTAATTCTGTTAGATGGGAGACGTTGTATTTTCTCTTCAAAGAAATAAAAACTTATATTTTAGGGGTTACATCCATCAATAAATTCTGCTCTATCTTATGGTGTGTTGCAAGTAGATGATTGCATTGCTAGTGAATGATGCTGTCTATTGAGGGACACATGTCCCCATGGATTTGTCATCAACCACGCATTAACCTAAGGGGGACGTGCCCCTAGAGTTATGTGTCGGGGTGAAGTTGCTTGCTACAAAAATGGTCTTTCCTTTGCAAAAGAAAGAATTCATGGTTTTTCGAAGCATACTTTTATCTTTCTTTTAATAATAATAATAATAATTGACGATTTTTTAAACAGAGCTAAAAACACGAATCTGAGGGTTCGAGAATCATTGCGCGACCTAAGAAAGACAGTACCAATCAAACCCGAGTTTACAACACAAGGTACCGGACCAGGATGGCTGCCAACAATCCTGAGACAGGAAGGAACTTGAGTTTAGAAGTAGACGAAGTGAGGGGAAGGGTGACTGAAATCTCTGAAACTCAAGCAAGGTTGGAGGCTATACTACAGGATATGAGGGAATCTCTTAGCAGGCTTAGTGTAAATAGAAGTGGAAACGAAGATGACCCACATGTGAGCGTACAGCCGACCCTCTCCAAAGTGACGGCGCTAATAAACCATAGCTTTACTCAGGAAATGTCGGGTTACACGGAACCCATAGTAATCCCCATCGGGGAAGGATATCGCCCCATCGAGAATGTGTATCATGAGGCTGCTGGCTACACATGGGAAAAACCCCATGCATTCATTCCTGAACAATCAAGAGGAGTCCAGTTTGGACCCGATAAGATGAAGGAAGAGTGGATGGAGAAGGTAGAAGAACAAATAAAAGGGATCAAGGGCTCAAATGCTTATGGCCTTCTCAAGATTGAGGAACTTTGTCCTGCCACAAATGTCGTGATTCCCAAGGATTTCAAAATTCCTGATTTTTCCAAATATGATGGAAGTGGGAACCCACGATTCCATTTGATTAGCTATGCCACCAAAATGGCCAATTGGTCTAAGGATGACAAGTTCCTCATTGGATTTTTCCATGAAAGTTTGACCGGAATCACACTAGAGTGGTACCTTCAGTTAGACCATTCTAAGATCTCTCGGTGGACAGAATTAGCCGATTTGTTCATGGATCAATACAAATTCAATTTGGACATAGCTCCAACCCGTGAACAGTTGACTACAATGCAAAAGAAGAGTGATGAATCCTTCAAACAGTATGCACAAAGGTGGAGGAGTTTGGCTGCTCAGGTTCGGCCGCCGCTGATGTTGTCCGAAATGTGCTCATACTTTTTGGGAACCCTGGGATCCCCCTTTATCGGAGCAATGGCGGGAGTATCTTATAGGGATTTCTCTGACTTGATTGCGACAGGGGAAAGAATTGAAATCCTAGCCAGAGCCGGGAAGTTGCCAACTGACATGGAAGGCAGTGCATCCAAGAAATGGTTCCAGCCCAAGAAGAAGGAAGCAGAAGCAAATTATGTGCAACACCAGCCAAACTTTGGACCTCGACATGTCCCTTCATACCCAAGGTACCAAGCACCATATCAGACCCAAACACCATTTTACCCACCTCAACAGGCCTCGCCAACCATCACCCAGCCACAAAACCAAATAAATAACATCCCTACCCCTCAACCATACAACCCCACTCGCCCAACATATACTCATTATCCACCTGCACCTCAACAAAACCATCCAAGCTACCCTCGACCTCGCTCAAATTTTCCAAATCAGGGACGTTCCCAATATCAAAATCTGCCTCCTTTCCCAAGACTGTCTATCTCCAATGCAGATTTGTTTAAACAACTATTTGATCGTCACCTAATCGCTGGAAACCCTGTACGGTCTATGGAACCACCTTTCCCTGCTTGGTACAATCCAAACTTGACTTGCAAGTATCACATGGATGCCCTGGGGCATTCCATTGAGGAATGTGAGGCCTTCAAGACAGCAGTAAGAAAATTGATTGCTTGTGGAAGATTGGGTTTCGAAGAAGATTCTGGGCCTAGCATTGTTAATAACCCAATCCCAAACCATAATGCGGGAAATAGCGTGAATAATTTGGAAGTGAAAGGGCCTCAAGTCAAGAAGGTTTTGGAATTGCGAACCCCGATGCAAGAAGTATTTGCAGGGCTCAAGAAAGCAGGATATGATATTGTTGCACCGATGAAGCTGAGTGGAGAAAAAGAGAAGTATGATGGTGATTTAAGTTGTGATTATCATCATGGGCAGGTAGGGCATGATATCGAAACTTGTTGGGACTTTAAGGTCCGAGTCCAAGGATTACTTACCTTGGGGGTGATCTAAGCTAGGCGGGGTACGACTGAAGAAGTTAGTGTGGTTGAAAAAGTTGTACTCCAGATACCACCTATGAATGATGTGCCGGCTCCAAAAAAAGTAATTGTAAAGGTGACAAAGCCAACTCCTTTTGCCTATAATGATACACACGTTGTACCATGGAATTATGAACAGAAAGTTGAACTAGTAGGTGGGGCAGGAGAAACTTCGAAGGCCCAGGTTACTAATGTTGTGAGAATTGGAGGCATCACAAAGAGTGGGCGATACTATGACCCGGTAGAAGAAGAAGCAAGGAAGAATACCAAAAATGAAGGAAAAGAGAAGGAAGAAGAAGAAGAAGAAGAGTTTCTGAAGATCATGAAACAAAGTGAATACGATGTGATAGAGCAGTTGAAGAAAACACCGACAAGAATATCGCTTTTGTCGCTTGTCCTCACATCAGAAATGCATCTTAAGGCATTATTGAAGGTGTTGAATGAAGCTTATGTTAATCGCGACATCACGCCAGAGAATGTAGTAAACATGGTGGATCCGGTGAGGCGGATCAACATGATCAATTTCTCGGAAGATGAGGTGTTTTTAAAATTTAGAGGTAGTCCTAAGGCACTCCACATTACCCTAAGGTGCAAAGGATTTGTGATTGTGAAGGTGCTTATAGATGGTGGCTCGGCATTGAATGTGATTCCGTTGTCCACTCTAGAGCAACTAAACATAGGCTTGACGGATTTGACACCCCAAGAGATGATTGTGCGAGCCTTTGATGGGACAGCGAGAGGGATCTTAGGGGAAATAACTCTGCCCCTCGAAGTAGGGCCTAGTTGTTTTCGGGTTCTCTTTCAAGTCATGGAGATCCAGCCAACTTATAACATGCTCCTAGGAAGGCCTTGGATTCATGAAGCTGGTGTTGTTCCATCAACATTGCATCAGTGTCTGAAATATATTCAGGATGGGGATGTAATTACCATCCGCTGCGAAGACGAAATCATGCTTTCAAAGCCTGTTTCGGTACCATACGTAGAAAGTGCAGAGCAAGTCGAGGATGATTCCCTACGTAGTTTTGAAATCCTGAAGCCAGAGAACAAGAAGGAGGAGCTGCCAATGCAAAATGTGAATGAAGTGGCGGTCCGTATAATGGAAAGGAACGGGTATCAGAATGGAAGAGGTCTAGGGGCAAGCCTCCAAGGGATCCCTCAACCGATCACAGCAGTTACAAGAGATGGAAGACATGGGCTAGGATACAATCCTTCTCTAGCAGAAGATATGAAGTACCTGACTCTCAGAGGCAAGAAAGAAGAAAGAAAGGAATTTGATTATATCCCTCACTTTACAGATACTTTCTCAGCATCAACTGAAGTGATCTAGCCAAAAAAGTCGACTTCCCCTCATTTTACTATCAGTGCACTTGAAGAGGAGCAAGCAAGAAACCCTGTTGTTTATCTCTCTGCTGACAATGAGGTCCTTGGCAATTGGCAGTCTGAACCATTTGTTGATGTTATTTCCATGAAGTAATTATCTTTTTGTATCTCGTATAAACTGATGTTTACTTTGGTTGAGAAATGAATAAAATGAGTTAGTATGATTTTTCAGCATTTTTCTTGGTGTCTTCCTTTCCCTACCCTTCATCTTGTATCAATTGCGTTTCATTTCTTGAATAATATCCTTGCCTATATTTCTCTTGTTTCAAACATCTTCTTTCAGGAACCTCACCACCGTCGAAGGTTTGTCTCACAAAAGGAACCTTGAAACCTCATTTACTGATTCCCTAGCGGCTGTTGACGAAGACGATTCTGGGATTAGTGAGGAAGAAGAAGCCATTGAGGAATTTACAAAGTCAATAGAGCACTCAGAAAATAGGTTTACTGCAAATGATGAAGTTATAGAAGTGATTAATATGGGGACCGAGGAAGACAAGAAGGAGTTGAAAATAGTGGATAATCCAGAACGTGCAGAAATGGTCGCGCTATTTAAGGAGTACCTTGATGTGTTTGCATGGTCCTACAAAGATATGCCAGGGTTGGATCCGGAGATAGCATCACATAAAATCCCACTGTACCCAGATACGGTGGTGAAGAAACAAAGGTTGAGGAGGATGCATCCGGATATGTCACTAAAGATCAAAGAAGAGGTAACTAAGCAGTTAGAAGCTGGGTTTGTGGAAGTGTCGAGACACCCAGAGTGGGTCGCTAATGTCGTACCAGTACCAAAGAAGGATGGAAAAGTAAGAATGTGTGTGGATTACAGAGATCTGAACAAAGCAAGTTCGAAGGATGACTTCCCATTGCCTCATATTGATGTCCTCGTGAGACAAGACGAGAAGGAACCACAGATTCTCTTTCATGGATGGGTATTCGGGATACAATCAGATTCTCATGGACGTCGATGACAAAGAGAAGACGACTTTCATCACCCCTTGGGGAACTTTTTGTTACAGAGTAATGCCTTTTGGGCTGAAGAATGCCGGAGCCACCTACCAGCATGCTATGGTAGCATTGTTCCATGATATGATGCACAAGGAAATAGAGGTATATGTGGATGACATAGTGGCTAAGTCTAAGGAGGGGGAAAGTCATGTAGCAGTTTTGCATAAGTTATTTGAGAGATTGAGGAAGTACAATCTGAGACTCAATCCCACAAAATGTGTGTTTGGAGCCTCAACTGGGAAATTGTTGGGTTTTGTGGTCAACAGGGAAGGAATACAGGTGCAGCAGGAAAAGGCAAAGGCGATCAGGGACATGCCAGCTCCCAAGAAGAACGAGAAGTAAGGGGTTTTCTGGGGAGATTAAATTACATTGCCCGATTCATTGCTAACTTGACAAGCACGTGTGAGCCTATTTTTAAGCTATTAAAGAAGAACAATCCGGGGAGATGGAATGAGGAATGTCAGGAAGCCTTTGACAAAATAAATGCATATCTATTAAACCCACCAGTGTTGGTGCCGCCCACTCAAGGTCGTCCTTTGCTACTGTATCTCACGATTCTCCCAACCTCAATGGGGGCAATGTTGGGGCAACATGATGAGTCCGGCAAGAGAGAACATTCAATTTACTATCTGAGCAAGAAGTTTAATGACTGCGAAGCCCGATACATGGCAATTGAGAAGACTTGTTGCGCATTGGTATGGACCTCCAAGAGACTCAGGCAATACATGTTATACTACACCACTTGGTTAATCTCTCGAATGGACCCTTTGAAGTACATCTTTGAAAGTCCTCACATATCATTAAGGGTCTCAAAGTGGCAAATGGTATTATCAGAATTCGATATTAAGTATATGACCAGGAAATCCGTTAAGGGAAGTGCAATTGCTGATCACTTAGCTGAAAACCCTCTTGAGGGAGGACAACCAATTATATCCGAGTTCCCTGATGGAGAGATACTGTCATTAGAGGAAGGTGAAACGGAGGAAGATGATATGTGGAAGATGTATTTTGATGGAGCAGTTAGTAGGCATGGAAGCGGCATAGGAGCGGTGGTTGTCTCTCCGGAGGGCAAGCAATACCCAGTGGCTGTTAAGCTCGAATTCGAATGCACCAACAATATCGCTGAGTATGAAGCATGTGCAAGTGGATTACAAGCAGCAATCGGTCTTGGAATAAAACAGCTAAAAGTCTTTGGAGATGCAGCCTTAATCATTTATCAAGTCAACGGCGAATGGCAAACTAAAGATCCCAAGCTTATCCCGTATCAGAAATACTTGACTCAGTTAGTTGCGAAGTTTGATGAGATTACTTTCTCGCACTTGACTCGAAACAAGAATCAATTTGCGGATGCTTTAGCCACATTAGCCACTATGACCAAGCTGGGTCTCCATACCACCGTCCGGCCTATTCAAGTGAAGGTACAAGATGAGCCAGCATACTGTGCACATGTGGAAGAAGAGCTCGATGGTAATCCTTGGTATCACGACATCAAGCAATATATGAAGAATAGAATGTACCCAGCTGGAGCAAATGAAATAAACAAGAGGACGATTCGTATATTATCAATGTCCTTTTACTTAGATGGCGAAGTTCTATATAAGAGGAACTATGATGGGGTCCTCATAAGATGTGTTGATGCTCGTGAAGCTCGGACTATCATGACAGAAGTTCACGAAGGGATATGTGGAACGCATGCCAATGGTCACATGATGGCACGCAAGATCCTACGAAATGGTCACTATTGGCTAACAATGGAAGCCAATTGTCTGGAGTATGTCCGAAAATGCCGTAAATGCCAAATATATGCAGATCAGATCAAAGCTCCACCGTTCCAACTACACAATCAGGTGTCTCCATGGCCATTTTCTATGTGGGGAATAGACGTCATTGGACCAATCAATCCCAAGGCTTCAAACGGACATCGCTTCATCCTGGTTGCAATAGATTACTTCACTAAGTGGGTAGAAGCAGCATCATATGCCAATATAACTCAGAAGGTGTTTACCAAGTTCCTGAAGAGAGATATTATTTGTCGCTATGGAATACCAGAAAGAATCATTACAGACAATGCTGCCAATCTTAATGGGGCAGACGTAAAGAAGTTATTAGAGACTTTTAAAATCAAGCACCATAATTCACCCCATATAGACCTCAGATGAACGGGGCGGTAGAAGCGGCCAACAAGAATGTCAAGAAAATTGTTGCTAAAATGGTCGTAAATTATAAGGATTGGCATGAAATGTTGCCATACGCTTTGCACCCATATCGTACCAATATACGATCAAGTACTGGGGCAACGCCTTTCTCACTGGTGTATGGAATGGAAGCTGTTTCTCCTATAGAAGTTGAAATCCCTTCATTAAGAGTGTTGATGGAAGCTGACTTGGAAGAATCAGAATGGGTGAAATCTCGATATGATCAGTTGAATATGATTGAAGAAAAAAGACTGGTGGCCCTTTGTCATGGACAACTATATCAAAGAAGAATGGCTAAAGCCTTTAATAAGAAAGTCCATCATAGAGAGTTTCAACCAGGTGATTTGGTGTTAAAGAAAATACTTCCCAACCAAGAAGATGCTCGAGGAAAATGGGCACCCAATTATGAAGGGCCATATATAGTAAAGCGGGCATACTCAGGCGGAGCCTTGGTCCTAAAAGATGAAAACGGACGAGAGCTACCGAGACCTGTAAACTCTGATGCCGTGAAAAAGTTCTATGCCTGATATAAAAAGGAAGAAAAAAAAGGGAGAGCCCGTTAGGGCGACCTAAGCAAAAGTTAGGGCATAAATAAAGAAAAAAAAAAGGGCGGCCTAAGCAAAAGTTAGGGCATAAAAAAAAAGAAGAAAAAAAAGAAGAAGTCCGTTAGGTCGAAAACCCGCAAGGGCGACCTAAGCAAAAGTTAGGGCATATATATATATATATATATATAAAAGAAAAAGAGGGGTCCGTTAGGTTGAAAACCCGAAAGGGCGACCTAAGCAAAAATTAGGACAAAGAAACTGAATCTTAGTCTGAAAACCCGCAAGGGCAGTTTAAGAAGATATCTTAATGTTCACCACACTAGGGCAATTTTGCTCATGACTTGCTACACTGGGGCAATTCCGCTTGTGACTGGCTACGAGGGGGCAAAGAAAATCATTGAAATGTTAATGAAAGGATGTATGTGGAAGCTAAGACCAGGATCTGCAACGTCAAACAATTGTTGGGAATCAGTTAAGAGGATCAAGGAACCAATACTGGGGCAAATTTTTATGCGGTTTTTCTCTCGTCCTATTATCTCTTTTCATACAATTCCCATGCACCCCTTTGTATTTCCCCTCTTTATTTCCAATTTCTTTGTGTGCAATGTAAATTCTCATATTAAGGCAAGGATTTTATTCATCCATTATTTTTGTGCTTAAATCATGCTTGCGCATTGAAATCACGTCTCAATTTAAGTAAATTTAAGTTTAACAGTATGATTGGATAATTCTAATGGATACTTCAATGAATGGTTTGAACCAAAGAAAGCCCAACATTTCAAAGTCAATAAGGGAGATGACGGTGCACAATGAGGAGAAAAGAAAAGCAATAATGAAAGTCTCCATAGGCCCTAGTCTTGAAGGAAATAATCGCTGTGTGTCTTCACCGCTTTGAAAAAAAAGAAGCCCCTCTAATTGAAAGACAATGACTCAGAGTTGTTGATAAACAAAGGTTTGATTGGTCGAAGTCTTTTAATGGAGCGTGTGGTTCGATTGTAATCAAGACAAAGGTAAAAAAAAGTTTTTAAGAGAAAGCAAATTACCATCATTTTATTTTTGGGATCTGAAGCCCACTGCAATTTATTTTTCGAGCTCTGAGGCTCACTGTACTTTATTTTTGGGATCTGAGGCCCACTACAATTTATTTTTCGAGCTCTGAGGCTCACTGCATTTTATTTTTGGGATCTGAGGCCCACTGCAATTTAGGCTCACTGCGAATTTATTTTTGGGATCCTAGGCCCACTGCAATTTATTTTTCGAGCTCTGAGGCCCACTGCATTTTATTTTTGGGATCTGAGACCCACCGCAATTTATTTTTCGAGCTCTGAGGCTCACTGCAATTTATTTTTTGAGCTCTGAGGCTCACTGCAAATTTATTTTTGGGATCTGAGGCCCACTGCATTTTATCTTTCGAGCTGAGGCTCACTGCAAATTTATTTTTGGGATCTGAGGCCCACTGCAATTTATTTTTCGAGCTGAGGCTCACCGCAAATTTATTTTTGGGATCTGAGGCCCACTGCAATTTATTTTTCGAGCTCTGAGGCTCATCGCAAATTTATTTTTGGGATCTGAGGCCCACTGCAATTTTATTTTTCGAGCTCTGAGGCTCACTGCTAATTTTATACTTGGGATTTGAGGTCCACTGTCACTTTTATTTTCTAAGCTCTAAAGCTTAATTTTCTCCAGCCTATTTCCCATCCCGGCCAAAATGTGAGTTCATTTTCTTTACTAGTTCCTTACTATTACCACATGAAAAAATCGTTCTTTCTTCATGTATTCTAGTAATGAACAAGTAAAGAGGGGCAACTGTGAACACCCCATTTTGATCGGGTCTCTTAGTCTTCACTAAAAAAAAATTCAAAAATAAAATAAAATAAAATAAAAATTTGAAAAGAAAATAAAACCCCATCTCATCCTCCTCCCTAGCAACCACTTTATTTTGAATTTGAATTTAATTTTCAAATCAGAGATAGAAATGTTAACTTGGGCATATTTTCAGGATCAGGATCAGATAGCAATCTGAATCTGGGAGGGATTTTAGGATCAAAATCGGAACCATTTGGCTTATAAAATCAGAATAGGGGCTCATCTGCGCAGGGGAGGATCACGCATACACGCCATTCTTCTACTGCTATCATACATCATCCCTCCTAACTTCACACTTTCTGCTCACCATTTCATCTCCATTGACAGCCACCAAATCCCATTCCTTGCTCTTCCATTACCACCTCCACCATAGTACCGTAGCTTCCTCCACACTGTTAGGCTACATCACAACCAAGTCACCATTACCCACGCTCTGATCATCGCCGTCCTCTAGGCTTTGACCAGCCACCACCGCTGCACCATCTCTCATCTTCCAAGCTTCGCCTTCGCACCAGCCGTTGCCCGCACGCAACACCGCCGCGTCTGTCAGACAACCGCGAGTCGCCATCCACGGCCCGTCAAGACTCGTGCACGAACCGTTCCTCCGTGACTCCGATCGCGTGTCGCCGCTACCAAAGGAACTCGCCTTGCCATTTCCATTCTGCCCAGTTCCGGTCTCGGATCCGCCGCTAGAACCTTCACCTCCATCGCTCACGAACCGCAATAGTTCTGTCACGAACCCAGATCCGTCGTTTAGCTGGTGCCGCCGCCGTACCGTCAGCCTCCTCCCGTCTCTGTGTTCTTGAGTGCACTGTGAAGAAAAAAAAGGTTCTCGGTACTCAACGTTTCTGATATGATAATATGTGTTTTAGGTTTTTACTGTTTGTTTCATTTTGCTTTTGTTTTTTTATTTATTATTATTTTATATTTGTTTTGTTCTTATATCTGTATAAATTAAATTTGAATGGATCATTGGGTCAGTAGGTTAGACAGTTGGCCCACTGGAGACACTAAACTAAAAGGGACTAATCTGGAAAAATGAAACACTTGCTTTGTGAAATATTTATTTTTAAAACAAATAAATAAAATGATTTAAAAAAGGGGAGTTACAAAAAAAAATAATTTTGGGGATTTGCTTTCTGAGAGATTTCACACTCAATTCCTTAGATGCGGGATAGCTCTGTGGATGTATATGCCATGTTCTATCTCATTTTGGAGTTTTCGATAAAAAAATATATATAAAAATGAAATATATCAAAAAACCCTTTTTTAAAATGAAATAAAAAAACCTTTTTGATAAAAATAAAAATCAACCAACAAATAAAATATTTTCTACAAGAACTACGTGGCTTTGAGTTTCCCATCGAAGCAGGGAATACGTAGGAGCGGGATCAATCATCTCGTCAAGCCAAAATTAATTTTTCCTTTATTTTTGTTCTTTTTTTTTAATTTATTTAATATGGATAATTAATTAGTAATTCATTTAATGTATTTGGATTGCTCTATGACAAGTGTCAAGCTCAATCCCCTAGCTTTAAGGTTCCCCTATGGACTTATGTGCCGTGTTCAACCTCATTTAGGATTTATCTTTTTTTTAATTTTTTTAAATAAACATAAAAATAAAGAAAATATTAATAAATAAAAAAAATCCTTCCTCGCAAATATTTTTGGGGTAAACAAATAAATAATTTAATTTTGCACGATTAATTCAAGGTACCATTTGTAGGATGGGCGATGTAGGGTGCTTAACACCTTCCCTACTCGCAACCGACTCCCGAACTCGGCTTGGTTTCAAAGACCGTTTTGTTTAGGGTTTTCCAATTTTTCCTAAATTAAATAAAATTGGTGGCGACTCTAGTTTTTTTAAAAAATTTCTTTTTATCGCCATCCCTGCCGTAATTTTTGGTTGCGACAATGACGATGATGATGATAATGACGACCCTAATAGCTGTGAGCTGTATGTTGATGATCATCATGATTGCCGCTTAGTGCCATTGGGGAGGGCACATAACTTAGGTAATACCATACACCTCTGTTTATTACCGGATGATCAGGTGAGGGTCGTGGTTGAGATTATTCGAGATGCTGATGCTCGAGTCCCTGTGCCCACTGAGGAGGTTCAAACAGTGGGCCAGGCCCTGATAACTTCATCCCCTAGCCAAGAAGACTGGTCAGGTTTCTTGTTTCATCTGAGGTATTCAATTTGTTGTGTTTTTCTATATTTATAGTTGAAATTATTTATTATTGTTTAAATATAATGTTTTTTTTAGGATGTTGGAAATGATATTCTGCCTAAAAGGTCGAATCCAGGAAGACCAGAGAAGTCTGCTCCTGCCAAGGTATTCATTTGACCATTAAATTAATTACGAATGAAATAACTTAACTGTGATTACTAATGTATATCTTTGTTGTTTAGGGGATTGACAAAAGGGATCCTGGTGGTGTTTTTAAACGTCTGGCTATACAGGTTGTGAACATGGAGGCTGACGCAGCTTTGGTAAGGTTGGAACATGATGCTAGGCCAGGTGACGATCTGTATATCCCAAAGAAGGAAATTATGGAGATGGTGCTCCATCGTGAAATGGCTAGTTCTGCACACATCTCGTTATGGTGCACGTAAGTACATTTTATTTGTAAGTTAAGTAATTAAATTTTAAATACTATGATAATTAACATGTTTTATCAATATATTAGGTATCTGCATCGCATGTTAGTTGATCAGGGCAACCTCACCCTTTATGGGTTCATTGACCCCGTGCTCATTTAGGGTGATGTTCTCCTAACATCAGAAGACCCGATCGCCACCATACGTGATATACTTGCCCGAGATGATCATCAGTTCTACCTTGCGCCTTATCGCAGTAAGTAAGTACCAGTTATTTAATTATAACGTACTATATATGACTTAGTTACTAATTGTTCCGCAAATGCAGTAAACATTGGCAATTGTTGATCTTGTGCCCTTGGTTGAATGTCGTGGTCTTCTTCTGCTCGATGGGAAATAAGCCGACGAAGCAACTGAAGATCATCATGGAAACGTAAGCATTAAAATAATTTATAATCAGTAATGAAGTTGTTTTAATTATATGAAATCTATAAGATATACTTTAATTAATGTTTATTTTCTTATGATAGTTCTATTGATGCAATCCACATGCTGCGTGGTGAAAGGCGTCGGGCTATTTGATGGATTATTCCTAACGTAAGATATTTATTAGTACAAATGCTTCAAGCACAGTGGGTATAATTATTGATTTCTATTTAATTCCTTATATACTAATTGGGTTTCATTTGTATGTAGTCCCATAGACAACGTGGATCATGGGAATGCGGATATTATGTGACGAAGTGGATGGTCGAAATTATCTCCTCCGGTATCACTGAAACATGGCAGGAGGTAAATGCTAATTGGTAACACAATTAGTTGTAACAGTTATAGACTCGTTATATGTTTTATTTTAGTTTATTACTTAAAAGATATAATCTTATGTCCAATTAAACTTGCAGATATTCAACAATCCGACTCCACTATCTGATGCCGACATCAATAACATAAGGATGCGTTGGGCAACTTTCTTTCTTGAAGTGTACCAACCATAGTTTGTATGTAGCTAGTTAGTTTATAAACGCATCATGTACTAGCTATAGTGTACTTTTGACTGATATATGTTTTGACATGAAATCTATAATATATCATATGTAGCTTTTTGGTTTCTAATTATCTTTGTTGTTTGAATATAATTGAATATATTTATTGTTGGTAATCTTTTAATTTAGTGTGTTTTGGTTGTACAAAAGTGACTGTGTTGAGAATATTTAGATTCTGTAATGATCTGGATTACTGAAACAGGGGAAAAGACTGTCACTACTGTAAAGGGTTTTTTTTTTAAAAAAAAACTTTCACATCGATTTCTAAAAAACCCGATGTAATAACCCAACATTTCACATCGGTTTCTTAAAAATAACCGATGTGAAATAACCCACTTTCCACATCAGTTTTTAAAATAACCGATGTGGAAAGTGGGGTTACCACATCGGTTTTTTCAGAAATCGATGTGAAAAGTGCTGAATAGGATTTATTGTCTTGCTGAAATTGAATTTTTGACATCGGTTTTAAAACCGATGTGAAAAGTGGCAATAAACTACATCGGCCCTTTCAACATCAGTTTGAAAACCGATGTTAAAAACCAAAAAAAAAAAAACGATGTTAAAAGCCAAAAAAATCCGATGTGAAGTCCCTTTTCTGCACTAGTGAGTATTTTTGGAACACTAACATTAAATAGAGTTGAATTGATTGGATTTTGCTTATATTTGAGTCCACCAAATATAGGTACTTTTTTGCTTATAATTGAGTCCAGAGGGAGTATATAACTTTAATTTTATTAACTTTTCAATTGTGATTAAGGTAATTAATTTAAAAATATAAAAAAAGTAAATTCATAGTTTTTCAAACAATGAAGGGTTCGATCACTGACTTATGCATATGGAGAAAACCTGGTTGGGAGAGGTCAGCCCTTAAATGTCATCCAGTACCTCGAGGGATTAGTCTCTACATTTGCGCGAGGAGGATACAATGGGAAACCCAAAAAAACAATGAAGTTAGATGAAAAAACTTAATTAATTAATTTACAGATATGTAAAATTTTGAAAGAATCAATGCTGAAAAATATTAAAAATTAAAATATATTAAAATTATAAAAATACTCATAATCAATGTTATACAACTTAGAGTGGTCATTGACTCAGTCAAGACATTGGATTAATGGGTCGCGGATTGAACCAGTGAGTCACATATTGGACATGTTGTTGACTCATGAGTATATATCAAAAGTTCCAAAAATTAAATTGTATAAATTAGTTAAGAGTGTGTTTGGGAAAACTGGAAAAAAAAAAGATTACGCTGATAATCTGTTTTTGTATAATCGATTATTGTAATAATCGATTATAATCATAATCTGTTTTTGTTTCGCTATGTTTGCTAAAAAGCGATTTTAAGACAATCTATTTCGTTTGGGTAGTGCAAAAATAATCATTTTTACATAGTAAATTACGAAAAAATTGTATGAATATATTTGTTTATAATATTTGTTTTTCTTTTAACATTAGATTTTTTTTTATATCTTATCATCAAAAAATTTCTATTTATAAAAAATTGAATAAACTTTCTAATTTTTTTTCCATGATTATGGGAAACTTGTGAAAATATACTATTTTTTTACAATATAATTAAATAAAAACAATATATATTTCAGTTTAATAAAAACAAGTTATTGCTGTAACAAAAAAAACATAAAAACAAGTTATTCCTGTACTTGTTGTAACAAAAGAAAAAAAACAAGTACTGTTATATAAAAAAAAACTATTGGCCTTATGGCTAATCTCAGCGACAATTAGCGATGACAATTTTATCCATACCCGCGGATACCCACTGATAAAATCCGTAACGGACACGGGGTAAGTAGTTAAACGGGTACCCGCGGGTAAAATAAACGGGCAATTCCAATGCCCGTCTATAAATAGGGCGGGTATCACACTATCCGTGCTCGCGGATACCCGTACCCGTTACTTAATTACTATAATATCCTTTATTATATATATCTACTCTCAAAGTCCTTATATCATTTCTTAGATAATTTTCATCTATTGTGTTGTTTCATGGATATTTTAAGTGTGATGTATTAATTTGTAGGTACTATTTTGTTCAAATATCGGAAGATATTAATGTGGTGATTTGTTTAAGTTTTGTGTATTTTTTTTAATTAAAAAACATATTTATTTGTTTTTCATAACTACCCATGGATATCCGCGGATACCCGTGAAAACTCGTGAATCCGTTAAGAACCCGTTAAGCGGGTATCCGTGCGGGTACGCGCGGGACGGGTACAGGTAGATTTTTTATCCAACGAGACGGGTAGCGAGTAACCAGTATCTGTGCCCGCCCCGCCCCGCCCCGCCCCGTTGACATCCCCAGCGACAATACAAGTCCCTCTACGCAGGAGATGACTTAAAAACAAGCTATTGGCCTTATCATGCATTGACAGTTTGCCGTTGTGAAGGGGTCGTTATGGGGAAAGGCAAAGTGACTTTAGAGGATAATCAAAATCTTTCATCAAACAGTCCTCAAAAGTATATTGTTAAAATCAGCTTAAATTTGTATAAAAACAGCTATAAACCCAAACAAAAAAAGTATACACACAAGCTTTTAAGTGCAAAAAGAGTTGTTTTGGGAAAAATTAATTTTCCCCGAACATACTCTAATAATATTAAAACATTTATGCCCTGTTTGATAAAAACTAGTGGTTAGCGAATAAACTGGGATATAGCATATGGTTGATAAGCTAATGGATTGGAAGAAAAAATGATAAACTGTAAGCTCTATGCTCAAACACTAATTCAATTAGCATATTAAAAAAAAATTATAAGCTAATAAAAAAATGTTATAAGCTAACGATAAAAGTGCTTACAAAATAGAGTTACAAACTTTTACTATAAGCTAATTGCTATAACCCAGCGGATTGACCTTGTCAAATAGACTCAATATATGTAAGTCAGTTTTTGCCTACTATATTTTTTATGTAATATACATATTGAGGCTGGGATATATAAATAATGTCATGAGTAGTGTATTTTTCCGTTAAAGAAATATGCCCTATATATACTCTAAGTCCAATGAACTCTCTTATTTTTCATTTAAGTAATAGGCCCTATATTACTAGACCTAAAGGTTAAATTTATATTTTTAATTTTTATCGAACTACCTTAAAAGTCACACACAACATGATTTATCAAAATTAAAATCTAGATTTCAAATTTGATTGCACTGGAGTTATCAAAATAAAATCTTTTATGAATCTATTTAATTAAAACAATATCATGTATACAAATAATATATTCTCCTTTATTACATAGCCTTCTCTATTATGCATATTTTCGTTGAATTAATTGTTTTTTTTTTTTGGTTAGATGTTTTAGTCATTTTTATTATAAATGCAATATATGAAGAGGTTTTTCAAAAAATGAGATAAATATGTTTCTTCCCATTAATTATATCGATATATGTTTTTATAGCTTACAGTGAGTTTTTTTTATGAAAAAAAATAAAATTAGGGTGAGAGGATGGTGTCCCGATTTAAGGTAGGAAAAAGTTGAGCTCTGTAAACAGTTATAAAAGGATTTACATTTACCTTTCCTAAAAAAAAAGTTAGGGTTCGAACCTGTAAATTGTCAGATACGACACCTTAACATGTATGCTCTACTAGATCAACATTTTGTTAGCTTTATATTATAATTTTTCATTTTTCATGATTTTTTGTTTAGTCTAATTTGTATAAAAAAAAATGTATAATATTACGCGTTAAAAAGAAGGGCAAGAATGTGAAAAGGGCTTAAGAGCGTTATGTCGTCAAGAGCGTGGTGTTGTCAAGATCGTCGGCGGCGAGGACGGCGACGGCTTGCCGCATAGAATCGGAAAGCTAAACCAATCCTTCGATTGCCTCCACCGGTGAGATCCCAACAGATTTGAGTTTTCAAGAAACCTCTAAGAACCTAGTGTGACTTCGAAGGTGTCTGCCACCGTCCCAATGGCGGGTGCGGCCTCCTCCGACCGTGTCTTCTTCAAATTTCTGTCGGATAGGCCACCAGATGGAGCAACAAGTTTTTCTTCCTCAGGAAAAACAGTTTCACCTTATTCCTCAGGAAACCCTGTTTTGCCTGCTTCTGATTCGTATAAAGATAAACTTTTGAACCTTTTTGGTGATGTTGGTTGTCAGAAATTAGAGGGCGCTGTGTTGGATTCCAACCCTGTGGATAAAGATTCCCCTATGATGCAACAAGATCAATTGTTCAAAGATGGAGTCCAATGTTCCTCCAAAATCTGAAGCTGTCAAGAAAATCGCTGTTTGGATTCGAATTCCCCGTCTCCCCTTAGAACTTTTCAATACTCAATTCCTTTGGAGAATTGGGTCTGGAATAGGTTCAATGTTAAAGGTTGATCGCTTAACTTCCATTCATACTAGAGGGAGATTGATTTAGAAAAGCCATTAAAATCTTTTATCATGATTAGAGGCCATAAACTATTCCTTGAGTATGAAGGATTTCATTTAATTTGTTTCAATTGTGGTTGCTATGGTCATAGAGCAAGTCAGTGTGTTAAACCAAAGGAAGCAAGTCAGGGTGTTAAATCAACTGAAGCAGGTAAGGATTCAGATAAAGGAAAAGATCAAGAAGGGAATAAGGTGAATAAAGAAATCACGTCCTCTACTTCTGATGTATCTCAGGTGCATAATTCAAAGAGGCAAAGGAAGAACCAGAAAAATCAGAAATCCAAATCAGGTAAGGGAGTTGATTCTCCTTCTCAGACTCAAGGTCAAGTAGAGCATAAGGATCCAAAAGCTGATGGCTCAAGATTTAGTCCCCCTGGCTGAAAATCAGAACTTATCTCTGGCTGCTATTGACAAAAATCGCATTCAAAGTATAAAGGAATCAGCTGGTGATCAGTCAAAAGATCAACCAGTGCTCAACTCAAGAAATTCTGGCCATAAGGAGGCTATGCAGGAAGTGGATCAGTCTCAAATCTTGACTGAGATAACTTCTGATCATTTGTAGGATATCAAATGGAAACTAGTGCAGAAAATCCCCAAAATAAGATGTAGAATGCAGAGAATCCAGTAATCTTAAAAGCTGAAAATCCTCCTATAACTATTCAGGAAGGTCTTGCTCAAGGTAAATCTCATCAGTTATTGCTTTCATCCCCTCAGGTATACTCTTCAACTTCCCATTTAAAGTTTCCTCGTAATAGAAATATAGAACGATGTAAGAGCTCTCGGAAGAAAGACTTAGGGAAAGAAGTTACTGGTGTCAACAAAAGTTCATTTAAGAAAAAGGCTACTTCTAACCTTAAAATTAACTCTCCTTTAATTCAGAATGTTATTTCTCAGAAGGATGAGCATTATATTACTGATTTGGCTCAAGGTACCAATGCTCATTCTATTCATTCTGGTGACCTGAGAATTGCCTTGAAAACTGAAAATAATCCTATGATATTAAACAAGCAGTTGTCAGAGATTTCTTTAAATAAGGATAAAGTGGTTTTTCAAGATAAGATTTCTGGATCCAATATTGGAGATTCTGTGGAATCCTCTGTAAATTCTGTCTTTAATTGTAACACCCTGAATTTCACTCTAAGTTGACACATGTTTATCTGTGTTAGTTTTTGCATATATATTTTGTTATATGTTTGATCTTTATGCATATGTGTATGTTAGAGGTAGCTTGACCTTTGGGAGGGTCTTAATAGTGAATTATGGTCTGTCGGGATCCGGCCGGCCTATGTTTTCTAAGCCCGGCCTAAGTTTTCTGAACCCGACTCAAAGAGCAGAAAAATTCACGTTCTGAATTTTTGCATAATCCGCCCGGCCTAAGTTTTGAGACCGACCTAAGAGTTTGCGCCCGCCCTATGTTTTATGAGCCCGACCAAACGACGTTGATAGCATTTCGTTTTGGGACTTCTGTTTCAGCCTAGTTGCACCCTAATTCATTTTAAACCTCTAAATGACGCCCTAAACCCTAGTTTACACGACTCCGACACTCAGAAATTGCCTCATTTCCTTTATCTTGAGTTCTCATCACTTTTATCTAAAAACTTTCTCTAGGGACCATTCTGTTCACCGTTCTCCGTCGTTCTTCAACTGGGGAACACCGCTGTGAACACGTGTTCATTGTGTTTGTTGTTTGGATATCTCTAAACCAGGTAGAATTCGTGCACCTTGTCATCCCTTTTTGTTAATCTCATTTCTTCTTCTTGAATTGGGGATTAATGTTTTCCCTTTTGATGTTTTGGCCAAGGCTTGAGGAACTCATCGAGTCGTAAGAGGGAGCCAAGAATAGATCCTTTCTCGTTGGGCAATAGTCTAGATCTTCATACCATGTATGGGGAGAAGTGTAACAGTCGTGATTTTATGTGTCGTTTACGTAAGAGGATTAGGTTTAAGGCTTGGATTACATATTTAAGATGTTGTTTGAGGTCTAGGAACCTTTGCATGGAGAGTACGCAACCATTTAGAGTGAGTTTGAACGTACACGAATCTTAGGGGTTTCCCCGTTTATCGTCTTTAAGGTTTTTTAGTGTGAGACAAGAAATTTGGAGTTAGGATTAAGATTAGGCCTTTTTGAGGGTTTGAGGTTGTTTATTAGGTCTTGATGAGCTTATATATCAAATTTGAGGTCAATCGGACGTCGAACGGACCTAGAACGCAACAAAACGTTCTCTGGTCAATGGTCAATGCTCGAGCGTGGTAAACCCAATGCTCAAGTGTCCACAGAACGCTCAAGTGTGGGTGTATCAATGCTCAAGCGCCCTAGACAATCAGACAAGGTCTGGCTGGTCAGTTAATCAGGGCTTACATGGCACTTTAGGATTGGTTGCATGGCGCGGTGGCCTACCTGCCTCCAACACTCGAGTGTGGAGAAGCCAGTGTTGAACCGCTCAAGCTCTAGGGTTCTAGCGCTTGAGTGTTGGTACGTGATCTTGCAAAACTAAAAAGGACTTAAGTGAATCGAGTTCACTTAAGTCCAGAGTGAAAAACAGAAAGCAGCAGAGGCAGAACTGAGAAAGGACAGAAAGGTGAGGTATAGAGAGAGAAAGAGTGAGAGACTTAGAGAGAAAGCTTCGATACGAGAGTTAGAGCGATTCGATCGTCCTGTTACGAATCCAAGCACGTGGTTGCGTTCGTGGCAACGTCATCTTCATCTTTCTCTTCTTCTTTTCTTCTATAGAGGAGGTAAAACCTACCCCTTTATGTCGAAATGTCGTCCGTTACGATATTTGAATTATCTTTAGTTTCTGTTATCAGGATTCAATTCCGTCTTCGTGTTAAAACTCCTTATAACGTACGCTTCGTAATGTGATGTTTAGGTGGAATTTCGAAGGCTCGAAGGCCTTAGAACTGTGCAGGGCAGAATCAAGAGGATTTGAGGGCGACTCGTTACATAGCGTTCTTTCATAGTAGGACTTTCCAGGTGGGGGAAAAAAGCCATCTAACATCGGAAACGGCGAAGTGGCATTTATTTCGATAATGGCGTAGGGCGACCTAAACTCTACTAGAGAGCGAGTAACGGACAATGTCAATATCACATTAAGGACTACTTAGTGTTACTAATGATGATATTGGAATTGTATGTTTATCGCCGTTACGTATAAAAATATATTATTTTATTATTAATGCTGACTGCTTTGACTAATTGGACTGGATTGACTGTTATGGGTATGTTGTTGATATAGGATGAGTTGTTTGTGTTATTTGTGCTTATTGGATAATAGATAAAATTATATTATATTATTTTATTATATATGGAGATGATTGAAAAAATGACATGTTGACATGATGGGTGATTATTGTGATTAGAGATTTTATGAGCATTAATACATGATGAGTATAGTGATGTATGTGGGGGTTCATGATACATGAGTTCATAAGTGTCTAACTGAGATGATTATTTGCAATGAACTTTCTTGCTTTAACTGGTTTCTTCAAAGCTTTAAGAGCTTGTAGGGCCTCTAAGGGGATTCCTTCAATGGTCTTGATAGGTTTGGGAGTGGTGTTCTGATCTGGCCTAAACTTGGCACACCATCCAAACTTATATATGTTCCAGTTTTCTTCAAACTCTATCATCCTTCTTTTCTTTTCTTCCTCTGTTTCTTCAACAAACTCTTCTTGTTGAGTATCTTGTTCTTCTTGATCTTGTTCTTGTTCTTTTTCATTTTCAAACAACCCGATCACTTCATTTCTTGGTTCACAGATCTTGATTCCTTTACTTAATCTTCCTTCCTCCTTGTCAATCCTTCCTCCTTTTCTTTTTCTAGTCAACCTTTTCTTTTTATTGAAACAGTCAGGCATACCAGCAACTAAATTAGATACAGACTTAGTTACTGAGAGTGATGGTTCTCCAGAATTTGATTTCTTTATTTTTCTCTTCTTCTTACTCTTCTCATCCACATACACTTCCTTCCTTCTTTTCACAATACAAGCTATGGGCTTGTCATCATCTCAGTCTTCAGAGACTCTTTCAGGGGCTTCTTCAACAACGGCATTTGCAACAATTATGAAATCATTTCCAGATTCAGTCTTCATTTCCAAATCTATATAAGGGTTCTTACTGAAATAATAGGAATCTGATTCATAACTTCTGAACTTAACACGGTTCCCTTATTCCTTATCAGTCTTGTCAAAAGCATTGCATAAGGATAGCATGTATTTCCACTAACTATCTTAAGCATATGATTGAAGATACGATCATTTACATCTACTTTCCTAAACTGAAGAAGTCAATATAAAGCATACTATAAATTCCCTAACTAACTTTGTTATTTGGAATATTCTGGAAGTGTGAGGATTGTGCTGATTGCTGTCAGTTGTTGCCCTGGTGCCTTCATTTGCCTACACAGCAGTATCTGTATCTCATTAAAGCTCATGTGTTTTTAATTTGTTTTATATAGGAATTATATTGAAGACCATTTGTACTTGGTAGATTTATACTGTTGATGAAATATGCAGAAATTGAATGATTGAGTTATATAATTATGCAGTGATCCTATTGTTAATCTTTCACTTCCTGTTCAACCTGATTTGAGAAAGTTTATTAGGCTTGAAAACATAGTATATTTATTTTTTGACTGGTTGAAAACATAATATACTTAAAGGAACTTAATGTTTAGCAGATTTTTTAGAGGAACTTCTATAATAAGATGACCTAAATATCAAAGTAACGGTCCGTGCAAGTTAGTAATTAATCCACATATATGCTTAAAAAAATGGGACACAAACTGTGCACGATCAGGTTCGAACTGTGGTCACTATGGTTGAAACAATAACCTTTATCAGTTCTGCCACATTTTCCGACTTGGAAAGAAGCAACATTTTTAATCAAGCTTAGTAAATGTTTGTTTATGTCACATGAATGATTAATTTTCTTTAACTCTATCTATTATTTTTTATTTACACAAATTATTTGTCTTTTCAAATAACATATATTATATTTCTTATACAATATAAACCGGTGCATCGCACGGGTCCATCGTCTAGTGATTATGAATATTGTAAGTACATTATGGCCTTCGAGTGAGATTATGGCCTTCGGACGAGATTAGGACTTTAGAGCCTCTATGTCTAATATACTAGTCATAGATGATGCCTAAGTTGGGCGTAAGTGAAACCAGTACTATTGACCATTTCCTTCCAAAATGTCTATTAGATCCGGAGTTAGGATCTTGAATTCCTTGAGGCTGTGTAGGTATGAGACTTTACAGTTTCAATCAGTTATCTCCATTCTCGTGTCTCTGAAACTGACTGTCTGTCATGCTTTGATAAGCTTACTGCCAAAGAGATATTGTTTACCTTTGGGCATGTGTGGATATTATGTTATTTACCTGGTTATGCTGAAATGTTCAATGAAAATGGATAATTATATGGATATATATATATATATGTTGTCATATGTATGTGTGCCGTACCACTGGACATCTGCATTATGTTATGTGATGAATGGGAATCTCACCTCATTCTGTTGGTTCTCTTTCTCTGGTCGCGTTCTTTCTTTAGACAGAGATGGCGACGGGGGAATCAGAGGTGTCTTGGCATATCACTGCGGAGATTCATGAAGGAACATATTCCTTTGTTGTCCTTGATGATCCGTCTGACTTCTGATGTTTTGGACCCGTAAAATGGACTCTTCGGGGTTACCGTGGAGGACCATCTCTTCATGTCTAGAGGGCTACTTTCAATTTGGATGGCAAAATACGTAATGATGGAGTCTACGAATGAACCTCGAAGTGGAGACCTCTAACCTCTGCGTATTGTTACTAGTAATGGCAAGCATGATGAGTCCTTGTGTCTAGGACTAGTTTGGTGGATCTGTGTCTCCAATATTATTTATGTACTTACAGTCATGTTATTTTTACTGGTGTTGTTATTTCCGTTATTTTACTTTTTGTTTTGAGTCTATGACATGTTTGAAGTTCAATATATGGTTTTGATGATTGATCTCCAAATGCACCAAGGAAGAAACTCCAATTGTTGAAGGCTTTAATTTTTTAGGGAATATTTTGTAAAATTGTCTTTAAGATTGAAGTATAAGTTGTAAGTGATGTAATAAGTGTTTTAAAGTTAAAATGTTTAGAAGACTATTTCACTTTGATTCAAGACATTAAAAACAAGTTTCTGGACTTGCCTTTGAAAAGAAAAAATTGATTTTTTATGTGAAAAAGGCAAGTAGTCGACTACTTGTGTTAAGTAGTCAACTACTTTGTTCTTCAGCATTGGAGAAACGTGTTTGAATCAAAGTAGTCTACTACTTTATTGAGTAATCAACTACTTCAGTCAGGTAGTCGACTACTAAGCTGAAATTCTTGAATCTTAGTTCTGTTACACTAAAGTAGTCGATTACTACTATAAAGTAGTCGACTACTTCAGTAAAAACGGAATTAAAAAATTTCAAATTTTCAAAATCTCTTCTAAACTTTTTGTCTATAAATAGGGGTTACTTTGGCATGAAAATTAAGACTTTTTGAGCTAACAAAACTTTTCCAAAATACCTCCACAAAAATCATTAGAGCTTTCATACTTCATCTTGTAAAAGGCAATTATAATTTCTTTTGTATTTATTTTTAAGAACAATTTTTCTTGTAAGCAATAGGAGAGTTGCTTCATTGATTTGGTGGGGCATCCAAATCAATTTCAAGGTGGGGAATCCTTAGGAGGTAAGGATTACTTTGAGTGGGGCTTCTCAAAGTAATCAAGGTAAAAGATGGGGTATCCTTTAGTTTCAATTTGATAATTGTAATCTTGTAAACAATTTTCAAATAGTGGAATCTCTCTAGGGTTCTTGAGAGCTGGATGTAGATCACTCAGGTTGTGATCGAACCGGTAAAATCGTTTGTGTGACCTTCTCTTTCCCTCACTCATCTAGTTCTTGCAATTATTGTTCAATTGTTGTTCCTTATTATATTTTCTTAACTATGGTGGATATAATTCTCTGATTCTTAATTGAGGTCATTCATTCATAATCACTCTCTTCTTCTACTCAATTTCTTTGCACCATACATAGTCTTTCTTGAACAATTTTTTAAAGAAATCAAAGTAATCAAGAAAGTGATTAAACCTCAATTCACCCCCCCCTCCTGAGGTGACATATTGATTAACGATTGGTATCTAGAGCTAGGGTCTTGAATAAGGCTTAATAGCTTTCAAGATTATGTTTGAAAATGGCATTTGAATCAAGTAAGAAGCATCAACACATTTCTACCACTTCTCCTCCAATTTTTTATGGTGAAGGATATCCTTATTAGAAGGCAAGGATGAAAATTTTTAATGAAGGAATAGACATAGACTTATGGGATACTATTGAAAATGGTCCCTTCGTCCCCAAACATGGTGTTGGAGCTGAAGAGAGAAACAAACCCAAAAGTCAATGGACTAAAGATGAAAAGCAAAAAGTTCAACTTGAGTTTGAAGCTAAGAATATCCTGACCACCGCTTTGTCAATTGATGAATTCTTTCACATTTCTAATTGCAAGAGTGCAAAAGAAATTTGGGACACTTTACAAGTGACCCATGAAGGAACTAGTGAGGTTATTAGATCAAAGATAAACACCTTGATGCATCAATATGAATTATTTAGAATGAATCATGGTGAATCTATCAATGAGGTTCAAAATCGTTTTCAAGTCATTGTCTTTCGAGAAAACTTTCACTAATGAAGATCTTGGGACTAAGGTACTTAGGTGTCTTTGTAGAGAATGGTAACCAAAGGTAACGACCATCAAGGAGTCAAGGGATCTTTCAATAATGTCTCTAGCAACTTTGTTTGGAAAGCTAAAGGAGCACGAGTTGGAGCTAACAAGGCTCAAGGAGAATGAAGAAGTAGATAAAAAGGGCAAAGGAATATCATTTATGGCTTCTTCTTCCAAGAAAGATGAAAGTGTCAAAAAAAGCAATGATTCTAGTAAAGATGACAAGGAAGATGAACAAATCAATCTACTAGTATGGAGATTTAGGAATTTTCTCAAGAATAAAAGTAAGTGGAAAAGATTCAACAATTCCAAGAAACCTACCAAGAAAGATGCACCATCATCAACACCTCTATGCTACGAATATGGAAAGCCTGAGCACATCAAATTCGAATGTCCTACTCTCCAAAAGAAAGATAAAGGTGACAAGAGGCTTAAGAAGGAAAAGAAGGGGAGAAGGGCATACATAGCATGGGAGGACAACGATCTAAGTTCATCAAGTGGTGATAGCACGGATGATGAAGTCTCCAATCTTTGCTTGATGGCAAGTCAAAAAGATGACCAAGAGGTAAGTGATGATGAATATGCATTATCTTTCAATTATGATGAATTGCAATTAGCCTTTGAAGAATTGCATGAGGAATCCATAGAACTTGCTAGAAAGGTAACCAAACAAAAGTCAATAATCTCTATGCATGAAAATGATAAAATAAAATTAACTAAGGAGATAAATGACTTGAAATTAGAAATCAATTCTATGATCTTGAAGCATGCTAGTTCTAGAAATGATATACCCAGTTCATCAAAATGTGAACAATGCATGTATCTTGAAAAGGAGAATAAGGACCTAAAGAATACTCTTGCTAAATTTACAAATGGAAGAAGGAATTTGAATAATTTACTTGGTAATCAACAACCACCTTTTGTAAAAACCGGCTTAGGGTATAATTCTTATGATAAGAAATAAACACATTCAACAATATTTGTTCCATCTAGTAAAAATGCAAGAAATAGAGTAACATGTCATTATTGTTATAAACTTGGTCATATTTCTCCTAGATGCTATGTTAAAATAATTGGTCTTGAAAAATCTAAGATGATGTGAGTTCCAAAAAATATGGTACCTAAGACTAATATTCAAGAACCCAATGAAGATTGGATACCTAAGATCTAAACTTGCTTTGTAGGATTTCTTGAGGACCCATGGAAAAGGAACGGTATCTTGATAGCGGGTGCTCCAAGCATATGACGGGAAACATATCGAAGTTCATTCATCTCTCCCCAAAGCAAAGTGGTAATGTAACCTATGGTGACAACAATAGAGGTAAAATTCTTGGTATTGGTAAAGTATGAAGTAAGTCTACTACCATTGAAAATGTTCTTTTAGTGGATGGTTTAAAGCATAATTTACTTAGCATAAGCCAACTTTGTGATAAAGGTTATAGGGTTGTGTTTGATAGTAAATGTTGCATGATTGAATGTTTGCATGATAATGAAATTAGATTTGTTGGAAAAAGAATTAACAACATTTGTATGTTAGACCTAGATGACATCAATAATAATATTCAATGCTTGTTGAGTAAAAATGATGAGGCATGGTTATGGCATAGAAGGGTAGCACACATTCACATTGAGCATCTTAACAACTTAATTCCTAATGGCTTAGTTATAGGTCTCCCTAAAATCAAGTTTCAAAAGGAAGGCTTATGTGATGCTTGTCAAAAGGGTAAGCAAGTTAAAACTAGCTTTAAATCCAAGAATATAGTCTCTACAAATAGACCGCTACAACTTTTGCATATGGACTTATTTGGACCATCTGGAACTATGAGTTTAGGTGGAAATTATTATGCACTTGTGATTGTTGATGATTTTTCAAGGTTTACAGGGACTTTTTTTTCTTGCACATAAAAATAATGCTTTTCATGCCTTTAGAAAATTGGCTAAACAAATTTAAAATGAAAAGGATCTAAAAATTACATGTCTTAGAAGTGACCATGGAGGTGAATTTGAAAATCATGATTTTGAAAATTTTTGTAATAATCATGGTATTACTCATAATTTTTCAGCACCTAGGACCCCTCAACAAAATGGAGTTGTTGAGAGGAAAAATAGGTCTCTAGAAGAATTAACTAGAACCATGTTAAGTGAATCAAATTTACCGAAGTATTTTTGGGCCGATGCGGCCAATATCGCTTGTTATATAACTAATAAGGTTCTAATTAGAAAAATAATTAAAAAGACTCTATTAAAGCTATCATGTATTAGTTAGGATAGAATCTTCTTATAAGCTTTCTGTTATCTGTTATTAGTTTTATTCCTTATCTTCAGGTTTTCTGTTTTGTTAGTTTTGCTGATATTAGATAGGATTAGTTTTTCCCTATTTTATCTGATAGTTTGTAAGGATGTTGTTAGTTAGTTAATGAACTCTATTAGGTCTCTATATATAGAGTGTTCAATCCCTTATGTAATCAACTCTTAATCAATACAATTCATAGAAGTATTTTCAGTCTATATTTCATTATGACATCAAAGAGCGACCAAGATTCTGGGAAAAGGGATGAGTCACCGGAAAACAAAGGAGAAACTTCCGGCAAAGGGAAACCCACCGCAAATCCAGTATTTCAGCTCAATTCTTCCGATAACCCTGGGACACCGCTTGTAGCAGCTACTCTGAATGGCGACAATTATAGCACATGGGATAGGTCAATAAAGACAGCACTGCGAGCAAAAAAAAGTTAGGGTTCGTCGACGGCAGCATCAGGAAACCAAGAATTGACACACCTGATTACCTTCTTTGGGAAAAGGCTGACTCCATGGTCATGGCTTGGGTCATCAATTCGGTGGATCCAAACCTCCATGCGAGCATCTCTCACGCTTCAAAGGCAAGGGATATTTGGAAAGATCTGGAAGAACGTTTTGCCCAGACTAATGCCCCTCGTATCCATCAATTGAGGTGAATGTTGTGTCTCATACAGCAAGAATATGGTGTATCTTGATGAGTTGAGTGAATTGCAACACCTACCAGAGTGTACTTGTGGTGCGGCCAAAGCACTTCAACAGAGAGAGGAAGAAAATAGGTTACATCTCTTTCTTGGTAGCCTTGACAATGAACAATTCTCTCATGTCAAGACAACAATCTTGAATTCTGATCCACTTCCTTCATTACGTGCTACTTTTAATCATGTCTTGAGGGAAGAGTCAAGGTTTCCAGCAGAGAAATATAGGAATACAAAGGGAGATTCAGCTTCAGCTTTCTACTCCAACAGTTCTAACAAGCAGAGAAACCAAAGGGTCAAGTGCGAGCATTGTGGTAAAACCGGTCACATCAAAGCAAAATGCTTTGAGATTGTAGGCTACCCTCCCAATTGGGACACACGCAGGACTCAAAGGAATCCAAGCAAGACTGGAGGACAGAATCAGGCTCATCATGCATATGCTGATGAATAGATAAAGAAAAACCAAGAAACCAGTTCAGTAGGGCATGCTCTGCATGGTACATACTTGAGAAATGGACTTGAGTTCATGGCTGGTAATGTAGGCGTATATAGAGGTCAAAAACTGGGTTCTTGTTAGTGGTGCATCACACCACATGACCCACTTGCTTTCTCATTTAGAGGAAGTCAAGAAATTGGAAAAACCTTTTCATATCATAGTCCCCACTGGAAATACAGTACTGATGGAAAGAAAAGGATCTTTTAGCATTAACAAGAATTTTAAATTGCATATTGTCTTGCATGTGTCTGATTTCAATTGCAATCTTATTTCCATTCATAGATTGACTCATGATTTAAACTTCATAGTGACTTATAGTGTGAACTCTTGTGTGATTCAGGACCAAGCCATGAAGAGGATGATTGGCTCAGGTGACCTACATAATGGAGTATATGTGCTTCAGTTGCTAGTGGAAGGATCATCTTCAGCATTGGTCAAGAGTCCAGACATGACTAGATTGTGGCATAGGATGGGGCATCCATCATGCCAATCTTTACAAAGTATTTCACATTTACTTAGTTGTAATTTTGATTTTAACATTTTGAGTTGTTGTGATGTTTGTCATAGATCTAAACAGTGTAGGTTACCTTTTAATCAAAGTAATAATAAAGCTAATGATTCTTTTAGTCTCATACTCTGTGATTTGTGGGGAAAGTATCACACACCTTCACATAATGGTTCAAAATTTTTCCTCACTATAGTAGATGACTATACCCGAGGCACGTGGACTTATCTCATGAAAGAAAAGACAAAAACTTATAACATCTTGGTAGAGTTTCACAATATGGTGAAAACTCAGTTTGGCAAGAGAATTAAAACAGTGAGAAGTGATAATGGCACAGAGTTTGTCAACTCCTCACTTAAGAAATACTTTAGTCAAGAAGGGATCATACATGAGACTTCCTGTGTGAGCACACCCCAACAAAATGGTAGGGTAGAAAGAAATCATAGGCACATTCTTAATACAGCTAGGGCCTTAAGATTTCAAAGCAATCTCCCTATAAGGTTTTGGGGAGAATGTATCCTTCCAGCCACTCACATTATTAATAGGACAACTACAACAGGTAATAATGGAATCACACCATATGAGATGCTTTTTTGGTAAGGTTCCCACATATGATCACTTAAAGGTTTTTGGATGCCTATGTTATGCTAGGAATGCCTCAAAACAGAAAGATAAGTTTGACTCTAGGGCTAAGAGCTGCATATTTTGGTTACCCTCTTGGACAAAAGGGATGGAAAGTGTACAATTTAAGAACAAGAGCGTTCTATGTATCTAGGGATGTAATTTTTAATGAAAATACTTTTCCTTTTGTTGAGAAAACTGACAACCAATGAAAGATACATCTATGTCTGCTTTCCATCATCTGCCTTTCGCCATAGCGGAAGAGGAACATATGCACAAAGATGGACAAAATGATCAGTTGGATAGAAATAGTGTTGAGACTGCAGAAGTACTTGTTCCTGCTGAATAGAATGGTCAAGATATCGCAGCAACTGAAGTTCCAATTGAGGGGGAGAGCCAAAGTCCACCTCACAACACCCTAGAACCAAGGACAAGGCAACCTCCAAGCTATTTGAAGGACTACTACTGTCATTTTGCAGTCTAGAATCCTACCTGCAAGTCCCTCATTCCTTCCACAGAAACAGTCCCGGCTCATCCTATTTCAAGATACATAAGTTACATTGAGTTTTTAAGTGGACACATAGCATACCTAGCAGCCATAGCACAAATTCAGGAACCAAAATCCTATACACAGGCTGTCCAAAGCAAAGAATGGTGTGAGGTCATGAATCAAGAGATCAAGGCCTTGGAAGGAAACAATACATGGGGACTCATGCACTTGCCTAAGAATAAAAGGGCAGTAGGGTGTAAATGGGTGTACAAGTTGAAATATAAGGCTTCAGGAGAAGTAGAAAAAATACAAGGCTAGGCTTGTAGCAAAGGGTTATACCCAAGTAGAGGGTGAATATTTTAATGAAACTTTTGCCCCAGTTTCCAAAATGACAAATGTTAGGTGTTCTTGACCATTGCAGTGGCAAAAGGGTGACATCTCCATCAAATGGATGTGAGCAATGCTTTCCTACATGGAGAGCTTGATGAGGAAGTCTACATGGAACTACCTCAAGGTTATGATATTCCAGAGAGGGGGATGGTGTGCAGATTAAGAAAATCTCTTTATGGCTTGAGACAAGCCTCAAGAAATTGGTATTCCAAGCTCTCACAATCCTTAATTTCCTATGGTTTCAAGGAGTCAGAGGCTGATCGTAGCCTTTTCACATATTCACATAATTCTGTTTTTATAGCTATTCTAATATAGGTGGATGACTTAGTTATTGCAGGGAATGACACTACAATTTGTGATGATTTCAAACAACATTTGAGCAAATGGTTCCATATTAAAGATTTGGGGACACTGAAATATTTCCTTGGCATAGAACTTGCCCGAGGAACTAATGGACTCTTTCTATGTCAAAGGAAATATATTTTAGATATCCTTGATGAGTGTGGCATGTTAGGTTGCAAACCATCATCCTTTCCTATGGAACAAAACCAGAAGCTTGCTCTGGATACAAGAGACTTATACTCTAATCCATCTCAACATAGAAGGCTTGTTGACCGACTGATTTATCTTACAATTACACGACCCGAACTCACCTTTTCTATTCATATTCTCAGTCAATTTATGCAGGCCCCTAAGCAGGCACATTGGGAGGCATTTATGAGGGTGCTAAGATACTTGAAGTTCACTCCAAGACAAGGAATCATCCTTCCAAGGAACAACAATTTAAGACTCGCAGCTTACTGTGACTCAAACTGGGCTGCATGCCCCATAACCAGAAGGTCCATCTCGGGCTACTTGATGAAGTTAGGATCAGCACCCATCTCATGGAAGGCTAAAAAGCAAGTCACGATTTCAAGATCATCTGGTGAAGCAGAGTACAGATCAATGGCACATGCCACAAGTGAAGTGCTGTGGATAAGAAGCTTGCTGAAATGTCTCAAGGTTGAATGTGATGGTCCAACCACATTGTATTGTGACAACCAGGCAGCACTATACCTAGTTGCTAACCCCGTTTTTCATGAGAGGACGAAGCATGTAGAAGTGGATTGCCACTTCATTAGGGAGCATTTGCAAAATGGAGCAATCAGAACATAACACATTCTTACTAAGGAGCAGCGGACTGATATCTTCACTAAGGCATTAAGAGGCAAAACCTTTCAGGACTTAGCTGTCAAGATAGGTGTTTACAACCCTCACACTCCATCTTGAGGGGGAGTATTAAAGCTATCATGTATTAGTTAGGATAGAATCTTCTTATAAGCTTTCTGTTATCTGTTATTAGTTTTATTCCTTATCTTCAGGTTTTCTGTTTTGTTAGTCTTGCTGATATTAGATAGGATAAGTTTTTCCCTCTTTCATCTGATAGTTTGTTAGGATATTGTTAGTTAGTTGATGAACTCCATTAGGTCTCTATATATATAGAGTTCAATCCCTTATGTAATCAACTCTTAATCAATACAATTCATATAAGTATTTCAGTCTATATTTCATTAGACTCTTTATGAGTTAAATAAAGGAAGAAAGCCCAATATAGCTCACTTACATGTTTTTGAATGCAAATGTTTTATTTTGAATAATGGTAAAGACAATCTTGGCAAATTTGATGCCAAGGCGGATGAAGGAATTTTCTTAGGCTATGCATCATCTAGTAAATCTTTTAGAGTGTTTAATAAAAGAACTATGATTTTTGAAGAGTCTATTCATGTTACTTTTGATGAGACTAACCCTAAAAAGGATGAGAAAGGTTTTATTGATGATTTTGTAGAAATTCCTCATAATCCTTGTGGAGGGCAACAATCGGGTGATGATCAAGTACCACACCAAGAATCAAGAATTGAAGAAACAAATGAAGGACTACCCAAAGAATGGAGATTTGCCAAAGACCATCCAATTGATAATATAATTGGAGATATATCAAAGGGAGTAACTACAAGGTCCTCTTTAAGGGAATTATGCAATTGTATGTCTTTTGTTTCTCAATTTGAGCCTAAATCCATAGACAATGTCATCCTAGATGAGCATTGGCTAATAGCTATGAATGAAGAATTAAATCAATTCACAAGAAATCAAGTTTGGGAATTAGTCCCAAGACCCAATGATAAGCAAAGTATTGGAACTAAGTAGGTCTTTCGTAATAAACTTGATGAAAATGGTATAATAGTTAGAAACAAAGCTAGGTCAGTGGCTAAAGGCTACAATCAAGAAGAAGGAATTAATTGACTATGATGAAACCTATGCCCCGGTTGCTAGGTTGGAAGCTATTCGTCTTTTACTTTCATTTGTATGTTTTATGGACTTTCAATTATTTCAAATGGATGTTAAAAGTGCATTTTTAAATGGCTTAATTAATGAAGAGATGTATGTTTCTCAACCCCCGGTTTTGAGAATTTTGAAAACCCAAATCGTGTTTATAAACTCAAAAACGGCTCTCTATGGTTTAAAACAAGCTCCAAGAGCTTGGTATGAGAGACTTAGCAAATTTTTACTTGAAAATGGTTTTAATAGAGGGAAGGTTAACACATCACTCTTTATTAAAAGGAAAAACAAAGATATCTTGATTGTGCAAATATATGTTGATATTATTTTTTGTGCCACTAACGATAGTTTGTGTAGAGAATTTTCCAAGTTAATGCAAAGCGAATTCGAAATGTCAATGATGGGGGAGTTAACCTTCTTCCTTGGATTACAAATAAAGCAAACTCCTAGTGGGATATTCATCAATCAAGCAAAATATTGCAAGGAGTTGCTTAAACGCTTTGCAATAGACAAGTGGCACTATGGCAAGAAATGGAGGAATAAAGTCATTACACAAACAATGCAGGGACCAAAAGTCTGAAGAGATGAGAGTGAGAGTTTGTCGTTTGGGACTGGAAGGTAAACACTGTAGAAGAGGAACTAAGAAACCGAACATGATCAAGAAATATAGGGTTAATTTTTTTTCAACATTTTAACAAATTAATAAATACAAATATATACTTAGAATTACTAAAATATTTTCACAATATATACACATGTATTTATAAGTATAATTTTGTAATCTTATCGGGGATGGGCCCGCGAGGGTATGTTCCCCGCACCCGTCCTTGAAATTGTTGTATATTTAATTTATTTTCAAAAAACTTAAATTAGAATTTTGAATTAAAAATTTAAAGGTTTTAATTCTCTTTTATTGTCAATAAAGTCTTTTTATATTTCCTAATCAATTTTTTATTTAATTACACATTAGGTGATTTCCAACGTGCAAATGGAGGTTTTAAATTGAATGTGCAATTTTAATTGTGTTAATGAAATTAAATCTGCATAGCTAGACATAGAAGCATGATTCATTTTGCTATTTTAAATACAAATAAAACGTGCAGGGAAGCAAATTACCGTTTGGGATATTGATTTTAGATATTAAAGTTTATAATAAATTGATTTCAATTTATGGATTGGTTTTATAATTTATAAAATTGATCAACGGGATGGTTGATGATAACGTTTAAACAATAAAAGGGAGGAATTTTCAGGTGGTGGTGAGACTGATCAGACAAGAAATATATTGGTTCTTAGTTGCTTTCTTTTAGAAAGAAAAATATTTTAGTGTGCTATTTTTTCTTCTCTTCCTGGGTTAAACACACTCTTCTTGTGTTCTATTCATCTACACTGGTTCGTGATTTGCTGCATTGCTCGCCCACCTTTTACAACAGAAATACGATCAGTTAGATTTTCTCCCCTGTCCTTGTCCCTGCGGGGAAAAAAATCCCTGCCTACGGGGTCCCATTCAGGCCAATCCCCATGGGGATCCCCTCACTTGTCATCCCTAATTAGGTTGATCTCTCATAAGCAGTTATAAGTGGCGTTTGGAAGAGCTTATTTAAGCTCCTTTTGACTTATCTGATGACATAAGCTCTTATACAGTGTGTTTGGCAAAGCTTATAAAAATAACTTATGTCATCCCATAAGGAGTTTTTGACTTATTTTCATAAGTCACTGGGAGAAGCTTATGGAATTATCATAAGAGCTTATGCATTAAACACCCTCTCCGTGTTTTTCACTATTCGAATCCTCTCATGCCTCTTTCTTTCTTTTTCTTTCTTTAAGTGCTTATGGCATAAGCTCTCATGCGATAAACTCTTATGTGATAAACTCTTAATTAAGTTGTTTACACAAACGCACCCTATAGTCATGGTTTAACGGATAAGCACTTATGGATTGTATTCCTTGAAATCGTGAAACATGGAGATATGGCTTGTCTTATACTTTGAATTGGTCAAAAGTATATTTAATAACATGTAACAATTTTGGTTCAAATAAAATAAAGACTAAACCCCCAATTTGGTCCCTGAGAAAAACACTCGGGTCTGAAATAGTCCCTAACCAAAAAAAACTATCCAGTTGGTCCTTAAGAATGTGTTTACCGGGACAGATTAGTCCTTCTGTCATATTTTGTAGTGTTTTCTATCATGTGTAGTGCATGTTAATAGGGACTAATTTGGCTCACGGTTATGTTTCTTAGGGACTTTACTGGTATCACTTAAAAATTGTTAGGGACTAACTTGTGACAGAAGGACTAATCTGTCCCGATAAACACATTCTTAAGGACCAACTGGATAGTTTTTTTTGTTGGGGTTTTTTACCAGTGTTTTTCTCGGGGCACTTTGGGGTTTAGTCTAAAATAAAACATGTACCAATTGCTCATTATAAAAAAACAATTTACATTAACAATTAATAATAACTCTGTCATATTTCTTGTTGGTACTAATGTATCAATACATGATTGATTGACAATTTAAAAACTTTTATACGGACAATATATCACAATTTTGACCAAATACTTCACAATTAAATCCTATAAGAAAATCAATTATGATCCTATTTCATTTAATATAGTATCATATAATTCAAATAACAAAATATCTTTTTATTATATACCGTACACTATTAAATATGCATATGTATCTTTGCAATATTCATTTTAGTCATAATTATTATGACGGTAAATGTGTTTGCTTTACACACATTATAAGGTTAGTACTTTCAATCATATTTATTTAATTTTAACATAATTTTTAGTTAAATATAATATATTAAAATCTATGTATTTAATTATTAAATTTAATTAATATACATTGTCAGAGTAAATATTTTTAATATACTGTCAATAAATCATAAATTGTCACGTTTGTTTTTTTGAGATCAAAAGCTTAATGCATTTTATTAATAATCAAGAAAGCATGCCTATCAAAAAAAAAAAAAAAAGTAATAGAAAGAGGTGCAAAATGATAATCAATGGGACTAGCTGTAACTAGTGTCACTTTTGCTAAGCCATGAGCTTCACTATTTACTTGTCTCCTAACAAAACTCACACTAGAGTTTGAAAAGGAGGAAATGAGGTCATAACAAGCTCTAATAATGTGACCAAATTCAGAGATATATGTCTTTTGTTTGTGTAACACCCTTCTCATGTGCTACATCGTACGTGACATTTATAGGTCAAAGAGTAGGTTAATTAAAATTGGCTATAAAAGAATGGGGCAATTTTTTTCTTTTTCGCAAGTCGCAAATATAAATACTTTGATTTAAGTGAATGGACAATAAAATATTCCATTACCCCTTTTAGGGTTGTAAGTTCGAAAATCATTTACACAATACCCAACCCGACTCAAACAAAATCATTAAAATACACAGATCCAGTATAAAGATATGGAGATGCAGCTCCTAAAATATAAGATACTTGGATTCGCAGCTCCATAAATAGTAACATTAATTCCCAGACATACCCGGCTGGCCAAACTAAAATAGAAAATATAATCCTCTCTCGTACATCGTGAGAAGGATAAACCCAACTGATGAGATCTAGTGTAAACTCTATTTGGGTTCACTGCCGACGTCGTCACAAAAGTCTCTACTAGAGTCACTACAAAAGTAACTCTCAGACAAAACCATTTCCCTTTCTAAGGAAGACTATAACTTACAAACTAATGACTATTATGCCTATCTCAAGAAAAGAAAGGTTAGGCATAACGGAAACCCTAATGTCATATCCTTGAACCCTCTAATGTCTGGAAGACGTCCAATAGAAGTTCCACCATAACATTCACATGCTCGAACCTCGATCTCTATGATGAATCAGTCAAGCGTCATCCTGACGTCTCAATCTTCTCAACAGAATACAGAAGGCACATAGCCAGCCGATATAGGTAAAATAAAATAAGGAGGTGATATTTCCATTTATCTTACACATAAGGCAGACATGCAGTGTTACGACTCACAGGTACATAATACAACAGTACTATATTTCTTTTATCTCCCATTTTAATTCTACAACTCAAAACTCCAAGAATATACTATACCAAACTCGACAGTAAGCTTATCAAGCATACCGGACACGGTTTGTCCATCGAAGGACAAGAATATAGAGAAACTAATTGAAACTGTATAGTCCCATTCCTACACAGCCTCAAGGAATATCCGATTCTAACATCAGAGCTAATTTGATATCTTGGAAAGGAATGGTTAGTGCAGGTTTCATCTACGCCCACCTTCAGGCACCATGTGTGGCTATCATGGCACACAAGGCTCATATCATAATCATAATGTATGTACTATCATAATCACATGTGATCTCAAACTTTCTGTGGAACAATGGGTTCTTTACGAAACCTATACTATTGGGAAGCTTAGCTTCCTTGGCACAACGACCTTTCTGAATATAGTATCAACTATGTAGTTGGGCAAAATTGACGGAATACGTCCAATTGGTCTATCCATCAGATAACCTCGTGATTCCACTAGAATCCACTTGTTGTCAATCTCTGATGAACGATATTCTCGGGTACAAACCATCGACTAACATTAATCCACAGTTCTCAAACAGACTTGTCATGTTTGTGTAAAGATATTTTAAGGTACTTGCTTACAAGTCCTAACACATTATGAAATTGGATCGACAGTCCAATCATTTATTTCTTTACATTTTTCTAATTGAGCCTTTCTCTAGGCTTTCAAGAAATCAAATAACTCTTAGTCCATTAAATCTTATGGAGGTATGGATATTGAATTATCCATACTTTACAACAAATGGTCTTGCTTCACCATAAGTCGTAAATTATTAAGTTCATATTTTCACTAAGTCATCCTTGACTTAGGTTTTCCATTTACTTGAAATACTAGTTTTAAAGACTAAAGTTCTCTTTTGTCTTAAAACCCAAAACCTTTGGTTAAAACCAACCCATTTTGAAATCAGATTCCATTAAAGTACATAAGTACTAAATTCCTCAAAACAGTTTCTTGAAAAACATCGAAACTCTTAAAATACCGTGTTGCCATTTTTTACTATATTTCAACTTAAATTCCATATTTTCACAAACATAATCATTTTTCTCAAATCCTTTACATTCCTAAGTTACCATACTTATGTTAAAGTATTGGAATACTAATTTCAAACTCTACATCATTGTTTTCTCAAAAATCTTTAAAAACGTTTGACGACGGTTTCACGCTTTTTACTGGTTTTAGGCCCAAAATCCATACTTTTGAAAATATGGTTCTTCACCTCAAATCTATCTCACCTAGGTTATAATTGTAACACCCCCCCCCCCCCCCTGGGGAATTACTTCGTAACCCATGCGGAAGTAAATTTAAAAGATAATTTGCTGGTTGCTTTCGGAAAATTTGTTTTCTCTTAAGTCAGAAAACTGGGGTATAAGATTTTCTTCTATAGGGATAACCCTGAAATCCATCATACGTACATTTAAAACGTAAAGTCACGTTCGTAACAAAGTTACCATGACATACAACATTTCTATAAGTTTCCATTTTCGAAAGAAAAAGTTTAAACTTCAGATGGATGTATATGTAACACTACATTCACGGACCCCTTTAGATATACAACCCAACTCATACTCCTAAGCTGGTTATTCTATCAAATATTCATTGGAGAGACCCCCAATCGGAATACTTTCCCAACCTCTAACACTAGGTCTTCAAGTGACTTAGAAAGACTCCTCTGCAACATCGGTACTAGAGTACCAAGGTACTACAGCAAAACCCGAAGATACCTGATATAATTGTAAGAGTGAGATACCATCATAAGCTATATCCCACAACAACCATATACATGATACATACATCACATAATCATATAAGCAGTTAAATCATGCATATACACAATATAACAGTGTTATATCAAAGGTTCTCAAACCCGCACAATCAATCTTTTGAAAATATGCATGGCACTTCAATATCAGGCTCTAACTTAATCTCATGAGATATCAACACCGTTTTCCACTGGAGAAGAATTAGAGTTGGTCAATCTCTAGCCCACTGGGCAGTTGCCTCCATACCCTTATGCATTTAAGGTCTCAGGACGAGCAACGTCACATGTGCCTCTGAACTCGGTTTACATGGACAGACTCCCAGATACCACCTTGTATCTGATATGTAAGAAAGGCACGTCTGCCTGGGGAAATGCACATGAGAAAATATTTTATTTAAAAGGTTTTCTTTGTGTTCATTCTTTTTCCTATCGTAGCTCAAAGCTAACGACTTAATCATCATTTCCCTATCACTTGATAATTCAGAAGCATAGGACACACAGTCCGAATGCTCAATCACAACGCCCAAGACCGATGCCGCAGTCAAGGGTTGTGTTCGTAGAAAACAACATTCACCTTTAACAATGTTCATCACAACGTGGTTAGGACACACAGTCCAAAACAACGTGATTAGGACACACAGTCCACAACAACGTAATTAGGACACACGGTCCATCACAGCGAAATCAGAACGCACTGTCCTTAATTTCGAGAATTGGACTCTCAGTCCATAAAATCATGAATAGGACTCCTAGTCCCGAATTAACACTGATCCAAGATCACGTGCGCATAACTGAATACAAGAGGCGACGTCTCGCGTACTAGATTCTCTTTCTTAAGTACTTATTTTTCGTTCAGTGAAAAACAAATTCAAAACCGAATCCTCGATAACCTATCCAGGCTATCGGAAAGTTTCTCAAATATTTAGGAAAAAACCTTTTCTTTGAAAATCTTTTATAAATCATCTTTGAAATACTTTTATCTTTGAAATACTTCCCCCAATAGGATATTGCCAAATAATATTGAAAGTTTTCACTTGAAGACACATAGTTCGAAAAGGATTTTTCTCTTGTATAACAATAGTTCACCAAAACCATTTCAACATTTAAAACAAGTACTTTAAGTTAATGAGCTTTTGGAAAAGAACACCAATCCCTTCATCTTCAAAGCTTATTAAGGTTTTTAATCCTTATAACTGTTGAGCACAGACACAAGTCTGGCTTAGCAAACTTTCAATCAATAGCAATATATATTATCAGTTTAGTGCTAATATCACAGTTGAAAGCAGTTCATCACATATATGCATTATAACATTTAGAACAAGTACAGTTCAACATCAGATAATAGCATAACAGTTCGAGTACATTAGATAATCAAGTAAGCTCAATCAACATGTAAATATCCAATTAAACACATACACACATGCATACAGTTATTGAATATCTTTAGGAAATCCCCTCTTACCTCAAGAAGGTAAGAGAATGCGAGAAATAAACAGTTTCACGAACGTTCTTCAAAGTTGGTTAGGATGCAAGTCTAGGTTTCAAGACACAAGGTTCAAAGGATTAGAACTCAACCAAGAACTTAGGGCTAGAAGTTTCCAAAACACATGCAACTTAGGGATTTATGATCCTTAAGTGCTAAGAGTTTAAAACATGATTACTTTAAACAAAGTTGAACAAAAATCCCACCAAGTTACACTTGATGGAGATTCGGCCTTGACTAACAAGATAGGCTAGGAACATTTAAACCTTCCAATCTCTTTGGTTTAGCATCCATTAATAGTAAGGAGCTCAAAACCATGATCACTTTGGATAAATGAAAAACGAAACACCCTAGGTCCATAACCTTTAAGATTCGGCCATCCTTGGGTTTTTATGATAAAAATCTTTAAATTCTTCCAATCTCTTAGACCTTTTAGCACCCAATAACTTATGGAGCTTAAGTCAATGATCATCTTGAAAGCAACATATGACTTTTAAATAACAAGGCTCATAAGCACATAAAGTAAGAACAACATAGGCTTATAAGTAATTAAAGTATAATGACATAAGTAAATGAATCTTAAATGACATAAACATAAATGACATAAAGTAAATGACATAATGTAAATGACATAAAGTAAATGACATAATTATAAATGGCATAAAAGTAAATGACATAATGTAAATGACATAAAGTAAATGACATTAATATAAATGGCATAAAAGTAAATGACATAAAAGTAGAGTAAACATCTTTAAACTTTCCAATCACTTTAGACATAGCATCCTTTAACATAAAGGAGCCTTGGTCCATGATCATTTTGGGAAAACAAATCTTTAAACTTTCCAATCACTTTAGACATAGCATCCTTTAACATAAAGGAGCCTTGGTCCATGATCATTTTGGGAAAACAAATCTTTAAACTTTCCAATCACTTTAGACATAGCATCCTTTAACATAAAGGAGCCTTGATCCATGATCATTTTGGAAAACAAATCTTTAAATACAAACTCATACTTGTAAAAGTTGAAACAAGATCCATCTAAACCATATGCATGGTTTCGGCCTCATTAGAAAGTAGAGGTTAGGAAACTTTGTTTTACACAACCTTTTAGTATGTTAAACTACAAGTAAATACAAGACCATAGAAATTGGTTTCAACTCAAAAGGAGTTTCCTACCATTTTTGAGAGATTTTTGAAGATAAAAGCTCATATATGACATAAAGAAGAAACTTTAGAAAAAGATGAAGTTTTTTTTTAAAGAAAAGAATACATGAGAGTATTACACTAAACAAGAGGAACAACTTTGATGAAGAACACTTAGTGAAAAGAAGAAGAAACACTAGAGCTTTGGAAGCTTGAAGTTAAGAAAAAGATGAAAGCTTAAGAGTTTTAATGGAGTAGGAGAAAGGAAAGTGATGAAGTGAAGATGAAAAGTGGTATTTATAGAGTAAGAGGGAGGGGGGCACGGTTTTGGAGAGGAAAGAAGAAGAAAGAAGGTGGTTGCTTGTAGAGAGGATAAGGAGTTAAGGTGATGTGATGTGATTGGAGAGAGAAAGATGAAAAAGTAAGATTTTGAGATAAAGTCGAGATTCACTTTTTCTTAGGTGTGTCATAGCCTTCACATCAAGTCACTCCATGTCACTTCATCCTCTTGATACTTTGCTCCATTGCATATCAGATGACTTCCCCGATCGTATTTCCCGACGATTTCGCCCGGGAAATCCCTAAGATTTTGGCCCCGAACAAGATTTTTCGAATAACTCCAAACCCACACAAAACATCATAAAAACACTAACCGTCTCGTTCACGAATTAAAATTTTGTCTCTAGCTCAGTAAACTTGTACTGGAAGTGAGAACGCAGACCGGTTTTCGTCTAAATTTTCAATCGAAAATTTTACTGTGACTTCACACGGTAAAACAACACAAGAAAATGATTTTATTTTAAAAAAAATCATCCTATGGATTTTATCAAAAATAAATACATTAAAGCATGTATTTATTGATAAAGAAGCATACAAAAAACAGGGTGTTACAACTCTACCCCTCTAAAAAGAATTTCGTCCTCGTAATTATGTGACACCCTAACTCGGGTCATCACATGTTTACCCGTTTGCGGAAATAAAACTCAAATTTGCTGGTTACTTTGGGAAAATATTGTTTTCTCAACGTTCATCTTTTCAAAATATGGTGATAAATTTTTTTTTCTTTTAATCCTCAAGACAACAACAACGAAATCAAACCACACTTAAATACATACTGTATATAAGTCATACAACTATACTGCCTCATATATTTTCACACCTAAATCATAATCAGGTTTATTCTCAAAACATAATATGACATAATAGGACCTAAGCAGGTCGTCATTAATAGACACTACAACCGACAGGAGCAGCACAGCTAGCATGCCTCGAACTAGACGACCTTCTCATTCTTGTAGAGATCATACCCCCTTGTGCGACTCTAATATGGTTGTAAGGGTGAGACACCAATATATGGATTTAAAAAAATAACTAAATGCGCAACACAAAAGAAGGCACATGTACAATTTCATGTTATAACAACATAAGCATCCATAATATAGCATACAATTTATCAATGGGTTTCACACCCCAAACATCAACGTTGGAAAACTATGAATGAGCACTTCAATACATCATCTAACTTTTTCCTAATATCCGGAGATCCCACAACATCGCGTAAATGAGTTGATCAAGCTCAATAGCCAAATATATTAGGCACTTCGTGGCATGGAATACTTTATTCATCAAAGCACCATACATACTTCGTAGCCAAAATACCCTATCATCAAGGTATCCGACATAGGACATAGCATGAATACCCTATCATCAAGGCATCATACATAACTTCGTAGCCAAAATACCCTATCATCAAGGTATCCGACATAACTTCGTAGCCAAAATACCCTATCATCAAGGTATCCGACATAACTTCGTAGCCAAAATACCCTATCATCAAGGTATCCGACATAGGACATCGTGGGCACGTCTGCCAATGCATGCATATAAAATATTTTGTTCTCGTTGTTTTCTTCGTGTGTAATCTTTCATTTGCCAAAGCTCAAAAGCTTACGACCAACGTAGTTTTCAATGTCTTAAAGTCTTTCATTAACAACACAGGACATGCAGTCCGAGTGCTTAGTCACGAAACCCTAAACCTTGCAATCAGTCTTAGGTTCGTGGTAATAGAAAACATCATAAATCTTTTACCGTCGTTTATTACGTCGTGAAGTAGACACACAATCTACCTACTAGACACCAAGTCTATAACATCATAAGAACACTAGTACCGCGACGTCTCGGTTACTAAGTTCCATATCGTCGTTTTACATCGTTTTTGTCTATGAAACACAAATCCAAAATAGGATAACGTCATAAGAACACTAGTACCCCGACATCTCGGTTACTAAGTTCTATATCGTCGTTTACGTCATTTTTCGTCTATGAAAACAAATCCAAAATAATATCTCCGCAACTTATCCAAGTTACCGGAAATACGTCATTGAGTAAACTCATTTACAGAAAATCTTTCTACTTGAAATTCGTTTATAAAACGTCAAATCATCAAAAACTTTTTACTGAAACTTCAACTAGAAAAATTAAATCAAGTCAGATTAAACTTCTTCTCAAAACAAGTACTACTATTTTTAAACTTTCACCTCAAATAATTTCAAAACTTGCCATCATTTATCATTTTCCATGAAAATATTTGTAAAGTCAAACTTTGACTTTTCATTTTATTTTATTATTTTATTATTTTTATTTTTATAAATTATTTTTGAATATTAATTTCACAAAATAACTTTTTATAATATTTCGGAATTTCTTGCGTAAAAATTAGCAGTACTAACAAAATTTCACGGTTACGCTCTCACCGTGGCTCATAAATTTCTTTTACACTAATAAATAATTAAAATAATAATATTTCTCAAAACTCATTATTTTTCCAAAATAATATTTTCCCCCACTATTATATTCCAACATTTCCCATAAAACGTTGAATATAATTTTCACAGCTTATTAAATCTTTTATCTGATTAATCGGTTGTGCACTGACCACCATCGCCAGGCCTCTCAAACAACATTCAACAACATCATTCAACAACATCACCATAATTATATCACCAGGCAGATCATGCATCATAGCAACATAATATACTACTGTAGATAATTAAATCAATTAAAAGCAGATTAATCACCGATGCACAAATAAACAACACAACGTAAGTCACATAAACAAATAATCACAACCACATATAAATCATATAAACCACACTACAAGCAAATAGTTATTGAGAAAATCCCTCAGGTAAGCTCCCCTTACCTCTTGGAGACTTGAACTAACGGTTTCAAATAATCTCCCGATTTGATCCGGCTTCCTCCGTCGGCTTAAGGTCAAACCAACCCGATCGATTCCTTCATAACGAATTGCAACCAAAATAAATCAAATCAAACAAAAACATACTTGACTCATGGAGGTTAAGGTTCGGCCTCAACAACTTTTCTAGGTTAGGAAAGTTAAAATTTTGTTAACTTAGGGATTTATGATCCATAAGTAACTTAAACATGATTAAGCACTTAAACCAAGATTATGAACCAAGAACATGAACTAAAACTCATCTAGTTCCAAGAACTAGGGTTTCGACCAAGGGCTGAGTTTGGGGTTAGAAATCTCTAAAATTTCTAAACTCTTGGATTTAATCAACATACAAAACCTAGAGTTGGATTAAAGTGTTACTAGACAACATTTGAATCAAAAATCCATCAAATATTCATAGATAGGGTTTCGGCCTTAATGAAACAAATAGGTTAGGGTTTTATTGTTTATCTTATATATACTTAATTACAAGAACTATCAAGATATAATCATGAATCAAGACATGAAAATGAAACAAAACCTAAGAACACAAATTTGACCTAGGTTCGGCCATGACCAGAAATTAGGGAAAGAAATTTCTAATGATCTTATGCTTCTATATGATGAAAATAGAGATGATTATAAAATCATAGCAATTGGTTTCATGTCAAAAGGATTTTTCTAGAATTAGTTATGAATTTTTGAATCTAGTTCCATGAACTTTGAAGTAAATGAAGAACATGTTGATCTAAGCCATGAATCTACAAAAGTTGTGAAGAGAAAGGATTTAAATGACAAGAGAAGAGGTTGTTACCTCTTGATGATCCAAGGAAAGCAAGATTTGGATGATGTTCTTCAAAGTTTTCTTATGGTGTTCTTAAGAAACTTAAAGAGAGATGAACATGATGAGGATTTAGAACAGTTTTAGTAATTTAGGCATATCTCTCAACATACTTGTCCGTTTTGTATGATCTTTATGTCGTTGGAAATAAGAGAGAAAGATGAACAACTTTCATGTTGAAAGTTTTACGAGATTCAGAATAGAACATGGTCATAATTGCTAGGCAGAATCTGACGAATTATGAACACTTTGGAGTTCTTATGGCAAAGCTTAGGTTTTCAAGAAGAAAAACATAGAAATGAAAGATGAAGAGATACTTAGTGAAGAAGGCAAGAGTGAGCCGTGGGTTTTGGATAGGTTTGGTCAAATTTTCCAATGGCATTTGCTTGTAATTGTCATAAAAAGACAAGGGCAAAATGGTCATTTCATAGCAAAAATTCACTTTGTCATAAATGCGCCATTATGGCCATTATGACTCGGATAAGCTCGTCATAAATGCTCATCAAGTCGGTCAAATCCATCATCTCTGCTACGTTTCCGACTCCGGGTTTTCATCTGGCGCAAGCTTTTCCTAGAGATATCTCGACGTATACGCCCGCAACAAATATAATATTTTAATTTTTTTACCAAAATTTTCAAAACTTCCAGTATCATAGTAAATACGATAAAAACATTTTTCATATCGTTCACAAGTTAAAATTAGGTCTTCTGAGTAGTAAACTTTTACTTTCAGTGAAAACACAGAAAACGGCAGACTGGTTTCCATCTGAATTTTCAACCAAAAACGTCCCCGTAACCTTATAAAAATAAGTATAACAAGGAAATGACCTTGGTTTATCCAAAATCATTTTCTAAGTCTCGGATACAAATATATTTTTATATATTTATTACCGATATTACGAAGCAGCGAAAATCGGGGTGTTACATTACTACCCCACTTAAAAAAATTTCGTCCTCGAAATTTCGTGACACGAAGCTAGACAGGAATGAAAGATCCCGAAGCCTTACTTTCACAAGAATGTATATAAAAGAATTTCATCAATTTGATAAGAATACAAGAATATTCTGTGCATAAAGATGCTTTAACAAATTCAGGGAAGTAAAAATGTATAATCGATACACTTTTACAAACTCGAATCTAATAAAGCTCCTTCTTTCACAAGAATTTTAGCAACGACGATTTAAAGAACAACAGTCCGAAAAAAATTCAGACTGGATCACTTCCACCCAATGGTAGAAGTAACTAGACTAAGTCTCATCAAGAAACTTGTTTTGTCAAGAAAGCGTCTATCCTGAACAAAATAGGACAGTCAAACATATAAAATTCCACCCTGAAGTTTAAAGAAACAGATAATTGAAACATATCCACACACAATCCATCGAAACAAGTATGAATTGTTTCCAAGTTTGAAAATTATAGTTAAAAGAGTACCGTCGTAGTTTGGAGTCTCAGCCCTGACTATAGTATAAACTCTCCCTGCAGTCTTTGGTTAACTGCATTGATGTTATTGACAGTCGATTCACGCCTTGACGCATTGCATTCCTTCGATATGTGTCCCACTTGACCAAATCAATTAGGCCACCACCAGAAAATGAATTCCTTACTTACTTATTAACACACATTACTTCTAAGAAGTAATTCAAACAAAACTTAACTCATAAAACACAACATCAACACGACAGACCTATTTCCCAAAGATCCCGAAAGACTCGACCAGCTCTGATACCACTAATGTGACACCCTAACTCGGGTCATCACATGTTTACCCGTTTGCGGAAATAAAACTCAAATTTACTGGTTACTTTCGGAAAATATTGTTTTCTCAACGTTCATCTTTTCAAAATATGGTGATAAATTTTTTTTTCTTTTAATCCTCAAGACAACAACAACGAAATCAAACCACACTTAAATACATACTGTATATAAGTCATACAACTATACTGCCTCATATATTTTCACACCTAAATCATAATCAGTTTTATTCTCAAAACATAATATGACATAATAGGACCTAAGCTGGTCGTCACTAACAGACACTACACAACCGACAGGAGCAAAGACAAAGATGCCTCGAACTAGACGGCCATCTCATTCTTGTAGAGATCATACCCCCTTGTGCGACTCTAATATGGTTGTAAGGGTGAGACACCAATATATGGATTTAACAAAATAACTAAATGCGCAACACAAAAGAAGGCACATGTACAATTTCATGTTATAACAACATAAGCATCCATAATATAGCATACAATTTATCAATGGGTTTCACACCCCAAACATCAACGTTGGAAAACTATGCATGAGCACTTCAATACATCATCTAACTTTTTCCTAATCTCCGGAGATCCCACAACACCGCGTAAATGAGTTGATCAAGCTCAATAGCCAAATATATTAGGCACTTCGTGGCATGGAATACTTTATTCATCAAAGCACCATACATACTTCATAGCCAAAATACCCTATCATCAAGGTATCCGACATAGGACATAGCATGAATACCCTATCATCAAGGCATCATACATAACTTCGTAGCCAAAATACCCTATCATCAAGGTATCCGACATAACTTCGTAGCCAAAATACCCTATCATCAAGGTATCCGACATAACTTCGTAGCCAAAATACCCTATCATTAAGGTATCCGACATAGGACATCGTGGCCACGTCTGCCAATGCATGCATATAAAATATTTTGTTCTCGTCGTTTTCTTCGTGTGTAATCTTTCCTTTGCCAAGCTCAAAAGCTTACGACCAACGTAGTTTTCAATGTCTTAAAGTCTTTCATTAACAACACAGAACACGTAGTCCGAGTGCTTAGTCACGAAACCCTAAACCTTGCAATCAGTCTTAGGTTCGTGGTAATAGAAAACATCATAAATCTTTTACCGTCGTTTATTACGTCGTGAAGTAGACACACAGTCTACCTACTAGACACAAAGTCTATAACATCATAAGAACACTAGTACCTCGACGTCTCGGTTACTAAGTTCCATATCGTCGTTTTACATCGTTTTTGTCTGTGAAACACAAATCCAAAATAGGATAACGTCATAAGAACACTAGTACCCCGACATCTCGGTTACTAAGTTCTATATCGTCGTTTACGTCGTTTTTCGTCTATGAAAACAAATCCAAAATAATATCTCCGCAACTTATCCAAGTTACCGGAAATACGTCATTGAGTAAACTTATTTACAAAAAATATTTTCTACTTGAAATTCGTTTATAAAACGTCAAATCATCAAAAAAAATTTACTGAAACTTCAACTATAAAAATTAAATCAAGTCAGATTAAACTTCTTCTCAAAACAAGTACTGCTATTTTTAAACTTTCACCGTAAATAATTTCAAAACTTGCCATCATTTATCATTTTCCAAGAAAATATTTTTAAAGTCAAACTTTGACTTTTCATTTTATATTATTATTTTATTATTTTTATTTTTATAAATTATTTTTGAATATTAATTTCACAAAATAACTTTTTATAATATTTCAGAATTTCTTGCGTAAAAATTAGCAGTACTAAAATAATTTCACGGTTACGCTCTCACCGTGGCTCATAAATTTCTTTTACACTAATAAATCATTAAAATAATAATATTTCTCAAAACTCATTATTTTTCCAAAATAATATTTTCCCCCACTATTATATTCCAACATTTCCCATAAAACGTTGAATATAATTTTCACAGCTTATTAAATCTTTTATCTGATTAATCGGTTGTGCACTGACCACTGTCAGGCCTCTCAAACAACATTCAACAACATCACCATAATTATATCACCAGGCAGATAATGCATCATAGCAACATAATATACTACTGCAGATAATTAAATCAATTAAAAGCAGATTAATCACCGATGCACAGATAAACAACACAACGTAAGTCACATAAACAAATAATCACAACCACATATAAATCATATAAACCACACTACAAGCAAATAGTTATTGAGAAAATCCCTCAGGTAAGCTCCCCTTACCTCTTGGAGACTTGAACTAACGGTTTCAAATAATCTCCCGATTTGATCCGGCTTCCTCCGTCGGCTTTAGGTCAAACCAACCCGATCGATTCCTTCATAACGAATTGCAACCAAAATAAATCAAATCAAACAAAAACATACTTGACTCATGGAGGTTAAGGTTCGGCCTCAACAACTTTTCTAGGTTAGGAAAGTTAAAATTTTGTTAACTTAGGGATTTATGATCCATAAGTAACTTAAACATGACTAAGCACTTAAACCAAGATTATGAACCAAGAACATGAACTAAAACTCATCTAGTTCCAAGAACTAGGGTTTCGGCCAAGGACTGAGTTTGGGGTTAGAAATCTCTAAAATTTCTAAACTCTTGGATTTAATCAACATACAAAACCTAGAGTTGGATTAAAGTGTTACTAGACAACATTTGAATCAAAAATCCATCAAATATTCATAGCTAGGGTTTCGGCCTTAATTAAACAAATAGGTTAGGGTTTGATTGTTGATCTTATATATACTTAATTACAAGAACTATCAAGATATAATCATGATTCAAGACATGAAAATGAAACAAAACCTAAGAACACAAATTTGACCTAGGTTCGGCCATGACCAGAAATTAGGGAAAGAAATTTCTCATGATATTATGCTTCTAGATGATGAAAATAGAGATGATTATAAGATCATAGCAATTGGTTTCATGTCAAAAGGATTTTTCTAGAATTAGTTATGAATTTTTGAATCTAGTTCCATGAACTTTGAAGTAAATGAAGAACATGTTGATCTAAGCCATGAATCTACAAAAGTTGTTAAGAGAAAGGATTTAAATGACAAGAGAAGAGGTTGTTACCTCTTGATGATCCAAGGAAAGCAAGATTTGGATGATGTTCTTCAAAGTTTTCTTATGGTGTTCTTAAGAAACTTAAAGAGAGATGAACATGATGAGGATTTAGAACAGTTTTAGTAATTTGGGCATATCTCTCAACATACTTGTCCGTTTTGTATGATCTTTATGTCGTTGGAAATAAGAGAGAAATATGAACAACTTTCATGTTGAAAGTTTTACGAGATTCAGAATAGAACATGGTCATAATTGCTAGGCAGAATCTGACGAATTATGAACACTTTGGAGTTCTTATGGCAAAGCTTAGGTTTTCAAGAAGAAAAACATAGAAATGAAAGATGAAGAGATACTTAGTGAAGAAGGCAAGAGTGAGCCGTGGGTTTTGGATAGGTTTGGTCAAATTTTCCAATGGCATTTGCTTGTAATTGTCATAAAAAGACAAGGGCAAAATGGTCATTTCATAGCAAAAATTCACTTTGTCATAAATGCGCCATTATGGCCATTATGACTCGGATAAGCTCGTCATAAATGCTCGTCAAGTCGGTCAAATCCATCATCTCTGCTACGTTTCCGACTCCGGGTTTTCATCTGGCGCAAGCTTTTCCTAGAGATATCTCGACGTATACGCCCGCAACAAATATAATATTTTAATTTTTTTACCAAAATTTTCAAAACTTCCAGTATTGTAGTAAATAAGATAAAAACATTTTTCATCTCGTTCACGAGTTAAAATTAGGTCTTCTGAGCAGTAAACTTTTACTGTCAGTGAAAACACAGAAAACGACAGACTGGTTTCCGTCTGAATTTTCAACCAAAAACTTGCCCGTAACCTTATAAAAATAAGTATAACAAGGAAATGACCTTGGTTTATCCAAAATCATTTTCTAAGTCTCGGATACAAATATATTTTTATATATTTATTACCGATATTACGAAGCAGCGAAAATCGGGGTGTTACAAATTACATAACTAGAAAGTTAACAGGATCTCTCACCATCCAGATCATACTATCAGAAGAAAGTATCTAAAATAATTTCATCGATCAAAAAGAATACAGAAACATCTAATGTATGAAGATCCTTTAGTATATTCAAGGAGGTAAAAATGTATGATCGGTACACATTGACAATCATGAATCTTAAAAGTTTCTCCTTTCACTAAAATTTCGTGGTCAACAATTTAAAAGAGTAACAGTTTGATAAGAATTCAAAATGAATCACTTCTACCAAAAGTAAAAGTGATTAGATTAAGTTTCATCGAGAAACTTCTTTTATAAACATACCCATCCGGGGCAACAACAAGGCAATTCATAACTCTAGGAAAATAAAGATTGGATCCAAAGTATAAACTGACCACAACAATCAAAAGAGAAGGGAACTGGAATAAATTTCTTAAGGAGACTTTTATTCCCAAAAGTCATAAGAAACATACATTCACTGGAAAGACTAGTAACATAGGAGACCCTAGAGAGTCAAATACTCAAGGGCGTCAAAACGCGATTATACTTAGAATCCTATTATAACTTAGAATTATAGACCACTGCCATAAGACCTTCAAATTGTGAAATTTTTCAACACTACTTCTATTGTAAAAGATCGTCAGATTGTGAAGCTCCAGCGCCATTCATGGTGTAGACTATTCCCTTCGCCGTGGGTCTACCAGTTTCTAAGGTGTTGTCAGGCTTTTCAAATCTCGGTGCATTACAATCCCTTGAGAAGTGTCCTAATTTTCCACAATTGAAACACTTCACTCCTTTTCGTGGGCAAACATTAGCCATGTGGTCTGGGTCTCCACACTTGTAACATCTCCTAACTTGGTCTCGGTTTTGGTTCTGTTGACCTCCACTTCCCGATTCAGAATTATCAGAACGATGTTGTCGTTGATTCAGGTCATTCCCTTGTGGCCGGAAATAAGGTTCCCTCCGATGTTGCTTCCCTTTCTGATTCTGATCTTGATAATGGTCTTTGGAACGAGTGGGTCCTGCAATAGTTTCTCTATTGCCTCTTTCCTTCCTCATTAGTTCCACTTTTCTACACTTCTCTACTAAGGCTTGGAAATTCCGGATTTCCAATGGCGTCACAGATTCCTTGATCTCGAAGCGAAGACCGTCTTCGAACCTTTCGCATTTCCATTCCTCATCGGGGTTGTTCTGGAAAAAGCGAAAATATTTGGCAAGGGACTCAAACCTTGCCGCATATTCCCCCACTGTCATGTCCCGCTGACTCAGCCTCAGGAATTCTTGCTTTTTCTCTGTCCGAGCACTCTGGGGAAAATATTTGTCCAGAAATTTGTTGCGAAATACTCCCCAAGTGATTGGTGATGCTCGCCTACAACATGCTTGTCGGTGCCCTCCCACCAGTATTCAGCATCTCCAATCAATTGGAATGTTGCATAAGGCACCTTTTCTCCCTCTGGGGTGTGCACCAGCTCAAAGATCTTCTCCAGCTCTTGAATCCAAAGATCAGCCTTTATTGGATCCACGTCTCCATCAAACCGTGATGGATTCTGACATCGGAAAGCATCCAGATGCCTTCCCTCTGCAGCTTGTCTTGCCCTCTATTGCTCCTGTTGGTTCTGGGCAGCAGCATTAGCCGTCTGAAGAGCTATGGCAGCAGCAACGTTAGCCAAAGCTTGGGCAGCGAAGTCCATCCCGCCGTCATAATTCACATTCATGTTGGCACGACCGCCAATAGGACCACCTCTGTGACCACGTCCACGACCACGTCCACGTCCTCATCCACGTCCACCTTCTGGTGCTGGTTCCATAACTGACCTGCCGAACAAATCAGTCAGGCCACAACCAGAAAATGAAACGTGTAAAAGCGTATCAACACACATTACTTCTATGAAGTAATCAGAATAAAACTTAATTCAGAGAAAACACAACGTCAACACAACAGACCTAATTCCCAAAGATCCCGAAAGACTCGACCAGCTCTGATACCACCTTGTAACACCCCCCCCCCCCCCCCCCCCCTTGGGGCATTACTTCGTAACCCATGCGGAAGTAAATTTAAAAGATAATTTGCTGGTCACTTTCGGAAAATTTGTTTTCTCTTAAGTCAGAAAACTGGGGTATAAGATTTTCTTCTATAGGGATAACCCTGAAATCCATCATACATACATTTAAAACGTAAAGTCACGTTCGTAACAAAGTTACCATGACATACAACATTTCTATAAGTTTCCATTTTCGAAAGAAAAAGTTTAAACTTCAGATGGATGTATATATAACACTACATTCACGGACCCCTTTAGATATACAAACCAATTCATACTCCTAAGCTGGTCATTCTATCAAATATTCATTGGAGAGACCCCCAATCGGAATACTTTCCCAACCTCTAACACTAGGTCTTCAAGTGACTTAGAAAGACTCCTCCGCAACATCGGTACTAGAGTACCAAGGTACTACAGCAAAACCCGAAGATACCTGATATAATTGTAAGAGTGAGATACCATCATAAGCTATATCCCACAACAACCATATACATGATACATACATCACATAATCATATAAGCAGTTAAATCATGCATATACACAATATAACAGTGTTATATCAAAGGTTCTCAAACCCGCACAGTCAATCTTTTGAAAATATGCATGGACAGACTCCAAGATACCACCTTGTATCTGATATGTAAGAAAGGCACGTCTGCCTGAGGAAATGCACATGAGAAAATATTTTATTTAAAAGGTTTTCTTTGTGTTCATTCTTTTTCGCTGTCGCAGCTCAAAGCTAACGACTTAATCATCATTTCCCCATCACTTGAAAATTCAGAAGCATAGGACACACAGTCCGAATGCTCAATCACAACGCCCAAGACCGATGTCGCAGTCAAGGGTTGCATTCGTAGAAAACAATATTCACCTTTAACAATGTTCATCACAACGTGGTTAGGACACACAGTCCAAAACAACGTGATTAGGACACACAGTCCACAACAACGTAATTAGGACACACGGTCCATCACAGCGAAATCAGAACGCACTGTCCTCAATTTCGAGAATTGGACTCTCAGTCCATAACATCATGAATAGGACTCCTAGTCCCGAATTAACACTGATCCAAGATCACATGCGCATAACTGAATACTAGAGGCGACGTCTCGCGTACTAGATTCCCTTTCTTAAGTACTTATTTTTCGTTCAGTGAAAAACAAATTCAAAACCGAATCCTCGATAACCTATCCAGGCTATCGGAAAGTTTCTAAAATATTTAGGAAAAAACCTTTTCTTTGAAAATCTTTTATAAAGCATCTTTGAAATACTTTTATCTTTGAAATACTTCCCCCAATAGGATATTGCCAAATAATCTTGAAAGTTTTCACTTGAAGACACATAGTTCGAAAAGGATTTTTCTCTTGTATAACAATAGTTCACCAAAACCATTTCAACATTTAAAACAAGTACTTTAAGTTAATGAGCTTTTGGAAAAGAACACCAATCCCTTCATCTTCAAAGCTTATTAAGGTTTTTAATCCTTATAACTGTTGAGCACAGACACAAGTCTGGCTTAGCAAACTTTCAATCAACAGCAGTATATATTATCAGTTTAGTGCTAATATCACAGTTGAAAGCAGTTCATCACATATATGCATTATAACATTTAGAACAAGTACAGTTCAACATCAGATAATAGCATAACAGTTCAAGTACATTAGATAATCAAGTAAGCTCAATCAACATGTAAATATCCAATTAAACACATACACACATGCATACAGTTATTGAATATCTTTAGGAAATCCCCTCTTACCTCAAGAAGGTAAGAGAATGCGAGAAATAAACAGTTTCACGAACGTTCTTCAAAGTTGGTTTGGATGCAAGTCTAGGTTTCAAGACACAAGGTTCAAAGGATTAGAACTCAACCAAGAACTTAGGGCTAGAAGTTTCCAAAACACATGCAACTTAGGGATTTATGATCCTTAAGTGCTAAGAGTTTAAAACATGATTACTTTAAACAAAGTTGAACAAAAATCCCACCAAGTTACACTTGATGGAGATTCGGCCTTGACTAACAAGATAGGCTAGGAACATTTAAACTTTCCAATCTCTTTGGTTTAGCATCCATTAATAGTAAGGAGCTCAAAACCATGATCACTTTGGATAAATGAAAAACGAAACACCCTAGGTCCATAACCTTTAAGATTCGGCCATCCTTGGGTTTTTATGATAAAAATCTTTAAATTCTTCCAATCTCTTAGACCTTTTATCACCCAATAACTTATGGAGCTCAAGTCTATGATCATCTTGAAAGCAACATATGACTTTAAATAACAAGGCTCATAAGCACATAAAGTAAGAACAACATAGGCTTATAAGTAATTAAAGTATAATGACATAAGTAAATGAATCTTAAATGACATAAGCATAAATGACATAAAGTAAATGACATAATGTAAATGACATAAAGTAAATGACATAATTATAAATGGCATAAAAGTAAATGACATAATGTAAATGACATAAAGTAAATGACATTAATATAAATGGCATAAAAGTAAATGACATAAAAGTAGAGTAAACATCTTTAAACTTTCCAATCACTTTAGACATAGCATCCTTTAACATAAAGGAGCCTTGGTCCATGATCATTTTGGGAAAACAAATCTTTAAACTTTTCAATCACTTTAGACATAGCATCCTTTAACATAAAGGAGCCTTGGTCCATGATCATTTTGGGAAAACAAATCTTTAAACTTTCCAATCACTTTAGACATAGCATCCTTTAACATAAAGGAGCCTTGATCCATGATCATTTTGGAAAACAAATCTTTAAATACAAACTCATACTTGTAAAAGTTGAAACAAGATCCATCTAAACCATATGCATGGTTTCGGCCTCATTAGAAAGTAGAGGTTAGGAAACTTTGTTTTACACAACCTTTTAGTATGTTAAACTACAAGTAAATACAAGACCATAGAAATTGGTTTCAACTCAAAAGGAGTTTCCTACCATTTTTGAGAGATTTTTGAAGATAAAAGCTCATATATGACATAAAGAAGAAACTTTAGAAAAAGATGAAGTTTTTTTTAAAGAAAAGAATACATGAGAGTATTACACTAAACAAGAGGAACAACTTTGATGAAGAACACTTAGTGAAAAGAAGAAGAAAAACTAGAGCTTTGAAAGCTTGAAGTTAAGAAAAAGATGAAAGCTTAAGAGTTTTAATGGAGTAGGAGAAAGGAAAGTGATGAAGTGAAGATGAAAAGTGGTATTTATAGAGTAAGAGGGAGGGGGCACGGTTTTGGAGAGGAAAGAAGAAGAAAGAAGAGAAGAAATAAGAAGAAAGAAGGTGGTTGCTTGTAGAGAGGATAAGGAGTTAAGGTGATGTGATGTGATGTGATTGGAGAGAGAAAGATGAAAAAGTAAGATTTTGAGATAAAGTCAACATTCACTTTTTCTTAGGTGTGTCATAGCCTTCACATCAAGTCACTCCATGTCACTTCATCCTCTTGATACTCTGCTCCATCGTGTATCAGATGACTTCCCCGATCGTATTTCCCGACGATTTCGCCCGGGAAATCCCTAAGATTTTGGCCCCGAACAAGATTTTTCGAAAAACTCCAAACCCACACAAAACATCATAAAAACACTAACCGTCTCGTTCACGAATTAAAATTTTGTGTCTAGCTCAGTAAACTTGTATGGCAGTGAGAACGCAGACCGTTTTTCGTCTAAATTTTCAATCGGAAATTTTACTGTGACTTCACACGGTAAAACAACACAAGAAAATGATTTTATTTTAAATAAAATCATCCTATGGATTTTATCAAAAATAAATACATTAAAGCATGTATTTACTGATAAAGAAGCATACGAAAAACAGGGTGTTACAACTCTACCCCTCTAAAAAGAATTTCGTCCTCGTAATTATGTGACACCCTAACTCGGGTCATCACATGTTTACCCGTTTGCAGAAATAAAACTCAAATTTGCTGGTTACTTTCGGAAAATATTGTTTTCTCAACGTTCATCTTTTCAAAATATGGTGAAATTTTTTTTTTCTTTTAATCCTCAAGACAACAACAACGAAATCAAACCACACTTAAATACATACTGTATATAAGTCATACAACTATACTGCCTCATATATTTTCACACCTAAATCATAATCAGTTTTATTCTCAAGACATAATATGACATAATAGGACCTAAGCTGGTCGTCACTAATAGACACTACAACCGACAGGAGCGGCACAGCATGCCTCGAACTAGACGACCTTCTCATTCTTGTAGAGATCATACCCCCTTGTGCGACTCTAATATGGTTGTAAGGGTGAGACACCAATATATGGATTTAAAAAAATAACTAAATGCGCAACACAAAAGAAGGCACATGTACAATTTCATGTTATAACAACATAAGCATCCATAATATAGCATACACTTTATCAATGAGTTTCACACCCCAAACATCAACGTTGGAAAACTATGCATGAGCACTTCAATACATCATCTAACTTTTTTCTAATCTCCGGAGATCCCACAACACCGCGTAAATGAGTTGATCAAGCTCAATAGCCAAATATATTAGGCACTTCGTGGCATGGAATACTTTATTCATCAAAGCACCATACATACTTCGTAGCCAAAATACCCTATCATCAAGGTATCCGACATAGGACATAGCATGAATACCCTATCATCAAGGCATCATACATAACTTCGTAGCCAAAATACCCTATCATCAAGGTATCTGACATAACTTCGTAGCCAAAATACCTTATCATCAAGGTATCCGACATAACTTCGTAGCCAAAATACCCTATCATCAAGGTATCCGACATAACTTCGTAGCCAAAATACCCTATCTTCAAGGTATCCGACATAGGACATCGTGGGCACGTCTGCCAATGCATGCATATAAAATATTTTGTTCTCGTCGTTTTCTTCGTGTGTAATCTTTCATTTGCCAAAGCTCAAAAGCTTACGACCAACGTAGTTTTCAATGTCTTAAAGTCTTTCATTAACAACACAGGACATGCAGACCGAGTGCTTAGTCACGAAACCCAAAACCTTGCAATCAGTCTTAGGTTTGTGGTAATAGAAAACATCATAAATCTTTTACCGTCGTTTATTACGTCGTGAAGTAGACACACAGTCTACCTACTAGACACCAAGTCTATAACATCATAAGAACACTAGTACCCCGACGTCTCGGTTACTAAGTTCCATATCGTCGTTTTACATCGTTTTTGTCTGTGAAACACAAATCCAAAATAGGATAACGTCATAAGAAAACTAGTACCCCGACATCTCGGTTACTAAGTTCTATATCGTCGTTTACGTAGTTTTTCGTCTATGAAAACAAATCCAAAATAATATCTCCGCAACTTATCCAAGTTACCGGAAATACGTCATTGAGTAAACTCATTTACAGAAAATATTTTCTACTTGAAATTCGTTTATAAAACGTCAAATCATCAAAAACTTTTTACTGAAACTTCAACTATAAAAATTAAATCAAGTCAGATTAAACTTCTTCTCAAAACAAGTACTACTATTTTTAAACTTTCACCGCAAATAATTTCAAAACTTGCCATCATTTATCATTTTCCAAGAAAATATTTTTAAAGTCAAACTTTGACTTTTCATTTTATATTATTATTTTATTATTTTTATTTTTATAAAGTATTTTTGAATATTAATTTCACAAAATAACTTTTTATAATGGTCCCTATATCTTCAAAAATTCATAACTTTTAACATACATATCCAAATCCATCCAAACCAATTTCTATACTCTTATATACTCATTCAATCCCTATAAAAATTATCCAAACAAATTAAACCACCATGGAACCCACTCAAACAGTCATGGCCGATGGCTTAATAATAACATATTAGGTATTTTTCTTAACAATCAAGCAAACAACAATCATGGTTCCAACTTAAGGTCATTGGAACCAAAACAACCATATGATATATCATGCCACAACCAAGTATCAAATCAAATCCTCCAAGAGGATCACACACAGACAAATCAATAATATACACTTATGAGTTACAAAACATATACATTAAATAAACCATCACATATCTACATTAAGGTAAGATAGCAGTAATCTCCACCCTTACCTCTTGGAGATCACTTTAAACTCAAGTAGTACAAGGATGTTGTTCACCTAAATCACAAGGTTTTGAACCCACAAAACCTAGCCATGAACAACCAATAAGAAATCAAGTTAAAGAATGAAGAAAATCACCTAAACCCACTAGTACATAGGTTCAGCCCAGACCAAAAGAAATAGCTAGGGATCTCTAAATTTGTCAAGCTCTTGGATGATGAAAGTAGATATCATAACTAGATCATAGAAATTGGTTTCACATTTTTATGATTTTTCTACAATTTTCTAGAATTATTTAAAGTTCTAGATCTAAGAATTGGAAAATATGATCATGGCTCCAAAACACAAAAATAATTGAAGAACAAGATGATGATTGAGTGAGAGGAGTATGGTATACCTCTTGGAATTGAAAAATGATCAAGGAATGGAGAAAATGGAAAATTGTGATGAAGAAGATGATACATGGCTTTTATAGCAATGGAGTGGCCTCAAGAAGGAGTGTTGGGTCGTGGGTTTTGGGGGTGAATGGGTCCAAATCATAAAAATTTAAGGGCAAAAGAGTAATCTTATACAATGGCAATTTTGTGATTAAATTAGGACTTAAGGACATTTTGGTCATTTCCCTACAAAAGCCAACATGTGGTGAGGATTGGTTGTAAGTGTGGCTGAATTATGTCCACATATTGTTGGGCAGACTTGATATTTCAATGGAAGTTCAAGGGTAAAATGGTCCAAGGGCAAAATGGTCATTACACTAGTTTGAAGAAATATCTAGATTTTTGTTTAAATGTCATCATGACATTGGTGAGTCATACATATGACTCACCACCCTATGTGGCAAGAGGTCTAAGCATCCGATGTCGGGTTTTGTCTCTGCATGTTCGTTCTCGATTCCGTCGATCCCCGGTCGTCGAGTATTCGCCTGACTAACGTATAATAACTTATTTATTTTGAAAATTTTCAAAATAACCACTATGGTTGGAAATAAAATAAAAATCTAAACTATTTTGTTCTCGGGTCAAAATTAGGTTTTCTGATCAGTAAAATCTTACTGTCAGTTAAAACGCAGATCGGGTTGTCTGAATTTTAAACCTAAATTTTTACCGTAACCTTATACCATAAGGTACAGTAAAAGTATGATTTTATTTTATTAAAAAAATAATTTTCTAGATCTAATATAAAAATTACAAACAATTAAAATTCTACCGATAATTGAAAAACTATAAAAACAGCAAAATGGTAAAAATAGTAAAAACAGGGTGTTACAATATTACCCCTCTAAAAAGAATTTTGTCCGCGAAATTAACTCGTCTAAGGAAAACAAACACGAACATCGTTTCTTGAAATGTGACGTGAATTATTTCCGAGATTAGACCATTGCTCTGACTTATACTATATTCCCTAAAACTCTTGATACAAAAATTCAGGCAAACCTCTATTTAAACTCTCAAGACTCGAAGCACACTCGACTGATTCGAATGTCAATAGAATAAAATATACGAACTTCCGATAGATTTGGAAATTTAATTGATACCGAACTTTGACTCCCATTTACGGTGGCGATTCTAACACACCGATGGTAAATAAGAACTCAGAATTCAAACAAGAATTTTTCTGAGAGAGAAAATAATTCTCTAAACTTTACTCTCACAAGAAAGAATAAAGTTGAACAAATAGAAAAACAAAGAATATTCTCATATATGAAAAAAGTTCTTTAATAGATTCCTGAATGTAAAGTGCCCGACCGGTACAGATTTACAAACATGACTCTAATAAAGCTATTCTTCCCACAAGAACTCCCTTTGAAGGAAAAATCTTTGAAGGCAGTGATTCTCTTTCTTTCCAAGAGTCGAAGACTCAAGTCAAACTTACTCTTGGTTTTTAAGAAAACCACAGTAAAAGAATTTACGAGTTTCCTCACTTGAATAAACTCCAATTCGTTTGTCACAACAACATAATGAATTGGCAAAATTTTCATCTGCCAGAAAATTTATAACTCTTTACCCACACAGACTAACTAGATATGATCTGTAAAAGATCACTCCGTTTCTCAATTGCACTCATTTGCGGAAAAAGCAAATGGTTAAATTTACGAGACTCAATCCTCAACAACGAAGGAGCATTCAAACAATTGTCTCCAACAAGAATAAATTATTAAGGAATGGTAAAGATAATTGCATTACAAAATAACAAAGGAATGCAATTTTGATTGTACTCATAAAACTTATACAATAGAAGATACGACTATGAAACTAAACCAGTACAGAAACATGTTGATGCACTAGTGGAAAATATACATTAGACGGTAAAGGTTTACGTCAGTTAACCAAAAGCTAGACGTTAAAAAGGAGGCGGTGGCAGTTTTGTAAATATCAGGCTTCATTAATTCAATTTTAACATCAGTTGTTTTAGTGACTGACGTTAAAAGTGAAGTGACTCACTTTTAACGTCAGTTCAATAAAGAACTGACATTAAAAGTGAACATTTTAACGTCAGTTCGATAAAGAACTGACGTTAGAAGTAAGTCTCTTCACTTTTAACGTCAGTCCCTACATCAACAGACGTTAAAAGTTATTTTAATAATTTTTTTTATCTAGTATACGATTCCTTCCGCATTGCCTTCCTCAAAGTTTCAGTTTCACATTAATTGCTTTGATGTTTTGTGTTTCTGTTTTGAAAACTAAAATATATGTGCAAAGTATAAGTTGAATCAATAACCCAAACCGGATCTCATTCATGAAGTGTAATACAGACTGATCGATACAGAAGATTGAAAGGGTTTAAAATCCTATAAAAAGTTACATTGAAAGGGTTTAAAATGCTATAAAAAGTTACATTGAAAGGGTTTAAAATCCTAAACATTAAAGCTACATCCCATCAGAGAGTTTTATGAAATATGCCAAAGGGAAAACTATATATACTCCGAAGACCTCAGAAAACTAGGGGGCATGAGAGAGCTCAAGAGAGAGGCAAAAACAGGTGCACCAGATCCGTTTCAAGCAAAGGCAGTGGTTCCAGAGACTTCCAAGACGGTCACTTGCTGCCAAAGGCGAGGTTTTGGAACTGTGACCCCCGAGCACACGATTAGCCTTCCAAGACTGATTCTCCGGAAGGTGATAAGGTGAGCAACTCACACAATGTACTTTACTCAGACTTATCACCCATGCAATGTAATTTACTCAAACTCAGAAGTTGTTTGACCATTAAGACAAAGACCTTTGAGTCTAGGAATAGGAAGAAAGAGTGATGAAGTTAATCTCACAGCGAGAGCCATATTGTGAAGCGAGAAAATTAAAAGGATGGAAGGAAGCTATTTATAGGAGCGGGGGATAAAGTTACTAAGCTATTCCGATTTTGTTGAAAACTTACCTATAAACTTAATGCTCATTAAGAGGATTGAGTTACAAGGTGCATGGGTAAGTAGCACAAAGACAGTCAAAGGAATGAATGTTTTTGCAGATATCTATACACTTTTAATGTCGGTTTTTAAAAAACCGGCGTTAAAAGTGTTTTTAAATAAAAATATTAATTGTTAACGCGTCGTTTTTTATACAATCGACGTTAAAAGTTTGATTTTTACTTCAGTTAAATAAATAACTGACGTAAATAATCCTATATATTATAAACGTGCAGAATGAATATTGGAAATAATGTAATTAATATACGGGAACTTGGCAGTCATCAATTAAGTTGACGTTAAAAATGAGGTGGTGGGTAAACTATTTGCGTCAGTTCTATAAATAACTGACGTAAATAATTATGAAACTCATTTCATTGGTTGTCATGTCCCTGTTGTCCCTCTTAACGCAGATCACTCCATATAGTGCTGCAGTTTATTTCTAAACCTTTTTTATACAAGTTTATTTTTAATTTTTATTAATTAGCTTGAATTAGTAAACAAATTATTATGCAAATTAAAATAAATAAACACTTAACATAAAACAAGTTATATGTATAATCAAATCGTATGACATTGAAGCGATTCATAAGTTAAAATTACATGATTAAAAGATAAAAAATTTCTGCAACATAGCCCTAAAATATAAAAAAGTTTCTGCATCAACATCATTTTCTTCTCAGTCCTGTCATCAGAAACTCCAATGGATGCATCACCTCCCTTACTTGAATTCCAAGATGCAAAGTAAATCCTCAGTCACTAGCAGCGAAAGCAAAGTGAAATGGATCTTTGCATCTTTCTTCTTCAGTGGAGTTCCTTGATGCATCATCTTGAATCCACAATCACTTGCTTCCAAAGCAAAGTGAAAGGGATGACGGGGATGAAATAAAGTGAGAGAATCACATTACGTGATTCACCCAACCTTAATATCCATGCAATGTAATTTACTCAAACTCAGAAGTTGTTTGACCATTAAGACAAAGACCTTTGAGTCTAGGAATAGGAAGAAAGAGTGATGAAGTTAATCTCCACGGCAGAGCCATATTGAGAAGCAGGAAATTAATTAAAAGGAGATGGAAGCTAGGAAGCTATTTATAGGAGCAGTGGATGAAGTTACTAAGTTATTCTGATTTTCTTGAAAACTTATCTATAAACTTAATGCTCATTAAGAGGATTAGGTACAAAGGTGAATGGGTAAGTAGCACAGTAGTCAAGGGAATGAAGTTTTTGCAGAAACTAATAAACCTTTAACGTCCGTTGTGTAATACAACTGACGTAAGAAGTTGTGAGTGTTTTTAACGTCAGTTTCTTAATACAACTTACGTTAAATATATGACCTTTAACGTCAGTTATTACTAACAACTGACGTAATAAGTGTGAGAGTTTTTAACGTCAGTTTATTAAGACAACTGACGTTAAATATATGATCTTCAACATCAGGTTTTACCAAAAACTGACGTAAAATGTTGTTTTATTTTAATTATAACGTTTACCCCCGCGCGCCTTCTCCACTTCTCTACGTCTTTTCTCTTTTCATCACGCTCAACCCTCACTCTCGCTCTCACTCTGCCCTATTCACGAGCTCATCTCCACCGCAACCACCGCGAGGGCTTCTTCACCACCACCGTGAGGTACACTCTTAACCCCTAACTCTGTCTTTCCCGCTCCTTCTTTGCAATAACTTGACATCTCTCTTTCCCCTGGCCTTCCCGCGCACTAACTCTCCTTGTCCCTCTGCTCTCAGTAACCACATCGAACGTTGGCCACCACTCGAGCTTCCCCCCCACCACCACGCGAGCGCCTATTTCTGGTGAGTCTTTAATTAGGGCACATTTTTTTATTCACGGTTTTGAGTGCATGCATGTTGCTCTGCTGGTTTGAAACTGTAGTCTCAGTAGTTGAAACTTGAAACTGAGTTTGAGTTGTTTGGAATGTCTCTATTTTTGGTTTTGAGTGTATGTTGAAACTTTAGTCTCAGTAGTTGTAACTTTAAACCGTGAGTTTGAGTTGTTTGGAATGTCTCTATTTTTGGTTTTGAGTGCATGTTGCTCTGCTGGTTGATCTGTCACGGCCGTGATGCTCATCACGGCTAGGCCGTGATCAGTTATGCCTATGAGGGGTCTGGATTGGCACGTTACGGCCGTGATGGACATCACGGCCAGGCCGTGACCAGTGCTTGGCAATCTTCAAAAACTATAGTTTTCAATCTCCCGTATTGTCCTTATATTGGATATAAAGATGTTTTGTATATCTACAGGACCTATCTAGTTATTTTTATTTATACTTCTGTATTTATTTTGAGTTATAACCTATGTTAATACATATATATTGTTTCTGAACAGGCATACATATGGATCAGTCGGATAGCCCACATGCACGGGAGGACACTGTGGGGGTTTCGCACGACCCGATCACGCCTACGCCTGCTGATTCTAGTGTAAGTTTACATGCATGTTATATACTATCTTTAGTTCTTCTTGTTAATGTAAGTTTATAATGTTACAACCCTCTATTTTATCATTTTTTTTGTCCATACAGACATCACAGGCTCATAGGAAACGGGGTAGAGGAGCCACCTCGTTGAAGAAACTAGAGAAGGGCAGGCAGAGCGAACAGAAGCTTGAGGTGTCCTTCGATGCTAATCTAAATGCCCAGGGACCCCGTGCTAAAGAATTTAATAAGTGGGTGTTTCTACAAGCGAAGCAGCACGTAAGCATCAACTACAACCACTGGAATGACGTTCCACAGAATGTTAAGGATCAAATTTGGGAGGCTATCACGGTATTTTACCTTTACATTCATTTGATTTACATTATTAGATAATTATCCGAGTTATAATCCATCCAGTTGTTATATATGTATCTAATGTGTAGGTAGCTTGGACTGTGCCAAATGACGAGGATCATCGTCATAAATGTATGAAAATGGCATCAAAGCGTTGGAATGGGTTCAAGCATGATCTTACCAGGTACTATGTATCTGGGAAGAAGCGGCTTGATAAAATGTTCTCGGATTATCCCTGGATTGATCAGGATACTTGGGATATGTTTGCCAGGAGTCGACAGGATGGAGAAATTCAGGTTGGTTGATTAAGTTAATTTTGTATGCTTATTATAGATCATTTAACTGTATTTAATTATGTGGTTTTGTTTGAATAGGCTAAGGCAAATAAGGGTCGGCAGAATCAGGCGAAGAACGTCCACCGCCACACCATGTCTCAGGGTGGGTACCATACTCGGATCCAGCAGATGATGGCGGATAGGCTGAGGGCGAAGCAAGAAGAGCACTCTGCTAGGATTGAAAGAGGAGAGGTGCCTGAGGGCACACCATCAAGTCCTCCGTCGGACATCGACCGCGAGGATGTCTGGTTAGCCGGCCGCATGACAAAGGCGGGATCTTTTAAAGCTGATGCCACTCGCGAAGTGGCAGATAAGATTGTAAGAAAATAATTGACTTGATTTCAATTGATATTTGTATAGATATTTGAAACACTTTTCACTTGCACGTTTTTTCATTTTTTTTCATTGTAGATGGATCTTAAAGCAAAATCCTCCCAGGGCGCATTCGTCCCTTCTGGACGGCAGGACGTCTTGATGACTGCTCTAGGCAAGAAAGACCATCCTGGTCGGGTTCTCGGTGTTCCTGGGAACGTGACCATCAAACAATATTATGGCAAGTCTGCTTCACGAAAGCGGGTGGTCAATGAAGCATCAATTTTGGCTGACATTACTCAGCACCTCATGACCAACCCAGATATTACAACACATCTGATGCAAGGCTTAATAGCCAACCCAGAATTCAAGCAGGCGCTTGCCAGAGAGCTTTCCTCCGTCGGTACATCCCAGGACACCGCAAGGCATGCCAACGCTTCACATGTGAGTACAAAAGAGAGTTTTAGTATGGCACATGTGGAGGACGATGAGTTGGTAGCTAGGGAGCGGGAGTTGGAAGTCCAGCGCCATGAGCATGAGTTGGAAATGAAAAGGCGTGAGCTTGAGTTGGACTCCAAACGACGTGAGCTCGAAATGTTAGCAAAGGTATTTATTCATTATTAATGTCCAAATTAGTCAAATAATTACTTGTGTTTTTTTAATTATCAAAAACTTATATATTTTATTTTTCCTAAACTGAAGGCCATGTCGACGCTGTGTCATTGTCACCTATCACTCGTTTGTTCTCACTTGGTGAGGATTATGCGTATGAGATTTTTGAATGTCCATTGGATCACGATGGATGGGTGGCACGCCCAGATCAACAGAGGATATTTTCCTTCGTTGGTGACGATCTCGGGAACGCCTGCAGAAATAACGTCTGGATGAACAAAGCAATGTCATCGGTCTACGGTGCACGTAAGTTAATTTTAATTTTATAACTTATTTATTTTTGGTATTTTTCCATTTAATAATTTATTTTAATTTCAATATATATATTATGTAATTAACATCCACACCCTTTTCATATCTTAGGTATCTCCATCGTCTTCAGCTTGATAAGGGCGTTGCATCAGTTTACGGTTTCTTAGATCCGTCAATCCTTCTGCCCGATTTCTTTGCTGGCGATGCATTGAGTAAATACATAGGGAACTTGTTGGGAGACAATCCGAAAGAATTATATCTGGCTCCCTACTGTATGGATGACCATTGGCAGTTGTTGGTACTTCACCCGTCTAGGCATACTGTCATATTCTTCTGCTCTCTCCACCATGATCGGCCACCGAAGGTGGTGGAAGCTGTAAATATGTAAGTAACTAATCTTAAATTTAATTTAAGTTTTAATATCAGTTGTTTTTAGTTTATTACACACATGATAAATGAGTTTGTTAATTGATCGACATGATTATTTGTTTATGATAGCGCGCTGAAGGCGAGTAGCATAAGTTGCACCAACGGGAGAAGTAGGACTTCTAAGGCTAAAGCAAATCCTGTATGGAACATCCTCAAGGTTTGGTAGTTTATTTATCAAATAATTATTATTATAATTACTAATTTATGTGTATATTCAACTGACGTTGAAATTAATTTTGTTGGTAGTCTCGATTTCAACCTGACAGTTGGTCGTGCGGCTATTATGTGATGCTTCATATCTTTGAACATAGTCTCCGCATCTATTACGGATGGATGGAAGAAGGTAATATTTAAACAACTTGTTAAATTATATATTCTAGTTTTGAAGATGACTTGCATTGATGTTATTGTTATTATTTGAACGTGTCTAGGCATTTATCGACCAATCGCCTATTCAAGAAGATGAGTTAAGAGACTTGAGGATGCGCTTCGCTGAATTCTTCTTCAAGTATGCGGCTGAAAAAGGAATTGACAACATACCTCCGCACTACTTAGATAAATAGTTTTTTTGTTAGACTTTAGAAACTAATTAATAACATGTATATATATATCCTTAGATAGTTTTGTTTTTTAGACATTGGAACTAAAATTTATTTATATATATACATGGGTTTTGGTTTTAAGTCCCCCATTGTTCAATTTTCCTTTGCAATTCTGTAATGTGTGTGATATTCGTATTCTTTGGGGACTGAATGCAGGGATAGCTGAGGGGAGTGATATTTTAAAACTGAATTTAAAAAAAAAAAACCTATTAACGTCAGTTGTATCAAACAACTGACGTTAATAGTATTTTATAAAATATACAGTACACTATTAACGTCAGTTGTTTATTACAACTGACGTTAAAATTAAACCTTTAACGTCAGTTCTTTATAACAACTGACGTTAGTTTTAACAAAATCAACGTCCATTGTATTAAAGAACTGACGTTAATAGTTTTAGTTTAACGTCAGTTGTTTAAAAAACCGACGTTAATTCTTACAAAATTAACGTCGGTTTTGTTAGGGAACTGACGTTAATAGTGCTATATTTAACGTCAGTTCTCAACTGACGTTAAAATATTAACTATTAACGTCAGCTGTATTTACGTCAGTCAGTATTCTGACGTAAAAAATCATTTTTAACTGACGTAAAAAGCACTTATTGCACTAGTAATGACAAACATAGTCAATATATAGATTAATACCCAGAGTATTTAACACATTCATAGAAAATCAAAATGATTTTCCATTGAATTAATAGTACAGTCAAAAGTCTACTTCCTACGACACACTTCACATAACGTTATTCGTTCGATTGGGATGCTTCAGTCCTAACTTATTACGAAAATGTCGCCTATTACGACTAACCACTGGTTTACACTTTACACCTTTGCAGACCCTCCTTTTTAACAAACTATTCCAAAATCAAGTTCTTGCCTTAAGCTTCCCACAATCCCTAGAGATATGCCTTGGCTTCCCACACTTGAAACAAATAATGTCTTTACTTCGACAGTCTTTCATAGCGTGACCCATGCCACACCTCTTACACATGAGGAAGATTCCTAGACGATCCAGCACCCCCGCTGTTGTCACCAACAGATTTCCTTTGTGATGATGTCCACATTGTTCTTGCGTATGGTTTCTCCTATAATTTCTTGTTATCTCTGAACCTCAAAGGTCCACAAGTCCCCTTTCTATTGTTACCCTTCTCCATATCTCGAGGAACTCGACACTCATCCATCAGGATCGGAAACTGCAGTAGTTTCAATGACAAGATTGTCTTCCTCATTTCAACTTTCAGACTTTCCTCTAACTTCCTACAGGTCCGTCCTTCCTCAACATCCTTCAAATACAACTCTTTAAACTTAATCAACTCCTCCAATTCAGCGGCACATGTAGTGATTGTCATATCCTCTTGTCTGTGCTGCAGGAACTCAATCTCTTCTGCACGACTCACTTCCGTGGAAGCATACTTCTCCAGAAATCTGCTCCGAAACACATTCCAGGTGATCACTTCTTGTCTTGCTACTAACATCTGGCAAGTTTCTCTCCACCAAAATCCAGTATCTCCTATCAACAGAAATGTCGCACAAGCTACCTTCCAATGATCAGGGTACTCCATAGTTTGCAAGTTCCTTTCTATTTCCGAAATCCAAAGCTCAGCTTTCTCCGGATTAAGTTCACCATAAAATTGAGGTAGGTTACTATGGCAGAACTCAGTTAGTCCTCGCTTCTCATCAATCTCCTCATTCTGTCGGGTCACAGTTGTTGCTAGCTCCCTCAAGACTTGTACAGTTACACTCAAATCTTCAGGATCCTTGATTACTGAATCAGGTCTACTCGTTCCTGGAACCATGATTTTCTAATCAAAGCATGGTAGTCATTTTAAAGTCATTCTACATATTTTAAAATTGTTTATCATTGTATGAGAATTTTGGGTCATCTGGTTTTAAAGTGGTGTGAATATGTCTTAAAGTTGTTTGTTATTTTCAAATTATATGATTCATTTATATAAATCACTTCCTTCCTATAATTTTGGAACAAAACAGATATACAATGATTTTTCTATCGAATTAATTTTGATCAATATTATACTAAAATTTAATGATTTGAATTACCAAAAAAAATTATATTCTTTAAAAATAATTTATATTCTTTAACAATAATTATTCTCAATAAGTAAATATTTGACACTTACTTTAATTTTTTAAACTTCCTTATTCATTTCTTCTGTCATATTAATTATCATTAACAAATAATTACAATCATTTATTCATTAGTCGAATTTGATTCATTCATTTATCAATTAATAAAATTCATTAATAGAAATCAGGTATATTACATGCCTATGGAGTTTTGCTTCTGTTGTTTTTTGCATTATGAATTGTATATATTTCATTTTTTATTCATAATTCTTAATCCATTGTTAATATCTTATTTAATCTTCTTTTTATGTAGCGTTGCATTTGCAAGATGATGAAATTAAGAATCATTGTTTGATTGAAGTAGAGAACTTACTCCAATTAAATGGAAGAAAGTCTTAAAGATTTTCCCTCTTTGCCATTTCCACAATTGCATGAAACTCATCAATATAGTAACAAATTTGTTGCTGATGAACACAACTATGACAAACAACAGCTGAAACAGCAACATGGATCATTACTTTTGTCAATGAAGGAAGAGCAAAGGAATGTGTACGAAGAGATCTTGAAAGCAGTTTCATCAGATTTCGGAGGTTTCTTTTTCCTTTATGGATATGGGGGAACAGGAAAGACCTTTTATATGGAATGCTCTTTCTGTATCTCTTAGATCAGAAGGCAACATAGTCCTCAATGTAGATTCTAGTGGTATTGCATCGTTACTTTTTCCAGGAGGAAGAACCGCTCATTCTATATTTAATATTCCCTTGGTCATCAATGAAATGTCTAATTGCAACATAAGGCAGGGTAGTCAAAAGGCGGAACTTCTCCAGTATGCCAAATGATTATTTGGGATGAAGCTCCAATGTTAAACAAATTCTGTTTTGAAGCTGTTGACAGGACTTTGAGAGATATTATGAGACACAAAAATCCCAATAGCTTAGAATAACCATTTGGAGGGAAAGTTGTGGTACTAGGTGGTGACTTTCGTCAAATTTTGCCGGTTATTAGAAATGGTTGTAAACTCATCATTGGTGCTACAATAAACTCATCTTATTTGTGGAAGTTTTGTAGAGTGTTAAAACTGACTCAGACGATGAGATTGAAGACTTCCTTAACAGCACACAAGATAATGGGCTAATAAAAGAGTTTGCTGAATGGCTTCTAAAAGTAGGGGATGGTTCTGTTAATGGCAAAGATGATGAGGAATGTGAAATAGAGATTCCATCTGACCTTCTAATTGAAGACATAGACAATCCTTTGCTACACTTGGTAAACTTTTCTTATCCTGATTTGTTGAATAATATAATTGATGCAGCTTTCTTTCAAGAAAGAGCAATATTGGCACCCACATTGGAAGCAATCAAGAAGGTCAACAATTACATTCTTTCCCTGATACCAGGAGACGAAAAGGAATATCTCAGTTCTGACTCACTTGCCGGTCAGATGAAGATTCTGAACTTCAAAGTGAGTGGTTTACAACAGAATTTTTAAACGATATGAAAACATTTGGAATTCCAAATCATAGATTGGTTTTTAAGATTGGAGTTCCAGTCATGTTACTCAGAAATATTGATCCAAGTGGAGGTTTATGCAATGGTACCAGACTAATCGTCAATGAGCTGGGAAGGAATATTATTGGAGCTACAGTTGTTTCTGGAACAAACATTGGAGAGAAGATTTACATTCCAAGGATGAATCTAATACCTTCAGATATTGGAATGCCTTTCAAGTTTCAAAGAAGACAATTTCCTATATCCCTCTATTTTGCCATGACAATAAACAAAAGTCAAGGATAATATTTATCTCATGTTGGATTGTTTCTTCCTAAACCAGTTTTCTCTCATGGACAACTTTATGTTGCACTTTCTAGAGTCAGATCGAGGAAGGGGTTGAAGATACTAATTTTGGATGAAGATGAAAACATGTCTGGTGTTACTCAAAATGTTGTATACAAAGAAGTTTTTGAAAATTTGTAGAAGTTACCTCTAATGAAGTCGACACTCCAAAAGCTTTTGTCTTGAATAATTCAATATATCATTTTCACTTTTAAACTTTTATTTAACCTTTTTTTATTTTATATATTTTAATATTTTAATGTATTTATACAAACAATAAACACACAAAGGCTTAATTAGTTGTTTTTGGTTCAAAAATTATTTCATTCCGTACTTTTTAATTGCCAGAAAATTAGGAGCTTATTCTGATAAAAATATTAAATCAATCATTCAAATTTGATTAAACCAGTAAATCTCTTTATCAGATAGCAAAATCTTCTATGATTATTTATTTACGTAAAATCAAGTACTCATTCACCTTTGTTCGTAGTTACTAACTTCCATACAAGGATCAATCTCTACGTTAACGGATTTTTCATTTATTAGTTGATGTTGTAATTTTCTTATTAGTTAATTATATTAAATTTCCTCTAAAAAATTTATATTATAGACATTTTTTATGTTTATTTCATAGAATTTTATGTTATGCGTTTATCAACCACTTATTGTTCAAAATTTAATTAACTATTTCTATATTTTAGATATTAAATACACCTATATAACTAATTTCCACTTTTATAAAAATTACGCACGGGTTCAGTAACTAGTACATATATATGTTGTCGGTATAAAGATTTTTTTAACACTATCAACAAATTATAAATTATCACATCATTCAAAGTATTCTTGATTGGTTGAAAATATAATTTTTTACACTAATAATGAATCAATATTAAACTCTTAATTATTTCTCAAAATATCATATTCAAATATACTTCATAGTAAATGCATGTCAAACTAAAATAATATAAACCTAACAAAGATTTGTATTTTTTTAGTGCAATGTATAAGTTACCATTCTAGTATGAAATTCACTACCAAAAAAAGAATTTTAGTATGAAATTTAAATTAAGAGTGATATTTGATAACGATTTTTCTGTTTCTTTTTGTGTTTGATAACTGTGAGAAATCATCACTTTCCTTGGATAGAAGTTTTGGATAATGAAAAGTTTAGAAAGAGAAGATATGCAACTAATTAACTTTCAATAGGATACGATGAATCTAGGCCTATCAATCATATCCAAAAACAAAAAGTTCAACCCTCAATCTTTTCCCAAACCTACCTACGCCATTATATATATCTTTCTCAAAGTCTCACAAGTGAATACAAAAGTATATTAGGTTATCCTTGTTGCTAACACGATGACAAGCCGAAAAGATAACACTAATTCATCTCAATGGGCTCTTCTTTCTGATGATCTTTTACATGAAATCACACGCAGGTTAGACAAACCCGCTGATTATGTCCGATTTGGTGCTGCCTGCAAAGAGTGGCTCTCGTTTGCCCATAAAAGTTACAAGCAGAAGCATCTTCTCTATATCTACCAAAACAATCCTCTGCTATTGATCCCCATGGAAAGCCCCCAACAGAGGCGTAGTTTGTATAACATCACCAAAGATATGGTTTATGATCAATTTCAACTAGACCTGCCTTATAAAAGATGTTGTGGTTCTTCACATGGATGGTTATTTTTTGTGGAGAAGGAGAATGAATCCACCTTGGAACTCATTCTCCTAAACCCTTTGTTGGGTGATAGCGCAAAGATCAAACTCCCACCAATCAAATTTTGTTCTGAAGATGAGGATCACCGAAGAGTCAAAAAAGCTATTTTGTCAAAAGATCCTCATGTGTCTCCTGATCATGATTATGAAGTTGTAGCATTATCTGGTTTTTCAAAATTGGCCCATTACAAGTCCGGTGACAAATTTTGGAGCTATGCCAAAAAGATCGAATGGGAATGGATAATACTTACAGATGTTATCTTTTACAAGAATCTTATATTCGCTGTCGATAGGTATGGTTTTATTTTAAATTTTACTTTTGAACCAATTATAATAGGAAGAATAGAAAGCACAAATTGCTCCCCTTGGTATCTGGAATGGAACACAATTGGTGAACAACTTCCAATGGAGCGACCCTTCAATGTAGGCAATGCTTATCTTGTGGAAAATTCAACGGGAGATTTACTACTTGCTCGAAGGTTTTGCGCTGTTGTGGACTGGGTTGCTTATTTGGATGAGGGTCACTTTCCGGCCCAGGCCCTGGCTCGAGAAGTTGCAGAACAATGGGGCCGAGAAGCTGCACGACCCAGCTTGACTGGGTATTTCAATGTTTATAGAGTATGCCTTCCAACAAGTGTGGAACAAGTAAGAGTGAAGAATTTGCGAATGAAAACATTAAATGGGGAAACCTTATTCTTGGGGAACAATAATTCCATTTCGGTGCCAGCTTCAAAATACCCTGGACTTCATCCAAATTCAATTTATTATACTGATGAATGTGATGATATTTATGCCAGGAATCTTCAAATTGGGGGCATCTTCCACGTACAGAGTGCAAGCTTTCGTGAACACCAATTTGTTCCGAGGTTCTCAACAAAAGGCATGCTGCCACCAATTTTTGTTGTGCCCCAGTAGAGATATAATAAAAAATAAAATAAAAAGTTGTCTAGTTTAATTTTGTTGTCTAGTTTAATTTTGATGGGATACATGGAATCTTGATGGTAACATAGATGTTCTAAATATTTACTGTAGAACATATCACTTCGGATACGTTCTTGGGAGTACAAATATATGGTTTTATTAAGATCAAAATTCCACATGATGAAAGTAATCCGTAAAGGTTCATAAGCTTAGCTTTGTGCTTAGCTACAAGACGGGAACACCACATAATTTGCTTAAAGGTGTGATGTTTCTGAGTTTCTCATGCCTTATTTATCCACTTCTCTGTCTTGTTGCTATTTGATTATCATAGTACTAACTGGGAAATATAGATGGACTCATAGGACAGAGGAATAAAAAGAGATCATTAAGATCCATAAATAAAAGGAGATCGTTAATCAAATTTAAAAACAACATTAGAAATTCCTATTTGATTATCTTAGTATTAGTATGCTCCAATAAATTATTACTAAGCAATTATTTACATATACTACCTAGACATCATAATAATATTGCTCCAATTTAGATCATGGTACTTATAGCATATAGTCGAATAAAGCTACTATGTATAACTTGGCGTGATCAATTTATCAAATTGCATTTGAGATAATGTTTTAAGAACTGAACTGGAGATCGAGCCAGCAAGATCGAATGACTAATAAATAATTAAATAAATAAATTATTATATATATATATATATAATATTGTTCTAGTATGATCCGAGATCTCAGTCCTGATGTAGCCCTGCATGCCATACTCACGGGGCTTCGCCATGGCCCATTCACAGATTCTTTAGCCAGAAAGCCCTCTACAGATGTCGATGAGTTACGAATGAGAGCTAATGGCTATATTACCATGGAAGAAGTGGCATCTTCTCTTCAGACGGTGGAACGACCCGAGGCGGTTCAAAGAGCTCAGGGAGAATCCCCTAGGAGGAAGCCCGACAAGAGTAAGCATGAATCTCGATGGTATAAGGGAGAAAAGTAACCAAAGTATGACAGCTATACTCATTAGTTGGCTAGGCGTTCTGATATCTTAAAGGAGGTATTTAATAATAACTTGTTGGATCTACCTCCACGAGAAAGACTTCACGAGGGGCTAATCGAACTAAGTGAGTATCATCGGAATTATGGTCATGATACAAAAGATTGTCGTACTCTAAAGGATGATATCGAGAAGCTGATTAGAAGAGGATATCTCGGTCGATATGTTTATGACGTTGGCAGGGGGCGTGTCAACAAACGCCGAACGGTGACCCAAGTCCGATACCTAGACAGGAAAGAAAGCACAGAGGTGACCGGGAAGAAAGAAATCGAGAAGATAGGCATGCTCCACAGAGAGAAGGAGACAGCTCAACAAGAACCCAAGGGGTCATAAACACTATAATAGGAGGCTTCGCTGAGGGAGGAAACACCTCGTCCGCTCGAAAGAAACACATGCGAGCTATTCAATCGGTTTATATAGTAAATGCATCTCCCGTACGCGTGGAACCACCAATTACTTTCTCAGATGATGATTTGCGAGGTATCATGTTAAACTAGGTAATAGGAAGAGGAATTTAGGGAGAGGAGTAGAAGAGAGAATAGTAGGGAAGGGTAGTAAAGAAGAAGAAGATTAAGGATAGAGAAGAGATTGAATTCTCACAAAGGAGAAAGCCTAGAATATCTCCTATATGGTAATTGTTGCTAATACCTCCTATAATATCTTGTTGGGACGACCATCACTGAATGAGTTGGGTGCGGTAGTTTCGACACCACATTTTGTAACACCCTTCTCGGATGCTATATTGTCTGTGACATTTCTATTTTATAAGACCGAGTAAAGCGAAAAATAAATGTTTTACCAAAAATACGGGTTTACTTTTATTTCTTCTCTCTTTCTCAAATACAAACTTTTTAACATATAACATCAACTTATGCACCAATATTATACAATCATTCCCAAGTACGAACAGTCATACATATTCAGAAGATGGCGGAAATACCAACGCCAGTAAATAACAACAGGCTGGAAATATGTTTATAACAATAATATCTTTAGAGACATAACTCCACAAAATATAACACAGACGCGAGACTGGCCATACACAAAATACTGAGAAAAATCCATTATACTAAAGCCCTCGAGACTGTGTTCATGTCTCCAAGTACGCTCAAACTCCAGTGTGGTGTGAAGGAGAAACAATGTTGTCGTCTTCTTCGTCCAACGTAAGATAGAAAGCAGCAAACCAGAAAATATCGAAATGAGGTGAGATTTCCGTACATCTTACACTTAACGCAGACATGTAGTGGTACAACACACATGTACATACAAATATCAATAAGCATTTATATCATGCATCACAACAGAAATAATAATGTTTCACAACAACATCATCACAAGGCGCCGCTTTTCCTAGATAAGAGACACTACTAGAAATCCATCTTTTTCGGACAGAATTTCAGACGGATTTCGGACGAAAATTGGACAAATTTCGGACGGATAATTCATTTCGGACGGATTTCGGACGAAATGGCACCCGTCTGAAAAAGCCTCGTGGGAAATTATAAAATCCGTCCCAAATTCTGTCCGAAAATATTTACGGACGGATTGCGGACGGAATATGGACAACGTGGAAATCCGGATTTTGGTTATTGTTCGGACGGATTTCGAACATATTTATTTTTGTTTTCCAACGGATTTGGGACGAATGTTGTGATTTTGTTGGTTATTGTTCGGACGGATTTCGGACATACTTATTTTTGTTTTCCAACGGATTTGGGATGGATTTCCCACGGAAGAATGAAAAGTCAGAATCTGTCATGGCCAAGCCGTGATGCCCATCACGGCTGTGACATGTCAACTGAGCCAGACCCCTTCAAGGCAGAATCTGTCACGGTCAGGCCGTGATACCCATCACAGCCGTGACAGACCATTTAGTGAAGCAACGTTCAAGGCAGAAGCTATCACGGCCAGGACGTGATGCCCATCACGGCCGTGACGCGCATTCTATGGATGATTTTTGAAAAGCCCTATGTCCAAAGGGGATAAGAATCATCAAACATCAAACATTTTTGAAAAACATACTACTATTATGCTTTAGCATCAAACATCAACTTAGCCTTAGAACAAGCTACAGACAATGGACGGCTAACAAGTACAAACAATAGTATATAAATCCCATTTAAGTATTGCCCAATGCGGACCTATATATAAAAGAGGATCAGGAACAACATCTCAAAAACTGTATTTAAAAACTTAATGGAAGTCAAAAATTGGGGATTAGAAACACAATTGATCAAAGAAGGATGAAATCTCAAAAACTGTATTTAAACATCTATATGGTCCTTTAACTTTTCAGGTGCAAACAGGAACCACAATAAGTCTCATTGTGCTCAAGCCTGCCTCCATGTCTTTGCAAGGGCTTTTCAATCTGCGCAAATGAACATTCAACAGAAATCAGATATCAAGAACTAAAAGCTAAAAGCAAAATAAAGAACTAAAAGCTAGATGCCAAAAACTAAAAGCAAAATAAAATGAAACAGCAAAGCCTAAAAATAAGGAGGTTGCAACCAGCCAAAAACTGCTACATGTACAACATTAGCAGAGAAACATCATCCCATTTTCATTTCATTTATATCCCTTTCCTTTTGTTTTATTTTATTTTTTTGCAGCACTTATCTTCAAACTTCAATAACCCTCCTTTGTTTTTCTTATTCCTATCTCTCTCTCTAACTCATTCTCACTTTCTCTCTCTGCATAGAATAGCAATTAGCAAACAAAATGAAAGAAGAAACTTGGAAACTCCACCCATCCACCCATCAAACAGGACATATGTTTTCGTAGATCTTGCATCAGTCCATGAGTTATTGCGACACTCATTACATGCGATTGAAAATAAACAAAGAAGAATTATGATTTTTATTCAAGTATTGGCTCAATATCACAATAATATTCACAACACTCAATTACACATACACACATGCATATAGTTATTGAATATCCCTAGGCAAGCTCCCCTTAACTTTGAAGACAAGTAAAGGATCCTCGTCTTAATGCTCACGTTAGCTCCAAGAGTGTAATTATCTACTCCATCAAGCAAGCATAGCCGTGTCAAACGTCTCAGAGAGGGAATCAAACAACGCGCAACAATCAGAAATCAAGAAATCAATTAGGCATGACCAAACACACATTCTAATTTGATCTAAACACTTAATCTTATTACCAAACAACGTCATTTTCAAAGAAAATCATGTTTGGAGCTTAAGCTTCACAATACCCTTTGAGAAAACTTTGTTTTTATTAAAGGATCATGAAAATGAACTTAGGAATCATCAATTAAGAGTCCTAATTGCACTAAATCATAATTAATTTCACAAAAACATAACCAACTTCAAATAAAATCAAATTGGGGTTTAGGGCTCCTAAATACAATTTGGGGAAAACTCATTTTAACTAAAGAATAGTGAAATTGGTTTAGGGAAACACTAATTCACAGTCCCAATTTCATAAACAAAGTTAAATTTCAAGATTAATTTGGGGGTTTTGAATCTGAGACACAAGAGAGGGTTTTGACTCACCCAAGGAAGAAGAAGTTGTGGTGGCTGTTGAGACCTCCGGCATGATGGCGGACGGCAGCGACGCGGCGGCCAGTGGCGGTTCATGGTGGTTCTGTTCCAACAAGAGAGATAGAGTAAGATCAAGGAAGAAGGAATAGAGATTGAAGAAGGTGGAAACCACCCTTTCCAGCGGCGGAGGGCGGCGGTGGAGCTCCATTTGCGACGGAAATGATAACCCAAAATAAGGAGCTCACTAGATCGGAACTCGGTTTCGTCTTCTCCTACACGCGGTGGTCGGACATGAAGTCCCGTGGCGGCGAATCGGCGTCTAGAAACAGAGAACGACCAAGACATACGCAGTCGCGTCATCTTAGCTTTCTCATCAGGCGCGGTTGAGCGGCTCCAGCAATGGCGACAAGTGGACGAGCGGCGGCCAAAGCTGGGCTGGTGGCTGTGTGCGGATCCGGTGGCTGGTATAGGGTCTACGCCGGATTTGAGAGAGGAAGGAGAAAGATGAAGTTTGAGAGGAAGAAGGTAGCAGCAAAATGAAAGAAAAGAGTGTGAAAGGGGGGTATCGTGACTGACCGAAAAAAATAGAGGAAGGGAAGGTTTTATTATCCTTTGTTTAGTGGATAAGTAAAAAAAACTAAGTGATAAAATATTGAGTCTAAAAATATACATGTTTTTAGTTTTTGAATCTACAAATAAAGGGTGATAAATATATAGTTTCAAAATTTGAAATAAAGTAGAGATTGATAGTTGGATTGATCAACTAAGAAAATATTCAGTCCAAAATTTAATCTCCGATAAATGTCAAACCAGTTTATTTTCAACTCTGGAATTAAACAGAATGAAAATATGAAAATGCTTCTCTATTAATCATATTATTTAAAACATTTTTCTGTAATGGTAATAAGAGTGTGAGAGGGGGGGTATCGTGACTGACCGAAAAAAATAGAGGAAGGGAAGGTTTTATTATCCTTTGTTTAGTGGATAAGTAAAAAAAAACTAAGTGATAAAATATTGAGTCTAAAAATATACATGTTTTTAGTTTTTGAATCTACAAATAAAGGGTGATAAATATATAGTTTCAAAATTTGAAATAAAGTAGAGATTGATAGTTGGATTGATTAACTAAGAAAATATTCGGTCCAAAATTTAATCTCCGATAAATGTCAAACCAGTTTATTTTCAACTCTGGAATTAAATAGAATGAAAATATGAAAATGCTTCTCTATTAATCATATTATTTAAAACATTTTTCTGTAATGGTAATAATAATGATAATAACGTAAATTATTGTCTAGTAAGCGTGCATTCACTGAAATAAGTGCTAACGCATCCAATAAAATAATTTGAAGAGAGTAATTTAATTACACAAACTAAACCGGTACGGATTGCTTTAACAGGGATTGATTTCATAATCCGTCTGAAATCCGTCCGAAATTTCGGACAGATTTAAGACGGAACAAGGAAAATATAAAAAATAACACTTTCGGACGGATTTCAGACGGAACAAGGAAAATATAAAAATAACACAATCCATCTGAAATCCGTCCGAAATTTTCGGACGGATTTCAGACGGATCAAGGAAAATATCAAAAATAACACAATCCGTCTGAAATCCGTCCGAAAATTTCGGACGGATTTCAGATGGAACAAGGAAAATATAAAAAATAACACAATCCGTCCGAAAATACACAATCCGTCCGAAATTTTCGGACGGATTTCAGACGGAACAAGGAAAATACAAAAAATAACACAATCCTTCTGAAATCCGTCCGAAATTTTCGGACGGATTTCAGACGGAACAAGGAAAATATAGACGGATCAAGGAAAATATAAAAAATAACACAATCTATCTGAAATCCGTCCGAAATTTTCCGACGGATTTCAGACGGATCAAGGAAAATATAAAAAATAACACAATCCGTCTGAAATCCGTCCAAAATTTTCGGAAAATTTCGGACGGAAACATTTCCGTCCAAAAATTCCATCCGAAAATTCAAGTTTTCTAGTAGTGAGACATCTAAGACTTGAGGAATGACCTCTGATTCCCTATGCCATGGTTTTAACAAATAGTCGGAGAGAGTGGTTCGGAGGATTGTTCCGGAGTCCACCAGCCTTGGGTAATAAAATGCGTCAACAGTCATCATCGTGCACATAGTCTTTTTCGGGAACATCCCACACTACCAGAAAATACATAGTGTCTAGTAGAGTATGTCGGTGTATTGCAAGATCACCATGCCACAGAAGAGCAACCAATTGGGCCTATATGAGTATTTCATACCCCGACACCCCCAAGCATCAATAGATCGTCACTACGAAATTCGCATCCGCATTAAAGTGTTAGCTCAATATCCTAGGCACAACGGTCTTACAGAACATAGTTTCACTATGTGTTTAGGCAAACTTTACCGGAAATGCGTTCTTCTCGTCCATCCATCGGATGACATCGTGATTCCTTCGGAATTCTTTCAGCGTATAGTAAAAGATGCTAGATGTCCTTAAGTCGGAATCACTGGTACTTAATCATCAAGCTAAAGTTCTCAAGTAACCTTTCATCTTTATGCAAAGTTTTCTTAGAATACTTGATTACAAATCCTAGCACATTATTAGATTGGAACACGGGTCTAATTATTTATTTCTATGTACTTTTCTAGTTGATCCTTTTTATTTGGCTTTCAATAAAACAAATCATCCCGAGTCCATTAAATTTTATGGAATATGGATAATGAATTATCCATACTTTATGACATAAGTTCGTGTTCCACCCCACGTTATAAATTATTATGTTCGTATTTTCACTAAGTCGTTTTTGACTTAGATTTTTACATTTTACAGTAAATCTCGTCTTTGAAGACAAAAATCCTTTTGGCTTAAAACCAAAACCTTTATATAAAATCAAATCCATTTTCAAGAATAATTTCCCTCAAAGATACATAGGTATCAATTTCTCCAAAACATTTCCTCAAAAATCCTTAAAAACCTTTAACGACGGTTTTGTCGCTTTTTACTGAATTTAGGCCCAAAAGCCATATTTTTGAAAACATGGTTCTTCATCTCAAATATATTACTCTCCTAGGTTATATTACTCATATGAAAATGTTTAATCACTAATTTTACATCTAAATCTCCATTTATACAAAATTTCTAAGAATTTGACCGAACGTCATTAATTTTGTAAATCGCGTAAATCATTTTTCAACGATTTTACACTCTAATATTCCAAAACTCATTTTGGATTTTTATAACAGTTTGATAGGCATGAAAAATAGCTTCTAACTGTCCAATAACATTTATTTTCACAAATTACAGTTTAGTCCCTAAACTTTCATTAATTACAAAATGGTCTTTATTCACTTAAAGCCTTATTACTTTTTATTTATAACTTCAAATCACACCAAACCAACTTCTTTAGAAATATTTTTCAGTTGCCCTCACATTTTCCAGAAATCACATTTCTGCCCCAAATATTTTTCTATAATTGCAAAAAGGTCCTTTTTTACAAAAAAAAAAAAGCTTATAACTTTTAATGTATTAATCCAATTAACATCAAACCAATTACTATGGTTTTGTCTCATCAAGAATCACAATCTTAACATACAATAACACGAATTTCAGTGCAGCCACTGAAATTCTCAGAAATTGCATTTTAGTCCCTCAGGACTCATAAATCCATAACTTTCAACATATACATCCAAATCAATCCAAACCAATTTCTATATTCTTATGTGATCATGATATTCTCATAAAAATTATTCAAACAGTTTATAACCTCGCGGAACCCATTTAATTTAACATGTCCGAATGGCCTTACTTTTTCATTTAAACCATTTTTGTTTCACAAAACAAACAATCACTAACCAAGGTTCCAACTAGAGATTAATCACACCAATATAAACACATATCAAAATCAAACATCAACCAAATCCTCCAAGAGGATCACACACACACAAATCAATAATTTCCACAACTTAAATATTTATAATTTACAAGACCTTATACACTAATAAACCACCAACATATCTACCCGAAGGTAGGATGTTGGTAATCTCCCTCATACCTTTGGTGACCACTTGATACTCAAGCAAGAAGAGGATGATGTTCACCTAGAACTCAAGTTTTGAACCAACAAAACCTAGCCATGAATCATCAACAAGAAAACAAGTTAAATGATGAAGAAAACTACCAAACCCGTTTGATAAGTTAGGTTCGGCCAACTCTAAAAAAAACTAGAAATCTCCAAATTTTTCAAGCTCTTGGATAATGAAAATAGGAGTCAAATGAAGATCATAGAAATTAGAATCACAATAAAAGGATTTTTCTATGATTTTCTAGAGATTTTTGAAGTTCTAGATCTAAGAATTTGAAATTTGTAAAAACATGAGATATGAATAAAAGTTGTGAAAGGAAAGGAAGGCATGATCATGAATCACAAGAATCTATCTTTAGAATTTGAATAAACCAACAACAACTTAGACTTCCTTTGCAAATCAAGTGTAAGTATCATAGGAGTTTTTGTGTGAAAGTTGAAGAACATGAACCAAATGAGCAAAATGAATAGCCAAGTGTGATTTTGAAGGGTGTGGCCATGAGCTTCCTAGGGTTAAAAGGGTCCAAATGTTGTCAGGCAACTTGAAATTACAATGCATGCTTAAGGGTATTTTGGACTTTACACACCTAAGTCATCATTACATGCATTTAATGCATGGTGACTAACCCTTATGACTCATCCTCTTGAGTCATCACAAATGACTCATTGGTCTTATCCGTCCAGTGTCGGGTTTTTTCTCTGCACGTCCGTTCCCGATTCCGTCGATCCTCGATCGTTGAGTATTCGCCCGAATATCGTATAATAACCTTTTTATTTTAAAATATTTTTCAAAATAACCACTATGGTTGGAAATAAAATATAAACCTAAACGGTTTCGTTCACGAGTCAAAAATAGGTTTTCTGACCAGTAAAATCTTACTGCCAGTGATAACGCAGACCGGGTTTCGTTTGAGTTTTAATCCCAAATTTTTACTGTAAGCTTCTACCACAAGGTAGAGTATAACTATGATTTTATTTTATTAAAAATCATTTTCTAGATCTAATATAAAAATTATGAACAATTAAAATTCTACCGATAATTGAAAACAGTAAAAACAGCAAAACGGTAAAAACCGTAAAACCAGGGTGTTACAATACTACCCCTCTAAAAAGAATTTCATCCGCAAAATTAAAGTTACCTTAAAACAAATGCGGATATTGTTCCTTCATCTTGTCCTCCAATTCCCATGTATCATCTCCCGTCGTTGCGTTCCAGATCACTTTGACCAATGAAATTGTCTTCCCTCTTAGTTGTTTTACTCTTTGATCCTCGATCCTCACAGGTAATGCCTCATAGGTTAAGTTATCTTTCAATTGTACTGTATCGGGTACTATGACATTGCTAGGATCAGGAATATACTTTCGCAATTGAGACACATTGAAAATGAAGATTTGAAAGAAAAGGTGGTAAGGCTATTTGGTAAGCTACAGGACCTACTCAACGAAGAATTTGGAAGGGTCCAATGAATTTAGGAGTAAGTTTCTAATTACCCTGCCAACCCCAGTCATAGGCGTGACTCTCTAAAACACATGTAACAATTTTGGTTCACAAAAAAATTTTGGTTCAAAAAAAATAAAACATGTACCAATTGCTCATTATAAAAAAACAATTTACATTAACAATTAATAATAACACGGTCATATTTCTTGTTGGTACTAATATATCAATACATGATTGATTGACAATTTAAAAACTTTTATACTGACAATACATCACAATTTTGACCAAATACTTCACAATTAAATCCTATAAGAAAATCAATTATGATCCTATTTCATTTAATATAGTATCATATAATTCAAATAACAAAATATCTTTTTATTATATACCGTACACTATTAAATATGCATATGTATCTTTGCAATAATCATTTTAGTCATAATTATTATGACGGTAAATGTGTTTGCTTTACACACATTATAAGGTTAGTACTTTCATTCATATTTATTTAATTTTAACATAATTTTTAGTTAAATATAATATACTAAAATCTATGTATTTAATTATTAAATTTAATTAATATACATTGTCATAGTAAATAATTTTAATATACTGTCAACAAATCATAAATTGTCACATTTGTTTTTTTGAGATCAAGAGCTTAATGCATTTCATTAATAATCAAGAAAGCATGCCTATAAAAAAAAAAAAGCAAGCAATAGAAAGAGGTGCAAAATGATAATCAATGGGACTAGCTGTAACTAGTGTTGCTTTTGCTAAGCCATGAGCTTCACTATTTACTTGTCTCCTAACAAAACTCACACTAGAGTTTGAAAAGGAGGAAATGAGGTCATAACAAGCTCTAATAATGTGACCAAATTCAGAGATATATGTCTTTTGTTTGTGTAACACCCTTCTCGTGCGCTACATCGTACGTGACATTTATAGGCCAAAGAGTAGGTTAATTAAAATTGGCTATAAAAGAATGGGATAATTTTTTTCTTTTTCGCAAGTCGCAAATATAAATACTTTGATTTAAGTGAATGGACAATAAAATATTCCATTACCCCTTTTAGGGTTGTAAGTTCGAAAATCATTTACACAAGACCCAACCCGACTCAAACAAAATCATTAAAATACACAGATCCAGTATAAAGATATGGAGATGCAGCTCCTAAAATATAAGATACTTGGATTCCCAGCTCCATAAATAGTAACATTAATTCCCAGACATACCCGGCTGGCCAAACTAAAATAGAAAATATAATCCTCTCTCATACATCGTGAGAAGGATAAACCCAACTGACGAGATCTAGTGTAAACTCTATTTGAGTCCACTGCCGACGTCGTCACAAAAGTCTCTACTAGAGTCACTACAAAAGTAATTCTCAGACAAAACCATTTCCCTTTCTAAGGAAAACTATAACTTACGAACTAATGACTATTATACCTATCTCAAGAAAAGAAAGGTTAGGCATAACGAAAACCCTAATGCCATCTCCTTGAACCCTCTAATGTCTGGAAGACGTCCAATAGAAGTTCCACCATAACATTCGCATGCTCGAACCTCGATCTCTATGATGAATTAGTCAAGCATCATCCTGACGTCTCAATCTTCTCAACGGAATACAGAAGGCACATAGCCAGCCGACATGGGTAAAATAAAATAAGGAGGTGATATTTCCATTTATCTTACACATAAGGCAGACATGCAGTGGTATGACTCACAGGTACATAATACAACAGTACTATATTTCTTTTATCTCCCATTTTAATTCTACAACTCAAAACTCCAAGAATATACTATACCAAACTAGACGGTAAGCTTATCAAGCATACCAGACACGGTTTGTCCATCGAAGGACAAGAATAGAGAGAAACTGATTGAAACCGTATAGTCCCATTCCTACACAGCCTCAAGGAATATTCGATTCTAACATCAGAGCTAATTTAATATCTTGGAAAGGAATGGTTAGTACAGGTTTCATCTACGCCCACCTTCAGGCACCATGTGTGGCTATCATGGAACACAAGGCTCATATCATAATCATAATGTACGTACTATCATAATCACATGTGATCTCAAACTTTCTGTGGAACAATGGGTTCTTTATGAAACCTATACTATTGGGAAGCTTAGCTTCCTTGGCACAACGACCTTTCTGAATATAGTATCAACTATGTAGTTGTGCAAAATTGACGGAATACGTCCAATTGGTCTATCCATCAAATAACCTCGTGATTCCACTAGAATCCACTTGTTGTCAATCTCTGATGAACGATATTCTCGGGTACAAACCATCGACTAAAATTAATCCACAGTTCTCAAACAGACTTGTCATGTTTGTGTAAATATATTTTAAGGTACTTGCTTACAAGTCCTAACACATTATGAAATTGGATCGACAGTCCAATCATTTATTTCTTTACACTTTTCTAATTGAGCCTTTCTATGGACTTTCAAGAAATCAAATAACTCTTAGTCCATTAAATCTTCTGGAGGTATGGACATTGAATTATCCACACTTTACAACAAATGGTCTTGCTTCACCATAAGTAGTAAATTATTAAGTTCATATTTTCACTAAGTCATCCTTGACTTAGGTTTTCCATTTACTTGAAATACTTGTTTTAAAGACTAAAGTTCTCTTTTGTCTTAAAACCCAAAACCTTTGGTTAAAACCAACCCATTTTGAAATCAGATTCCATTAAAGTACATAAGTACTAAATTCCTCAAAACAGTTTCTTGAAAAACATCGAAACTCTTAAAACACCGGTTTGCCGTTTTTTACTGTATTTCAACTTAAATTCCATATTTTCACAAACATAATCATTTTTCTCAAATCCTTTACTTTCCTAAGTTACCATACTTATGTTAAAGTATTGGAATACTAATTTCAAACTCTACATCATTATTTTCTCAAAAATCTTTAAAAACGTTTGATGACGGTTTCGCCACTTTTTACTGGTTTTAGGCCCAAAATCCATACTTTTGAAAATATGGTTCTTCATCTCAAATCTATTACTCACCTAGGTTATAATACTCATTTTAAGATGTTTAAAACACTGATTTTACAATTTCCTTTCCATCTATACAAAATTCCTAAAACTTGACTGAATGTCGTTAAGTTTGTAAAACGTGTAAATCACTTTTCAACGATTTTACACTCTAATAGTCCAAAACTCATTTTAGAGTTTTAGAACAGTTTAATATGTATGAAAAACAGTCTATCACTGTCTAGTTAAATATATTTTCTAAAATTGCAATTTAACCCCTAAACTTTCATTAATTGCAAAAAGATCCTTATTCACTTAAAACCTTATAACTTTTTATTTATAACTTCAAATCACATCAAACCAACTTCTATAGAAATATTTTTCAGTTACCCTCAATTTTCCAGAAATTAAATTTCTGCCCCAAATATTTTACAATAATTGCAATGAGATCCTTATTTACAAAAAAGCTTATAACTTTTTATGTATTAATCCAAATAACACCAAACCAATTTCTTTAATCTTATATTACCAAGGGCTACAATCCCAACATATAAGAATTTAATTTTCAGAACAGTCCCTGTAAATCTCAGTATTTTCATAATGGTCCATATATCTTCAAAAATTCATAACTTTTAACATACATATCCAAATCCATCCAAACCAATTTCTATACTCTTATATACTCATTCAATCCCTATAAAAATTATCCAAACAAATTAAACCACCATGGAACCCACTCAAACAGTCATGGCTGAATGGCTTAATAATAACATATTAGGTATTTTTCTTAACAATCAAGTAAACAACAATCATGGTTCCAACTTAAGGTCATTGGAACCAAAACAACCATATGATATATCATGCCACAACCAAGTATCAAATCAAATCCTCCAAGAGGATCACACACAGACAAATCAATAATATACACTTATGAGTTACAAAACATATACATTAAATAAACCATCACATATCTACATTAAGGTAGGATAGTAGTAATCTCCCCCCTTATCTCTTGGAGATCACTTGAAACTCAAGTAGTACAAGGATGTTGTTCACCTAAATCACAAGGTTTTGAACCCACAAAACCTAGCCATGAACAACCAACAAGAAATCAAGTTAAAGAATGAAGAAAATCACCTAAACCCACTAGTACATAGGTTCGGCCCAGACCAAAAGAAATAGCTAGGGATCTCTAAATAACTAGATCATAGAAATTGGTTTCACATTTTTATGATTTTTCTACAATTTTCTAGAATTATTTAAAGTTCTAGATCTAAGAATTGGAAAATATGATCATGGCTCCAAAACACAAAAATAATTGAAGAACAAGATGATGATTGAGTGAGAGGAGTATGGTATACCTCTTGGAATTGAAAAATGATCAAGGAATGGAGAAAATGGAAAATCTTGATGAAGAAGATGATACATGGATTTTATAGCAATGGAGTGGCCTCAAGAAGGAGTATTGGGCCATGGGTTTTGGGGGTGAATGGGTCCAAATCATAAAAATTTAAGGGCAAAAGAGTAATCTTACACAATGGCAATTTTGTGATTAAATTAGGACTTAAGGACATTTTGGTCATTTCCCTACAAAAGCCATCATGACCAACATGTGGTGAGGATTGGTTGTAAGTGTGGCTGAATTATGTCCACATATTGTTGGACAGGCTTGACATTTCAATGGAAGTTCAAGGGTAAAATGGTCCAAGGGCAAAATGGTCATTACACTAGTTTGAAGAAATATCTAGATTTTTGTTTAAATGTCATCATGACATTGATGACTCACCCATATGACTCACCACCCAAGGTGGCAAGAGGTCTAAGCATCCGATGTCGGGTTTTGTCTCTGCATGTCCGTTCTCGATTCCGTCGATCCCCGGTCGTCGAGTATTCGCCGACTAACGTATAATAACTTATTTATTTTGAAAATTTCAAAATAACCACTATGGTTGGAAATAAAATAAAAATCTAAACTTTTTTGTTCTCGGGTCAAAATTAGGTTTTCTGATCAGTAAAATCTTACTGTCAGTTAAAACGCAGATCGGGTTTTGTCTGAATTTTAAACCTAAATTTTTACCGTAACCTTATACCATAAGGTAGAGTAAAATTATGATTTTATTTTGTTAAAAAAAAATATTTTCAAGATCTAATATAAAAATTACAAACAATTAAAATTCTACCGATAATTGAAAAACTATAAAAATAGTAAAATGGTAAAAATAGTAAAAACAGGGTGTTACAATACTACCCCTCTAAAAAGAATTTCGTCCGTGAAATTAACTGATCTAAGGAAAACACACACGAACATCGTTTCTTGAAACGTGACGTGAATCATTTCCGAGATTAGACCGTTGCTCTGACTTATACTATATTCGCTAAAACTCCTGATACAAAAATTCAGGCAAACCTCTATTTAAACTTTCAAGACTCGAAGCACACTCGACTGATTCGAATGTCAATAGAATAAAATATACGAACTTCCGATAGATTTGGAAATTTAATTGATACCGAACTTTGACTCCCATTTACGGTGGCGATTCTAACACACCAATGGTAAATAAGAACTCGGAATTCAAACAAGAATTTTTCTGAGAGAGAAAATAATTCTCTAAACTTTACTCTCACAAGAAAGTATAAAGTAGAACGAATAAAAAAACAAAGAATATTCTCATATGTGAAAAAATTTCTTTAATAGATTCATGAATGTAAAGTGCCCGACCGGTACAGATTTACAAACATGACTCTAATAAAGCTATTCTTCCCTCAAGAACTCCCTTCGAAGGAAAAATCTTTGAAGGCAGCGATTCTCTTTCTTTCCAAGAGTCGAAGACTCAAGTCAAACTTACTCTTGATTTTTAAGAAAATCACAGTAAAAGAATTTACGAGTTTCCTCACTTGAATCAACTCCAATTCGTTTGTCACAACAACATAATGAATTGGCAAAATTTTCATCTGCCAGAAAATTTATAACTCTTTACCCACACAGACTAACTAGATATGATCTGTAAAAGATCACTCCGTTTCTCAATTGCACTCATTTGCAGAAAAAGTAAATGGTTAAGTTTACGAGACTCAATCCTCAACAATGAAGGAACAGTCAAACAATTGTCTCCAACAAGAATAAATTATTAAGGAATGGTAAAGATAATTGCATTACAAAATAACAAAGGAATGCAATTTTGATTGTACGCGTAAAACTTAGACAATAGAAGATACGACTATGAAACTAAACATGTTTAGAAACATGTTGATGACAAACATAGTCAATACATAGATTAATACCCAGAGTATTTAACACATTCATAGAATATCAAAATGATTTTCCATTGAATTAATAGTACAGTCAAAAGTCTACTTCCTACGACACACTTCACTTAACGTTATTCGTTCGATTGGGATGCTTCAGTCCTAACTTATTACGAAAATGTCACCCATTACGACTAACCACTGGTTTACACTTTACACCTTTGCAGACCCTCCCTTTTAACAAACTATTCCAAAATCAAGTTCTTGCCTTAAGCTTCCCACAATCCCTAGAGATATGCCTTGGCTTCCCACACTTGAAACAAATAATGTCTTTACTCCGATAGCCTTTCATAGCGTGACCCATGCCACACCTCTTACACCTGAGGAAGATTCCTAGACGATCCAGCACCCCCGCTGTTGTCACCAACAAATTTCCTTTGTGACGATGTCCGAATTGTTCTTGTGTATGGTTTCTCCTATAATTTCTTATTATCTCTGAACCTCAAAGGTCCGCAAGTCCCCTTTCTATTGTTACCCTTCTCCAAATCTCGAGGAACTCGACACTCATCCATCAGGATCAGAAACTGCAGTAGTTTCAATGACAAGATTGTCTTCCTCATTTCAACTTTCAGACTTTCCTCTAACTTCCTACAAGTTCATCCTTCCTCGGCATCCTTCAAATACAACTCTTTAAACTTAATCAACTCATCCAATTCAGCGGCACATGTAGTGATTGTCATATCCTCTTGTCTGTACTGCAGGAACTCAATCTCTTATGCACGACTCACTTCCGTTGAAGCATACTTCTCCAGAAATCTGCTCTGAAACACATTCCAGGTGATCACTTCTTGTCTTGCTACTAACATCTGGCAAGTTTCTCTCCACCAAAGACCAATATCTCCTATCAACAGAAATGTCGCACAAGCTACCTTCCAATGATCAGGGTACGCCATAGTTTGCAAGTTCCTTTCTATTTCCGTAATCCAAAGCTCAGCTTTCTCCGGATTAAGTTCACCATAAAATTGAGGTAGGTTACTATGGAAGAACTCAGCTAGTCCTCGCATCTCAGCAATCTCCTCATTCTGTCGGGCCACAGTTGTTGCTAGCTCCCTCAAGACTTGTACAGTTACACTCAAATCTTCAGGATCCTTGATTGCTGAATCAGATCTACTCGTTCCCGGACAAAGCATGGTAGTCATTTTAAAGTCATTCTACATATTTTAAAATTGTTTATCATTGTATGAGAATCTTGGGTCATCTGGTTTTAAAGTGGTGTAAATATGTCTTAAAGTTGTTTGTTATTTCCAAATTATATGATTCATTTATATAAATCACTTCCTTCCTATAATTTAGGTACAAAACATATACACAATGAATTTTCTATCGAATTAATTTTGATCAATATTATACTAAAATTTAATGATTCCAATTACTAAAAAAAATTATATTCTTTAAAAATAATTTATATTCTTTAACAATAATTATTCTCAATAAGTAAATATTTGACACTTACTTTAATTTTTTAAACTTCCTTATTCGTTTCTTCTGTCATATTAATTATCATTAACAAATAATTACAATCATTTATTCATTATTCGAATTTGATTCATTCATTTATCAATTAATAAAATTCATTAATAGAAATCAGGTATATTACATGCCTATGGAGTTTTGCTTCTGTTGTTTTTTGCATTTTGAATTTTGAATTGTATATATTTCATTTTTAATTCATAATTCTTAATCCATTGTTAATATCTTATTTAATCTTCTTTTTATGTAGCGTTGCATTTGCAAGATGATGAAATTAAGAATCTTTGTTTGATTGAAGTAGAGAACTTACTCCAATTAAATGGTAGAAAGTCTTAAAGATTTTCCCTCTTTGCGATTTCCACAATTGCGTGAAACTCATCAATATAGTAACAAATTTGTTGCTGATGAACACAACTATGACAGACAACAGCTGAAACAGCAACATGAATCATTACTTTTGTCAATGACGGAAGAGCAAAGGAATGTGTACGAAGAGATCTTGAAAGTAGTTTCAACAAATTCCGGAGGTTTCTTTTTCCTTTTTGGATATGGGAAACAGAAAATACCTTTTATATGGAATACTCTTTCCGCATCTCTTAGACCAGAAGGCAACATAGTCCTCAATGTAGAGTCCAGTGGTATTGCATCGTTACTTTTGCCAGGAGGAAGATCCGCTCATTCTAAATTTAATATTCCCTTGGTCATCAATGAAATGTCTAATTGCAACATAAGGCAGGGTAGTCAAAAGGCGGAACTTCTCCAGTATGCCAAATGATTATTTGGGATGAAGCTCCAATGTTAAACAAATTCTGTTTTGAAGCTGTTGACAGGACTTTGAGAGATATTATGAGACACAAAAATCCCAATAGCTTAGAATAACCATTTGGAGGGAAAGTTGTGGTACTAGGTGGCGACTTTCGTCAAATTTTGCCGGTTATTAGAAATGGTTGTAAACAGGACATCATTGGTGCTACAATAAACTCATCTTATTTGTGGAAGTTTTGTAGAGTGTTAAAACTGACTCAGAACATGAGATTGAAGACTTCCTTAACAGCACAAGATAATGGGCTAATAAAAGAGTTTGCTGAATGGATTCTAAAAGTAGGGGATGGTTCTGTTAATGGCAAAGATGATGAGGAATGTGAAATAGAGATTCCTTCTGACGTTCTAATTGAAGACATAGACAATCCTTTGCTAGACTAGGTAAACTTTTCTTATCCTGATTTGTTGAATAATATAACTGATGCTGCTTTCTTTCAAGAAAGAGCAATATTGGCACCCACATTGGAAGCAGTTGAGAAGGTCAACAATTACATTCTTTCCCTGATACCAGGAGACGAAAAGGAATATCTCAGTTCTGACTCACTTGCCAGTCAGATGAAGATTCCGAACTTCAAAGTGAGTGGTTTACAATAGAATTTTTAAACGATATCAAAACACCTGGAATTCCAAATCATAGATTGGTTTTTAAGATTGGAGTTCCAGTCATGTTACTCAGAAATATTGATCCAAGTGGAGGTTTATGCAATGGTACCAGACTAATCGTCAATGAGCTGGGAAGGAATATTATTGGAGCTACAGTTGTTTCTAGAACAAACATTGGAGAGAAGATTTACATTCCAAGGATGAATCTAATACCTTCAGATATTGGAATACCTTTCAAGGTTCAAAGAAGACAATTTCCTATATCCCTCTGTTTTGCCATGATAATAAACAAAAGTCAAGGATAATATTTATCTCATGTTGGATTGTTTCTTCCTAAACCAGTTTTCTCTCATGGACAACTTTATGTTGCACTTTCTAGAGTAGGAAGGGGTTGAAGATACTAATTTTGGATGAAGATGAAAACATGTCTAGTGTTACTCAAAATGTTGTATACAAAGAAATTTTTGAAAATTTGTAGAAGTTACCTCTAATGAAGTCGACACTCCAAAAGCTTTTGTCTTGAATAATTCAATATATCATTTTCACTTTTAAACTGTTATTTAACCTTTTTTTATTTTATATATTTTAATATTTTAATGTATTTATACAAACAATAAAAACACAAAGGTTTAACTAAGTTGTTTTTGGTTCAAAATTTAGTTCATTCCGTAGTTTTTAATTGCCAGAAAATTAGGAACTTATTCTGATAAAAATATTAAATCAATCATTCAAATTTGATTAAACCAGTAAATCTCTTTATCAGATATCAAAATCTTCTATGATTATTTATTTACGTAAAATCAAGTACTCATTCACCTTTGTTCGTAGTTACTAACTTCCATACAAGGATCAATCTCTACGTTAACGGTTTTTTCATTTATTAGTTGATGTTGTAATTTTCTTATTAGTTAATTATATTAAATTTCCTCTAAAAAATTTATATTATAGACATTTTTTATGTTTATTTCGTAGAATTTTATGTTATGTATTTATCAACCACTTATTGTTCTAAATTTAATTAACTATTTCTATATTTTAGATATTAAATGCACCTATATAACTAATTTCCACTTTTATAAAAATTACGCATGGGTTCAGTTACTAGTACATATATATGTTGTCGGTATAAAGATTTTTTTAATACTATCAACAAATCATAAATTATCACATCATTCAAAGTATTCTTGATTGGTTGAAAATATAATTTTTTACACTAATAATGAATCAATATTAAACTCTTAATTATTTCTCAAAATATCATATTCAAATATCCTTCACAGTAAATGCATGTTAAACTAAAATAATATAAACCTAACAAAGATTTGTATTTTTTTAGTGCAATGTATAAGTAACTATTCTAGTATGAAATTCACTACCAAAAAAAAAAAATTTAGTATGAAATTTAAATTTAGAGTGATATTTGATAACGATTTTTCTGTTTCTTTTTGTGTTTGATAACTGTGAGAAATCATCACTTTCCTTGGATAGAAGTTTTGGATAATGAAAAGTTTAGAAAGAGAAGATATGCAACTAATTAACTTTCAATAGGATACGATGAATCGAGGCCTATCAATCATATCCAAAAACAAAAAGTTCAACCCTCAATCTTTTCCCAAACCTACCTACGCCATTATATATATCTTTCTCAAAGTCTCACAAGTGAATACAAAAGTATATTAGGTTATCCTTGTTGCTAACACGATGACAAGCCGAAAAGACAACACTAATTCATCTCAATGGGCTCTTCTTTCTGATGATCTTTTACATGAAATCACACGCAGGTTAGACAAACCCTCTGATTATGTCCGATTTGGTGCTGCCTGCAAAGAGTGGCTCTCGTTTGCCCATAAAAGTTACAAGCAGAAGCATCTTCTCTATATCTACCAAAACAATCCTCTGCTATTGATCCCCACGGAAAGCCCCCAACAAAGGCGTAGTTTGTATAACATCACCAAAGATATGGTTTATGATCAATTTCAACTAGACCTGCCTTATAAAAGATGTTGTGGTTCTTCACATGGATGGTTATTTTTTGTGGAGAAGGAGAATGATTCCACCTTGGAACTCGTTCTCCTAAACCCTTTCTTGGGTGATAGCGCAAAGATCAAACTCCCACCAATCAAATTTTGTTCTGAAGATGAGGATCACCGTAGAGTCAAAAAAGCTATTTTGTCAAAAGATCCTCATGCGTCTCCTGATCATGATTATGAAGTTGTAGCATCATATGGTTTTTCAAGATTGGCCCATTACAAGTCCGGTGACAAATTTTGGAGCTATGCCAAAAAGATCGAATGGGAATGGATAATACTTACAGATCTTATCTTTTACAAGAATCTTATATTCGCTGTCGATAGGTATGGTTTTATTTTAAATTTTACTTTTGAACCAATCATAATGGGAAGAATAGAAAGCACAAATTGCTCCCCTTGGTATCTGGAATGGAACACAATTGGTGAACAACTTCCAATGGAGCGACCCTTCAATGTAGGCAATGCTTATCTTGTGGAAAATTCAACGGGAGATTTACTACTTGCTCGAATGTTTTGCTATGTTGTGGACTTGGTTGCTTATTTGGATGAGGGTGAGTTTCCGGCCCGGGCCCAGGCTCGAGAAGCTGCACGACCCAACTTGACTGCGTATTTCAATGTTTATAGAGTATGCCTTCCAACAAGTGTGGAACAAGTAAGAGTGAAGAAGTTGAGAATGAAAACATTAAATGGGGAAACCTTGTTCTTGGGGGACAATAATTCCATTTCGGTGCCAGCTTCAAAATACCCTGGACTTCATCCAAATTCAATTTATTATACTGATGAATGTGATGATATATATGCCAGGAATCTTCAAATTGGGGGCATCTTCCACGTACAGAGTGCAAGCTTTCGTGAACACCAATTTGTTCCGAGGTTCTCAACAAAAGGCATGCTGCCACCAATTTTTCTTGTGCCCCAGTAGAGATATAATAAAAAATAAAGTAAAAAGTTGTCTAGTTTAATTTTGATGGGATACATGGAATCAGGTAATTTTGATGGTATCATAGATGTTCTAAATATTTACTGTAGAACATATCACTTCGGATACGTTCTTGGGAGTACAAATATATGGTTTTATTGAGATCAAAATTGAAATAATAATACTCCACATGATGAAAGTAAGCCGTAAAGGTTCATAAGCTTAGCTTTGCGCTTATTTACAAGACGGGAACACCACATAATTTGCTTAAAGGTGTGATGTTTGAGTTTCTCATGCCTTATTTATCCACTTCTGTCTTGTTGCTATTTGATTATCACAGTAGTAACTGGGAAATATAGATGGACTCATAGGACATAGGAATAAAAAGATATCATTAAGATCCATAAATAAATAAATAAAAGGAGATCGTTAATCAAATTTAAAAACAACATTAGAAATTCCTATTTGATTATCTTAGTATTAGTATGCCCCAATAAATTATTACTAAGCAATTATTTATATATACTACCTAGACATCATAATAATATTGCTCCAATTTAGATCATGGTACTTATAGCATATAGTCGAATAAGCATATACTACATATAACTTGGCACGATCAATTTATCAAATTGCATCTGAGACAATGTTTTAAGAACTAAACTGGAGATCAAACCAGCAAGACCTACAGATGCTAGATGAGTTACGAATGAGAGCTAATGGCTATATTACCATGGAAGAAGTGGCATCTTCTCTGCAGGCGGTGGAACCCGAGGCGGTTCAGAGAGCACAGGGAGAATCCCCTAGGAGAAAGACCGACAGGAGTAAGCTTGAACCTCGATGGTATAAGGGAGAAAAGCAACCAAAGTATGACAACTATACTCATTAGCTGGCTAGGTGTTCTGATATCTTAAAGGAGGTATTTAATAATAACTTGTTGGATCTACCTCCACGAGAAAGACTTCAGGAGGGGCTAATCGAACTAAGAATTGTGAATATCATCGGAATTATGGTCATGATACAGAAGATTGTCGTACTCTAAAGGATGATATCGAGAAGCTGATTAGAAGACGATATCTCGGCCGATATGTTTATGACGTTGGCAGGGGGCATGTCAACGAACGCCGAACCGTGACTGAAGTCCGAGACCTAGACAGGAAAGAAAGCACAGAGGTGACCGGGAAGAAAGAAATCGAGAAGATAGGCATGCTCCATAGAGAGAAGGAGACAACTCAGCAAGAACCCAAGGGGTCATAAACACTATAATAGGAGGCTTCGCTGAGGGAGGAAACACCTCGTCCGCTCAAAAGAAACACATGCGAGCTATTCAATCGGTTTATGCAGTAAATGCATCTCCCGTACGCTTGGCACCACCAATTACTTTCTCAGATGATGATTTGCGGGGTGTCATGTTGAACTAAAATGATCCAGTTGTAATAACTATTGAGTTAATTAGCAAACTTCACAGTAAAAAGGACTCTTATTGACCAGGGGAGTTCAGCAGATATCTTGTATTGGAGCACTTATCAGAAGTTGGGATTATCACCAGATATATTGAAATAGGCTGGAAATATGTTTATAATAATAATATCTTTAGAGACATAGCTCCATAAAATATAACACAGACACGAGACTGACCAGACACAAAATACTGAGAAAAATCCATGCCTCCAAGTATGCTCAAACTCCAGTGTGGTGTGAAGGAGAAATAATGTTGTCGTCATCTTCGTCCAACGTAAGATAGAAAGCAGAAAACCAGAAAATACCTGATGAGCCTCTGTTTGACTGGTTTTATAACTGGTAAAGACCTTGGCTTTGTGTTAATTTTATATCATTTTTCACCCAAATTAGACTTGATTGTCCTTAAGTAGTATTTTGAGTCTGTAAAGTGTTTTTAGGTTAATTTAGTTGATTTAGAGTTAAATAAAGTACTTATGTTATTTTCTGTTTTTCAGGTTAATAAAATAAAATAAAATAAATCTGGAGCCACTCGCCCCGCGAAGGTTATCTCGCCCCGCGAGTCACCCAAGCCAAAAAGTCAGAGACGATCACAGTTTACCCGTGTTAAAGATCACGGCTGTGGCAGTTTTGAAGTTGAAGCGTTCGCCTCGCGAGCATCCATTCGCCACGTGAGCCTTGGAAGACCAGAAGCCATCACGGTTTGCGCATGTTGAAGGTCACGGGCGTTACATTTTGGAATTTGAAGATTCGCCTCGCGAGAATACCAAAAGTTGAAGATTCGCCTCGCGAGTAATCATTCGCCTCGCGAGTCAGCGTAGTCCAGAAGTTGTATATAAGCCTGTCTTAGGCAGAACTGAAAAAGGAAGTCAGAGTTAGCCAGTTTTGGCTAGTCTTAGACAGTAGTAGTAGCTTTCAGTAGTTTAATTCTTGTCTTTTGTTTTTCCTTTGTAATGGAGAACTAGTCTCCTAGATTAATCTACTAGGATTGGTTTCAATTACACTTGAGGTTCTGGATTTCCTATTTGAATTGCTATTCCTTTTCAGTACTGTTCTATATGTTTCTGTTTGCTTAATTCAGATATGTATAGGATTAGTACTGATTTATTTCGATGATTGTATGTTCCTATATATAATCGCGTTTGCTTAATTCGCGTGTGTTCAATCATGTTCGCTTAGTTCATGAGTGCTTCACCCCGTTTGCTTAATTCGGGAATAGGAATATATATCTCGTAGTATTGATTTCGCTTGTAAATTGATGCTACAATCGGAAAGGGTTTAGAATCTGCTTAGGGCTTGGATTTGCATGAACCAATGATAGTGGGAAACCGAGAACAGTAGGTTAATCGTCTTTAGTTTATTTGCTATTCTCTTTAACTGCTTTGTTTTCTTTGTTTTGTTTTCTTTATTTTATTTCAATCCACACAAACCCCCCAAATCTGACTTTTACTGATTTTCTGTTAATAATAACAACACCTAAGAGTCCTTGAGAGACGATATCCGAGTTGTCGCTCTATACTACATTATTTTAATAATCGCTCGTTCTTTTTGGCGCGTGGCGACAGCGCGACCAAAAATTGGCGCCGTTGCCGAGGAATCTGGTTTGTTGTTATTAGCAGAAAATAAAATTTTAAAAAAAAAATTCTTTGCTAATTAGTTTTCTCTGCATTGTCTGGTTGTGAATTTTAGCACCCCCCATGGATAATTATATGCGAAATTACATGCCTAATGTTTACTATGAACCACCACCGTGTATATATTTTCCTGATTTTCTTGGTTTATCACGCTGGTTGCCAAGGTTTAGTGGTTTTGCAGGTGAAAATCCGCAGGAGCATCTGAGGGAATTCCGGGCTGTTTGCTCTATAATGCTGAGACCTGCAGGAATAAGAGAAGATCACATTCAGATGGAAGCTTTCCAGTTCTCACTTGAAGGTGCTGCAAGAGATTGGTTGTATTGTCTTGATGAGAATTCCATCTCAAGCTGGTTTGATTTGAAGGAAGCCTTCCTGTTTAGATACTGTCCTGCCTTCAGAGCTGCACCTTTCGAACCTTCACTGGAGGACCTGATCAAGCAAATGAATGCACAAATGGAAGCAAACTTTCTCGAAATTCAACAGATGATGGAGGCGAGCAATCTTGAATTCCAACAGAGGATGGAAGCTGAATACCAGAAGAGCCAAGCTGAATCTCGGAAGTTGTCCGCTCTAATTGATCAAGTTACCGTCAACTCGGCTGCAATGCTAACTCCACAGCCCCTTGAAGACACTTCTGATGATAATGTTGATAATGTTTCTATTGATGAACTGAGTGTTGAATCCCCTGATTCTAATTCATGTACTGATTGTTATTGTGAGGGTGGCACTGCTTTGTGTATACACTGTTATGCAGCTTTATACTGTTCAGGAAACACAAAATGAGGATCAGGAGGATTAGGAGGACATCTGCTTCCCCGTACCTGAGGATGACGAAGAACCTTTGGAAGTAGATGATTCAGTTAAAACAGATGCATGTGTTGAGAGTAATGGGGTGGATGAATTAATTGCTGAATTTCCAGACATTCGGAATTTTACTGATTCATTTTATTGTGATATATGTACTGACTCTACTAACTCTAACCTTTGTGTGGTGTATGCTGAAATTTCTGCATGTATAGTAGGTGATAACTTTGTTAGTGCAGTGAATGAAGACCTTGCAGGAGTTGAAGCAAAGACCAAGAACCCCAGCCTAATCGTTTTACCTCCCCCCTGAGGAGCCACCAGTGATGGAGTTTAAGCCTTTGGATTTTGCACCATGGCCGGTCCAAGAGGTCGAGCCCCACTTCTATTGGGGAGACTTTGTAGATAAAGAGGTCAGCTGTGACCCACGAGGAAGTGAGAAGTCCGCCGCACTGGGCGAGGTCATCATAATTGTCAAGTGCTCACTCCCAATTCAAGGCTGCAAGTTATGGAAGCATGGAATGAACTTCCACCCTTTGGCTACCATGTGGGACTTATGTTACAAGCAATGGGATCCTAGTGGAACCGCCCCTCAATGAGTTTTCCTGAACCCTCTCTTTTTGATTTTCTTTTCCTTGCTTTATTTCTGCTTTGTTTTCAATAAAGCTCCCGAATAATTTGAGAAGCTCGGGAGTTGTGTTTGTGTCTTGGTTATGGCAAGTTTATTGGATTTTATTAATTTTTGCATAGATTGATTGCATGATAGTGTTGACTGTTTTCCCCCTAGGATTTGAAAAAATTTTGAAAAATGATCCCCATATGATTGAAAACTGAACTTTGAGATTTTATTATGATGGCATGATTTATGATAAGTTTGGGGTGATAGGAAGCACACACTAGGGATAGAATCTCTTTCAAACAATTTGCAAAATAATGTCCAGGTGAGGTTTTGAGCCTCCAACATGTTTTTGACTGTGTGAAAATCTCTTTTAAGTTGCACTTTCCCGAATTTGATTGAATCTCTTTTTGGTTTGCATGATTATATGTTTGCTTCAAATGATTTAGGCATTCTCTTTGTAAATAACTACTTAGCCTAAAAATAACCATCCCTAATGCATGTTCCTTAGTTAGCCCCTTTTGAGCCTCATTAGCCTGTTAATTCTTGATAACCTAATGTTATAAGCCCAAAAATTTGAAAAACCATGTTAACCCGATCTTAGGATTAGGAGAGCATGGAATCTTAGAATGGGTGCAAGAAACCAAAGTTTGGGGTGGCTGCAAGGTGTAATGTGTTGTTTGGGATTGAGAAAAAAAATAGAAAAAAAAGAGAAAAGCAGAAATTAAAAAAATAAATAAATAAAAATAAATAAATAAATAAAAAGTTCAAAAATGCCAAAAATGCTGTTTGAATAAAAAGGTTGTAGTCACCCAAGGCATAAAGAAAAATGAGAAAGGAACTTGAGTGAATTTCAAAGTGTAAATAATGTTCATGCTCTCTTAGTTCCTAGGGTCTTCAGCCTAGTTCCTTTGTATATCCTACCCTTAGCCAGGCCCCACTACAACCCATAAAAGACCTTTTGATGTTGCTTGCATGTTTTCTGTGGGAATCATTTTGAGATGAAAATCAAATTTATGAGAAGTGCTCTTAAAAGTGAAAATGAGTGAAATGTTGATAGCCCGACAAAAGCGAGCGGACCGAGTGAAACACAAATTTCCCTTGTGAGGAAGGCAGTTGTTTGAATTTGGTGATCTCCTTCTTGTGTGTGACTTGGATCCCCTGCTTAGATTGATGATTGTTTGAATGATGAAATTCTCAATTGTTTAGAATAAATGATTGTGGGGATTAATTTGCTTGAAAGGGGGGAACATTAGAAGAAAAATTCTTTTGAAATATTGCTTGAAATTTGTGCAAAGTTGATTGAATCCTTAAGTTTGCCATGTTTTGCCAGGTCTTGAGTCTTTTTAAGTTTTTGAGTTTTAGTTTGCTTGGGGACAAGCAAAGTTTAAGTTTGGGGTATTTTGATGAGCCTCTGTTTGACTGGTTTTATAACTGGTAAAGACCTTGGCTTTGTGTTAAATTTATATCATTTTTCACCCAAATTAGACTTGATTGTCCTTAAGTAGTATTTTGAGTCTGTAAAGTGTTTTTAGGTTAATTTAGTTGATTTAGAGTTAAATAAAGTACTTATGTTATTTTCTGTTTTTCAGGTTAATAAAATAAAATAAAATAAATCTGGAGCCACTCGCCCCGCGAAGGTTATCTCGCCCCGCGAGTCACCCAAGCCAAAAAGTCAGAGATGATCACGGTTTACCCGTGTTAAAGATCACGGCTATGGCAGTTTTGAAGTTGAAGCGTTCGCCTCGTGAGCATCCATTCGCCACGCGAGCCTTGGAAGACCAGAAGCCATCACGGTTTGCGCATGTTGAAGGTCACGGGCGTTACATTTTGGAATTTGAAGATTCGCCTTGCGAGAATACCAAAAGTTGAAGATTCGCCTCGTGAGTCAGCGTAGTCCAGAAGTTGTATATAAGCCTGTCTTAGGCAGAACTGAAAAAGGAAGTCGAGTTAGCCGATTTTGGCTAGTCTTAGACAGTAGTAGTAGCTTTCAGTAGTTTAATTCTTGTCTTTTGTTTTTCCTTTGTAATGGAGAACTAGTCTCCTAGATTAATCTACTAGGATTGGTTTCAATTACACTTGAGGTTCTGGATTTCCTATTTGAATTGCTATTCCTTTTCAGTACTGTTCTATATGTTTCTGTTTGCTTAATTCAGATATGTATAGGATTAGTATTGATTTATTTCGATGATTGTATGTTCCTATATATAATCGCGTTTGCTTAATTCACGTGTGTTCAATCATGTTCGCTTAGTTCATGAGTGCTTCACCCCGTTTGCTTAATTCGGGAATAGGAATATATGTCTCGTAGTATTGATTTCGCTTGTAAATTGATGCTACAATCGGAAAGCGTTTAGAATCTGCTTAGGGCTTGGATTTGCATGAACCAATGATAGTGGGAAACCGAGAACAGTAGGTTAATCGTCTTTAGTTTATTTGTTATTCTCTTTAACTGCTTTGTTTTCTTTGTTTTGTTTTCTTTATTTTATTTCAATCCACACAAACCCCCCAAATCTGACTTTTACTGATTTTCTGTTAATAATAACAACACCTAAGAGTCCTTGAGAGACGATATCCGAGTTGTCGCTCTATACTACATTATTTTAATAATCGCTCGTTCTTTTTGGCACGTGGCGACAGCGCGACCAATACCGAAATGAGGTGAGATTTCCGTTCATCTTACACTTAACGCAGACATGTAGTGGTACGACACACAGGTACGTACAAATATCAATAAGTAGTTATATCATCCAACACAACAGAAATAATAATGTTTAACAACAACATAGTCACAAGGCACCGCTTTTCCTAGATAAGAGACATCTAAGACTCGAGGAATGACCTCTGATTCCATATACCATGGTTTTAACAAATAGTCGGAGAGAGTGGTTCGGAGGACTGTTCCGGAGTCCACCAGCCTTGGGTAATAAAATGCGTCAACAGTCGTCATCGTGCACATAGGCTTTTTCGGGAACATCCCACACTACCAGAAAATACATAGTGTCTAGTAGAGTATGTCGGTGTATTGCAAGATCAACATGCCACAGAAGAGCGACCAACTGGGCCTATATGAGTATTTCATACCCCGACACCCCCAAGCATCAATAGATCATCAGTACGAAATTCGCACCCGCATTAAAGTGTTAGCTCAATCTCCTAGGCACAACGATCTTACAGAACATAGTTTTACTATGTGTTTAGGAAAACTTTGTCGGAAATGCGTTCTTCTCGTCCATCCATCGGATGACATCGTGATTCCTTCGGAATTCTTTCAGAGTATTGTAACAGATGCAAGATGTCCTCAAGTCCGAATCACTGGTACTTAATCATCAAGCTAAAGTACTCAAGTAACCTTTCGTCTTTGTGCAAAGTTTTCTTAGAATACTTGATTCCAAATCCTAGCACATTATTAGATTGAACACAGGTCCAATTATTTATTTCTCTGTACTATTCTAGTTGAGCCTTTTTCTTTGGCTTTCAATAAAACAATTCATTCCGAGTCCATTAAATTTTATGGAATATGGATAATGAATTATCCATACTTTATGACATAAGTTCGTGTTCCACCCCACATTATAAATTATTATGTTCGTATTTTCACTAAGTTGTTCTTGACTTAGGTCTTTACATTTTACAGTAAATCTCGTCTTTGAAGACAAAATTCCTTTTGGCTTAAAACCAAAACCTTTATATAAAATCAAATCCATTTTCAAGAACAATTTCCCTCAAAGATACTTAGATATAATTTTCTCCAAAACATTTCCTCAAAAATCCTTAAAAACGTTTAATGACGGTTTCGCCGCTTTTTACTGAATTTAGGCCCAAAAGCCATATTTTTGAAAACATTACTCTTCACCTCAAATATATTACTCTCCTAGGTTATATTACTCATATGAAAATGTTTAATCACTGATTTTACATCTAAATCTCCATTTATATAAAATTTCTAAGAATTTGACCGAACGTCATTAATTTTGTAAATCGCGTAAATCATTTTTCAACGATTTTACACTCTAATATTGCAAAACTCATTTTGAATTTTTATAACAGTTTGATAGGAATGAAAAACAGTTTCTAACTGTCCAATAACATTTATTTTCAAAATTTACAGTTTAGTCCCTAAACTTTCATTAATTACAAAAAGGTCCTTATTCACTTAAAACCTTATTACTTTTTATTTATAACTTCAAAACACACCAAACCAACTTCTTTAGAAATATTTTTCAGTTGCCCTCAAATTTTCCAGAAATCACATTTATGCCCCAAATATTTTTCTATAATTGCAAAAAGGTCATTTTTTACAAAAAAAAAGCTTATAACTTTTTATGTATTAATACAATTAACACCAAACCAATTACTATGGTTTTGTCTCATCAAGAACCACAATTTTAACATACAAGAACACGGATTTCAGTGCAGCCACATTCTCAAAAATTGCAATTTAGTCCCTAAGGACTCATAAATCCATAACTTTCAACATATACATCCAAATCAATCCAAACCAATTTCTATATTCTTATGCGATCATGATATTCTCATAAAAATTATTCAAACAATTTATAACCTCATGGAACCCATTTAATTTAACATGGCCCAATGGCCTTACTTTTTCATTTAAACCATTTTTGTTTCACAAAACAAACAATCATTAACCAAGGTTCCAACTAGAGATTAATCACACCAATATAAACACATATCAAAATCAAACATCAACCAAATCCTCCAAGAGGATCACACACACACACAAATCAATAATTTCCACAACTTAAATATTTATAATTTACAAGACCTTATACTAACAAACCACCAACATATCTACCCTAAGGTAGGATGTTGGTAATCTCCCCCATACCTTTGGTGACCACTTGATACTCAAGCAAGAAGAGGATAATGTTCACCTAGAACTCAAGTTTTGAACCAACAAAACCTAGCCATGAATCATCAACAAGAAAACAAGTTAAATGATGAAGAAAACTACCAAACCCATTTGATAAGTTAGGTTCGGCCAAATCTAAAAAAAATAACTATAAATCTCCAAATTTTTCAAGCTCTTGGATAATGAAAATAGGAGTCAAATGAAGATCATAGAAATTAGAATCACATTAAAAGGATTTTTCTATGATTTTCTAGAGATTTTTGAAGTTCTAGATCTAAGAATTTGAAATTTGTAAAAAATGAGATATGAATAAAAGTTGTGAAAGGAAAGGAAGGCATGATCATGAATCACAAGAATCTATCTTTAGAATTTGAAGAAACCAACAACAACTTAGACTTCCTTTGCAAATCAAGTGTAAGTAACGTAGGAGTTTTTGTGTGAAAGTTGAAGAACATGAACCAAATGAGCAAAATGAATGGCCAAGTGTGATTTTGAAGGGTGTGGCCATGAGCTTCCTAGGGATAAAAGGGTCCAAATGTTGTCATGGAAACTTGAAATTACAATGCATGCTTAAGGGTATTTTGGACTTTACACACCTAAGTCAACATTACATGCATTTAATGCATGGTGACTAACCCCTATGACTCACCCACTTGAGTCATCACAAATGACTCATTGGTCTTATATGTCCCAGCATCGGATTTTTTCTCTGCACCTCCGTTCCTGATTCCGTCGATCCCCGATCATCGAGTATTCGCCCGAATATCGTATAATAAACTTTTATTTTAAAAATTTTCAAAATAACCACTATGGTTGGAATTAAATATAAACCTAAACGGTTTCGTTCACGGGTCAAAAATAGGTTTTCTGACCAGTAAAATCTTACTGCCAGTGATAACATAGACCGGGTTTCGTTTGAGTTTTAAACCCAAATTTTTACTGTAAGCTTCTACCATAAGGTAGAGTATAACTATGATTTTATTTTATTAAAAAACATTTTATAGATCTAATATAAAAATTACGAACAATTAAAATTCTACCAATAATTGAAAAATAGTAAAAACAGCAAAACGGTAAAAACCGTAAAAACAGGGTGTTACAATACTACCCCTCTAAAATGAATTTCATCCGCGAAGTTAAAGTTACCTTAAAACAAATGCGGATATTGTTACTTCATATTGTACTCCAATTCCTATGTAGAATCTCATGTCGTTGCGTTCCAGATCACTTTGACCAATGCAATTGTCTTCCCTCTTAGTTGTTTCACTCTTTGATCCTCGATCCTCACAGGTAATGCCTCATAGGTTAAGTTATCTTTCAATTGTACTATATCAGGTACTATGACATGGCTAGGATCAGGAATATACTTTCGTAATTGAGACACATGGAAAGCACTATGAAAATTTGAAAGAAATGGTGGTAAGGCTATTTGGTAAGCTACAGGACCTACTCGACGAAGAATTTGGTACGGTCCAATGAATTTAGGAGTAAGTTTCCTGAATTTAATTACCCTGCCAACCCCAGTCATAGGCGTGACTCTCTAAAACGCATGATCGCCTTCCTCAAACTCCAGAGGTTGTCGTCTCTTGTCCGAATAACTTTTCTGTCGACTCTGAGTTATCCGCATTTTCTCTTGAATCATTTTCACCTTTTCTATTGTCTGTTGCACGATGTCTGGTCCCAACACTAAACTTTCTCCATCTTGGTTGCAACACAAAGGTGTTCTACATCGTCGACCATATAAAGCTTCATAGGGTGCTATTCCTATGCTCGAGTAGAAAAAGTTGTTGTAGGTGAATTCTATCAACGGTAGAAATTCATCCTAACTTCCAGTATACTCCAATACACAAGCTCTTAGCAAGTCTTCAAGTGATTGGATTGTCCTCTTTGATTGTCCATCCGTCTGTGGATGATATGCAGAACTCAATCTGAGTTTTGTTCCGAGTGATTCTTGTAGACTTTGCTAGAATCTTGACATAAACCCCAGATCTCGATCAGAAATAATACTCGAAGGTACACCATGTAATTGAGAATCTCCCCGATGTATAACTGAGTCAATTTCTCCATTGAATATTGTATATTGATGGGCAAAAAGTGACCCGACTTGGTTAGTCGATCAACTATTACCCATATCGCATCATGTCCCTTTCGGGTCTTTGGAAAACTTGTCACAAAATCCATCGCAATACCATCCCATTTCCATTCTGGAATGTTCAAAGGTTGTAGCATTCTCGATGGTCTTTGGTGTTCCGGCTTAGCATTTTGACAAACTAGTCAGGAAGCGACATATTCCATCACGTCTCCCATCATCCCGTACCACCAAAACAACCGCTTGAGATCTTGATACATCTTTGTTGCTCGTGGATGCAAACTTAATTTACTCTTGTGAGTTTCCTCCAGAATCAACTTTATGAGCTCGGAATCATCCAATATACAAATCTTTTCTCCGAATCTTTCGATTCCATCTGTTCCCTCTTTGAATTCTGATATTGCTCCTTGTCGCACTAATTCCCTTTCTTCTTGTAGGTACTGATCACTTTCTTGTTTCTCTCGTATCCATTCCATCAATTCATTGGAAACAGTAATCATACCTAAGCAAAGCTTTCCTGGTGACATTTCAATAGTCAACCACATATCTCTGAATTTCTCTAACAACTCTTGCTCTTTGACCATCATTGTAGACGCATGCATTGATTTTCTACTCAAGGCATCCGCTACCACATTCGCTTTTCCAGGGTGATACTGTAGTTGAAAATCAAAATCCTCCAGAAATTCCAACCAACGTCGTTGTCGCATGTTGAGCTTATTTTGATCAAATAAGTACTTCAAACTTTTGTGATCACTGAAAACGTTGAATGTTGCTCCATACAAATAATGCCTCCAGATTTTCAGTGAATAAACTACTGCCGCTAGCTACAAGTCATGAGTTGGGTAGTTCCTCTCATGAATCTCCAATTGCCTTGAAGTATAAGCTACCACTTTCTGGTTCTGCATTAGCACACAACCTAAACCTTGATGCGAAGGATCACAGTATACCTCGAAAGGTTCCTTAGGATCAGGTAATACTAACATAGGTGAAGTAGACAACCTTTTCTTTAACTCTTGGAAACTCTCGTCGCATGCTTCAGTCCACACAAACGCATGGTCTTTCCACCTTAGTTGGGTAAGAGGACCTACTATTTTTTGAGAATCCCTCAATGAATCTCCTATAGTGTCCAGCTAAACCCACGAAACTACGAATTTCCGTTACCGTCTTTGGTCTCTCCCATTTTAGAACATCTTCAACTTTTGACGGATCCACTGCGATACCTTCATTTGAGATAATGTGTCCTAAAAATTGAACTTCATCTAACCAAAATTCACACTTTTCGGGTTTCGTGTAAAACTGTTTCTCTTTTAAGATTTGGAGAACCATACTGAGATGTTCAGCATGCTTCTCTGGATTAGGAGAATAGATTGGAATGTCGTCTATAAAGACAACGACAAACTGATCTAGACAAGGACGAAAAATCATGTTCATGTAATCCATGAATATAGCAGGTGCATTCGTCACACTGAATGGCATCACAAGGTACTCATAATGCCCATAGCGTGTTCGAAACCCTGTCTTCGGAATATCCTCTGCCTTCACACGAATCTGATGATAACCAGATCGTAAATCTTGAAATAGACAACTATAAACATGAGAAGGGGGGTTGAATTGTGTTTATCAGAATTTAAGCAAAGCTGAAATCTTTTCGCAAACAGAAAGCTAGCTTTGGACGAGTGGAAGAATACAGGATGGGCGGGTGACTATTGCACACACCACTTGACAGATGCAAGAAAAACTAAAGCAATTAAAGAGTTTAAGGGAAGAGAGATTGACACAGTGATTTATCCTGGTTCACTCTTCAAATCAAAGAGCTACGTCCAGTCCTTGGCAGCACCAAGATTTATCCACTATAACTGATAAGGTTACAGACTCAAGTATTATTTTCACACCTAGCCTCTTCAGGCTCAAGACAAGTATTATTTGCACACCCAGCCTCTTCAGGCTCAAGACCAGTATTGTTTTCACACCTAGCCTCTTCAGGATCACTTAGGTTTGTTTGAGAGATTTGGTTTGTAATAAATACAATTTCCCATAGGCAGATCTTTCATTAACACTCAGAGAGTGGTTTAAATGTAAGGCTCAGGAAAGTCTGCGTAATATCTTCAAAATGATTGAAGAATAAAGAATAAAAGAATGAAGAAATAAATGCTAAGAGTTATGGCGTTTTTAATGCAATGTGTATTCTGTTTCTTCATCTTCAATGGCTTCTGTATTTATGGTCTTTAAGCATTTAGGATCCGTTAGAGACATCCTCTCAGATGTTGGCTTCAAGCAGAACTTCATTAATTGCAATAGAGTCGTTCTGAGTAGTCTTTAATGCAATAGAGTCGTTCTGGGCAGCCATTAATGCAATAGAGTCGTTGGTTGTATTCTAACATGAAGGATCATGACTTTATTCATCGTGCTACAGCCATATCAAAGTTGAGCAGAGAGCTTTTTGTACTTTGCTGAGTACACTTCCCTTTTTGTGTAAGGACCAGAGGTACTAGGGAATAAAGCACGTTGGAAGCATTCTTTAACTGGTCTTTGGTTCTGATTATCCAGGGTTGCTTGAGAGAGTAGCTTCTGACTTTTCTTGATAATCGTGAAACTGAGTAGGAGAGAAGGCTTCAAGTCTCTTTCTGGTTCTTGAACCAAGATTATGATAATCCTTAAAGAATTCGCGATCATAAGATAAGTGCTTCCATCTTGAAAATAATCACATCTATCTAGTCATTTGAGTTTTCATTCGGGCTAGTAGATGAGCTCCATATTAAGGACTCAGCAAGTCCAAAGACTAGTGGATGAGCGCTTCTGTCACCTTTAGTGGATGAGCACTTCTGTTACCTTTAGTGGACGAGAGCTTCTGTCACCTTTAGTGGACGAGAGGCTCTTTTAGTCTGGTGGACGAGAGTCTCAGTTACTCTGGTGGATGGAAACATTCTGAGTTTCTGACCTTAATGGACGAGAACCATTTTCCACGTCATTGGACGCGCATTGCTGATACTTTATTGGACGAGCTCAAAGTGATTCCTTAAGAGCTCCTTCTGTCATGTCATTGGACGGACCTTTCTGATACCTCGTTGGACGGTCTTTTCTGATATTTTGATGGACGCGCTATTCTGATACTTTGATGGACGCGCTCCAAGTGCCACGTCATTGGACGGATAATTTTGATACCTCACTAGATGGGTTTTTCTGATACTTTGAGTAGATGCTGCCTTCTGATGCTTTTATTGGATGCAGGTTTCTTTCTCATGTGTTTTGGATGTGCACTTCAAACACTACAGTGTTGGACGTCTGCTTGTTACACTTTGTTGGACGTCTGCTTGTTTCACTTTGTTGGACGTCTGATTCTATTTTTTAATCTGTACACTCAATAGATAGGTTAGCAACCAATATGAAGGTTAATTACATCATTAACCAATGTTTATTTTTCATCAAAACTTAGGGAAATGCATATCAAACATTTTAGAGACTTAACAATCTCCCCTTTTTTGATGATGACAAACATTGAGATGATTTAATGAACAGGTCATATCAATATGTTTATTTTTCTTAAGTGAACAGGTCATATCATATTCATTCTCCCATTCTATTTCTCCCACCATTCTTCCTATTCATTTATCCCTTTCGTTGAAATTTTCTTAAGTGAACAGGTCATATCACAGATTCATTCTCCCATTCTATTTCTCCCACCATTCTCCCTATTCCTTTCTCCCTTTCTCCCCCTTTTATCAACATCAAAAAGGGTTATCAAGTTTTATTTATGTGTTTTATCAAAAAGGGTTAGACATACTCCACTTAAATTATTGTATCATTACTCCCCCTAAACTAATACTTAGTTGAAAGAATGTGTATATAGGAGTAATGACAGATTTATCACAGACAACTTAACATTCAGACATGTCATTCAACAATGTAATGCATGTTTAGATTATCTCTAATAAATAAAAACCTTTCTTCATGAGGGGTTTAGTGAAAATATCAGCCCATTGATTTTCAGTTTTAACAAACTTAATATCAAAGATGCCTTTTTGAACATAATCCCTAATGAAATGATGTTTGATTTCAATATGCTTAGCCTTAGAATGCTGAATTGGATTTTTATTTAAGTATATAGAACTGGAATTATCACACCATACAGATATGTTATGTTCATAAATAGAGTAGTCCTCAAGTTGATGTTTTACCCATAAGAGTTTAGAGCAAAGAACTAGCAAGGAGAGATGTATTCTCGCTTTAGCGATGAGACAAGGCAATGGTTGTCTGCCTCTTGCTTGACCATGAGACTAAACTTGCTCCAATGAAGTGACAACCTCCACTGGTGCTTTTTCTTTCTATTCTATCTCCAGCAAAATCAGCATCACAATATCCCACTAATCTGTATTCTTTTGATCTTAAATACAGCAAACCAAGATTAGTAGTTCCAAGCAAATATCTAAATATTCTTTTTACAGCCTTAAGATGAGATTCTCTAGGATTAGATTGGAATCTAGCACACATATAGACACTAAATTAAATGTCAGGTCTGCTTGAAGTTAAGTACAGTAGAGAGTCAATCATACCTATGTAGACAGTTTGATCTACCTTTTTACCTTCATTATCTTTGCTTAGTTTTGCATTGGGTTGCATAGGTGTTTTCATGAGCTTTGCATTTTCCATTTTGTATTTCTTGAGTATCTCCTTGGTATATTTTTGTTGATGAATGTAAATTCCATCACTTGTTTGCTTGATTTGTAATCCAAGGAAGAACTTCAATTCTTCCATCATGCTCATCTCAAATTCAGCTTGCATTAGATTTGAAAATTACTTGCATAGATTTTCATTAGTTGCTCCAAAACTAATATCATCAACATATATTTGAACTATAATAAAGTTCTCTTTAGAGCATTTTTTGAACAGAGTAGTGTCTACTTGTCCTCTAGTAAAACTATTATGCATGAGAAAAGAACTGAGTCTATCATACCATGCTCTAGGTGCTTGTTTCAAACCATATAATGCCTTTTTAAGTTTGAAAACGTGATCTGGTTTATCAGTATCCTCAAAACCAGGGGGTTGTTTAACATACACTTCTTCTTCAATTATACCATTTAGAAAAGCACTTTTTACATCCATTTGAAATAGGGTAATTTGGTGTTGTGCAACATATGACATTAAAATGCGTATGGCTTCTATTCTAGCTACAGGTGCAAAGGTTTCAGTATAATCAATACCTTCTTGTTGGTTATAGCCTTGAGCTACCAACCTTGCTTTATTTCTGACAACTTTACCATCTTTATCTAATTTGTTTCTGAAGACCCATCTTGTTCCAATAACTGACTTGTTTTTAGGCTTAGAGACAAGAGTCCAGACATCATTTCTGGTGAACTGGTTAAGTTCTTCTTGCATAGAAAGAATCCAGCTTTCATCCTCAAGAGTTTCTTCAATGCGTTTAGGCTCCAAATCTAAAATAAAGGCCACATTGCTTGATTCTCTTAATGTGGATCTGGTTCTTACTCCTTCATAAGGATTTCCAACAATAAGATCCTCAGGATGATGAGTGTTGAACTTTCAATCCCTTTTGAGATCATCATGAAGATCTTGACTTGTCTGCTGACTGGTCTGTTCCACTTGTCTTTCAGTCTCAGGAACAGGTTCTGTTTTGGTTAGATCTGGTTGTTGACTTTATAGATTGTTTATATCAAGATCTATAACTTTCCCTTTCTGATTTCCTCCGAAGGCAACGTGTCCTCCTTTATTAAGTTGGAGGTCTAGAAACATAGACCTTTCTCCTGTCATATGTCGCGAGAAGCCACTGTCCAGGTACCAGCAGTGGTGTTTTCTTTGTCCTGTTGAGGACATCTGCAACAAAAATTATTTGATCTTTAGGTACCCATATTTTTCTGGGTCATTTTCTGTAGTTCTAGGAGTCTGTAAAGACTTCCTTCTCTTCTTATGGATACACTAAGACATAACATGCCCAGTTTTTCCACAGAAGTTACAAATAGGTGTTGATTTGGTTACAATTGACTTAACAGATACTTTAGAAGCTTTAGTTGATACTTTATGATGTGTCTGATGAACATATCCAATACCTTCTTTGTTAAGAGAGTGCTTCTGAATGCCAAGTAGCTTAGTCAGATTGTCTCTACCATTAACAAATTTGGCAAGATCAGAAGTGAGCTCTTCCACTTTCTGTTGAAGTTTTTCAACTTCTTCAGATGGTGATGTTTCACTTGAGATCTTAGCTTCATTAGACTTTTCAGTCTTGACTCACTGTTCTCTTTAGCCAGCTTCTCGCACTCTTGAGATTTCTGTTTATGCTCACTGGTGAGCTTTACGTACTTTCTCTTGAGGGATTTGAAGGCTTTAGATAAGCAGTTGGATTCCTCCAACAACTCCTCATAAGCATCAAGTAATTCCTCATAGTCAGGATGTACCTCATCATCAGAGTCTGATTCAGTGTTGGCCATCAAACAGAGATTGGCTTCTTCCTCAGTTTCTTCATCAGAAGATGTTGACTCCAGATCCTCCCAAGTAGCCATCATTCCTTTCTTCTTCTTCTTGAAGAATTTCTTAAAAGGGGCCTTCTTGAGTTGAGGACATTCAGACTTGAAGTGACCAGGCTTTTTGCACTCATAGCAAACAATTGGACTTTTGTCTGTTGAGGTGGATTCTTTGAAGTTCTTGTCCTTGTTGGACCTTCTGAATGGCCTATCCCTCCTGAACTTCTTTTTTTGTAGGAGAAGCTTTATCTTCCTGGTCAGGAGAGACAACTCTTCATCACTCTCAGAATCCTCGAGTTCTGATAGGTCAGCATCACTAGATGACTCATCTACCTTCAGAGCCTTGGAACCTTTTGCTGACTTTTGATCAGCTTTCAGAGCAACTGACTTGCCCTTCTTTGGTGCAGCTTCTTCTCCAAGTTCTTGCTCATGCACAGTGAGTGTTCCAAGAAGTTCATCCATAGTCAAGGTAGTGAGATCCTTGGCTTGGGAGATAGCAGTGACCAAAGGTCTCCACTGTTTAGGTAGACTTCTCAGAATCTTACCAACCTTCTCAGCATTGGTATAGACTTTGCCAAGAGATTTTAAACTGTTGATGATAGTTTGAAATCTTCCTATTCTGAGCAACAGATTCTCCTTCCTCCATGATGAATAGTTCATACTTTCTAACAAGTATGGCAATCTTTGACTCTTTGACCTTTGTTGTTCCTTCATGTGTGACATCTAAGGTGTCCCATATTTCTTTTGCAGAGTCACAGGCACACACCTTCTCAAACTCCTCCGGACTGAGAGCACAAATGATGTTGTATCTAGCTTTGTGGTTCAGCTCCCATTTTGATTTTTCTGCAGCAGTCCACTGAGCTTTTGGTTTGTCAGTGCTATCATAATTCTTGGGAATGAATGGACCATCTGTGATGACATCCCAAAGATCAGAGTTTGTGGATAGAATAAACCACCGAAATCTATCTTTCCAGTAGTTGTAATTTTCTCCATTGAAGTAAGGAGGTCTGGTTAGGGAGGCTCCTTCAGTCTGATAACTTCCACTTGTACTAGCTCTAGCCGTCATGTCTATTCTTCAGGACCTTTTACCTCTACACTGTTAGATGCTCAACCCAGAGGCTGAGCTCTGATACCAACTGAAATAGACAACTATAAACACGAGAAGGGGTGGTTGAATTGTGTTTATCAGAATTTAAGCAAAGCTGAAATCTTATCGCAAACAGAAAGCTAGCTTTGGACGAGTGGAAGAATGCAGGATGGACCGGTGACTATTGCACACACCACTTGACAGATGCAAGAAAAACTAAATCAATTAAAGAGTTTAAGGGAAGAGAGATTGACACTGTGATTTATCCTGGTTCACTCTTCAAATCAAAGAGCTACGTCCAGTCCTTGGCAGCACCAAGATTTGTCCACTATAACTGATAAGGTTATAGACTCAAGTATTATTTGCACACCTAGCCTCTTCAGGCTCACTTAGGTTTGTTTGAGAGATGTGGTTTGTAATAAATACAATTTCTCACAGGAAAATCTTTCACTAACACTCAGAGAGTGGTTTAAATGTAAGGCTCAGGAAAGTCTGCGTAATATCTTCAAAATGATTGAAGAATAAAGAATAAAAGAATGAAGAAATAAATGCTAAGAGTAATGGCATTTTTAATGCAATGTGTATTCTGTTTCTTCATCTTCAATGGCTTCTGTATTTATGGTCTTCAAGCATTTAGGATCCGTTAGAGACATCCTCTCAGATTTTGGCTTCAAGCAGAACTTCATTAATTGCAATAGAGTCGTTCTGAGTAGTCATTAATGCAATAGAGTCGTTGTGGGCAGTCATTAATGCAATAGAGTCATTGGTTGTATTCTAAAATGAAGGATCATGGCTTTATTCATCGTGCTACAGCCATATCAAAGTTGAGCAGAGAGCTTTTTGTAATTTACTGAGTACACTTCCCTTTTTGTGTAAGGACCAGAGGTACTAGGGAATTGGCCGCGCTGTCGCCACGTGCCAAAAAGAACGAGCGATTACAAAATAATGTAGTATAGAGCGACAACTCGGATCGTCTCTCAAGGACTCTTTAGGTGTTGTTATTATTAACAGAAAAAGTAAGAAAAAGTTAGAATTTGGGGTTTTGAGATTGGAAACTAAATTAAAGAAGCAAAATAGAAAACAAAGCAAGAAAATAGAGCAGTTACCAAATAAGCTAAAGCGATTAACCTACTGTTCTCGGTTTCCCAACTATCATCGGTTCATGCAACCCTAAGCAAATTCTAATCCCCTCCCGGTTGTAGCAACAATTTACAAGCGAAACCACTACTACAGATAGATGTCCCTATTCCCGAATTAAGCAAACAGGGTTAAGCCCTTCGTGAACTAAGCGAACACGAAACGAACACACGCGAATTAAGCAAACGCGATTAATTATAGGAACATGATATCACCGAGATAAACCAACACAACACAATATACTCCTGAATTAAGCAAACAGAAATATAAAGCATGGCATTGAAAAGAGAAAAGCAAATGAAACGAGATTACGAAACCTCAAGTCTTAACAGAAACCAATTGCAGTAGATTAATCTAGGAGACTAGTTCTCCATTACAAAAGAAACAATAAAGAAGAGAAAATAAAACTAAGACTAATTAACTACTAACTGAGACTAGCCAAAACTGACTAGCCCAGCCTAAGACTGGCTATCCTATCATTCTGCCATAGAGCAGTTTATATACAAATTCTGGAATCCAAGGCCTCGCGAGGCGAAGCACTTCTCGTGAGGCGAATTATGCGAAAGGTCTGCAACTCTTGGTCTTCTCGCGAGGCGAGCATGTCTTCGCGCGGCGAACGCTTCAAACTCCCAAACTGCAACGCCCGTGACCTTCCACACGGGCAAGCCGTGATCGTCTCTGACTTTTCATGGTTGGATGACTCGCGAGGCGAGCCATTTCTTCACGGGGCGAGACAGAAAGTTTTGCAATTTTCAGGAACAGTCACCTTCTGGTTCGCGGGGCGAACAGCTTCTCGCGGGGCGAAAGACTCCAGATTTATTCCTTTTTATTAACCTGAAAATAGAAAATAAAAGTAAATACTTTATTCACTCTAAATCAACTAAATTAACTTAAAAACACTTTACAGACTCAAAATACTACTTAGAGACAATCAAGTCTAATTTGGGTGAAAATGATATAAAATAAGCACAAAGCCAAGGTCTTTACTAGTTATAAAACCAGTCAAACAGAGGCTCATCAAAATACCCCAAACTTAAACTTTGCTTGTCCCCAAGCAAACTACACTCAAAAACTTAAAAAGACTCAAGACCTGGCAAAACATGGCAAGCTTAAGGACTCAATTAACTTTCACACAAATTTCAAGCAATTTAACAAAACAATTTTTCTTTCAATGTTCCCCCCTTTCAAGCAAAGTAATCCCCACATTCATTTATTCTAAACAATTGAGAATTTCATTATTCAGGCAATCAGAAATCTAAGCAAGGGATCTAAGTTACACACAAGAGGGAGATCACCATATCCAAACAACTGTCTTCCTCACAAGGGAAATTTGTGTTCACTCAATCGCTCAGTTTTTGTCAGGTTATCAACAATTCACTCAATTTCACTTTTCAGAAGCACTTCCCATAAATTTGATTTTCATCTCCTAATGGTTCCCACAGAAAACATGCAAGCAACATCAAAAGGTCTTTTATGGGTTGTAATGGGGCCTGGCTAAGGGTAGGATATACAAAGGAACTAGGCTGAAGACCCTAGGAACTAAGAGAGCATGAACATTATTTACACTTTGAAATTCACTCAAGTTCCTTTCTTAATTTTTTTTCTTTATGCTTCTGGGTGGCTACAGCCTTTTTATTCAAACAGCCTTTTTGGCATTTTTGCACTTTTATTTTTTTCCATTTTTTTTTCTTTTTTCTTTTTTTCTTTTCTCTTTTATTTTCTGTTTTCCTTTTTTTTTTTTTCTTTTTCCAATCCCAAACAGCACATTGCACCGGGTAGCCACCCCAAACTTAGTTTCCTGCACCCATTCTAAGATTACATGCTCTCCTAATCCTAAGAGCGGGTTAACATGGTTTTCCAGATTTTTGGGCTTATAACATTAGGTTATCAAGAAGCAATAGGCTAATCAGGCTCAAAGGGGCTAACTAGGGAACATGCATCAGGAAATGGTTATTTTTAGGCTAAGTAGCTATTTACAAAGAAAATGCCTAAATCATATGAAGCAAATACATAATCATGCAAACCAAAAAGAGATTCAATCAAATTCAGGAAAGTGCAACTTAAAAGAGATTTTCACACAGTCAAAAACATGTTGGAGGCTCAAAAACCTCACCTGGACATTCATGCAAATTGTTTGACAGAGATTCTATCCCTAGTGTGTGCTTCCTATCACCCCAAACTTATCATAAATCATGCCATCATATCAAAATCCCAAAGTTCAGTTTTCAATCATATGGGGATCATTTTTCAAAAAAATTTCAAAATCTAGGGGGAAACAGTCAACACTATCATGCAATCCATCTATGCAATTTCAATCAAATCCATCAAACTTGCCAATACCAGACTCAACACACAAATACTCCTGAGCTTCTCAAATTATTCAGGAGCTTTATTCAAAACAAAACAGAATTAATGTAAGGAAAAGAAAATTAAAAAGAAGAAAGGGTAAGAAAAACTCATTGAAGGGCGGTTCCGCCAGGATCCCATTGCTTGTAGCATAAGGCCCACGTGGTAGCCAAAGGACTGAAATTTGTTCCAAGCCTCCCTAACTTGCAGCTTTGATGCGGAGGTGAGCACTTGACAATTATAATAACCTCGCCGAGTGCGGCGGACTTCTCACTACCTCTCGGGTCAAGGTTGATCTCCTTCTCAACAAAGTCTCCCCAATAGAAGTGGGTTTCAACCTCTTGGACTTGCCATGGTGCAAGATCCAAGGGTACAAAATCCAGAGCTGGTGGCTCCTCAGGGGGAGGTGACAAACAGTTAGTTGGGGTCTCCGGTGTTGCTTCAACTCCTGCAAGGTCTTCATCCACTGCACTACCGGATTCATCACTTGTTAAACCTGCAGAAATCTCATCACACACCACAGGAAGGTTAGAGTTAGTACAGTTAGTAAATATATTACAATAAACTAAATCAGAAAGCGGCTGAATGTCTGAAAGTTGCTTGAGCTCTACGGAGGGTGGCTGTTCAATGGATGGTATATTTGGAACTTCGGCTGAACAAACAGCATCACTCTCACTATCACCCTGCAAAATAGAGTCAAGAAACCCAGCACAAACATCACAAGGGTTAGTGTCAGTACAGTTGGTACATGTATTAACAGAAACTGAGTTAGTAAAGGTCTGATTGTCTGGACTTTCTGCACACGGTTCATCCACCCCATCACTCTCAACACATGCATCTGATTCCACAGGTTCTTCATTATCCTCAAGCACGGTGGAGCAGATGTCCTCTTGATCCTCCTGATCCTCATTTTCTTTGTTTCCTTTCAAGTATAAACCTGCATAACAGTGTATACACAAAGCAGCAGTACCATCACAATAACAATCATTAGAATCAGGGGATTCAACACATAATTCATCATTAACAGAAATATCATCATCAGAATTATCATCAAAAGTATTTTCAGGAATAACCATCTGTGAATCCTTATGTTCCTCAAGGGGCTGTGGAGTTAGCATTGCAGTAGGAGTTGGCGGTAACTTGATCAATTAGAGCCCACAACTTTTGAGATTCAGCTTGGTCCCTTTGGTATTGAGCCTCCATCTTCTGTTGAAATTCAAGATTGCTCGCCTCTATCATCCGTTGAAATTCAAGATCTTGTTGTGCCGTCCGTTGATTGTTCTCTTCCATTTGTTGTAGCATTGAAGCAATCTCATCCAAGCTGCCTTGATCTCTAACCTGTTGGCTAGGATAAGCATTCATTCCAGTCATATCAAAACCATTGCTATACTCATAATTTCCAGCAAAATTAGGATAATTTGTGCAAGGTGGTGGTTCATGATAAACATTAGGCAAATACCCATACATGTAATTATCCATGGGGGAAAATACAATTTACAGACCAGACAAAGCAGACAGAACTAATTAGCAAAGCAAAAAGTTTTTTTTTTTAAATGTTAATAACAACAAACAAGAGTCCCCGGCAACGGCGCCAATTTTTGGCCGCGCTGTCGCCACGCGCCAAAAAGAACGAGCGATTACAAAATAATGTAGTATAGAGCGACAACTCGGATCGTCTCTCAAGGACTCTTTAGGTGTTGTTATTATTAACAGAAAAAGTAAGAAAAAGTTAGAATTGGGGGTTTTGAGATTGGAAACTAAATTAAAGAAGCAAAACAGAAAACAAAGCAGGAAAATAGAGCAGTTACCAAATAAGCTAAAGCGATTAACCTACTGTTCTCGGTTTCCCAACTATCATCGGTTCATGCAACCCTAAGCAAATTCTAATCCCCTCCCGGTTGTAGCAACAATTTACAAGCGAAACCACTACTACAGATAGATGTCCCTATTCCCGAATTAAGCAAACGGGGTTAAGCCCTTCGTGAACTAAGCGAACACGAAACGAACACATGCGAATTAAGCAAACGCGATTAATTATAGGAACATGATATCACCGAGATAAACCAACACAACACAATATACTCCTGAATTAAGCAAACAGAAATATAAAGCATGGCATTGAAAAGAGAAAAGCAAATGAAACAGGATTACAGAAACCTCAAGTCTTAACAGAAACCAATTGCAGTAGATTAATCTAGGAGACTAGTTTTCCATTACAAAAGAAACAATAAAGAAGAGAAAATAAAACTAAGACTAATTAACTACTAACTGAGACTAGCCAAAACTGACTAGCCCAGCCTAAGACTAGCTATCCTATCATTCTGCCATAGAGCAGTTTATATACAAATTCTGGAATCCAAGGCCTCGCGAGGCGAAGCACTTCTCGTGAGGCGAATTATGCGAAAGGTCTGCAACTCTTGGTCTTCTCGCGAGGCGAGCATGTCTTCGCGCGGCGAACGCTTCAAATTCCCAAACTGCAACGCCCGTGACCTTCCACACGGGCAAGCCGTGATCGTCTCTGACTTTTCATGGTTGGATGACTCGCGAGGCGAGCCATTTCTTCGCGGGGCGAGACAGAAAGTTTTGCAATTTTCAGGAACGGTCACCTTCTGGTTCGCGGGGCGAACAGCTTCTCGCGGGGTGAAAGACTTCAGATTTATTCCTTTTTATTAACCTGAAAATAGAAAATAAAAGTAAATACTTTATTCACTCTAAATCAACTAAATTAACTTAAAAACACTTTACAGACTCAAAATACTACTTAGAGACAATCAAGTCTAATTTGGGTGAAAATGATATAAAATAAGCACAAAGCCAAGGTCTTTACTAGTTATAAAACCAGTCAAACAGAGGCTCATCAGGAATAAAACACGTTGAAGCATTCTTTAACTGGTCTTTGGTTCTGATTATCCAAGGTTGCTTGAGAGAGTAGCTTCTGACTTTTCTTAATAATCGTGAAACTGAGTAGGAAAGAAGGCTTCAAGTCTCTTTCTGGTTCTTGAACCAAGATTATGATAATCCTTAAAGAATTCGCGATCATAAGATAAGTGCTTCCATCTTGAAAATAATCACGTCTATCTAGTCATTTGAGTTTTCATTCGGGCTAGTAGACGAGCTCCATATTAAGGACTCAGCAAGTCCAAAGACTAGTGGATGAGCGCTTCTGTCACCTTTAGTGGTCGAGCACTTCTGTTACCTTTAGTGGATGAGAGCTTCTGTCACCTTTAGTGGACGAGAGGTTCTTTTAGTCTGGTGGACGAGAGTCTCAGTTACTCTGGTGGATGGAAACATTCTGAGTTTCTGACCTTAATGGACGAGCACCATTTTCCACGTCATTGGACGCGCATTGCTGATACTTTATTGGACGAGTTCAAAGTGATTCCTTAATAGACGAGCTCCATCTGATTCCTTAATGGAAGAGCTCTTTCTGCCACGTCATTGGACGGACCTTCCTGATACCTCACTGGACGGTCTTTTCTGATATTTTGATGGACGCGCTATTCTGATACTTTGATGGATGCGCTCCAAGTGCCACGTCATTGGACGGATAATTTTGATACCTCAGTAGATGGGTTTTTCTGATACTTTGAGTAGACGCTGCCTTCTGATACTTTTATTGGACGCGGGTTTCTTTCTCTTGTGTTTTGGACGTGCGCTTCAAACACTACAGTGTTGGACGTCTGCTTGTTACACTTTGTGGGATGTCTGCTTGTTTCACTTTGTTGGACGTCTGATTCTATTTTTTAATCTGCACACTCAATAGATAGGTTAGCAACCAATATGAAGGTTAATTAAATCATTAACCAATGTTTATTTTTCATCAAAACTTAGGGAAATGCATATCAAATATTTTAGAGACTTAACAAATCTATCTTTGAGAAAACTGCTGCTCCACGTAACTAATCCATCAAATCATCAATCCTCAGAAGTGGATATTTGTTTTTGATCGTTACTTTGTTTAACTGACGAAAATCTACACATAAGCGAGAAGTTCCATCCTTCTTCTTCACAAGCAAAAGTGGATCTCTCCAGGGTGATACACTAGGTCTTATGAATTCTTTCCTCATCAGTTCCACTATTTGATTCTTCAAGTCTTCTAGCTCTGATGGAGACTTATGGTATGGTGCCATGGATATCGGTCCAGAGCCCAGTACCAAATCATCGCAAACTCAATGTCTCGAACAGGCGGTAGTCCAGGTACATCTTCAGGAAAAACTTCGAGAAACTCATTGACGACAGGTATGGACTGTAAGTCAATCTCACTCTTCACGTGCAAGGAAAATAGTAACATATATCCTTGAGCTCCCTCTCTCAAAGAAGCTTTTACTCAGTTAGCAGACAAAAATCCAGAAATCTCATCCTTAGGAAAAATTAAGGATTTATTTGCACAATCTAACAGGTTATGGTTAGAACATAACCAATCCATTCCTAGTATCACATCTATTTGCGAAAGAGTCAAACAGATTAAATTAACCAAAAATTTCCAATCTTCTACAAAGATAACACAATTCAAACAAGCTGTAGTAGTCAAAACAGGTTCGGCAGTAGGAGTAGATATAGTCAAGTCAAAAGGTAAAGAAGACACAGATAATCCTAACAATTTAGCACAATCATATGCAATGAACGACTGCGTCGCACCCGAATCAAACAGTACAGTTAAAGATTTACCTCCTATGACACTCTGTCCCTGAATCAAATCATCATTCTGAGAGGCCTCAGTACCACTCATTGTATAAACTCTTCCTCCAGCTATAGGCCTTGCAGCTCACATGTTGTTCATAGAAGGTTCCGTTTTAGATCGTCCACAATTCCTAGCGACATGTCCAGGCTGTCCACACTTAAAGCAAATGATGCCCGTAATCTTGCAGTCTTTGGTTGCGTGACCCATGCCACACTTCATGCACTTTTGTGGAACATTCCTGGATGAACCAGCTGTAAGGCTCAATGACTTAGAGATTTTGAAATATGACAAATACAATTTAATGTGTGTGCAAGTGTTTTAGTGTCAAATTGCAAAGACAGGTATCAAGCAGTGATCAACAAGTTCATTAAGCAAATTCAAGGAAAATATTCAAGGAAGAACTTGAAGGAATCAAGGAGCTGCGTGTAGAAATCAAAATAGCAAAGTCAAAGATCAAAGGATCATCAAGACCAAGCTTAAAGGAGAATTTTAGATTTAAGTCTTAGATGATTTGTAAGAGAAAGAAATCTCTTAGTCACAAGATAGCTCAACTAAAAATATGCATGAAGAAAATCAATTTTCATAACCTGCATTAAAAGGAATAAGTTTTTTTAATGAAAATGATTTTTGGAAATAAGAAAATGATTTGTCAGGTACAGCCATGTAATCAATGGATGTATGTCTGTTACTGTAACTGACAAATGAATTTAAGGTTCTTGATTCAATACATAGATGTACTGAATGGGTGTACAGATGGATTAACCAAGTTCAAGATTTTGAGAAACTATCAGAACTATAAGTATGAAATTGGTTAATACAGCCCTGTACTCAACCCCTGTTCAAAACCAGAATCAAGAAAACATATTCTGTTATCAGACCCAAATCTGTTTTAATTGATCCCAACGACTATAACTTGTTTCCTATATACAGAGGGATCAAAGGAACACTTTTAACCAGAAACATATCAGAAGTTTACAAAATCAATTAGAGAGATCAATTGTGAAAATCATTCATATTCTTGCTTGAGCTTCATTGTGAAAATAAGTGTTTCAATTCTCATAAGAACTTCAATTTGTATATCTGACTATTGAGAGTTTAGGAATCAATCTTTCTGTACTTTTCGATTGTAAAGAGAGAGGGAATCTCTCTGTGTGATTAGGGTGAGGTATCCCTAAGGAAGAACATTGAGGCTCTTCACAAGAGTGTGGTATCTCGAGGTGAAGGAGTGCTCTGTGGTGTAAAGGTTTTTCAAGCTACCTGGCTAAAGCTTGTTGTGTTAGTGTGTGAAAACCCACAAGTGGAGTGGGGACTGGATGTAGGTCATAGTGGTGGTGACTGAACCAGGATAAATCTGGTTGTGTTAGTGTGTGAAAACTCACAGGTGGAGTGGGGACTGGATGTAGGTCACGGTGATGGTGACTGAACCAGGATAAATCTGGTTGTGTGGTATCTCTAAACTCAAACTCTTTAATTTCTATCTTGCGCATATAACTGTGATCTTGATGTTCTAAGTTTTCAATTGATTTCAGTTCTTGATCTATTTAATATGAATTAAAACCAGAGTATTACTGCAATCAATCTTGAGTTATTAATTGTTCAAAACTGATTTGATTAAGACTGTTCTTGATCGCTGAAACTAAAATTGAAACTGATATATTGTAACTTCAGTTCTTGACTGATTAAGGCCTGTATCTAATACCTGTACGACCCTGAACTGAACTTCTACCTGTTTGATTCAATCACTGATTAATTGATAGCTGTGAACTTGAATCTTATTACTGATTTATCTTTCTGAATTAATTTTTCTTTCCTCATCACCTTCTATTCAAGATTTCATAAAAAGTCCTTCACTGTTTTTGTAAAAGATCCTGAGGTAACTCTGATTTGAAAAGTAAAGTTTTTGAAAAGGAAGAATTTTTGAAAACTCAATCCCCCCCCCCCCCCCCTCTATTGAGTCGTTGAAGCCAAAACAACACCAGCACCTCTACTGCTTCCACCAACAGATCGTTGTTGAAACTGTTGCTGACCTTGTGGCCTATTGTATGGCTTCCTCTGGAATCGATTGTTATTCTTGTAGTTTCCCCTATTGAACCTAGATGGTCCATAACTCTGTTAATTAGCATCATGACTCGCCTTCAAATCCTCTATCTGTCTACACTTGTCCATCAGCCTCGGAAATACAAATATTTCCATTGGAACTACTACCTCCTTCAGTTCATATCGCAATCCTCCTTCGAATCTATGACACTTCCACCCTTCATGTGGATTGTCAGTAAAATAGGTAGAAAACTTCGATAGACTTTCAAATCTAGCGCCGTATTCAGCTACAGTCATATTGCCTTGCTTCAGCTGCAGAAATTCCATTTCTTTAGCATCTCTGGCACTTGCCAGAAAATACTTCTCCAGAAACTTCCTACGAAAAGCTTCCCAGTTCACCTCTTGTTGATCATGCTCAAGCACTTGGCGAGCTCCTCTCCACCAATTTTCAGCATCGCCCACCAGCATGTAGGCAGCATAAGTAACCTTGTCGTTATCAGTATACCTCATAGCAGCGAAAATCTTCTCCAAATATTTAATCCACAGCTCAGCTTTCTCTGGATTAAACTCTCCCTTGAATTCCGCCGGATTTCTACGCAGGAATTCATCCAGTCCTCTGCTTTCAGCTCCCCTTTCCTCGCGTCACACAAACGCGGTAGTCATTTGTGACATTGCTCACACAGCTGCATTCATAGCCGTAGTTCCTCCGCCACGAGCCATTATAATACTTCAAAACCAAAATCAATTAGTCATGCAGATTACAATAAACTCACCCCAAACAATATCATTGTTTACAGAAATAATATCTAAAGCACATAGAGAACACACAACACAAACAAAGACAGACCTAAAACACAAACTCTAACAGACTCGGCTAGCTCTGATACCAAATAATGTAACACCCTTCTCGGGCACTACATTGTCTGTGACATTTCTATTTTGTAAGACCGAGTAAAGCGGAAAATAAATGTTTTACCAAAAATACGGGTTTAGTTTTCTTTCTTTTCTCTTTCTCAAATAATACCATACAAACTTTTTAACATATAACATCAACTTATGAATCAATATTATACAATCATTCCCAAGTACGAATAGTCATACATATTCAGAAGATGGCAGAAATACCAACGCCAGTAAATAACAGCAGGCTGGAAATATGTTTATAATAATAATATCTTTAGAGACATAGCTCCACAAATTATAACATAGACATGAGACTGGCCAAACACAAAATACTGAGAAAAATCCATTATACTAATGCCCTCGAGACTGTGTCCATGTCTCCAGGTACGCTCAAACTCCAGTGTGGTGTGAAGGAGAAACAGTGTTGTCGTCATCTTCGTCCAACATAAGATAGAAAGCAGCAAACTAGAAAATACATAAATGAGGTGAGATTTCCGTTCATCTTACACTTAACGCAGACATGCAGTGGTATGACACACAGGTACGTACAAATATCAATAAGCAGTTATATCATTCATCACAACAAAATTAATAATATTTCACAACAACATAATCACAAGGCACCGCTTTTCATAGATAAGAGACATCTAATACTCGAGGAATGACCTCTGATTCCCTATACCATGGTTTTAACAAATAGTCGGAGAGAGTGGTTCGGAGGATTGGTCCGGAGTCCACCAGCCTTGGGTAATAATATGCGTCAACAGTCATCATCATGCACATAGGCTTTTTCGGGAACATCCCACGCTACCAAAAAATACATAGTGTCTAGTAGAGTATGTCGGTGAATTGCAAGATCACCATGCCACAGAAGAGCGACCAACTGGGCCTATATGAGTATTTCATACCCCGACACCCACAAGCGTTAATAGATCGTCACTACAAAATTCGCACCCGCATTAAAGTGTTAGCTCAATCTCCTAGGCACAACGGCCTTACAGAACATAGTTTCACTATGTGTTTAGGCAAACTTTGCCGAAAATGCGTTCTTCTCGTCCATCCATCGGATGACATCGTGATTCCTTTGGAATTCTTTCAACGTATTGTAATAGATGCTAGATGTCCTTAAGTCTGAATCACTAGTACTTAATCATCAAGCTAAAGTTCTCAAGTAACCTTTCATCTTTGTGCAAAGTTTTCTTAGAATACTTGAATACAAATCCAAGCACATTATGAGATTGGAACACAGGTCCAATTATTTATTTCTATGTACTTTTCTAGTTGAGCCTTTTTCTTTGGCTTTAAATAAAACAAATCATTCTGAATCCATTAAATTTTATGGAATATGGATAATGAATTATCCATACTTTATGACATAAGTTCGTGTTCCACCCCACATTATAAATTATTATGTTAGTATTTTCACTAAGTCGTTCTTGACTTAGGTTTTCACATTTTACAGTAAATATCGTCTTTGAAGACAAAAATCCTTTTGGCTTAAAACCAAAACCTTTATATAAAATCAAATCCATTTTCAACAATAATTTCCCTCAAAGATACTTTGGTATCAATTTCTCCAAAACATTTCCTCAAAAATCCTTAAAAACGTTTAACGACGGTTTTGCCGCTTTTTACTGAATTTAGGCCCAAAAGCCATATTTATTAAAACATGGTTCTTCACCTCAAATATATTACTCTCCAAGGTTATATTACTCATATGAAAATGTTTAATCGTTGATTTTACATCTAAATCTCCATTTATACAAAATTTCTAAGAATTTGACCAAACGTCATTAATTTTGTAAATCGCGTAAATCATTTTTCAACAATTTTACACTCTAACAGTCCAAAACTCATTTTGGGTTTTTATAACAGTTTGATATGCATGAAAAACAGTTTCTAACTATCCAATAACATTTATTTTCAAAAATTACAGTTTAGTCCTTAAACTTTCATTAATTACAAAAAGGTCCTTATTCACTTAAAACCTTATTACTTTTTATTTATAACTTCAAATCACACCAAACCAACTTCACTTAATGTTATTCGTTCGATTGTGATGCTTCAGACCTAACTTATTACGAAAATGTCGCCCATCACGACTAACCACTGGTTTACACTTTACACCTTTGCAGACCCTCCCTTTAACATACTATTCCAAAATCAAGTTCTTGCCTTAAGCTTCCCACAATCCCTAGAGATAAGCCCTGGCTTCCCACACTTGAAACAAATAATATCTTTACTCCGACAATCTTTCGTAGCGTGATCCATGCCACACCTCTTACACCTCTGAGGAAGATTCCTAGACGATCCAGCACCCCCGCTGCTGTCACCAACAGATTTCCTTTGTGACGATGTCCGCATTGTTCTTGCGTATGGTTTCTCCTGTAATTTCTTGTTATCTCTTAACCTCAAAGGTCCACAATTCCCCTTTCTATTGTTACCCTTCCTACAGGTTCGTCCTTCCTCGGAATCCTTCAAATACAACTCTTTAAACTTAATCAACTCTTCCAATTCAACGGCACATGCAGTGATTGTCATATCCTCTTGTCCGTGCTGCAGCAACTCAATCTCTTATGTACGACTCACTTCCGTGGAAGCATGCTTCTTCAGAAATCTTCTCCGAAACACATTCCAGGTGATCACTTCTTGTCTTGCTACTAACATCTGGAAAGCTTCTCTCCACCAAAATCCAGCATCTCCTATCAACAGAAATGTCACACAAGCCACCTTCCAATGATCTGGGTACTCCATAGTTTGCAAGTTCCTTTCTATTTCCGCAATCCAAAGCTCAGCTTTCTCCAGATTAAGTTCACCATCAAATTGAGGTAGGTTACTACGGCAGAACTCAACTAGTCCTCGCCTCTCAGCAATCTCCTCATTCTGTCGGGCCACAGTTGTTGCTAGCTCCCTCAAGACTTGCACAGTTACACTCAACTCTTCAGGATCCTTGATTGCTGAATCAGGTCTACTCGTTCCCGGACTAACCATGATTTTCCAATCAAAGCATGGTAGTCATTTTAAAGTCATTCTACATATTTTAAAATTATTTATCATTGTATGAGAATTTTGGGTCATCTGGTTTTAAGTGGTGTAAATGTGTCTTAAAGTTGTTTGTTATTTCCAAATTATATGATTCATTTATATAAATCACTTCCTTCCTATATTTTAGGAACAAAACAGATACACAATGATTTTTCTGTCGAATTAATTTTGATCAATATTATATTAAAATTTAATGATTCCAATTACTAAAAAAAATTATATTCTTTAACAATAATTATTCTCAATAAGTAAATATTTGACACTTACTTTAATTTTTTAAACTTCCTTATTCGTTTCTTCTGTATCATATTAATTATCATTAACAAATAATTACAATCATTTATTCATTAGTCGAATTTGATTCATTCATTTATCAATTAATAAAATTCATTAATAGACATCAGGTATATTACATGCCTATGGAGTTTTGGTTTTGTTGTTTTTTGCATTTTGAATTTTGAATTGTATATATTTGATTTTTAATTCATAATTCTTAATCCATTGTTAATATCTTATTTAATCTTCTTTAATGTAGCGTTGCATTTGCAAGATGATGAAATTAACAATCTTTGTTTGATTGAAGTAGAGAACTTACACCAATTAAATGGAAGAAGACTTAAAGATTTTCCCTCTTTGCCATTTCCACAATTGCATGAAACTCATCAATATAGTAACAAATTTGTTGCTGATGAACTCAACTATGACAAACAACAGCGGAAACAACAACATGAATCATTACTTTTGTCAATGACGGAAGTGCAAAGGAATGTGTACAAAGAGATCTTGAAAGCAGTTTCAACAGATTCCGGAGGTTTCTTTTTCCTTTATGGATATGACGAACAGGAAAGACTTTTATATGGAATACTCTTTCAGTATCTCTTAGATCAAAAGGCAACATAGTCCTCAACGTAGCGTCTAGTGGTATTGCATCGTTACTTTTGCCAGGAGGAAGAACCGCTCATTCTAAATTTAATTTTCCCTTGGTCATCAATTAAATGTCTAATTGCAACATGAGGCAGGGTTGCCAAAAGGCGGAACTTCTCCAGTATGCCAAATTGATTATTTGGGATGAAACTCCAATGTTAAACAAATTCTGTTTTGAAGCTGTTGACAGGACTTTGAGAGATATTATGAGACACAAAAATCCCAATAGCTTAGAACAACCACTTGGAGGGAAAGTTGTGGTACTAGGCGGTGACTTTCGTCAAATTTTGCCGGTTATTAGAAATGGTTGCAAACAGGACATCATTGGTGCTACATTAAACTCATCTTATTTGTGGAAGTTTTGTAGAGTGTTAAAACTGACTCAGAACATGAGATTGAAGACTTCCTTAACAGCACAAGATAATGGGCTAATAAAAGAATTTGCTGAATGGATTCTAAAAGTAAGGGATGGTTTTGTTAATGGCAAAGATGATGAGGAATGTGAAATAGAGATTCCATCTGACCTTCTAATTGAAGACATATAGACAATCCTTTGCTACACTTGGTAAACTTTTCTTATCCTGATTTGTTGAATAATATAACTGATGCATCTTTCTTTCAAGAAAGAGCAATATTGGCACCCACATTGGAAGAAGTTGAGAAGGCTAACAATTACATTCTTTCCCTGATACCAGGAGACGAAAAGGAATATCTCAATTCTGACTCACCTTGCCAGTCAGATGAAGATTCCGAACTTCAGAGTGAGTGGTTTACAACAGAATTTTTAAACGATATCAAAACATCTGGAATTCCAAATCATAGATTGGTTTCTAAGATTGGAGTTCCAGTCATGTTACTCAGAAATATGGATCCAAGTGGAGGTTTATGCAATGGTACCAGACTAATCGTCAATGAGCTGGGAAGGAATATTATTGGAGCTACAGTTGTTTCTGGAACAAACATTGGAGAGAAGATTTACATTCCAAGGATGAATCTAATACCTTCAGATATTGGAATGTCTTTCAAGTTTCAAAGAAGACAATTTCCTATATTCCTCTGTCTTTCAGATATTGGATAGTTTCTTCCTAAACCACTTTTCTCTAATGGACAACTTTATGTTGCACTTTCTAGAGTCAGATCGAAGAAGGGGTTGAATATACTAATTTTGGATGAAGATGAAAACGTGTCTGGTGTTACACAAAATGTTGTATACAAAGAAGTTTTTGAAAATTTGTAGAAGTTATCGACACTCCAAAAGCTTTTGTCTTGAATAATTCAATATATCCTTTTCACTTTTAAACTGTTATTTAACCTTTTTTATTTAATATATTTTAATATTTTAAATGTATTTATACAAACAATAAAAACACAAAGGCTTAACTAAGTTGTTTTTTGTTCAAAATTTGGTTCATTCCGTACTTTTTAATTGCCAGAAAATTAGGAACTTATTCCGATAAAAATATTAAATCAATCATTCAAATTTGATTAAACCATTAAATCTCTTTATCAGATATCAAAATCGTATATGATTATTTATTTACGTAAAATCAAGTACTCATTCACCTTTGTTCGTAGTTACTAACTTCCATACAAGGATCAATCTCTACGTTAACGGATTTTTCATTTATTAGTTGATGTTGTAATTTTATTATTAGTTAATTATATTAAATTTCCTCTAAAAAATTTATATTATAGACACTTTTTATGTTCATTTCGTAGAATTTTATGTTATGCTTTATCAACCACTTATTGTTCTAAATTTAATTAACTATTTCTATATTTTAGATATTAAATACACCTATATAACTAAGTTTCTCTTTTATAAAAATTGTGCACGGGCTCAGTTATTAGTGTATATATATATATCTTGTCGGTATAAAGATTTTTTTAACACTATCAACAAATCATAAATTATTACATCATTCAAAATATTCTTGATTGGTTGAAAATATAATTTTTTTACACTAATAATGAATCAATATTAAACTCTTAATTATTTCTCAAAATATCATATTCAAATATCCTTCATAGTAAATGCATGACAAACTAAAATAATATAAACCTAACAAAGATTTGTATTTTTTTAGTGCAATGTATAAGTTACCATTCTAGTATGAAATTCACTACCAAAAAAAGAATTTTAGTATGAAATTTAAATTAAGAGTGATATTTGATAACGATTTTTCTGTTTCTTTTTGTGTTTGATAACTGTGAGAAATCATCACTTTCCTTGGATAGAAGTTTTGGATAATGAAAAGTTTAGAAAGAGAAGATATGCAACTAATTAACTTTCAATAGGATACGATGAATCGAGGCCTATCAATCATATCCAAAAACAAAAAGTTCAACCCTCAATCTTTTCCCAAACCTACCTACGCCATTATATATATCTTTCTCAAAGTCTCACAAGTGAATACAAAAGTATATTAGGTTATCCTTGTTGCTAACACGATGACAAGCCGAAAAGATAACACTAATTCATCTCAAAAGTATATTTGGTGCTGCCTGCAAAGAGTGGCTCTCGTTTGCCCATAAAAGTTACAAGCAGAAGCATCTTCTCTATATCTACCAAAACAATCCTCTGCTATTGATCCCCACGGAAAGCCCCCAACAAAGGCGTAGTTTGTATAACATCACCAAAGATATGGTTTATGATCAATTTCAACTAGACCTGCCTTATAAAAGATGTTGTGGTTCTTCACATGGATGGTTATTTTTTGTGGAGAAGGAGAATGATTCCACCTTGGAACTCGTTCTCCTAAACCCTTTCTTGGGTGATAGCGCAAAGATCAAACTCCCACCAATCAAATTTTGTTCTGAAGATGAGGATCACCGTAGAGTCAAAAAAGCTATTTTGTCAAAAGATCCTCATGCGTCTCCTGATCATGATTATGAAGTTGTAGCATCATATGGTTTTTCAAAATTGGCCCATTACAAGTCCGGTGACAAATTTTGGAGCTATGCCAAAAAGATCGAATGGGAATGGATAATACTTACAGATGTTATCTTTTACAAGAATCTTATATTCGCTGTCGATAGGTATGGTTTTATTTTAAATTTTACTTTTGAACCAATTATAATGGGAAGAATAGAAAGCACAAATTGCTCCCCTTGGTATCTGGAATGGAACACAATTGGTGAACAACTTCCAATGGAGCGACCCTTCTATGTAGGCAATGCTTATCTTGTGGAAAATTCAACGGGAGATTTACTACTTGCTCGAATGTTTTGCTATGTTGTGGACTTGGTTGCTTATTTGGATGAGGGTGAGTTTCCGGCCCGGGCCCAGGCTCGAGAAGCTGCACGACCCAACTTGACTGCGTATTTCAATGTTTATAGAGTATGCCTTCCAACAAGTGTGGAACAAGTAAGAGTGAAGAAGTTGAGAATGAAAACATTAAATGGGGAAACCTTGTTCTTGGGGGACAATAATTCCATTTCGGTGCCAGCTTCAAAATACCCTGGACTTCATCCAAATTCAATTTATTATACTGATGAATGTGATGATATATATGCCAGGAATCTTCAAATTGGGGGCATCTTCCACGTACAGAGTGCAAGCTTTCGTGAACACCAATTTGTTCCGAGGTTCTCAACAAAAGGCATGCTGCCACCAATTTTTCTTGTGCCCCAGTAGAGATATAATAAAAAATAAAGTAAAAAGTTGTCTAGTTTAATTTTGATGGGATACATGGAATCAGGTAATTTTGATGGTATCATAGATGTTCTAAATATTTACTGTAGAACATATCACTTCGGATACGTTCTTGGGAGTACAAATATATGGTTTTATTGAGATCAAAATTGAAATAATAATACTCCACATGATGAAAGTAAGCCGTAAAGGTTCATAAGCTTAGCTTTGCGCTTAGCTACAAGACGGGAACACCACATAATTTGCTTAAAGGTGTGATGTTTCTGAGTTTCTCATGCCTTATTTATCCACTTCTGTCTTGTTGCTATTTGATTATCATAGTAGTAACTGGGAAATATAGATGGACTCATAGGACATAGGAATAAAAAGAGATCATTAAGATCCATAAATAAATAAATAAAAGGAGATCGTTAATCAAATTTAAAAACAACATTAGAAATTCATATTTGATTATCTTAGTATTAGTATGCTCCAATAAATTATTACTAAGCAATTATTTATATATACTACCTAGACATCATAATAATATTGCTCCAATTTAGATCATGGTACTTATAGCATATAGTCGAATAAGCATATACTATGTATAACTTGGCACGATCAATTTATCAAATTGTATTTGAGATAATGTTTTAAGAACTGAACTGGAGATCGAACCAGCAAAACCTCCAGATCATGGTTCAATTGGTTCAACCGGTTCAACCGAATGACTAATAAATAATTAAATAAATAAATTATATATATATATATATATATATATATATATATATATATAATATTGTTCTAGTATGGGCCGAGTATATGGTACCTTGAAACGTTCTCTTGCATAATATGGGTCGAGTTTGGTTTGGCTCAAGAAGGCCCGGTTTGGGACATTACTCCTTCATAATAAAAGTATCGAGGCAGAGTATACCTCAGCTAGAGAATATTCTCGGGTTTAAGTACCACTCAATGAGTATTAAGATATATCGGCGGAAACATACCGAGAATAAAAGCTAATTAGAGTGCGAGCAGGAACGAACGAGAAGTAAATGAAGAATGTTACAAGAGGAAGGGAATCTTAGGAGTGTTAGTCTATAAATAGACTGATTTTCCATGTAATACACAATTGACTTCCAAGATATACAAACTATTATAGTATTCTGAGAACTCGTGTGATAATTAGTTCTTATGTAAACATTTGGTGGGGCCCGGCAAAACTTTTCCTTCACCACCATTTGTTTTTCTGAAAGAAGTCGAAAGGCGTGCTCCAGAAATCAGTCTCAGGAATGCTGACTACCACTGCAACTGATTCAGTAAAATGCAGAGCTTTTCCAACTACCCTCAGGGGGCCTGCAATGGTATGGTATTCTCGTTTACCTCATAATTCAATTTTTAGTTTCGATGATTTGGCCATTAGGATCTCGGTGCAATTCTCTACAAGTAGAGTTCACCAGAAATCCTAGGCTAGTTCAGTGAATTTCAGGCGAGGTGCGGACAAAACTCTTTTTGATTTCATGACCAGATCTAGTAAGGAGACTTTGTTGATTCGAGATCTCAGTCCTGATGTAGCCCTGCATGCCATACTCACGGGGCTTCGCCATGGTCCATTAGCAGATTCTTTAGCCAAAAAGCCCTCTACAGATAGGCATGCTCCACAGAGAGAAGGAGACAGCTCAGCAAGAACCCAAGGGGTCATAAACACTATAATAGGAGGCTTCGCTGAGGGAGGAAACACCTCGTCCGCTCCAAAGAAACACATGCGAGCTATTCAATCGGTTTATGCAGTAAATGCATCTCCCGTACGCGTGGCACCACCAATTACTTTCTCAGATGATGATTTGCGAGGTGTCATGTTAAACTAGGATGTTCCAGTTGTAATAATTGTTGAGGTAGCAAACTTCACAGTAAAAAAGGACTCTTATTGACCAGGGGAGTTCAACAGATATCTTGTATTGGAGCACTTTTCAGAAGTTGGGATTATCACCAGATATATTGACACTAGTGGAAAATATACATTAGACGGTAAAGGTTTACGTCAGTTAACCAAAAGCTGGACGTTAAAAAGGAGGCGGTGGCAGTTTTGTAAATATCAGACTTCATTAATTCAATTTTAACATCAGTTGTTTTAATGACTGACGTTAAAAGTGAAGTGACTCACTTTTAACGTCAGTTCAATAAAAAACTGACGTTAATGAACTGACGTTAACAGTGAACATTTTAACGTCAGTTCTATAATGAACTGACGTTAAAAGTAAGTCACTTCACTTTTAACGTCAGTCCTTACATCAACAGACGTTAAAGGTTATTTTAATAAATTTTTTATCTAGTATACGATCCCTTCCGCATTGCTTTCCTCAAAGTTTCAGTTTCACATGAATTGCTTTGATGTTTTGTGTTTATGTTTTGAAAACTAAAATATATGTGCGAAGTATAAGTTGAATCAATAACCCCCAAACCGGATCTCATTCATGAAGTGTAATATACTGATCGATCTGAGAAGATTGAAAGGGTTTAAAATCCTATAAAAAGTTACATTGAAAGGGTTTAAAATCCTATAAAAAGTTACATTGAAAGGGTTTAAAATCCTAAACATTAAAACTACATCCCATCAGAGAGTTTTATGAAATATGCCAAAGGGAAAACTATACTCCGAAGACCTCAGAAAACTGGGGGGCATGAGAGAGCTCAAGAGAGAGGCAAAAACAGGTGCACTAGATCTGTTTCAAGCAAAGGCAGTGGTTCCAGAGACTTCCAAGACGGTCACTTGCTGCCAAAGCTGAGGTTTTGGAACTGTGACCCCCGAGCACCTGATTAGCCCTCCAACAGCTGATTCTCCGGAAGGTGATAAGGTGAGCAACTCACATAATGTAGTTTACTCAAACTTATCACCCATGTAATGTAATTTACTCAAACTCAGAAGTTGTTTGACCATTAAGACAAATACCTTTGAGTCTAGGAATAGGAAGAAAGAGTGATGAAGTTAATCTCCACAGCAGAGCCATATTGTGAAGCAGAAAATTAAAAGGATGGAAGGAAGCTATTTATAGGAGCAGGGGATGAATTTACTAAGCTATTCTGATTTTGTTGAAAACTTACCTATAAACTTAATGCTCATGAAGAGGATTGAGTTACAAGGTGCATGGGTAAGTAGCACAGTACAGTCAAAGGAATGAATGTTTTTGCAGATATCTATACACTTTTAACATCAGTTTTTTAAAAAAACTGATGTTAAAAGTGTTTTTCAAATAAAAAATATTAATTGTTAACGTCAGTTTTTTATACAACTGACGTTAAAAGTTTGATTTTTACTTCAGTTAAATAAATAGCTGATGTAAATAATCCTATATATTATAAACGTGCAGAATGAATATTGGAAATAATGTAATTAATATACGGGAACTTGGCAGTCATAAATTAAGTTGACGTTAAAAATGAGGTGGTGGCAGTTTGTAAATATTAAATCACTATTTGCGTCAATTCTATAAACAACTGACGTAAATAATTATGAAACTCATTTCATTGGTTGTCATTTCCCTGTTGTCCCTCTTAACGCAGATCACTCCATATAGTACTGCAGTTTATTTCTAAACCTTTTTTTTATACAAGTTTATTTTTAATTTTTATTAATTAGCTTGAATTAGTAAACAAATTCTTGTGCAAATTAAAATAAATAAACACTTAACATAAAACAAGTTATATGTATAATCAAATCGTGTGACATTGAAGCGATTCATAAGTTAAAATTACATGATTAAAAGATAAAAAAATTCTACAACATAGCCCTAAAATATAAAAAAGTTTCTGCATCAACATCATTTTCTTCTCAGTCCTGTCATCAGAAACTCCAATGGATGCATCACCTCCCTCACTTGAATTCCATGATGCAAAGTAAATCCTCGGTCACTAGCAGCGAAAGCAAAGTGAAATGGATCTTTGCAACTTTCTTCTTTAGTGGAGTTCCTTGATGCATCATCTTGATTCCACAATCACTTGCTTCCAAAGCAAAGTGAAAGGGATGACGGGGATGAAATAAAGTGAGAGAATCACATTACGTGATTCACCCAACCTTAATATCCATGTAATGTGATTTACTCAAACTCAGAAGTTGTTTGACCATTAAGACAAAGATCTTTGAGTCTAGGAATAGGAAGAAAGAGTGATGAAGTTAGTCTCCATGGCAGAGCCATATTGTGAAGCAGAAAAATTAAAAGGATGGAAGGAAGCTATTTATAGGAGCAGTGGATGAAGTTACTAAGCTATTCTGATTTTCTGGAAAACTTATCTATAAACTTAATGCTCATTAAGAGGATTAGGTACAAGGTGAATGGGTAAGTAGCACAGTAGTCAAAGGAATGAAAGCAGAAACTAATAAACTTTTAACGTCCGTTGTGTAATACAACTGACGTTAAATATATGACCTTTAACGTCAATTCTTACTAACAACTGACGTAATAAGTGTGAGAGTTTTTAACGTCAGTTTATTAAGACAACTGACGTTAAATATGATATTTAACGTCAGGTTTTACTAAAAACTGACGTAAAATGTTGTTTTATTTTAATTATAACGTTTACACCCGCGCGCCTCCTCCACTTCTCTGTACGTCTCTTCTCCTTTCATCACGCTCAACCCTCACTCTCAACCCTCGCTTTCGCTCTCACTCTGCCCTAATCGCGAGCTCATCACCACCGCAACCACCGCGAGGGCTTCTTCGCCACCACCGTGAGGTACACTCTTAACCCCTAACTCTGTCTTTCCCGCTCATTCTTTGCAATAACTTGACATCTCTCTTTCCCCTTCCCGCGCACTAACTCTCCTTGTCCCTCTGCTCTCAGTAACCACATCGAACGTTGGCCACCACTCGAGCTTCCCCCCACCACCACGCGAGTGCCTATTTCTGGTGAGTCTTTAGGGCACATTTTTTATTTTTGGTTTTGAGTGCATGCATGTTGCTCTGTTGGTTGAAACTGTAGTCTCAGTAGTTGAAACTTGAAACTGTGAGTTTGAGTTGTTTGTAATGTCTCTATTTTTGGTTTTGAGTGTATGTTGAAACTGTAGTCTCAGTAGTTGTAACTTTAAACCGTGAGTTTGAGTTGTTTGGAATGTCTCTATTTTTGGTTTTGAGTGCATGTTGCTCTGCTGGTTGATCTGTCACGGTCGTGATTCTCATCACGGCTAGGCCGTGATCAGTTCTGCCTATGAGGGTCTGGTTCAGTTGGCACGTTACGGCCGTGATGGACATCACGGCCAGGCCGTGACCAGTGCTTGGCAATCTTCAAAAACTATAGTTTTCAATCTCCCGTATTGTCCTTATATTGGATATATAGATGTTTTGTATATCTACAGGACTTATCTAGTTATTTTTATTTATACTTTTGTATTTATTTTGAGTTATAACCTATGTTAATACATATATATTGTTTCTGAATAGGCATACATATGGATCAGTCGGATAGCCCACATGCACGAAAGGACATTGTGGGGGTTTCGCAGGACCCGATCACGCCTACGCCTGATTCTAATGTAAGTTTACATGTTATATACTATCTTTAGTCCTTCTTTTTAATGTAAGTTTATAATGTTACAACCCTCTATTTTATCATTTTTTTGTCCATACAGACATCACAGGCTCATAGGAAACGGGGTAGAGGAGCCACCTCGTTGAAGAAACTAGAGAAGGACAGGCAGAGCGGACAGAATCTTGAGGTGTCCTTCGATGCTAATCTAAATGCCCAGGGACCCGGTGCTAAAGAATTTAATAAGTGGGTGTTTCTACAAGTAAAACAACACGTAAGCATCAACTACAACCACTGGAATGACGTTCCACAGAACGTTAAGGATCAGATTTGGGAGGCTATCACGGTATTTTACCTTTACATTCGTTTGATTTACATTATTAGATAATTATCTGAGTTATAATCCATCCAGTTGTTATATATGTATCTAATGTGTAGGTAGCTTGGACTGTGCCAAATGACGAGGATCGTCGTCATAAATGTATGAAAATGGCATCAAAGCGTTGGAATGGATTCAAGCATGATCTTACCAGGTACTATGTATCTGGGAAGAAGCGGCTTGATAAAATGTTCTCGGATTATCCCTGGATTGATCAGGATACTTGGGATATGTTTGCTAGGAGTCGACAGGATGGAGAATTTCAGGTTGGTTGATTAAGTTAATTTTGTATGCTTATTATAGATCATTTAACTGTATTTAATTATGTGTTTTTGTTTGAATAGGCTAAGGCAAATAAGGGTCGGCAGAATCAGGCGAAGAACGTCCACCGCCACACCATGTCTCAGGGTGGGTACCAGACTCGGATCGAGCAGATGATGGCGGATAGGCTGAGGGCGAAGCAGGAAGAGCACTCTGCTAGGATTGAAAGAGGAGAGGTGCCTGAGGGCACACCATCAAGTCCTCCATCGGACATCGACCGCGAGGATGTCTGGTTAGCCGGTCGCATGACAAAGACGAGATATTTTAAAGTTGATGCCACTCGCGAAGTGGCAGATAAGATTGTAAGTAAATAATTAACTTGATTTCAATTGATATTTGTATAGATATTTGCAACACTTTTCACTTGCACGTTTTTTCATTTTTTTTCATTGTAGATGGATCTTAAAGCAAAATCCTCCCAAGGCGCATTCGTCCCCTTCCGGACGGCAGGCGTCTTGATGACTCGCTCTAGGCAAGAAAGACCATCCTGGTCGGGTTCTCGGTGTTCCCGGGAACGTGACCATCAAACAATATTATGGCAAGTCTGCTTCACTAAAGCGGGTGGTCAATGAAGCATCAATTTTGGCTGACATTACTCAAGACCTCATGTCCAACCCGGATATTACAACACATCGATGCAAGGCTTAATATCCAACCCGAGAATTCAAGCAGCGCTTGCGGAGAGCTTTCCTCCGTCGGTACATCCCAGGACACCGCAGGGCTTGCCAACCCTTCACATGTGAGCACAAAAGAGAGTTTTAGTAGGGCACATGTGGAGGACAATGAGTTGGCAGCTAGGGAGCGGGAGTTGGAAGTCCAGCGCCATGAGCATAAGTTGGAAATGAAAAGGCATGAGCTTGAGTTGGACTCCAAACGACGTGAGCTCGAAATGTTAGCAAAGGTATTTATTCATTATTAATGTCCAAATTAGTCAAATAATTACTTGTGTTTTTTTTAATTATCAAAAACTTATCTATTTTATTTTTCCTAAACTGAAGGCCAAGTCGACGTCGGTGTCGTTGTCACCTATCACTCTTTTGTTCTCACTTGGTGAGGATTATGCGTTTGAGATTTTTGAATGTCCATTGGAGCACGATGGATGGGTGGCACGCCTAGATCAACGAAGGATATTTACCTTCTGTGGTGATGATCTCGGGAACGCTGCGCGAAATAACGTCCTGGATGAACAAAGCAATGTTTTGGTCTACGGTGCACGTAAGTTAATTTAAATTTTATAACTTATTTATTTTTGGTATTTTTCCATTTAATAATTTATTTTAATTTCAATATATATATTATGTAATTAACATCCACACATTTTCATATCTTAGGTATCTCCATCGTCTTCAGCTTGATAAGGGCGTTGCATCAGTTTACGGTTTGTTAGATCCGTCAATCCTTCTGCCCGAATTCTTTACTGGCGATGCATTGAGTAAATACTTAGGGAACTTGTTGGGAGATAATCCGAAAGAAATATATCTGGCTCCCTACTGTATGAAAAACCATTGGCAGTTGTTCGTACTTCACCCGTCTAGGCATAGAGTCATATTCTTCTGCTCTCAACACCAAGATCCGCCACCGAAGGTGGTGGATGCTGTAAATAAGTAAGTAACTAATCTTAAATTTAATTTAAGTTTTAATATCAGTTGTTTTTAGTTTATTACACACATGATATATGAATTTGTTAATTGATCGACATGATTATTTGTTTATGATAGCGCGCTGAAGGCGAGTAGCATAAGTTGCGCCAACGGGAGAAGTGGGACTTCTAAGGCTAAAGCAAATCCTGTATGGAACATCATAAAGGTTTGGTAGTTTATTTATCAAATAATTAATATTATAATTACTAATTTATATGTATATTCAACTGACGTTGAAATTAATTTTGTCGGTAGTCTCGATTTCAAATTGACGGGTGGTCGTGCGGCTATTATGTGATGCTTCATATGCTGAACATAGTCTCCGCATCTATTACGGATGGATGGAATAAGGTAATATTTAAACAACTTGTTAAATTATATATTATAGTTTTGAAGATGACTTGCATTGATGTTTTTGTTATTATTTGAACGTGTCTAGGCATTTATCGACCAATCGCCTATTCAAGAAGAGGAGTTAAGAGACTTGAGGATGTGCTTCGCCGAATTCTTCTTCAAGTATGCGGCTGAAAAAAGAATTGACAATATACCTCCGCAATACTTAGATAAATAGTTTTTGTGTTAGACTTTAGAAACTAATTAATAACATGTATATATATATATATATATATCCTTAGATTGATAGTTTTGATTTTTAGACATTGGAACTAAAATTTATTTATATATATACATGGGTTTTGGTTTTAAGTCCCCCCATTGTTCCATTTTTCCTTTGCAATTCTGTAATGTGTGTGATATTCTGTGTTACTGGGATAATTACTGAATGCAGGGATAGCTGAGGGGAGTGATATTTTAAAACTGAATTTAAAAAAAAAAACCTATTAACGTCAGTTGTATCAAACAACTGACGTTAATAGTATTTTATAAAATATAAAGTACACTATTGACGTCAGTTGTATCAAACAACTAACGTTAATAGTATTTTATAAAATATAAAGTACACTATTGACGTCAGTTGTTTATTAGAACTGACGTTAAAATTAAACCTTTAACGTCAGTTCTTTATAACCACTGACGTTAGTTTTAACAAAATTAACGTCAGTTGTCTTAAAGAACTGACGTTAATAGTTTTATGTTTAACGTCAGTTGTTTAAAAAACCGACGTTAATTTTTACAAAATTAACGTCGGTTTTGTTAAGGAACTGACGTTAATAGTTTTATATTTAACGTCAGTTCTCAACTGACGTTAAAATATTAACTATTAACGTCAGCTGTATTTACGTCAGTCAGTATTCTGACGTAAAAAATCAATTTTAACTGACGTAAAAAGCATTTATTGCACTAGTGTGAAGTGACATCAGGGATCCTTGATTGGATTTTCCGGAGAGCATGTTGAAGTACAAGGTTATGTTGAATTATTGTCTATTTTTGGTAATCATAATCTAGGACGTAGTATACCTATTAAGTATTTGGTAATTGATGCTAATACCTCCTATAAACTCTTGTTGGGACGAGACAACCATCACTGAATGAGTTGGGTGCGGCAGTTTCGACACCACATTTTGTAACACCTTCTCGAGTTCTACATTGCCTGTCTATTTTATAAGACCGAGTAAAGCGAAAAATAAATGTTTTACCAAAAATACGGGCTTACTTTTCTTTCTTTTCTCTTTCTCAAATAATATCATACAAACTTTTTAACATATAACATCAACTTATGCACCAATATTATACAATCATTCCCAAGTACGAACAGTCATACATATTGAGAAGATGACGGAAATACAAACGCTAGTAAATAACACCAGGCGGGAAATATGTTTATAACAATAATATCTTTAGTGACATAGCTCCACAAAATATAACACAGACACGAGACTGGCCAAACACAAAATACTGATAAAAATCCATTATACTAAAGCCATCGAGACTGTGTCCAGGTCTCCAAGTACGCTCAAACTCCAGTGTGGTGTGAAGGAGAAACAATGTAGTCGTCATCTTCGTCCAACGTAAGATAGAAAGCAGCAAACCAGAAAATACCGAAATGATGTGAGATTTCCATATATCTTACACTTAACGCAGACATGTAGTGGTACAACACACATGTACGTACAAATATCAATAAGCAGTTATATCATCCATCACAACAAAAATAATAATGTTTCACAACAACATCATCACAAGGCACCGCTTTTCCTAGATAAGAGACATCTAAGACTCGAGGAATGACCTCTGATTCCCTATACCATGGTTTTAACAAATAGTCGAAGAGAGTGGTTCGGAGGATTGTTCCGGAGTCCACCAGTCTTGGGTAATAAAATGCGTCAACAGTCATCATCGTGCACATAGGATTTTTCGGGAACATCCCACACTACCAGAAAATACATAGTGTCTAGTAGAGTATGTCGGTGTATTGCAAGATCACCATGCCACAGAAGAGAGACCAACTGGGCCTATATGAGTATTTCATACCCCGACACCCCCAAGCATCATTAGATCGTCACTACGAAATTCGCACCCGCATTAAAGTGTTAGCTCAATCTCCTAGGCACAACGGTCTTACAGAACATAGTTTCACTATGTGTTTAGGCAAACTTTACCGGAAATGCGTTCTTCTTGTCCATCCATTGGATGACATCGTGATTCCTTCGAAATTCTTTCAGTGTATTGTAACAGATGCTAGATTGTCCTTAAGTCGGAATCATTGGTACTTAATCATCAAGCTTAAGTTCTCAAGTAACCTTTCATCTTTGTGCAAAGTTTTCTTAGAATACTTGATTACAAATCCTAGCACATTATTAGATTGGAACACCGGTCCAATTATTTATTTCTATGTACTTTTCTAGTTGAGCCTTTTTCTTTGGCTTCCAATAAAACAAATCATTCTGAGTCCATTAAATTTTATGGAATATGGATAATGAATTACCCATACTTTATGACATAAGTTCATGTTCTACCCCACATTATAAATTATTGTGTTCGTATTTTCACTAAGTCGTTCTTGACTTAGGTTTTTACATTTTACAGTAAATCTCGTCTTTGAAGACAAAAATCCTTTTGGCTTAAAACCAAAACCTTTATATAAAATAAAATCCATTTTCAAGAATAATTTCCCTCAAAGATACATAGGTATCAGTTTCTCCAAAACATTTCCTCAAAAATCCTTTAAAACGTTTGACGATGGTTTTGCCACCTTTTACTGAATTTAGGCCCAAAAGCCATATTTTTGAAAACATTGTTCTTCACCTCAAATATATTACTCTCCTAGGTTATATTACTCATATGAAAATTTTTAATCACTGATTTTACATCTAAATCTCCATTTATACAAAATTTCTAAGAATTTGACCGAACGTCATTAATTTTGTAAATCGCGTAAATCATTTTTCAACGATTTTACACTCTAATATTCCAAAACTCATTTGGATTTTATAACAGTTTGTTAGGCATGAAAAATAGTTTCTAACTGTCCAATAACATTTATTTTCAAAAATTATAGTTGAATCCATAAACTTTCATTAATTACAAAAAGGTCCTTATTCACTTAAAACCTTATTACTTTTTATTTATAACTTCAAATCACAGCAAAACCAACTTCTTTAGAAATATTTTTCAGTTGCCCTCAAATTTTTCAGAAATCACATTTCTGCCCCAAATATTTTCTATAATTGCAAAAAGGTCCTTTTTTACAAAAAAAAGGCTTATTACTTTTTATGTATTAATCCAATTAACACCAAACCAATTACTATGGTTTTGTATCATCAAGAACCACAATCTTAACATACAAGAACACGAATTTTAGTGCAGCCACTAAAATTCTCAGAAATTGTAATTTAGTCCCTAAGGACTCATAAATCAATAACTTTCAACATATACATCCAAATCAATCCAAACCAATTTCTATATTCTTATGTGATCATGAAATCCTCATAAAAATTATCCAAACCATGGCCTCCCTTACCATTTCACTCATCTTCTTCATTCCTTCACCAAAAACACTTAAACTCCGTTTTCATTCTTCAAGAGCTCCAAGTGATTCCATTACAAAGCTTGCCAAGATCATCATCTATTATTCTTCTACTTTCCTAACTTGAGGAGAAACTGTTAAACTGTGGTGTGATAACGAGGATCGCCAAAGTCGGAATTCCGGTGCTAACTCAGGTGGGGGAAAGAATCAACCTATCGTCGGAATCGATAAGTAGTATATTATATGATAATTGTCTAGGGTGACCTAAACCTACTAGTATTCGAGTAATCGAAGAGACCAAAATACCATTGGAAACCTTTTCTGTTAAACCAATGGTGATTCGGGGATTGTAGGTTTTTCAATGTTATGATGATTTTATCTTATCTGAGGTTGATTGAATTTATGATTATTATTGAATTGCTTATGTGATATATTGTGGGTTTGAATATTTTCTGATGTTATGTTATGCATGATCTGCCTGGTTGTTAGTATTGTGCTTAGTGGATTTTAAGCAAAGATATATATGTTGTTCGAGAGATAATTGTTTGTTTTGGGTGTGAGAATAATGGTGACTTAGAGGTGCCTAACCTAGATGATGTATTTTAATGTGGTATGGTGACCTAGAATATGTGTTGAGTTCTAGTGGAAGGTTAAGGCACTAGGATGTTGTTAAAATGGGTTGGTGAGTTTCACGTGTATTGGTAATATAATACACAAGATCGGTATTGTTGTTCACAACCGTGTATTGGTAATATAATACATGAGGTCAAGATTTCTCGCTAGACCATTCCACCTTAGAAATAGGTTGTGCCGCTATAGTGTCATTGAATTTCATTGAGCACCCCCGGGAGTGGACGGGGTGTGCATCGGGAGCATCATGCAACTATAGTGTCATGCTTTGCATGAGCGTTCTCACCATGGAAGAGAATGTGCATCGGGAATTTGGAACCTGTCGCTTGAACAATTGACTAACTTTTCCCGAGAGGAATGCGTGAAATAAATCCGTGGTGGCCACGTCAGTATGAAAGTCTAGTTGTATGAGTTTGGGGTAGAGGATGATACATTAAATTGAGGATGCTTTGTTAGTTAGGTTTTGGATGATGTTATGTCTGTGACAATTACTGTATAATTTACTATTACTCTTTTTCGTTTTTGATGATAGAACTGCTTCTTATCCCCTATGTTTCGGTATTCTTGTGGATTACTTTACTTACATTAGAAGACCCGATGGAGGATTATGTTGCTGAGGAGCTGGACGGAGCTCTGTATGAAATAGAGGTTGTTGAGGAGTTGGATGGAACTCCTTACGAACCAGACGCTGGAGGTCGAACCGTAATCCAGGGTGATTAGGGTATAGATAGTATGGCCAGTATGTCTAAGAAGGAGTATTTTTTTTATATGTGTCCGCTAAGTATGGCTTTTATTTTAAGTTTATGCCTGTGAGGGATCCTACTGAGAGGATACCCTCAACAGTGTTTTGGTAATGTAATAAATAAACTAGTGTGTATTTATATATTACAACCTTGGTGTGTTTAATTTAAAGAAGTTATATGATTTTTTAAATAAAGATTTAATTTTTATGCACTTTTCATTTTAAGCACACGATTAAGGAATTAATTAATAAGGTTTTAAGCTAATAAAACACCGGGGCACAACGGGGTGTCTCACCTCATAGGTTAAGATATCTTTCAATTGTACTGTATCGGGTGCTATGACATGGCTAGGATCAGGAATATACTTTTGCAATTCAGACACATGGAAAACACTATGAAGATTTGAAAGAAAAGGTGGTAAGGCTATTTGGTAAGCTACATGACCTACTCGACGAAGAATTTGGTAGGGTCCAATGAATTTAGGAGTAAGTTTCCTAGATTCAATTACCCTGCCAACCCCAGTCATAGGCGTGACTCTCTAAAACACATGATCGCCTTCCTCAAACTCCAGAGGTCGTCGTCTCTTGTCCGAATAACTTTTCTGTCGACTCTGAGTTATCCGCATTTTCTCCTGAATCATTTTCACCTTTTTTATTGTCTGTTGCACGATGTCTGGTCCCAACACTAAACTTTCTCCATCTTGGTTGCAACACAAAGGTGTTCTACATCGTCGACCATATAAAGCTTCATAGGGTGCTATTCCTATGCTCGAGTAGAAAAAGTTGTTGTAGGTGAATTCTATCAACGGTAGAAATTCATCCTAACTTCCAGTATGCTCCAATACACAAGCTCTTAGCAAGTCTTTAAGTGATTGGATTGTCCTCTCTGATTGTCCATCCGTCTGTGGATGATATGCAGAACTCAATCTGAGTTTTGTTCCGAGTGATTCTTGTAGACTTTGCCAGAATCTTGACGTAAACCTCAGATCTCGATCAGAAATAATACTCGAAGGTACACCATGTAATCTAAGAATCTCCCCGATGTATAACTGAGTCAATTTCTCCATTGAATATTTTATATTGATAGGCAAAAAGTGAGTCGACTTGGTTAGTCGATCAACTATTACCCATATCGCATCATGTCCCTTTCGGGTCTTTGGAAAACTTGTAACAAAATCCATCGCAATACCATCCCATTTCCATTCTGGAATGTTCAAAGGTTGTATCATTCCTGATGGTCTTTGGTGTTCCGTCTTAGCTTTTTGACAAACTAGACAGGAAACGACATATTCCATCACGTCTCTCTTCATCCCGTACCACCAAAACAACCGCTTGAGATCTTGATACATCTTTGTTGCTCCTGGATGCAAACTTAATTTACTCTTGTGAGCTTCCTCCAAAATCATCTTTATGAGCTAGGAATCGTCTAATATTCAAATCCTTTCTCCGAATCTTTGGATTCCATCGGTTCCCTCTTTGAATTCTGATATTGCTCATTGTCGCACTTATTCCCTTTCTTCTTGTAGGTACTGATCACTTCTTGTTTCTATCGTATCCGTTCCATCAATTCATTGGAAACAGTGATCATACCTAAGCAAAGCTTTCCTGGTGAAATTTCAACAGTCAACCGCATACCTCTGAATTTTTCTAACAACTCTTGCCCTTTGACCATCATTGCAGACGCATACATTGATTTTCTACCCAAGGCATCCGCTACCACATTCGCTTTTCCAGGGTGATACTGTAGTTGAAAATCAAAATCCTTCAAAAATTCCAACCAACGTCGCTGTCGCATATTGAGCTCCTTTTGATCAAATAAGTACTTCAAACTTTTGTGATCACTGAAAACGTTGAACGTTGCTCCATACAAATAATGCCTCCAGATTTTCAGTGCAAAAACTACAGCCGCTAGCTCCAAGTCATGAGTTGGGTAGTTCCTCTCATGACTCTTCAATTGTCTTGAAGCATAAGCTACCACTTTCTGGTTCTGCATTAGCACACAACCTAACCCTTGATGCGAAGCATCACAGTATACCTCGAAAGGTTCCTTAGGATCAGGTAATACTAACACAGGTGAATTAGTCAACCTTTTCTTTAACTCTTGGAAACTCTCCCCGCACGCTTCAGTCCACGCAAACGCTTGGTCTTTCCGCCTTAGTTGGGTAAGAGGTCCTACTATTTTGGAGAATACCTCAATGAATCTCCTATAGTGTCCAGCTGAACCCACGAAACTATGAATTTCCGTTACCGTCTTTGGTCTCTCCCATTTTAGAACTACTTCAACTTTTGACGGATCCACTGCAATACCTTCATTCGAGATAACGTGTCCTAAAAATTGAACTTCATCTAACCAAAATTCGCACTTTTCGGGTTTCGTGTACAACCGTTTCTCTTTTAAGATTTGGACAACCATACTGAGATGTTCAGCATGCTTCTCTAGATTAGGAGAATAGATTAGAATGTCGTCTATAAAGACAACGACAAACTGATCTAGATAAGGACGAAAAATCCTATTCATGTAATCCATGAATATAGCAGGTGCATTCGTCACTCCGAATGGCATCACAAGGTACTCATAATGCCCATAGCGTGTTCGAAATGCTGTCTTCGGAATATTCTCCGCCTTTACACGAATCTGATGATAACCAGATCGTAAATCTATCTTTGAGAAAACTGTTGCTCCACGTAACTGATCCATCAAATCATCAATCCTCAGAAGTGGATATTTGTTCTTGATCGTCACTTTGTTTAACTGACGAAAATCTACACATAAGCGAGAAGTTCCATCCTTCTTCTTCACAAGCAAAACTGGAGCTCCCCAGGGTGATACACTAGGTCTTATGAATTCTTTCCTCATCAGTTCCACTATTTGATTCTTCAAGTCTTCTAGCTCTGATGGAGGTATACGGTATGGTGCCATGGATATCGATCCAGAGCCCGGTACCAAATCAATCCCAAACTCAATGTCTCGAACAGGCGGTAGTCCAGGTACATCTTCAGGAAAAACTTCGAGAAACTCATTAACGATAGGTATGGACTGTAAGTGAATCTCACTCTTGAGGTCCAAGGAAAACAATAACATATATCCTTGAGCTTCCTCTCTCAAAGAAGCTTTTACTAGGTTAGCAAACAAAAATCCAGAAATCTCATCCTTAGGAAAAATTAAGGATTTAGTTGCACAATCTAACAGGATATGGTTAGAACATAACCAATCCATTCCTAGTATCACATCTATTTGATAAAGAGTCAAACAGATTAAATTAACCAAAAATTTCCTATCTTCTACAAAGATAACACAATTTAAACAAGCTGTAGTAGTCAAAACAGGTTCAGCAGTAGGAGTAGATATAGTCAAGTCAAAAGGTAAAGAAGACACAGATAATCCTAACGATTTAGCACAGTCATATTCAATGAACGAATGCGCCGCACCTGAGTCAAACAGTACAGTTAAAGATTTACCTCCTATGACACACTGACCTTGAATCAAATCATCATTCTGAGAGGCGTCAGCACCACTCATTGTATAAACTCTTCCTCCAGCTCTAGGCCTTATAGCTCGCACGTTGTTCACAGAAGGTTCCGTGTTAGATCGTCCACAATTCCTAGCGACGTGTCTAGGCTGTCCACACTTAAAGCAAATGATGGCCGTAATCTTGCAGTCTTTGGTTGCGAGACCCATGCCACACTTCATGCACTTTTGTGGAACATTCCTGGATGAACCAGCTGTAAGACTCAATGACTTAGAGATTTTGATATATGACAAATACAATTTAATGTGTGTGCAAGTGTTTTAGTGTCAAATTGCAAAGACAGGTATCAAGCAGTGATCAACAAGTTCATTAAGTAAATTCAAGGAAAATATTCAAGGAAATACTTGAAGGAATCAAGGAGCTGCATGTAGAAATCAAAAGAGCAAAGTCAAAGATCAAAGGATCATCAAGACCAAGCTTAAAGGAGAATTTTAGATTTAAGTCTTAGATGATTTGTAAGAGAAAGAAATCTCTTAGTCACAAGATAGCTCAACTAAAAAGATGCATGAAGAAAATCAATTTTCATAACCTGCATTAAAAGGAATTAATTTTTTTAATGAAAATTATTTTTGGAAATAAGAAAATTATTTGTCAGGTACAGCCATGTAATCAATGGATGTATGTCTACTACTGTAACTGACAAATGAATTTAAGGTTCTTGATTCAATACATAGATGTACTGAATGGGTGTACCGATGGATTAACCAAGTTCAAGATTTTGAGAAACTATCAGTATGAAATTCGTTAATACAGCCCTGTACTCAACCCCTGTTCAAGAACCAGAATCAAGAAAATAGATTTTGTTATCAGACCCAAATCTGTTTTAATTGATCCCAACTACTATAACTTGTATCCTATATATAGAGGGATCAAAGGAACACTTTTAACCAGAAACATATCAGAAGTTTACAAAATCAATTAGAGAGATCAATTGTGAAAATCATTCATCTTCTTGCTTGAGCTTCATTGTGAAAAAGAGTGTTTCAATTCTCATAAGAACTTCAATTTGTATATCTGACTATTGAGAGTTTAGGAATCAATCTTTATGTACTTTTCGATTGTAAAGAGAGAGGGAGTCTCTCTGTGTGATTAGGGTGAGGTATCCCAAATAAATAACATTGAGGCTCTTCACAAGAGTGTGGTATCTCGAGGTGAAGGAGTGCTCTGTGGTGTAAAGGTTTTTCAAGCTACCTGGCTAAAGCTTGTTGTGTTAGTGTGTGAAAACCCGCAGGTGGAGTGGGGACTGGATATAGGTCACAGTGGTGGTGACTGAACCAGGATAAATCTGGTTGTGTGGTATCTCTAAACTCAAACTCTTTAATTTCTGTATTGCACTTATAACTGTGATCTTGATGTTCTAAGTTTTCAATTGATATCAGTTCTTGATCTGTTTAATATGAATTAAAACCAGAGTATTACTGCAATCAATCTTGAGTTATTAATTGTTCAAAAATGATTTGATTAAGACTGTTCTTGATCACTGAAACTGAAACTGAAACTGATATATTGTAACTTCAGTTCTTGACTGATTGAGGCCTGTATCTAATACCTGTATGACCCTGAACCGAACTTCTACATGTTTGTTTCAATCACTGATTAATTGATAGCTGTGAACTTGAATCTTATTATTGATTTATCTTTCTGAATTAATTTTTCTTTCCTCTTCACCTTCTATTCAAGATTTCATAAAAAGCCCTTCACTGTTTTTGTAAAAGATCCTGAGGTAACTCTGATTTGAAATGTAAATTTTTTGAAAAGGAAGAATTTTTGAAAACTCAATTCACCCCCCCCCCCCCCCTATTGAGTCGTTGAAGCCAAAACAACACCAGCACCTCCACTGCTTCCACCAATAGATCGTTGTTGAAACTGCTGCTGACCTTGTGGCCTATTGTGTGGCTTCCTCTGGAATTGATTGTTATTCTTGTAGTTTCCCCTATTGAACCTAGATGGTCCATAACTCTGTTGATTAGTATCATGACACGCCTTCAAATCCTCTATCTGTCTACACTTGTCCATCAGCCTTGGAAATACAGATATTTCCATTGGCACTACTACCTACTTCAGTTCATATTGCAATCCTCCTTCGAATCTACGACACTTCCACCCTTCATGTGGATTGTCAGTCAAATAGGCAGAAAAGTTTGATAGACTTTCAAATCTAGTGCCGTATTCAGCTATAGTCATATTGCCTTGCTTCAGCTGCAAAAATTCCATTTCTTTAGCATCTCTGGCACTTGTCGGAAAATACTTCTCCAGAAACTTCCTACGAAAAGCTTCCCAGTTCACCGCTTGTTGATCATGCTCAAGCACTTGGTGAGCTCCTCTCCACCAATTTTCAGCATCGCCCACCATTATGTAGGCAGCATAAGTAACCTTGTCGTTATCAGTACACCTCATAGCAACGAAATTCTTCTCCAAAGATTTAATCCACAGCCTAGCTTTCTCGGGATTAAACTCTCCCTTGAATTCCGCCGGATTTCTATGCAGGAATTCATCTAGCCCTCTGCTTTCAGCTCCCCTTTCCTCGCGTCAAACAAACTCGGAAATCATTTGTGACATTGCTCTCACAGCTGCATTCATAGCCGTAGTTCCTCCGCCACGAGCCATTATAATCCTGCCAAACCAAAATCAATTAGTCATGCTGATTACAATAAACTCACCCCAAACAATATCATTTCTTCCAGAAATAATATCAAAAGCACATAGAGAACACACAACACAAACAAAGACAGACCTAAACCACAAACCCTAATAGACTCGGCCAGCTCTGATACCAAATAATGTAACACCCTTCTCGGGCACTACATTGTCTGTGACATTTCTATTTTATAAGACCGAGTAAAGCGGAAAATAAATGTTTTACCAAAAATACGGGTTTACTTTTCTTTCTTTTCTCTTTCTCAAATAATACCATACAAATTTTTTAACATATAACATCAACTTATGCATCAATATTATGCAATCATTCCCAAGTACGAACAGTCATGCATATTCAGAAGATGGCGGAAATACCAACGCCAGTAAATAACAGCAGGCTGGAAATATGTTTATAATAATAATAATATCTTTAGAGACATAGCTCCACAAAATATAACATAGACACAAAACTGGCTAGACACAAAATACTGAGAAAAATCCATTATACTAAAGCCCTCGAGACTGTGTCCATGTCTCCAATTACGCTCAAACTCCAGTGTGGTGTGAAGGAGAAATAGTGTTGTCGTCATCTTCGTCCAACGTAAGATAGAAAGCAGCAAACCAGAAAATACAGAAATGAGGTGAGATTTCCGTTCATCTTACACTTAACACAGACATGCAGTGGTACGACACACAGGTACGTACAAATATCAATAAGTAGTTATATCATCCGTCACACCAAAAATAATAATATTTCACAACAACATAATCACTAGGCACCACTTTTCCTAGATAAGAGACATCTAAGACTCGAGGAATGACCTCTGATTCCCTATACCATGGTTTTAACAAATAGTCGGAAAGAGTGGTTCGAAGGATTGTTCCGTAGTCCACCAGCCTTGGGTAATAAAATGCGTCAACAGACATCATCGTGCACATAGGCTTTTTAGGGAACATCCCACACTACCAAAAAATACATAGTGTCTTGTAGAGTATGTCGGTGTATTGCAAGATCACCATGCCACAGAAGAGCAACCAACTAGGCCTATATGCGTATTTCATACCCCGACACCCCCAAGCATCAATAGATCGTCACTACGAAATTCGCACCCACATTAAAGTGTTAGCTCAATCTCCTAGGCACAACGGCCTTACAGAACATAGTTTCACTATGTGTTTAGGCAAACTTTGCCGAAAATGCATTCTTCTCGTCCATCCATCAGATGACATCGTGATTCCTTCAGAATTCTTTGAGCGTATTGTAACAGATGCTAGATGTCTTTAAGTCTGAATCACTGGTACTTAATCATCAAGCTAAAGTTCTCAAGTAACCTTTCATCTTTATGCAAAGTTTTCTTAGAATACTTGATTACAAATCCTAGCACATTATGAGATTGGAACACAAGTCCAATTATTTATTTCTATGTACTTTTCTAGTTGAGCCTTTTTCTTTGGCTTTCAATAAAACAAATCATTCGAGTCCATTAAATTTTATGGAATATTGATAATGAATTATTCATACTTTATGACATAAGTTCGTGTTCCACCCCACATTATAAATTATTATGTTCGTATTTTCACTAAGTCGTTCTTGACTTAGGTTTTTACATTTTACAGCAAATCTCGTCTTTGAAGACAAAAATCCTTTTAGCTTAAAACCAAAACCTTTATATAAAATAAAATCCATTTTCAAGAATAATTTCCCTCAAAGATACTTAGGTATCAATTTCTCCAAAACATTTCCTCAAAATTCCTTAAAAACGTTTAACAACGGTTTCGCCGCTTTTTATTGAATTTAGGCCCAAAAGCCATATTTTTGAAAACATGGTTCTTCACCTCAAATATATTACTCTCCTAGGTTATATTACTCATGAAAATGTTGAATCACTGATTTTACATCTAAATCTCCATTTATACAAAAATTTAAGAATTTGACCGAACGTCATTAATTTTGTAAATCGCGTAAATCATTTTTCAACGATTTTACACTCTAATAGTCCAAAACTCATTTTAGATTTTTATAACAGTTTGATAGGCATGAAAAAAAGTTTCTAAGTGTCCAATAACATTTATTTTCGAAAATTAGAGTTTAGTCTCTAAACTTTCATTAATTACAAAAAGGTTCTTATTCACTTAAAACCTTATAACTTTTTATTTATAACTTCAAATCACACCAAACCAACTTCTTTAGAAATATTTTTCAGTTGCCCTCAAATTTTACAGAAATCATATTTCTGCCCCAAATATTTTCTATAATTGCAAAAAGGTCCTTTTTTACAAAAAAAGCTTACAACTTTTTATGTATTAATCCAATTAACACCAAACCAATTTCTATGGTTTTGTCTCATCAAGAACCACAATCTTAACCAACAAGAACACAAATTTCAGTGCAGCCACTGAAATTCTCAGAAATTGCAATTCATTCCCTAAGGACTCATAAATCCATAACTTTCAACATATACATCCAAATCAATCCAAACCAATTTCTATATTCTTATGTGATCATGAAATTCTCATAAAAATTATTCAAACAATTTATAACCTCATGGAACCCATTTATTTTAACATGGCCAAATGGCCTTACTTTTTCATTTAAATCATTTTTGTTTCACAAAACAAACAATCATCAACCAAGGTTCCAACTAGAGATTAATCACACCAATATAAACACATATCAAAATAAAACATCAACCAAATCCTCCAAGAGGATCACACACACACACAAATCAATAATTTCCACAACTTAAATATTTATAATTTACAAGACCTTATACACTAATAAACCACCAACATATCTACCCTAAGGTTGGATGATGGTAATCTCCCCCATACCTTTGGTGACCGCTTGATACTCAAGCAAGAAGAGGATGATGTTCACCTAGAACTCAAGGTTTGAACCAACAAAACATAGCCATGAATCATCAACAAGAAAACAAGTTAAATGATGAAGAAAACTACCAAACCCATTTGATGACTTCGGTTGGGCCAACTCTAAAAAAATTACTAGAAATATCCAAATTTTTCAAGCTCTTGGATAATGAAAATAGGAGTCATATGAAGATCATAGAAATTGGAATCACATTAAAAGGATTTTTCTATGATTTTCTAGAGATTTTTGAAGTTCTAGATCTAAGAATTTGAAATTTGTAAAAACATGAGATATGAATAAAAGGTGTGAAAGGAAAGGAAGGCATGATCATGAATCACAAGAATATACCTTTATAATTTGAAGAAACCAACAACAACTTAGACTTCCTTTGCAAATCAAGTGTAAGTAACTTATGAGTTTTTGTGTGAAAGTTGAAGAACATGAACCAAATGTGAAAAATGAATGGCCAAGTGTGATTTTGAAGGGTGTGGCCGTGAGCTTCCTAGGGTTAAAAGGGTCCAAATGTTGTCATGGCAACTTGAAATTACAATGCAAGCTTAAGGGTATTTTGGACTTTACACACCTAAGTCATCATTACATGCATTTAATGCATGGTGACTAACCCCTATGACTCACCCCCTTGAGTCATCACAAATGACTCATTGGTCTTATACGTTCCGCGTCAGGTTTTGTCTCTACACCTCCGTTCTCGATTTCGTCGATTCCCAATCGTCGAGTATTCACCCGAATTTCGTATAATAACCTATTTATTTTGAAAATTTTCAAAATAACCACTATGGATGGCAATAAAATATAAACCTAAATGGTTTCCTTCACGGGTAAAAATTAGGTTTTCTGACCAGTAAAATCTTACTGTCAGTGAAAACGCGGATCGGGTTTCGTCTGAGTTTTAAACCCAAATTTTTACCGTAAGCTTCTACCATAAGGTAGAGTATAACTATAATTTTATTTTATTAAAAATCATTTTCTAGATCTAATATAAAAATTACGAACAATTAAAATTCTACCGATAACTGAAAAATAGTAAAAATAGCAAAACCGTAAAAACCGTAAAAACAGGGTGTTACACATTTAGCCATGAAGTTTCCAACTCTTACAGGGGAAATTGTCACAATAAGGGCTGATAAGAAGCTTGCCAGGAAATGCTACTTGGAAAGTCTGAAAGTGGGAAAAAATCGAGAGGAAATTATCAAATAGGAAGGTAATTTTGACACCGTAAATATGATATCAGATGCTGATTTCAATCAAGAGGAAGTTGATCTAGTTGAATTGGATCCTCGCAAAGATATGAAGGAACTGCATCCTCAGCCCAATGACGATCTTATACCATTTCAATTGGGACGTAGACTCGAGCAATGCACCAAGTTGGGAGCTGGAATGCTGGTGGATACCCAGCATAAGATTGAAGCTTTATTAAAACAAAATGCTGACATGTTGGCTTGGACAGTCGCAGCTATGTTGGGAATAGATCCATGAGTAATGTGCCATCGTCTGTCAATATGTCAAGAAGTAGTACCTGTTTCTCGGCGAAGGAGGAAGATGGGTGCAGATAGAAGCAAGGCAGTTATTGAAGAAACCCAAAAGCTTTTAAGAGCTTTTAAAAGGAAACATAATGACTAATTCAGACAATAACACTTGGTACATGAAGAAAATAGATCCGTTGGGATCAGGTGTTGTAACACCCCCCTTGGGCATTACTTCTTTATACGTGCGGAAATAAATAAAATATTAATTTGCAGGTTGCCTTCGGAAAATGATTTATATATATGTACATAACTGTCAGAAACCAGGTATAAAATTTTCCTGCGGTTACGGTAAAACTTACACCTATTTTAAAACAATAACACCATATTTTCATCTATCGTTATATGGGGTCTGGTCACGTATATAAAATATAAAATTTGTCACAACTCAAAATATAAGCCGTGACCGGCGCACAGGCTTACAATTCTAGCCTGACAAGCCTATTTATTTTAGAAATGTACTTGAATAAAAGCTAGATTTTTTACAAAATTTTCGACAAAGTCTCCTCTGTAATTCTAGAATCCCAAACAAAAAACCTGATAATATATTTATATTTTCATCCAAAATAAAAGTTCTCCGAGCCATAAACATTCCATTCAAAATAAAGGCTCTCCGAGCCATACTCATACATACTATCAGAAATCTACAACATCTCAAAAACCTAAGCTGGTCATTTTAAAATTTATTCATGGGAAAAACTCCCACGATTCTCACCATTATAACTGATGTCTGACGTCTAACATCTTCAAGAATTGGAACTAATGTCCCCTAGTGAAGCTGGAATTCTCTTTTCATCATCTGTAGTCACATACCAAGGTACGACACAAGACCACACAAATATAGAGCAAAGGTGAGTTACCAATATTGAGTTTATAATGATAACCACATGCACGACACACCAAATTAGCACATAGACGGATATAGCTATAACAACATAAGATTCCCATAACTAAAACAAGTAGTTTATCAAGGGGTCTCATACCCGATCATCGTCATTTTAAAACAAATGCATGACACTTCAACGTTCAACGTCTAACTTTCATACTTAATCTCCGAAGATCCCAACACCGTGTATATGAGCTGATCAAGCTCGATTGCCAGGTATATTAGGCACAACGTCTTACCATAGGGCACACTGTCCAACACAAGGCACAGTGATCAACGTATATAGGTTTTCATTGTCCACCAGGGCACAAATGAAGCAACATAGCCTGAAATATGTTACCATGTAAGGCATTCAGACATACAATGTGGCATGGAATACCTTAATTATCAAGGCACCATATATAACAATGTGGGCACGTCTACCAATGAATGCATATAAAACATTTTGTTCTCGTCATATTTCTTTGTGTTCAATCTTCTTTTATCTAAGCTCAAGATGACCTACGACTATTCATAATTTTCAACGTGTTAGATTTTTTTCAACGTTAACACAGGACACGAAGTCCGAGTGCTCAGTCACAACACCTTAGACCTTGCAATCAGTCTTAAGTTTGTGGTGGTAGAAAACAACATTCAACTTTAACAACGTAACCCACAACATGGATAGGACACAAAGTCCATAACAACGTAACACGGATCAAAGATCTTCGTGCTTATATTAAATAACACTAGTATCGCGACGTCTCTAATACTAGGTTCGCATTTCAAAGTTAACACTATTTTCGTTCTGTGAAAAACAAATCCAAAACAAAGTCTCCACAACTTATCCAAGTTATTGGAAATAACACCGTGGAGTAAAACTCGTTTATAAAAAATCCTTTCTGTTTGAAATCCATTTATAAAACGTCAAATCATAAGGAAATCAATTTTCCTCAATCCATTTTCTTTAGGAAACTCCTTTTCTGAAATAACACCAAATCCTTGTAAAATCATTTCCAACCCATTTCTATTTGAAATAATAAAATTGTTCTTCTTATTTTTGAATTAATTTTAAAAGGATAACGTAACTGAAATATTTTCAAGATTTCGTCCTCGTCATTACTCATTAATCATTCTTTCACTGAAAACATTAACAAATATGATGATTTTCAAAATCTACTTCCACTTACTTAAATCAAATCCCATAAATTTTTCCCCAAGCTTTTAAAGCTTTTATCTTTAATTTACTTCGGCATTGACCACTGTCAGGTTTCAGTCAATCAACAACCAAATAGATAATCACATACAACACAATTATAACATGATCACAGTTATAACCAAATAACTCAATGAATCACATCAAATCATATAACCAATTAGAAATAAATAATTAAAAACCATAGAACAACCACGATAGATAATTATACAACAAAACTAAAATAGCATATGGCTATCTAGAACTCCTCAGGCTTACTCCCTTTGCCTCTTGATGACAAGTGAAAGATCATCTTCTGGATATTCTGATTTTCCTTTGACACCTTGCAACGTGCGCAGATAACTCCTGTTAGCTCTCAATAACGCAAATCATGCTTCTCCACGCATGACCTTCACAACCAACGTCCCAGCGAGGGAACCCAAACAATTTGCAACAACCCAAAAATCAAGAAATCAAGTACTCATTATCAAACACACACTCTAAGTTGATCTAAACACTTAATCTCACCAAACATGGCCATTTTCAAAGAAAATCATGTTTGGGGCTTAAGTTTCATAATACAATTTGAGGAAACTTTGTGTTTTTTTAAGACAAAAGGGGCCTCATTAAAACCTTAAGGTGCAAAACCCTCCTTAGGGAAAAAACACCATAAGGAAAAAGAGTGCCCAATTTATTGAAAAGAAAGAAAAGAGTACAAAAGAGACTTGGGGGGCATAAACCAAACCCAAGACGAGTTAATGAAACCTAAAATTAGGTAGATGATAAGCCTCTGGCTCATCTAGTTTTATAGCTAGTATGACCAGGGTTTTGTGCATATTATATCGTATTTTCACCCAAATTAGATTAGATTGTCCTCAAGCAAGGTTTTGAGTCTCTAGAGTAGATTTAAGTTAATTTAGCTAGTTTTGAGTCAAAATAATACACTTATGGTTATTTCCTTATTTTCAGGTTAAGTAGAAGCTAGAAAATAAAGAACAGGGGATTCGCCCCGCGAAGGACACGCTCGCCACGCGACCCCGAAGCCTGACTGTTCCAAGAAATTGCTAAGTCTCTGGTTCGCCTCGCGAAGGAGGTCTCGCCCCGCGAGTCTTGCAACCCTGAAAAAGTCAGAGACGATCACGGCTTGCCCGTGTTGAAGGTCATGGCCGTGGCAGTTTTGAAGTTGAAGAGTCTCGCCTCGCGAGCATCCCTTCGCCTCGCGAATCTGGAAGTCAGAGAGCATCACGGTTAGGCCCTGATGGCCATAACAGGCGTAAGGAGAAAACTCTTCATATCCTCGCCTCGCGAGCAAGCACTTCGCCTCGCGAGAATGCCAAAGGTTGCTGACTGTTCATGAAATTCGCCCCGCGAATGTGTGCTCGCCTCGTGAGCCATCTGAATTCTGAATTTGTATAAAAGGCTGTTCTGAACATTTTGTAAAAACTTTTGCTTCTCCATTTTTCTGTTTTTACGTTTTTCTCTGTGTGATTTCATCTTGTCATGGAGAACTAAGTTCCTAGGATTAATCTACTGTAATTGGTTTCTGTTAACACTTGAGGTTCTGTATTCCATGTTTAGTTGCTTTTCTCTTTTCAATACCATGTTGTATGTTTCTGTTTGTTATTTCAGGAATGTATAGTGTGGTATTGTTTCATTTCGGTGATGTAATGTTCCTATATATAATCGCGTTTGTTATTTCGCGTGTGTTCATTCATGTTCATTTGTTCATGAGAGCTTAACCCCGTTTGTTATTTCGGGAATAGGAACATACATCTGTAGTAGCGGTTTTCGTTTGTTAATTGTTGCTACAACCGGGAGGGGATTAGTATCTGCTTAGGATTTGCATGAACCAATGATAGTGGGGAACTGAGAACAGTAGGTTAATCGCTTTTGTTTATTTGCTAATTTCTTAAGCTGCTTTGTTTCTTTTCTCTGTTTTTGATTTGTTTTGTTAATTTAGTTTTAAGCTCAAAACCCCCATTTCTAACTTTTACTAATTTTCTGTTAATAATAACAACACCTAAAGAGTCCTTGAGAGACGATCCGAGTTGTCGCTCTATACTGCATTATTTTATAATCGCTCGTTCTTTTTGGCGCGTGGCGACAGCGCGGTCAAAAATTGGCACCGTTGCCGGGGAGTTCTGGCACAAAGGGTGGGCAAGGTTGCCCATGTAATTCACTATGCTTCTAGGACCCTAGATGCCGCACAGGCAAATTACACAACCACTGAGAAAGAGCTGCTAGCTATTGTATTTGCACTTGACAAGTTTAGGTCTTATTTGCTAGGTTCTAGGGTGACTGTTTTTACTGACCATGCAGCTTTGAAATATCTGTTGAAGAAGCCAGAAGCTAAGCCAAGACTGATCAGGTGGATGCTTTTGCTCCAGGAATTCAATGTGGAGATAAAGGATAAAAGTGGAGCTGAGAATTTGGTAGCAGATCATTTGAGTAGGATAGCAAGGGATGAGGATACTTTTCCCATCCAAGATGATTTCCCTGATGAGAGACTGTTACATATGTATGGGGTAACCCCCTGGTTTGCTGACATTGTAAATTTTCTAGTTGCTGGTGTTGTTCCTGCAGGTACAAGTAGACATAAGTTCCACAAGCTGAAGAGCGATGCAAAGTACTATGTGTGGGATGACCCCTATTTGTGGAAGTTTTGCAGTGACCAAGTTATTCGGAGGTGTGTACCCGATCATGAGAAGGAGTCCATCCTGCATTTCTCACATGCCTCTCCAGTTGGAGGACACTTTGGACCTCAGAGGACAGCAAGAAAAGTCCTGGACTCCGGGTTCTACTGGCCCACAATTTTCAGGGATTCATATGAGGTATACAAGAGTTGTAAAGAATGTCAAATAACTGGCCCTGCAATCACTCATAGGAGTGAGATGCCCCAACAGCCCATGCTCTTTTGTGAAGTTTTTGATGTGTGGGGGATGGACTTCATGGGTCCTTTCCCTCCTTCTTTTGGTTTTGTATATATCTTGTTGGCTGTAGATTATGTTTCAAAGTGGGTGGAAGCAATCCCCACTAGGACTAACGATGCTCAGATTGTTTCAAAATTTGTTAGGTCCAACATTTTTTGCAGGTTTGGCATACCCAAGGCAATCATCAGTGACCAGGGCACACATTTTTGCAATAGAACCTTGGAGGCCTTACTCAGAAAATATGGGGTCGTACATAGAGTGTCTACTGCTTACCATCCCCAAACCAATGGCCAGGCAGAAATATCAAACAGGGAGATTAAGCAAATCTTAGAGAAGATGGTGCAGCCAAACAGAAGGGAATGGAGCCGTCGTATGGAAGACGCACTGTGGGCCCAGAGGACTGCTTTTAAGACACCTATAGGAATGTCCCCCTTTCGGCTAGTTTTTGGCAAGGCATGTCACCTCCCGGTGGAAGTTGAGCATAGAGCATATTGGGCAGTAAAGTGTTGTAACTTGGACATGAAGAAATCTGGTGTTGAGAGAAAACTGCAGTTGCAGCAACTTGAGGAGCTTAGGCTTGAAGCCTATGAAAGCTCCAAGATTTATAAAGAAAAGACAAAACAATTTCATGATAGAATGATTGTTAGGAAAGAATTTTTTGTGGGCCAGCTAGTATTATTGTTTAACTCCCGCCTGAAACTGATGGCTGGGAAACTTAGGTCCAAATGGGATGGCCCCTTTGTCATTACTAATGTGTTCCCTTATGGTGCAGTAGAGATTACACGTGCAGGTACACACAAGCCCTTCAAGGTTAACGGGCAAAGGTTGAAGCCATTCCATGGTGTGGATGCTGTTGTTCCTGCGGATGCTAATGTTGAGGAGCTATCTTTGGATGCTCCAACCTACACTGATGCTTGATCAGGGAGTTTGTTTTCCTTTCCCTCACTCTGATTGTAAAGTCTGTTGTTGTTCATTGGGGACAATGCATGTTTTAAGTGTGGGGGAGGGAACTAGTTGTAGTTTTTCTTTTCTTTGAATAAAGTTTTCTTTTCTTTGAATAAAGCTCCTGAATAATTTGAGAAGCTCAGGAGCATTTGTGTGTTGAGTCGTTTGTTGGCAAGTTTGCTAGATTTTGATTGATGTTGCACAGATTGCTTGCATGATTGATACGTGATGATTCCCCCTAGGCTGAAAATTTTTTGTTTTTGAAAAGTGATTCCCATGTGAAATTGAAAACTGAACTTTGGGATTTTGTTATGATGGCATGATGAATGATAAGTTTGGGGTGATAGGAAGCACACACTAAGGATAGTATCTCTTTCAAACAATTTGCATGAATGTCCAGGTGAGGTTTTGAGCCTCCAACATGTTTTTGACTGTGTGAAAATCGCTTTCAAGTTGCACTTCCCTGGATTTGATTGAATCTCTTTTTGGTTTGCATGATTATATATGTGTAGCAAATGATTTAGGCAGTTTCTTTGTAAATAGCTACTTGGCCTGAATAAACCAATTCCTAATGCATGTTCCCTAGTTAGCCCTTTTGAGCCTATTAGCCTGTTAGTTCTTGATAACCTAATGTTATAAGCCCAAAAATCTGGAAAACCATGTTAACCCGATCTTAGGATTAGGAGAGCATGTAATCTTAGAATGGGTGCAAGAAATTAAGTTTGGGGTGGCTGCAAGGTGTAATATGTTGTTGGGATTAAAAAAAAAAAAAGAAAATAAAAAAAGTTGGAGTCAAAGGCTTGTGAAAGAAAAAGTGTACAAATGTTGAAAAAAAATATATATATTTATATATATAAAAATACAGAAAAATGCCAAAAAGAAATAGAAAGGGGCTGTAGCCACCCAGAAGTGTAAAGAAAAAAATAAAGAAAGGAACTTGAGTGAATTTCAAAGTGTAAATATAGTTCATGCTCTCTTAGTTCCTAGGGTCTTCAGCTTAGTTCCCTTTGTATATCCTACCCTTAGCCAGGCCCCATTACAACCCATAAAAGACCTTCTTATGTTGCTTGCATGTTTTCTGTGGGAGCCATTTTGAGATGAAAAGCAAATTTTTGGGAAGTGTACTTGAAAAGTGAAACTGAGTGCAAGTTGTTAGCCTGACACAAACTGAGTGTTTGAGTGAACAAATAATGCCCTTGTGAGGAAGGCAGTTGTTTGGATTTGGTGATCTCCCTCCAGTGTGTGACTTAGATCCCCTGCTTAGATTTCTGATTGTTTTCATGATGAAACTCTCAAATGTTTAGAATAAATGAATGTGGGGATTGCTCTGTTTGAAAAGGGGGAAACAATGAAGAAAAACTGTTTTTGATGTATTGCTTGAATGTGTGCAATGTTGATTGAATCTTTTAAGCTTGCCAGGTCTTGAGTCTTTTTGATTTTTGAGTCTTAGTTTGCTTGGGGACAAGCAAAGTTTAAGTTTGGGGTATTTTGATAAGCCTTTGGCTCATCTAGTTTTATAGCTAGTATGACCAGGGTTTTGTGCATATTATATCGTATTTTCACCCAAATTAGATTAGATTGTCCTCAAGCAAGGTTTTGAGTCTCTAGAGTAGATTTAAGTTAATTTAGCTAGTTTTGAGTCAAAATAATACACTTATGGTTATTTCCTTATTTTCAGGTTAAGTAGAAGCTAGAAAATAAAGAACAGGGGATTCGCCCCGCGAAGGAAACGCTCGCCACGTGACCCCGAAGCCTGACTGTTCTAAGAAATTGCTAAGTCTCTGGTTCGCCTCGCGAAGGAGGTCTCGCCCCGCGAGTCTTGCAACCCTGAAAAAGTCAGAGACGATCACAGCTTGCCCGTGTTGAAGGTCATGGCCGTGGAAGTTTTGAAGTTGAAGAGTCTCGCCTCGCGAGCATCCCTTCGCCTCGCGAATCTGGAAGTCAGAGAGCATCACGGTTAGGCCCTGATGGCCATAACGGGCGTAAGGAGAAAACTCTTCATATCCTCGCCTCGCGAGCAAGCACTTCGCCTCGCGAGAATGCCAAAGGTTGCTGACTGTTCATGAAATTCGCCCCGCGAATGTGTGCTCGCCTCGTGAGCCATCTGAATTCTGAATTTCTATAAAAGGCTGTTCTGAACATTTTGTAAAAACTTTTGCTTCTCCATTTTTCTGTTTTTACGTTTTTCTCTGTGTGATTTCATCTTGTCATGGAGAACTAAGTTCCTAGGATTAATCTACTGTAATTGGTTTCTGTTAACACTTGAGGTTCTGTATTCCATGTTTAGTTGCTTTTCTCTTTTCAATACCATGCTGTATGTTTGTTTGTTATTTCAGGAATGTATAGTGTGGTATTGTTTCATTTCGGTGATGTAATGTTCCTATATATAATCGCGTTTGTTATTTCGCGTGTGTTCATTCATGTTCGTTTGTTCATGAGAGCTTAACCCCGTTTGTTATTTCGGGAATAGGAACATACATCTGTAGTAGCGGTTTTCGTTTGTTAATTGTTGCTACAACCGGGAGGGGATTAGTATCTGCTTAGGATTTGCATGAACCAATGATAGTGGGGAACTGAGAACAGTAGGTTAATCGCTTTTGTTTATTTGCTAATTTCTTAAGCTGCTTTGTTTCTTTTCTCTGTTTTTGATTTGTTTTGTTAATTTAGTTTTAATCTCAAAACCCCCATTTCTAACTTTTACTAATTTTCTGTTAATAATAACAACACCTAAAGAGTCCTTGAGAGACGATCCGAGTTGTCGCTCTATACTGCATTATTTTATAATCGCTCGTTCTTTTTGGCGCGTGGCGACAGCGCGGTCAGTAGACCATATTTGTTTCTGAAAAAGTCCTCCCTGATAAAATAAGGAAGGGCATCCCACCAAACTAAATCTGTAATACCTAACCCAAAAGAAGCCAACTTGTCAGCACAGTGGTTTCCTTCTCTGTAGATATGAGAGACTGCAAAATGCATTTTCTTAGTGAGCAAGACACGGTTGATCCATCTATTTCTGAGGTTCCAGGGGACGAGATTGTGGTTCGCAAAAGCAGTCACAACAAGTTTAGAATCGTTTTCCAACCAAAGATTATGCCAGCCTTTCTTGAAAGCAATCTCAATGGCCATCATGGCACCATGCAATTCTGCATGGAGAGAGTATTGAGAGCCAAGGTTAATAGAAAACCACCAATAAAGTCAGAGAGGCTATCACGGAATAAACCATCGCAAGCAGCTGATCCAGGACAACCAAGAGCACTACCATCAGTGTTGCATTTCACCATGTTAGTGATGGGAGGCTGCCAACAAATTTCTCTAATTATTCTTGCAGCAGGCCGGCGACATTGGACATTAAAGGCCTTGACAATGGTGAAATCCATAATGGAATTAGACATAGTACCAGTACCGAGCATACCGGCCAGGGCCACATTGGAGGAGATCAAAGCAATTGCTGAGTTGATGGAGACCAGCTTATTATTGAACCGAAGTTCATTCCTGCAATGCCAAACAGTATACAAAATGTTAAGGATACCAGCAATGAGAATAACATTAGCTTGACTAGATCAACCACGGGAGCAGACAGCAAGCACAAAAGTAAAGGTAGAGCAGTCAATGAAGAGGTTTATACGACTCATGAACCAGTGCCAAATTGTCCTTGCAAAACTACAATCCAGGAAAAGGTGCTGAGTGTCCTCATAGGCATTACCACAGAGACTGCACATAGAGACCATGGTACAGCCCCTGCATTGTAAGTTGTCATCTGTGGGCATCTTGTTATTAATAATACGCCACAGGATGAAAGACTTGGAAGGAGGAACATTGCGGCTCCAGATAATCTCAGTCCATGGCACCACAGGACCCGGAGGAGAGTAGAAGGAGTAGGCCTCCTTGAAGCTAAGAGATCCAGATGCAGAATTAGACCAAACCATTTGGTCCACACAAGGAAACATAGGGATGGTAATCTTATCAATTTCAGCTTTGAGGCCAGGGCAGTGAGTCAAAAGAGCATTAGGAATGCATCAATTGCCTCCAATGATGAAGTCTGCAACCTTGGCTGAGAGGGTGGACAAATCACACCGCAGATTAGCCTCAGCGTTCAGAAGATCTAAAACAGTTGTGGATAGCCATTTATCATTCCAAAAGTTGATGCTCAAGCCATTGCCAAGATTCCAAGAGATATTCTCCAGAATATTAGGTAAACAGCCTTTGATGCCAGGCCAAATGGAGGAGGATATGTGGTGAGTGATTGGTTTGCCATTCCTAATGACTCTGGCTCTAAGCAAGACAGCCCAGTGATTGAGTGAAGATGTGAATTCCCAACCAAGCTTAAGAAGACCAGCTTTGTTGATAGATTTAATTGATCTGATGCCAATACCACCCTCGCGAAGAGGTTTGCACACCTTGTTCCAAGAGACAGTGACAGATTTCCTAGTGCTGACGTCTCCACTCCACACAAAGTTCCTAAGCCACTTATCAACAGAATTTAGTAAGTTAACAGGCCAAGCATAAATATGAAAGCTGTAGACCAGCATCCCAAGAGCAACAGAGCGAACCAATTGCACTCTCCCCATAATAGAGAGATCCATGATTAAAGGGGAGAGATCCATGATGGAAACCGAGGATATTTGAGAGAGCAGTTTTCCGAGCACCCGAAATGTTACCAGTGTAGAACTTGGATTTTTCAATACTAATCACCTACCCAGAGATCTGCTCATAATCTTTAAATAAAGATAGCAGATTCATTAGAGTAGATTTGGATGCTCTGCAAAAGACTAGAATGTCATCTGCATAGAGGATGTGACTAGGCATTTTGCAGTTTCTAGGACCCGCCATCAATTGCAATTTTCCTTCTTCCACCAGCAGATTGATACCTCTACTAAGAACTTCTTCAGCAAGGCAGAATAAGAGGGGAGATAATGGGTCTCCTTGACGGACACCCCTCAAATAGTTGAAGAAACCAATTGCATTACCATTAACAGATATAGACAACTTGGCTGACATCAGAATAGTTTCAATCCAGGAGCAGAACTTCCTATTAAAGCCAAAAGAATTGAGGACATTTAAGATAAAGCTACACTCAAGATTATCAAAAGCTTTCTTCATATAAATCTTCATAGCTATTTGACCCCCAAAAGACCGTCTGTCCAGCTGGTTTATGCACTCAGAAGCGACACCAATGCAATCAGAGATTTGTCTTCCCTTGATAAATCCTCTTTGGTTGTCAGAAATAATTTTAGGAGCTATAGTTGCCAACCTATCTGCTAAGATTTTAGTAATAATCTTGAACTTAAAATTAGCCAGAGCAATTGGCCTATATTGTTCAATTTTGGAAGCGTGAGGGACTTTAGGAATAAGAGTGATGATACTGGAGTTGTAATTAGGGAGGATCCAACCATCCTTAAAAAATTGGAGAACAGCATGATACACATCAAGATGAAGGACGTCCCAATAAGCCTGAAAAAGTGACCTCCAAAACCATATGGCCCGGGAGCCCCGCTAGCATTCATTGAGAACACGACATTTTTGACTTCCTCCATGGTAGGTAAAGCAGTTAATAAATCATTGTCCTACTCAGTAACAATAGAAGGGATGACTTTGTCAATAAGGTTATTGGCCTGACAACTGTTCACACTGTCAAAGAGAGTTTGATAGAAGTCAAGAACATGACTTTCTATGTTAGTCGGGTTATTGAGGAGCCGATCTGCATGGTGAAGCATAGATATCTTACTTGTAACACCTTTGATTTTTTCCATTCGGTGGAAAAAAGCTGTGTTCCTATCCCCCTCGAGATGCCACTTAACTCTGGCCTTTTCCTTCCAGAATTGTTCTTCATAACCGAGGGCAGACTGAAGTAATAACTAGGCCTCTTTCTCCTCTTCCAAAAGATCAACAGAACTGCCAACATTATTTATTTGAAGCTGAATTTGATCTAGATTAGACAAAGCAGCAATAACATTACCATGAACATTACCAAAAGTAGACTTGTTCCAATCCTTAAGCTTCTGTTTCAGATTCTTCAATTTTTGAGTTAGGACGAACATAGGACAGTCAGCTATAGGATCCTGCCAAGAATCAGCAATTAATTTTTTACAACCTGGGTGGCTAGACCACATTTTATGAAATTTAAACATAGAGCCATGCCGTCTCAGATCTTTGGTCATAGCTAGAAGAAGAGGAAAGTGATCAGACTTGGCTCTTGGTAGAGTGCAGCAGGAGACACTACTCCACATATCAAGCAAGGCATTGTTACAGAAGGATCTATCCAACCTTCTCTCAGTGTAATGGCTGCCAACTCTTCCATTGGACCAAGTGAAGGCCGAACCTTTTGTGTCAATATGAACCAGGTCCGAAGAGTCTGTCCAAGATCGGAAGTCCTCACAAGAAAGTTTAGATGGGAGGCCACGACCTCTATGCTCGTGAGAGCCAAGAACACAATTAAAATCCCCAACATAGCTCCAAGGAACATTGTGAATAAGATGCAACTCAGAAAGATCAGACCAAAGTTGTCTGCGCTTGAGATAATTGGTGGAGGCATACACAGCAGTAACAAACATGTGTTCACCATCAACGTTCAAAGAGCAAGTGATTTGCTGATCTGAATTGGAAATAATAGTGGGGCAAATAGAATTGGAGTAAAGGCACCACAAATTAGGCAGATTATTAGCTCTATCGTTAGCTATGAAAAAATTCATACCTATCTCTTTCAAAAAGCAAGCAGGAAGCTGACTTTGAGAGATCCAAGGTTCAGCAATGAAGACCATATCCAGCTTATGCAGAGAGCAAAGCTTTTATAGAACCAATCTTGTTTCAAGATTAGCAATTCCTCTAACATTCCAATAGTGGATAATCATTAGGCGAAGTTACATGGACCACCCCGAGCACGGGTATTACCTGCCTGCGCTTTCTGAATCTGAAGTTGTTTCTTTCGCAGCTTTTTCTTCTGGGATTTTGACATAACCACAGAAAAAGTACCCACATTAGTTTCCTGCAAATACTTAGTTGCCTTGGGATCAGCAGAGGGAGGAGACTCCTCAGCATCCTCTTCCTCGTCTACACTAGTGCTCCACAGTTTGCCAGCAACAATGTTCATATCCTTCACCACAACCGGGTTGTTATTGGTGTTGCAATGCACCGTAGTATGCATGGAGGCATTACCTGATCCGAGGGCTGAGTTTGGAAACTAAGACTGCTCATCACTATTAACAGCGGGGGAGGCCCCGGAGTGTTGGGGAATCAGATTGGACGGAGAGTTGAGATTGGAGAAAACATTATACAGTGCTTCCTCGATGTTTAAAATGCTGGCTAAATCTGAGTCAGAAGAGCCATTACCAACTGCCATCACAAGTTCCTGCAACAAAGTTTCCTGAGCATCTAAATGCTCATTATGGCCGGTGTTAACACACAAATCTGGATCAGAAATCTGTTCCAGTACATAAGGAACCGCATCAGATAAAAATTGAGATGTGTCCTTCCTCAAAATAAGGCCGTCCACAATTGCTTCTTCAACAACAGTGACCGCCTTGCCTTTGTCCACCACACTGTTATTTGTGACAGCATCAACAACAGCCGGTCCTTGGGGGTTATCAATGGTAACAACAGTTTCATTGCGATCTGTATTCTGGTTATCTACCGAAGGCGGAGCAGACTTCTTTGGAAGATAAACTTTAGGGACAGTTGAAGGACCCTTCCTAACAGGAGGGTTAAAGGTCCTTTTGGAGGTTTGAAAGTCACATGTCTTGCCACAGGAGGATGAGGAGTGCCCAATGCTTTGACAGAGGTTACAGTAAAGGGGCAGTTTTTCATATTCCACATTCACGACGAAGGCAAATTTTTCCCGCTCAACCATAATTTCATACGTCAATTCTTTTGAGAGATCTAGATCAACCAGAATTCTAGCGTAGTGGCCATACATCCTTCTACGAGTCATATCATCAATTGAGATGGGAGTACCAATGCCATAAGCGATTTCAAATAAGATCCTTGACCGCCAGTACTCTTGTGGGAGATCAAAGAGTTTTATCCAACACTGAGAATGTGTTTGTTTCTGTTTCCTGGGATTAAAGTCAGGCGTCCATTGAGAAAGCCTTAACAAACCAGGTTTTAGATTCCAAGTACCCATTGACCAAACAGTTCGCAGATCTTCTTGAGTAGAGAACCCAAATTCAAAATAGTCTTTGCCTAGAGAGGTCATAAGCCATTGGCCAGAGATATTCCATAAAGAATAAAGCTTGTCCCGCAAATCTGAGAATTTCATAGGTTTGTCTCCTTTGGATAAGAGGAGACTGCCATGGAGGTTCAGCTTGCAAGCATCAATACCTTTGTGATATTCCTCCTCTGAAATCTTGATAGTGACGGTATCTCCTTTAATGCAAGGCTGTGGAAGTTGTGAGAGAGAGACATCAAGTGATTTGCTCAAGGCTTACGCAAACATTTGTGGGTGAGAGGAGGCAAGTTGCCTAGAAGGAGAGGAGGGAGAGGAAGAAAGGAAGCCCCAAGGGCAGATTGGCTTGGGTGCAGCAGCCATGGAAGCTGAACAAGGAATCCTTAGGGAGCCACATGGAGTGCGGCAACCCTAGCAAAGCAACATGACCTCCTATTCAAACTCTGTGTTGATTAAAGGATCGCGAAACTGAACTTATAAATCATCAATTAAGAGTCATAATTTCATTAATTCATAGTTAATTCACAAAACTGTGTCAACTTCAAAATAAAGTCGGGTTTGGGTTTAGGGCTCCTAAATCAAATTTTGGGGAAATCCGAAAATAAGAGAAACTTTAAAAAATTAACATGGGAAGCTTGAATTGACATAACCAATTTAAGATTAACATCATCAATTTGAGAATTTATGACCCAAATTGACAGTTTAGGTTAGGGTTTCAAAATTGGGAATTTAGGGTTCCAAATCAATTTGGGGAAAATTCAATTTAGCCAAAGAACAATTAAATTGGCTTAGGGAAACACTAATTCACAGTCTCAATAACATAAAACAATGTTCAATTTCAAGGTTATAATCTAAAATCAAAGGGTTAGGGTTAGGGTTACAAAATCAGTTTGGGGATATCCTGAATCTGAGCAAAATAGATGAGGTTTTTAACTTATCCAAGTAAGAAGAAGATGTCATGGTGGCCTAAGGTGGTGGTGACGGTGGCGGCTCAACGTTGGAGGCGGAGGACGGTGGCGTAGTACGTTCTGCGGCAACTATGACCCAACAAAAGAGGTGAACCTCATAGAAGAGAAGAAGGGTGGCCGAACCACCTTGGACGGCGTCCACGAGGAGCTGTCGTGGATGCGAACGGAGAAGCGAAGGCCTGAAAATGCACTGGACGACGAGCTGGGTCGCGTGGTCTTCTCCTCCCTACGTCGACGAGTGGCGGCCGGAGCTCCTTGGACGGCCGCGCGGTCTGGGTAGCAAAAGGAATTGAGAAGAAATGAGTTGTGAGAGGGAATGAGAAAATGGGTTTCAGAGGAAGAAGAAGAAAAAAGAAAGGAAAGAAAAAAAAGAGAGAAAAAAGAAGGGGGGAGTCGTGGCTGATAAGGGGGAGAGGAGAGTGAAATTTTTTTATTTTTGTATTAGTGGGTACACTATGAGTGATAAATATTAAGCCTAAAAATAAACATGTTTTTAGTTTTTGAATCTAAACATAAAGGGTCACAAATATATACTTTCCAAATTTGAAATAAAGTAGAGATTGATAGTTGAATTGATCAACTAAGAAAATCCACGGTCCAACATTAATCTCCGATTAGTGTCAAACCAATTTATTTTCAAATCTAAAATTAAATAGAGTAAAATATTAAAATACTTTTCTCTCAATCATATCATTTAAAATATTTTTTTAAATAAATACTAATAGTGACAATAACGTAAGTTATTGTCTAGTAAGCGTGAATACACTGAAATAAGTCAGTGATAACGCACCAAATAAAATAATTTAAAAAGAGTAATTAAATTACTCAACTAAACCACATAAACAAAAATAAACATAAACATCCAAATAAAATAATTAATCATATCCGTAAAAACTGGGGTGTTACAGGTGTGGAAATGCAAACCCTATCAGTGCCTAGGCAAGGAGAATAGGAAACGCAGCAAATTCCAGAATTATCATAGATAAATGCCCTAATTTCTTCAAGTGATTCTAAAGTGGTGTAAATGGAAGGTTGTGAAAGCAACTTCGAATCCGTGGGGATTTCATTAGTGGGATTTTGAGATGGTTGAGAGTTGTTTGGAGAGGAATCAGGAGGAACAGAGTGGTCCATGATGAAAGTCAATGAAATTACTTTGAAGAAGGAAAAAGGAGTACCTGGGAAATAGAGGAAAATACGATGAAGATGATGTGCGAAGAAGATGAATTTCCAAGGAAGAGCAGAATAATTAAAGAAGTAGAAGTTTAAGAGGGTTTAATAAATGAAGAGGGAGTTGAAGAGTGTAAAGAAATTTTGGGCACTAACGGATAAAAGCCTAAGACGGTTAAGATGTGAACGACGTTTGGCATTTTTAAAAAAAAATATATGTTACATCCCTAGCTGCTTTATGGATTGATGACTGTTGTAACACCCGGCTTTTCATTGTTTTTAATATCGGTAAAATAGAGAGAAATATTTTCTATTTATTATTCTAAGATTTAGAAAATGATTTTGGATAAACCGATATCATATCCATACTCTACTTTGATGTAGAGAGTTACGATTAAATTTTGGGTCGAAAATTCAAACGAAACCCGGTCTGCATTTTATTAACAGTAAAATTTTACTGCTCAAAAGACCTAATATTGACTCGTGAATGAAATACTTAGGGTTTTTATGGTGTTTCCAATGAATTTGGCTATTTAAAATTTTTCACTTAAAAAGTGAAATAGTATATATTATTCAAGCGTTATATTCAATCGGGCGATCGACGGAGCTAAAAACGGGATTTTCGGGACCCGCTAACAAATAAAGGCAATGTCATTCTAAGATGACTCATAAGGGTGAGTCATAAGAGTGACTCGCTCTTGTCATGATGGCATTTGGAGTAAAATGACCATTATGCCCTTAAGTTTTTTTTATGACAAAATTGCCCCTAAGTGAAATTACTTCCTTGTCCCTAAATTAACCTCACTTGGACCCTTTGCCCCTTCAGTTCCCACTTCCCAAGACCCCCCTTAGGCCTTCTCACTCTCATTTCATCAAGTCGTCATCTTCTTCATCTCATTTTCTCTCAAAAACTCTAAATTTCCATAGCAAAAAAGTGTGAAGCAACTAGTGGATTCCTTGCTCTTTTTCTAATTCCAAGAGGTATAACTTACTCCTCGTCATCAATAAGTTATAGGTTCTTCAATTACTTTCATGATTTACGGCCATGATCATCATGTTCCATTTTAGGGTTTTCATGTTCAAAAATTCATAGAAAATCATAGGAAAACCCTATGATCAAGAAACCAATTTCTATGATCTTATTATGATCTCTATGTTTATAATCCAAGAGTATGCATCAAACAAAAATTTCTTCCCCTTTATTTCTCTCAAGGCCGAACCTAGCTTTGTGTAGGTGGAGGAACTTTGTTCTTTTTTATGAAAATCAGGCTTGATTCAATCCTTTTAGTACATGTATGTATTGAATCCAAGATGTTGAATCAAACTAAAAACTCTATGTTTTGTGTCATGACCGAAATTTGGTTTTTGTAAGGTTGAAATATTTTATTTCAATCTTTGCATTTCAATCATTTATTTAGTGTTTCAAGGGTTTAAAGAACACTAATCCAAGAGCTTAAAAAGTTTAAAATTTTTAAGTCATATAAACACCTCATGGCCGAACCATACATATAGGGAAATAGGTGTTTTTATTTGTTTGAATGTTGATTTATTGTAACGGTTTGTTGAAGGATAAGTATCGTATCGGATACGTGGGCTACCGACTTCCGGATTTTCGACAATGTTTGATTAGGAAAGAAAAAATGTCCAAGAGGTGAGGGGAGTACCTGAGGGGTTTTTTCGATAGCTATATGCTATTAGTTTGTGGTTTGTATAATTTATTTGGTGTGTTTATTAATTTACGTAGTTAAAATTATCTGCTTTTTAATTATCTGCTTTTAATTGTTTATCTGCATTTAATTGTTATAGCATTTTAATGCATATCATAAAATGAACTATTTGCTATAGTATTGACATGAGATTATTAGTATTGATGTTGCTTGTGGATTGGAAAGCCTGACAGTGGTCAGTGCTCAATTAACTACGAGGTTAAAAGCGTTAAAAAGCTTTTTAAGAAATATCGAATTTTAATTAACAGAATATAGTAATATAATATTACTTAATGTTTTGATTGGATGACAATGGAGAATAGTTAAAAATAATATTATTTAAATGATTTAACGGTGTAAGAGTGTTTTATGAGTCACAGTGAAGGCGTAACCGTGAAAATATTTTAGTACTGTTAATTTTTACGTAAGAAATTTCTAAATATTAGAAAATGTTATGATAAAAAAAATAAGTTTCAAAAATAATTTTATTATGGTGTTGAGAAAATTATTTTACTAGAAAAGTCAAATTTTGACTTAAAACGTTAAGCGACGGACAATTCCGATAATGTTTATGGAAAGTATTCTTAAAAGCAGCAACATTGGTTAAAACGATATTTTTGGAATTAAGGTTCAAAACAAAGATTTTTGGAAGAAAATAAGTTTTTAAGGGATTTGAGGATTTTATAAAAGAATTTCCAACGTAAAAGGATTTTTTGTAAAGTAGTTTTATACAATGGTGTTATTTCCGACAACTTGGATAAGTTGAGGAAATTTTGTTTTTGAATTGTGTTTCACAGAACGAAAATGATTTTCAAAATGAAAAACGAACCTAGAGGCCAAGATGTCGAGGTTCTAGTGTTCTATGGTGCGGACAGTATGTCCTAAAGGTGAAGTTATGGACTATATGTCCTATAAAAGTTGTATTGATTTTTGTGCGCTAAAACTACGTATCTAACACTGGTGCATCGGTCTAGATTTCGTAATTTGCACATTTGGACTTGGAGTCCTTTTTATTGGAATGGACGATAAACTTAAATGTTTAAAAGTTGGGTTGGTCGTGAGCCTTTGAGCTTCAATAAGGAAAGAATGAACACTAAGAAAATTACGTGAACAAAATGTTTTACATGCATTTTTGGGCAGACATGCCTACGTATTTGGACTTGAATTATTGATGGCAAGATATTCATGTTGTTGCATCATTGTGCCTTGATGGACAATGAAACCATATGCTATAAACAGTAACCATTGTGCCTCGTTTTGGACAGTGCTATGGTTAAAAATTAAATCTGGTATGCCTTATTTGGCAAGGAGAGCTTGATCGGCTCATTTATTTGGTGAGTGAATCTCCGGAGATTAAATACAAATTTTAGATGGTGAATATTGAAGTGTCGTGCTTTTAAAAATGACGACGACTGACGGGTATGAAACCCCTTGATAAACTAATTGTTTATTTTTGAACATCTACGTTGTTATAACTGTACATGTTATATGATGCTTGTGTGTCGCACATGTAGTTATTGTTTTAAAATCCATATATTGGTTCTCACCCTTACGCATTTCACTGTTGGTTTCTATTCCGTGTGGAATATATCGATGTCTGAGTACAGATGGAGCCAGGAATGCCACTGGCCCATATGGGGATACGTTCCCTCCTGTTTGAGGATGCAGATAACATTGGCGCATGGGTGATAAACCCAGGGGCCCATTCCACCACGTATACCGGACCTATACGAACAGTAGACGGCACGATTGTAACACCCGGTTTTTCATTGTTTACTGTTTTTATATCTATAAAACAAACAGCAAGGTTTATAATTTTATTTTTTAAACCTAGAAAATGATTTTGGATAAACCAAAGTCATATTCATATTCAATATTACCATTGAATGCCACGGATAAATTTTGGGTCAAAAATTCAGACGAAAACCGGTCTGCTTTTTTTTTACAGTAAGATTTTACTGCTCAAATGACCTAATTTTGACTCGTGAACGAAACACTTGAGATTTTTATGAAGTTTCCAACTTCTTTGGCTATTTTAATTTTTTTCACCTAAAAAGTGAAATAATAAATATTATCCGGGCATTTTACGAAATCAGGTAATTAACGGAGCTGAGAAAGGGATTTGCGGGACCCACTAAGGGATAAATAGGATGTCAAATCATGATGAGTCATTGTGGATGAGTCATAAAGATAATATCCAAGAGCGGTGATTACTTTTTAGGGGAAATGACCATTATGTCCTTATGGCTGATTTTAATTACAAATTAACCTAAAGCAAGATTACACCTTTGTCCTTGGGTTTTTGCATGGTGGACCTTCCTACCCTTGAAACCCACGGCCCCAAGGCTGCCAAGAGGCCCAACTTCACACCTATTTAAGGAGCACTTCATCTTCTCCAAGAGTTTGCTCTTTTTTCTCCATTAAAGTGTTAGCTTTCCATAGCTCATTTTGTGAAGGAAGTGTTAGATTTATTGCAATTTTCTTGATTCCAAGAAGTAAATCATTCTCATCATCCTTATTTAGCATCATGTTCTTCATTTAATTTTTCATTTTGATGTCTTTATCAATATGATGCATTTTAGGGTTTCTACATTCAAAAATTCATAGAAAATCATAGGAAAATCCATTTGACATGAAACCAATTTCTATAATCCTATTATTAACTCTATATTCAAGATCTAGAAGCTTTCATCAAACAAATTTTCTAATCCTTAAAACCTAAAGAGGTCGAACCTATACTCTAGAAAACTAGGGTTTTGTTCCAATTTTTCCTAACTAGTTTGTCATGATTCAATATTATTAGTTGAATAGGTATTGAATCTATATTGTATGAACCAAATGAAGGTCTCTAATCCATTTTATTGATCATGGCCGAAATTCATTTGATGAGGGATTGGAAGATTTAAATTCAATCTTTGTTCAATAACCATTGATTTAGGGTTTTGAGTAATTAGCAGTGATTAATCCAAAAGTTTAGAATTTTTAGAGATTCCTAACCCTAAGGGCAGCCCTAGGGCTAAACCTACCTGTAGTAATATAGTTTTGATTAAGTTGTTTGATTGTTGATTAGTTGTTGTGTTTAATGAAGGATAAAGTTAGATTACCGTTTAAGCGCGTTACCGACACTACGGGACTTGTCAGAAATTATTCACTGAAGAAACTGTGTTTTTGAGGTAAGGGGAAAGCCTAAGGGATTTTTTCGATAGCCATGTGTAATTGTTATTGTGTGTCTTAATTATGGTGTGTAAGTATTTATTTTGTAGTTAGCATTATTTGCTTATTGATTATCTACTATTAATTATTTGATTTAACTGTATCTAATTATTTGTTGTATTTGGTGATATGTTTTAAATTTCTAAGTGTCATATTATTGATATGAAATAATTTTTGATGCGGATTATGAGTTTGAAAGCCTGACAGTGGTCAGAGCTCGATTAAATACGTGGTTAAAAGCACTTAAAAGCTTTTTATGAAATGATGAAGTTAATTTAGGTGGAAATAGTAATATAATATTACTTAATTATTTATTTGGTGTAAAATGGAAATTTATGAGAAATTATATTATTTTAATGATTTAACGGCGAAAGAGCGTTTTAAGAGTCATGGTGTGAACGTAACCGTGAAAATATTTTAGCACTGCTAATTTTCACCAAAAGAATTTCTAAATAATAGAAAATATTATTTTATGAAAAAAAGTTTCAAAAATAACTTTATTACAGTGTCAGAAAAATTAATTTACAATAAGGAGTCGCGTTTTAGCCTAATTGCGTTTTGAAACGGAAAACAATTCCGTCAATATTTAAGAAAGTATTCTTAAAAATGTGTAATAATTAATAATATTGATAATTAGTTTAATTGAGATTTTTAAGTTCAAATTAGTGAGTTTTAAATAAAATGAATTTCCAACGTAAAAGGATTTTCGGTAAATAGTAGATTATTTTCGTCAAAATTAAGAAAGGTTTGGTTTTACTTCGGATTTTCACAAAATAAACATGGTTAAAGTTGTATACGAACCTAGCCGCCGAGACGTTGGATCTAGTGTTCTTAAAGATATGGCCCGGGGCCCAAAAAGTGGAATAATGGACTAGAAGTCCTATTATCAGTGTATTGGTTTTGTGCACTAAAATCTACGTGTCTAAGACTGGTGCATCGGTCTAGATTCCGTGATTTCCACACTTTTGACTTAAGGTCAGTTATGGTTTAATTGAGATATTAAACTTAGTAGTTTAAGATAATGGGTTGTCGCGAAACTTTTTAGTCCCGACATATAAAGAATGAACACAAAGAAAAACAGCGAGGATAAAATGTTTTACATGCATCCCAAGGCAGACGTGCCTTTGCATTGAACTTGAATGCTTTATGGCAAGTATTCATGCAGTTTGCGTCACTGTGCCTTGATGGATATACGACCACGTAGACCATGTACTAAGAGTAGTCACCACTTTGCCTTGAGTTGGACTGTGGAATGGTCAATAGAACTTTGCCATATCAGGCATTGATTTTGCCTTAATTGGCAACTAGAGCCTGATCAGCTCATCCATTGGTTGATTGGAGCTTCAGAGATTAGGTCTCAAAGTTAGTTGATGAATATTGAAGTGTCATGGTTTTTAAAGCGGTTACGACTGACGGGTATGAAACCCTTTGAGATATATATTGCTTTTGTCTTTAATATTCATGATTAAATGGTAATTGAGAGTCATACATGTGGTTGTCATTTTAAAATCCATTTATTGGTACTCACCCTTGCATGTTTTATTGTTGTTCTTCTTTCTGTATGGATATTATATTATATGAGTATAGATAGACCCGGCGATGCCTTTGGCCCATACGGGGGTCCGGTCCCTCCACTTTGAATATGCGGACAATATAAACGCATGGGTCATCCACCCGGGAGCCCATAGCGTCAGGTACACTGGGCATGTGCATACTATCGAGGGTACTATAGAGACTGGGCCACAACGCGAGCATAGGAGTATGGAGACCATTGAGGTGTCATTACCTCCACTGTGGCTACTTATTCAGCATCTGGTTGATCACGGGGCAGCTGGAGGCACAGCCCTTGGCAGATGCAGCACCTGAGCCAGTTCTGGAGGAGGTTGTGATTGATCCCGAGGAGATGATAGTAGATCTGGAGGAAGATCCAGAGGAGTTTGTTGAGGATGTACCCGAGTATGTTCATCTAGGTGATGAGGATGATTCACCTGACGAGGGTACTGGTGTACTTTCCTCTGATTCCTCTACTGGGAGTGGGATAGACCCTGGTCTTCCCAACGGGTATCATTAGTTGCTGACCAGCTGTAGGTAGTTTTATTTTTGGGGTAGTGATTCTGTAAATCTTTCTGGCTACTGAGAGCCATGTTTTTGTTATATGGCCACAGACATTTCACTATAGATATCCTTATGCTTTTACTTCTTTACTTAGTTTGTGAATGACCGGTTCTTATAAAGGTCCTATATAGTTACATATTTTGTACAAAAACTGAGGATGCATATGATATACATATATACATATATGGTGTGTTACTTATGTGGTTGTGTGTTGTTAGATGTTGTCAAGTTAACAAGAAAAAGGAAAAAATTTATCACTATTTTTGGTATAAGAGAAGTATTAGAAAACATTATTTTCCGAAAGTAACCAGCATAATTAAGGTTTATTTTCCATAATGTGTTACTGTGTGATATTCTAGTATGGGTGTCACAGCGATTGCGACAGGACCTCAGAGAGAGACTCGTATAGTGGAGACCGTTGAGGTATCTCTACCTCTGATGTGGTTTCTGCTATAGCACTTGATAGACCAGGGAGAGCTCGATATCATTCCTCAGATTGCTCAGCCTTTGAACAAGGCATCACCTACATTACCTTCGGAGCCTATGTTTGTGGATCCAGATATTGAGGAGGATCCTGAGGAGTTTATCGAGGACGAGCCGGAGTACATTCCACTCGACGATGACGACGATTCACCTGATGAGGGAGTAGTCGTGTCTCCACCAGACACTTATACTGAGAGTGGGAATGATCATCATGATCTTCCCAATGGGTACCATTAGTCATGACCAGCTGTAGGAGGATTCCATTTTTGAGGTAGCGTCTTCGTTAGTCTACTTTTGGCTACTGAGAGACATGATTTTGTATACGGTCATAGACGCTTCGTGTTGAGTCACCGGCAAGTGTACCAGGTCGTCGTAAATAATAAACACGGTAAGTAATTACCGAGGTCGGACACAGGGATTGGGCTACCAATTCTACCAATTTGCAAGAAATTCGATAAGTTTGACCACGTAAAAGCAAGTGGTTGAGAAGAGAGAGGAAATAGGATAGCAATTTAAATCAACAAATCAATTAGAGATAAAGTAAGTAGCGATAAGATAAGATAAGGATTAAAATCTGGATTAAACATCTAAGGTCACAAATCCACCTACCCAATCATGCATAGCACCCAAGTGATGATGATCCCCTCCCTAAGTTCAATTGCAATGTCAACCAGGACCCCCAAATTCTCCTAATGACACTATTGTGCTCAATAGGACGTATTCAACGATTGAGTTAATTACTTGCTACGATCTCATAACCCAATCATCAAACTCTATTAAATCTTGTTCCCTATAAGGTTGCACTGATCTCCTACTCACTCTCGTGCAATATTCAATCAGTGATCCCAATTCAAGTTCTAAACGTGAATTACCTATCAAGTCTCATCACGTTAATTAGTCAATCATGCATGCTTATGATCAACACAATAAATTCAGAATTGGAAAACATGAATTGAGGTAAAGGAGGGAAACATACATCACATTGAACGCTACACCGTCATGGGTGGTTTCATTGATCCCTTAGACAAGGGAATTAGTTCCTCATGCTTGTAACAACGCACAAACATTTGGAGTTCATCATTATTGTAAAATAGGAAAAGAACATAGGGAGACGCAGCTCCAGAGAATAAGGATTTGTCTCCAAAAAATGATCTAAAACAAGTGGTGAACAAAAGGTGTTTAATCTGCCCTAAAACAGCCTATAAATAGAGGTTCTGGGTCGCGCCCGCTCGCGGGGTAAGCAATCTCTCACGAGGCGAAATTCAGTTTTGGCTCCATCTTGATTTGAATACTCGCGAGGCGAGATGGTGATTCGCGAGGCGAGACAGAAAGGGTGACATCTCTGGCACAGTCATACCTTCAGGCTCACGGGGCGAGATGGTGATTCGCGAGGCGAGACAGAAAGGGTGACTGTTGCTGTTCAGGCTGGTCTTCAGGCTCGCGAGGCGAGATCCTGTTTCGCGAGGTGACACTTCTAGCATTGCTTTTCCACTGTTTTCTTCATTTTCCTTGACTCTAAGAGCTTCACTTTTAACCTGAAACAACAAAAGGAAACGAAAAGCGTAATTCTACTCAAAATAAACTAAAAACTACTAAAAAATGCATTAAACGAATCAAATTCTAACTTAGGAACAAAACAAGGCCAATTTGGGAGATTAGCGAGGTTGACTCGCCCAATTAGGCACAAAATCTACCCCTTTTCTAGCTGGAAACTAGATGAGCCGGAGGCTTATCACTTCGCTGGTGTCAGTTAGGTTTTTATTTTCTTTACTTTGTTGTCTTGAAAATGACCTGCTTTAATAAAGGCCCAGTGTAGTGATCTAGTTTGTATAAAAACTGCTAATGAATATGCAGATATATATATATATATATATATATATATATATATATATATATATATATATATATATATATATATATGTTTGAATATGGTGTTGTATGTTAAGTAAAAACGGAAAAAAAATTATCACCATTTTTGTATTGAGAAAAGTGTTAGAAAAATCTTATTTTCCGAAAGTAACCAGCATAATAAAATTTTATTTTCTACAACGAGTTACTATGTGATGACCTAAGAAGGGGTCGCAACTGTCCCCACAAACCAAGCATGCTTTGTCCTCACTCACACGCTTCCTGGGAAAACTTCCCAGGAGGCTTAACTGTGGAGTTCTTAAGTGATGGTCTACCGAGAAGAATATGTATCTTGTTGGTATAGGTAGTACCAATCAATTAATTTAAACCATCCTTAACTGTATAGTCCCATGCCTACACAGTCTCAGGATCCCTCTCATTCTGGTGTGTAATCAATTCATTCACGTGTCCCCCACCTAGAAGCCTACCAGGAGCTGCTCCTTGTCCGTGCATTCTTGCATCGGCGACCACTTCCCGCCCTCGTTAGCCCCGGGTGTCACAATATATATAGGAGTATTTGGGAAAAGCTATTAAAGCACAAAATGAGAGGTTAAAATATACTAGGCCCGTGAAATCACAAAGCTCTATCCGATAGTTTATCTTAGAGCTTAAGGGGCTTCTGTTCTAGTATGGGTCGAGTATATGGTAGCTTGCAAAGTTCTCTGGAGCATTGGGGGCTTCTAGCATAATATGGGTCGAGTTTGGTTTGGCTCAAGAAGTCCCAATTTGGGACATTACTCCTTCATAATAAAAGCATTGATGCCAAGTATACCTTAGCTAGAGAATATTCTCGGGTTTAAGTGGCTTTTTTTCCAAAGTGACATACTTTTAGAAACTATATATCAAAATAACCTCCTTTTGAAACAATTTACCAAACTAACCTACTTTTAAATAAAAATTTAATTTTTTAGTGGCGCGAATTTGACTGGCGCCATTGACTTGTTGACCTGCCACGTGACAGGTCATGATTGGTCCGAAAAATTTGCAAAAAAAAAATCTTTTCTTTTGCCGAAAAAAAAAGGTCAACGCCACATGGCGCACTCTGGTGGAGTGGCGCTAGTTTGACTTGCGCCATTGACCGGCCACGTGGCAGCTCCTGATTGGTACGTCAGTTTTTTTTGGAAAAAAATTAAAAAAAAAGGTTTTTCTAGTTAAAAAAATTTTTAAAAAAAGAAAATAAGATTATTAATTAATATAATTCTATTAATAAATTTTATCATTATACAATTATACTAATTAATAATATAATTAATAATTAATTAATATCAATTAAATTTTATCATTATATAATTATACTAATTAATAATGATATACTAATTTTAAAATACAATTATACCAATTTAAAGGTTTTTGGGTTAAAAAAATTAAAATAAAGAAAAGAAAATTAGATTATTAATTAATTAATATAATTCTATTAATAAATTTTATCATTATATAATTATAATAATTAATAATACTAATAATATAATTAATAATTATTAATACCAATTAAATTTTATCATTATATAATTATACTAATTAATAATAATATACTAATTTTGAAATACAATTATACCGATTAAAAGTTTTTTGGGTTAAAAAAATTAAAATAAAGAAAAGAAAATTAGATTATTAATTAATTAATATAATTCTATTAATTCATAATTAACATTATATAATTATACTAATTAATAATACTAATAATATAATTAATATTTAGTTAATACCAATTAAATTTTATCATTATATAATTATACTAATCAATAATAATATACTAATTTTAAAATACAATTATACCAATTAAAAGATTTTCTAGTTAAAAAAATTAAAATAAAGAAAAGAAAAATAGATTATTAATTAATTAATATAATTCTATTATTAAACTTTATCATTATATAATTATACAAATTAATAATAATAATAATATAATATATAATTAGTAATTTAATTGGTATTAATTAATTAGTATTTATATTATTAGTATTATTAATTCGTATAATTATTTAATGATAATTATGTATTAATAGAATTATATTAATTAAATAATAATCTAATTTTCTATTCTTTATTTTAATTTTTTTAACCGGAAAACATTTTAATTGGTATAATTGTATTTTAAAATTAGTATATTATTATTAATTACTATAATTATATAATGATAAAAATTAATTGATATTAATTAATTATAAGTTATATTATTAGTATTATTAATTAGTATAATTATATAATGATAAAATTTATTAATAGTATTAATTTATTAATTAATAATCTAATTTTCTTTTTTTAAAATTTTTTTAACAAGAAAAACCTTTTTAAAAAAAAATCAAAAAAATTAACAGACTGATCAGGAGCTACCACGTGGCAGGTCAATGGCGCCAATCAAAATGGCGTCACTCCACTAGAGTGTGTCATGTGGAGCTGACTTTTTTTTTTCACCAAAAATTTATTTTTTATTTTTTTTTACAAATTTTTCAGACCAATCTTAACCGACATGTCTACAAGTCAATGACATCAATTAAACTAGTGCCACTAAAAAAATAATTTTTTATTCAAAAGTAGGTTAGTTTGATAAATTGTTTTAAAAGGAGGTTATTTTGATATATAATTTCTAAAAGTGGGTTAATAAATTATTTTAAAAGGAGGTTATTTTGATATATAATTTCTAAAAGTGGGTTAATTTATAATTAAAAAAAAAAAACCGGTTTAAGTACCACTCAATGAGTATTAAGATATCCCCGCAGAAACGTACGGAGAATAAAAGCTAATTAGAGTGCGAGGAGGAACGAACGAGAAGTAAATGAAGTCTGTTAGAGGAAGGGAATCTTACGAAGAATGTAGGCAGTCAGGTAATAGACTAACAGTGTTAGCCTATAAATAGACTGGTTTTCCATGTAATACACAATTGATTTCCAAGATATACAAACTATTATAGTATTCTGAAAACTCGTGAGATAAATAGGTCTTGTGTGAACAAATATAATATAATATAAGTATATATAAAAAATTATAAAGTTTTAAACAATAGCTTTTTGGCTATTAGGACCTATGAACGTTTTTCTTTCAACGTTTTAATCAGAGGTTTCCATTTATGGTCAATATAGCTATATTAGACATTTAGAATTTTGGAGTTTTAAAGTTAGATTTTTTGCCAGCTGTAGCTAGTAATAGGTTTATAGTCTCTAGCTGTTGATAGGTCAGGTTGTGTTTTTTTATGCGACTAAAGTGAAATCATCTCTGGACGGTCCGCCGTTAGCCTATCTCCGAGAATTCTCCCATGTTTCATGTCCCTCATATCACAAACCATGTTTCAGGTCACCCCTAGTGCCCTAACCGCTCATCATAATCTCATAGATAACCTCAAAATAATCTCATCTCATCAATTTTATCCTCATATCACGATAATAATCTCGATTAGGCACTGCTATCACATATCATATGCAATCCCCAGTACATCCTTATGTCTCAACATAACTTGGAACTTACTCAACCTCTAAGCACAATCATAATACTCATCATATCATCACAATCATCATCATGTTATCCAAAATCATCATCATATATCATCATGTCATAATATCATTTCCAAATAATAAATACCAAAATATAATAATAATAAATATAATCTCTTTCAAAAGAATAATTATAACATTCATGTTATCATTCATCAAGTACCAAGTTCAAGTCAACCAGTCAAACAGGCAATCATCACGTCATAAAATAATCATATATATATATATATATATATAGCGTGACGACGATAAACGCACAATTTTTATATCATCATCGGTATCACTGAGTAGTCCCCAATGTGGTATAGACATTATCCGTTACTCGCTTTCGTGTAGGGTTTGGGTCGCCCTACACCCTTATCTAATTAAATGTAACGTGCAGTTTCCGTCGTTAAATTGTTTCTTTCCCCCACCTGGAGAGTTGTACGATGCTTGAAACGAAGTAAAACGAGACTTCCTCCCACTTTCTCAATTCTACCCTACATGATTCTCGGGCCTCGGAGCTTCCAAAAATTCACCTAAGTGTCACATTGCGAAGCACACGTTACTAGGAGTTCATATTCGAAAACGGAATTGAATTCCGACAAACGAAATGAAAGATATTACTAGAAACATAACGAATGGAATTTCGACATAAAAGAGGATGATTTACCTTCACTTTTATAAGAAAAGGAGAAGAGAACAAGATAGATATCCTCGCCACAATCACAACCACGTACTCCGTTTCACGATTAGACGATCAAAACTCTCACACTCTTAGCTAGAAGCTCTTCTCTCTCTAAAACTTCTCTCTCTCTCTCTAAGACTCCCATCTCTGTTCTCTGGCCTCTCTCTACTCTCTGCCTCTGTTTTTCGTTTGGTGACTTAAGTGACTTAAGTCATCTTTTATTTTTGCTGAAATACGTGCTAGCGCTCCAGTGTTGGAAGCCTAGCGCTCGAGCTTTGGAGGGTTGGTGGACCACCGCGCCATGCAACCAATCAGATGCTGCCACGTAAGCCCTGATTGACATGTGGCAAGTCAAAGCATGGCCCTTGTCTGTTGACTTTGATGCTTGAGCGTGGATACTCCCATGCTCGAGCGTTGACTTCTGGCAAAAGGTCAACGAATTGCGTTCAGGGTCCGTTCGAAGTCCGATTGTGCTCAAATTTGAGATATAGGCTCATTAGGACCTAATAAACAACCTAAAACCATCAAAAAGGCCTAATATCTTCTCTAAGTCCAAAATTCTTATTTCACACTCAGACGTCTCAAAGACGCTCACCGGGAAAACCCTAATTAGTCTCTATGCCTCAAACTTATCTGAAAAAGTCGCGTACTTAACCTGCAAGGGTTTCTAAACCTCAAACAAAATCTCAAGTATGTATTTCAAGTCCTAACCCTAAACCTCATACGTAAACCACACATAAAATTATGGGTGTTACATGTAGGACCAGATCCACTCATTCTAGAACTAACCATGGTTTCCTACAGAAGCATGATAATCATGACTAAGGAGAAAAACATGGTGAACATCAACCAACATTATCCTTCTTCAGAAATAATGTTTCAAACAAAACACCAAAGAACACAAAACAAACACGACAGACCAACCGCATACCCCAAAAGACTCGTCCAGCTCTGATACCACTAATGTAACGCCCTTTTCCAGGGTACCACCCTTAAGTACATATTACGATTATAAGGCCGAAAATAATTGAATAATTATATAGGGTTTAATAAATATTACGGTTTCAAAATTCTTTTCATGAAACTAGATGGTCCAACTTAAAGTAAAACATGCATAACAATATTAAAGCATTTCTAGGAAATGATACATACATAAATTAAAGGCCAACTATGCCTCAGGAACCAACTTATAGAAACATAAATTAAATAAAGATAGGTTTTTGATACATCGGTTCAAGAGGTTCCAAATCAAAAGAGGTAGCTCGTAAGGCTACAAATATAGAGCATAAGTTCCAAAGATAACAACATAGTGAAGTAAACATATCTCCATGATAAAAACATAAGGTAATAACCAAGTAAACCGGGACCTAGTCAAGACTTGCCAAAAACTAACAACACTACACAAAGGGCGGAAAAACCCAGTGCAAGGTCCAGTAGTAAACTTCGTCATCACATAACCTTCTACTTAGACGAAAAGCAGCAGTCCAAACAAAAAGAGATGATCCTCCATGATAGCCACAGATAGTCCAAGTCACCGGTCCAAAACAACAAAAATCATTTGGATCATCAAAGATAATAAAAGAGTTTATCCCGTGATGAATCTCCGCGGTGATACACCTCTGATTCCCCCGTCGATATCCTCGTCTAAAGAAAACACACGACAAGAGAAAGAAGAACCAATGTAGCGAGGTGAGATTCTCGTTGTTAAGCAACTCACGATAGGTGAAGACGGCGCGACTCTCAAGCATGACTCGACATATAAGCATGTTATCGAAACATAACAAAATAACATATATATATATAACAGAAATAAAAAATTAACAGTAGTCTAGAATCAATGATATAATGATACGATGCCATCCAAACAAGTAACATATACCACTACTTTGACACCCGGGGCTCACAAGGGCGGGGAGTGGTCGCCGGTGCAAGAAGGCACGGACATGGAACGACTCCAGGTAGGCTTCTAGGCGGAGGGACACATGAATGAACATATTACACACCCGAATGAGAGTGATCCTGAGACTGTGTAGGTATGGGACTATACAGTTGAGGATGACTTATATAAATTGATTGGTACTACCTATTCCAACAAGATGCATACTATTTTCAGATGCCCACCACTTAAGCACTCCACAGTTAAGCATGCTTGACTTGGAGCAATTCTGAGATGAGTGACCTCTTGGGAAATTTTCCCTAGAAGCGTGTGAGTGAGGACAAAGCACGCTGAAAAGGCCCGTGAGACACCCCGATGTGCCCCATCGTATTATTACATTAAAACCTTAATATTTATTTACTTAATCGCTCGCTTATCGTTGAAAATACGTAAAAATTAAAAATTAATTAATAATTATATAACTTATGCAGATATAAAACATACCAAAACTATATTACATAAATACACACCTGTTTATTTATTACATTACCAAAATACTGTTGAGGGTACCCTCTCAGTAGGATCCCTCATAGGCATAAACTGCACTACAGACATACTTAGCGGAAATATAAATACTCCTTAGACACACTGGCCATAATGTCTATACTCTACTCGCCATGGATCACAGCTCGACCTCCAGCATCTGGTTCATACGGAGTTCCATCTAACTCCTCAGCAATTGGTTCCTCCATCGGGTCTTCTCGTACGATCACATCAGAAATAAAATACAACACACAAAGATATAGGGAATAAGAAACAGTTCTATCATCAAAAAGCGTAAAAGAGTAATAATAAATTATACAGTAATTGTCACAGACACGCATCACTCAAAATCAACAATCATCCTCAATTAACTATATCATCCTCTACCCTCAGCCCATGCAACTAAAACTTTATACTGATGTGGCCATCTTCACTCCTGTCACATTAGTCAGTAGTCCAGAACGGTCCAGTACCAATAACTTTCGAACGCATCAAAGACTAAACACTTATTAGTCTAAAATGGTCCAGTGCCAAGATCATACGAACTCGTCAAGGAATATCATTCCATAATGGTCCAGTGCCAAGAACATACGAACTCGTCAAGGAACATCCTTCCATAACGGTCCAGTGCCAAGAACATACGAACTCGTCAAGGAATATCAATCCAAAACGGTCCAGTGCCAAGAACATACGAACTCGTCAAGGAATATCATTCCATAACGGTCCAGTGCCAAGAACTAAAGAGTATTACGGTAGTCTACCTCGGCATCCACATCCGTAGGGCACTCACCCGTAATATCCGATATCCCCAAAATAGGATATCCTGACCTCGTGTGTTCCACTCACACGACTGTGACTAACAATACCTCGATAAATGAATCTCCCTAATTTAAATCAATAACAACCTAGTGCCTCAACCTTCCATCAAAGTCTCAACACCTTTTTCCTCTTAGATAAAACCACTTAATTAGGCTAGGCACCTCTAAATCACCTTTATTCTCTCACCCAAACAATTATCTCCCGAACAACACATATCCTTACTTAAAAATCAGCTAAGCACAATATTAAAAACCAGGCAGATCATGCATAACACAATATCATAAAATAATTCAAATACCACAAAATATCACATAAGCAATGAAATAATAATAATAAATTCAATCAACCTCAGATAAGATAAAATCATCCTAATGTCGATAAACCTACAATCCCCAAATCACCATTGGTTTTACAAAAAAAGTTTCCAATATGATTTTGGTCTTGTCGATTACTCAACTACTAGTAGGGTTTAGGTCGCCCTACACAATTATCATATAATCTACTACTTATCGATTCCGACGATAGGTTGATTCTTTTCCCCACCTGAGTTAGCACCGGAAACACGTACATAACCATCCTCGTTATCCCGCCACAAGTTAACATAACCACCTTCATTCAAACAACATAACTATAATTAAGCAACTAACAACCATCTATGACACTTTAGGGCTAGGTTCGGTCAAGACTTAGAAAATAGGTTTAGGATTATCTTCTCAATGCCATCTTTTGGATCCTAGTTACTAGAGTCTTAACTAACATAGATTACTTATTACAAGACTAAAATTTGAAACAAAATCCTCTAACCTTTAGGGTTAGGGTTTCGGCCCATATTAGGAAATTAAGCTAGAGATTTTTGTTAGACCTAAGCTCTTGGATTTAAGCTATACATGTATTATAGAACTTAAGTCAACTACTAACATTCAAAACAAACAACAAAACACCAAACCCATTTTCCTACCTAGGTTCGGTCATTAATGGTTAATAGGGAAGGAAAATGATTTTGATCACATGCTCTTGGATAATTAAAGGAGGGATCATAACTAGATCATAGAAATTGGTTTCACATTTTTATGATTTTTCTACAATTTTCTAAAATTATTTGAAGTTCTAGATCTAGGAATGGAAAAATATGATTCATGGCATAAACATGAGAAATACATGAATATAAAAGCTTATATGATCAAGGAGATGAGATTTTACCTCTTGAAGATTGAAGAAATGAAGAAAATGATCAACCTTCACTAAGCTGAAATCTGGACAGCTTGAGGGTGTGATGGTATTGTGAGTGTATCTCACAATATACTCATCCAAAAATTACGAACTTTGGCTTGATAGAAAGATAAGAAGAAAAGGAACAACTTTGGTGTTGAAGGTTTCATTTGGTTCTGATCATAACATGGGTGAAAAGGGACTTCTTTCTTCTGTTTCGTGGGTTGCTGAGAATTTTGGGCAGTTTCGGTATTTTGATCCTATCTCCCAATACACTTATCCGTTTTTGATTATCTTTAGCTTGTTGGAAAGAAGAGAGAAAGAGGAACAACTTTTATGTTGAGTGTTTTCCGAGTTTCAGAAAGGAAGAGGATCATATGTTTGGTGGAAATTTGGTGTTCTTAGGGTTTTGTAACTTAGTTGGTGAGGAAGATGAAGAGAATGAAGAAGATGAGTGAAATGGTGAGGGAGGCCACGGTTTTGAAGAGTATTTATAGGCTAGATTTAGGCTTTGTTTGGTTATAAGGAATTGATTTAATGGGTTTTGTGATTATTTAATTAATATAAGTTTAACCATAGTTAATAATTAACTTAACTATGGTTACTTTGCTTAACTATGGTTATTAAATATGTGGCTCACATTTGATGGAGGTGTGACTGATTTTGGGCCACACAAAGTGACTCACCAATGAGTCACCGATCTTATCCGTTAGTGGTTCCCGGAAATTCCGTACGCAGCTCCGTCGTTTACCCGATTTCAGTTTTTGAGAGGAAAATAATGAAACGAAAGCAAAATGAAATAGGTAATATTTATTGGAGGTGGATGCACGAAATTGGAGAGATGTGGGAGGTTTTCAACCACGTAAAATGAGTGGTTAAGAGTGCGTAGATGCGTCTTGTTAATACCCGTGAAAGCTTGGGGGTATTTTGGTTTTTTTTCCTAAATGTCATGATTACTTGCATTTAATGCTCATAAATGCTTGGTAACTCATCCTCCATGAGTCATCATGTATGACTCGCTGTCCTGATCTCTTGACGGGTCTCTGCACTTCCCTTCTCGACTCCGTCGGTTTCCCGATTAGGGTTTTACGCCCGTATAAAAGCGTAATATTTCGTTTTCGACTGAAAATTTTCAAACTAATCAAACTCGTTGGAAATATGATTTAAATATAAACCATTTCGTTCACGAGTCAAAATTAGGTTTTCTGATCATTAAAATCTTACTGTCAGTGAAAACACCGACTGTTTTCTGTCCGAACTTTTACCAAAATTCGTCCGAATAAACATAATATTTTATTTCTGATCAGAAATTTGGAAAGTAGACTTCCTCACGGACAAAATATAAAAAATCTACAAATTTCATTTTTCGGGTCAAATTAGGGTTTTCTGTCAGTATAAAATTATAATGTCAGTTAAAAAAATGCAGACAAGGCTCCGTCTGAATTTTCAACCCAAAATTTCACCGTAACCTTCTACCATAAGAGAGACTGTGAATATGATTTTAAATTATTTAAAATCACTTTCTAACTCTCAGATTAAAATATAATTAATTATATTTTAACCGGTTAAACAGCGTAATTAAAAATCAGGCTGTTACAGCCCGTGTTGGTTTGTAGAGATAGTCATCAATCCATAGAGCAGCCAAAGATGTTAAAATGGTATCGGAGTGGCACCTCTCCCAGTACGGTATGCTTTGGGGACGAACAAAGCGGAAGCTAGTGGGTATGTGACACCCGGGGCTGACGAGGACGGAGAGTGGTCGTCGGTGCGAGAAGGTACGGTGAAGGAGCGGCTCCTGGCAAGATTATAGGCGGAGGGACACATGAATGAACCTATTACACACCCGAATAAGAGGGATCATTAGACTGTTTAGGTATGTGACTATACAGTTGAGGACGACTTATATGAATTGATTGGTAATACCTATACCAATAAGATGCAACTTTTTTTCGGAAGCCCATCACTTAAGAACTCCACAGTTAAACATGCTTGACTTGGAGCAATTCTGGGATGGGTGGCTACCTGGGAAGTTTTCTTAGGAAGCGTGTGAGTGAGGAAAAACACACTGAAAAGACCTGTGTTGGTTTGTGGGGACAATCATCAATCTGTAGAGCAGCCAAGGATGTTACAACTACTGTATAGTCCAACTGTCCAAGTATACTACTATTGAGACTAGACCCCTACTTCGGAGCTAATAGGACATTCGGAAGGAGTGGTTAGTAGTAGGGGTGAGCATCGATCGGTTTCAAACGGGTTCGGGTTTAAACGGTCCAACCCGCCACAAACTGATGAGAGAAAAATGTAATCCATTTCCTCCCGTTATACACTGCGGGTTGGCGGGTGGGTTCCTGTGGGTCCTTATTTTTTAATATTTTATTTAGTATTTCAGAAAAAATTTATTTTTTTTTTAAAAAGCAAGAAAATATCATAGCTGATAAGACCAACTCATATGACTGAAGAAGAATTGTAGAACTGAGAGATCTGAGGAAGAAAAGCTGAGGAAGACCCAGCCAAACCATCCTTTTTCGGGTCCCCGTACCCATCTTTTTTGGCTCCCCGTACCCAAAGCTTCCTCGGGTCCCTGTTGATGAATGTGCAAAATATGTTAGTTTGGAAGTGTAATAAGGAAATAGTTTGTAAATAATCTTAGAAATCATAGGAAAAGTGATAGGAAAATACATACTTTGATATGAATAAAGTTTGGATTCATTGGACTAGAGTTTAGATCTTTTATGTGAAAATTATACTCAGAATATGTTGAAAATATGTAGGATTGAAGGCCCGGAGCCCAGCACAGGAGTATGGCACTCAGCATAGACAGAAGCCTGGCAGCCAGCGACCAGCACCAGGTGTGGAGCGCCCGGTGCCCAGAAGCAGAAAAGGGACCAGCGCCCAGTGCTGTGATGTGGGTGCCCAGCGCTGGTTCAAATAGAAACTGCTGTTTCGCATACAGTAGGGTGCCCAGCGCAGGCTAGGGGCGCCGGGAGACGTCGAGAAACTCTATAAATTCGAGTTTGAGCAGAGTTTGAAGGATCTTTGGCTTATTTTTGGTGCGATTTCACCTTGGTTTATCACTTTCTCTCTGGATTCCTTGGAGATTCAAGCTTGAGAACAAGATTTGAAGCTTCCACGGCTTCCTCCACTCATTCCTACTCAAGTTTCTTCTTCCCTTCTCTTTTTACTATGAGTTGTTAGATATTAGGTTAGGTGTAGGATGAACTTGATTGAATCTTGATGTAATGAAGTTTGATTTGTGATTTCAATGCAATTTCGTTCAGTTTGATTAATATCTTCTATGCTTAATGCTTTTCTTGGATTGATCAACCTTGAAATGATGATTAGATTCAATTTCACAATTGGAAAATTGGTGATTGAAATGGAAATGAAGTTGATTAATATTGTGATGTTGATTCTAGGAATAGAACTATATTTCAATACATTCTTGTAAATCCAATGCTTAATGTTTGTTCTAATCTTGCATCACCTAAGGAATTAGGGTTCTTGATTTGTACAAAAGGATTATCACCTAAGGAATTAGGGATAAATCTAGGTTAGGGATTTGAATGTCAATTGAATGAATTGGATTGAGATTAAGATTGAACAAAGTTACATTAGGTGAAAATTGAGGGATTCTGATACCTAACCACTTTTACCTATATTGAATTCATTCTTTAATTGCATTTGTTTCATTCATTGTTGTGACAACTTGTAATCAAAAATTCATAAAAATTCTTGGAACCATGACATTCATTAGTTCAAATATCAATTGCCTAGGCCACATTATTACTTGAAACATAATCCTCGTTGGGAACGATACTCTACTCTCACTTTATTACTTGTAGCGATTTGGTACACTTGCCAAACCATCAACAAGTTTTTGGCGTCGTTGCCGGGGATTGTTGATTTCAATATCAACAAGGCTAAGGCATTGTTAATTTGAATTTTTTTTCTTTTTATTAATTTTCTGTTTTGGTTAAATAATTGATATATTGGATATTCTCACCTTGTTTGAGATTTTGTGTAGTGTATGCGAGGTAAATCTATAGGTGAGCTGTTATTTGATCCCGAAATTGAAAAGATCGTAAAGAGGAATCGAAAAGAATCAAAAGAAATAAAGAAGCGGGATAGGGAAAAAGTGAATTCTTCTTCTACATCACAAGTTCAACAAGAGGTTATCATGGCTGAAAATGTGCAAGGTATCCGAAGGACATTGGGAGAATATTCTCATGGTCCTACCAACCGGAATCACTCAAGTATAGTTAGACCACCGGTAGCAGCAAATAATTTTGAGATCAACCCGGCATTGCTCCATATCATGCAACAAAATCAATTTGGAGGAAGTGATGCCGAAGATCCATATAATCATGTCTCGAATTTCCTAGAGATATGTGAGACTCTCAAGATTAATGGAGCTACGGATGATGCAAAAAGGTTGCGGTTGTTCCCATTTTCATTGAGAGATAGATCCAAGGCTTGGCTCCAATCTCAACCAAGGGGAAGCATCACTACTTGGGATGACTTGGAAGAAAAATTCTTGGCAAGATATTTTCCACCGTCTAAGTTTGTGAAGATGAGAGGTGATATTTCAAGCTTTGTGCAACGTGATGGTGAGACTCTATATGATGCTTAGGAAAGATTCAAGGAGCACCTAAGGAAGTGTCCTAATCATGGCTTTGATGATCTCCAACAAATGCAAATCTTTTGTAATGGGTTGAGACCATCTACAAAGCTTATGCTAGATGCATCGGCAGGAGGTTCTATGAATTCAAAAACCGCGGAAGAAGCTTTGAGGTTGGTTGAAGCCATGGCATCTAATGATTATCTCATGAATCATGATAGAGGAGGCACATCAACAAAGGGGATGATAGAGCTTAACTCCCAAAATGCAATTTTGGCTCAAAACAAAATCATCACTAATCAATTGGAGGCAATCACAAAGCGACTAAATGCTATGAGTTTAGGGCCAACACAAGGACAACAAGTCACGAGTTGTGATTTTTGTGGAGGAGAGCATGATAATGGTAATTGTGAAACATCTCTAAGTTCTCAAGAGGAAGCAAAGTACATGGGGAATTTTCCAAGACAATGGCATAATTTTTACTCAAACTCCTGTAATCAAAATTGGAAGAAGCGCGCTAACCTTCCTTGGTCACAAGAAGCTCCACAAGACAACACATCTTCACAACAACCACTACTTCAAAATCAACCACATTGTGATACCGATGAGAGAATGAACAAGTTTGAGAGCACTCTTGAACAATTCATCCAAGTCACACAATCTAACATCAAGAATACTGATGCATCAATAAAGAACCTTGAAGTGCAGATTGGACAGCTTTCTAAACAAGTTTCTAGTGCATTAAGTGCAAGATTTTTTGGAAATACCACTAATAATCCAAAGGAGGAGTGCAAAGCCATCATGTTACTAAGTGGAAAGTTAGTAAAGTCGAGTGTTGAGCATTCCTCAAGTCAAAATGCTAAAAATTATGAATTCAGAAAGAAGATGATTGATACTAGTAAGAAAGAAAAGAGTTCAAAGAGGAAAGAAGAAGAGGAACCTCAAGATGGTAGGAAGGAAAAGAAGCTGAAATTAGTTGATGAAAATTCAGTCTTGAGAAAGACGAAGAGTCAACTTTTGAAAGAAAGGGGCAAGCCATAAGAGATTCCTTCTTATGTGAAAGTGCCATATCCAATTGAGAAGAAGAGGACAGAGAAAGAAGAGCAATTTGATAGGTTCTTGGATATCTTCAAACAATTGCAAATAAATATTCCTTTTGCCGAAGCATTAGAGAGCATGCCATCATATGCAAAGTTCATGAGGGAATGGCTTGCAAAGAAGAGAAAATTTGAACCAAGTGAGGTAGTGGCCTTGACTGAAAATTGTAGCTCAATTCTCCAACACAAGCTTCCACCTAAGTTGAGGGATCCCGGATCCTTTACAATTCCTTGTGTCATTGGAGATGTAATAAAGGCTAGAGCCCTATGCGACCTTGGGGCAAGTATCAATCTTATGCCATTATCCATGATGAAGAGGCTTGACATTCATGATGTGGAACCAACCATGACCTCATTGCAACTTGCGGATAGATCAATTAGGAGACCATATGGTTTGGTGGAGGACATACTTGTAAAAGTAGGAAAGTTCATCTTTCCCATGGATTTCTTTGTGTTGGATATTGAGGAAGATGTGAGCATTCCTTTGATTTTTGGAAGACCCTTCTTAGCTACCGTCGGAGCTTTGATAGATGTACCAAAAGGCGAGCTTATATTGAGGGTGAATGAAGAACAAAAGGTTATGAACATGTTTGACAAAGAGCCTATGGACACTTCACCAATTATCCATGCTCAAGTTCATTTTGTGAAAAATCAAGTGGTTCAAGAAATCCACAAAGATGAACATGAGAAGAAAAAGAAGAGCAATGGGAAAATAAGGAAAAGGAAGAAGAAGAAGTCTCAATGGTCATCTCAATTCCAACCATTTTGGCCAAAAGAAGATAATTTATCAAAGAATGGCAATACACCATTGATTGATGTTGAGAACAATGTGAGGAGTGGTGGCAAGAAAAGCAACAAAAATGCTCCATTCTTCTCATCATTCAAGCCACCTTGAGCATCAAATAATCAGGCGTCATGCTAGTGACGTTAAAGAAGTGCTACTTGGGAGGCAACCCAAGCATTTTCTTCTTGCATTCTTATTCTTTTTGCTTCCTTATCATGAAAAAAATAAGTAGTCCGTTGAGTTGTTGAGTGGTTCCTTGATGTGTAAGCCATTTAATGTGGTGGAATTGGTTTGAATTGTTGTGTAGGCACATCTAAGGAAAAAGACCAAAGGAAGGGGAGAAATGACACACTAGAATGGTGAAAATGGCCCTGCGCAGATGTCGGGCACTACTATGAGTGCTGAGCTCAAACAGAAAGCATATTCAACAAAAAACATTGCACCTTGGGCGCTGAGCGTGGATTCCTAGCGCTGAGCGCTAGCCAGTGCAAAAAAAAACCTTTTTTTTTTGCACATACTCATCCACTGTGCAGAAAAAAGGGGGTGCTCTAAACTCTTTACTTTTTAATCCTCCTTAATTTTTAGTTAGCTTTAGTTGAATAAATTTCCCAAACTTGCATATTTAGCACAAACTTGTGTTTTGAATAGATTTTTGGGTAGATTTCCTTGTGACCATGACACTTGTGCTTGGCTGAAATTTCTAACATCATGCATTTTATACTTACTGAGCATATGATTGAAACCATTGATCCTTGTGAATTATTTGTGCCAATTTTTCATGTTATGATTGATGCAATGTTGAATGCATGGATTTTCTCTTGCATATAATCATGAACTGTGAGCTTTTGAGCCCAAACACATCATATTACTTGATTTCTTTCATGTGTGATTGTCTATCACTTGCATGTGCTCACTTTTTATTGCCTTGATACTTGTCACTATTGCATTGTTCTTGTATATGCATATATGATTGAGGCATGATTTCTTTGCTTAAGCTCAGGGCCATAATTGCTATCCTAACATCTACCATTGTTGAGCCCAATTGAGCCTTGACCTATTTTTCTTGGCATGATAGCACATTACAAGCCAAAAATTGAAAAAAAAAACAATTTTGTCCCACTATTTTGGCTTAGAGGAATGTTTGGGGTTGTTCTCTTGCTTAGGGACAAGCAAGCAACTTAAGTTTGGGGTGGGAGTGGGTCACTAAAGATGCCTACTATGAAAAAAAAACAAAGTGAGAAAGAAAGAAAAAGAAAAAGGAAAATAGAAAAAGCCAAAAAGAGGAAAAGGAAAGAGAAAGTATACAAAAGTAAATAAAAAGGCAAAAATAGAAGTGATGAAAAAGAAAATAATGAAAAGAGAATGAAACAAAAAGAAGCAACAAAAGAAAAAGAAAAAAGAGAAAAAAAGAGAGTTGTAAATAAATAAAAGGGGAAATAGCACAAATTGTGTGCTTATGTGCTCGTTGCCTAGCTAAGCAATGAAAGTCCCAAGAGTCCACATTCCTTGAAGCTAAAGTAGTTTAGCTTATATCCTTGATTTTATCCACCCTCACCTTAGTCCCATTACATCCAAATAAAAGACCTCATGATATGTGTTGCATTAACATGTGTGATATGTGTTCTTAGCATCTTATCAAGATTAGGGTTGGGGAGGGCATTGTGATTGGAATTGGGAGCAAATAATACCCAAGTAAGGATGTGTGAAACACTTGATAGAGAGGTTGCAAGAGAATATTTTGTGCATTCAATGGAGCAAATTTTGTAGTATGTTTAATTGTTTTAAAGCAGGAAGCATGTGATCAATTGGAATTGATGCAATGGTTGTGTGATGCTTGTGCATTTTGCAAAAGTGTTAAGGAATTGAAGTTTTGCATGAGTAATGTGTTTCACAAGGGAATTGAACATGAAAACCATCTTATTGACCCATGTTTTGAAATTAATTGTTTGCCTGAGGACAAGCAAAATCTCTAAGTTTGGGGTTGTGATGAATGTGCAAAATATTTTAGTTTGGAAGTGTAATTAGGAAAGAGTTTGTAAATAATTTTAGAAATCATAGAAAAAGTGATAAGAAAATACATACTTTGATATGAATAAAGTTTGGATTCATTGGATTAGAGTTTTGATCCTTTTATGTGAAAATTATACTCAAAATATGTTGAAAATATGTAGGATTGAAGGCCTAGCGCTTAGCTCTGGGACCAGGCGCTCAGCCTGGACAGAAACGGAAGAAATAAGAGGGTGTAGGAAGCTGCCCAGCGCCCAGCACAGGAGTATGGCACTCAACATAGACAGAAGCCTGGCAGCCAGTGACCAGCGCCAACTGTGGAACGCCCGGTGCCCAGAAGCAAAAAAAGGGACCAGCGCCCAGTGCTGTGATGTGGGTGCCCAGCGCTGGTTCAAATAGAAAGCTGCTGTTTCGCATACAGTAGGGTGCCCAGCGCAGGCCAGGGGCGCCGGACGACGTCCAGAAACTCTATAAATTCGAGTTTGAGCAGAGTTTGAAGGATCTTTGGCTTATTTTTGGTGCGATTTCACCTTGGTTCATCACTTTCTCTCTGGATTCCTTGGAGATTCAAGCTTGAGGATAAGATTTGAAGCTTCCATGGCCTCCTCCACTCATTCCTTCTCAAGTTTCTTCTTCCCTTCTCTTTTTACTATGAGTTGTTAGATCTTAGGTTAGGTGTAGGATGAACTTGATTGAATCTTGATGTAATGAAGTTTGATTTGTGATTTCAATGCAATTTCGTTCAGTTTGATTAATATCTTCTATGCTTAATGCTTTTCTTGGATTGATCAACCTTGAAATGATGATTAGATTCAATTTCACAATTGGAAAATTGGTGATTGAAATGGAAATGAAGTTGATTAATATTGTGATGTTGATTCTAGGAATAGAACTATATTGCAATACATTCTTGTAAATCCAATGCTTAATGTTTGTTCTAATCTTGCATCACCTAAGGAATTAGGGTTCTTGATTTGTAACAAAAGGATTGTCACCTAAGGAATTAGGGATAAATCAAGGTTAGGGATTTGAATGTCAATTGAACGAATTGGATTGAGATTAAGATTGAACAAAGTTACATTAGGTGAAATTTGAGGGATTCCGATACCTAACCGCTTTTACCTATATTGAATTCATTCTTTAATTACATTTGTTTCATTCGGTGTTGTGACAACTTGTAATAAAAAAATTCATAAAAATTCTTGGAACCATGATATTCATTGGTTCAAATATCAATTGCCTAGGCCACATTATTACTTGAAACACGAACGATACTCTACTCTCACTTTATTACTTGTAGCGATTTGGTACACTTGCCAAACCATCAACACCTGTACCCATCGGTTTTTAGGGTCCCCGTATCCAATGCTTCCTCGGGTCCCCGTATCCATTACTTTTTCATGTCCCCATACCCATCACCTTTCTCGGGTACCCGTACCCAATGCATTTTAGGGTCCCTTATACCCAACGCCTTTTTCGGATCCTCGTACCTATGGCTTCCTAGTCCTTGTACCCATCACCTTTTTCGGGTCCCCGTACCTATCTCTTTTTAGGGTCCCTGTACCCAATGCTTCCTTGGGTCCCAGTACCCAACACCTTTTCGAGTCCTCGTACCCATGCTTTTTCAGGTACCCGTACCCATCATTCTCTCGGGTCCCCACACCCATTCTTTTTACGGGTCCCCAAGCCAATCACCTTTTTCGAGTCCCCTTACCCATGACTTTTTCGGGTCCTCGTACCCATCACTTTTTCGAGTCCCCGTACACATCGTTTTTCTAGCTCCCTGTACCTATCACTTTTTCAAGTCCTCGTACTCATCGCGCTTCCGAGTCCCCGTACCCATCGCGCTTTCGGGTCCCCATACACATCACTCTCAGGTTCTCGTACCCATCTTTTCCGGGTCCCTGTATCCATCATTTTCCCGGGTCCCCACACCCATCGCTATGCGGTGGCGTTATATCAGAGAACCCACAACCAAATTTGGATCAACTCCTTTACTTCCCATTTCTTCCAAATAGAAAGCAAAAGGGGGCAGCTGTTGATACCCAAATTTGTCCGCTTTTTCTTTTAAATCTTTAATTCTAAATTTGTATTTTTGTTTTTCTAAAAGAATGATAAAAAATAAAAGAGAAAAGAAAAATTTAAGAAAAAAAAAGAAAAAGAAAAAAAATAAGGAAAGGTTGGTGACATTTATCTTCTTAACAAAATAGTCCCACATGGATAACTATTCATTTTACTCAAGTCCCACATAAGAAAAAGCAAGCTTCTTCCCTCTCCTTACCTTCTATATAAAGAGGAGATTGCCAAGTGTTTTGACACCAAGAAACATTCGCACTTAGGCTTAATACTATGTATAAGGCTCGTGGCTTTTGAATGAAAGTTTGGTTTTTAATGCTTGGGCTTAATTCTAAATATAAAGCATGGGCATTTTAGTTTTATTGACTCGTCTGGAAATCACTCGTCTACATAGAGACAACTCAGCATGGAGCCAAGTCAGTTCAGCATGAAGACTTGTCTACTTAAGAGATGATGTGGTAAAGCTAAACACTGAAGATCCTTTAAAGCACACTCATCTGAAGTTGATTAGTACACCCGTCTAATAGTACTTATTGCACTCGTCTACCAATCATCTGTCAGAATGAAAGTCCAAGTCAATTTTTTCAAGTCAATATATTTTACTCGAAGACTTTAAGGACCTCTTGACAAAAGCACCAAGCAAGAAGAATAAATAAATTATTCTTTCAATTTTTTAAGGAATAAACACGCTATCCTCTGTACAAGTCAGATTCTTTTCACTCTTTTAAGTACAAAACACAAGTACTTTTTAAAAGATGAACTGAGTGTTGCACTGAAATGGGAAAGTCCTCTGCTGCAAGTACAAAAGCTTCTCTGAAGCACCTCTGATACAACAATGCTTCAAAATAAAAGTGTACTCTTGGTTGCTCATGTCAAAACTCAACGTCCTCAAGCATTCAATGCTGCCCAGAACGACTCTTTGGCATTAATGACGTCCCAGTATTACAGGATTAATGTACCACAATTTCATAAAATTACAGGATTAGTATTCACAAAAATACATCAAATTAAATGCTCAAAACATTGATAAACAAGAATGTGCTTCTGGTCAAGACTTTTGAGCTGCAGACCCTAGAAAAAAAGGTAAACACTCGGTCTAGTCGCCACAAAATGCCAAACACCTGCTAAAGTTTGCATATTTTCTTGGACACTATTATCAAGTCCTTCACCAACAACCCATTCTCGTTCATCAATTCTACTCCAATTCCAATAGGTTGGGGTGAACGCCATAGGGGCCGTGAAGAGTATTGCTTTCTTTCCCTTTGTGAGACGGTGGTCGTTTTGACCTCGATGATGTCGTCTAGGTACGAGAAGATGGATTCCGGAAGCTTGTCACCGACAGCGATGGTGGCAGATATGACGGAAAATGAGAATTTGAGGAGTTTAGGGCGTGGAAGCTTTGTGGCGATGTTGCAGGGGTGGCGGAGGGGGTGAATGAGCGTGGGGTGGGGAGAAGAGGTGAAGGGTAAGGATATTTTGGTAAATAAATTGAATAAATTGGGGAAAGTGAGGTGGGAATATCCAATAGGGAGGTAGCAAAAATAAACTTATTTTATGAAGGGTGTGCTAGGCAAGCCCAAATCCACTAGCTTACATCGAATGAAAATGTAGCCCTATTTGATAATCATTTTCCTAATTAGCTTATTGCGTTTTTTCGCTAGCTTATAGTGTTTCTTCCAGACGCTAATTAAAGTACCGTTTGAGCTTATATCTTATAATTTTTTCTCTCACTTTTATCCCTACTATTTTAATTTTTTTTACAAACCCTACTATTTAAATTTTTTTTTTTTGACAAACCCTACTATTTTAATTAAATTCCTCAATTAATTCTCCTTTACAGATCTTTCTGATCCCCCTCCCTGCTGTTCCCCATCCTGGTAGAGGATGCCAGAGAGATGGCTTTTCCTCGTTTTATTTCTTAATTTCCTCCATTTTATCAAAAATAAAATAAAATAAAAATACTAATCCTAATATTTTCTATTCCGTATTTTCTAATCCCTAATCTTTCTTGAAATTTAATTTCACTAACGCAAAATAAAGTAACTAGTATTTTTTTAAAAGATATAGAATTATGACTCCCTAATAAAAAGAATTTATGTAAAAAGTATATAAATATATCGTTTGATGTTACTATCTTCGGTTCACAATATAAGAAACAAAGAAGTCATTTTTTTTGTCCAAAATATAAGAAACACGCATCATTTTTCACGCATATTAAATATTAATTTCCAATATTACCCTTATTAATTACTCTCATTAATTATAAGCCATCAGAATATTAATTAAAATTAGAAGGGGTGTTTTTGGAAATTTATATGAGTATTAATTACAATTAACTCATTTCAATACATTTCCTTGGTCTGTGTGTTTTAGGGTTTTGTTTCTTATACTGTAGACCGAAGGTAGTATTTTACATTTATCAGCTAGTTCAACTGCTGATTTTATTAAAGGTTTGATTATTGAGTTTTTTCCTAAACTATTTGGGAATTTTCAAGTACGTCCCTGAATTAAAAAAATTCTAATTAGGTTCCTGAACTTATATAAAATTTTCAATTGGGTTCTTGAACTGAAAAGTTTCTAATTGGATCCTTGAACTTATATAAATTTTTAATTGGGTCCCTAAAGTAGAAATGTGACTATATAAAGCAAAAAATAATAAAATTATGGATGATAAAACTCAGACAAAAAAAATACTATTTGACATATTAATAAATGACAAAAGATAAATATGAGGGGGAAAAACTCACTATTTAAAGTAACAAAAAAACATGGAGAAAAAATTTATTGTTTAATATAATAGTTAAATAAAAATAAATAAATTTGAGAGACAAAATTTAGTTCTTGATAATAATAAAATAATAAAATATGAAATTTTTCTAGAAAATTCATGTTTTGTAACAAAATATTAAAAGAATAAACTGAGTCAAATATAAATATTTGAAATAACATTAAAATAATAAAAATAATAGATATAGCAATAAAAATATTGTTTAATAAATATTACAATAATTTAACATAAACCTCAATTAAAATATAGAATAATATAATAAATAATAAAATAAAATAAATAAATCAAAATAAAATTGACAATTCAAAATAAGATGTAATATTTACTTAATTAGATTCTTTATTTTATTTATTATTTCAAATAATAACTTTGTTGTTAAATTTTTTTTATTTTGTTTTCAATTTTTTTTACTCAATTTCATCCCTTTTCTAATATTAGAATACAAATTATTTCAAATAATGACATTTTCTGCTAAGTTTCATCCTTTACTATTTTATTTTTATTTGAAAATTTATATTTTTTTAATTGAGGTTTATCGGTTTAATCTCTTAATATTTTGTTACAAAACATGAATTTTCTAACATAATTTCATATTTTATTATTTTGTTATTATCATTTCAAGAATTAAATTTTTGTCTCTCTAATTTATCTATTATTATTTAATTGTTATGCTAAACAATAATTTTATCACTAAATTTATTTTTTATTTTATTATTATTAATATTATTATTTTAAATATTGAGTTTTTCTCTCATATTCATCTTTTGTCTTTTTTGGGGTGAACCCGGATATCATCTGACCGGGAGACAGAGACTAATCCCTTGAGGTGCTAAGATCCATTTAAGGGGTTGACCTCTCCCAACAGATGCTCTTCTACACACATGAGCTAGGAATTGAACCCCTGACCATATGCTTAAGAGGCCCAGTTATCTACAAACTGTGTCATACCATGTTGGTCATCTTTTGTCATTTTATTATTATGCCAAACAGTAATATTTTTTTTTCAAATTTCATCATCTATCATTTATTATTATTATTTTATATAGTCACCTTTCTACTTTTGTTATTCAATTGAAAATTTTATATAAGTTCAGGGACCTAATTGAAAACTTTTTAATTCAGGGACCCAGTTGAAAATTTTATATAAATACAGGGACCTACTTAGAAATTTTTTTAGTTGAGGGACCTACTTGAAAACTCTCAAATACTTCAGGGACTAACTCAATAATTAAAACTTTCTCAAACACTTAAAATTCAATCTGTTAACTTATCTGTTATCTTTCGGTCAAAAAAAAAAATATGTTATCTACTATCAACTAACTTATATGTTATCCATTAGAGCTGGTATATGGGCTTGGGACCGCTGACGGTTCGTTTAACCCGCGATCCGTATCGGTTAGGATCATACAAAATGTAGGCTCGTTTTAATGCGGGCTTATTTAGCCCGGTTCATTTAACCCGTGGTTTATACGGGTTCGGTCCGCGAGTTAGCGGGCCAACCCACAAATCAAAAATATTAATACAAAATATAGGTTCGTATATGAATATATGATGTATTTTATAATGAAAAAATAATTATTATATGCAAGTGACTATTTATTTGAGATGTCGTTTGTGTAATTGATTTTATTTGCATGTTTTAATATTTAATTGAATCCTATAAACATATTAAACCATATGTAAGCTATTCTGAGCTAATTTGAACTTCTCATATTAGTAAAAACTGAGTAAATTTTTTGAAGTGGTACTCCTTTCGGTAAATTTTCTCTATATGTTTTAGGATATTTAGGAACCTTGCTTCTAGTATTTATTTATTTTTTAAAAAAAGTATTTTTTAAAAAAATCAATTTTTCAATTTTAAATGAGCCCACAGGCCAGCCCATTAAACCACGAGTTATGTGGGCCAGACCGGACTAGAGGAAATATAGGTTGGCCCGCATACCCAGCTTTATATATGTGGGTGAATGCAGGTTGGGCTTAAACGGACCGTGCTGGCCCATATACCCAACTTTATATATCCATATAAGTTTTTCATCTTTTAGTTAACTTATTGATATCCATTAATTTTTTTACTATACAGAGTAAATTACTGCCACAGGATAAGTGCATGTTAACACAAACGGCCGGTTGCTACAGTAATTGGAGTGTTTGCTTATCAAATTCAGTTGAAAATAATTGATTCTTGAGTGGGTAGAATTAATTTTGGTGGAAACAATAATTTTTAACTTTTTCGTTGAGTAGCCCAAAATTCTTTATATTTATACATAAAAAATGATTCTATTTATATCATCCAAACGAAATCAATTTTTTTAACTCACTTTTGAAATATCATTATCAAATACAAATTAATTTTTTTAAAATCAATTCCATCAAAATCAATTCCTTAAAATCAATTCTATTAAAATCTAAACCCAACGCACCTAAAGCGAAAACACAAAAAATCACCGCTTTTCCCTTCCCCGGGTCCACACTTGCTTATTATTCCCCCACTCTCATAGCATTATAAATAAGAAGCTGCCACGCCCAATCGCTCTAAAGCTTATTCACTTTCTCTCTCTCTCTGACACCTCGCAATTAAAAAAGTTAGGGTTAGGGATTTAGCATCGAATCCATGGCGTCGACGAAGAAGATCGTCCTGAAGAGTTCCGACGGCGAGTCCTTCGAGGTTGACGAGGCTGTCGCGCTCGAGTCTCAGACCATCAAGCACATGATCGAGGATGATTGTGCTGACAGCGGCATCCCTTTGCCGAACGTGACCAGCAAGATCCTCGCAAAGGTAATAGAGTACTGTAAGAAACATGTCGAGGCCGCCAACCCTGACGAGAAGCCGTCCGACGAGGACATTAAGGCCTGGGACGCTGACTTTGTTAAGGTCGATCAGGCCACCCTCTTTGATCTCATTCTGGTCAGTCTTTTCTTTTCATCTTGTTTTTGTTTTTGTTGTTCTGGGTGTTGTTTTTTTTTTCCTGTTTTGGTTATGGGCTTGATGATTGGGTTAGGGTTTTTGAAACTGGGTATTTCGAACTTCAATTTTTTTTTACGGTCTTTTTTCCTGGCTGTCACGGCTTGTTTTTATACTTATGTGTATATTATGAAATTTGTATTATGGAACTCTGTTTGCTGCTGTGTTCTTCATTGATAATTTGTTGTATGAAATACTAGTAGTGTATTTGATATGCTTACATTATAATTGCACATGATAAGCATCCTATAGGAAGATGGGATGTTTGATTCGATGCCTGTTTCCGTCGAATCTCGGTTGGACTGTTCATGATTTCCTTCTTGGGAAGAGTGACCTCAACCTTGTGGTTATGGACGTTGTCGCGGCGTCGGAGCGCAGCCTGCTCCAATTGGGAGTGAGGGAAGCCTCCTCCCTGTCACGATACCTTGACTGGTGGTGGTGGGAGTATAAGTTTTACGGTTCCCACAGTTTGTGCCAATGATTGGAAACTTAACCGTGTCTCTGGTGTTTGTTGAACGTTTTCTCCTCCCTGTGTAGCAGCTCTTGTGGCAGAGATGGGGGTGATGTACCTGCAGGGCATTAGGCCTGAGAAAGCCAATGCTCTTAGAGAGTATGAGTGTTAAGGATCCATACATGTGTTTCTTTTTTGGGTATTTATACTTTATAGAGCAGTAATGGCTTTTACAAAGTAATGAGAGGGGCAAAGATGAAACTTAATGGCAATTTCAGTTATTGACCGTATAGACCTCATTCATTCCCTGTTGTTAGGAGGCTGGTTATGGGAGCTCAACTGCTTGGGGCCTCAAACTAGGCCGATTGGAGTCAAGTTTCTCAAGTCAGGCCTGGATTCAGATTATGATCCACAACATTTGGGTTTTAAGTTCTTGCTTTCATTTGTATGGGAAAGGGTAATGTAAAAACATAAACAGGCATTAGTTGAATATGTAGTTTTTAAATCACCAAAAATGGGAAGGATTTATTTTCTCTTTCTTTTTAACATTTACATTATTATGTTAAAACATAATTGCAGGTCTATCAAAACAATCATTGGGTAGATCGTGTTAGAAAAAAATTAGTGTGGCTATGTTAGATTAGATTTCAACCTTACTCCAATGGGTAAAAGGACTGCCAACCTTCATCCATCCACCTCAGATCCATGGTGCTGTTAATGTACGATATCACTTATTATCCTAACAGAATTAGTTAAAACGATTATGATCTTTGAAGATATTGTCAAGCCATTACCAAGATAAAAAAGTCTCTAAGATTCCATAAAGTTAGGGATTACGATAAGGATCATGGTTGCCTTGCTAAGTATCCCTCTCTCAGGGATTATGATCATTTGTTATTTTTACTGATGGATTATTATCCTAACAGAATCAGTTATAAAGGATTATGATCTTTGAAGATATTGTCAAACTGTTACCAAGAGACAAAAAAGTCTCAAGATTCCATTAAGTTAGGGAATATGATCTTAGATCATGGTTGCCTTGTTAAGTATCCTCTCAGGGATTATGATCATTTGTTGTTTTGGCTGATGGTTTGTTTCTGCAGTTTTGATTTTTAGGCTTGGCGGTTGGGATTAAGGGCTTTGAGATTGGAGATTTTTTATTTGCTTGGTTCCTATGATATTAATGCTTACTTCTCTGTTCTGTCTATGGGAGGTTCTCTGGTGTAATGTTGAACGGATTATGATGTGATGTATGACAGGTTGAGGTTGTAATTGTGTTTGGTTTATGGTCCTTTTGTTGGGTTATGATTAATTTTGATCTTGCTGTTCCTTTGACGTAGTTAATCTTTTCTTTTTAATTACGAATCTGTGTTTTTGGTCTTCTTAAGGCTGCTTTGCATGGAAAGCGAGTCTTGGCTTTTCTTTTCGTGTTTGTATATTTTTTTTGAAATGTGTTTATGGAACTCCATCTGCTGCCTTATTCGTCATTCGTCATTAGATATTATATTGTATGCATATGCAGTAGTGTATATGATATGTCTATGATTTAATTGCACATGATGAGCACATCCTAGCAAGATAGTGTTCCATTTGATGCATGTTTTAGTTTCCATTTGCTATCATAGAATTGCTGTTGATGTTATTCTGCCTCCATGTTTGGATTATCTATGCTATTTAATGGCACATTTACTGTGTTTATCATGTTAAGGATGTGCCATTGTAATGAAATTCTCATTTTCAGGCTGCAAACTACTTGAACATCAAGAGCCTTTTGGACCTTACCTGTCAGACTGTTGCAGACATGATCAAGGGGAAGACACCCGAAGAAATCCGCAAGACCTTTAACATCAAGAATGACTTCACCCCTGAGGAGGAGGAGGAAGTTCGTAGGGAAAACCAATGGGCATTTGAATGATTTGTTAAAAGGGGGTTGGTTTGTCTGTTTTCATTTTCGGTTAATATGTATTCTTGAATAATTACAAATATGTCATGTGTTTTCACTTTGTTGTTTTTGAACTGATGAAAATGGTGAAAACAACCTTGTTTTCATTATTTCCTTCACAGAAGGTTGAAAACTTGAAACAAATTGAGAACAACGTTGACATTTGTGTAATTATGAGTGAAGTCATATAAACTGAAAGTGAAAATATAAAGCAAACCAAACACTATTTTAGCTTATGGAATCTCAATACATGTGGGTTGATGATATAGTTGCTAAGTTTATTTTGCCGAGTCTGTTCCTGTTGACTGTTTTCGTGTATCGGATTTGTCTCCCTTTATTGAAATTATTCGCATCTAGAAACTGTAAGTAATAGTTGAATATGGTGGTGGTGGGGAATGGTTTTATTCTGGTCTCGGTTTATCGTTAATTCATATCAACCTTATTATGTTCCTGGTAATTAATCTCGTATATTGCTTGTTTTTGTCTGTTCATTTTGAGACTTATTTGAGTTGGCAGTTCTGCTTCTACTTTCATTGATGTTTTCGTCAATTACATGAATGAAAGGGAGTGGTCTGTCCTATGTGATCAATAACATGAATGAAAGGGGGTGGTCTGCTTGTTTTTGCGCTTACATTTACTGTTAAAGTGTCATCTCGTTATGATTCTAGTAGACGAAGTTGCTGAAGCATGTTGCTGCTAGTATTTATAGCTACGCTTCGCTTGAATATGTGCATGTTTTCGAATTTATTCATTTCTTCATCCCGAACAACTAATTTCTACTATCCTTAAATTCATTATGCACGGGGGCAGATGTGATGAAGATGGTATCAAAACCAAAAACAAGGGTCAATTCATAGGTACTGATAGGTTCATTTTGTACATTTTTGAAATTTAGGAACCGGGTTGCATTGACCTAAGTTGAAGGGATGTTTTTGTACTTTCTCCGAATTTAAATGTTATAAGAAAATCAAATTAATTCAAATAAAAACCCAACATACGAATTTTCTTGACCTTTTATTTTCTCCAAAAACAGTATGACAAATTGTAGTCGTTGATTATTCAAATATTGTCATCTTTTTTTTTTTTTAACCTAAAACTTTTGAAAATGTGACTACAGTTGTTTTTCAAACGGTTCGTATCTTTCGTCAGAAATTCATTCGTCGTACTATATAGCATTGTTCTTAGTGCTATGCACTTAACCTTCTTTCTCGTAAATAAACCTAGCCCATAACTTCAGAACGAATGTCCCTATGAAGTCGTGTTTGGTAATCACGAGGTGTCATTATGTTATGCTACTCCCTTGGTAGCTGGAAAATATGGCTTCATATGGTCAAAAACATGGAACTAATGCGGTAATGCCTTCATCTTGTTTGATGAAGGCTTCTAGGATGAGCGACACCCTTATATCTTGCACGGTAGTAGACAAAAAAAGTCTGAGGGTGTATCCTACACCTGCATGCACCATATCCCTCCATCAACTATTTTCTGTCCCACTTTTGATCAAACTTTGTCCTCACTCGCTAGTCGGCCACCCACGACCACCGTGCAAGCAGGGGAGGACCCACATTAGAGTAAGAGCGTGGATGTGCACATCCTCAATTTTAATTTTTTTTATTAATTTTCTTATATTAATTTACTTTGCCTCCCAGTAGTTGAAAAAATTGCGCTCCATGCCACTGGACCACTCCTCGTAATCACACGATTGACAGCAAGGCATACTTTCTAGCTGTGATGAACATGTTCTACTAGTGCTACACTGCTACTTGGCATCTATTTTGCTTTCAAGAGCCTTTTTCTTTTAACCTTGCGACGATAACCTTTACGGAAGAAGTAAGGATTTCCCAAAATGAAATCAATAAACAAGGGAAGGTACATATAAATAAATCTAATCTCATATGAAACTGAGCATAGATTACTAGCCAGTTAAAAATTATATATAATATAAATATTATCTTTTTGTGCTAAATTATTAGTATATATAATCTATTGTATATATTATATAAAATAAAAAATAACTATTTAATTGCAATCGGTTCGACCACGGTTGAACAACGATTTAATGACCGGTCTTATTTTTAAAACATTGATCAATTTACATCTTGCTTATAAAAGAAAGGATTGGTTAAACATGAAATTAAATGTATTAATTTTGTTTCCTTAATTGTAGGAAATAATAGAATTTTCTTTGAATGGTATATGTAATTTATTTGATTAGAAATATTAAAATTTTATGATTTTAACATTTATATGACTTTATTTTTATATATATGATGATGATGATTATTAATTATTTTAAAAATATATTGACCCCGCTGGCTAAGAGTCCTAGATCTGCCACAACACGTAAGAACATTTCTAAGAAGCTTTAACCCACCCAATGGATTTGTCGTGGCCCTCGAACCTGGAATCTGAGTTCGAATTGATCTGAACATCATCGATTCACACCCTGGCATCCCCATGGACACTGCATTGTCATCCGCCCCGACACCGAATTCTGGCATCGTCGACCCTCCGCCCACTACGTCGTCCTCAAGGCCAACGTCTACCTCCTCCATCTCATCCATATCGGGCTCACCCTCTCCAACGCTGATGGCAACCTCCTGAACCTTGGAACCTCCGAAATCGCCTTCATTTGAGAGCTCAACTTCCGTGATTTCGATGTGGCTCGTAGCACCCACCCGCACAACTCCGTCGCTCCTCCACCGCCAGGGCATCGACTTCGAGCAGAATAAGAAATTTGCGTTGCTAGATCGTCATTGCCCATGTTGTAGTTCAGCCCAAGTTTCTTTCACACCATTCTTTTTCAATCTTCAAGTTTTCATTTCTTTCTTTTTTCAAAAAATATTGTAACCTTAATTTTTGGCTATTATTAAACGTATTATCCATGCTTCTGAGTTTTCTCCATGAAGTCTATCAAAAAAAATGGTTGATTTTACGAATATGAGCCAAGTTTTGATTGAATAATGATATTTGAACACCCAAATTGGGACACCATACGATTTCCCTTTGATTTTTTGATGTATAGTTGGAAAACATGTATACAAGGAAGATGAAAAAGTAAGTAAAAGATAGAGATAAACACGTTGGGTATGACATACGGTGTCCAAAACTTATATTCAAATAACACAACTCGTTTTGATTTGTGATTCCTTGTTTTTTTAAAATTGAATTTAGTTTTTGTCATTCAACTTTAATGCCAGCTTTGCTTCTGAAAAATCATGATTGATAGATCAGTGATATTGAATGTTGTTGTGAGACTGAATAACTACAATTTTCACTGAGTGAAAATAGTAGGGATTCATATGTCTCATTCTCATGAGAAAGAGTATCGGACGGAGAGGTGAGTGAGATGAGAGAATGAAATGAAAAAAGAATTTGGCGAGGACAGTGCATGATAATATTCCATAGAACTTCTTAATCAAATGGTAGAGATTGGTGATATGACCATGTCATGCTCCCTAACCAAAGCCCTTGTATATCAAATCTAAGGAAACCTTTATTTCTAGGAATCTGTTTTTCGTGAGCATATATTTCCTATAGATTCTTCGTTCCTAGCTTCAACTTGCTTAGATGATCTCTTCATATATGTTCCTAATCATAACTGACGTTCCTACGGACAATTCTTGCAATTATGTTTCGACGACACACTCCCTACTACCATTCAGTATGTCATATAATCACATAGATTTTAAAAAAACACCTAATTATGTACCAGTTTACTGTTTCACATTTACATCTCTAGGAAACAATTTTCTTCTAGTAAGCATTGTCCTCTATTTTATTTTGTCTCATACGATTATCTTTCCTCACATTTTAAAAGGTTTTCCTTGGACGTTTCCTTAAATGTTGAATATGCGGTTCATCAATGTTAAAGGATTATCATGTTTAATAAATTGCAACCTCCAAAGATAGAACAAACTAGGACTGACCCAACACCAATTTAGACCTAAAGCAAACTCTGGGACAAGACCTTTTAAAAAGATTTTTTTAAAAAAAATACTAGCATAGGCCGGGCCAACACTAACGGCCGGTGCTAATTACTAAATATTTTCTTGTAATATAAATAAAATTTTGAAGCCTAAAACAATGGCTTTAGTTGTTTGGCCCTTGGGCCAACCCTGAGAACAAGTTAAGGTTTCCTCATTCCAATTTTATGTGGTATTTGACTTAGTTCTTCCACAAGCTAGGTGTTTACTTATTTAGGGTTCATTTGTGTAAGTTTATTCACTAAAAAAGTTAATTTTTTATTAAAAAAAAACACTTCTGACATTTGCATGCTTATTTGATTTCACTTTTACAAGAAGGCAAAAAACTTTTAAAAAAAACTAAAATTTGACTTTTATAAGAAGTTATGTACTTTTTAACTTTAAAAAAATGATTTTTTTTTTAGAAAATCACTTTTTGTAAAATGAATTTGCATTTTTTAAAATACAAACAAATAGAATCTTGGTTGTTAAAAAATAAAAAGCCAGACCAATTCCAAAGACAGATCGAAAAGAATATTGACCAAATGTTAGACGACAAGATCAGAGAAAACCAAAAAGATGAATGAGAAACAATTAAAACAAGCAAGGTTTTTGCTAGGGAGGGAGACCATGTCTCCCACCACGAGTTAACCATTTATGCAAAAAAAAAAAAGTTATAATTTTAATATTTCTCAATTTTTCAAATTTAAAATTTTACCATGTTTCCTTCTCTCTCACTCCCTTCTCTCACCTTCTTCCTCAAGCCCTTTGATGTCCGCGTCTACTTCAACCTCATAGTCATCGAAATCTCGACGACGTCAATCCCATTCACGATCGTCAAGCCCAGCTACGGTATCAAAGACATAATCAATCTCACAACAGCCATGAACTCCGACAAGGTGTCGTGTCCAAGAAACGATATGTTGAAATTCCACGTCATTCCTCACTACACGTTCTTCCCTATCCTCGTGGGTTTTCCCAACACAACAACAACAATAACTTTCTTCCTCTTTCTTTCCCATCTTCTTCCTCCCAAAAGTTCCAGCTTTACAATCGTTCTCTATATCTCACAACCCCAACCCTTTCCTGAAAAAGCATCCAACTTTCTTGTTCCCGAGGCGATGGTAACAATGGGTTTGGAGGTCGCGGGGGCAGCGGCAGTGGCGGTGGCGGAGGTGATGGAAATTTCAATTACCCATCATTTTCTTCAGGACTTAGGATCTTGGGTCTGTTTTTGAATGAATGGAGATTAAATGTTGATGTCAATCCACAATTCCCTTTCACGGTTGTGATGGAGGAGTTGGTGGGTTTTAGCGCTTGCATTCTTAGTGGCATGGCATCTCACCTCAATTTCGGGTTCAAGAAGTGACACGTGCTATAATTCCACACATCATGACCGCACACATTCTCGACAACAAACGTGGGGTTCCATTTAGACAACGCAGAGGTTTAAGTGGCCACTAGAGACGTGACAAAATCAAAAGTGTTGATGGCATTGGACCTGGAATCGGTTGTAGGATAACAAAACTAACAAGGCAGTGAGGGGAGTGGGAGGGGAGACCGAGGTGGTGAAGGTGACAAGGGGGGGGGGGGTGTGAAAGAGAACGGGAATGGGTGATTTTTTTTCGCATATAAGGGCTCTCATGTCTCTTACAATGAGAGGCTTGTCAAGGTGGCTCACTATAGAAGTAGCCAACAAGCCTACACACACATCAGAGGGTCTATACCAATGTAATCAAAACCGGATCAAACCTGCCAGTTCGACCGGTTAGATCGAGAACCATTCAGGTGTTCAGTCAGAAGCAACCATAAAACCGCTCATGTAACACCCCGTTTTTCGTATAAAAGCCCTTAAGTGTGTTTTTATGTGTTGTATGTATGCTTTGTTGCCTTAGAAATGTTTTTGGGGCTAAGTGGGATTCTTAGGCTTACAATCCCTTTCTAGTGCATGAGCACGACCGTGATCATGTACCGGCAAGCCCGTGCTCATAGGCATGCTCAGTGGCTAAGTGAGCCACGAGCACGGCCGTGCTCAAGGGGAGCACGACCGTCTCGGAAATGAGCGTTCGTAACCCTCATTCTGCGAGCCTATGCTAACTTAAGCATACCCCATGCTTAAGTTAAGCACGACCGTGCTCAATAGAGAGCACGACCGTTCTCTATAGGGAGAATGACCATGCTCAATAGGCCTGAGTCTACATAAGCAAGTCAGTGTGTGAGGGTTACGAGTGTAAACCCTATTTTGGCACTTTGGGCAATCCTAGTGTGACAGAAACCTCTTCCCTTTCCCTTCCCTTGAACATATTGAAGTTCATAGTGTTCTTACGTCCGTTTGGGAGAGAAATCATGCGCTAGTGTCATCAAAAGGTAATGTAGTCTTCCCTCATTAATCTCATTTTCTCTTTAAGTTAATTGGAGATTATTTGGCTAATTGTTTATTTGGCAATTAACAACACCAGTTTTGTTTACGCTTAGCTAAGGGGCTTTAATCTTCATATCATGTATGGGGAGAAGGGTTAGTATGAACATGTAGGCATTGGGGGTAGCGTAAGATGAAAGGTTAACCCCATGACCCTATTGTTTATTAATTGCTATCTTGTTATGTTTATATGTAATTGATTACTATTGGCATGCTTATCGTATTGTAAATGTTAATGATGTTTTATACCATGAATGATGCTTGAATTGAATTATGCTATTTCCCGTTTATAGATGAATGTTGATAATGTTGTTGTCATAAATACATGACTTGACTGTTTGGTTGATGTTGTGAAACGAACAATGAAGAGGTTAATAAGACTTGAAAAAGTTAATTAAGGGATGTGTTCCCAATTGTTCATAATATCGAACCGTAGTAAAAAGTGAGGTAAATGCTCAATGGCTTAGTTGATGACTGCGACACCCTACTCTAGGGTCATCCCATTAATACCCAATTATAAATTATAATTATATAACGCTGGTTACTTTCGAAAAATATAATTAAGGTAACTAACCTTATATAAAAATAGTGCTTAAATTTTTTTTTTCCACATACAACATATAACTATTATAAACATAAACCACATATATGTACATCCATATGTATACATATGCTTCATTGTTTACATATACAACTCCTATACTAGGAGATATCAAAAAGCCTTTTGAAGCATATACCATTCTCCATCAAACTAAACAAAGAAGATAAAGATATATATACATATCAACAACAACTGGTTCACAACCATTTCAAAACTAAGGGCTCTAAGAAACCAAAGTAAAACTATCATGACTCACTACCCCGGAAACTATACCTAAGCTGGTCAAGCTAATGAAACCCATTGGGAAGACCATAAGGATCAATCCCACCTACAGCTGACGAGTCTGATGATACCTACGCTTCCATTGCTTCATTTGAAGAATCACCATCATCTACTGCAGGAGGTTGAAACTCCGGATCGTCCTCTAGGTATTCCTCTGGATCTTCTTCACCTTCTACTAGCTCTTCTTCAACTGGAGGTTCTCCATTTCCTAATATCTGAAGAGGTTGAGGTTGAGGTAAAGGATCCATCATTCCATGCTCCTCCAGATATTGAAGATACAGCCAAACCGGTGGTAACGATATCTCGATTGTTTCTACTACATGCGTCCTCTGATTGGGTCCTTCTTCTATCGTGCCAATAACTTCAGTACTAGGGCCATGGTAGGTGGCGCTAAGTGCCCCAATATTTATATCCCCAGGCACCACCATACCGTGCCCGATCAAAAGTGAGTGTACGAACCCTCGATCGCACACTGGTACGTTTGGATTCATCTGAATATGTTGTAAGAGTGAGAAACCAATACTTGGATCTTACTCAATAACCACACTCTAGCCATCAAATACCACATCAACATTTATCACATACAATTAATTATAAACTAACAGTTTATCAATGGGTTCAACACCCCAAACATCATCCATAAAATTATGCATGACACTTCTATTCATCATCTAATTTTCGTCCTAATCTCATGAGATATCCCAACATCATATGAGTTGATCAGACTCCAAAGCCACACTGGCTAACTTGGCCAACTGCCAACAGGTCCGCGACCTCTTCCCATCTTGAAAACAACAAAGGCATACACAGCCAGGCACTCACAAGGCCAAACATTGCTAATGCCCACAATCAGTGGCTCCGCCATTAGCAAGTAAGATGGGGATCCCAAAGTCCTCCAAGGCACAATGAGATAATGCACATCGGAATTACCTTTCGCCGCTGGTAATTAATGCATTTAAACCACAAATCGCAGGCACGTCTGCCACATGCATGCAAAACACTTTTGTTTTGTTCTTTTATTTTTGCTCAATCTTTCTCTTGCCGAAGCTCAAAATGGCTTACGACTCACATAGTTTTAAAACACTTTTTAAAACTTTCATTACAACACAGGACCTTACTGTCCGAGTGCTCAATCACGACACCTCTCGACCAGTGCACTAGTACTAGGTTCGTGCTTCTAGAAAACATCTTCAATGTTTTATCACAGTATACCTCATGTATACCTCATGTATACAACATAGGCACTCCAAGTCCAAATGACTGAGTCCATCACAATCACAGAACATTAGTACCCCGACGTCTCGGTTACTAAGTCCAACTGTATTTTCAACATTGTTAAATCAACTTTCGATTTTTAGAAATTCTTTTCTAATGGTAGAAATTCATTATAAAAATTCTTAACAAATAAAACTTAGTTTTCACAAACCAATGAGTCACTTGAGGTTTAACTTTCTCAAAATAGGCACTGCCGTTTCAAAAATACTTGCCGTCTAGATTTTCTAGATTTGCCGTCAAATTTTGTTTTTAAGACTTTTAAGCCAAAAACTTAACTTTTTTCACTTAATTAATCTTCTAAATTCACCCTTAACTTGTTTTCATCAATTAATTTAATAAAAGAATATTCTGTAATATTCTGGTTTTCTTACGTAAAATTTAACAATACTAAAATAGTTTCACCGTGTCAAACTCATTGTGACTCATAATTCACTTTTCCAAAAACAACTTATTAAAATAATAATATTTTTCAACACTCTTTATTCTCCTCAAAAGAAATTCTCTTTGATATCATATACCAATAACTTGCCACTAAAACCTTGAATCTAATTCAATACAGTTCCTTAAAGCTTTTATCCAACTTTCTTAATTATGCACTGACCACTGTCAGGCTTCTCACACATCAAACAACAATTATATCACAGATATTTCCCAGGCAGATCATGCATCACAGTTCATAATATAATTGCCAATAAACAATTAACGCAAAATAAACCACACAGATATCAATCAAGCAACAATAAACAACATAAGTAAACACTAACAAACGATTAATTACAAACAACCATTGGATAGCATATAGCCATTGAATAGAATCCTTCTCAGTACCCCCCCCCTTACCTCTTGAAGACTCCTTGTTCAACTTACAAACTCCTTCCGAATTTCCGTTACCTTGTAAACTTGTACTCAACTAACCTTCAATTATAACCAAAGTGTTACAAATCAAGAAACTAAAACATTCTAAACCCTAATACATAGTCACAGCCTCTAGGGTTTTTGAATAACTAAAACTTCTAATCATGATTAAGTTATGGATTAATGATCCTTAATTAACCTAAATCATAGATTATCAACTAAACAACTAAGTTTTAAACTCAAAACTTCCTAACTCTTTTATACATAGATTCGGCCTCACTAGGTTCATGAAGCTAGGGTTCTTAGGTTAATAAATCATCTTGGATTTATAAAGCATACTTACTAAACACTTGATTTCTAAGATCATTTATGAAAATCATGAACAAAACTCAACAAAACTTACCCACTTAGGGTTCGGCCAACATGAACATTTTTGAGTAAAATAGTCATTTTAAGAAACTAACATGGATTAAAGTGTGTAGTCATACATGCCATATAGAATACATGATCATACATGAAAACACATGAACAAAACTCTACCAACCCTAAGGTGATAGATTCGGCCAAGGCTAGTTTTTCAAGAAAGAGATTTTTGATTACTTCATGCTCTTGGATTTAGATAGTAGACATGATATCTAGAAGATAGAAAGTAGTTTCATCATCATTAGATTTTCCTAGGATTTATTATGATTTTTCAAAGTTCTAGGGTTTGAAACTTGAAAATGATGAACCATCATGATATAAGTCTTGAATCAAGAAACTATCTAAAGAACATAGACATGATTTAAGACAAAGATTAGGATTTACCTCTTGAGAATCAATGATGAAGACAATCCAAGAACTTGCTTTGAGAAACTTAGAACTAAGAACTTAGAACTTTAGAGTTTTAGAAGACAAGTAACCAAAGAACTAAATGAAAAGTGAGAGAAAGGTATTTATAGTGTGAGTGGCGACATCTCAATAAGGATCTAGATGAGATGAGTTGTCATGTTAAAAGGATCAAAGTGCAATTAAGTTCCAAGGACCAAATTGCAAAGATTCCAATAGTTGAAGGACTAGTTTGCAAATAGACAATAGAATGTCATGATGATGAGTTTAATCACATTAAATGCCATCTTATCTTTGACTTACTTGGCTGAGTTTTATGAGTGCAAGACAAGTTAAGAAAGTAGATAATTCAATGTATTAGAAAAATCAAGAAACTTGTAGACAAATCTAGGATAAGTAGAAACCTATAGAAAATTCTAGAACCAACTTGACAATTCCAACTAAAATGGGCAGCCACAATTCACATGGGCTTTCGAATGGGCTTGAAACATTTGGGCTTGATTTCATTTTCTTATTGGTTGTGGGACCCACTTTGAAGATTTAGGTCTTTTAACATAAGATAAGAAAACTTGAATGGCTTTATGGACTCAACTATGAACTAAAAAGATTTGGGCTTATAGGCCACGACCATTTAGGATTAGAAACAAGGATTCTAGCCCAATCCACTTGAAAAAACGAAAAAACTAATTTAGGGACAAAATGGTAATTTACAGAAAGTTCAGGGACTTAACCGTAAATTTCGAAATTCTCTATTTAATCCTGAAAAACCTTCTAAACTTAAAAATATGATTCATTCCCTTGAATCATCTCAAAATCCTAAGATAAATCCTCTTACTACTCTTAGAAACCCTAATCTCCTTTCCGTCGTCTACCCGATTACGCTTTCCGCCCGTAATACTCAAATTATTTTATTTTTTTCTGAAAAAAATTCTAAACATACAAAGTTGTAGAAAATAAAATACTAAGCTTAAGTCTCTCGTTCACGAATTAAAATTAGGTCTTTTGAGCAGCATTATTATACTGTCAATGGAATTCGCAGACCGGGTTTCGCCTGAATTTCCAACCTAAATTTTAATCGTAGTTTCCTACGGTCAAGTAGGATTAAATACTATCCTCCGTTCACTTAGAATAACTTTATAAAACTCTAATAAACTTATAAACATATTTATATGTATTTACTGTTATTTAAAACAGTAAAATACAGGGTGTTACAATGACCCTAGGATTGATTCTTGAGTTTTTTAGGGACTTTATAACGAAACTGTGACTAAAGGATTAATTCCCCAATAAGAGTAAGACATAGAATTAAATAAGAATAATGAAACTGAACTTAATGGTGTAGTTTAAGCCAATAGGTTTGATCTTTGAATGACCTAGGAAACAGAGTAAGGGTTCCTAAACCCTTTATGCCCAGAAGAGTACAACCATGGTCTTACGAGCACGACCATGCTCAATAGGCAGCACACCCGTGCTCAACTTAAAGTTCAGCATGCCCGTGCTCACCTGTCCAGAATAGAGATACATAAATAGAACAGGGGTGTTTCACCCCAAATGTCCCAACGATAATAACAAGACACCAAACATGGTAATGACAAGTTAAATAACTCAATGAAGACTTAACAAGTATAACTAAATGCAAGTGTGGAGATAATGTTGTACCTTGGTAGCCGAGTGGCCAAGGGGGCCTTGATTCTTATTGGTCAAGGTGTTGAACTCTGGTGCTTATTGGCCAGAGTGTTAGTTAAAAGATAACGTTGAACCTTGGTAGCCTAGTGGCCAAGGGGGCCTCGATAGCCAAGTGACGAGGTGTTGATGGTGATAAAACTTGGGTAGCCGAGTGGCCCAAGCGGAGGTGGTGATTGTTGTTTGTGTGTTGATATTCTTCATGCATACATGCATTGGAGATGTTTGTGGGGGATGTTCAACATAGGGGAGGTCGTCCAAGAGTTAGGCGATCTGGCCGTCCGCGGCGATTCAGATGAATCATGTACACCCGTGGTGGCGCATCCTAGAGTACGGTGCGTCGGCTATCCAAGGGATATGTAACTCAAAGTTGGCTTCCTGAGATAGATTGGATCCAAGTGCATAAAGGAGTAGTGGAGTAGCATTGCATCACATAGCATACATGTTTGAGATGATGTATATATATATGATGTTGATATGCTGATATGTTGTGTTGTTTGATATGTTATGTTTATATGATGCATGTTCTCTTACTAGCTGCTTCCTTTGCTATTATGTTTAATACATGTTTCTTACTCCCCATCTTTCTGTTGTTGTTAGTTGAGGAGTGACTCCGAGGAGTCGCTTGCTCGTAGTTAGGATCTAGTTCTAGTTTCCTTTTAGTTTGTTTATCCGTGATGTTTCCGGATTGTTGGTTACCAGCTCTGTAATATGACATCAGGGTTGGATTTCTTTTACATGTTTTGTTTTCAGTTATGTTTTATGATATGAATTGAAAGAGAGAAAACAAAAAATATATATTTTCTTAATTGCTTGTGTTACTTTCACACAGCATGGAGGTATTCTATTTATACACTAGAAGAATTAAATACAACTGATAATTACAAGACAAATAAAAGAGGCACCTATTTCCTATAGACGTTTTCTAATTTCATGACTAGAGAATACATGAACCTCATTAATTTACAATGTCTATTTCCTAAACTATTAATGACAGTCCATGAACCTTTGGACGATGGATTCCAACATTAATGACAGTCCATGAACCTTTGGATGGTGGATAATCTTTGGACGGTGGATTATCTTTGGACGGTGGATTCCAACACTCCCCCTCAAGCTGGGGAATGGATATCAATCATTCCCAGCTTGCAAGTAAGTTGGTTGAATCGATCCATTGGAAAACCCTTTGTTAACACATCTGCTAGCTGCTGCCCAAAGGGAATGTAGGTTGTTGTTATCAATCCACTATCCAACTTTTCCTTGATGAAGTTTCGATCTATCTCAATGTGTTTTTTCATATCATGCTGAACTGGATTATGAGCAATACTGATAGCCGATTTATTATCACAAAACAATTTCATAGGACCTTCACACTTTATCTTCAAGTCATCGAGCCACAACAGTTCACAGATTCCTTGTGCCATAGCTCTAAATTCTGCCTCTGCGCTTGATCGAGCCACTACATTTTGTTTCTTACTTCTCCAAGTAACAAGGTTCCCACATAGGAACATGCAATAGCCTGATGTGGATCTTCTATCACTTTCTGAACCTACATAGTCTGCATCTGTATAAGCCTCCGTAGTCAAGTTTCCACCTTTTTTGAACAAGAGTCCTCTTCCTGGAGTAGCTTTGAGATACTGCAGTATACGTTCTACAGCCTGTAAGTGTCTCTCTCTCGGATCATGCATGAACTGACTCACAACACTGACTGCATATGCTAGATCTGGTCTAGTGTGTGCCAAGTAAATCAACTTCCCCACAAGTCTTTGGTATTGGATTTTTTCAACCTTGGCACTCTCCTCTTCAGTGCTCATCCTGTGATTTTGCTCAATGGGGTTTACATCCAAGTTTCCCTGTTTCCTTCAAAATATCAAGCACATACTTCCTTTGAGAGATGAAAATACCTTGTTTTGAGTAGGCCACTTCAATCCCCAAAAAATACTTCAATTTCCCAAGGTCCTTCATCTCAAATTCTGTAAATAATTTTTTCTTAAGCAGTTGTCTCTCAACTAGGTCATCTCCTGTAATAATTATATCATCAACATAAACAAGAAGTACAATCAATTTTCCTCCTTGTGAATGTTTAAAGAAAAGTGTATGATCTCCTTGGCTTTGCTTGTAACCTAGCAACACCATAGCTTTTGTAAATCTTCCAAACCATGCTCGGGGAGACTGTTTTAGCCCATATAAAGCCTTCCCCAATCTGAAAACTTTGTTTGTTCCACTTGTGGGACCAAACCCTGGGGGAATCTCCATGTACACCTCCTCCTCTAAGTCTCCATGCAAGAAAGCATTTTTGACATCAAACTGGTGTAGTTCCCATCCAGAGTGGGCAGCAAGAGAGAGTAAAATACGAACAGTGTTCATCTTTGCCACTGGAGCAAATGTATCCTCATAATCAATGCCATAGGTGTGAGTGTATCCCTTTGCCACTAGTCTTGCTTTATACCTGTCTAGGGTACCATCTGAACGGTACTTTACAGTGTAGATCCATCTACTCCCCACTGGTTTCTTTTCCTTTGGTTTCTCAACAATTTCCCATGTTCCATTTCTTTCCAGAGCTTGCATCTCCTCATTCATGGCTTGAACCCAGTTCTTGTCCTTCAATGCTTCTTGTACTAATCTAGGGATTCTGATAGAGTCAATGGCTGCAATAAAGCTTTGGTGCTGCAAAGAAAGGTCTGTGGTGGAAACAAATTTGGAAATAGGGTACTTAGCACAAGATCTTTTTCCTTTTCTTAAAGAAATAGGTAAGTCATCATCACAATTATCCAAAGGAATAGGTTCAGAATGAATGAAAGGAATAGATTCAACATGAATGAGACTAGTATTTACAGTACTTACCATGGGTTCAGATATTTGGGGTTGCGGTTGGACCAGGGAGGGGTGTTTCTTCCTTTGATAGACCAGTTTTGGCGAGCTTGCTCTAGTCTGAGGAGCTAATTCCTGTGTATCTGAGAGCATATCAGAAGATTGGAGCAAGGGAATGCTGCCTTCTGAAAAAATCTCAGCTTCCAAATCAGAAGTATTATTCTCTCCCTGAAGCTGAGAGGAACTGAAGAATGATTGATTTTCCTGGAAGGTGACATCCATGGAGACATACACTCGACGAGAGGAAGGGTGATAACATTTGTATCCTTTCTTGTCAGGGGCATAACCAATGAACACACATTTAATAGCACAAGGGTCAAGTTTGCCCCGATGCTGATGGTGGACATGAACAAAAGCAACACAACCAAAAACACGAGATTCAAGACTTTGCATAATAGGAACATATGGAAAAAATGTTTTCATGACATGAACAGGACTCAAACCACCAAGGATTCTAGAGGGTATTCTATTTATTAGATAAGCAGTAGTTAAAACAGCTTCCCCCCAATATGAATTTGGAACATACATCTGAAACAATAAAGCTCTAGTAATTTCAAGCAAGTGTCGATTTTTCCTTTCAGAAACCCCATTTTGTTGGGGGGTATCAACACAAGCAAGTTCATGAACAATGCCATGTTGTTTAAGAAAGGTGGAGAAATTTTGATTCACATACTCTCTACCATTATCAGACCTCAGACGTTTAATTGTTTTATCAAATTGAGTTTTAATCATATGATAAAACTGGATAAAAAAAATGGTACACTTCTGATTTATTTTTCATTAGAAAAATCCAAGTAACACGAGTGCAATCATCAATAAATGACACAAACCATTTTGCACCAGAAATATTAGGAACAGAAGCTGGCCCACAAACTTCAGTATGAATAAGAGAAAAAGGTTCATTACTTTTCTTAGCACTTGAAGGAAAACTTACCCGATGATGTTTGGAAAATTCACAAATATCACATTGAAAGGACTCAACCGATTCATTCAAAAACAAAGAAGGAAACATGGACTTAAGTAGAATGAATGGGGGATGCCCAAGACGATTATGTTGGAGCCAAATTTGGGAGGAACAAGACTTGGATTGATGACACGAATGGTGCAACTTCACACCAGATACACCTGAAGTTTCCACCTCAATGTAGTACAACCCTCCCCGTTCCTTGGCAACTCCAATAGTCTTCCCAATAGTATTGTCCTGGAATACACAATGAGAAGGGAAAAATGTTACAGCGCAATTAAGGTCTTTGGTAAGTTTATGTATAGAAATAAGGTTAGATGATAGTTTAGGAACATGAAGCACATTTTGCAAATTTAGAAAAGGACTAAGTTTAACGTTACCAAATCCTGTAACTGATGTATGAGAGCCATCAGCTACAGTTATGTGATCACTACCCATGGGGATTTGATAGGATGAAAAATGAGAAGAACAAAAGGTCATGTGATCGGTGGCACCAGAATCAATAATCCAAAAATCCTCGGGGACAGTACCAGAAGCATGAGAAAATAAAGAACATAGATTCTTACCATTTACACCATTTGAAGAAGTGCGAGACTGCTTACTAGAGTAATGGGTGATAGCTGAGATGTTGGTAATCTCAGTGTTAGACATGATGGTTAGGTGTGATAACAACCAAGAGTGCGATGAAGGTGTAAGAAACACAAGTTGCAATGAAGGCAGCAACAAAGAAGAAGGTTTGCGGTGAAGATGACTTTGGGTACTGTAACTAAGAAAGATAAAGCACAATGAAGGTGCTGAACATGTAATGAAGGCACAAGACAAAACAGGTCCTGCAATGAAGGCAAGGCACCTAAGGTCATTCAGCAATGAAGGCCGAGGCAGCGGAAAAGCAAAGGCAGAGACTCCCAGGGTCAGGAGCTCTGATACCAAATTGAAAGAGAGAAAACAAAATATATATTTTCTGAATTGCTTGTGTTACTTTCACACAGCATAGAGGTATTCTATTTATACACTAGAAGAATTAAATACAACTGATAATTACAAGACGAATAAAAGAGGCACCTATTTCCTATAGACATTTCCTAATTTCATGACTAGAGAATACATGAACCTGATTAATTTACAATGGCTATTTCCTAAACTATTAATGACAGTACATGAACCTTTGGACGGTGGATTCCGACATTAATGACAGTCCATGAACCTTTGGACAGTGGATAATCTTTGGACGGTGGATTCCAACAATATGTTTTATTTCCGCGTTATGACATTGGTTACAATGTGGTATCTTCTACCCGTTGACTTTCATTTTAAATAAATGATATACATGTGTTTATTCTTTTCAAATATTTTATCCTATATCATCGCTTATAAATACATGCGGGGTAGAGGGTGTCACAGCTCATGCATCAAACCGGTCGAGAATCGATGACAAAACCAGACCGGTGAAAATCGGTGTTCACTCGGTTTGACCGGTTGGCTGAATTCCATTGAATCTTTGTCGCAGTCACGCTACCTTCTTATAGAGAAGAAGTGATAGGGGACAAATTTAAGAGGCTCTATAGAGATGGAATGAAGGAGAAAGAGTTACATAGCGGAGGTCTGGAGGAAGATGAGTGACAAAGATGAAGGAGTGACAGAGATGGAGAAGTTGTCGAATGAGGGTGAGAAGGGATAGGGGGCTCTTCATAGAAATAAAACTAGGGTTGCTCTGAATTGAAATCCTTATCCCTTGTCTGAACGCTTTCGAAAAGTCTTTTTACCATGGTTGTCAAAGAACCAGATGAGAAGAGCCAAATCGTGTTTACAGAAGAAGAAAGAGATGAGTGAGAGAGATAGGGGAGGAGGCAGTTGAAAGAACATGAGAGGTAGGGTTTCATGTATTTTAGTGAAACAAAACAGGCTTGGATTGGTAGGCCCAACTTTAGTTTTTGTTTTTTCAATTTTCAATACATGGGAAGAACCCCTGAGCCACTCTCCTTCACCACTGAGCCACTCTCCCTCTCCTCTTTGTGAACCCGGTAATGCCCTAAACCTCATTTTTTTCTATTTGTCATTTTGGTTAGTGTTTTCAAATATTCTGTATTGCATTGGTTGTATGAATGATTTGTGAGGCCCATTAGTGATGTTGATAGTAATTAGTAATGGGAGGTGGAGGTGGCACTGATTTTTTTCATGTTTGGTTGTCATTTTTTTCATGTCTTACACATTGAGCTGGTTGCCAAGTCAAAATATGATTTTACACTCACTACATTTTCTTTATATTGTAAATATGGTTAAAGCTCTTTCTTGGTTTTGTTTTGTTTCAAAAGGGGGAGGAATAAATGTATTTTTTCATACTGGTTGATAAGCTTCTGGCTTATCTAGTTTTATAACTAGATAGACTGTGGTTTTTGTGCAAATTATTCGAGTTCAATCTCGTTTTCGCCCAAATTTGTCATTGTTTTGTTCCTAAGTATACTTTGACTCGTTCTAGGCAATTTTTGTAGTTTTTAGTCTATTTTGAATAGAATTACGCTTTTTGTTTCTTTTTATTGTTTCAGGTTAGAAGTGAAGCTCCGAGAGTCAAGAAAAGTCAAGAAACAGTGGAAATTGTCATTCTGGAGATACTCGCCCCGCGAGTGTATGCTCGCCTCGCGAGCATGAAGATCAGCAAAGCAGCAACAGTCATCAATTCTGTCTCGCCTCGCGAGTCACCGGCTCGCCTCGCGAACCTGAAGGCCTGACTGTGCCAGATAAGTCATCCTTTCGGGATCGCCTCGCCAATCACAGTTCGCCTCGCGAGCATTCAAACTCAGGATGGAGCCAAAACTGAAATTCGCCCCGCGAACATACTCTCGCCTCGCGAAAGTCCAAATTGAATGCACGCCAATTTTAATGTTCGCCTCGCGAGCGAGCGCAGATCAGGAATCCTATATATTGCTGTTTCAGTATCAGAACGGGAGCTCTCGCTGATTAGATCCAAATCCTAGTAGTTTTAGCCACTGTTTAGAGTAGCGTTTAGGCTAGTTGCTACCACTTGTTTAGATCAGATTTGTTACGAATCCTTGTGTTTCTGGAGCTGCGTCTCCCCTTCTCTTTTCTTATTATTATTTTTAGGATGAATTCCGATTGCTTGTTTGTCGTTACGGGCATGAGGAGCTAATCCCCTCGTCTAAGGGATCGATGAAGCCACCCATGGCGGTGTAGTGATTCGATGTGATGTATGTTTTTCTCCCTTCTTTCAATTAATGTTTTCCAATTCTGATTTGATTGCGTTGATTATATGCTTGCGTGATTGACTAGTTAAACGTGTTGAGGCTTAGGAGGCAATTCGCGTTTTAGAACTTGAATTGGGAACATCGATCGACTATTGCATGAGAGTGAGTAGGAGATCGGTGCAGCCGTATAGGGAACAAGAATTAATAGAGTTTGATGATTAGGGTTATGAGACCTAGTAAGTAATTAATCCAATCGTTGAATACGTCCTATTGAGCACGACAGTGGATATAGGAGAATTTGGGGGTCCCGGTTGACATTGTAATTGAAATTAGGGAAGAATCATCATCACGTGGGTACTACGCATGATTGGGTAGGTGGATTTGAGACCCTAGATATTTTAATTTCAGATTTTAATACCTTAGCTTTATTTGATTTGTTAATTGAATTGCGATATTAATCTCTCTCTCTCTCAACCACTTTCCTCTCTTGACCGAACGTATCGGATTTCCCGCGAATTAGTTAAATTGGTAGCCCAATCCTTGTGTTCGACCTCGGTAAATTCTTACCGTGTTTATTTTATTACTTGCGACGACCCGGTACACTTGCCGGTGACTCAACAAGTTTTTGGCGCCGTTGCCGGGGATTGGCACAACCAATTTTCCTAATTTTTAGGGAATTTGATTAATTGGTTAAGTTGATTTTATTTTTATTTTTATTTTTCTATTATTTATTTATTATTTCTCTCTACTTCTTTGATTCCACTTGGTCTTGCCGTGTTTTTGTATGCGAGGTACCCTTTCACAAGAGGACATACTATTTGATTCAGAGATCACCAAGACCGAGAAGCACTTAAGGAAGGAAGTCAGAGAAAGAAAAAGGCTTTAAGTGAGTAATATTGAGAGGATGGCCGAATAAAATCCTCCTCCTCCTCCTCCTCGTTACAAGCCTCTCTTCGAGTACAGTCTACCCAACTTGGGTGATTGTGATTCATCCATCGTGAGAGGCAACCTCAATACAGACTCCTTCAGAGTGGAAGGATGTGTCACAGCCTATATCTGTGAGAATCAGTTTGATGGGAGTGGAAGATAAGACCCTCACAGGCACATCACCCACTTCCTTGAAGCTTGTGACTTGTATAGGACAAGAGGTGTTTCTCAGGATGAGTTTCGCTTGCGGCTATTCCCTCTCTCTCTTAGGGATATCGCTCGCGATTGGTTTGACATCTTGGATAGGAACAGTATCAGAACTTGGGAGCAAATGGCACAAAAGTTCCTAACTAAGTATTTTTCCCCTCAGAAAGCGGCACAAGCAAGAGTAGTCGTTACATCTTTCAGACAGATAGAGGATGAAACTTTTAATGAAGCTTGGGAAAGGTACAATGTGCTCTTAAGAAGATGTCCTTCAGCTTTCTTTGACCCGATCTCCAAAGTTCAACATTTCTTTAAGGGGTTAAGGGGACGCTATCAGATGAATTGTGATGCCGCAGCTAGCGGTTCCTTTTCTTATTTATCAGCTGAGGATGGATGGGCATTATTGGAGAAGATGTCATATAATGATTACAACCATGGAAGGGAAACCTCAAGTGGAATCAGTTCTGCGACAATGGAAGCCGTTCTAGAGCAAAACAGACTGTTGAAGATGCAAGTTGAGGGTTTGTCTGGAAACAAGAAGGTTAATGCGATACACGAGGGAATGCCTCCGGGTTGTGAAAATTGTAATGGAGATCATGACACTCGGAGCTATCCGTTCAACTTCTCTCAAGAACATGTGGACTCATGCCACAATTTCTATGACAGTGTGCCCCAGAACAACTATGGAATGGAATGCATGAATGACTACAGTCAGAATCAGAATAGGGGGTATATGAGGAGAGACCATCCGGGTTTTGCTTGGAGTAATGCTAGTGGTGGTCTAACCGGGCAACAACAACCTCAACAGAATTGGAAACAACAACCTCAACAGGGTCTGAGGCCAAACATTGGAATCCATCAACACAATACTCAGCAGGCTCTTCCAGGAACTAATCGGTTGCAAATAACAGACAGTGGAAGGCAGCCTTGGGAGTTGGCTATAGAGAAGGTGAATGCGACAGTTGAGAAGTTGTCAATCGATACATGCACAACTTTAGAGAAGGTGAATGCGACAATTGACAAGTTGGCAACGCATACAGGGGCGGCAATTCACAATCTAGAGACGCAGGTTGCTCAGATCGCAAGGCAACTAAATGAGCGTCTCCCAGGCACCTTCCCAGGTGACACCGAGAACAACCCCAAGAACCATTGCAATGCCATAACAATTAGGAGCGGTAAGGTGTTGGGATCTAACAGGGGTGCAACTAGTTCTCAGGAAGACAAGGTCCCGGAACAACCACATGTTGAGGAAGAGCAACCTGAGAAAGAGGAGTTGGCAAGTGACAAGGCACCAGAGCAAGGGGGAAGGCTGAAGGTTGTGGATGAAGAGTTCCGAAAGAAGAAGTGGGTTGAACCCCAAGACCTCCCGCCCTACATGAAGGTACCGTATCCTGAAAGATTGAAGAAGCCTCAACAGGATAAGCAGTTCAACAAATTCCTTGATGTCTTCCTCAAACTTCAGATTAACATTCCATTTGCGGAAGCCTTGGAACAAATGCCATCGTATGCCCGGTTTATGAAGGAGCTTCTCTCCAAGAAGCGGAGAATAGTGGATGAGGAAACAGTTGCTTTGACCGAGGAGTGTAGTGACATTCTTCAAAGAAAACTTCCTCCAAAGTTGAAGGACCCCGGTTCTTTCTCTATACCATGCACCATTGGGGGGATGAATCTAGGGAAGGCATTGTGTGATTTAGGGGCAAGCATCAACTTGATGCCCCTCTCTATGATGAAGAGGTTGGGGATCAAAGAAGTCAAGGACACACGGATGTCACTCCAACTCGCTGATCGTTCTGTAAAATATCCTTATGGAGTGGTCGAAGACTTGTTAGTGAAGGTGGACAAGCTCATATTTTCGGTGGACTTTGTAGTGCTTGATATGGATGAAGACGCTGAAATCCCTCTCATATTGGGTAGGCCTTTCTTGGCCACTGGGGGTGCCTTGATAGATGTGCGACAAGGGAAACTCACTCTAAGGGTGCAAGATGATGAGGTAGTCTTCAATGTCTTTGGAGCAATGAAGCTCCCTACTGAGAGGTCGGATGTGTATCGAGTGGATATGGTGGAATCAATGGTCAAGGCAAAGGCAAATGGAGAAGTCCATGGTTCTTCACTTGCACAAGTGTTGGTAAAATCCCATGATGATGATAGTGAGGAAAAAGACCCTTTGGGGGATGAGGTCTATCTTGAGTGGTTAAGAGACATGGAAGCCTTACCAAGTCTCCCAAGGGATGAATGTGCAAGGGAAGAGCGCAACAACAAGGGCAAGGAAAAAGATGATAAAGCACCGAAGTTGAAAGGTGGCACAACCGTGGTGGTCAATGAAAACAATGAGTTGATCCCAAAAAGGACCATCACGGAGTGGAGAGTATATGCCGATTATAGAGGGCTTTTGGATTTAAATGAGTTGTCCGGGATCCGCAAGCAAGCAATCCACAAAAAGCGGACTAAGGAAAGGCAGGACAAACACATCTTGCCTAGGGAGCTTGAGCCTGGGCAAGCGGTACTTCTTGACAATTCAAGGTTGAAACTCTTTCCGGGGAAGCTAAGATCAAGGTGGTCGGGACCATTCAAAGTCCTCCAAGTTTGTCCACACGGAACAGTAGAGTTAGAAGGGACCTCTGGTAACTTCAAGGTGAATGGGCAAATGATAAGGCATTACCATGGGGAATCAGCCCCAAATTGCAAGCAGTTTCTTCCTCCGGATTAACCCTTAGGGGTGACTTGAGTCAGGCTCGGGACGTTAAACAAGCGCTACTTGGGAGGCAACCCAAGCTAGGTATCCTTTATTTTTAGTTTCTGTCATTTTCATATATATATATATATATATATATAAAGCTTGATTCGCCACGCGAATCCACAGTGGCTGCGCGAGACAGAAGCCCTGAATCTCAGAGGCTTGCTCACGTTTCTGTCTCGCGTCGTGAGGTATACTTTCGCCTCGCGATTCTGGGCATCATCATCTGTTGGAATTCCAGATTCGCCTCACGAGATACTACTCGCCTCGCTATTCTGGAAAGTGTGAAAACAATTTTTCCAGATTCGCCTCGCGAGTTATCTCTCGCCGCGTGAATCTGCAATTAAGGTTTTAATTTGCAGGAGTTCTTCCAGGATGCTGTGCGATAGAAGGGAGCCCGTGAGACCAATTGGATGAGGAGGCAACCATGGAAACTTGATCAGGGAGCACCCTCTCCTCTCCTCACTTTTGTTTTTGTTTTTGTTTTTTTGTCACTCTTGAATAATTTGAGAAGATCAAGAGTATGTGTATGAATGTGTGTCGGCAAGCTTGTTGGATTTTAATTAAATTGAGCATAGATTGATTGCATGAATTATTTTGACCATCGATGATTTCCCCCTAGGTTCTGAAATTAGAAAAGTTGATCCCCATTGAAAATTGAACTTTGAGAATTTTATTGTGATTGCTTGATTTATGATAAGTTTGGGGTAAGGGGGTGCACACACTAGGAATTGTATCTCGGTCAAACAATTTGCAAAAATGTCCAGGTGAGGATTTGAGCCTCCAACTTTGTTTTTGATTGTGTGAATCACGTTTAAGTTGCACTTTCCCGGATTTGCTTGAATCTCTTCATGGTTTGCATGTTTATGTGTTGCATCAAATGATTTAGGCAATTTTCTTTGAATAACTACTTGGCCTAAAAAGAACCATCCCTAATGCATGTTCCCTAGTTAGCCAGCCACATTGAGCCTAATTAGCATATTGTTTCTTGATGACCCTATATTATAAGCCAAAATCTGAAAAACCGTGTTAACCCAATCTTAGGATTAGGAGAGCATGGACACTTAGCAAGAGAAGGGTTGTGAGAAACTAAGTTTGGGGTGGCTACAAGGTGATATGTCATTTTGGGTTGAGAAAAAGAAAAATAAAGGTTGAAACCCAAGGCAATAAAAAAGGAAAAAAAAGAAAGAAAAAGAAAAAAGAAAAAAATATTGCCAAAAGAAAAGGGGCAAAACAAAAAGATTAGCAAGGAAAAGGCTGTAGTCACCCGAGGCAAAAAGAAAAATGGAAAAAGGAATTTGAGTGGAAGATGTGTCAAATGCTCATGCTCTCTTAGTTCCTAGGGACTTAAGCCTAGTATCTTTGAAAAAGGGATTTGAGTGGAAGATGTGTCAAATGCTCATGCTCTCTTAGTTCCTAGGGACTTAAGCCTAGTATCTTTGAATATCCTACCCTCAGCCAGGCCCCATTACAACCTTTATAAGACCTTCTGATGTGCATGCATGTTTTCGTGGGAACCATTTTTGAGATGAAAATCAAATTCATGGGAAGTGCTCTTGATATGTGAAATTGAGTGAAAAGTTGATAGCCTAAGACGAATTTGAGCGAATGAGTGAAATTTTACATACCCTTGTGAGGAAGGCAATTATTTGAAATTGGTGATCTTCCTTTTGTGTGTGACTCTGATCCTCAACTTAGATTAATGATTGCATGAATGATGAAGTTCTCAATTGTTTAAAGTAAATGAATGGGGGGATTACATTGATGCAAAGGGGGGAATTCATTGAAGGAAAAACTGTTTTGTTTTGTTGCATGAAATTTGTGCGAAATCGATTGAATCCCTTAGGCTTGCCAAGTCGTGAGTCGTTTTTGAGTTTTAGCTTGCTTGGGGACAGGCAAGGTTTAAGTTTGGGGTGTTTTGATAAGCCTCTGGCTTATCTAGTTTTATAACTAGATAGACTGTGGTTTTTGTGCAAATTATTCGAGTTCAATCTCGTTTTCGCCCAAATTTGGCATTGCTTTGTTCCTAAGTAGACTTTGACTCGTTCTAGGCAATTTTTGTAGTTTTTAGTCTATTTTGAATAGAATTACGCTTTTTGTTTCTTTTTATTGTTTCAGGTTAGAAGTGAAGCTCCGAGAGTCAAGAAAAGTCAAGAAATAGTGGAAATTGTCATTCTGGAGATACTTGCCCGCGAGTGTATGCTCGCCTCGCGAGCCTGAAGATCAGCAAAGCAGCAACAGTCATCAATTCAGTCTCGCCTCGCGAGTCACCGGCTCGCCTCGCGAACCTGAAGGCCTGACTGTGCCAGAGAAGTCATCCTTTCGGGATCGCCTCGCCAATCACAGTTCGCCTCGCGAGCATTCAAACTCAGGATGGAGCCAAAACTGAAATTCGCCCCGCGAACATACTCTCGCCTCGCGAAAGTCCAAATTGAATGCGCGCCAATTTTAATGTTCGCCTCGCGAGAGCTTGCTTGCCTCGCGAGCGAGCGCAGATCAGGAATCCTATATATTGCTGTTTCAGTATCAGAACGGGAGCTCTCGCTGATTAGATCCAAATCCTAGTAGTTTTAGCCACTGTTTAGAGTAGCGTTTAGGCTAGTTGCTACCACTTGTTTAGATCAGATTTGTTACGAATCCTTGTGTTTCTGGAGCTGCGTCTCCCCTTCTCTTTTCTTATTATTATTTTTAGGATGAATTCCGATTGCTTGTTTGTCGTTACGGGCATGAGGAGCTAATCCCCTCGTCTAAGGGATCGATGAAGCCACCCATGGCGGTGTAGTGATTCGATGTGATGTATGTTTTTCTCCCTTCTTTCAATTAATGTTTTCCAATTCTGATTTGATTGCGTTGATCATATGCTTGCGTGATTGACTAGTTAAACGTGTTGAGGCTTAGGAGGCAATTCGCGTTTTAGAACTTGAATTGGGAACATCGATCGACTATTGCACGAGAGTGAGTAGGAGATCGGTGCAGCCGTATAGGGAACAAGAATTAATAGAGTTTGATGATTAGGGTTATGAGACCTAGTAAGTAATTAATCCAATCGTTGAATACGTCCTATTGAGCACGACATTGGATATAGGAGAATTTGGGGGTCCCGGTTGACATTGTAATTGAAATTAGGGAAGAATCATCATCACGTGGGTACTACGCATGATTGGGTAGGTGGATTTGAGACCCTAGATATTTTAATTTCAGATTTTAATACCTTAGCTTTATTTGATTTGTTAGTTGAATTGCGATATTAATCTCTCTCTCTCTCAACCACTTTCCTCTCTTGACCGAACGTATCGGATTTCCCGCGAATTAGTTAAATTGGTAGCCCAATCCTTGTGTTCGACCTCGGTAAATTCTTACCGTGTTTATTTTATTACTTGCGACGACCCGGTACACTTGCCGGTGACTCAACACTGGTATACGTCTAAAAACAATGATTTCATCAAACAAACCTAATTTATTAGTATTTTTCATCTAAACAGGCATACACATGGCTAATTCAGCTGACATCCCTCATGCATCGGAGGGGTCGGTGGCAGCTACGCCAACTGATAGTGTAAGTTTTATTTATACATATGTTAATTAATTAGGCTTATATTTTTTATTTATCCATGTTATACCTAACCCTCTATTTTACTATTTTTTTTGTCCAAACTGGCATCACAGAGTTCGAAAAAACAGGGTAGAGCCGCCACTGCTTTGAAAAAATTAGACAAGTCTAGGCTTAGCTGTCAGAAGCTTGAGGTCTGGTTTGATCATGAAATGACACTACAAAAAAAAGGTTATTTAGTGATCGAAAATAGTGACCGAATTTTTTGGTTGCTGTTTGCGACCGAAATGGCGACCGATTGTAGGATCTACATGAAACATTGGTTATAGTTGATACCGCGACCGAAATAGCGACCGAAATAGAGCGTAGCTAAGTTATCGGTCGCTATTTCGGTCGCTAAATAAAGGAAAGTAAAAGTCAAAACTTGCTGACTTTTTAGCGACCGAACTGGTGACCGAGTTAAAATGCAACGGTTAAATTTTATTTATATTTGCGACCGATATTAATTCGGTCGCTAAACGGCGCGGAAAAAATTTAAATAGCGCATGTTAGCGACCGATTTTTAAATCAGTCGCTAAATTTATGAATTCAAATTTTAAATTAACCCATCTAGAGACCGATTTAGTGATCGAATAATTCGGTCGCTAAAAATGAAATCCCTAAATCGCGATTTCCTTCATCTTTTCCCCCATTTCTCTCTTTTCTTCTCTTCTCTCTCACGCGCAGCTCTGCTCCTTCCCTGTTCCGACCGCGCATCGCCACCTCTCAGCGTCTCGTCCTCCTCCGGCCACCACTTGGTAAGGTTCTCCCCTTATCCTTCTCATTTTGTGTTTCTCCTTCTCTGTCTCTCACTCTCTCTTCCTCCTCCCAGCAGTACCGTGCCACCACCGCCACCACGACCACCACTGTAGCACCGTGACCTCCTTCTTTGGTAAGGTCTCCTCTTCTCTCTCTGTATCTCTCTATCTCTCTCTTGCTCGATTCTCTTTGTCTCAGTTTCTCTCAATGTCTCTCTTAGGTGTTGTTACTTCCTCCTCCGGTCACCACCACCATCTCAAGGGGTTCTGTTTGCGCAACCACCACCCCCACAGTCTCCTCTGATCAATTGTCTCAGGTTAGGGTTTAGGGAAGTTCTGTCGGTATGGGTATTTATGCTGTCAAATTAATCATTGATGTTGTTCTAGTGAAATCCAGAGTAGAGAAATTTTGACAGTAGGGGTATATTGATTTAAATAATTTATTGGATAGATAATATAAGTTAGCTTCCTCTTGATTCACTATCTCTTCGACTGTAATGCTTGGAAGTAGGACTGCTATAAGTTTCATAGCCATCCCTGCATAAAATAAGTAAATATGAAGCCAAGAATGTAATTAGTAAATTACAGGCACATTGTATTAGACATAAGGAAGACTATTTTAATATGAGTTTGAAGACCAAGTCAATGTGGAGGCAAGGGTCTTAACCCCAACTTGTAAATTTTGTAAATTTTCATTGTTGAGTTGAACACTTTATATTTGTTCTTTGGGTATATGAATGTATGGAGGTTTGATAAAAATTTGATGGCTAATTAATGGCTGGCCTTTGAGATTCTTTTTTTTCGATGGAGATTGGTAAGTGAGGGATGGTGGGAGGAAACATTTGTTTTCAAACTTCTTGAACCGTTGAATTCCAAGGTCAAGGTCCCTTGAAAATGATTATGTTACACCCTGCAATACAACTTGAGTCCATCTATGTCCTGTAATATTTTTTTTTAAGGCTTGCTCATCCTTGTTTCTCTTATTTAGATTACTCAAGTACATTGTTGTTTCAACTGTGAGATGATTTGGATAGTGAATCCAAATACATCTTTACTAAGCATACTTGAGAAAAGTAATTTTCCTTTGCTCTAATTTCTGCATGTTCCCAACTACTTGACTTATTTTGCAACTATGGTTCACCATGAATTAAAACACGTCCAAAGAATGAGGATTGGAATGAAAGTACTTTGGTGGTTTTGAATACTATGTATGTGGAAATGTTGCATGAATTGCTTGGGTGTTGCCAGGAAATGCTTGAGGTGAGTGGGTAAATTGGGTGCATTACAATTGAACAACAATAAAGGGGTTGTGCGCTGCAGCAGGTGGAAAGCTATCTTTTTTGTATTTCTTTTCTTTTGGTAGATGCATTCGTGTATTTCTTTCATTTGTAGTGCTGATCTGACTTGGTAAAATATAGTGTGCAATGGCAATGACACCCACTGGGTCATATTGAGGATAATGAGGTATATCTACTTATATATGAATGATGAAATTAGACTAATATAAATCATGAGACTGTTGCATATATTGAGTATGAAATGTAGAAATCTTACCAATGTTAGCTGTGATAATGTCTGAATAAAATGTAGAGGGGTAATGATGGCCTATACACACTAATGATTTAAAAAACACAGAAAGAGAGGACAAAAGTAAAAGGCCTAATGGCTTTCAACAAACTCTTAAATGTTAGTTTCAGTAGGCAATGGAGCTTTCCAGAAATAGTTGTTGATGACCATCCTTACTAGGTTATCTAGGCATTTCCAGTAGGAAAAGTCCTCTCTATGACCATCCTTCAAAACGACGTAAAAGCATCTGCTTTCCTGAAAACTACTATGTTTCCTAATCTATAAAGTTGCATGTGAAGTTGCATTTCTTTGTTCTATTTTAACATGCTAGTATGCTACATGGATCTTTCCATCTTTTCTTATTATCACTTGATGAAGTTTAGACATATGACTTGTTTTCCTTATCGTTTTATCAGAAAATGGATCCGACTAAATGTTTTGAGACAACCATCCATTTAGACCAGGAACAGTATCTCATCAACTTAAGAATAACGATCGGATTCACGTAATGATGGTTAAGGCATAAACTAATCATTACTAAATTGTTCTTGTGTATTTGCAGGATTTGATTTCAATCCTGCGATCATTCTACCATCGTTGGGGACAAGAAATACTGCGTGTTGTGACTATTGAAGACAAATGCGAAAATATGTTCAATGGGAATATAGTAATCCATTAGGATCGCCCATATTTTGCAACAGATACAAATGGTATATGGGAGTTGTATTTGTTGTCCACTGGTGCATTGGCAAAGTTTAAGTACCTTGGGGGTTCTCGCTTCTACATGTTCATCCCTTTGGAAGATCGATGAGTTTTGATATTTTGATTAGTACTTATTGACTGTGGTGTGTTTTTATGTTTTGATCGTTAATTAGTACATTATTAAACTTTTTTTTATAAACAATTATTAAACTTGCGTTAATTAATGTATGTGTTTTCTTGATCATATTGATTGTGGTGTTTTGGATCGTTAGTACATCATATTTAAGTTTTTTATTTATTCAAAAAAAATATTGGTGTATTTTGTTTATATCAGAAATTAAAAATCAATGTGGTAATAGTTGAAAAACAAAATTAGGTCGTAGGATTAAATTACAGGAAAAAATATTTTAAAAAAAATTCAAAATTTGCGACCGAAATAGCGACCGAATATCAGTCACCAAATTCGGTTATCTGAGCATGCGACCAACTATACAGCAACCGAAATATATAATTTTGTGACCGAAATATCGGTCGCAAATTTGCGACCGAAATATAAATTCGGTCGCTAAACATTTAGCAACCAGGGTTTCTGCTACCCCCTTAATTCGATCGCTAATTCGGTCGCTACACAATATAACAACCAAATTATCATGTTTAGCGACCGAAATATTCGGTCGCTAAATAGGTTTTTTTTGTAGTGTGACTCCCCAGGGACCCTTTGCTAAGCACTTTACCATTTGGGTGGCTAAGGAGGCTAAAGAGCATACTAGCATTCTGTATGATAATTGGGAACACATACCGCAGAATGTGAAAGATCATATTTTGGAGTCAATAACAATATTTAACTTTTACACTCTTTTGATGTAAATTATTAAAGAATTAATTGAGTTCTAATTCCTCCTTTTTGTTATATAATTAATGTAGATAACGTAGACCGTGCCGAATACTGATCAACATAGGCAGAAATGGCTCTCACTAGTAGCTACACGTTGGAAGGGGTTCAAGCACGATCTGACTAGGTATTACATATTCGGAGCGAAGAGCTCGAAATCTCCTCTTGCTTGCTACTCATACCTAGATAAGGATACGTGGGATGCGTTTGTTAGGAGTCGAGGCACACCTGCCTTTCTGGTTAGTCGAAGTTAATTTACTTATCCATTTTAAAGTACATTTAAGTAAAGAAAATTTATTTAACTAAATTTATTACGTGTTATTTGTAACAGGCTAAAAGGGAAAAGGGTAAGTGGAATCAAGCAAAGAATGTTCATACCCACAGCATGTCTCAAGGTGGGTATCCCACTTTGATAAAGGGTATGATGGAGGATAAGTTAAAGGAGAGGCAATAGGAGCTGAATGAGAAGATAGCAGCAGGAGAGGCACCTGAGGACTTGGTTGTTGATCCTCCGTCTCCACCCACACGCGAGGATTGTTGGGTGGAGGGTCGAAAGTCAAAAAAAAGGAGATTTTAAAGTTGAAGCCACACGCATTGTGGCAGAAAAGATTGTAAGTAACAAACTAACCACATTTCTAGTTGATATTTGTAACACCTTGTCTTCTTACACGTTTTTAATTTCGTCTTTGTAAGAGGAGCTTAAGGAACAAGGCTCGCATGGATCATTCATCCCACATGGACGTCAGGATATCTTGATCACCGCCCTAGGCAAAGATGACCACCCTGGTCGGGTCATTAGTGTTCCAAGGATGGTGGGCATCAAGAAGTTCTATGGGAAATGCTCCTCACGTAGGCGGGTCGAGCAGACGATCGATAGGGCGGAGCTCAGACAAGAGGTTAAATCGGAGCTCATTACCGACCCGACCTTTAAGAAAGAGCCGCTGAGAGAGTTTCTAACTGACCCATATCTCACGTAGATGTTTAGGCAGCAGTTTTTCTCCGTGGGTTCCCAAGAAACAGCGGGAGTTACCCAACTTTCACATGTGACCACAAAAGAGAGCTGTCAAAAGACACATGTGGAGGTGGATACTTTGTCAGAGAGGGAGAGGGAGTTGGAGGTGAAACAGCGGGAGCTGGAGTTGGCTATGCTGGAGTTCGAGTTGTCCCAAGTATATTCATAATGATCATATTTATCAATTACTTATGTTTTCTTTATTCTCAATTACTTATACTTTCTTTATTTACAATTGAAGGCAAAGCAGAAGCCGATGCCACTTCGTCAGTCTCCCGTTACTCGTATGTTCTATCTTGGTTAGAATTTTCCGTTCGAGGTTTTTGAATGCCCGCCGGAACACAATGGATGGATTGCACGCCCAGACAAAGCATTTATTTTTAGATTCTATGGTGATGATCTTGGGAATTTTTGCACATATGGTCATTGGCTATCCAGCAATATTCTGAGTATGTGGTGCACGTAAGTACAATTTAATTTTATACTTCGTTTAATTTTTTATATTTTATTTCAATTTTATAATTTATTTAAATTTCAATTTATTACGTAATTAACAATTACTTATTTCATATCTTAGGTATTTGCATCACCTTCTAATTGACAGGGGAGGTAATGTTTATGGATTCTTAGACCCCACTATCATATCTCAGTTCTTGTCCGATGACAATAAATTTAGTAAATACCTTGGCGCCTTAGTGGGAGGAAGTGATCGGAAAGACATATATCTGGCACCATACTTAAAGGATAACTATTGGTAGTTGCTCATACTTCATCCTTCTAGCCATATTGTCATATTCTTATGCTCTCTCCACAACGACCCGCCGAAGGATGTGGTGGCCTCTATCAATACGTAAGTAATTAGTCTTCTATTTATTTAAATTTATAACATTTGCTTTTATTTTATTACACACATGATGAACATATAATTGACATGAATATTTTGTTTATGATAGCGCGATGAAGGCATGCAGCATATCTTGCGCCAACAGGAAGAGTAGGTCTTCAAAGTTTAAAGGAAATCCTGAATGAATTAACCTCAATGTTGCTAGTTTATTAGATAGTAGTTAATATTATAATTACTATATATATATATATATATATATATATATAATTGATATTAAATTTCATTTCTTTTGTAGTCTCGTTATCAGCCAGATACTTGGTCGTGTGCCTATTATGTGATACATCATATGTTGAACATCGTCACGTCATCTATTACCGAGGGATGGAGGAAAGTAATTAATTAAACAAGTTATTTAATTATATATTTTATTTTTGGTGATGACTTGAGTTAATGTGTAGTTTATTTAACTTGTGCAGGCTCTCGACACTCAAACTCCTCTTGAGAAAGACAGTATTAAAGACTTGAGGATGTAACTTGCAGAATTCTGTTTTAAGTATGCTGCACAAAAATGAATACAAAATATACCTCCTGCATGTTTGGAAGATGTATAGTTTGTATGAATTTACATTTATATACTTAGAAGATACATAATGTGTAGTTGTATAGAATATATATGGATTATTATGTTATGAATTTTCCATGTATTGTAGCTTGAATTGTGTTAATTAAGATAGTTATAGTTCTAATTGTTTTAATTAAGAATTGTGTTAATTACCTAGTAATAGTTCTAAATATATATTGGAATTAATTCAAATGCATGAGTTAATGTATATGGACTTGTTAGTGATGAGTGTGTATGAAAATTCTGTATTCTGGAATTAGTGAGTGCAGGGAGTTAGTTGGAGGAAGGATACTGTAACATAAATTTTTTTTATTTTAAAAAATTTACTTTTAACGTCTGTCTTTTATTCAATAGACGTTAAGAGTTAATTTTAACGTCTCTTGTTTAAAAGGACAGACGTTACAAATAGAACTTTTAACATCTGTTATATAAAAGAACCGACGTTAAATGTGTTACATTTAACGTCTGTCTAATAAAATATAGACGTTAATTGTAAACTTTTACATATGTTCTAAACATATGTTAAAAGTCACATATTTAACGTCTGTTGTATTAACGTCTTTTTTTTTTAGACGTGAAAAAATACTTTTAACAAACATAAAAAGTGCTTTTGCACTAGCGTGAGTTCATGTAATCCTAGAAGAATAGTATATAGTGGTTACAAGGATAGAGTTCGAACTCAAAAAGCAGTTGTATTGATGGAAAATAGAAATCGTTAATAGTTCTTGATCATTAATATTTTACTCATGAATTATTTGGTAAATGCTTTAAAACAATTTATGACATTTTTGAACACTCTATAAAGAATTTGTAATTAAATGAAATCATAATTTTATAAAATATTGTACCACTTTAATATTGGTTGTAGTAAAAAAATTATTATAAAATGGCAAATTTGTAAAATATTTTTGCTTTTTGTTGATAGATTTTATTAAATTTTTTAATATTCCATTTATAGTGATTACTAATTAGTAATATGTAGAATTTTGCAATCAGATATCTTATATTTTAATATTAAATACAACAAAAGCTTAAAAGAAGTATAAAAGAAAATTATGTCAAACAACTTTTAGCTTAAAAGTAATTTTACAATTAAAAAAAATAAAAATTTCAAACAGCTTTAGTTATTTTTCTTTTAAAGTTGTTATTTCTATCTTCTCCTTTAAAATATCTTTTAAGTTAAAAAAACTAAACCCTGCAGTTGAAAAATGACGGTAGGGAAATGATAACCATAGAAAATATTTTGTACATGTAAAAATTTTAAAACAAAAAACTTGCACTTGACCATTGGATGTTAACTGCACCATGCTAGGTATGAGGTTGTGTTCATGGCTTTAGACCGTTCTTTTTTTTCCTCCAACAATTTTGTGCTTCTACTTAGGGGTGTATGCGGTTCGGTTTGGATTAGTTTTGAGAAAAAAAAAATCATTCAATCCAAAGATAAAAAGAGCATGCGGTATGGTTTCCTTAAAAAAATCAGATCCAATCCGATCCAATTTGATTAAATGCGGTTTGAATCGGTTTGGTTGATTCGGTTTTTATCGTAACATGATTATATATTTATATTACATCAAAGTATCAAGATTACAAACTAAATTGCACAAAACATTAAACATATATATAATTGTTTATATACTCAAGTAATAAGATTTCATAAAATATGTACAAAATAAATAAATATCATTATCAACTAGTTCCATAGCTTTATAAATAAAAAAAACTAGTTCCATAGCATCTTTATGTTTGGAACTTAGAAATAGTAAAAAAATTATGTCAAATCAAACTAGAAAGTATTATTATGAAAAAAGGATAAGGCTCATAACCCACAAGGTCGTGAGTTCGAATCTCACTGTCGATGTAAGGACCTCGTTGGTGGGTAATCTGTAAGTACCTCTGTAAAGCACCGACCTGCCCTGAACCTGGTGAGCCTCGGAACCTAACTCACCTAAACTTTATCTTATAAAAAAAGGAAAAAAAACCAACAAATAAAAAAATCAATAATGCAAAAAATAGAATAAATATATATTAAATTTTATATATACGATTTGGTTTAGATTGGTTCGGTTTAAAAAAACCGATTGGTTTTCAAAAAACAAGATCATAAAAATCCAATAGACGTCGATTTTGTTTGGTTTTTGATTTTCTTTTGGATCGGTTTGGATATGAACACCCTACCTCCGCTTCACTTTTTTTTTCCTCCCACGTGTACGAAAAAATATCACCTGTATGTGATTTGTAATTTGTAATATTAGAACTTGATTTGATAGAAAATAAAGAAATCCTGCGTATATAATATAGCTGAACATTGCATAGAAACAGTCGAATCCAATACAAGAAAACTAACGTAGAAAATTTTACATGACAAAATAAGGTGCAACTATCAACTGTTATTCTGTCAAAAAAAAAAAAAAAAACTATCAACTATTGAAGCACAAATTTTGCTTGAGAGGGAAAAAACGAAGCATGGCATTAGACAAGCTATTTTTTCTTCACTTCAACCGTTTTATGATATTAAGATTTGTGACGAGTGCACTAAAGATATTATGTCATCTTTATCCTTGCACCCCATGTTTTTGCTTTTTGGGTTCTTAAATGAGTCACATCTTGACACATCACTTATTTTTACCTTTTATAACTTACACATCTCAACTCTCCAACCCAAAAACTTCAAAAAAAGTTCTTGAGTCCCACCAATATCCTCTCATCCTTACATTTCATCAATAATTTATTTATTACCCTCAATTCTATATTTCTTTTATATAAAAAAAAAAGTACAAATGGCTCACACAATAACTTATGGATCGATGCTTCTACAAGCACCTCTCTCTCTTAAGCACCGGTTCTACAATTTGCTCTAACCTTGGGTGCTTAACAAGCACTAGTTCTTAACAGGGAAGATCCATCATCCATTTGTTGGAGACGGCCTTAAGAATATCAATTAAAGCAAATTTTTATTAAAAAATTATAAATAACACTTGTCAAAATATTGAATGCATATATTTTATTCTGATGCCATCACAATGTTAAATACATTATTTCTCATACATATTTTCCTTTCTTATCCTAATGACACTCGTTAGCATTTTCCGATTGAAAATCTAAAGACGACACTAATTAAAGTATTACATGCATTACTTACCAAAAAAGACTTAAGTTTAGGACAAAGCTTAAATACAAATTTCATAGGTACATTAGATGCTATTTTCCAACGACAATAAAATATGTATAACGATTGTTACATTTGTTATGTTTTCATTGATGAGTTGTTACACATACATCATTAGAAAACAACACCTCCTGTAACTATAAAATTGTACTCAAGTCTTCTCATTTCTTTTATTGATTCCTTAACCAATGCTAGCATTATCTTAAGGCTAATTACATCAACAATAATCGATGTAAAAACATATTGGGGGAATGAACTAATTGAGTTCAAGTTCCATTCAACTTCAAAAGTAATTGACAAGATCCGACCTTATACAGCTGTAAACCTTGGATAATTGAACTTTAAATAATCCCACGGGTAATTTATGCATAAGATTTTTGTAAGGGTTCAAAATAGAAAAAAACTAAGAAAGAACAAAGTAAAATATTTCAAGTCATTACAAATATGACGTGATGGAAAATAGCAAGGGACATCAAGCAATCATTTTGTAGGACAAACTCCAGCAGCAGAAAGCCAACTTTCATCTTCACTCGCAGTCAACGAGTAGCTACCAAACTCGTTCAACAACCTGATCAAACAGATAATGCTCCTGACCCTGATGGGAAGCTGACCCCAAAGATTTTAAAAAGCAGCTGAGGGGAAGTCGGGGGAAGAAAAACAAAAACCAAAAGAAAAAAAAAAAGCTGAACTAAAAAACAAAACAAAAATCCCCAGATTAAAGCAAACAAACATCTCACCATCAGAATAGGAACGTTAAACTCCATATAAAAAGTAATCACAAGAGTCATGCTACTAGCTCCATAACAGAAAAATAAAAATTTTAAGTGCCTTTTCTGTGGGGGGATTTTTTTGGATCTTTTTTCTGTTTTATAAAAGGTAATTTCTTCCAGTTGTTCGATCATGTTCTCCTACATACCTCATGAGAAATCATGTCCCACTGTGCCATTTACAAAATTGAGACCATGTTAGATCCCTGCTTCCAGTTTCCGTCTGAAGAATATTCTCCAAAAATATTGTTTTAAAGAACATCTGCAGCTTTAATTTCTTGCAGAAATGGAGTGATCTGAAACTTGAATACCAACTTGACTAGTACCCTCGCCAGTGGGAATCAGAAACTGACTATTCAAATCCCCAAAAGGTCTATTCTGTGAAACATCTAGTCCTCCAGCACCATTATTGTCAGTTGTCCCCAGAGCAATATTTTGGACTTGATCGGCCAGATTTCCAATGGTTTGAGAACCTGTAATGTTGGGAGACTGAACAGTCATGATCCATCTTTTCCAATCATTTTGTCTCCTTATTTTGTCACCCTACAATTGAAGAGGATAAAAAGTAAAACAAAACAAGTTATTAAAACAGAAAAAAAAAAGAAAAGGAAAAATCACTTTTATGTCACTGAAAATTGTCTTCACTTTCAAATTCTTAAACACAAATCCAAGGCAAGACCAACAAAAATACCTGCACTTCTAAAACAGATGAAGTTCGAACAGCATCTAATACAATGTGGACATTATCGGTCAATTCCTTGACCTAATAGAGAAAAAAAAAACATTTGTCATCTATATATCAAGCATACAATTTGTAAAAAAAAAAAATTGTTTGGGGAGGTAGTTGAAAACTTAACTATAAAATTATATCCATCACAATATTAATTAATTGACAATAATTTTATCCATTAAATAAAAAAAATTAATTTAAACAGTAAAGAACTTAAATAACAATATTAATTACATGACAATAAGCCATTAAAGACAACAATAAGTTTATTTTGGGGATCACATCATCATCTAATACAGTTAACAGAACTTCAACTTTTAAATCCAAAAAATGAAAGAAGTGAAAACCAGAAGGATCAAAAATAGCTTCACATAAAAAGCTGTTTATTCTTCCAAGGTTCATATAAACCAAATTTTATTATTAGAACCCTGCATTCATTCACAAATTCCTTTTTCCGAAAGGATAGTCACAGAAAAGTCACTATCACAGACGGCCAACACAAGCAAACAGTTTCCTGTTAGTATAAGTTACCCACAAGAAATAACTCCATATTATCAAGTTAAATTTAGAGAGAGAGAGAGAGAGAGAGAGAGAGAGAGAGAGAGAGAGAGAGAGAGAGAGAGAGAGAGATGGAGAAACCAAAATAACTCACAAGTTCATTAATAAAATAGGTTTTATAAAACTAATTTTGGGTGATTTCAGCTTTTGCATCCTCATTCCCTCCTTGAAATGTAGCACTTACAAGTGCCATGTCTGTAATATCAGTTTCTTGGTTTCAATACTACATATTGATCTTAAAGAGTAAAGTTACTTTTGCCTACAAGAAACATTTTCCACTGATATAATGTAAGGAACTCTGCAACCATAGGTAGACAAAAACATTAGCTACAACCACTTGTCATCCTATATGGCTGTCGCAGAGAAAACAGTGAAATTAGAAGGTAAACCAGATCAAAATAAGATTTCTACATACGTAATGGTAATCAATCATGGCTAAATACAATTGCTAAGCAGCACCCAAAGTCCCAAACAATTTAATAAGTAGCTTCCAACAAAGGATAGAAGATAAAAATCAAATATAATTTAATCCTCGGAGATGAGATTAATTACTTGCTTAAAAAATAAAAAATAAAAAGTATATTATATTATTATTCGTATGTGAGCGACAACCCACCACACATAACAAAAAGAGAAGCAATCAAATACCCCAAACAACTTACCTTCTTGAAGCCAGCTATTAAATTTATAGGAACCCAGCCCTGGTCATCCATTTTCCGCCGCAAGTATACATCTTTAGCTAAATTATCATCACTGCAAAAGACAAGTTTTGGTATATCTACAGTCAACTTTATGAAACAGTTAAAAATTGGAAAACAACAAAATGAAAATAGTGGACTGGAGGCTGAGCAAAGTATAAGAACTACCTGAAATAGTAATTAATCTGGTTAACTATCTTATGATGCAACTGAAGATCCGGAGGAGGAAAAAACATTGCATGAGGTGGTATTGGAGTTGGAGGCACAAAAGTAACACCTCTTAGTGAATCCATGGGTGGTGGAACATATACCATTTGAGGTGGTAGTTCTGAAAATGCATATAATCATCACGGAATACACAAAAACTATAAAATATCATCCAAACATTGACAAATCTTACCAGGAAATCCAATGGAGCCCCCATAAGGCCCCATTGGTGGTTGGGGAAATAAATGAGCAGAATTAGGAGGCCTTATATATCTTGGAGCAAATCTTGGTGACATATAGTTGTCTCTACCATTAAAATTTCGGTGAGTATTCCAGTCACGGTCCTGATCACGCCTGTTGCCATAGTTATGATGATGGTGAGCACCATCTCCACGATGATGTGGACCACCATTCCGGTTTCTAAATGAATTACGCTGCTGTGGGTGATCACTGGACACAAATCCAGCTCTAGGTTGATGGTCCCTTGGTGAAGAGTTGTGGTTGTGGGATCCTGATGCAGCCATTGAACCTTGAGGAGCAGACGGATGTGGAGCATGGCTTCCATTAGAAGATGCGTTTGAATTGCTACGCTTAAATGATCTATGGTGATGCGGCACCATATTGCTAGAGCCTGCATTATCCCTAACTTGCCTCTGTGGCGAGGGAAGCACGCTTCCAGTAGCCTACAATTAGAAGACAAAACAATATATATCAATATCCATGTGCACATATAAACCATAAAAATACATAACATATATGCCATAAAAGTAAAACATTAATAAATACATTTCGCAATCAACATCAATAAACTTGACCTAATACAAAACAGACAAGAGCAACTGCAATTACCCTATTCTTCTTTTCAGTTCCAGAATATAGTAAAAGCGAGAAACTAACAGGTTGCAAGATTACCAAAATCGCAGATATTGAAACCTAGTAAGTATCCATTTGTTTTAAATTTTGCAAACTCAAAATTACCTTCGCAAATCACCTTGAGAGAAAGCTCCTCTCACATAACTTCCAAAATAATTGCCTCATGTTACTTCCACATTTGCATTGACAACAATTGTCAATCTCAACCAAACAATCAATGAGCCGATTACGACACCGACACCATACAACAAAGATACGGGGATATAACAAATTTTAAAAATTATAAAACACGACAATCTATGATACAACATAAAAAAAATTTGGTATTAATTAACATAGAAGTACAAAAACTAAATTCCACGAGAAATAATAATGTTTTAAAAGTTAGGGTGTATCGTTATAACATAACAAAATGCTAATGTCCACATGATTAATGTAGCACGAAAGCGTACAGCGAGACTATTTTGAAGCATTCACTTTTCATAAATTGAAACAACTGAAAAAAACTAGTAATGTATATTATTTTTCTTCTTTTTAATTTTCTAAACGAAAATAAACGAAATAGCGAAGGAACAAAACCTGCAATGGTGGTGGCACAGACGATGATGCATTGATCAAACCCTTCGCCGGTTCAGAAGGCGAAGGCGATTTCGCAGAAGCTCTGGTGGACTCAGACAGAGCGGGCCAAGAATCCTCGCCCATGAACGGCGGCTTCACTTCAGAAGAAGACGCCTCATTGGAGGGTTTATTCCAAGCAGGCCGCTTACCGTTGTACCCATTGTGTCGTAAGACGGAGCCGTCGTCAGAGCTCTCGGTTACGGTCACGGACTCCTCAGCCGGAAGGGAAATTACAACAACGGCTGCGGCGGGGGAGGGCTGAGATGATGCCGCCGGAGGCGGCGGAGAGGAAGGAGGAGCGGCGGCAGCGACAATCTGACTCCACGGAGAAGAGACTCCGGGCTTAGGAGAATGATTGGGAGAGGCACCACTCATAGCCATATGGAATCGGAATCAGAATCAGAATCGAAATCGAGTGTGTTCTAGGGTTAATATGAAATATGAATGCGTGTGTGTAAGAGAGTGAGAGAGAGAAAAACGATCGACGTAGAAAAAATTGTAATCGGAGAAGGGAATTGATTAGGGTTTGATCTCTCCGATCACAAGAAAATGGAAGAGCACGTTGGGTTGTTGGAGAGAGTGTGCATTTATAGGAATGTAAAACGGTGGGGTTGGGTTGGGCTGTTTTCTCTCTCTAACTCTCTCTTCTGTTTTTTGGCTCTCACTGTGACTGAGATAGAATAATACACTCCTTTTGTGTATACACAATGTTTTCTGTGACGGTTGAATTTACGGAAATGCCCCTGATCTTGAAGGAATTCTGATGTAATCTTGCATTTATTTTGCTCGCGCACCAATAAACTAATTAGTGATATCAAAATAAATTAGTGATAATAATCACGGATTTTCTTAGATTGAGCTTAAAATTGTAATAGAATTTGGATTTGGATTTGGATTAAATCTCAAGCGGGTAATTTGGATTGTTTGAGATATCTCGTCTATCTGATTTGTTTCCATTGTTATCATCAATCAGAAAAAGTAGTTAAAATATGCTTAGATGTTTTTTAGAATATTTGAGTTATCTTATATAATTGTCTTAAAAATCATGTATAAAATTATACGTGATTTGCGGAGTTTGAATCATGCTTACATATTATTTGAGTTATCTTTGTTAATTGATTTGTTTTGGTTGTTAACATCAACGTGAGAATGTAGTTATTACATAAATAAACTTAGATATTTCTCATAATATTTGAGTTATCTTAGGATAACTATCTTAAAATTTTTTTTCTCAGAAAGAAAAGAACGGAAAAAAAAACACCAAACTAAGGCGGGAGCCTCATGCCAAACACATCACCCAGCAGCAAAGAACCCAAGCCAGCAGAGCACTCCAAATCTTCAAGCTACCCTCTTGCCTGCTACCCACTTTTGCTAAGAAATCAGCACAAGTGTTAGATTCACGAAAGATATGATTGATCCGCACCTCCCAGCTTCTATTAGTTATGTCTCAAATAACACTAGCAAAAAGCGACATGAATGTGGTCTTGGCTCTCTAACCTCAAGCAAGCGGGACAGCCTCCAAAGAATCAGACTCTAACACCACTCTCCGGAAACCCAGATCCCACACCATATCCAGGCCATTCTTGATAGCAAGGAGCTCAGCCAGGAGCACATCTCCATGCCCCTCAAAGCAAGTGAAACTAGCTATCCAATCACCTGTAGAGGAGCGACAAAGACCTCCTGAACCCATCACACCATTGGAGACTAGGAAACTACCATCCACATTCACCTTAACTTCATCGGTAAGTGGAGGACTCCAGCGGCTAAGTCTAGGACTCTCCTTCCAATGATTATCCTTGGCAAGAAACGCACGAAACTCATCGTGAGAAGCATGAGTTTTGTAAACCACCGCATCAATGGTCTAAGTCTCATCCCCCATGAGCATGTTGTTGCGCCAACACCAAGCCCACCACAACCCTGCCAGAAAAATGGTGGAAGTTTCCCCCATAGCAAATCTCATGATGACAGGTTAGATGAGACTCTTATTGTTTTAATTCCTAAAACCAATAACCCGGTTAACTTGAAGAATTTCAGGTCTATTAGTCTTTGTAATGTCATTTACAAGGTTATTACTAAAGTGATTGTTCAAAGGCTCCGACCTTTCTTGATGAGTTTATTTATCTAATAACTGCTTTTTCACATTGATGATAACAATCGGAACAAATCAACTAAAAGAGATAACTCAAATAATATGCAATCTTGATTCAAACTCCACACTTAAAAATCATATATAAAATAATATGTGATTGACTGATAATATAAAAAAATTAGAATTTAGATAAATCTCAAGTGTGGAGTTTGAATCAAGATTACATATTATTTGAGTTATCTCTTTTAGTTGATTTGTTCCAATTGTTATCATCAATGTGACTAGTCTATGCCTACTGATCCCAGCATGGAAATCAATATGAACCTAGCTGACATTAATCTTCCAAAATGTCAGTTGAGTGAAAATAAACCTGTGAAGGTCCCCACTAATTAATTTCCTACGATTGGTATGATTTGGAATTGTAGGGGTGCTGGTAGTCTCAATTTTGTAAATCTTATTATAGATTATGCTAGAACCTACAACCTTGACTTTCTGGTCATTCTAGAACCTAGAATTAGTGGTGCTAGAGTAGAAAGAGTCATTCAAAAATCTGATTTTGTGGAGGGAGCTAGAGTTGATGCATGTGGCTTCTCTCGGGGAATTTGGTGCCTTTGGAAGGCCAATTTTATTCCAGTTGATGTGATTGCTACTTCTCAGTTCTGCATCCATCTCAGGATGAACCCCAATACCCCTTATTTTTGGTATCTTTCGGCTGTCTATGCTAGCCCTAATGTTAGCAACAAGGATCAAGTCTGGGATGAACTTAGAGAGTTTAATTCCAACCACCCGGGTCCATGGTGTATAGCAGGTGACTTTAATGCCATCCTATCTGCTAATGAAAGGGAAGGAGGGGCTGAAGTGAATTTTAGATCCTGCACTGCTTTTAGGGAATGCTTGGAAGATTGCAACTTGGTTGACATGGGCTTCTCTGGCACCCCTTTTACTTGGACTAGGGGTGATTTAAAACAAAGACTGGATAAAGTGTTATGCAAATCAGCTTGGCAGACTATCTTCGCAACTAGCTCGGTTACCCATGTTCCCTTATCCTCTTCAGGCCACTATGGCCTATGGCTAAAAATAGAGAATGGCTCAACCAGAAATAGAAGAAGTTATTTCAAGTTCCTTGGCGCTTGGCTTGATCATGGAGACTTTAAGAATCAAGTTAAACACTCGTGGTCTCCATCCAGCAATTAGGAAGAGAACTTATCTCGTCTAACTGACAATATGAAAGAATGGAATAAGGACACTTTCGACCACATTTTCAAGAGGAAGAACCAGATCCTTAAGAGATTAGAAGGCATCAACAAAGTACTTATGAATGGCCTAAATAACAGATTAATCCTTCTTAGACAAGATCTTTGGGATGAGTACAACAAGATTGTATCTTATGAAGAATGCTACTGGTTCCATCAAGCCAAGAGTAAATGGGTGACTTTAGGTGATCGAAATAACCATTTCTTTCATCAAACAACTCTCAAAAGGGGAGACAAAACAGAATCACTACCTTGCAGATGAGGAAGACCATTGGATTTATGATGATGACCTTCTGCAGAATCACATTATTAACTTCTTCTCCTCTCTTTACTCTTCCTCTATGCATAATCCTAGTTCCTTTATTACTATTTCCTCTTTTCCTAGCATAAAAGACTCTGACATATCTATTATTTCAGGTATGGTAACTATGGAAGAAACCCGAAGAGCCCTTTTTAGCATGGGTAATTACAAGTCCCTAGACCCATACGGATACAATCCCATTTTCTTCAAAAGCCAACGGGAAACTGTTGGCCCTTCCATCTTTAAATCGGTTTGTGATTGTTTCCACAATCCCAAAAAAATAGGTGATATCAACCAAACTCTAATCTCTCTTATCCCTAAGTGTTTAGATCCTTCTAAGGTTAAACATTTAAGGCCGATTGCCCTTTGTAATGTGGGTTACAAAATCATATCCAAAATTGTAACCCAGAGGCTTAGATCCACTATGACCTATGTGGTTTCTCCTAACCAAAGCAACTTTATTCCGGGTAGATCTACTGTGGATAATATCCTAGTTATGCAAGAATCTATTCATACTCTTAATAACCTTAAGGGCAAGAAGGGTTTCATGATCATTAAGCTAGACTTAGAAAAAGCCTATGACAGGTTGGAATGGAACTTTATTATGGATACTCTTGACTTGTTATAATTTCCTAATGAGCTTAAGAACCTTATTTTCCATTGCATTTCTACTCCTTCCACGAGTATTAATTGGTATGGAAATAAATCCCCTTCCTTTAATAACTCTAGAGGCCTTAGGCAAGGCGATCTTATCTCCCCCTACCTCTTTGTCCTTGCCCTTGAAAGATTAGGACATAGAATAAAGGATCTAGTTAATTCTAATAGTTGGAAACCTTTATCTTTTGGGAGAGGGAATAGCCCTAAATTGTCCCATATTTGTTTTGCGGATGACATTGTCCTCTTTGCATAAGCTAACCTTGATCAAGTCCAAGTTATTAAGGATACCCTTGAGGACTTTTGTTTAAATTCGGGCCAGAAAGTTAATCTTCAAAAATCTAAAGTTTTCTTTTCTAAGAACCTTAAAGATGGTGATATTAGATTACTTAGCCAGGAGCTTGGTATTGAGGAAACCAAAGATCTAGGCTTATACTTGGGAGCTCCTATGCTCCACCAAAAACCTTCTAAACATAATGTGAGCTTTATTCTTGATAAAATGAAGAAGAAAATGTCCTCTTGGAAATCCAAGAGCCTTTCATTTTCTGGAAGAGTCACTCTTGCCCAATCCTGTCTCTATAGCATCCACGACTATATTATGCAAACTATGTCTATCCCCTCCTCTATTTGTGATGAAGCTGAAAGAATTTGTAGGAACTTCGTTTGGGGTAGTACTGACACTCTTAGGAAATGTCACCTCATCTCTTGGGAGAAAATATGTAAACCCAAAGACCAAGGTGACCTTGGCTTTAGAGATCTTAGGATGCTTAATACTGCTTACATGGCTAAGCTTGCTTGGCAAATTCTAAATGATCCTGAAAAAATTTGGGTTAAGATTGTGAACTTTAAATACAATTGTAGTGTTCTTGGAACACCCTCAATATCTTGTAAAACTATCTCTTCTTATGCCTGGAAAGCTATATCTAATTCTTGGAATATCGTTGACAGGAACCATCTATGGATAATAAGAAATGGAAGAAATACAGATTTTGGAAAGACCGTTGGATCCCTGGAGCTAGCAAGCTGGAAGACCAAGTGCTGAATGGCATCCCGGCAGATGAAGTCAACTTCCTAGTGTCATTCGACTTTTCAGACTCTGATTGGAACTGGAATAGATTCCAAAACCTGTTAGACTCAATGATTCAGAGATTTTGATATATGACAAATACAACTTAATGTGTATGCAAGTGTTTTAGTGTCAAATTGCAAAGATATGTATCAAGCAGTAATCAACAAGTTCAGCGAGTAATCAAAGGAGAATATTCAAGGAAGAACTTGAAGAAATCAAAAGAGCTACATGGAGGAATCAAAGAGCAAAGACAAAGATCAAGGAATCATCAAGACAAGAGCTTAAAGGAGAAATTAGATTTAAGTCTTAGATGATTTGTAAGAGATGAAATCTATTATTCACAAATATCTCATTTGAAAAGATGCATGAAAGAAAATCAATTTTCATAACCTGCATTAAAAGGAATAAGTTTTCGTTAATGAAAATGATTTTTGGAAATAAGAAATGCTCGTCCAACACTGAAGTAATACAAGAGCTCGTCCAAACACAAGTGATAGAAGCACTCGTCCAACTCAAGTGACATAAGTGCTCGACCACTAAAGTGACAGAAGCGCTCGTCCACTAAAATGATACAAGCGCTCGTCCACTAAAGTGACAGAAGCGCTCGTCCACTAAAGTGACAGAAGCGCTCGTCCACTAAAGTGACAGAAGTGCTCGTCCACTAAAGTGACAGAAGCTCGTCCACTAAAGTGACAGAAGCGCTCGTCCACTGAAGTGATAGAAGTGCTCGTCGACCACTAAATTGACAGAAGCGCTCGTCCACACAAGTCTTTGGACTTGCTAAGATCTTAATGAGAAGATCCGTCCAATGACGTGGCATATGGAGCTCTTCTACTAGCCCGTCCGAATGTAAAATCTTAATGGCTAGATGGACACGGTTATTTTCAAGATGGGCGCGAATTCTATAAGAACTATCAGAATCTTATTTCAAGAACCATAATCAAGAAAACAGATTTTGTTTATCAGATTCAAATCTGTTTTGATTGATCCCAACGACTACAACTTGTTTTCTATATAAAGAGGGATCAAATGAACACTTTCATAAGAACGATATCATATCATAACATAACAACGAATAACATATCAAATATAATACACATATCATTCATCATCTTTCTTGAGCTTATTGTGAAAAGAGTGTTTCGTTCTCACAAGTGCTTCAATTTGTTTATCTGACTATTGAGAGTTAGGAATCAATTTTTGTTTTACTTTACGATTGTAAAAAGAGAGGGAGTCTCTCTGAGTGATTAGGGTGAGGTATCCCTAAGGAAGAACATTGAGGCTCTTCACAAGAGTTTGGTATCTCGAGGTGAAGGAGTGCTCTATGGTGTAAAGGTTTTTCAGGCTACCTGGCTAAAGCTTGTGTGTTAGTGTGTGAAATCCCACAGGTGGAGTAGGGACTGCATGTAGGTCACAGTGGAGGTGACTGAACTAGGATAAATCTGGTTGTGTGGTATCTCTAAACTCGAACTCTTTTATTTCGGTTTATGTTCAAGAACCTGTGATTTTGATGTTTAAAGTTCAATATAATTTATGTTCTTGATTTGTATAAACTGTATTGAAACCTGAGTTCGATTGTAATCAAGACTGTGTTATCTGCGTTCAAAACTGAGTTGATCAAAACCATTCTTGATTGCTGAAACTGAATTAAAACTGAAACCAAAACCTGCAAGTTCATTCTTGATTGTTAATGCTTGTATTTGAAACTTGCTCTTAATCTTTAAAGGTTTAATCAATTTCTGTATTTTGCTATTACTGAGTTATTGAACGTGAATCTATTTTGAATTAATTTTTCTTATCTTCATCATCTTCCAATTCAAGATTTTATATAAACCCTTCATCGATTTTGTAAAAGATCCTGAGGCCACAAATCTGTAACTCTGATTTGAAAAGTTTTGTGAAAAGTTTTTTAAGAGGGAAAGATTTTAAGAAAACTCAATTCACCCCCGTTGAGTCGTTGAAGCCAAAACCACAAAACCTGCTGCCTGAGGAACTATTCCTGGCCATTGCTAATATAAAACCAGCATCCTCTGATCAACCAGAGTTCCCATCTTGGACTCCTAGCTCTGATGGTCAGTTATCCTAGAAATTGGCCTACTCCAGTATCTCAGCTACTGAAGTGAATCATCCCCCATACATTCTTTTCCAAAAGGTGTGGAAGTGGAAATGAGCTGCAAGAATGAGATCAACTCTATGGAAGTTAGCACATGGTAAATTATTGACCAATGAAGAAAGGAAACACAGGTATGTCTGATTCTGACTTATGCACAAGGTGCAACAATTGCCCTTAATCGCTGATGCATCTTCTGAGAGATTGTGAAGATGTGAAAGAGTTTTGGTCAAGGCACATCAACCCTTCCCAGTGGAGTAAGTTTTTTCAGTCTGGGCCTATTTGCTTGGCTCGACTGGAACCTTTCAGCAAAGGACATTGGCCTGTCCTCTTTGAACTGGTCCTTTCTCTTTGGCGTGGCTGTGTGGGCACTTTGGCGCGATAGAAACTCTCTCATCTTTGAGAACCACTCGACTATGGGTGAAGACCTTTGGCATTTTGTCTGCAATCAGACTCAATTCACATAAAATTTGTTGGCAGACCCTCCAGTTTTGAGAAGCAGCTTCCACTCTCCAGGTCAGTCCTCGTGGAACAAACCACCCCAAGGCATCTTCAAACTTAATGTGGATGGTGCCCACGGAGCCAGGGGAGGAGGAACGACTTGTGGAGGCTTGATTAGAGATGACTCTGGGCAGCTCATCAAAGCTTTCTTCTGCAAAGTGACATCGAGTAATGCTCTCTGGGCAGAGCTCTGGGTGTGCTTTCTGGTATCCGTTTGGCTCGAAACTTAAATCTTAACAAGGTCATCCTTGAATCCGACTCCAAGGTAGCAGTAGAAGCTATCCAGCGGTGATTTTCTCCAAATCCTTCGGCGCAAGCCCTGTTATAAGAAATCACTCGAATGATTCAGCTCAGAGATTGGGAAGTTAGGGTTTCTCACATCAAAAGATTTGCATATCGTTGTGCAGATGCTTGTGCTCGCCAGGGTTATTCGGCTTCCTTCGACATTTCCCTGGTTGAAAGGCCATGGCCCTTGCTAGATCTGTTGTTGCAGGAAGATGTCCTAGGAAACGTTTCCTCTTCTGTTTCGTTTGTTTAGTTTAGGCTCTTGTTCATCAAAAAAATAAAAAATAAAAAATATCATCTAACGTGTCTTTAAAGTAATTATTATTAAAGTTATTATATTTTTTACATATATCTAAATCTTCTTGTAATCGAGGCTGAGATTTATTTTCTACAGTACAATGTTTGTTTGGAATGATTAAAATATTTTTTAAGCAAAAAAATACAATAATTTCTATTAAGAATCATTAAAGGGAATAATAATTAGTTTTTTTTTAACAAATATTTGTCCCGAAGAAATAATTAAATGGAAATAATTCAATGATAAGCGAATTTGATAGTCATACTCATAGCAATTAATTAGCATATTTGACAATACAGTCAAAATATAAGAAATAAATATGCTTAATGTAGGTGAAGCTATGAGGGAGAAGAGTATTTTTAAAGAGTATCCCACATTGAAGAGTGAGAGAGATCAGATCTAATATATAATATATAAAAACTGATTTGAGTGATCTATTTTAGCTAATTTTGTTTCAATCATTATGAATAACTTGAAAATCCACCAGTAAAAAAAAAACTTGAAAATCCAGTTATTAGATAGATATATTCGGATTAATGTCAGAATATTTTTAAATTCTTTTATATATATATATATATATATACTAAAGTTTAGGTTGGGGGAAGATACGTCTCCTTACAAGATTATGGAATACCACCAATCTCATGAATGATTTAATCACAATTAGCATTAGCGGAAGATTTGATCAGATATGACAACCCCTATTGGTTGTTTTTAAAATCTTTTAAACAACATCTTTTCTTTTCTAGAAATTCTAATATATGATCATTATTATAAATTTAATTTAGTGGTATGTATTTTTTTCATTTTGGGATCCGACATATTTTTACACAATTAATGTATTGTCTTTTTGGACGAAACAAAGATTTATTTAGTTATTCAGTTTATCTGTGTGTGACTGTGTTTGTTTGTTTTTTTTTTTTTACTAAAAAGATATTCATTCATTTAAATTGATAAATTATATCGAACAACACAAATCCAACATCGTTGAAAACCGAAAAGGATGAATCTGCGAACAAACTCACAGCACTCAGGTTAATAGCATAACACGGCAAAATCAAAATACCTACAAAAGTGATAAAATCAAAGTCACCGGAATACCCATGTTTTCGGATCTGTAACATTGACACCCAATTCTTGATCAAATCTGTGATGGATCAAAGCAAATCTGTCAATCTGAACCAAAAGAACACCGCACCAAGACGGGAAATCAAACAAACACCGCACCAAGACGGGAAATCAAACAACGCCTCACCAAGACGACGAACAACAATACCGCCGCCCACAGAAGACGAAAAACATGAAAAACACGAAGAAAAAAAAGCCAAATCTATGTGGAAAAACCACTTATTTAGATAAAATGAGAAAAAAACGAATTAAAGGGATGATTCCAAGTCAAAAAATGGCTCAAAACCACCCCTCTAATGATTGGCACGTGACTGTGTAGAGAGAAGGGAGAGAATAAAAAACAAATGATCAACCAACCAAAACAAAAATGGGTTTGAGTGCCAAAGATTGAATTTATTTTTTTTTACAAGAGCAAAGATAGAATTTATGATATGTTATATCTAATCAATTAAGTGATAAAATAAAATGAGTTTAATTTTGATGCATGGTTAATTTAAATTTGGTTAAAGTAATCTTTTGGTCCCTACATGTGACACTGATTTTCAATTTGATCCTTATACGTAAAAAGTTATCAATTTGATCCCTATACATGTCACTGTTTTTCAATTTGGTCCTCACTGCTAATTGGTCCCTATATAAGAGGACCAAATTACAAATTATTGTCACATGTAGGGACCAATTCAACAATTTTTTTTTAAATCGGTCCCTATATGTGACAATTATTTTCAATTTGGTCCCTATATGTGACAATAATTTACAATTTGGTCCTCTTGTATAGGGACTAATTAACGGTGAGGACCAAATTGAAAACCAATGACACGTATAAGGACCAAATTGATAACTTTTTACGTATAGGAACCAAATCGAAAATCAGTGTCACGTACAAGGACCAAAAGATTACTCTAACCTATAAACTTTTATACAGTATCAATCATTTATAAATTATTTTGTGCGTGGTTGACGCTTTGCTGCGAACTGATTTCTGCTAACAACCACTGGACTTGTTTACAAAAGGCTAGAGTATTTAAAAATGTTAGAGCAATATCTTACCATTTAAGGTCTTCTATCTGGGGTGGTATCAGACCCTATATGTCAACAGCCTTGGAAAATTCAGTGTGGCAATTAGGGAATGGCACTAATATAAATTTTTGGCTTGATAACTGGTTGTCCAAGCCTCTGTCTGTTACCTTGGATATTCCAGTTACTGTCCATCACTCTCTTTGTGCTAAGGTTAATGATTTCATTCACAATGGTAAATGGTGCATCCCATCTTCTATTCTTCAAGCTTATCCTCTCATTAAACCTGAGTTGCAGCATGTGGAAATTCCTAAGTTTCAATGTGATGATCAAATGTTATGGAGTAACACTGATTCTGGTTTTCTGTCCTTCAAAGAAGCATTTCAATTCGTAAATCCTCCTGGACAGGTGTTGCCATGGTCTAAATTGATATGGAATGGTTGTATTCCCCCATCCAAATCATTCATCTTATGGAGGATCATCCACAACCGTATGGCTATAGATGAGCAGTTTTGCTCTAGAGGTTGTTGTTTGGTCTCTAAGTGCTACTTATGTGGCAGTAATGTAGAATCTACTTCTCATCTGTTTTTTAATTGCCAATTTACCAATGAATTATGGAATTGGTTTTGGAGTGTCATTAACTCTTGCATAGAGTCCTCTAATGTGCTATCCTCTCTTCTTGTGAGAAAAGCTGGAACTCTCAGTTCAAAGGCATTGTCATAGCTGGCATTGTTAATATTTTCTGGGTTATTTGGCATTGTAGGAACAATGCTTGTTTTGAAAACAAGAAAATCCCAGTTAAGATTGCAATCAATTTAACTATTGCCAATGTGTCCTTATCGGGTAACAGCAGTAAAGGTCACATGTCCTCCTCCATTCTAGAGTTTATGGTAATGAAAGCCCTTTCAATATGTGGTAAACCTCCGAATGCCCCTTGTACTGGCCGAAGAGTGAAACCCAGCCACCGAACTCGCCAACCCGGCCCAGTCCGGAAGTTAAAGATAAAAAGTTAAAGATCACTTAATTAAGGGATAAGATATTGATCCTGATATTATCTGAAATAACCTTATCTGGTTAAAAGAGATAATATCCCTTAAATTAAGGAATTAGATCTCTAAAAGATATTTAAGAGATAAATCAGCTCTCTAAAAGATATTTAAGAGATAAATCAGATCTCTAAAAGATATGAGAATCCTATTATAAAAGGAGGAGTACCCAATGATAGAGACTCACTTTTCACTGAATCCCGACAACTCTCCCTTAAGCGTATTAGAGGAACTAGCGTCGACCAAGAGACTATCAGACAATCCTTGCTCCCTAGTACTCATCCGATACAAAATTAGGGGATCGAGATCACCGCCCCACCAAGGGTTGAACTTAGAACTACGTCTGGCTTTGATTCCCACTGGGATACGTAGGACCGGAATATCACATTCTGTCAAGCCAAAGTCTAAAACAACCCCCATTGTTCACTCTTGGCATGACGTTCTACGGCGAGATTCCGGCAAATCGGATCTCGGCAGGAACATTTGGCGCCCACCGTGGGGCCGAAGTAAACTTTCCCCGGCCGCACATTCATTGTCATCTACCGAACCGGCAATTCGATCAACAAAAATTATGCAAATGACATCTTTCCATTTCGTGATCAAGTCATGAAACCATTAGGGAAGAATTTCTCTTATTTTTGTGTTATAAATCATCATGATGATGGTGGAGACACCAAGTGCACGGACACTGACGAGGAGGAGTAGAATTATTGGAATTGTCAGAAAGAAGTGGACATATATATAAAGGGAGTGTTTTTTGTCTTCCAGTCATGCAACCCGCTTCAATCCGTAGCCATATCACATGAATGGTTACACCTCTTGCACAAGAAAGTTATGAAACATGAAATCGATGAATACAGTTTGATTTTCATGGATAATCACAATCGAGGAGGAAGGGGACTAAAGGATAAAACCGCCACCACCAATTGTGAAAAGGATGATATCAAGAGATAAGAGTTTCTTTCTATCCTATTTTTATGAATATCATTATCTCATTCTCTTTAAATCCATTTAAAAAAAATGCTTGTTATCTCCATGATGATCTTGACAAAAAATAGGAGCGAGCGATAATATCTATTGATCTCGTGGCTAAAGGTGGTTACAAGCTGGTAGCACATTGTTAATGTTTGTATGCTAATCAGTTTTCAAATTCTCTAGTTTAAGGGCCATCCATCTAATAGTCAAATAAAATATTTGAATGACCCATGAAGAAAACGAATCCACACTCCCCATGAGTTGGATGATGTGTTCAAATATTGGAGCATTTGGAAGCAAATTTGATTTTTGATGTGCGCTTACTCCATCCTTGTAAAAATCAGCTGGTGTGCAAAAACTACTGTTGACCATGGATGGCTCCAATAGGCATGAAAAGCATCACATGCATGGCATGTTGTTTCTCTACTAATATCCAATGGTGAAGCTGAGCCGCCGAGGTTGAGAAGTCGAGGAAAGAATTTCTATAACCCTTCTTAATTATCATTGTTCATACATTATCAACATGAGGGAAGAAGGTTTCTTAGAGAGCTTGGCCATCACAACTCGGCCTCGGAGAACTAAAGAAGATGTCTTAGAGAGCTCGGCCACCACAGCTCGTCCTTAGAGTGAAGAAGATGTCTTAGAGAGCTCGGTCATCACAGCTCGGCCTCGAAGGGCTGAATAAGATGTCTTAGAGAGATCGGCCACCACAGCTCGACCTTGGAGGTCGGCCAGCACAGCTCGGCCTCAGAGAGCTCGACCATATGGGCTTGAGGGAATGCCTAAATCAAAGGCCGTAAAATGCTCAGGTGATATGGTTCTTTAAATCTGGTTTAAATCTAATATGATTTGATATGTTTGGCTCCACGTCTTTAATGTTGTGTTATGTAGCATCATATCATTTTTATATATTTGAACAAACTGATGCTCGGCTTTGATACCGCTCCCAGAGTCACAAAATTTGCGGCTACAAAGTGATTGAGCTCCGGCTCCCTTGAAAATAACAGGTCGAAGCCCCATGCTTCCCTTTCTGAAGGTCGAGCCAAAACTCCCTCTCAAAATCTTACTAAGAGGAGAACGAGTCGAAGCTCCTCAAATTAAAACCATGGAGGCCGAGTCAGACTCCCTCTATAAAAATCATAGAGATCGAGCTTTCCCTTGGAAAATAAAATTCCATCGGCTCCAACACTCAGACACCATACTAAATCCTAAAGAGGCTGACCGAGCTACGACCAATCAGGGTCGAAGTGCCGAACCTATAAAGGTGCTTAAATCCTAAAGAGGCCGGCTCCGTCCCGAGCCTATAAAGGTGCTTAAATCCTAAAGAGGCCGGCTCCGTCCCGAGCCTATAAAGGTGCTTAAATCCTAAAGAGGTCGGCTCCGTCCCGAGCCTATAAAGGTGATTAAATCCTAAAGAGGCCGGCTGTGTCCCGAGACTATAAAGGTGCTTAAATCCTAAAGAGGCAAGTGCCTAAAAAGGTGACTGAGTTAAAATCGACCGAGTTGCCGTCGAAACGCCGGACCTAAAGAGGCAAGTGCCTAAAGAGGTGACCGAGTTAAAATCGACTGAGCCGCCGTCGAAACGCCGGACCTAAAGAGGCAAGTGCCTAGAGAGGTGACTGAGCTAAAATCGACCGAGCTGCCGTCACACCTTAACGCTTGAAAAGGTATTTCAAGGCCTAAGAAGGTGGGTAAGAACCTACAGGTATATCAAATTCTGACTATTTCGACTAAATCGCGTAACACGCTGAAACTAAACAAGTACTAACTTAGAAAAATAGTTGCAAAAAGTAAGGTGCATGTCGGTCCATCAATAACCATGGGCCAAGCCCAGAATAAATAAGATTTCAAAATCAAAAGGGCATCGCCCAAAAACAACGTGTTTCCTAACCTACTAATACAAATTCGTGAGGGAGGGTAGCAGACTGGCCAGGTAGACCCACTTCACCTTCATCTTCGGGTCCCTCCTCGGCCGCTTTCCCCTCGCCCTCTTCCCCTTGAGATGCGGCCTCCTCATCCTCCAGCTCGGACAATGGAACCAGGATTCCATCTCGGTTAAAATCCTTGTCCACGTCAGCACAGGAGAAGTCAGCATTCAGATTGAAATGCTGAAACTGTTTCACGGCTCGGGAAAAGCCATTAACATGCTGCCTCATGATAGAAGCCTCAGCTTCAGCCAGATCAGAACAGAGCCTCAGATTCTCCTCCTTCTCGGATTCCAGCAACTTCCGCAACTCAAGACTGGCTTCCTTCTCGGCCTAAAGTCCTTCCACGACCTTCGGAAGGTTGAGCCGGTCGGTTCTTTCCATTTCCAGCTTGGCCATAAGGGTGGTGTTGCCTTTTTTCAGCTCTACCTTTTGGGCTTTCAATTGCCCAATTAGCCAAGCTTGCTCTTCACACTTTGCCATGGCTTTTTCAAGCTCATCCCCAGTGCGCAAAGTTCGGGCAGCTTCCGCCTTCATACATTTCATTATTAGCAAGTTCATGGCTCGAATAAAAAGTAATGGAGGAGACTTAGAAGAGCATAAGCGACCGCAGCTTTCCTGCTCGCATCATGGCCCAATTCTAGTAAAAGCCGAGCATATGCTGGCTTAATAACTTGGGGACCCACTAAAGGGCCAGAGTTAAAATTGTCTAGCTAAGAACAAAGGGCAGAAGCCCAGAAAGCCGAGGTCGAGCATTTCTCCCTCGCACCAAAAAGCCGAGGTCGAGCTATGCTCCCTCGCACTATGCACCGAAAAAAAGTCGAGGTCGAGCAATGTTTCCTTCCTCGCAATAAAAATCCTAGGCCAAGCACAACATCTTCGCACCAAGATAAAGTCCACAGCAGATCATGCATGTTAGAGACCCAGGATTCGATGGAAATCCTAGTAGTGTTCAACCAAATAAGCCGGAATCCCAAGTACGACTGGGCTCCGCACAAAAGTCCGAGCATTGATCGGTCAAGCAAGACGATAACCCAAGAAAGGCTTGGTTCTACAAAAAACAGATTTCCGAGCAATGCTCCCGCGAATCATAGTCCGAAGTCCTCGGCACCAAAAAACGTGTTAAGACATGCGGGTTGACATTTAAGCTCTTTCGCTTATTTCAAGCTCGGAGCTTGGGGGGACTAATGGGGATAAAGGAAGGTCATTCTCGGAAATTACAAAGAAAGGATATCCCTTAGCCCACAGCTCGAAGAACTTGTAGGAAAACTATTTTCTCATACAAATTGGAGAGGATATTAGGAAAGTTTATTCTGAGACACACCTTCAAGATCGGGAAAAATAATTCGAGGACAAGTTTCAAAGTTAGTGGGTATTTCAAAGTCCACCAAATGAAAGGGTTATGAGCTACTCGAAGAAAATGTTAAGAGCTCTCAAGAACTTCAAAGACCGAGCTACATTCGGCAAAAGGCAAGTCAAAATTCAAACTCTCAAGATAAGCATCTTGAAAGCATCAAAAATTAAAGGATGAAATGCAAGCACCGAGGTAAATTCCTATTGACCGAGTTTGAACTTGACTCTTCAAAAGATTAGTTTGAGCCTGAATCACTGATAGTCGAATCTCAGCTACCATCCTCTAAACTTGTCCTAACAAAGGTAAGTTTGAAGTTTCTTCAGTTCAGAACATGTTACTACCCAAGAGGTATCAGCCGAAGTAAGAGGATCTATGCAAATCCAGTACTTTATCAACACTAAGGACAAGCTCAGCTTCTTTCATAAAGCTCTTTCGCTTATTCTGAGCTCAAAGCTTGGGGAGCTTATATACTGATCGAGATGTTAAACTCGGCCAATGAGCCTACCAAACTAAAATATAGGACCAGAAGTAAAGCTAGATCTCCAAACCCAAACAATCAAAGGGAAATGATTACTAGACTCGCCCACCGATCCCGCTGAACTTAAGAATTGGCCGAAATGTGAAGCTCGGTAACTTGAAACAAGAAGCTCGGGCTCCCTACTCGGTTGAGCTCCAGCTCCCGACAACTGGTTCGAGCTCAGGCTCCCTACGCGGTTGAGCTCCGGCTTCCAACTGCTCGGTTGAGCTCCGGCTCCCGACTACTAGGTCAATCTCCAAGCTCCCTACAAGGTTGCGCTCCGACTCCCGACCACTCGGTTGAGCTACGCTCTTGACTTATCGTTTGGGCACGCAACTACAGTGCAAGCCTCAGAAATGATGCCGTGAAGGCCACGCGTCACACACAGTAACGTCTCCTTTCCATCTCGGTAACCAAGAAAGTATGGTCTCAACAGGAAACGAGTAACCATCCCCACCTCTGCTCGGTACCTCGAAAGCGTCAAGCTCGGTCACCCGAGCTGCTCACCGAGTTGGAGGATGTGTACACATATATAAGGTATGAAGCTCGGCCACTTACCTCGCCGAGCCGAAAGACCAAAAGGTGAAACCAAGTTCCTAGCCTCAGCCCCTTCGAAAAAGCATCCACGTGATCAGCTCGAAGCTTGGGGGGCTTGTGTATGAGCTAAGATACAGAGCTCGGTTAAATATCATGAAAGCTTCTACGCCTAATCAGCTCAAAGCTTGGGGGGACTTGTGTACTGGCCGAAGAGTGAAATCCAGCCACCGAGCTCGCCAACCCGGCCCAGTCCGGAAGTTAAAGATAAAAAGTTAAAGATCACTTAACTAAGGGATAAGATATTGATCCTGATATTATCTGAAATAACCTTATCTGGTTAAAAGAGATAATATCCCTTAAATTAAGGAATTAGATCTCTAAAAGATATTTAAGAGATAAATCAGATCTCTAAAAGATATTTAAGAGATAAATCAGATCTCTAAAAGATATGAGAATCCTATTATAAAAGGAGGAGTACCCAATGATAGAGACTCACTTTTCACTGAATCCCGATAACTCTCCCTTAAGAGTATTAGAGGAACTAGCATCGACCAAGAGACTATCAGACAATCCTTGCTCCCTTGTACTCATCCGATACAAAATTATGGGATCGGGATCACCGCCCCACCAAGGGTTGAACTTAGAACTACGTCTGGCTTTGATTCCCACTGGGATACGTAGGACCGGAATATCACATTCTGTCAAGCCAAAGTCTAAAACAACCCCCATTGTTCACTCTTGGCATGACGTTCTACGGCGAGATTCCGGCAAATCGGATCTCGGCAGGAACACCCCTCTTATTAAACAGGTTTCTTGGTTCCCTCCAAAAGCATTCCGGATCAAGTGCAATACTGACGGTGCAGCTAAGGGTGCTCCTGGCCCGGCTGCTTGTGATGGCATATTCAGAAATAGAAATGCAGCCATTCTTGGTTGCTTTACTGTTAGCCTTGGGATCACTAATGCTTTCCAAGCTAAACATTTTGGTGCTATGATAGCAATTGTGACAGCTCATAAAAAAGGTTGATCTAATCTTTGGCTTGAATATGACTCGAAGCTGGTCCATTTAGCCTTCAACAATTCTGACATTGTTCCTTGGAAGTTTAAAAACAAATGGAGGAAGGTTGATCTAATCTTTGGCTTGAATGTGACTCGAAGCTGGTCCATTTAGCCTTCAACAATTATCACATTGTTCCTTGGAAGCTTAAAAACAAATGGAGGAATTGTCTTGTTCTAGTTAAGAGTATGAATTTTATTTGTTCTCATATCTATAAAGAGGGTAACTTTTGTACTGACAAACTAGCAAACTATGGTACTATTGTCCAAGGGTACCATTGGTGGGATTTAGTTCCTTCTTTTCCTCGTGGGTCAAGTTTATGCTTCCATGTTTTTGTATTCTTTTTCTCATTTTTTAATAATATTAAGGTGTGCTGCAAATGATGGACAGTGGTTGGGGTGTCATCTCTATTGTGATGCTTTTGCACTCATTTTTGCTTAAAAAAAGGAGTTATGATAAGAATCAAATATTTTTAATAATATTTGTCAAATATGATAAACCAATTAATTAATTAATTTAATTAATTAGTATCAATTCAACCTCAATTATTTTCATTGATTCAGTTTCTGTTTCTAATCCTAAAATGAAAGGTGTTTGTATTATCCATCTACCTTTTTTTTTATTGGTATTATCCATCTAACTTGGTCAATAAAATAAAATAGCCTTATATGGTTTTACGATATCTTATCGTATGAGAAATTAGCTTCACATTTATTTATTTATACAAAAATAAATGAAGGAAGTAACACGCCTCAACACAAAAAATCGAAGGACAAAATTATAATGTGTTAAAGAATTTGAGAATAAATAAAAATTTAATTGATATATATTATTAGTATCAAGATTTATTTTATATTATCAACTAATTATAATTTTATATATTATTAAAAATATTTGACTTTTAAATTTTTTTTTTCATCAGCAGGAAAGAAAGACAAAAGAAACAGAAGAAAGCTAAGGCCTAAGCCTAATTACACCAAAAGCATCTGCTAACATAACAGAATGGAGTTGAGGAGGGCAAGTCTCCAAAATCTTGAGGTCATCGTCCATAGAGGCTCCTGTCTTAGCCATCCAATCTGCATATTCATTGCCCTCTCTCAAAGTATGCTGGATGAACAGAGACTACTGCAGGGACTTCAAACGTCGAATCCGAATGATCAAAGGGGCAAAGGGGTGGAAAGAATTAACACCCTCATTTATCAGAGCAAGTGCAGCTAAGGAATCAGATTCGCAAATCACATGAGTATAGCCTGTGTGGAACCAAGGCTTTAAGAATAGAAACATGGAGAGTATGAATAGAATTAATCATGTACCACTAAATCAGAAAAAATCTCTGCATTTCTGCCTTTCCATGAGCATCAGCAGCATAAGTTTTAAACCAGTCTTTATGGTCTAGATTATAAAAATCCGGTCCTCTATCCATAGCCATCATAGACCACACTTTTCTAGCTTTAACACAGTCCCTTAATGTATGCAGTAAGGATTCCTGATGAGAGCCACATCTTTGACAAGAAGGATCCGATGAAACATGCCTATAAACTCGGATGGCATTTGTTGGCAAACAGTTGTGAAGACACAGCCATAAAAAGTGCTTTATATTTTCAGTAACTTTCAATCTCCACATCCAAGCCCAAGACTCTACTTCTGAAAGTTGGTGATCTACATTCTGCATAATCCATTTGTATCCATCCCTAGCCGAGTATATTCCTGAATTTGAATAGGACCAGATCAACACATCTTCAGTGTTTTCATCAACAAAGTGACTCCGCATTAGCATCTTTAACTGAGGAGGAATTTGAGTTGCCAGCTTCTCCCAATGCCACTGGTTGTCATAGTAAATGTCCCTCGCCTTAAGTTGCGTGTCTTGGATATTAACACAAGGTAACATGTTACACAGCAAGTCATCTTCCAACCATTTATCATACCATATCGAAATATCACCCTTCCCAATCCTAAATTTGAAGCCAGGTTTGATGTAATTAGCTGCTTTCAGAATAGAATTCCAGACATAGGAGGCTCCAACAGTAGGATTGGCATCTAACATATGTGCACCTTTCAAGTACTTAGCTGACAGGATCTGCACCCAAGTTTTATCATGGTTATGCATCATGTCCCACAAGGATGTGTTTGATTCTCTAGCAGTATGTATGCCAAGCCCTCCTTTGTTCCTTGGCTGGATAACAGTGTTCCAATTGACCCAGTGGCAATTGTTTCCTCCCCAAATGAGGCGCCTAATACATGTATCAAGGCTGTCACAAATTCCTTTCCAGCCAGATAATCTATTGTTGACTTTCTCCAAGATCTAACCAAAGCCACTTTTCTTCACTCTACTTGTCAAAAGAGGGAAGCCAAGATACTTGCCTAAATTGGATGTATCCTGAAAACAAGTGATAGCAGCAAATCCAGAGACTTTTGATCTTGGGACATTCTTGGAGGCTAGGAAATGGGTTTTCTGCACACTAACTTTCCAACCAGAAGCAAGGCAGAAGTTCTGAAGCACTTCATGGACTAATCTAGCTTGAGAAGACTTGGCTTGAGTGAATAAAAGGCAATCATCCGCAAAGAACAAATGAGAGATAGCTTGCCCATCTTTTGATATCTTTACTGGTTTCCATTTCTTATCCTGCACCAATTGCTGAATGAGGAGAGCAAGTTTCTCCATACACAGAACAAACAAATAAGGAGAAATCAGATCACCTTGTCTTAGGCCTCTCTTTGGCTCAAAATTGTCTAATTTTGACTCTTAATCTAATTACCTTAAAAATCACTCATATCATAATTTCTAATTGGTTGACACGGTAAAAAAATTTACGCTGACAGTATTGACACGATTACCTTAAAATTTACTCTTAACCTAAATAACCTTAAAATTTAAACAAAATAACGAAAGAGACACTTGTTGACACGATGTTTAAACTTTTTTTGTTTTGTTTAGAACTCACCCTAAGTAACATTTTGGGCCAAGTGGGTCGACCGGAGTACCCACGGTTTAGGTCCTTCGGGCTCGTTATGAGATTAATCTCAGGTTTGACGGATTGAGTAGGGATTTACCCCTTAGTTCTCAACCTCCCAATGAGGGTGACTCCACAAGGATTCAAGTCTCCTTCTTATAGGTTGCAAGTTGCTTTCACTTGACCAACATCCCATTGATCGATGTTTAAACTTTATATATATATATATATATATATATATATATATACACACACACACACACACACACAGAGATCAAACTAAGGAAATCATGCCTCAAAAAATAGAGTTTAATTATTTTACACTGTCAAGACATTGATGAGATATTGGGAAACAAATGTCCGATAGTCTAAACTTGGAAAGTGAAATGTTTCACCTTGAGACTTAGTACGATCTATTTTGAAAGCAAATAATGTCCCATTGAGTCAGCTCAGTTAGTTAAATCGTGACATGAATTTTGAGTGCGCGACTTCAAGTCCCCGCAATGCGCTCCACTCTTTTCTCATTCCATTTTCTCCTCTCCGAACCACCCCCATGTAAGGCCGACTATGAACCTCCCATTGGAAAAAAAAAACTAAAAATAAAAAATAATGAAGATTAATCTTGACTAATTGCAAAATATTCAATTAAAGATGTAGACCTCATCGATGATATTAGTTGTTTGTTCGAAAAGTTAGAAGTTAATTATTTTAGTTCTCGTTGGATTGGTATCTATAAATAAAATATGCCAGATTATACATTAAATGGCACACATTCGATAGCGGTTTCCAATGAAATGCTATTAAAAAAAAGGCGAAAGACTTTAGGTAAGGAATAGATAGCGCTTCCTCAAGGAAGCGCTATCTGTTCCTACCCATCAAGCGTTATATGGTTTTGAGGTTTGAGTTATACTTACCAATATGCGTATGTAAGCTTTGCACACAATATATGTAAACGCATGGTTTTGTTGAGTGCAGAGGGATGGATAAGCTGTTTGATGTCCTGGTTTTGTTGAGTGCAGGTGGGAAATTTAGAAAAACACTATAAATAATAAAAGGGAGGGGGGGATAGGCGGTACTTCCTCAAAGATGAACTGTCTTAAGTGGGGAATAGATAGTGCTTCTTTAAGGAAGCGCTATCTATTCCTAACTTTAGACAACACTTCCTCAAAGAAGTGTTGTCTAAAGTAGGGAATAATCAACGCTTCTTTGAAGAAACACTATCTATTCCCTACTTTAGAAAGTGCTTCCTCAAAGAAGTACCATCTATTCCCCACTTTCGACAGCACTTCAAAAATGAGTCTCAGTAGTACATGATACTTTTATCTGTGGAAGCTAAGGAGACTCCTGGTATAGATTCTTTGTCTATCGTGAGAGAGTTTTCTGAGGTTTTTCCTCCAGACGTTCTAGGTTTGCCATCGGAGAGAGGTGGAGTTTACCATAGATATCATACTGGGGACAGGACCTATCTCTATAGCACCCTATCGGATGTCACTCATTGAGTTGGTCGAGCTGAAGAAGCAGTTGGGTGATATGTTAAAGAAAGAGTTTATTAAACCGAGTGTTTCACCGTGGGGAGCACCCACATTGTTTGTGAAGAAGAAGGATGGGAGTGTCAGGCTTTGCACGGATTACAGGCAATTAAACAAAGTGACGATCAAGAACAAGTATTCATTGCCTAGGATAGATGATCTGATGGATCAGTTGAAGGGAGCAACATTGTTTTCCAAGATAGATATGGGGTCTGGGTATCATCAAATTAGAGTGAAGAATGAGGACATAGCTAAGACAGCTCTCGGGAAGAGGTATGGACACTACAAGTATTTAGTTATGCATTTCGGTGTGACTAATACTCCAACAGTGTTTATGGAATACATGAACATGATCTTCAGACCGTTCCTCGATAAGTTTGTTGTCTTGTTTATCGATGACATTCTTATCTATTCCCCTACACGGGAAGAGCACGAGGAGCACCTGAGAGTTGTTTTGCAAGCATTGAAGGATAGGTGTTGTATGCGAAGTTGTCCAAGTGTGAGTTTTGGATGGAAGAGGTGCAGTTTCTAGGGCATGCGATCAACAAGGAAGGGATATCAGTAGATCCAGCTAAAGTTGAAGTAGTGCTTAAGTGGGAGAGACCTAAGTCAAATAGTGAGGTGAGGAGATTTCTTGGACTAGCTGGATACTACAAGAGGTTTATAGAGGGTTTCTTGAAGATTACGTTGCCTATGATGCAGTTGACGAGAAAAGGAACAACTTTTGTGTGGATGGATGAGTGTGAGAAGAATTTCCAAGAGTTGAAGAGGAAGTTGACCAGATCTCCAGTGCTGACTTTACCAGATCCTTTAGGACAATTTGACGTATACTGTGATGCATAATACCAAGTTTTGGGTTGTGTTCTGATGCAAGAAGGAAGAGTTGTTGCTTATGCTTCCCGTCAGTTGAGACTTTATGAGAGGAACTATCGGACCCACGATCTATAGTTGGCAGCTATAATGTTCGCGTTGAAGATATGGTGACACTATCTCTATGGAGCTAAGTTTAATGTATATAGTGACCATAAGAGTTCAAAGTATATGTTCGATCTGAAAAAGCTGAACATGAGACAGAGAAGATGGATGGAGTTCATCAAGGATTATGAGTTTGATCTACAGTACTATCCTGGGAAGGCAAATGTGGTAGCAGATGCACTAAGTAAAAAGTCTTTGCATGTGTCCGCGATGATGGTAAAGGAGATGGAGTTGATCGAGAGATTTAGAGATCTAAATTTAAGGATGGAAATTGTTGAGGATAGGATATGTTTGGGCATGGTCACCATCAGCAGTGAGTGTATGAAAGAGCTCAAAGATAAGCAAGAACGAGACCAGTATCTACAGAAGGTGAGCCAGGGTATAGATGAGGGTAAGGTTTTTGAGTTCAGTAGAGGATAGAATGACATGTTGAGGTTTAGAGATAGGATATGTGTGCCAGAGGATATAAAGCTCAGGAGAATGATCTTGGAAGAGTCACATAAGTGTAAGTTGAGTTTTCACCCCGAAGCCACGAAGATGTAACAGGATCTGAAGATGTTTTGGTGACCACGGATAAAGAAGGAATTGGCAGAGTATGTTCTATCTTGCCTGTTGTGTCAGAAGGCTAATATTGAGAATCAAAAGCCTACTAGTTTGTTACAGACTTTGGATATCCCCGAATGGAAATGGGTTAGTATAGTGATGGATTTCGTGTTTAGATTACCACGAACTCCGAAGAGGCATGATGCGATTTAGGTTATCATTGATAAGTTGGCGAAGTGTGCTCAGTTCTTACCTATTAGTGAGAGTTATACCTTGGAGAGGCCAACCTAGATCTACATCAAGGAAGTGGTCAGATTGCATGGCGTGCCATCAAGCATTGTCTCTGACCGAGATCATAGATTCACATCTAGATTTTGGAGGCAGTTGAACAGTGCGTTGGGGATGAAGTTGATGATAAGTTCTTGTTATCATCCCCATACAGATGGGAAGTCAGAGAGGACGATTCAATCATTGGAGGATCTCTTGAGAGCTTGTGTGTTGGAGCACACTGGCAAATGGGATGAGTTCTTGCCTTTGATTGAGTTTACCTACAATAACAATTTTCACAGCAGTATCGGGACGACACCGAAAGAGGCTTTATATGGAAGGAAGTGTAGGACCCCGTTGTGTTAGTATGAGACTGGTGAGAGTCAAATGTTAGGACTAGATGTGGTGCAACATGCAATGGAACATGTAAGAAAGATAAGGAAAAAGATGAAGGAATCATGAGGTAGGTAGAGGAACTATAGTAACAAGAGGAGGAGACACTCAGAGTTCTAGGAAGGTGATCACGTGTTTTTGAGAGTTATTCCAAAGATTGGAATTGGCAGAGCCATCAAGTCTAGAAAGCTCATTCCCAGATTCATTGGGCCTTTCCAGATTCTTCAACGGGTTGCTCTAGTAGCCTATCATATAGCCTTACCACCTAACCTTTATAACCTTCATCATGTCTTTCACGTCTCACAGTTGAGGAAATATGACCCCGATCCTTCACATTTTCTTTAGCCCGAGTCTATAAAACTGCGAGAGAATCCAGAGTATAAGACTTTACCTGTTAGGATCACAGATAGAAGGATTAAGGAGCTTCGCAGTAGACAGATCCCTTTGGTTAAGGTCATATGGGATGATATCACTGGAGATATGCTACATGGGAGCACAAGGTACATAAATCTCAACGATAGAATTTCTTTTAAGGGTGGTAGTAATATAACATCCGTGTTTTAGAACCCTAGTTTTTATGCTTGTTAAGTATGTTATGATGTTTGAATGTGTGTTTAAGAGTTACGCGATCGATCGAATTAGAATCAGACGAACACACTAATTAGCTCTTCCTGATCAGGGTAGCACGCTCGAGCGTACAGATACTGTTGGGAATTTGCGTATAAAACAAAATAACGCAGCGGAAAAAAATTCCCATCGAAGGATCCTTGCGAATGGTCATGATTCATGGTTAGAAGATTTACCTCTTGAAGCGATGACAATTGATTGAAATTTTCTATCACGAACACCGCACGAACGATGTCTCTAAGGTATCCACACGAGCAGATCCCGTGAACGTCCAACGTCACGAACACGAAGCATCTCTGCCTCACAGTGCTAGCTTCGAAAACCGAGACCTGCTGCTCACTGTCACTCTCTATGTGCGGCTAGGGTAAAAACCGTGTAGGAACAATAGCTTAAGTGGTCTACTTATAGTAGCACCTTCTTAAATGAGTTAGTGAGCAGCGTTTGACCTAAGCCCCATGTACTATGCGCTAGGCCCAATAGAAGAGTCCAACTCTCCTTTTAATGCTTCTTTTGATCTGCTCTTATGTGTGTGACCCTATAGGTTCCCAAAACGTTAGTAGTAATATTAAATCCCATTGAATATTACAAACAGTGAGCGGTATCTAGCAATACATCACTTCCACCTAAGTAGTGAGAAAGTCAGTGATTTGACGAAACCTTTCTGTGACAAATATTCATGTGCATTATTATCCCTTTGTCCATATATCTATATTGAACACAAGACATAGAATGTGTCACCCTTGTATGGTTCAATATCATGTTCCCTGATACCCGAGTAGACTTAACAACAAATGAGGTCAATATCTCATATTGACTCATTTCAAAGACGGCCATGCATTTTCTGAGTCTCACTCTATCGGGGGGCCCATAGATATTACTCCTGTTATGTAGGAGGGACAAATTCCATCTAGGTCACTCACATCCCTCTGCATGGCTCGTGGTATGCCCAATGACCGTCTTTATAATCATCCTATTACAGATGACGTTTGACGATATTAAAGCACACGACTCCTCACGTAGGGATCGTAGCGATTTCAGGTCGAAGGATTGCATACACCATTGTCACTATGAGAACTACTTATGACACTCACATAACGCTCCATGTAGTGTTCTCATGGTGGGTCAATCCAGTACATCATTACTCTAATGTGTACCTATGTGGCGACTCGATATCTCATATCCATGACCCGTGAGATATGGTCATCATTCTGCACACATAATAGTCTCAATGTATTATTATTGTCCTTATTAATAAAATACTTGACTACGGATATTTAAGAATAGGATTTCATTGTTCAATAGTGTCTCACGATCAAGTCATGTACTTGATATTCTATTAAACTGAAATTTCTATTCTAAGGACTTTATTATGTTTAAACAAGTAACACAATAAACTGGAATGCCTCATATCATATATATATATATAATGGCAAGATACAAATGTAAGTCTAAGAAATACACTGGCCTCTAGGGCTTACACCAACAATCTCCCACTAGCACTAGAGCTAATCAGGCATAAATCTAATGCCCATCGATCTAGTGTGACCTTCGTGCTTCTGTTGAGCAAGAGGTTTCGTAAGTGGGTCAGCAACGTTATCAAGTGTTGGTACTCTGCATATTTTCACATCTCCTCTATCGATAATCTCTCGAATGAGATGGAAGCGCCTAAGTATATGTTTGGATCGCTGATGAGATCTAGGTTCCCTAGCTTGTGCAATGGCCCCATTATTATCACAATAGAGATCAATGGGGTCCACAATACTAGGAACTGTACCAAGCTCAACAATGAACTTCCTGATCCAAACAGCCTCCTTTGCTGCATTGGAGGCGGCGATATACTCAGCCTCTGTAGTAGAATCGGCGATTGTCTCTTGCTTTGAACTCTTCCAGCTCACCGCCCCGCCATTCAGGCAGAACACATAACCAGATTGCGATCTGGAATCATCCTTATCGGTTTGGAAGCTAGCATCGGTGTAACCTTTTGCAGCAAGCTCTTCCTCGCCTCCATATACCAAGAACAAATCCTTAGTTCTTCTCAAGTACTTAAGGATGTTCTTGACAGCAGACCAGTGACTTTCACCGGGATCAGACTGGTACCTGCTCGTTATGCTTAAAGCATACGATACATCTGGTCTAGTACATAACATGGCATACATGATAGATCCAATTGCGGATGCATATGGAATCTTACTCATGCGATCCCTTTCTTATTGAGTGGAAGGGGATTGTGCCTTTGATAGGCATATACCATGTGACATAGGCAAGAGTCCTTTCTTGGATTCATGCATGTTAAAGCTTCTCAACACTTTGTCTATGTATGTACTCTGACTTAGGCCAAGCAATTTCAGTGATCTATCCCTATAGATCCTGATTCCCAATACATAGGTAGCTTCACCCAAATCTTTCATAGAGAAGCAATTCCCTAACCATGTCTTTACATTTTGCAGTGTAGGGATGTCATTTCCAATGAGCAATATGTCATCTACATATAACACCAGAAAAACAACAATGCTCCCACTAACCTTCTTGTAGACACAAGGTTCATCTTCATTTTTGATGAATCCGTACTGTCTTACAGCATCATCAAAACGAAGGTTCCAACCACGGAAGCTTGCTTCAATCCATAGATTGATCGCTGCAATTTACATACCTTTCTGGCATCCTCTGAAATGCCAAAGCCTTCAGGTTGTGTCATGTACACATCCTCAAGAAGCTTTCCATTAAGGAAAGCAGTTTTGACATCCATCTGCCATATCTCATAATCATGGTATGCAACGATAGCAAGTAAGATCCGGACAGATTTAAGCATCGCAACAAAGTAAAAGGTCTCATCATAGTCGACACCATGAATTTGCTTGAAACCCTTAGCGACCAATCGCGCCTTAAAGGTGTGTACCTTACCATCCATGTCAGTTTTCTTTTTGAAAACCCACTTGCACCCTATGGGTTTCACCCCTTCAGGTGGCTCTACCAAGGTCCATACCTGGTTGGTGTACATGGAATCCATCTCAGATTTCATGGCCTCAAGCCACTTCTCGATTCGGGGCGGTGATGGCCTCTCCTGGTAAGTCACAGGCTCATCTTGATCCATGAACAATACATCACCTTGTGGAGTCATGAGAAATCCATATCTCTCAGCCGGTGACGTATCCTGTTAGACCTACGCTGGTCTTGTGCTCTTTGGAGCAGGTTGTTCCTCCACAAACATTTTGTGAAGGTTGCTCATGTTCCACCAATGGTAGGTCACTACTCTGTGATTCTTGAATTTCTTCAAGTTCTATCTTCCTCCCACTGGTTCCTATGGAGATAAACTCCTTTTCTAGGAATACACCAGTCCGTGCGACAAACACTTTGCCTTCGGAAGGATTATAGAAATAGTACCCCTTGGTTTCTTTGGGATACCCCACAAAGAAGCATTTATCAGATTTGGGATCAAGCTTATTAGAAACTTGACGTTTTACGTATGCTTCACAACCCCAAATCTTCATAAAAGACATGCTGGGTCGTCTACCAGTCCATATCTCATATGGTGTCTTTTCTACCGCTTTGGATGGAACACGGTTAAGTGTAAAAGCTGCTGTTAATAGAGCATGTCCCCAGAAAGAGATTGGAAGGTTTGCGTGACTCATCATAGACCGAACCATGTCCAACAAGGTTCGATTTCTCCTCTCAGAAACACCATTCCATTGTGGTGTTCCAGGTGGAGTGAGTTGAGATAAAATTCCACACTCTCTCAGATGATCATCAAACTCTAGGCTCAAATATTCACCACCTCGATCTGATCGAAGAGTTTTAATATTTTTACCAAGTTGGTTTTGTACCTCATTTTTGAATTCCTTAAACTTTTCAAAGGATTCCGGTTTATGTTTCATAAGATACACAAATCCATATCTACTGAAATCATCAGTGAGTGTGATGAAGTACTGAAAACCACCTCTAGCTAATGTGTTTAGGGGTCCGCATACATCGCTATGTATAAGACCCAAAAGATCGTTAGCTCTTTCACCTTTTCCGGTGAATGGAGCTTTAGTCAACTTTCCCAATAAACAAGACTCACATATCTCATATGATTGATAATCAAATGAGTCCAAGAGTCCATCTTTATGGAGCTTCGAAATGCGCTTCTCATTTATATGACCTAAACGACAATGCCAAAGATAAGACGGGTTCAACTCATTTGGTTTGAACCTCTTAGTATTTATGTTATAGATGGGCATTTCAAGATCAAGGACATAAAGCCCATTACTCATGTGTGAACTAGCATAGAAAATATCATCCAAATAAATAGAACAACTTTTGTTCTTTATTATAAAAGAAAAACCAATCTTGTCCAAACAAGAAATGGAAATGATATTCCTGCTAATTGCAGGCACAAAGTAACAGTTCTCTAACTGAATAGTAAGCCCAGTGGGCAAAGTCAATACATAAGTCCCTACAGCTAAAGCAGCAACCTTTGCTCCATTTCCAACTCGTAGGTCGACTTCGCCCTTTGCCAACGGTCTACTCCTGTTTAGATCCTGCACATTTGTACAAATGTGAGAACCACATCCAGTATCTAATACCCATGATGCAGAAGTAGATAAATTGACTTCTATAACAAACACACCTGAAGTGGAAGTCTCACTTCCCTTCTTCTTCTTGATTTCTTCCAGGTATTTTGGGCAGTTCCTCTTCCAATGTCCGGTCCGACCACAATGGAAGCAATTGCCTTCCTTAGCCACACCACCCACAGGCTTCAAGCTAGAAGCACTGGGCTTGATCTTGTTGATGGCCTCCCTTTTGTTTGTGCGTGGGCTTCTTGGGCTGCTTCTTGCTATTTCCAGCCTGGACCATCAAAATGGCCTTCCCCTTTCCTTTGTTAATATTTTGTTCAGCAGTTCTCAACATGCTCAACAATTCTGGCAAAAGTTTGTCAAGATCATTCATATTATAGTTCATGACAAACTGAATATAGCTCTCAGGCAACGATTGCAGAACTAAGTCGGCGGCCAACTCTTGGCCTAAAGGAAATCCCAGTCTCTCGAGATTCTCAATGTACCCGATCATCTGGAGTACATGAGGACTCACAGGGCTTCCTTCTGCCAATTTACACTGGAAAAGGGCTCTGGAAACTTCGAACCGCTCATGCCTTGCTTGCTCTTGGTAGAGCAGCTTGAGGTGCACGATCATATCGTATGCCTCCATGGTCTCATGTTGCTTTTGCAGCTCAGAGGTCATGGTAGCAAGCATAAGACAGCCGACGTCTATGGCGTCATCCTGATGCTTCTTATAAGCATCCCTGTCAGCCCTAGGAGCACTTGAAGCCGGTGGCTCCTCAGGAATAGGCTCCTCAAGAACATACAACTTTTTCTCATGTTTGAGGACAATCCTCAAGTTTTCGTATCCGATCCAGAAAATTTGTTCCGGATAGTTTATCCTTCTCAAGGACGGATCGCAATGACAGGCTACTTGATGTGTTTGATGCCATGGTAATCTACAGAGATAAATATGCAAAATATAAGTATCATTCCATGAAGTTATTTAATAAGGTCTTTAATTAAATACGCCTCCCACTATTTTACTCAAAACAATGACCCTCATCATTGATTCGGAAAATCCCGTTGGAAGATTTTCTAGTGGGCCAAGATCCATATTTCACCTAGCTTTAAGTCAGCTTTGGCTAATCACTCAAAATTCGGTTATATAGGTAGGAAACACTTTCCGATTGCATCTCATGCAACTCTTGGACAGTTGGGTGAATAACTCTTATTCTAATCCATCACATGGACCAAAGCCCAACTTATAAGCCTCTAACCCTTTCATACACGCATCTCATACATATATTAGTTAAACTCCTTTTAACATACTATATACATACATGCATCTCATACATATATAAGGCAAATAAATGTGATATGGTTATGGCCTCTAACGCATTGATTCTCCCAAGCCAATGAGAGAATCTAAACTGAAACCTAGGAGCGTCCAGGCTTCTCCAAGCATGATCTCCCACAGGATAACGTCTTGTTGTCTCCATCATTACATTACATAAACAGAAACCTCATTTTACATATGAGGGGAGTGAGATGAGAAAAGAATATACATATGGAATATAAGAGAAAGGCACGGCACGCAGGCCGTATTTCAAAATATAAACCAAAAGATTAAAGGACTAAGGCCATAACCATTCACCATACATTACCAAATAAATAATCAACCAATAATAATACACAATTATTATTATTATTATTATTATTTATTAATTAGAGATTTCAAAATCTGAATTTTGAAAACATAACATATATATAATAAATCACATTTATTGTAATTGATGTTACTATAAATCACATTTATTGTAATTGATATTATTATTAAATGGTGACACAAAAGATTTCAAAATTGAATTTCGAAATAACACACTACGAAGAGGTAGCACGCGGTTCCCGCTTCCTTGGAGGCTAGGGCTTCAACCTCTCAACCCTAAAACCGCAAGGCCCGCAAGAACATGAACTCTTCATGTATGAAACCCCTTAACGCCGCCAACAGAGAACTGAAACCGATCATGTTTAACATCAACATTTGACGCCATCGCAGAACATAATAAGGATTCCAGAACCAATGTACATATCGCATATATACATAAACATGCTATAGACGCATATATCATATACATACGAAAATTACATAAACAAGGTTTCGCAAAAATGGATGCAAACGATTTTCAGAAAACAATTTTCAGAAAAACGATTCACATTATAAACATGTTATCATACATAACAGGTAAACCACGTAACATAATCATGGTTTCGCAAGCGGCTCTGATACCACTGTTGGGAATTTGCGTATAAAACAAAATGACGCAGCGGAAAAATATTCCCATCGAAGGATCCTTGCGAATGGTCATGATTCATGGTTAGAAGATTTACCTCTTGAAGCGATGACAATTGATTGAAATCGTCTATCACGAACACCGCACGAACGATGTCTCTAAGGTATCCACACGAGCAGATCCCATGAACGTCCAACGTCACGAACACGAAGCGTCTCTGCCTCACAGTGCTAGCTTCGAAAACTGAGACCTGCTGCTCACTGTCACTCTCTATGTGCGGCTAGGGTAAAAACCGTGTAGGCACAATAACTTAAGTGGTCTACTTATAGTAGCACCTCCTTAAGTGAGTTAGTGAGCAGCGTTTGACCAAAGCCCCATGTACTATGCTCTAGGCCCAATAGAAGAGTCCAACTCTCCTTTTAATGCTTTTGTTGATCTGCTCTTATGTGTGTGACCCTATAGGTTCCCAAAACGTTAGTAGTAATATTAAATCCCATTTAATATTACAAACAGTGAGCGGTATCTAGCAATACATCACTGCCACCTAAGTAGTGAGAAAGTCAGTGATTTGACGAAACCTTTTTGTGACGAATATTCATGTGCATTATTATCCCTTTGTCCATATATATATATTGAACACAAGACATAGAATGTGTCACCCTTGTATGGTTCAATATCATGTTCCCTGATACCCGAGTAGACTTAACAACAAATGAGGTCAATATCTCATATTGACTCATTTCAGCACGGCCATGCATTTTACAGTCTCACTCTATCAGGGGGCCCATAGATATTACTCCTGTTATGTAGGAGGGACAAATTCCATCTAGGTCACTCACATCCCTCTGCATGGCTCGTGGTATGCCCAATGACCGTCTTTATAATCATCCTATTACAGATGACGTTTGACGATATTAAAGCACACGACTCCTCACGTAGGGATCGTAGCGATTTCAGGTCGAAGGATTGCATACACCATTGTCACTATGAGAACTACTTATGACACTCACATAACGCTCCATGTAGTGTTCTCATGGTGGGTCAATCCAGTACATCATTACTCTAATGTGTACCTATGTGGCGACTCGATATCTCATATCCATGACCCGTGAGATATGGTCATCATTCTGCACACATAATAGTCTCAATGTATTATTATTGTCCTTATTAATAAAATACTTGACTACGGATATTTAAGAATAGGATTTCATTGTTTAATAGTGTCTCACGATCAAGTCATGTACTTGATATTCTATTAAACTGAAATTTCTATTCTAAGGACTTTATTATGTTTAAACAAGTAACACAATAAACTGGAATGCCTCATATCATATATATATATAATGGCAAGATACAAATGTAAGTCTAAAAAATACACTGGCCTCTAGGGCTTACACCAACAGTTACCCCACATCCTAGCATGGGCATTCTCAAGCATGGCCCCTGGGAACGTTAAAGCATGTAAGTTGATCCATGACGTGGTGGACAGGTGTCACAAGATGGCATGTGTCTTAGGACGTGAGGCGATAAGTCTTTGTAGCGAAGTAGTTGACCAAGGTCAATACTCTAGCATTGGGATACTCTATGCCAGAGCATTGAAACACTCAAGTGTGGACACCCTGCACGCTAGAGCGTGCACAACAGGTGAGTAAAAATAAAAAGTTTTGAGTGAAACTTTCGTTTCACTTTGTCCCTGAGGAGAAAATATAAAGAGAGTGCTTAAGAGAGTTCAAAGAAGAGGGTTGAGGTTCCGAAGCTTGGTACGATCATATCGGTCAGTGTCACCCAAAATCGTCTATATGTTGAGTTCGTGACGACGCCTGCTTCCTATCCCTATCTTTATTTTCTTGATAGGGTTAAGGTAAACCTATGCTCTTAATATTCTGACATGCCGACGGCGTCGGTATTGAGGTTTTCTTATCATTTATCTATCGGTTTGAAGTTTCTCTTTCATATTAGGGTTACCAGCATCGTCTGCTTTGTGTATCTGTATTCACGCTGATTTTCGGATCCCCGGTGTAACATCCCTGACTGCTTTGTGGATTGACAATTGTCCCACAAACTAACACGACTCTTTTCGGCAGGCTTTGTCCTCACTCACAAGCTTCCTGGGAAAACTTCCCAGGAGGTCACCCATCCCAGAATTGCTCCAAGTCAAGCACTCTTAACTGTGGCATTCTTAAGTGATGAGCTCCCGAAAAGAAGATGCATCTTGTTTGTATAGGTAGTACCAATCAATTAATATAAGCCATCCTCAACTGTATAGTCCCATACCTACACAGTCTCAGGATCCCTCTCATTCCGGTGTATAATCGGTTCATTCATTTGCCGCTCCATCTAGAAGCCTACCAGGACCCGCTCGTTGTCCGTGCCTTCTTGTACCGGCGACCATTCCCCACCCTCGTCAGCCCCGAGTGACTCATGCCCACCAGCTTCTGCTTGGTTCGACCCCAAACCACACCTTATTAGGAGAGGTGTCGCTCTAATACCATTTGTAACATCTCAGGCTGCTCTTGGGATTGACGACCGTCCCCACAAACCAACATGAGTCTTTTTCAGCGTGCTTTGTCCTCACAAACACGCTTCATGGGAAAACTTCCAAGGAGGTCACCCATCCCATAATTTCTCCAAGTCAAGCATGCTTAACTGTGGAGTTCTTAAGTGATGGGCACCCGAAAATAATATGCATCTTGTTGGTATAGGTAGTATCAATCAATTCATATAAGCCATCCTCAACTGTATAGTCCCATACCTACACAGTCTCAAGATCCCTCTCATTCTGTTATGTAATCGGTTCATTCATGTGTCTCTCCGCCTAGAAGCCTTCAGGAGCCACTCGTTGTCCATGCCTTCTTGCACCGGCGACCACTCCTCGCCCTTGTCACATCTACATACATCTCAAGTGGGAGAAAGGAACACCCAATCATCGGAAACGGTGAAGTAGCATAACGTACAATAATGGTTATAGAGCGACCTAAACGCTACTAGTGGACGAGTAATTGACAATGCCAAAATTACATTGGCGACTTCCCCGTAGTACCAATGGTGATTTGGGAATTGAGGGTTTATCGCCTTTAGGTTGATTTTATGGATATTGAAGATATTTGATTTTATCATTTGAGCTATTTGCGATGTGTTGGTTGAATTAACATGCTTTGCATGCTTTCCGTTATAACATGCTATTTTATTATTATTTTAATATGTGTAACATTCTCTGTGTGATTCACATGCTATATCTATGGTCTTATGCTTAGTTGGCCTTTAGGCGATGATATATGATGCCTTGGAGATTTGTGCGTGGGGAGAGTATGAAATATGACTTAGAGGTGCCTAAGCTAATAAAATATGATTTTATATGTGATGAGCTTATGTGATATGATTTGATGATTTATTTGAATTTTCGGTGAAAAGTTGAGGCACTAGGTTATGACCCGGTCAGAGTTGGTGAGACTCTTATTAGTGTGCATGGTGTTGTTCACAGCCGTGTGGGTGGAACATACAAGGTCAGAGTATCCGATTACGAATACAGGATATCACGGGCTAGTTCCCTAATGGGAATGGGGGATGAGACACCATTATATCCCATTAAAGAAAAACCTAATTAACTAAACATTAATCGCGATATTAACGTTAAACGTATATAACAGAAAATCATATATTAAAAACTTAAACATAAAACCTGAAACATAAACATCATTCAATACACACACACACACACACACATGCATGACATATGTCTAGGGTACCCCATCAATATGGCCCTTGTTTGATCCAAACTAATATAAACTAAAACATATAAAGACTAAAAATACATCAAAAGATCAGAGAAACATAAAGAAACCTCGCTAAACTCCGCTGAGTCGTCCCCACCCAAAATACATAAAAAATGGCTCACCACACAAACTTATATACAAACAGACGCTCTGACCTATCTACTAATACTAACGTGGATATCTACTACTACCCTAACTCTCTTCGTATCTGCATCTGTAGACCCTCCATGGTGGTCATTGCAGTGTAGTCGATGGCGTCGTCTCGCTGCCACCAGAGATGAACACACGACGGCGCTGGATAATCCATCAATAATGTGAGCCGTGACGAATACTATCTTCGGGGACTACTGCTACTGGTCCCATCACCTTTGAGCTTTGAGATAGATCCCAAGGATGTGGCTGCGGTCTAGATGGTGGATGCCAAAGCTGCTTAAAGATAAGTCTCAACCCTATCCGGAGCACACCCATGAACGTCGATGTTGGGGAGTCGCCAAAACGCATTTATACACTGACCGTCCCAGTGTATACTAAAAGGAAGGTAGCTGGGTCGATTTGCCATCCCCGCTCACCGTAAAACTCCAACTTAAAAGTTCCCATCACTGGAACCCTCGGGTGGTCCCGTCATCCAGGGGTGATGGATGTAAGGCATCCTGCTGTACTATATTTGCTCCACGGTCGATAACGAAACATACAGAGAAAAGGATAGGGAGATAAAAACTATACTATCACCATGCAGTGGAAAGGGGTACATAGCATAAAATACAATAACCATACAAAGACATGCAACACGTATAGATAACAATCATCCTCGAATTTCGGCATCATTCTCTACACTTACTCTCATGCAGCTATGCCTGTATGCTGGTGTGGCCACTTACAATCGTGTCACGCATCCTTTAATTCCCGTTAGGGATGTTAGTTAGTCGTCCCAGCGAGCACTCCCTATATATATATATATATATATATATATATATATATATATATATATATATATATATATAGCCTGAAGCTACACTTAATATTATAAGTAGCCCTATAGCGTCTTGCGACATTACAATGAAATAAAAAATTATAATTATCCATTCATAGTATCAAAGACTATAATAAATTAAAAATCAAAGGTTTAAAATAAAATCCTCATAAATATTAACTAATGAAAACCTTCCTGATGGCTCCAGTTCTAGTGTTTTAGCCAATGCCTCTATGGGAAACCATAAGGAGCCTAGCTTCGTTGAAGCTATGGATGTGAGTCAGAATCCAAGTCCTATGCAGATTCCTATGCAGAAGTTGGGGAATAATGGAGCATCTCTTAAGAATAAGGGGACAAGAGGATCTTTTTCTACCCCTAAAGTTCCTGATAGCAATCTTAAGAACTAGAAACATGATGAAACTCATGATAGAAGATCAAATGATCAGGATCCTGTGTCAAGCAATAATCAGGAGGTACTGGTTGAGGAAGCTAGGACTATAAAGTTGAATCAAAGTTCTGATCAGGCCTCTTCATACTTTCCTGGCATCAATACCTTTGAATCAAATAGACCCTTCCTAGACAAGGGTATGAATAATAGGGTTAGAAATCCTCAAGGTGGTAAAAACCCACATAAGAAGAATGGTGGGAAGAATGCTAGAGGGGTTACCAAAGAAACTTTTAAGAAAAAACCCAATGCTAACTCAGGGTTGAAATTTCTCTCATCCAAATCCTTCTCAAACATTCCCAACAATACTGAAGATGAAGTGGAGGATTGTAAAATCCTCCATAAACTAGCTGCTCTTCAATGTCAAAAGGATGACATAGATATGGGATGGTCTTCTTGGAATATCTTGGATGGCTCCAGTAAAGATTCCCTTAAGGAACTAAAAGCTATTAATGCTGCTAGTGAGGAGAATTTAGCTAGTAAGTCCTCTATCCCTATATGGTATCTGATTAGAATGATCAAAATGTTTGTTCTGGGTCTGAGCTATCCAACCACAATATAAGTCACAATGAATAGCATTATCTGGAATTGTCGTGGTGCTGGGAGTAGATACTTTGAAAACCTTATTAAGGATTTTATAAACATATACTGGCTAGATTTTGTGGCCATTCTTGAACCTAGAATAAGTGGGGAGAATGCTGATAGAGTCATTCAAAAGATAGGTCTAGTTGAAGGTGCTAGAATTGATGCATGTGGGTTCTCAGGAGGGATTTGGTGCTTATGGAAATCAAATTTCATGCCTGTTTTTGTCATTGCATCATCTAGATATTGCATCCATTTGAAACTCAATCCAAATTCCCCTATGTTTTGATATTATTCTGTGGTATATGCTAGTCCTAATGCAGCTAACAGAGAGGCCGTTTGGCAAGAATTGAGGGATTCTAACAGTTCTAACCCTGGCCCTTGGTGCCTGGCTGGTGACTTTAACTCCATTACTTCTGCTAATGAAAGGATTGGTGGTGCTGCCTTCAACTACAGATCCTGTACTAATTTTATTGATTGCATTGAAGATTGTGGCTTTATTGACATGGGTTTTTCTGGCTCCCCCTTTACTTGGAGTAGAGGAGGGCTTAGACAAAGGTTGGATAAGGTGCTTTGTAACTCTGCCTGGCAAGATAGGTTCCAATCAAGTTCTGTAATTCATGTTCCTATCTCAACATCTGACCACTGTGGTCTGTGGTTTAAGATTGATGATGGGAATACCAGACAAAGAAGGAACTATTTCAAATTTCTTGGAGCTTGGCTGGACCACAGTGATTTTGAGAACCAAGTTACTCACTCCTGGTGTCAATCTAGTACTTGGAATGAGAATCTTAGTAGGCTAACCTCCAATCTTAAAACCTGGAATAAGGAAACTTTTGGAAATATTTTTCAGAAGGAAGCATAGAATCCTTAAAAGACTAGAAGGAATCAATAATGCTCTCTTAAATGGCCCGAATGTCAGACTTTCCAATCTTAAAAATGAACTTTGGAATGAATACAATTTGATTGTGTCCTATGTGGAGAGCTACTAGCATCAGCATGCTAGATCAAAATGGGTTACTCTCGGGGACATGAACACAAGATACTTCCATCAATCTTCTTTGAAGAGAAGAAGACAAAACTGCATAATGGCTATCCAGGACAACTCAGACAATTGGATTTATGATGATTCTCTCATCCAAAATCATGTGATCCAATTTTATTCTGATCTATACACTTCTAATCTCCATTCTAATCCTATGTTTAATTGCATAACAACTTTTCCAATGATTAGAAGTGAAGACAGAATGTTCCTCGAACAAGCAGTTTCTGTGGAGGAAACTTGAAAAGCCTTGTTCAGTATGGGGAGTTTTAAATCCCCTAGACCTGATGGTTTCCATCCCATCTTTTTCAAAGTCAATGATCTCACATTGGTAGTTCTATTCATAACCTGGTTATGGACTGCTTTGCTAATCCAGATAACATCAAGAATATCAACCAAACTATGCTTACTCTTATCCCTAAATGTGAGGATCCTTCGAAGGTATCCCAACTTAGGCCTATTTCTCTATGCAATGTAAGCTATAAGATTGTGTCAAAAATCATTTCTAATAGACTGAAATATGTTTTACCTTATATTGTTTCCCCTAACCAGTGCAGTTTTATAGCTGGTAGATCTTCAGCGGATAATATTCTTGTTATCCAGGAAGCCTTCCACTCTTTCAACCTTTTGAAAGGGAGTAAGGGTTTTATGGTCATCAAGCTTGACCTAGAAAAGGCAATTGACAGACTAGAATGGTCTTTTATTATCAAAACTCTTGGCTTGCTTAATATCCCCATTCCTATTAGAGATTTTATCTTCCATGGCATATCTACTTCCTCTATGAGTGTTAATTGGAATGGTAATAAGTCTAGATCATTCTCAGCCTCTAGGGGTCTTAGACAACGGGATCCCATTTCCCCTTATCTGTTTGTGCTAGCCCTAGAGAGATTAGGACATAAAATCCAAGATTTGGTTAACCTAGGTACTTGGAAACCCCTATCTTTTGGTAGAGGTGTAGGACCTAAGCTATCACATATATGTTTTGCAGATGATATTATATTGTTCTTTTTACAGCAGCTAGCCTGAACCAAACTCATTAAGCTCGTTCTTGATGAGGTCTGTGTGAGCTTGGTCAGAAGATTAGTGCACAGAAATCAAAGGTCTACTTCTCTAAGAATGTCAGATCTGAACTTGCCATGCAGTGCAGCCAATAGCTGGGTATTGAGCAAACCCGGAACTTAGGTCTTTACCTTGGTGCACTTTTATTGCATCAAAGGATTTCTAAAGACACTGTATCCTTTATTCTAGATAAAATGAGAAGGAAATTAGTTTCTTAGAAAGCAAATTCCCTCTCTCTAGCTGGTAGAATTACTTTAGCTCAGTCATGTTTATCATGTATGCCAAACTATATTATGCAAACTATTGCCTTACCTATTTCAGTTTGTGAAGCTGCTGAGTCCATATGCAAAAATTTCATTTGGGGAAGCAGTGAATCTAGCAGGAAGTGCCATCTCATTTCTTGGGAAAAGATATGCAAGCCAAAGGATCAAGGAGGACTGGGATTTGGAAACCTCAAAGTACTAAACAGAGCTTATATGTCTAAGCTGGCTTGGCAACTGATGAACAGTCCTGAGAAGCTCTGGGTTCAAATCATGAAGACCAAATACAAATGTGACCCTCAAGGGATTCCATCTGTTGAAAATAAACAAAGTGCCTCCATTGCTTGGAGAGCTATAGTGAATTCTTGGGATGAAGTGGTCAGGAAAACATCATGGGTGGTCAGAGATGGGAACAACATCTGGTTTCGGAGAGACAGATGAATTCCAAATGCTAGAAGCCTTGAAGAAATGTTCCCTTCAGTTTCTCCTGCTGAGGAGCTAAACTATCCTGTTTCATTCTATGCCACAACTTCTGGTTGGAATTGGCAGGCCATAGAAAGACTTGTTCCTCAAGACATTTGCTTAGAAAATGAAAACATTCAGCCTCCTATGGCTGGTATGACAGATTTCCCATCTTGGAATGTAGCCTCGGATGGTCAGTTTTCTCTAAAGTTTGCTTACTCCCTGCTGTCCTCTCAGAATGATAACGTCCCCAATCCTTTATTTAAAAAGGTGTGAAATGGAAAAGGCTAGCTAGAGTGAGAGCTACAATTTGGAAAGTGGCTCATGGCAAGCTCCTCACTAATGAAGAAAGGAAAAAGGAGAAATATGGCTGAGGAGGATCTATGTCCTAGATGCAAATCATGTCCTGAAACACTGATGCACTCTTTAAGGGATTGTGAGGAAGTGCATGATTTTGGTCCAAGCATATAAAACCTGAATTCTAGAGCAGAATTTTCAGTTTCGGTCAATATGCTTGGCTTGATTGGAACTTTTCGGATGCAAAAGTAGGCATAGTGCCTTGGGAGTGGTCTTCAATGTTTGGAATTACCATTTGGGCAATATGGAAAGACAGATACATTTTTTCGAAAATGTATCTTCCAGATTTGTGATGCTGAGGGATAGAAACCAAGAAATCGTGGCAGGATATTGGACAATGCCGATGTAGGGTACTTTTAAGCTGAATGTTGATGGATCCCATTGCATATGGAGAGGTGAATCAGCTTGTGGAGGCTTGATCGGGAATTCCTCAGGATCCTTCCTAAAGGGCTTCAACTGCAAAGTTACTTCAAGCAACATCGTATAGGCTGAAATGTGGGGAATTTTTTAGGGCTTACGGCTAGCTAGAAGCATGGCTCTCCAGAAGATCATTGTAGAATCATATTCTAAAGTAGTTGTAGATATCATCCAAAAAGGCTATTCAAACAATCCTCCCCTTAAATTTCTGCTTGATGATATTCAGTCGCTTGTGTGCTTGAGGGACTGGAATGTCTAGATCCATCATATAGGCAGAGCAACAAATCTATGTGCGGACTTTTTAGCTCATAAAGGTTACTTAGGCTCCTTTGAACATTGTTGAAAGTCCTTGTTCTTTGTTAGGACTCTTATTGCAGGATGATGTAAGGGACTCATCTCCCCTTTCTTTTAATTAATATATCCCCATTGCCAAAAAAAAAACCACATAACTCTTTTAAAGTTGATTTTGCCAAAAAAAAGGTGTCTAATAGACCCAAAGAAATAAATAAAGAATACATTATAGCTAATAACTTCAAGACTTTCCCAAGTTGCTGCACTATCTATGTCATCACCTGTAAACTCTGAAAGACAACACCACTAATGAGATTTATAATCCTAGTAAGTAAACACAGTTCTAAAAGGTTTTCGAAAAGATGTTGCTTTCAGCTGGCACGGTAACTTGAAAAACAACTATGGTAATCCACCATTTTTAAAATAATATAATTTCAAAGTATTTCAAATGATAACATAAATAAGCCACAACACATATAATAATATTAACAACACAAACATATGAGTGCAATGACATCTCATCGTCTTCTCTTTATAGAAGGCCCTTTGTCATTGCCTCGCATTAGGCCAATCTGCCATCACTACGAGTTATGCCCTTTGCCCTCTCTACAAAGGAAGTATCCACAACCTTGCAATGTCCAACATTACCTTCTCCATTTAGGAGGCCTTTTGCCATCATCTCGCATTAGGCCAATTTGCCATCGCTACGAGTTAGGCCCTTTGCCATCTCTACGAAGGAGGTATCCCAAACAATCATCTCTCCCCAAAGGAGATAACCAAAGACACGCATATTACCATATGGCCATCCTAAAATAACCTCCATACATAACATCATGACACATGCATTAATATTCATCAAGTTCATATCAAAGCAACACTAAGGCATCACATATCACAAAAAGGTATACCAAATAATAACAATCATATCACTCAATATGTAAATACTCATTTTATAATAATTAATAACCAATAAATATGAATTTCTTTTTAAGGACAAAACCCTAAATAATTACACATTATTTTCATACTCAAACCTTTTAAAATTTATACCATGGAAGTTTAAGGAAATTGTGCTTACTTACTTCTCGTAGACCTCCAAAAAGGTCTAAACTTATCTAAGATAAATCCAATCGTTTCACCAAAATTCTTTTTATCGCTGTCACGTGTAACACCCCCCTTGGGCATTACCTTGTGAACACGTGCAGAAATAAATTAAAAGGGCATTTGCTGGTTGCTTTTGGAAAATAATATTTTCTCGTTGTTCATCCTTACTCAAATGAGGTGATAAGTTTTTTTCTTTTCTACTTCATCCACCACAACGTCATAAAACATATATATATATATATATACACACACACACACACACACCCACACACACACACACACACACACGCCTCGTTATACATTTAAACCGCGTCATAAACCATTTCTACTACAAGACCTGTATAATTATAGGTCATTTCAAAGTAAACAACATAAGTAAAATGAAAACATGATGGTAACATAGTGGTACGTCCAGAATCACGACGTCCAAAAAAGATATAACTAGAATAGTCCTAAGCTGGTTGTCCTAACCATATAATACTAGAAAGATCCCCATGGTTATCCTTACTGTCAACGTTCTCTTCAAATATCAATACTAGCATCTCCAAATGAATCCGGGAACTCCTCAACATGTCTATAATCACGTCCCATGATACAACAAAAAAACCAAGAAAAAAGATATAATGCAAGGGTGAAATGCCAACATATGAGTTTATAATGATAACCACATGCGCGACACACGACAAACAACAAATTCATGTATTTATAACATTTAAAAGAAAACAAACCACATAGTTAATCATTGGGATTCATACCCAACAGTCATCGTCACTTTAAAAAAATGCATGACACTTCAATATTCAACGTCTAACTTTTATACTTAATCTCCGGAGATTCCAACGTCATTAAAATGAGTTGATCAAGCTCGATTGCCAAATATATTAGGCACAACGTCACATCAATTTTTTCATGGTACCATTGTCCAACTCGAGGCATAATGATCAACGTCACATGGTTTCATTGTACATCAGGGCACAATGTACAACGTCACGTGATACCTTATCCATCAAGGTCTCACGAGACAAAGTCAGGCACGTCTACACAAATGCAAATGTAAAACATTTTATTCTCGTCATTTACTTTTTGTTCATTCTTTCCTTGTCGAAGCTCAAAGGCTCATGACCATTCATAAATTTCAACGTTTAGATTTTTCACCGTCATATACAGGACGCGAAGCCCGAGTGTTCAATCACAAAGCCTTAGACCGATGCCTCAGTCTTAGGTTTGTGATTGTATAAAATAACATTCACCGCCAACCACGTCAATACATTTTTATAGGACACAAAGTCCAAAACAACGTTTCGATGTGCTTTTATCATAGAACACTAGATTCCCGACGTCTCGGTTACTAGGTTCATGTTTTCAACGTCATCATCGTTTTTCGTTCGGTGAAACACAAATACAAAACAAAACAAAAACCTCCGCAACTTATCCAAGTTGCCAGAAATAACTTTGTTGTGTAAAAACTCATTTACAAAAAACCCTTTTTTAAAAAATTCATTTATAAACCGTCAAATCACCAAAAACTCATTTTCCTTTAAAAATCTTTATTCGAAACTTTAGTTCTAAAAAAAAATCGTTTTGAGACTAATTCACTGTTCTAACAAATATTGCTGTTTTTAAGAATGCTTTCCATAAATATTTTCAGAATTTATAGTCATTTAGCATTTTAAAAACGTTTTAAGTAAAAATTTGACTTTTCTCTTAAAATAAATTTCTCATCATCATAATTAAGTTATTTTTGAAAATTAACTTTTTCGAATAACTTTTTATAATATTTTGTAATTTCTTACGTAGAAATTAACATCACTAAAATATTTTCACGGTTATGCCCTCACTGTGACTCATAGACTAATCTCTCACCGTAAAATCATTAAATAATATTATTTTCAACTTTTTTCTCATTTTCACCAATTTTAAAATAGTTAAAATTCCACGTCAAGCTTATTAAATATTTTATCTTAATTAATTAATTAAGCACTCACCACTGTCAGGCTTCTCAATCAACATTCAACAACAGTAAAATTTCCACGTCACAGTTATAACAGATATCACAGTTATATCATGCATCGAAGCTATACCACATATTTGCAGATAAACAAATAAAAGCAAATAAAACAACCACGTAAAATAATCAACTACGTAAAATAATTAAACCACCACAACGAAACAAAAATTAATTTAACAGACCAATAACTGATAGCACATGGCTATCGGAAAAACTCCTCAGGTAACTCCCCTTACCTCTTGAAGTTTCCAAATTTCTTTCTCGAAATGATTCTCCGATTCGTTTACGGTTTCCTCCGTGAAACTCAGAACAATTAAACACAGTTTAACCCTTCACACAAAACACAACCAAAATTAACAAAATCACACAAATCAAACAACAAAACCATCTAATTCCTAAGACTATGGTTCGGCCTTCTCAAAATAGTTAGGCTAGGGTTTTCAAAATTTCACAAACTCTTGGACTAATGATCCTCAAGTGCTAGAAAGACTAAAACCATTGTCATGAATCAAACCTTAGAACAAACACCTTCTAACTCACATGAGCTAGGGTTCGGCCTTCACAAGAAAAATAGGCTAGACATTTTATTTGATTTCTATCTCTTGGATTCCATATACGTAGGTAATAAAAAGATGAAATCCATTGTCATTTTCTAAAAGTTTGAACAAAAATTCTACACCCACACAAGTTAGGGTTTTGGCCTCAAGAGAAAGAATAGGAATGAAAATTTTGTTTGATTCGTGCTCTTGAATACTAATCATAGAGATGATGACAAGTTCATAGAAATTGGTTTCACATTAAAAGGATTTTTCTATGATTTTCTAGAGAGTTTTGAAGTTCTAGACCTAGAAATTTAAAACATGTTGATCATGGCTTGAATCAAGAAAATGAATGAAGAACATGACATTGATTGAGTGAGATGAGTATGGTATACCTCTTGGATGTTGAAAAATGGCAAGAGATCTAGTAGTTTCTTCACAAACTAGCTTATGGTTCACTTAGAGAAAATAAGAAAAAGCTTAAGGAAGAAGATGATGTTTGATAAAAATGAGTGAAATGACCTATGAGTGGGGGTTAGGCCGTGGGTTTTCGAGGGCAAAGGAGTCCAAGTGGTGTTAATTCAGGGACAAAAGAGTAATTTCACTTAGGGGCTAATTTGGTATTTAATTAAGACTTAATGACATTTTAGTAATTTCAAGCATAAAGTAATCATGACAAACTCGTGGTGAGGAATTGTAGGAGGTGTGACTGATTTGTGACCACAAAAACAAGATGAAGAAGCAAATTTGAATTTGTTTTACCTTAACCTTGGTTAATATTTAACTAGGATAGGTTAGGTTAGGGGTATTTTGGTCTTTTCACACTTAACCCATCATTACATTCATTAATTGCTAGGTGAGTCACCCCTATGACTCACCACCCTAGGTGGCAAGATGTCTCATCATCCGGTGTCGGATTTTGTCTCTGTACGTCCGTTCTTGACTCCGTCGATTACCCGATTTAGGTTTTACGCCGAATCAAGTATAATAACCTATTTATTTTGAAAATGTTCAAAATAACCACTATTGTTGGAAATGGGATTTAAAATTTAGCCATTTCGTTCTCGAGTCAAAATTAGGTTTTCTGATCAGTAAAATTTTACTGTCAGGGAAAACGCAGACCGTGTTTTGTCTGAATTTTCGACCCAAAATTTAACTTTATCCTTATAAAAATAAGTATAATATGAATATGACTTTGGTTTACCCAAAATCATTTTTTAAGTTTCAGATAAAAATATAAACGTTTATTTATATTTATACTTGTAACACCCCTTGGGCATTACGTCCTAATCATATGCGGAAATAAATTAAAAAGAAGGCTTACTGGTTGCTTTCGAAAAAACTTCTATGTCTGAAAATATGAGGGTAAAAGTTTTGCGGAGTACTTAAAATAGTGCAGACAATACAAACAGTATAATCATACTAAGTTTAATAATCCATAACAACTAGATTTATTTATAAATCCAAAACACTTCAACATATGAACTTTCTTGGAATAATCTTTCGTACTAAAATTTATAAAATCATTAAAAGGATTTTCAAGACCACCTATAATAACTTCTTTAAAACATTCGTCCCAAAGGAAACATCCTAAGCTGGTTGTACTAAAAGAAAACTACTTGGAAGAATTCCATAGTTCTCTTCATAGAATTTTCACCAACCTCTTCAAGGATCGGGAGTAATATCCTTAAGTGAGGTTAGGAACTTCTCGGCACCACTTGCCCTCATATTGCAGCAAAATACCAGGGAAAAACCAGATATATTGTAAGGGTGAGATACCAATATATGGATGAATTATGACGACTACATGTCCAAACGCAGAGCAACAGATACAGATAAATATTCATAATCAACATATAAATGCTCACAAATAATCATATAAATCAAAAATCTTCGTCGTTTTTGAAAACATGGCACTTCTATATTCTAGCATTCTATCCTAGTCTCTGGAGACCCCAACTCTGTAACATCCTATCTTTCGTGAATAAAAATTAGATATCCTAATTAGATGGGAATGAGGGTTAGATAAATTAAAATTATTTAAGAATCTAAACACATATGCAAGTTTAATAAAATAAAAATTCAAGCACTTCAAAAATTTCATTAGGCAAGCACCTCAATCTAAATTCTTAATTAAGGTGGTTTATCATCAACAAAAACATTAAAAGATAATTACTCATAGATATAAATCTTAATCATAGCTAGATGATTATAATTAATTTACTCAAGTTTTACTCATTATGATTAATTAGCACTAGTCTTAATTTATTATACCCTAGTTACAAGTTTAACCTAATTAAATTAACTAAATTAATTTTAATTTTATTTTCATATAGGAGCAAGTAGCTCACGGTTTTTATGCATGGAGGACACCTCCATCTCTTCAAATTATGGATGCGTGATGTTGTAGTGCCACCACCTCCTTATTACATTTTCTTTCATCATGCAAGTGGTAAATGTATTTCATTCTTTACTTTGACTCACGCCACCTCCTACTTGCCATTTTTCTTCATGCAATTTCTTTGACCAATATCAAACCACGTCACCTGCTTGCCTTTCTTTTCCTTAGTCCACGTAAATTCCAAGGCGTATAACTGTAGCATGGATGAGTCATTAGGTTACTTCATCATGAAGAATGCTAGTTAAATTAAATTAATATGAAACTAAGGTAAAAGAAAATAAAGAAAACGAAGGAATAAGAAACCGGGGCAGCGTGAGAAATAGAGAGAAAGAGAGAGAGGGGCCGTGAGAGAGAGTGAAACTTCCGGAGCCGATTCCGATCAATCCCTTTGTCCTATTGAGAAACCAATTATACCGTTGTGATCCTCGCGACATCTACTTCATTACCCTATCTTTATTTTCTCATCTAGGCTAAGGTAAACCTATGTCCTTTTTATGCCGAAATGCCGTCGGCGACGGTATTGAGGTTATCTTTCAATTCATTTATCGGTTTCCAATTCCGTCTTCAGATTTGGATTACACGTATCGTGTGCTTCACAATGATGTGTTCAGGTGAATTTTTCGAGCCCCGGAGGGTGTAGAACTGTGCATGGCAGATTTGAGGGAGTATAGGGAGTGTCCGTTTCGTTACTCCAGAGCTAGCCTAAGACATCTCTGGTGGGGGGAAGAAACTATTTAACGTCGGAAACGACGCGGTTACATTTAATTAGATAATGGCATAGGGCGCCCCAAACCCTACACGAGAGCGAGTAATGGATAATGTCTATACCACATTGGGGACTACTCAGTGGTACCGATGATGATATAGAAATTGTGTGTTTATCACCGTTACGCCACACACACACACACACACACACACACACACACACACATAATTTTATTATGTGATGATTGCTTGTTTGACTGGTTGAATTAAACTTGGTACTGGATGTATGATATCATGAGTGTGGTAATTATTTTAAAAGTGTTTATACTTATTATTATTATTATTATTATTATTATTATTATTATTATTATTATTATTATTATTATTATTATTATTATTATTATTATTATTATTATTATTATTGTCATTATCATCATCATCATTATTATTATTGTTGTAATTATTATTATTATTATTATTATTATTATTATTATATTTTGGTATTTATTATTCGGAAATGATATTATGATATGAGGATATATGATGATGATTTTGGATAACATGATGACGATTATGATGATAGGATGAGTGTAATGATTGTGCTTAGAGGATTGAGTAAATCATAAGTTATGTTGAGACACGAGGATGTATTTGGGGATTGCATACGATATGTGATAGCAGTGCCCAACCGAGATGATTATCATAAGATGTGGTTGAGATTAATGAGATGAGATTATTTTGAGGTTATCTATGAGATTAGGATGACCGGTTAAGGCACTAGGGGGTGACCTGAAACATGGTCTGTGATATGAGGGACCTCAAACATGGTCGAGTGGACCTGAAACATGGTCGAGTGGGGTCTATGCCTCGAAGGAAAATTCCCGAGGATAGGCTAACGGCAAACCGTCCAGAGATGATTTCATTTTAGTCGCAGCTATAGTTCATGCGTTGCACGAGCATACTGGATTGTGGTCCAGAGGTGTGCACCGGGTTGTGTAGCTATAATGCCATTGCTTTGCATGGGCACCCTCCAGCCGCGGACGAGGGTGTGCGCCGAGGACTCTGGGACGTGTCGATTGTATTGTTGTGATATCCGGATATGGCCGATACCTGAGGAGATTATTCATACAGCATTTGCATTGCATCATGATGGATGGTAGAGGAAAGATCCTAGATGTGGATTGAGGGTGATTGTGTTACATATATTTATACTTGGGAGACGGATGTTTAGCATACCGTTGTTTAATTAAATGTTGCTAAACCCTTTCCACGTTTGATGTTATATGGTTTCTTATCCCTGTCTTCTCTATATTGCATATGTTTCCTTTTTGTGATCGTGATGAGAAGATCCTATGGGGGAGCCAGCTATGGAGGAGCTTGATGGGACCTCATATGAGCCAGACGTTGGAGGACGAGCAGTAGATCTTCATAGTTGAGTACAGAGTCTGTGGCCAGCGCGTCTTGTCTCTTTAGGATGTGGTTTTTATTTTCTGTTTGATTATCAGTTTGTACATTTTGGGATCCGACTGATGGGATTCCCTCTACTGTACCGTATCAGGACTTGAGGTGTATATGTTATGTATGTATGTATATATGTTGGATATATTTTAAGTTTTAAATTTTTCGCTGTTTTAATATACTCGCTTAACGACAATAACGAAATTAGGTCTTAATATTTTGGGTTTTCTTTAATGGGACATCGGGGCGTCTCATTTAGTGGTATCAGAGCTGTTCGGTTATGAAACGGACTGTGAGCACTATGATTAGGGTGAGCTGGCCATTTAGTTGAATCCACATCGGATAACAATTATGCTTAGAAGTTTAGTAGTGAGTCCGATGCGACATCTCTATGGCATGTAGTATTTATATTCCAGTTTTATGTAGTATTATATGTCATATTGATGTGGGCTAATGATTTCTTTTAACAGGATCATGGCTCGAGGCCGAGGTCGAGGTTGAGGACGTGGCAGACGGGGTGGTGGTAGAGCGATATGGGGTGTAGAGGATGAGCCTTATCAGCCAGAGGCAGGGATTGGAAGTGGAGGAGAGTCCACCGAGACTCTTCAGACTATCCGCGAGTTAGCATCCGTTCTGTTGCAACAGGCGCAACATAATACTCAGAGGGTACAGAGAGAGGCAGAGTTACAAGAGCGACAGGATATGAGGAGAGCCGCCGATGCTGAGGATGCTGGATTGGTTACCTTTCTCAAAGGTAAGCCACCTCAGTTTGGTGGAGAGTATGATCCAGAGCAAGCAGAGTGGTGGATTCAGGAGCTCGAGAAGATCTTTGATACTATGAGATGCAGAGATGATAGGAAGGTGACCTATGCCGCCTTCATGATGACCGGAGGGGCTGAGTCATGGTGGAGAGGCAATAGGAGATTACTAGAGACTGAGGGCAGACTGATCAGTTGGGAGCTACTCAGAGAGTGTTTCTTTGAGAAGTACTTCCCGTGATTAGTCAGACGCGTAAAGGAGAGAGAGTTCATGAGTCTCCAACAGGGAGACAGGTCTGTTGGTGATTATGCAGCCAGATATGAGGCCCTCATTCAGTTTTCGGAGTTATATCAGAGGTTCCCAGATGAGGATTGGATGTGCCGAAGGTTTGAGGAGGGTTTACGACACGAGCTGAGGAGGGCTATAGCGCCCTTGGATATTTTGAGCTTTCCAGAGATGGTGGAGAAGGCCAGTGCTATTGAGAGCATGGACGGGAGGCAGACTGCAGAGCAGAGACAACAGCGTAGTGGGGGTCCTATTAGAGCAGGTCATCAGAGGAGAGGTGATGGAGGTTCTCAGTGGAGGAGAGGACCATACATTAGACCAGGACAGAGCGCTCAGACATCTGCACCACCAGCACCGGTTTCCAGAGAGGTCCATCAGCAGAGGGCCCTAGTGTGTTTCAGATGTGGAGGTCCGCATTATATCAGGGATTGTACAGATAGATCTGGTTGCTACGTCTGTGGCAAACCGGGTCATTTTGCTAGGGATTGCCGACAGAGAGCGATACAGCAGCAGCCAGCAGCCGGTAAAGGAGCTGGTAGTTCCAGAGGAGCCAGTGGTTTCAGAGAAGGAGCTGGGAGAGGGGCTCCGGTAGCGGGACGATAGACGGCCAGACCTCAGGCCACGGGCAGGGTGTTTACAGTGAGAGGATCTGAGTCCTCTCAATCCGCATATCTTATTCAAGGTATGTGTTTAATATCTGGTTGACTCTCGTCTGTGTTGTTTGATTCAGGTTCCACACATTCTTTTGTGTCCCATGAGTGCGTAGATCATTTACATTTACCCGTTTCTCAGCTACCATATACCTTGACAGTATCCACCCCTACCAGTGATCTTTTGATCACTATGTCTGTTTGCTTACAGTGTCCTATAGTTGTTGAAAATAGGGCATTCCTTGTAGATCTCATCTGTTTGCCTATGCAGCAGATGGATGTTTTTCTTGGCATGGATTGGCTTTCGGCTAACCATGTAGTGTTAAAATTTTCCCGAAAGACTTTATCTTTTATTGAGCCTTCTAGCATAGTATCTGCCAATGAAGGAGCAACTATGAGGGGTTGCGGTTCTCAACAGTATGTGATGCTTTTCTCTTTGGAAGCTAAGGAGACTTCGAGTATAGATTCTCTGTCTATTGCGAGAGAGTTTCCTGAGGTTTTCCCTCCTGATGTTCCAGGTTTGCCACCAGAGAGGGAGGTGGAGTTCGCTATAGATCTCATACCAGGGGCTGGACCTATTTCAGTAGTTCCTTATGGGATGTCACCAGTGGAGTTGGCAGAGTTGAAGAAACAGCTGGATGACATGATGAAGAAGGAATTCATCAGACCGAGTGTTTCGCCTTGGGGAGCACCGGTATTGTTTGTCAAGAAAAAGGACGAAAGTTCTAGGTTGTGCACGGATTATAGGCAGTTGAATAAAGTTACAATGAATAACAAATATCCGTTGCCTAGGATAGATGATCTGATGGATCAGTTGAAAGGAGCTTCGGTGTTTTCCAAGATAGACTTAAGATCGGGATACCATCAGATTAGGGTGAAGAAGGAGGATATACCTAAGACCACTTTTAGGACAAGGTATGGACACTACGAGTACCTAGTTATGCCTTTTGGTATAACTAATGCTCCAGCGGTGTTCATGGATTACATGAACAGGATCTTTAGACCGTTCCTTGACAAGTTTTTTGTGGTGTTTATAGATGATATTCTTATCTACTCCCGTAGTCGAGAAGAACACGAGGAACATCTGAGAGTGGTGTTACAAGTGTTGAAAGATAGGCAGTTGTATGCTAAGCTATCCAAGTGTGAATTTTGGTTAGATGAAGTACAGTTTCTAGGTCATGTAATCAACAAGAAAGGGATAGTTGTTGATCCTGTTAAGGTAGAGGCCGTGATTAAGTGGGGAGGCCTAAGTCAGTGAGTGAGGTGAGGAGTTTACTAGGATTAGCCGGGTATTACAGGAGGTTCATTGAGGGTTTCTTGAAGATTGCGTTGCCTATGACGCAGTTAACGAGAAAGGGTATGGCGTTTGTTTGGACAGCGAAGTATGAAGAGAGCTTTCAGAAGCTAAAGGAGAAGTTGACTACATCTCTTGTGCTGACGTTACCAGATCCATTAGGACAGTTTGATGTATACTGTGATGTGTCATATCAAGGATTGGGTTGTGTTTTGATGCAAGAGGGAAGAGTTGTGGCTTATGCTTCCCGACAATTGAGGGTTCATGAAAGGAATTACCCACCCATGATCTGGAGTTAGCAGCCATAGTGTTCGCATTGAAGATATGGCGACACTATCTCTATGGAGTTAAGTTTAATGTGTTCAGTGATCACAATAGTTTAAAGTATTTGTTTGATCAGAAGATGGATAAAATTCATTAAGGACTATGAGTTTGATCTTCAATACCATCCAGGGAAGGCCAATGTTGTGGCGGATAAACTAAGTCGGAAGTCCTTGTACGTATCTGCAATGATGGTGAAAGAGACGGAGTTACTTGAACAGTTTAGAGATTTGAACCTAGGTATGGATTTGATTGAGGATAGAATATGCTTAGGTATGATCACCATCAGTAGTGAGTTCTTGAGAGACCTTAAGATTAAGCAGGGCCAGGATGAATATTTGGTGGATGTGAATCGAGGTATAGATGAGGGTAAGGTTTCGGAGTTTACGAGAGGATCAGATGGAGTGTTAAGGTTTAAGGATCGGATATGTGTGCCAGAGAACTTAGAGATTAGGAAGATGATATTAGAGGAGGCACATAAAAGTAAGCTGAGTTTCCACCCAGGAGCCACCAAGATGTACCAAGACTTGAAGAAGATGTTTTGGTGGCCAAAAATGAAGAAAGAAGTGGCAGAGTATGTTCTATCATGTTTGGTATGTCAGAAAGCTAAGATAGAGCATCAAAAGCCCGCCGGGTTGTTGCAGTCATTGGATATCCGAGAATGGAAATGGGATAGTATAGCGATGGACTTTGTGGTTGGATTACCACGAACTCCGAAGAGGTTTGATGCGGTTTGGGTTATCATTGATGGGTTGACGATGTGTGCTCACTTCTTACCTATTGGTGAGAGTTATAGTCTTGAAATGTTGACCTAGACCTATATCAAGGAAGTAGTGAGGTTGCACGGTGTGCCATCGAGTATTGTCTCCGACCGAGATCCTAGATTTACATCTAGATTTTGGAGACAGTTACACGATGCTTTGGGGACAAAGTTGAGGATGAGTTGTGCTTATCATCCTCAAACGGATGGACAGCCTGAGAGAACAATTCAATCGTTGGAGGAAGTGGGACCGTATGAAGCTCTGTATGGGAGAAAGTGTAGAACTCCGTTATGTTGGTATGAGACTGGCGAGAGCCAAGTGTTAGGTCCTGATGTGGTACAACAAACAACAGAACAAGTTAGGAAAATAAAAGAGAAAATGAAGGAAGCCCAAGATCAGTAGAGAAGCTACAATAACAAAAGGAGGAGACCCTTAGAGTTCCAATAAGGTGATCACGTGTTCTTGAGAGTCACTCCGAAGACCAGAATTGGGAGAGCTATAAAGTCTCGAAAGCTCACTCCCTGATTCATTGGACCATTTTAGATTCTCCGACGAATTGGTCCAATAGCTTACCAGATAGCCTTACCGCCTTACCTTTCCAACCTTCACGATGTCTTCCATGTTTCTCAGTTGAGAAAATATTACCCTAATCCATCTCATATACTTGAGCCTGAGTCTATACAACTCCGAGAGAATCTAGAATATGGGGCTTTACCGATTAAGATCGCAGATAGAAGGACTAAAGAACTCCGTGGTAGACAGATTCCTTTGGTTAAGGTCATTTGGGATGAGATTACTGGAGATGCTACATGGGAGTGTGAGGCGGATATACAGCAGCAGTATCCACATCTTTTCTGAGGTACGTAAATTTCGAGGACGAAATTTCTTTTAAGGGGGGTAGTAATGTTACATCCTATCTTTCGTGAATAAAAATTAGATATCCTAATTAGATGGGAATGAGGGTTAGATAAATTAAAATTATTTAAGAATCTAAACACATATGCAAGTTTAATAAAATAAAAATTCAAGCACTTCAAAAATTTCATTAGGCAAGCACCTCAATTTAAATTCTTAATTAAGGTGGTTTATCATCAACAAAAATATTAAAAGATAATTAGTCATAGATATAAATCTTTACCATAGCTAGATGATTATAATTAATTTACTCAAGTTTTTCTCATTATGATTAATTGGCACTAGTCTTAATTAATTATACCCTAGTTACAAGTTTAACCTAATTAAATTAACTAAATTAATTTTAATTTTAATTTTATTTTATATAGGAACAAGTAGATCACGGTTTTTATGCATGAAAGACACCTCCATCTTTTCAAATTATGGATGCATGATGTTGTAGTGCCACCTCCTCCTTATTACATTTTCTTTCATCATGCAAGTGGTAAATGTATTTCATTCTTTTCTTTGATTCACGCCACCTCCTACTTGCCATTTTTATTCATGCAATTTCTTCGACCAATATCAAACCATGTCACCTGCTTGCCTTTCTTTTCCTTAGTCCACGTAAATTCCAAGGCGTATAACTGTAGCATGGATGAGTCATTAGGTTACTTCATAATGAAGAATGCTAATTAAATTAAATTAATATGAAACTAAGGTAAAAGAAAAGAAAGAAAACGAAGGAATAAGAAAGAACTGGGGCAGCGTGAGAAATAGAGAGAAAGAGAGAGAGGGGCCGTGAGAGAGAGTGAAACTTCCGGAGCTGATTCCGATCAATCCCTTTGTCCTATTGAGAAACCGATTATACCGTTGTGATCCTCGCGACGTCTACTTCATTACCCTATCTTTCTTTTCTCATCTAGGCTAAGGTAAAACTATGTCCTTTTTATGCCGAAATGCCATTGGTGACGATATTGAGGTTATCTTTCAATTCATTTATCGCTTTCCAATTCCGTCTTCAGATTTGGATTACACGTAACGTGTGCTTCACAATGATGTGTTCAGGTGAATTTTTCGAGCCCCGGAGGGTGTAGAACTGTGCGTGGAAGATTTTAGGGAGTATAGGGAGTGTCCGTTTCGTTACTCCAGAGCTAGCCTAAGACATCTCAGGTGGGGGAAAGAAACTATTTAACGTCGGAAACGGCGCGGTTACATTTAAGTAGATAATGGCATAGGGCGACCCAAACCCTACACGAGAGCAAGTAACGGACAATGTCTATACCACATTGGGGACTACTCAGTGGTATCGATGATGATATAGAAATTGTGTGTTTATCGCCGTTACGCTACACACACACACACACACACACACACACATATATAATTTTATTATGTGATGATTGCCTGTTTGAGTGGTTGAATTAAACTTGGTACTGGATGTATGATATCACGAGTGTGGTAATTATTTTAAAATTGTTTATACTTATTATTATTATTATTATTATTATTATTATTATTATTATTATTATTACTGTGATTATTATTATTATTATTATTATTGTCATTATTATTATTATTATTATTCTTATTATTATTATTGTAATTATTATTATTATTATTATTATTATTATTATTATTATTATTATATTTTGGTATTTATTATTCGGAAATGATATTATGATATGAGGATATATGATGATGATTTTGGATAACATGATGACGATTATGATGATAGGATGAGTGTAATGATTGTGCTTAGAGGATTGAGTAAATCATAAGTTATGTTGAGACACGAGGATATATTTGGGGATTGCATACGATATGTGATAGTAGTGCCCAACCGAGATGATTATCGTAAGATGAGGTTGAGATTAATGAGATGAGATTATTTTGAGGTTATCTATGAGATTAGGATGACCGGTTAAGGCACTAGGGGGTGACCTGAAACATGGTCTGTGATATGAGGGACCTGAAACAAGGTCGAGTGGACCTGAAACATGGTCGAGTGGGGTCTATGCCTCGGAGGAAAATTCCCAGGGATAGGTTAACGGTAGACCATCCAGAGATGATTTCATTTTAGTCGCAGCTATAGTTCATGCGTTGCATAAGCATCCTGGATTGTGGTCCAGAGGTGTGCACCGGGTTGTGTAGCTATAATGCAATTGCTTTGCATGGGCATCCTCCAGCTGGGGACGAGGGTGTGCACCGGGGACTCTGGGACGTGTCGATTGTATTGTTGTGATATCTGGATATGGCCGATACCTACGGAGATTGTTCATACAGCATTTGCATTGCATCATGATGGAGGGTAGAGGAAAGATCTTAGATGTGGATTGCGGGTGATTGTGTTACATATTTTTATACTTGGGAGACGGATGTTTAGTGTGCCGTTGTTTAATTAAATGTTGCTAAACCCTTTCCACATTTGATGTTATATGGTTTCTTATCCCTGTCTTCTCTATATTGCATACGTTTTCTTTTTGTGATCGTGATGAGAAGATCCTACGGGGGAGCCAGCTATGGAGGAGCTTGATGGGACCTCGTATGAGCCAGACGTTGGAGGACGAGCAGTAGATCTTCATAGTTGTGTACAGAGTCTTTGGCCAGCGTGTCTTGTCTCTTTAGGATGTGGTTTTTATTTTCTATTTGATTATCAGTTTGTACATTTTGGGATCCGACTAATGGGATTCCCTCTATTGTACTGTATCAGGACTTGAGGTGTATATGTTATGTATGTATGTATATATGTTGGATATATTTTAAGTTTTAAATTTTCCGCTGTTTTAATATACTCGCTTAATGACAATAGCGAAATTAGGTCTTAATATTTTGGGTTTTCTTTAATGGGATATCGCGGCATCTCAAACTCCATGCAATTTTTGAAAAACAATGAGCTGATCAGGCTCAATTGCCACTCAGGCACAAATATCCAACACATGTACATGGCTCAACTTAATTCCAACAGCAACTGTCCAACTCAAGGCACAGTAATCAACATATGTGGGTTCCAGAGCACATCGTCCTACACATGGCACAGTGAACAAGGCTCATGGAAATCATGGTCCATCAAGGCACCAATGATACACCGTCGCATGAGATACCTTTCCCTTCAAGGCATTCACACAAAACTTTTAGGCACATCTGCCAAATGCATGTAAAAAAAATAATTTTATTTTCATAGCTTTTCTTTGTGCTTCATTCTTTCCTTCGTTGAGGCTCAAGGCTCACGACCATCCATAAATTTTCAACGTTTTAAAACTTTCATTTTCAACACAGGACGTCTTAGTCCGAGTGTCCAATCACAACAGTCCTAGACCTGTGCACTAGTCTTAGACTTTGTGGTCATAGAAAACAACTTTCACCTTTTTACTACTTTCACCACGTTTTATGACAATGTATGTAGGACACGCAGTCCATAATAACGAATCTAGGACACACAGCCTCAACAACGTGTACAGGACACACAGTCCAGAACAACGTATATAGGACACACAATCCACAACTTTATATATAGGACACAGTCCACATCATTGTGATACGGATCATGGATCCACGTGCTTTAACTCTAGTATCCCGACGTCTCGGTTACTAGCTTCACTTTTCAACGTTATTTTTTTGTTCAGTGAAAGACAAATACAAAATCAAAACTTCCGTAACTCATCCAAGTTACCCGATATTTTTACTTAAATAAATTCTTTTCAACAACATTTTATTTTGAAATTCATTTTTAAAACTTTAAACTTTAGGAACTCCATTTCTTTTTCTAAAAATCTCTTTTGCTTTGTAAAAGTCTATTTCATTTCAAAAATATAGTAAACCTTTTTGAAGAAAAACTCTTTCTAAGAACATTGGAAACTAAAATCCCATTTTCTATGGTACTTTACTACAAGTATTCTCAAAATTATGTTTTCTTCAAAATAATATATTTCAGCTTAAATAATTTTCCTTTATAAAATTGTTTTGAATTCTAAAAATTTTCTCTTTCATTAAAACGTTACTAAAAGAAATCTTTTCAAAACTTCAAAATAAATTTGTTCTTTTTTTCTTCTTCAGAGTTTCTTACAAGTTTAATTTTTCTTAGTGTAAAATCCTTTAATTTTTCAAATAAATTTCCTTCATGAAAGTTCTATTTTATTTCAAATATTCTGATAAAGTTTTGAAAGTATAACTCACTTTTCCTTCTTCCAAAACATTTCTTCAAAATAAATATTTATTTACATTGTTCTTCATATAGTTTTTCTTAAGACTTTTATCTTAAGGATTTACTTGAGCTCTAACCAAAGGTTAGGCTTTCCATGCAACAATCACATCACATATTTCTCATTCATATTTCTCATAAATCATCACCACATATACAACAACTTCAACATATATGAGCAACATTCATATTTCTCATAAATCATCACCACATATACAACACCTTCAACATATATAAATGACATTCATATTTTTCATAAATTATCAACACATTATGAATCTCAAATTCAACCAAAACAGCCACAACAATAACAACATCAATCAAACACATCAAAACAAACACACATGGCATATAGTCATCATAACATAATTATCCCTCAGGCTTACCCCCCTTACCTGATTCGACGGGTAGAAAAGTCTTTATTTCCGTGTTTCCCAGAGCGAACTTCCTTTGCCCACAGCGTGTCGCAAGTCTAAGAATTAAGCGAATGACTTAAATTTAAACAACAAAGTAATCTTATCTTTCTAAGTGTAGGTTTTGGCCATGGCTAAAAACAATGATGCTAGAGATGTCCAATCTTTTACAATTTATTGGATTACATTTTGTCCAAGACTTACTTATATATATATATATATATACATACATATATATATCCCATATATATATATATTTATATGTTGTCTTCCTTCATATATTTATATAAATTATATACACTTTTATAAAAGTAATTTCAGAACAACAGTGGGTTTAAAATATGAATGACCACTCAAATGACCTTTAAAATTCTTGAAATAAAATTTAATTGAAGGTATCCAACTCACATATAAACACATTGCAGTTGGTTCCATATCAAAATACGAAGGCATTAATTTATTAAAAATCACGCACTGCCTCTGATTGTACAGGATTTTCCAGAAATCCAAGTTCACCAACATGTAACATTATGAAATTGTTTCTCTTTATATCATATGTAAAAATTCTAAAACTTCAAAAAAACTTTAGTTATACTTTAGTAATTACCCAGAAAAGTTTATAAAAGTTTTTCACTTTCAAAATCATATTTAAAATCATCATGCAACCAACTATGTTCTTATTTTTCGCAGTCAGAATTTTATTCTACCTTGAGAGGTGTTTTGATATAGTAAATCTTCTCCAAATACTTATACATTATATATCAAATTAAAGCCCCAGAAGTCTTCATTCCAAATATGTATTTAGACTTCGGAAACATGTTTTTTTTATAAAAAGTTATGGGCTTACGAATAAGTATATGTCATGCTGCCAGATTTATATTTTATATATGTTCATCCACACCAAGTTATTATCTTTACTCTAGCATCATCCACAAGCCATAAAACCAACATGCAAGAGTCCTAGACCCTCAAAAACATACATGGAAACATATAATATAAGGAAAATCATAAAATCATTCTATTCTCCTCATGCATGTAATTAAAATGATGATCAAAGAAAGTATTTAAAAAAATTGAAACTAGGTCTCATCAACTCTCATGGCTTAGAGTTTCGGCCATGGTCATGAAAATGGGAAAGAACGCATTTTTGATTTTAACTCATGAACTTAAAAATACATGCATCAATGATTTTAAACAAATATTGAGAAAGTTTTGACAAAACACCAACTTTACACTACTTAGGGTTTTTCGGTCACCCTATAAAAATGTCTTCAAAAATTATTTTTGTTACATGCAATTCCATAAAGTGATAATATAGAAGAGTATGAGTCCGTGAAAATTAGTTTCATGCTCAAAATATTTTTCTATATATTTTTCTTGAAATTTTTAGCTAAAACCATAAACATGCATCATAAAGAAAATGACATGCATGTTAACAAAAAAAAAAAAAAAAGAATACTTGAAGAAATGAAAAGTAGGGAGGAGAAATTATACCCTTGTGATGAGGTGAGGTTGAAGATAGATGAAATTCCAAGCTTGCAAGGGTGAAAATGGAGAAAGGGTATAAGTGAGCAAGTTAGTGTGTGTGTGAGAATTTGAGAGGATGAAGCAAAAGTGAGAGTTGAGTTGGAAAGGGGTATTTATAGAGAGTGAGGGAGAGGGGGCGCAGCTTGTGTAGAAAATAGGAGAGGGATTTAAATATTTTTTTAAAAAAATCAAAACATGATTTTTTTATTAAAATAATGAGTTACTTGTACATATAAATAAAATGATGGCATGCAATAAATAAAAGTACTATTCATATCAAATCAATCAAGTTGTTTTCACATCAAGTCTCTCAAAATCTGCACCTAATCCTTTTAAAATTATTTTGTTAAAATAAATATTGGTTTTAAATAAATAATGGTTACTTGTAACATTAAAAGAATTTATTATGTGTAAGATCATGATGGTGTGAAATAAATGAAAAAAATATTCAATTTAAATCAAGTCTCTTCAAATCTGCATTTAATATATTTGAAATTAATTTCTTTCATTTCGGTTCCATTAATTTCCCGACGGTGAAATCCGATCGTATTTTCTAAACGAAAATTCACACTGAAAAATTTACTTGTGTAATATTTATAAATAAATTTTTTTAAATAATGGGAATTGTTGTAAATATTTTAGGAAATCCATAATTTTATTTTTCGTGTCGAAATTTGTTTTCTGTATTAGTAAAGTTTTGTTGACAGCGAAAACGTAGACCGTTTTCGTCTGAAATTTCAACCGGAAATTTAACTACAATTTTCTAAAATAAGAATAAGAATAAAAAAAAGCTACAAGAATGAATTTTTATTTATCAAAATAATTTTCTCTAAATTAAATTAATAATTACACATACACATACATAAGCACAAATCATTAAGAAACAGAAAAATCGTGGTGTAACATTACTACCCCACTAAAAATAAATTTCGTCCTCGAAATTTCGCGACTCCAGACTAGACGGAATCTCTTAGTCCCAAGGTTTCCTACATCTAATTCTTCCTCAAGTGACAATTGTAACTTAATAACGAAGTTCACGCTTACCCTTCGTTCTACTTATCCTCAACATAAAATCACTTATCCTCAATTCTTACTCCTTATCCTTAACAATTTTATTTTAATCTCCCACACATAAGGATTATAACTTAATCTTCTCTTCCTTTAATATTAATCCATTAGAAAAAAATTTCATTTGACATCTTGAACTACTATTATTAATACCAAGTTTTAAACTAAGATCACTTCTCTTACAGTATACACATCAGTTCCTATGTCGATCTCCTTTCATTTTCGAAATTTCCTACCACTAGATTATATCCACTATTCATGATGTTAAATTTTAATTCCTTCCTCATGAAGAGCAAAATCAAAACTTAATCGCTTCTATTCTTAATCACTAGTCCATTAGAAAAACTGCCTTCCACACATCAAACTCCCATGGTCGTTACCAAGATAAAACTAACTCTAATCCAACATACATCAACTTACTACTCAAGGTATACAACTGTAGTCTTAGCCCCTCTGAACATAATCTAATTTTCCAGATTCTATCAAAATCACATTCCTCAAGTCTCCAATTAAAACATCGTAGTCTTAGTTTCCTTTGAACATATTCTACCATGCCAAAGTTATATCATAATCATACATTTCAATCTTAAAGAACATGAGTACACTCCTTCATACAAGTATAACCAAAAAGGAATCACTTCGGTTTGAATCATCTAAAACCATTGTTGTTTTGGCTTCAACGACTCAAGAGAGAGGTGTGTGTGTGTGTGTGTGTGTGTGTGTGTGTGAATTGAGTCTTCTTTAAAATATTTCCCTCTTAAAAACATTTCACAAAAATTTTCAAATCAGAGTTGCGGATTTGTGGCCTCAGGATCTTTTACAAAATTAATGAAGGGTTTATGTAAATTCTTGAATTGGAAGATAATGAAGATAAGAAAGATTAATTCAGAATAGGTTCATGTTCAAAACTCAATAATAACAAAATACAGAAACTGATTAAACCTTTAAAGATTAAGAACAAGTTATCCAAGTTTTAGATACATGCATTAACAATCAAGAACAAACTTGCATGTTTCAGTTTCAGTATTAGTTCAGTTTCAGCAATCAAGAATGGTTTTGATCAACTCAGTTTTTAAACGTAGATAACACAGACTTGATTACAATTAGCCTCAGGTTTCAATACAGTTTATACAGATCAAGAACAGAAATTATATTGAACTTTACACATCAAAATCACAGGTTCTTGAACATAAACAGAAATTAAAGAGTCTGAGTTTAGAGATACCACACAACCAGATTTATCCTGGTTCAATCACCTCCACTGTGACATACATCCAGTACCCACTCCACCAGTGAGTTCTCACACATTAACACAACAAGCTTTAGCCATTTAGCTTCAAAAACCTTTACACCATAGAGCACTCCTTCACCTCGAGATACCACACTCTTGTGAAGAGCCTCAATATTCTTCCTTAGGGATACCTCACCCTAATCACTCAGAGAGACTCCCTCTCTCTTTACAATCGAAAAGTAAAACAAATATGATTCCTAACTCCCAATAGTCAGATAAACAAATTGAAGCACTTTTGAGAACGGAACACTCTTTTCACAATAAGCTCAAGAAAGATGATGAATGATATGTGTATTGTATTTGATGTTATTCGTAATTCGTAAAAAGTGTTCCTTTGATCCCTCTTTATATAGAAAACAAGTTATAGTCATTGGGATCAATCAAAACAGATTTGGATCTGATAACAGAATCTGTTTTCTTGATTCTTGGTTCTTGAAATAAGATTCTACATCGGTTCTTATAGAATTTACGTCCATCTTGAAAATAAGCGCGCCCATCTAGCCATTTTGAATTAAGATTTTACATCGGACGAGCTAGTAGATGAGCTCCATATGCCACGTCATTGGACGGAGCTTCTCATTAAGAACTTAGCAAGTCCAAAGGCTTGAGTGGACGAGCGCTTCTGTCACTTTTGCGGACGAGCACTTCTGTCACTTTAGGGGACGAGCACTTCTGTCACTTTAGTGGACGAGCGCTTCTATCACTTCAGTGGACGAGCGCTTCTGTCATTTGTGTTGGACGAGTGCTTGTATCACTTCAGTGGACTAGCACTTCTATCACTTTAGTGGACGAGCGCTTGTTTCACTTTAGTGGACGAGTGCTTCTATCACTTCAGTGGACGAGCACTTCTGTCGACGAGCGCTTGTATCACTTCAGTGGACGAGCGCTTCTGTCACTTTAGTGGACGAGCGCTTGTATCACTTTAGTGGACGAGCACTTCTGTCACTTGCGTTGGACGAGCGCTTGTATCACTTGCGTTGGACGAGCACTTCTATTACTTACGTTGGACGAGCGCTTCTCAAATCTTATTTCCAAAAATAATTTTCATTAACGAAAACTTATTCCTTTTAATGCAGGTTATAAAAATTGATTTTCTTCATGCATCTTTTCAAATGAGCTATTTGTGAATAAGATATTTCATCTCTTACAAATCATCAAAGACGTAACTTCTAAATTTCTCTGTTAAGCTTTTGTCTTGATGATTCCTTGATCTTTGTCTTTGCTCTTTGATTCCTCCATGTAGCTCTTTTGATTTCGTCAAGTTCTTACTTGAATATTCTCCTTTAATTGCTCACTGAACTTGTTGATTATTGCTTGATACATGTCTTTACAATTTGACACTAAAAACACTTGCATACACATTAAGTTATATTTGTCATATATCAAAATCTCTAAGTCATTGAGTCTAACAAACTCCCCCTTTTTGATTATGAAAAATCTTTTAACAAATTATACGATTGGAGTATAAGTGTAGCAGAAGCTAAATGTTTTTGACAGATTTATATCATGGTATCCGAGCAGTCAGAGCAGAAGTATATTAGAACAAAAAAAAAAAAAAATTAACAGAGCATAATTTGATTTACTCCCCATTAATCATGTAAGCTTATACAACAGAATTTGATTTACTCCTCCTTAATCATGTAAGCTTATAAGCTCCCCCTCAACATATGCATGTATAATTTGTTATTTTCCTCTTTCTCTATATCATACTTTTCCTCCCCCTTTTGGCATTATAAAAAAGGTAAAGAAAAGAAACATTGAAAGCAATAGAGAAGGCAATCATTTAAACATTCAAACATAGCATATAAAATTGTTCATGATAGAGGGATAGGTGCAGGAAAATGAAAGTCCACTCCTGGGTTATCTTTGAGTTAATCAGACTAATAACACAGGGGATCCATTCCTGATCAAATCTATTTCTTTTGAAACTTTCTTCTAATCATTCATAGATATTCCAAATCAAATTATTCAAGAACCAGAGCATATTTACACAAAGATACAGTCATATAAACAGTTTCTTTAGAGATTAGATATAAGGTTGATCGATTATGCTCAATTCTCTTCTAATGAAAAAGAAGCTTTCCTTGTTCAAGGGCTTGGTAAAAATATCAGCAAGTTGTTTTGTTGTATCAACATATTCAATCTCAATTTCTCTACTTTGAATATGAAATCTAATGAAATGAGGTCTGATTTCTATGTGTTTAGTTCTAGAGTGCATTATGGGATTCTTAGTTAGGTTAATTGCACTTGTATTGTCACATCTAATAGGAACTTGGTTTAGTTGCACACCATAATCAACTAATTGTTGTTTCATCCATAAAACTTGTGCACAACAACTACCAGCTGCTACATATTCAGCCTCTACAGTGGATAAAGGCACACTAGATTGTTTCTTACTGAACCATGATACTAATGAGTTTCCTTGTAAATGGCAAGTTCCACTCGTGCTCTTTCTATCTAGTTTACAACCAGCAAAATCAGAGTCTGAATAGCTAATTAAAGTACATGTAGCTCCGTTGGGATACCATAATCCCATGTCTTTTGTTCCTAACAGATACTTAATTATCCTTTTAACTGCTGTTAAGTGTGATTCTTTTGGATTTACTTGATACCTAGAACACATGAATACACTAAACATGATATCTGGCCAACTAGCAGTAAGATAAAGTAAGAGCCTATCATGCATCTGAATTTAGAAACATCAACAGGTTTACCTTGCTCAACCTTGTCCAGATAACAGGAGGTACTCATTGGAGTAGCCATCTCCTTAGAATTTTCCTTGCCAAACTTCTTGATCAACTCATTGCAGTACTTGGTTTGGCTAACAAAGACTCCATTTTCAGTTTGCTTTATTTGCAGTCCAAGGAATGAGTTCAGTTCACCCATCATTGATATTTCAAACTCACTTTGCATAAGACTTGCAAACGCATTGCACAAATGCTCATTAGTGGCACCAAAGATTATATCATCCACATATATTTGTACAAGTAAAATGTTGTGTGCCTTTTTCTTAGTGAACAAAGTTGTGTCAACTTTAACTCTTTTAAATCCTTTTTCAATGAGAAAATTACTTAACCTTTCATACCAAGCTCTAGGAGCTTGCTTTAAGCCATATAGTGCTTTAGACAGTTTATAAACATGGTTAGGCAATTCATTATTCTCAAAACTAGGTGGTTGACCAACATACACTTCCTCTTGTATAAATCCTTTTAAGAAAGCACTCTTAACATCCATTTGATACAATTTAAATCCCATTATGCAAGCATAAGCAAGTAGCATTCTTATAGCTTATAATCTTGCTACTGGTGCATATGTTTCATCATAATCTTTGCCTTCTTCTTGGTTGTACCCTTTGGCTACCAATCTAGCCTTATTTCTTACAATTATACCATTTTCATATAGTTTATTCCTAAAACCCCATTTTGTACCTATTACTTGATAGTTCTTGGGTTTAAGCACTAGTTTCTAGACTCGGTTTCTTTCAAACTGGTTTAACTCATCTTGCATAGCCATCATCCAATGTTCATCAATTATAGCATCATCTAAGTTCTTTGGTTCTACTTGAGACACAAATGCCATATGATTAATCCAAGATTGATCAAATATCTTTAATACAACAATGTAGACATATTATACAATGATATATAAGTCAACACAAAGATTCACAATCATACATTAATAATGATAATTAGAAAACATATTCAATTAGTATTCTTTCTTTATTGTTACCCATTTTGTGTTTGGTGAAGGCTCTATGTCATGATTCCATTTTTTATCTTGACCTTCCACCACACCTACAAAACAAAATTTCATGTTTTTGCTATAGGTACCCAAATCTGTTTGGGTCCTTTTGAGTTAGTTGCAGCAATAGTTCCTTTAGGAACCCATATATACTTAGATTTATTGTATGCTGATTTTCTGTATTGACATGTAGAAGCCGTGTGACCATTTCTAGCACAAAAATTGCATTTACCAAATGGTGTGTTTGATATCGTAGGTGCAACAAAAAATTTCTTGAAAGATTACTCATGTATATTAGGTTTATAGCCTATTCCAGCCTTATCATAAACACATTTTTGCTGTCCTAACAAAACATTCAAGGTATCTCTACCATTTGTGAACTTGGCTAAGTCATTTTTCAGTTTTTCAACTTCTTTAGTCAGAGTACAGCACTTAGAACAACTAGAGCTAGCAACTCTAAATAGATCACCATTCAAATGATTTATATGTTTCTCCAACTTAGGACAATTATCACATATAGGTGGTTCCAAAACAGTAGCCAATCTATCTTTTACAGCATAATTTTCTGTTTTTAATTCATCTAGCTCTTTGTTTAAAATAGTTTTTCTCTTCTAGGCATGTGATGGTTTTCTTAGACTTATTTAGCAATCTAGCAAGTCTAAAGGATTCTTTATGAAGTTCTTCAAAAGCATTTAGCAATTCATCATAAGAAGGTAATTCATCAAGGTCAGAATCAGAATTTACCTCACCATCTTCTTTATGAATATGAGCAGTTAAGCACAAGTTTTATTTTTCATCATTGGAATCATTCGTTGAGCCAAGATTGTTATCCTTCCAATCTATGTATGCACGTTTAAGTTTCTTTTCCTTCTTAAGCTTTCTGTCAACCTTTGTAGATCTTGCAGCTTTGAATGTGACGATTCTATTGTTCTTGTCTTCTTCTTCCTTAGCATCAATCTAGTCAACTCCATTTCATGTTCTTGTATCTTTCCAAAGAGCGCTGCAATTGACATTGTTGAAGGGTCTTTGGATTCTGAAATTGCAGTGACTTTAGGTTGCCATTCTCTACCAAGGCATCTCATGACTTTGTTAACTTGATCTTCATTGGAGATGGTCTTTCCAAGACAAGCCAATTGATTTGCAATGTGTGTGAATCTCTTTTGCATTTCAGTTATAGGTTCTCCTCGATTCATTCTGAATAGCTCATGCTCATGTGTGAGGGTGTTCATTCTTTCTCTTTTGACGTCTGTGGTTCCTTCATGTGTTACTTGCAATGTATCCCACATCTCCTTTGCTGATTTGCAATTTGAAACCCATAAAAACTCATCATGGCTTAAATCAGATGTTATAATATTCTTAGCACGTGCATTATATTGAACTCTTTTCTTATCATCCTCATTCCATTCAGTTTTAGGCTTATTTCTTGGAGCACCATTAGCATCTACAGTAGAGGGGACAAACGGTCCATTTTCTACTGCATCCCATATGTCAACACCTGCTGCCTCAAGATAGATTACCATTCTTTCTTTCCAATAGATATACTCAGATCCATTGAATGCAGGAGGGTGTGCAAGGGAAGCCCCTTCATTTAAACCGTCATTGGAAGCCATACTCTTATAGCTGTTAAGCCAAACTTCAGAGTTTAGCTCTGATGCCAATTGTTGTTTTGGCTTCAACGACTTGAGGGGGGGATCGAGTCTTCTTTAAAATATTTCCCTCTGAAAAACTTTTCAAATCAGAGTTGCGGATAATAAGGCCTCAAGATCTTTTACAAAATCAATGAAGGGTTGATATAAAATCTTGAATTGGAAGATGATGAAGATAAGAAAGATTAATTGAGAATAGGTTCGGGTTCAAAACTCAATAATAACAAAATACAAAAACTGATTAAACTTTTAAAGATTAAGAACAAGTTATGCAAGTTTAAGATACAAGCATTAACAATCAAGAACAAACTTGCAGGTTTCAGTTTCAGTATTAGTTCAGTTTCACTTATCAAGAATGGTTTTGATCAACTCAGTTTTAAACGCAGATAACACAGACTTGATTACAATCAGACTCAGGTTTCAATACAGTTTATACAGATCAAGAACATAAATTATATTGAACTTTAAACATCAAAATCACAGGTTCTCGAACATAAACATAAATTAAAGAGTCTGAGTTTAGAGATACCACACAACCAGATTTATCCTGGTTCAGTCACCTCCACTGTGACCTACATCCAGTCCCCACTCCACCTGTGGGTTCTCACACAATAACACAACAAGCTTTAGCCATGTAGCTTGAAAAACCTTTACACCACAGATCACTCCTTCACCTCGAGATACCACACTCTTGTGAAGAGCCTCAATGTTCTTCCTTAGGGATACCTCACCCTAATCACTCAGAGAGACTCCCTCTCTCTTTACAATCGAAAAGTAAAACAAAAATGATTCCTAACTCTCAATAATCAGATAAACAAATTGAAGCACTTTTTAGAACAAAACACTCTTTTCACAATAAGCTCAAGAAAGATGATGAATGATATGTGTATTGTATTTGATGTTATTCGTAATTCGTAAAAAGTGTTCCTTTGATCCCTCTTTATATAGAAAACAAGTTATAGTCGTTGGGATTAATCAAAACAGATTTGGATAGGATAACAGAATTTGTTTTCTTGATTCTTGGTTCTTGAAATAAGATTCTACATCGATTCTTATAGAATTCGCGTCCATCTTGAAAACAAGCGCGTCCATCTAGCCATTTTGAATTAAGATTTTACATCGGACGAGCTTGTAGATGAGATCCATATGCCATGTCATTGGACGAAGCTTCTTATTAATAACTTAGCAAGTCCAAAGGCTTGAGTGGACGAGCGCTTCTGTCACTTGTGTGGATGAGCACTTCTGTCACTTTAGTGGACGAGTGCTTCTATCACTTCAGTGAACGAGCGCTTCTGTCATTTGTGTTGGACGAGTGCTTGTATCACTTCAGTGGACTAGCACTTCTATCACTTTAGTGGACGAGCGCTTGTTTCACTTTAGTGGACGAGTGCTTCTATCACTTCAGTGGACGAGCACTTCTGTCGACGAGCGCTTGTATCACTTCAGTGGACGAGCGCTTCTGTCACTTTAGTGGACGAGCGCTTGTATCACTTTAGTGGACGAGCACTTCTATCACTTGCGTTGGACGAGCGCTTGTATCACTTGCGTTGGACGAGCACTTCTATTACTTTCGTTGGACGAGCGCTTCTCAAATCTTATTTCCAAAAATCATTTTCATTAACGAAAACTTATTCCTTTTAATGCAGGTTACGAAAATTGATTTTATTCATGCATATTTTCAAATGAGCTATTTTTGAATAAGTGATTTCATCTCTTACAAATCATCAAAGAGTTAACTTCTAAATTTCTCCGTTAAGCTTTTGTCTTGATGATTCCTCGTTCTTTGTCTTTGCTATTTGATTCCTCCATGTAGCTCTTTTGATTTCGTCAAGTTCTTCCTTGAATATTCTCCTTTAATTGCTTACTAAACTAGTTGATTATTGCTTGATACATGTCTTTACAATTTGACACTAAAAACACTTGCATACACATTAAGTTGTATTTGTCATATATCAAAATCTCTAAGTCATTGAGTCTAACAAACTCCCCCTTTTTGATTATGACAAATCTTTTAACAAATTATATGATCAGAGTATAAGTGTAGCAGAAGCTAAGTGCATTTGATAGATTTATATCATGGTATCAGAGCAGAAGTATATTAGAGCAAAAAAAATATTAACAAAGTAGAATTTGATTTACTCCCGATTAATCATGTAAGCTTATACAACAGAATTTGATTTACTCCTCCTTAATCATGTAAGCTTATAAGCTCCCCCTCAACATATGCATGTATAATTTGTTATTTTCCCCTTTCTCTATATCAAACTTTTTCCTCCCCCTTTTGGCATTATAAAAAAGGAAAAGAAAAGAAACATTCAAAGCAATAGAGAAGGCAAGCATTTAAACATTCAAACATAGCGTATAAAATTGTTCATGATAGAGGGATAGGTGCAGGAAAATGAAAGTCCACTCCTGGGTTATCTTTGAGTTAATCAAACTAATAACACAGGGGATCCATTCCTGATCATATCTATTTCTTATGAAACTCTCTTCCAATCATTCATAGATATTCCAAATCAAATCATACAAGAATCAGAGCATATTTACACAAAGATACAATCATATAAACAGTTTCTTTAGAGATTAGATATAAGATTGATCGATTATGCCCAATTCCCTTCTAATGAAAAAGAAGCTTTCCTTGTTCAAGGGCTTGGTAAAAATATCAACAAGTTGTTTAGTTGTATCAACATATTCAATCTCAATTTCTCAACTTTGAATATGATCTCTAACGAAATGATGTCTGATTTCTATGTGTTTAGTTTTAGAGTGCATTATGGGATTCTTTGTTAGGTTAATTGCACTTGTATTGTCACATCTAATAGTAACTTGGTTTAGTTGCACACCATAATCAACTAATTGTTGTTTCATCCATAAAACTTGTGCACAACAGCTACCGGCTGCTACATATTCAGCCTCTGCAGTGGATAAAGCCACACTAGATTGTTTCTTACTGAACCATGATACTAATGAGTTCCTAGTAAATGGCAAGTTCCACTTGTGCTCTTTCTATCTAGTTTACAACCAACAAAATCAGAGTCTGAATAGCTAATTAAAGTACATGTAGCTCCCTTGGGATACCATAATCCCATGTCTTTTGTTCCTAACAGATACTTAATTATCCTTTTAATTGTTGTTAAGTGTGATTCTTTTGGATTTGCTTGATACCTAGCACACATGCATACAGTAAACATGATATCTGGCTTACTAGCAGTAAGATAAAGTAGTAAGCCTATCATACCTCTAAATTTAGAAAAATCAACAGGTTTACCTTGCTCATCCTTGTCTAGGTAACAGGAGGTACTCATTGGAGTATCCATCTCCTTTGCATTTTCCATGCCAAACTTCTTGATCAAATAATTACAGTAGTTAGTTTGGCTAACAAATATTCCATTTTCAGTTTGCTTTATTTACAGTCCAAGGAAAAAGTTCAGCTCACCCATCATTGACATTTCAAACTCACTCTGCATAAGACTTGCAAACTCATTTCACAAATGCTCATTAGTGGCACCAAAGATTATATCATCCACATATATTTGTACAAGTAAAATGTTGTGTGCCTTTTTCTTAGTGAACAAATTTGTGTCAACTTTTCCTCTTTTAAATCCTTTTTTAATGAGAAAATTACTTAACCTTTCATACCAAGCTCTAGGAGCTTGCTTTAAGCCATATAGTGCTTTAGACAGTTTATAAACATGGTTAGACAATTCATTATTCTCAAAACCAGGTGGTTGACCAACATACATTTACTCTTGTATAAATCCATTTAAGAAAGCACTCTTAACATCCATTTGATACAATTTAAATCCCATTATGCAAGCATAATCAAGTAGCATTCTTATAGCTTCTAATCTTGCTACTGGTGCATATGTTTCATCATAATCTTTGCCTTCTTCTTGGTTATACCCTTTGGCTACCAATCTTGCCTTATTTCTTACAATTATACCATTTTCAGCTAGTTTATTCCTAAAAACCCATTTTGTACCTATTACTTGACAGTTCTTGGGTTTAGGCACTAGTTTCCAGACTTGGTTTCTTTCAAACTGGTTTAACTCATCTTGCATAGCCATCATCCAATGTTCATCAATTATAGCATCATCTAAGTTCTTAGGTTCTACTTAAGACACATATGCCATATGATTATTCCAAGATTGATCAAATATCTTTAATACAACAATGTAGATATATTATAAAATGATATATAAGTCAACACACAGATTCACAATCATACATTAATATTGATAATTAGAAAACATATTCAATCAGTATTCTTTCTTTATTGTTACCCATTTTGTGTTTGGTGAAGGCTCTATGTCATGATTCCATTTTTTGCTCTTGACCTTCCACCACACCTACAAAACAGAATTTCATGTTTTTGCTATAGGTACCCAAATCTGTTTGGGTCCTTTTGTGTTAGTTGCAGCAATAGTTCCTTTAGGAACCCATATATACTTAGATTTATTGTATGCTGATTTTCAGTATTGACATGTAGAAGCTGTTTGACCATTTCTAGCACAAAAATTGCATTTAACAAATGGCGTGTTTGATGTCTTAGGTGCAACAAAAAATTTCTTGAAAGATTTCTCATGTATCTTAGATTTATAGCCTATACACCCTTATCATAAACACATTTTTTCTGTCCTAACAAAGCAATCAAGTTATCTCTACCATTTGTGAACTTGGCGAAGTCATTTTTCAGTTTTTCAACTTCTTTAGTCAGAGTACAACACTTAGAACAATTAGAGCCAACAACTCTAAATAGATCACCATTCAAATGATTTATATGTTTCTCCAACTTAGGACAATTATCACATATAGGTGGTTTCAAAACAGTAGCCAATCTATCGTTTACAGCATAATTTTCTGTTTTTAATTCATCTAGCCCTTTGTTTAAAACAGAGTTTGGTTTTCTTTGACTTATTTAGCAATCTAGCAAGTATAATGGATTCTTTATGAAGTTCTTCAAAAGCATTTTACAATTCATCAAAAGAAGGTAATTCATCAAGGTCAGAATCAGAATTTACCTCACCATCTTCTTTATGAAGATGAGCAGTTAGGCACAAGTTTGATTTTTCATCATTGGAATCATTCGTTGAGCCAAGATTGTTATCCTTCCAATCTATGTATGCAGGTTTAAGTTTCTTTTCCTTCTTAAGCTTTCTGTCAACCTTTGTAGATCTTACAGCTTTGAATGTGACGATTCTATTGTTCTTGTCTTCTTCTTCACTTAGCATCAATCTAGTCAACTCCATTTCATGTTCTTGTAGCTTTCCAAAGAGCGCTGCAATTGACATTGTTGAAAGGTCTTGGTATTCTGAAATTGCAGTGACTTTAGGTTGCCATTCTCTACCTAGGCATCTCATGACTTTGTTAACTTGATCTTCATTGGAGATGGTCTTTCCAAGACCAGCCAATTGATTTACAATGTGTGAACCTCTTTTGCATTTCAGTCATAGGTTCTCCTCGATTCATTCTGAACAGCTCATACTCATGTGTGAGGGTGTTCATGATTGCTCTTTTGACGTCTGTGGTTCTTTCATGTGTTACTTACAATGTATCCCACATCTCCTTTACTGATTTGCAATTTGAAACCCTAAAGAACTCATCACGGCTTAAAGCAGATGTTATAATATTCTTAGCACGTGTATTATATCGAACTCTTTTCTTATCATCCTCATTCCATTCAGTTTTAGGTTTATTTCTTGGAGCACCATTAGCATCTACAGTAGAGGGGACAAATGGTCCATTTTCTACTGCATCCCATATATCAACACCTGCTGCCTCAACAAAGATTACCATTCTTTCCTTCCAATAGATATACTCAGATCCATTGAAGGCAGGAGGGCGTGCAAGGGAAGCCCCTTCATTTAAACAGTCATTGGAAGACATACTCTTATAGCTGTTAAGCCAAACTTTAGCTCTGATGCCAATTGTTGTTTTGGCTTCAACGATTCAAGGGGGGGGGGGGGGGGGGTGAATTGAGTCTTCTTTAAAATATTTCCCTCTTAAAAATTTTTCACAAAACTTTTCAAATTAGAGTTGCGGATAATGTGGCCTCAGGATCTATTACAAAATCAATGAAGGGAAAGATTAATTCAGAATAGGTTCGAGTTCAAAACTCAATAATAACAAAATACAAAAACTGATTAAACCTTTAAAGATTAAGAACAAGTTATGCAGGTTTCAGATACAAGCATTAACAATCAAGAGCAAACTTGCAGGTTTCAGTTTCAGTATTAGTTCAGTTTCTGCAATCAAGAATGGTTTTGATCAACTCAGTTTTAAATGTAGATAACACAGACTTGATTACAACCAGACTCAGGTTTCAATACAGTTTATACAAATCAAGAACATAAATTATATTGAACTTTAAACATCAGAATCACAGGTTCTTGAACATAAACAGAAATTAAAGAGTATGATTTTAAAGATACCACACAACCAGATTTATCCTGGTTCAGTCACCTCCACTGTGACCTACATCCAGTCCCCACTCCACCTGTGGGTTTTCACACACTAACATTACAAGCTTTATCCAAGTAGCTTGAAAAACCTTTACACCACAGAGCACTCCTTCACCTCGAGATACCACACTCTTGTGAAGATCCTCAATGTTCTTCCTTAGGGATACCTCACCCTAATCACTCAGAGAGACTCCCTCTCTCTTTACAATAGAAAAGTAAAACAAAAATGATTCATAACTCTCAATAGTCAGATAAACAAATTGAAGCACTTTTGAGAACGAAACACTCTTTTCACAATAAGCTCAAGAAAGATGATGAATGATATGTGTATTGTATTTGATGTTATTCGTAATTCATAAAAAGTGTTCCTTTGATCCCTCTTTATATAGAAAACAAGTTATAGTAGTTGGGATCAATCAAAACAGATTTGGATATGATAACAGAATCTGTTTTCTTGATTCTTGGTTCTTGAAATAAGATTCTACAACAGTTCTTATTGAATTCGCATCCATCTTGAAAATAAGCGCGTCCATCTAGCCATTTTGAATTAATATTTTACATCGGACGAGCGAGTAGACGAGCTCCATATGCCACGTCATTGGATAGAGCTTCTTATTAATAACTTAGAAAGTCCAAAGGCTTGAGTGGATGAGCGCTTCTGGTACTTATGTGGACGAGCACTTCTCTCACTTTAGTGGACGAGCACTTCTGTCAGTTTAGTGGACGAGCGCTTCTATCACTTCAGTGGACGAGCGCTTCTGTCACTTGTGTTGGACAAGCGCTTATATCACTTCAGTGGATGAGCACTTCTGTCACTTTAGTGGACGAGCGCTTGTATCACTTCAGTGGACGAGCACTTCTGTCACTTGTGTTGGACGAGCGCTTGTATCACTTCAGTGGATGAGCACTTCTGTCACTTTAGTGGATGAGCGCTTGTATCACTTTAGTGGACGAGCGCTTCTGTCACTTGCGTTGGACGAGCGCTTGTATCACTTGCGTTGGACGAGCACTTCTATTACCTGCGTTGGACGAGCGCTTCTGAAATATTATTTACAAAAATCATTTTCATTAACGAAAACTTGTTCCTTTTAATGTAGGTTATGAAAATTGATTATCTTCATGCATCTTTTCAAATGAACTATTTGGGAATAAGATATTTCATCTCTTACAAATAATCTAAGACTTAACTTCTAAATTTCTCCGTTAAGCTTTTGTCTTGATGATTCCTCGATCTTTGTCTTTGATCTTTGATTCCTCCATGTAGCTCTTTTTATTTCATCAAGTTCTTCCTTGAATAGTCTCCTTTAATTGGTCACTGAACTTGTTGATTATTGCTTGATACCTGTCTTTACAATTTGATACTAAAAACACTTGCATACACATTAAGTTGTATTTGTCATATATCAAAATCTCTAAGTCATTGAGTCTAAAACCATAAATCTTGAAATTCTCTAATAACTCATTTTTACTCTAGAACTCCTCTTTACTGCTCATGTTCAGCTTAGGGAAACTAATATAGACATTTCTCTATAAATCTTCAAACTCATAAAATTAATCTTAACCATGGATACTGATCATTACGCTAGATTCCCTTAACAACGTTCTGCCTCAATCAACATTTGATTCACAAAAATTTCCTCACTAACTATCATTGATCTTAGGGATTCACATCTTACTAGCCACAACTATACCTCAACAAAACTTTCATCACTTTTTGTCCTTTCAGCTAAAGAGATGATTGTAGTCAAATACTACCCTTACTCCCAAACCAATTTCCTAAAGATCATATTATTTTTCTTGCTCGTCTACTCGAGTCGAGGGTGATTTGTTGAAATCAATCCCAACTTGGTACTCAACACTTGGAGCGAATTTTCATTACAACATTGGTAAACTTCGGGTTTTATTTTGAAGCGAAATTTGGAGACATTTCATGAAGTTTGATCAATCCTCTGATACCCATGTCGGTTAGCTCATCCACTGTAAAGTGGATCTTGACATGTAAAAAAGACGTTAACTTTGTCAGCCTGTCCACGATCTCTCGAAACAAGACGAGTCTCTGAAAGGCCCTCGATAAATTCACAATGAAATTCGTCGCCACACTAACTTCTTGTCAAGGAATGTCTCAACTGTCAAGTTATCTCTCTTTCACTGTAATCGACTAACTCTGACATCCTGATGAGAATCAGATACCCATCCTCATGACTCACGAGGTAGGCTACATGTTAATAACATTTGGAAGAATACACAGAGTAAATTGATTAAGGATGACAAATCCTTTCGAACTACAGTAAGGGATGGTCTTGGAGATTACAGAAAGAAATTTTCAAGAATGATGTATGAATGATGATGCAATGAAAATGCTGTATGAATCATCTCATCGGGTATTTGCCATATCCGGATATCCACATCATTCGATACGTCCAAGAGTCCCCGGTGCACACCCTCATCCGCGGCTGGAGGATGCCCATGCAAAACAATGGCACTATAGCTACATAATTCGGTGCACACCTCTGAACCCAGGCCAGGATGCTCATGCAACGCATGAACTATAGCTGCAACTAAAATGAAATAATGTCTGGGACAGTCCGCCGTTAGCCTAGCCCCAGAATTCTCCCTCTGAGGAATAGGCCCCAAACGACCATGTTTCAGGTCTACCAGACCATGTTTCAGGTCAACTATATCACAGACCATTTTTCAGGTCACCCCTTAGTGCCCTAACCGCTCATCATAATCTCATAGATAACCTCAATAATTATCTCATCATCATCATATCACTATAATCATCTCGGTTAGGCACTACTAACACATATGGTATGAATTCCCCAGTACAGCATCATGTCTCAACATAACTTATTACTTACATTCATATCATCATTTCCAAAATAATAATCATTATCAAAATCTAATGAAATAATAATAAAATAATAATATAAAACATTCATAAAATAATCACAACACTCATAACATCATCATCAATCAATCACCAATATTCATTCAACCAGTCAAGCAGTCTAAGCAGGCAACAATTAAATAATGAAATAATATATAATAAACGTAACGACGATAAACACACAATCTCAATATCATCATGGGTGCCATTAAGTAGTCCCCCAACGTGATATGGACATTGTCCGTTACTCGCTATCCTGTAGGGTTCAGGTTGCCCCACACCATTATCGAATTAAACGTCACCGTGCCATTTCCGACTTTAGATGGCTTCTTTCCCCCACCCGAAGAACGTATGACCTCGGAAATGCTACGAGATCACTCCTACTCGACTCCTCTTGAATCCGCCTCACACCGAACAAGGTCCCTGAAACTCCGATATTCGTCCTAAACATCACATTTGAAAGGCACAAAGTAAGGAACTCAAAAACTGCAGAAACATTGGTAAATCCGCCACTGTTTTGGCTCAATATATCAACATCTGGACCTCTGTTTAAAAATTTGACCGTTTAGTTTAAAGAACTACCTTTCTTTACCTTATCCAAAAAATTCATCTCGATCCAACGGTGAATTGCGATACCCTAAAACCCGACGTCACATGGTTACCCATTGCGAAAAAGAAACTTATTTAAAACGCTGGTCACCTTCGGAAAAATAACCTTTTATCTAAGGTTACTGAAAAAGGGTACTCATTTTTTTTAAAAGCAGTTAAGAAAATGTGATGAACATTCAGAACATGAAAATCAACATCACACATATAATGATAACTGTCCCACTTGGGATCTTAGGTTTGATTACAAGACAGGCCTTGTCGAACTGGCCAACATATACTGAAACAACTACTGAAGAAATAGGTAAAAAGAAAACATCAAACCGAGAATAGGGAACTGGGTACAAGACTCAAAAGATGGCTCTAAAAGCCTAGGGACTATCAGGACAACTCCAAAAGCCGATGAACGATCTACCGATGCCTCCTGCATGCAGAGTGGCCACAGACGCTACCCTCATGTATAGTCCAGTTCCCTGCCGACCCAGCATGATCAAATACTTCGCTCCTCAAGCTCGTCTGTGCCAAGGGAACGTCCGGATCCATCTAAAAGCACGCGCATACCCGATACAAGAAGGAAAGAACAGAACATACAAATGTGCAAGAGTGAGATACTGTCATAAGATATATCCCACAGCAACCATATACATGATACATACATCACAGAATCATATAAGCAGTGAAATCATGCATATACATAACATAACAATTTTATATCAAAGGGTCTCAAACCCGCACAGTCAACCGTTGAAAATATGCATGGCACTTCAATATCAGGCTCTAACTTAATCTCATGAGATATCAACACCGTTTTCCACTAGAGAAGAATTAGAGTTGGTCAATCTCTAGCCCACCGGGTAGTTGCCTCCATACCCTCATGCATTTAAGGTCTCAGGACGAGCACCGTCACATGTGCCTCTGAACCGGTCACATGGACTGACTCCCAGATACCACCTTGTATCTGATATGTAAGAAAGCACGTCTGCCTGGGGAAATGCACGTGATAAAATATTTTATTTAAAAGGTTTTCTTTGTGTTCATTATTTTTCGTTGTCGCAGCTCAAAGCTAACGACTTAATCATCATTTCCCCATCACTTGAAAACTTAGAAGCATAGGACACACAGTCCGAATGCTCAATCACAACGCCCGAGACCGATTCACCAGTCCTAGGCTTGTGGTCGTAGAAAACAACATTCACTTTTAACAACGTTCTTCACAACGTGGTTAGGACACACAGTCCACAACAACGTGATTAGGACACACAATCCACAACAATGTGATTAGGACACACAGTCCACAACAACGAAATCAGAACGCACTGTCCTCGATTTCGAGAATTGGACCCTCAGTCCAGAACATCATGAATAGGACTCATGGCCCCGAATTAACACTGATCCAAGATCACGTGCGTATAACTGAATACTAGAGGCGACGTCTCGCGTACTAGATTCTCTTTCTTAAGTACTTATTTTTCTTTCAGTGAAAATCAAATTCAAAACCGAATCCTCGATGACCTATCCGGGTTATCGGAAAGTTTCTAAAACACTTAGGAGAAAACCTTTTCTTTGAAAATCTTTTGTAAAGCATCTTTGAAATACTTTTATCTTTGAAAATCCCCAATAGGATATTTCCAAATAATCTTGAAAGTTTTCACTTGAAGACACATAGTTCGAAAATGATTTTTTCTCTTGTATAACAATAGTTCACCAAAACCATTTCAACATTTGAAACAAGTACTTTAAGTTAATGAGCTTTTGGAAAAGAACACCAATCCCTTCATCTTCAAATCTTATTAAGGTTTTTAATCCTTATAACAGTTGAGCACAGACACGAGTCTGGCTTAGCAAAATTTCAATCAACAGCAGCATATATTCTCAGTTCAATGCTAATATCATAGTTGAAAGCAGTTCATCACATATATGCATTATAACATTTAGAACAAGCACAATTCAACATCAGATAATAACATAACAGTTCAAGTACATCAGATCACCAAGTAAGTTCAATCAACATATAAATATCCAGTTAAACACCTACACACATGCATACAGTTATTGAATATATTTAGGAAATCCCCTCTTACCTCACATCGGAGTTAAGAGTTTTGATTTGAAAAGAAGGTTCACGAACGTCCTCGCTTCTCCGGCGATGGAAGTTTAAGGTTACCAACATAAAATCACGAGTTAAAAATCACTCGAGAACACTAACCACAAGGTATAGGTTCGGTTCATACAATAAACTAGGATTAGGGGTTTCCGAAATTTATGCGACTCTTGGATTTATGATCCTTAAGTGCTAGAAGTTCATAAACAACATTCTTTTAACAAAGTTGAATTAAAAATCCCACTAAGTACTTGACTTAGGGTTTCGGCCAAGCATAGGTAAATAGGCTATGAATTTCTAAACTTTCCAATCTCTTTAGGTTAGCATCCATACATAGTAAGGAGCTTGAAACCATGATCATTTTGGAAAATGGAAAAATGAAATGTCTTAGACCATGAACTCTTAGGTTCGGCCTTAACAAGTTTGTGAGGTTAGAGATCTTTAAATCATCCAATCTTTTGGACATAGCATCCTTTAACATGAAGGAGCTTTAATCCATAATCATCTTGGAAAACAAAATAAAATAACACATCCTAGGTCAAATGTTACATTCAGCCATCCTAGGAAAATAAAGCAAGAAAATATTTTAAACTTTCCAATCACTTAGACATAGCATCCTTTAACATAAGGAGCTTTTTAGACCATGATCACTTTGGAAAACAAAACTCAACATCTTTGCCATAAACATTGAAGGTTTCGGCCTTTTCAAGAAATAGGGGTTAGAAATCTTCAAACTTTTCAATCTCCTGGACTTAGCATCCTCCTATATCAAGGAGTCTTAATCCATGATCATTTTGGAAAACAAAACTTAAACACAATTGCCTTAAAACTCATTGGTTTTGGTCTTTACATAAAAATAGAGTAAAAATATTTAAACTTTCCAATCACTTAGACATAGCATCCTTTAACATAAAGAAGTCTTGGTCCACGATCATCTTGGAAATGAAAACTTAAATACAAACTCATACATGTAAAAGTTGAAACAAGATCCATCTAAACCATATACATGGTTTCGGCCTCCTTAGAAAGAAGAGGTTAGGAAACTTTGTTTTACACAACCTTTTAGTATGTGATAGTATGAGTAAATACAAGAATAAAGAAAGTGGTTTCAACTCAAAAGGAGTTTTCTACCATTTTTGAGAGGTTTTAGAAGTTAAAAGCACATAAAGAACATATGAAGAAAACTTTGAAACAAAAGATGAAGCTTTGAAAAAAAAACTACATAGAAGTATTACCCTTAACAAGACGAACAACTTTGATGAAGAACTTTAAGAGAAAAGCTTGATAAAAATGTAAACTTTGTAAGAGAGAAGAAGAAGAAGAAGAAATGTAGTAAAGTGAAAATGTGAGAAATAGAGGAAAGTGATGAATGGTGGAAATGAAGAGTATTTATAGAGAGTGAGGGGGAGGGTCACGATTTTGAGAGGAAGAAGAAGAGAGGAAAGAAGGTGGGTTGCTTGTAGAGAAGATAAGGAATTAAGGTGATGTGATGTGATTGGAGAGAGAAAGATGAAAAGTGAGATTTTGAAAAAAAGTCAAGATTCACTTTTTGAGGTGTGTCATAGCCTTAACATCAAGTCACTTCATCCTCTTGATGCTCCGCTCCATTGCGTATCAGATGACTTCCCCGATCGTATTGCCCGACGATTTCACCCGGGAAATCCCTAAGATTTGGTCCCGAACAAGATTTTTCGAAAAACTCCAAACACACACAAAACATCATAAAAATACTAACCGTCTCATTCACGAAATAAAATTTTGTCTCTAGCTCAGTAAACTTGTACTGGAAGTGAGAACCCAAACCGATTTTCATATGAATTTTCGACCGAAAATTTTACTGTGACTTCATACGGTAAAACAACACAAGAAAATGATTTTATTTTTAATAAAATCATCCTCTGGATTTTATAAAAAATAAACACATTAAAGCATGTATTTACTGATAAAGAAGCATACGAAAAACAGGGTGTTACATGAACGAGCCTAGATCGAACCTTCCAATGCGACTGGCCAGGAGCTACTCGGGTTGAGTTTCCCTCCTTCTTGAGTTGAATAACTCTCACTCCGGGGAACATGCAGAAATATCAACCACTGGAAATGAAGAGCAACCAGTCCAGAAGCTTCCTCTAAAGTTTGAACGAAATCCAACAGTTGAAAGGGTTGTGGTGAGAGATTTACAGAAGCTATTTCCACCCCAAGCTTCAAGCTTTCAGCTATGGGGGTTTGGTTTTGGGTAGTGTTCTCCCTCCTTTCTCTTCCTCTCTCCCTCTAGTTTTCTCTCTTCGTTTCTATCTATCTTTCCCTCTCTGGTTCTCTGAGTTTTGCTCTCATTTCTGCTCTTAAATTGCTATTTGAAAGGAAATGGTTCAAATGAGGCTTGAAGCCTCTTGTATATCTCTTCTTCTTTTTTTTAAAAGTGAGCATGGGTGCCCAGCAGTGGGAAATACTGCCTAGGGGCCTGCATGCGTGACACATGACCGAGCTGAGGGCCTGCATGCATGACACATGGCCTAGCCGATCAGAGCAACACCGGTTTCGCACGTTTTTCTTCGCGCTCTGAGCTCGTTCGAAGTCCGATTGACCCCAAATTTGATATGTAGGCTAATTAAGACCTAATGAATAATCTCCAACCAATAAAAATGCCTAATCTCAAACCTAACTCCAAATTTATTATTTCACATTCAAACGACCTTAAGTTTTACTCGCATTTACACTCTTTCCCGATAATTACTTATTTCTTATACCAAATTTCATAGACCTTAACAAACATCTTAATTTTATAATCCAAGTCTAAATCTTAATTATTATTCATAAAACATATTATAAAATCAGACCGTTACATTTCTCCCCCCTTAAAAGAAATTTCGTCCTCGGAATTTGCGTACCTGAAAACAAATGGGGATACTACTGCTCATGTCAGCCTCAGGCTCCCCAGTAGCGTCTCCGGTAACACTATCCCAAATGACCTTAACCAGGTGGATTTTTTTACCACGGAGTTCTTTAATCCTTCTATCTGCAATCTAAGACGGTAGAGCCTCATATTCTAGATTCTATCGGAGTTGTATGGACTCAGGCTCAATCACATGAGAAGGACCCGGGTAGTATTTTCTCAACTGGGACACATGGAAGACATCGTGTAGGTTAGAAAGGTTAGGCGGTAAGGCTATATGGTAAGCTACTAGACCGATTCAGCGAAGAATCTGAAAAGGTTAAATGAATCGGGGAGTAAGCTTTCTAGACTTTACAGCTCTGCCAATTCCGGTCTTCGGAGTGACTCTCAAAAACACGTGATCACCCTCCTGGAACTCAAGGGTCTCCTCCTCTTGTTACTATAGCTCTTCTTCCTATCCCGTGCTTCTTTCATTTTGTCTCTTATCTTCCTGACTTGTTTCGTGGTCTGCTGTACCACATCAGGACCCAACACCTGACTCTCACCAGTCTCATACCAACACAAAGGAGTCCTGTACTTTCTCCCATATAGAGCTTCATACGGTGCCATACCGATACTGCTATGGAAACTGTTATTGTAAGTGAACTCAATCAAAGGTAGGAATTCATCCCAACTACCCAAATGTTCGAACACACATGCCCTTAATAGATCCTCCAATGATTGAATTGTCCTCTCTGACTGTCCGTCTATCTGAGGATGATAAGCTGAACTCATCCTCAACTTAGTCCCCAAAGCATGTTGTAATTGTCTCCAAAATCTAGATGTGAACCTAGGATCCCGATCGGAGACAATACTTGACAGTACACCGTGTAACCTCACAACTTCTTTAATGTAGATTTGGGTCAACTTCTCCAGATTATAACTCTCACTAATAGGTAAAAAGTGAGCACACTTTGTAAACCTATTGATGATAACCCAAATCGCATCAAACTTCTTCGGAGTTCATGGTAACCCAACCACAAAATCCATAGCTATACTGTCCCACTTCCATTCTGGGATATCCAAGGATTGCAACAACCCTGTTGGCTTCTGATGCTCTATCTTAGCCTTTTGACAAGTCAAACATGATAGAACATACTCCACTTATTTCTTCATCTTTGGCCACCAGAACATCTTTTTCAAGTCTTGGTACATCTTAGTGGCTCCTGGGTGGAACCTCAGCTTGTTCTTATGTGCCTCCTCTAATATCATTTTCCTAAGCTCTAAATCCTCAGGCACACATCCTCTCATAAACTCTGAGACCTTACCCTCATCTATGCCTCTACTCACTTCTTGCAAATATTCATCCTGAACTTGCTTAGTCTTAACATCTCTCAAAAACTCACTACTGATGGTGATCATACCTAAGCATATTCTATCCTCAGCCAAATCTATACCTAGGTTCATATCTCAAAACTATTCAAGCAACTCCATCTCTTTCACCATCATTGCGGATACATGCAAGGATTTCCTACACAGCGCATCCGCTACTACGTTAGCCTTTCCAGGATGGTACTGAAGATCAAACTCAAAATCCTTAATGAATTCAATCCATCTCCGCTGCCTCATGTTCAGCTCCTTCTGATCAAACAAATACTTCAAGCTATTGTGATCGCTGAACACATTAAACTTAGCACCATAAAGATAGTGTCGCCATATCTTCAATGCGAAAACTATAGCCGCCAACTCCAAATCGTGAGTCGGATAATTCCTTTCATGAACTCTCAACTGTCGAGAAGCATAAGCCACAAATCTTCCCCCTTGCATCAAAACACAACCCAAACCTTGATATGATGCATCATAATACACATCAAATTGTCTCGAAGGGTCAGGTAATGTCAACACTGGGGATGTGGTCAACTTCTCCTTCAACTTCTGGAAACTCTTTTCATATTTTTCTGTCCAAACAAACGCTACCCCCTTTCTTGTTAACTACGTCATGGGCAACGAAATCTTAGAAAAACCATCAATGATCCTCCTGTAATAACCAGCTAAGCCTAGGAAGCTCCTCACTGTCTTAGGCCTCTCCCACTTAATAACAGTCTCTACCTTTTCACTGGATCCACTGCTATCCCTTCCTTGCTGATTGTATGACCTAAGAACTGCACTTCTTCTGACCAGAATTCACACTTGGATAGCTTAGCATACAACCGCATGTCCTTCAATACCTGCAACACCACTCTCAAATGTTCATCATGTTCTTCCCGGCTACGGGAATAGATAAGAATATCATCAATGAATACCACTACAAACTTATCAAGGAACGATCTAAAGATCCTGTTCATGTAATCCGTGAACACCGCTGGAGCATTAGTTACACCAAAAGGCATAACCAGGTATTAATAGTGTCCATACCTCGTCCTGAAAGCGGTCTTAGGTATGTCCTCTTTCCTTACTCTAATCTGATGGTACCCCGTCCTCAAATCAATCTTAGAAAATACCGAAGCTCCCCTCAACTAATACATTAGATCATCTATCCTAGGCAACGGATACTTGTTCTTGATGGTAACCTTATTCAACTGCCTGTAATCCGTGTACAACCTAGCATTTCCGTCTTTCTTCTTCACAAACAAAACTGGTGCTCCCCAAGGAGACACACAAGGTCTAATATATTCCTTTTTCATCATATCCTCCAACTGTTTCTTTAACTCTGCCAGCTCTACTGGGGACATCCGATAAGGGGCTACTGAAATGGGTCATGTCCCTGGTATGAGGTCTATATTGAATTCAACTTCCCTCTCTGGTGGCAACCTTGGAACATCAGGAGGAAAAACCTCGGGAAACTCTATCACGATAGGCATAGAATCTAGACTCGGAGTCTTCTTAGCTTCCATGGAGAAAAGCATCACATACTTCTGAGAATCTTCACTCCTCACGGGTACCCCTTCATTGGCAGAAACTATACTAGAAGGCTCAAGAAAATATAGGGTCTTTCTGGAACAGTCTAACACCACATGGTTAACCGAAAACCAATTCATGCCAAGAATGACATCTATCTGTTGCATGGGTAAGTAGATAAGATCCACTAAGAATGTCCTATTCTCGATAACTATAGGACATTGCAAACAAACAGGCATAGTGGTCAAGGAATCACTGGTAGGGGTGGACACGGTAAGAGTATAGGGTAACTGAGATATAGGTAGCCGTAAATGATCTACACACTCATGCGAAACAAACGAATGCGTAGCACCTGAGTCAAACAACACAGACGAGAGTCTACCAGATATTAAACACATACCCTGAATAAGATCTGCATATTGAGAGGACTCAGATCCTCTCACAGTAAACACCCTCCCTGAGGCCTAGGGTCTGGCCATCTGTCGTCCTGTGGCTGGGGCTCCTCTCCCAGCTTTGCTCCTAGAAGTGCTGGCGCCTCTACTGATGGCTGGCTGCTGCTGCTGTGATCGCCTCTGCATGCACTCCCTAGCATAGTGACTGGACTTCCCACAAATATAACAACCCGTCCTCTCCTGACAATCTCTGATGTAATATGGATATTCGCATCCGAAACAAAATGGGCCTCTCTCTTGCTGGCCCTCTCTCACAACTGGTGTTGATGTAAGTGGTGCAGACGAATGAGTACTCTGTGCCGGTCTAGTGTATGGTCTTCTCCTTCCCTGGGATCCTCTGTCTCCTCTCCTCTGTAGGTCGGCTCTGATAGGACCTCCGCTCTGCTGCTACCTTAGCTCTGCAACCTGTCTCTGGTCCATACTCTCAATGTCACTGGCCCGCTCTACTAGCTCTGGAAAACTCAGAATGTCCAAGGGCACTATTTCCCTCCTCAACTCGTGTCTCAAACCCTCCTCAAACCTCCGACACTGCCAATTCTCGTCCGGAAATCTCTGATAGAACTCTAAAAAATGAATCAAGGGCTCGAATCTGACCGCATAATCACCAACACTCATGTCACCCTACTAAAGACGCATGAACTCCCTCTTCTTCTCACGTTTAACCAACCTCGGAAAGTACTTCTCGAAGAAGCAATCTAGGAACAACTCCCAACTGATCACTAGGCCCTCGGCCTGAAGTAACCTCCTCTTTCCTTTCCACCATGACTCTGTTCCCCCATGTTAGCTTGAAGGCAGTGTAAGTCACCTCCAACTCCAACTCCTGCCTTTGGCTAATGATGCTTCTCCTCTACACCCTCTATAGCTCTACCACCACGTCTACCACGTCCTCGACCTCTGCCTCGAGCCATGATCCTATTAAAAGAAATCATTAGCCCACATCAATATGACATATAATACTACATAAAACTGGAATATAAATACTATATGTCATAGAAATGTCGTGTCAGACTCGCTACCCAACTTATAAGCATAGCTGTTATCCTATGTGGATTCAACTAAATGGCCAGTTCACCCTAATCATAGTCCTCCTAAACAAATGAGACACCCCGACGTCCCATTAAAGAAAAACCCAAAATTATTAAAACCTAATCGTGATATTGGCGTAAGCGGTTACCTTAAAACGACGTAAAATTTTAAAACTTAAACCGCTGTCGTACTGAGGTATCAACATGTCTAAACGTACATGCATATACATATATAGACAGACATCATATCCAGCATACAGTCATATAGTACTATCGAGGGAATCCCATCAGTAGGACCCCAAATAAGTACAAAATGATAATCAAACTGAAAATAAAAGCAATATCCCAAAGATACAAGACGTACTGGCCATAGGCTCTCTACTCAACTACCCGGGTCCACTGCTCGTCCCCCAGCATCTGGCTCATAAGAGGTTCCATCTAGCTCCTTCATAGCTGGATCCTCCACCGAGTCTTCTTATAGTGATCACATAAATAAAACATACACACAACAACAAGAAGAAAAAGGGATAAGAAACAATATAACGTCAAACGTGGAAAGGGTTTAGCAACATTTAATTCCATAACAGCACACAAACATCCGTCTCCAAAAGTATAAGTATATATATATGACACAATTATCCTCAATCCACATCTTGGATTTTTCTTCTATCATCCATCATGATGCAATGCAAATGATGTATGAATCATCTTATCAGGTATCGGCCATATCCGGAAATCCACATCAATCGACACGTCCCAGAGTCCCCGGCGCACACCCTTGTCCGCTGATGGAGGATGCACATGCAAAGCAATGACACTATAGCTGCACAATCCGGTGCACACCTCTGAACCCCGGACAGGGTGCTCATGCAACGCATGAACTATAGCTGCAACTAAAATGAAATAATGTATGGGACGGTCCGTCGTTAGCCTAGCCCCGGGAATTCTCCCTCCGAGGAATAGGCCCCAAACGACCATGTTTTAGGTCCACTAGACCATGTTTCAGGTCAACCATATCACAGACCATATTTTAGGTCACTCCCTAGTGCCCTAACCACTCATCATAATCTCATAGATAACCTCAATAATAATCTCATCATCATATCACTGTAATCATCTCGGTTAGGCACTACTAACACATATGGTATGAATTCCCCAGTACATCATCATGCCTCGACATAATTTATTACTTACTCAACCTCTATGCCTAATTATTACACTTATCACATCATACCATCATGCCATCAAAATCATCATCATTATCATCATGTCATAAAATCATCATTACATTCATATTATCATTTACAAAATAATAATCATTATCAAAATCTAATAAAATAATAATAAAATATTAATATAACACATTCATAAAATGATCACAACACTCATAACATCATCATCCATCAATCACCAATATTCATTCAACCAGCCAAGCAATCTAAGCAGGCAACAATTAAATTATAAAATAATATATAATAAACGTAACGGCGATAAACGCACAATCTCAATATCATCACGGGTACCACTAAGTAGTCTCCCAGCTTGATATGGACATTGCCCGTTACTCGCTATCCCGTAGGGTTTAGGTCGCCCAATGCCATTCTCGAATTAAACGTCACCGTGCCATTTCCGACATTAGATGGCTTCTTTCCCCCACCTGAAGAACGTACGACCTCGAAAATGCTATGAGATCACTCGTACTCGACTCCTCTCGAATCTGCCTTACATCGAACAAGGTCCCCGAAAACTCCGATATTCCTCCTAAACATCACATTTTAAAGGCACAAAGTAAGGAACTCAAAAACTGTAGTAACATTGGTAAATCCGCCACTGTTCTGGCTCAACATCTAAAAATCTAGAACTCTGTTTAAAAATTTGACCGTTGGGTTTAAATAACTACCTTTCCTTTACCTTCTCCAAAAATGTCAGCTCGATCCAATAGCGAACGAGCCTGGATCGAACCTTCCAATGCGACTAGTCAGGAGCTACTCGGGTTGAGTTTCCGTCCTTCTGAGTTGAATGACTCTCACTCGGGGGATCATGCTGAAATTTCAACCACTGGATATGAAGAGCTACTAGTACAGAACCTCCCTCTAAAGTTTGAACGAAATCCAACGGTTGAAAGGGTTGTGGTGAGAGATTTACAAAAGTTGTTTCCACCCCAAGCTTCAAGCTTTCAGCATTGGGGGTTGGGTTTTGGGTAGCGTTCCCCCTCCTTTCTCTCCCTCTCTCCCTCTAGTTTTCTCTCTTCCTTTCTCTCTGTCTTTACCTCTCTGGTTCTCTGAGTTTTTCTCTCATTTCTGCTCTTAAATTGCTATTTGAAAGGAAATGGTTCAATTGAGGCTTGAAGCCTCTTGTATATCTCTTCCTTTTTTTAACAAAAACTGAGCATGGGTGCTCAGCACCCCACACCAGTGCCCAGCAGTGGGTAATTCAGCCAAGGGGCCTGAATGCGTGACACATGGCCAAGCTGAGGGCTTGCATGCGTGTCACATGGCATAGCCGATCAGAGCAACACCGGTTTCGAGCATTTTTCTTCGCGTTCTGAGCTCGTTTGAAGTCCGATTGTCCCCAAATTTGATATGTAGGCTCATTAAGATCTAATGAACAATATCCAACCAATAAAAATGCCTAATCTCAAAGCCAACTCCAAATTTATTATTTCACGTTCAAACGTCCTTAAGACGATAATCAGGAAAATCCTAAGTTTTGCTCGCATTTAAACTCCTTCCCGATAATTATTTATTTATTATACCAAATTTCATAGACCTTAACAAACATCTTAATTTTATAATCCAAGTCTAAATCTTAATTATTATTCATAAAACATATTATAAAATTAGACCGTTACATACCCTAGACATGTTTTATGTATGTATGTGTGTGTGTGTGTGATGTTTACCTTTGCTATATTTTATGTTTAAGTTTTTAATATATCCGCTTTTATGTCATACAAGTTTATCGCTAATATCACGATTAAGGTTTAGTTAATTAGGTTTTTCTTTAATGTATCATCTGGGTGTCTCAAGGGACATGAGTTTTGATTATGGACTAAGACTGTGCCAAAATAGTGAGTAGATTGAAAATAGTTTCAAGAACAAGTTATGGACTTCATATTATTATCACCAAAATTCATAGGAATTTAATTCGTAAAGCTTTAAGGCAGATTGGCTAAAAATAGAACACTATTTTCACACAATCACTTTGAAAAAAAAAATCGAGCCTAATCAAATCTCAAAAGAGATACACCGGATCGTTTACCAAAGTGTTTTGATTAAAAAACATTGTTTCCAAAGTATGGTAATTAATTAAACTCAACTAAAATTCAATTTTGTTACAGCCAGATTGACTTTTGAAAATCCATTCTTGAGTGCCACAAAACTTAACTAATCGATTATACCTCCACGTGTAATCGATTATGCAATGTTTCAAAAGATCATATGCAAAACGGTAGGCATTTAATCAATTATTATGTTGCTTGTGATTAATTATCGAGATGTCCAAGATAATTTGTTTTCCAGAGGAAACCTAATCAATTACGCATGCCTTCAAACTGTAATTGATAATAGCACTTGGTGTATTAGTGATGGGAAAAGCATAAGCTTCTGGTTGGATTGTTGGCTTCCAAATGTGCTTTACAAAACTGTCAATCTCCCTTGCTCAATTCTATCCAAATTGAATGCCTCTGTGACTGATTTTATTTCTAATGGAGTTTGGCATATCCCTCAATCCTTTTCCTTTTTGTATCCGGATTTGACTATTGAAATTACTGTAGTCCAGTTACCTAGAGAGAATTGTGAGGATATTCTTTTTTGGATTCATTCAGAGAAGGGAAATATGACCTTCAAGGATGCATGTGATAGCATTGTGCCTTAAGGGAATCAGGTTTCTTGGGGGAAAGCAATATGGCATAACTCAGTCCCTCCATCAAAGTCCTTTCTTTTGTGGAGATTGTTGCATGATAAGATTCCAACTGATGAGAAACTTATGCATAGGGGCTACATAACAGTTTCAGTCTGCAGTTTGTGTTATCCAGAAGCTGAATCTTCAAATCACCTTTTCTTTGATTGTCAATTTACTTCGACACTTTGGATTTGGCTTAGCCAATTGGTGCATTTCAGTTTTGATCATTCTTCAGTCTCATCATCTGTGCTAGCTGTGTTAAACAGACATTGGAGCCCTCAACTTAAGGTTGTCATTTTATCTGCTATTACTCATATTATTTCGATAATTTGGTTCTCAAGGAACCAACTAAGATTCAAGAATAAAACAGTCCCCTTTGACACAGTTGTTTCTAAGGTGATGGCAGCTGTGCATTTGACTAGTAGTTTGTGTAGTGTCCACTTTTCAGGATCAATTGATGAATTTGCATTTCTTAAGATTTTCTCTATATCAGCAAACCCTCCAAAGGCGCCTAGGATCATCCAAGTTATCTGGTATAAGCCCCCATCTATGTGGATTAAATGCAATTCTGATGGTGCTTCTAGAGGCAATCCAGGCTTAGCCTCTGGATGTGCAATCTTTAGAGACTCAAGTGGTGCCTTCTTGGGTTGTGTTTCGGACTTCTATGGTGTGTCAATTTCATTTCAGGCAGAGTTAATGGCTGCTATGAAAGCAATAGAAGTGGCTTCTAAAAGAATTGGTCTAGTATTTGGTTGGAATGTGACTCTTGACTTGTGGTGCAAGCTTTTAAAAATTCAAAACTCATTCCTTGGAAATTTATGAATAGGTGGAAAACTGTCTTAGCATGATCAAGCAAATGCAATTTTACATCTCTCATATCTATAGAGAAGGGAACTCTTGTGCGGATAAGCAAGCATCCTATGCCCTCTCTTCTTAGAGTTATTTTTGGTGGGACCTTCCACCAAATTTTATTTTAGAGGATTTCAATATAAATAGGTTTTATCTTCCTTCTTATAGATTTTCTTAATATTTCTTAGTATGGGGTTTGGCCTAGTCCCCCCATGCATTTTTTGTATTCTTTTTTCTTTATTAATAAATTTTTTAGGGTGCTGCAAATGATGGATAGGGTCCGAGGTACCAACCTAGTTGGGATTTCTTTCCTTATTGTGGTGCTTTGCACTTTAATCTTGCTTAAAAAAAATTATGTATGCCTTCATCAAACTAATCTTCCTAAACAAAACTCATCTAATAATCCAGTACTAAACAAACATCGTTATATCTAAATAGAATTAACTGTTATATTCTTGTACATGATTGTATCTTTGATGGAACACCTTTGGAAAAACTTTAATAACTTAAATGATCGGTTAAAGCTCTAAGGTGGCGTTTGGTTCCTGGAAATGTTTTATTCCTAGGTAAACTACATTCTTGGGAATCACATTTCCAAGAATGTTTCTTTCCCACCTTCCCATATGGGAAAAGAGTTTTCCCAAGTTTATAACCATCGTTCAATATTCCCGGGAATCTTTTATGCTAGGGAATAAATTTTTAAAAATTGTACCAAACATAGGAAACTTTTAGTCCCTTGCAAACATTCCCGGGTGTAACACCCCGTTTTTACTGTTTTTACCGTTTTGCTGTTTTTATTGTTTTTCAAGTATTAGTAGAATTTTAATTGTTCGTAATTTTTATATTAGATCTATAAAATGATTTTTAATAAAATAAAATCATAGTTATACTCTACCTTATGGTATAAGATTACAGAAAAAATTTAGGTTTAAAATTCAGACGAAACCCGGTCTGCGTTTTAATTGACAGTAAGATTTTACTGATCAGAAGACCTAATTTTGATCCGAGAACGAAACAGTTTAGATTTTTATTTTATTTCCAACCATAGTATCTATTTTGAAAATTTTCAAAATAAATAAGTTATAATACGTTATTCGGGCGAATACTCGACGATCGAGGTCGAGGGAATCGAGAACGGAGGTGCAGAGACAAAACTCGACGCCGGACGGATGAGAACAATGAGTCATTTGTGATGACTCATGGGGGTGAGTCATAGGGGTTAGTCATCATGCATTTAATGCATGTAATGATGGCTTAAGTGTTAAATGTCCAAAATACCCTTAATTGTTCATTGTAATTCTAAGTTTGCCATGACAACATTTTTACCTTTTGATCCCTAGAAGCTCACGTCCACCCTCCTTAAGACCACACTTGGTCATTCCTTTTCACTCCATTTGGTTCATGTTCTTCAACTTTCTCACAAAAACACTTAAGTTCTTACCCTTGATTTTCAAAGGAAGTAGTAGATTTTGATCATTTCTTCAAATTCCAAAGGTAGATTCTTGTGATTCATGATCATACCTTCCTTTCCTTTCACAAGTTTCCTTCATATCTCATGTTTTTACAAATTTCAAATTCATAGATCTAGAACTTCAAAAATCTCTAGAAAATCATAGAAAAATCCTTTTAATGTGATTCCAATTTCTATGATCTATTTATGATCTCTACTTTCATCATCCAAGAGGTTGAAAAATTTAGAGATCCCTAGATATTTCTTTTGGTCTGGGCCGAACCTACATACTAGTGGGTTTAGGCGATTTTTCTTCATTCTTTAACTTGATTTCTTGTTGGTTGTTCATGGCTAGGTTTTGTGGGTTCAAAACCATGTGATTTAGGCGAACAACATCCTTCTACTACTTGAGTTTCAAGTGATCTACAAGAGGTAAGGGGGGAGATTACTACTATCCTACCTTAATGTAGATATGTTGATGGTTTATTTAGTGTATATGTTTTGTAACTCATAAGTGTATATTATTGATTTGCATGTGTGTGATCCTCTTGGAGGATTTGATTTGATGCTTGATTGTGGTATGATATGTCATATGGTTGTTTTGGTTCCAATGACCTTAAGTTGGAACCATGATTGTTGTTTGCTTGATGTGTTAAGAAAAATACCTAATATATTTTTTTAAGGCCATTCGGCCATAACAGGTTGAGGGAGTTCCATGGGGATTTAATTTGTTTGGATAATTTTTATAGGGATTTAATGAGTATAAGAGTATAGAAATTTGTTTGGACAGTTAGAGACTGTTTTTCATACCTATTAAGCTGTTCTAAAACTCCAAAAATGAGTTTTGGACTATTAGAGTGAAAATCATTGAAAAAGGATTTACGCGTTTTACAAACTTAATGACGTTCGGTCAAGTTTTAGGAATTTTTTATACATGGAAAGGAAATTGTAAAATTAGTATTTTAAACATCTTAAAATGAGTATTATAACCTAGGTGAATAATAGATTTGAGGTGAAGAATCATATTATCAAAAGTATGGCTTTTGGGCCTAAAACCAGTAAAAAGCGGCGAAACCGTTGTCAAACATTTTTAAGGACTTTTGAGAAAACAATCATGTAGAGTTTGAAATTAGTATTTTAATACTTTAACATAAGTATGATAAATTAGGAAAGTAAATGATTTGAGAAAAAGATTATGTTTGTGAAAATATGGAATTTAAGTGGCAATACAGTAAAAAACCGTAAAACAGTATTTTAAGAATTTCGATGTTTTTCAAGAAACAGTTTTGAGGAATTTAGTACTTATTTACTTTGATGGAATCTGAATTTAAAATAGTTTGGTTTTAACCAAAGGATTTAGTTTTATAGACAAAAGAGAATTTTAGTTTTCAAGACTAGTATTTCAAGTAAATACCTAAGTCGAGGATGACTTAGTGAAAATATGAACTTACTGATTTATGACTTATGGTGAAGCAAGAACATTTGTCATAAAGTGTGGATAATTCATTATCTGTACCTCCATAATATTTAATGGACTAAAAGTTATTTGATTTTCTTGAAAGCAAGAGAAAGGCTCAATTAGAAAAGTGTAAAGAAATAAATGATTGGACTATCGATCCAATTTCATAATGTGTTAGGACTTGTAAGCAAGTTCCTTAAAACATCTTTACCCAAACATGACAAGTCTGTTTGAGAACTGTGGATTAGTGACGAGTCGATGATTTGTACCCGAGAATATCGTCGTCAGAGATTAGCATTAAATGGATTCTAGTGGAATCACGAGGTAATCTGATGGATAAACCAATTGGACGTATTTCGGCAATTTTACCAACTACATAGTTGATACTATATTTAGAAATGTTGTTGTGCCAAGGAAGCTAAGCTTCCCAGTAGTAGAAGTTTCATAAAGAGCCCGTTGTTCCATAGAAAGTTTGAGATCACACGTGATTATGATAGTACGTACATTATGATTATGATATGAGCCTTGTGTACCATGATAGCCACACATGGTTCTTGAAGGTGGGCGTAGATGAAACCTGTACTAACCATTCCTTTCCAAAATATCATCTTAGCTCCGATGTTAGAATCGGATATTCCTTGAGGCTGTGTAGGAGTGGGACTATACGGTTTCAATCGGTTTCTCTATATTCCTATCCTTCGATGGACAACTTGTGTCCAGTATGCTTGATAAGCTTACCGTCGAGTTTGGTATAGTATATTCTTGGAGTTTTGAGTTGCAAAATTAAAATGGGAGATAAAAGAAATATAATATTGTTGTATTATGTACCTGTGAGTCGTACCACTGCATGTCTGCATTATGTGTAAGATAAATGGAATCTCACCTCCTTATTTTATTTTGCCTATGTCGGATGTCTATGTGCTTTCTATATTCCATTGAGAAGATTGAGACGTCGGGATGACAGTTGACTGATTCATCATAGAGATTGAGGTTCGAGCACGCGAACGTTATGGTGGAACTTCTTTGGACTTCTTCCAGACTTCAGAGGGTTCAAGGAGATGGCATTAGGTTTTCAGTTATGCCTAACCTTTCTTTTCTTGAGATAGGCATAATAGCCATTAGTTCGTAAGATATAGTTTTCCTTCGAAAGGGAAATGGTTTAGTCTGAGAGTTACTTTTGTAGTGACTCTAGTAATGACTTTTGCGACGACATCGGCAGTGGATTCAAATAGAGTTTCCACTAGATCTCGTCAGTTGGATTCATCCTTCTCATGATGTACGAGAGATGATTGTATTTTCTATTTTAGTTTGGCCAGCTAGGTATGTCTGGGAATTAATGTTACTGTTTATGAAGCTGCGACTCCAAGTATTTTATATTTTAGGAGCTGTGTCTCCATATCTTTATGTTGAGTCTATATATCTTTATGGCTTCTATCTACAAGTAGGGTTGGATTTTTATATAAGTGACTTTTGAACTAATAATCTTGTTATGATTATGAAAAATGTTATTGAACTTTTACCTTATTCCCAACTAATTATATTTATGACTTACGAAAAATAAATATTTCCCCATTCGAATATAGCCAATTTTAATCAAACTACTTTTCGGCCTTAAAATGTCATGTACAATGTAGCGCTCGAGAAGGATGTTACACCGGGAATACATTTTTAAAACTTATACCAAACGCTACCTAATGAAAATCTGTTTTCATTTAATAATAGTCGATTAGCCCATTTCAAATAATCAATTATTTGTCGTGTATCAACTAGTTTCAGAGCATTTATTGTAACACCCCGATTTTCGCTACTTCCTAATATCGGTAATAAATATATAAACATATATATTTTATCCGGGACTTAGAAAATGATTTTGGATAAACCAAGGTCATTTCCTTGTTATACTTATTATCATAAGGTTACGGGGAAGTTTTTGGTTGAAAATTCAGACGGAAATCGGTCTGCCGTTTTCTGTGTTTTCACTGACAGTTAGAGTTTACTGCTCAGAAGACCTAATTTTAACTCATGAATGAGATGAAAAATGTTTGTATCGTATTTACTACGATACTGGAAGTTTTGAAAATTTTGGTAAAAAATTTTAATATTATATTTGTTGTGGGCGTATACGTCGAGATATCTCTAGGAAAAGCCTGCGCCAGATGAACCAAGGAGTCGGCAACGGAGCCGAGGTGATGGATTTTACCAACTTGACGAGCATTTATGACGAGCTTATTCGAGTCATAATGGCCGTAATGGCGCATTTATGGCGGAAGGTATCTTTTGCCTGGAAATGACCATTTTACCCTTGTCTCTTCATGAAAATTACAAGCCATGCCATTGAGAATTTTGACCAAATCAATCCAAAACTCACGGCTCCTTCCTCCATTACAAGTACTTGGACATCCCTTTTTCCTAGCCATAAATGAGCATCGATGTGAAGTGGATGAGTCATAGGCAAAGTCACATTCTCATCATTCTCCCAAAATTGCCACGAAATCCTGACTCTTATCTGTTCTGAATCTCGGAAAACTTTAAACATGAAAGTTGTTCATCTTTCTCTCTTATTTCCAACGGCACAAAGATCATCAAAAATGGACAAGTATAGTGAAAGATATGTCTAAATTACCGAAACTGCTCTAAATCTTCATCATTCTTTATCTTTCTCTCTAAACTTCTCAAGAACACATATAAAACCAAGGTTAATTAACCATTATTTGCAACACAAAATATCTTCTCCCTAATATGTGGTGTAAGAGTCAGCCACATCTCTTCAAATTTATGACCACATATTTTATTAACCATGATTACAAACAAACCCTAGTTAGGTTACTATTAACTATAGCTAAGTTATTATATTATTTTCTAACTTAACCTTGATGAAATAAACTCAACCATGGTTCTTTTATCTCATTGAACCACATGTTTTCTCCTCACACCCACCTCTAAACCGTGCCCATCATCCACACTTGAACCATTTTGTTTCATTTTCCAACTTCATCATTTTGTCTCTCTCAAAACTTCATGTTCTTCATTTTCTCTCTTTTTCTCTCTTAACCAAAAAGCTTGAGTTTGTGAATAAAGTTGCCATTTCTTGCTCATTTCTTGTTCTTCAAGAGGTGATTCCTACTCTCTACCTTCATTTAATGTCATGTTCTTAATAATTTTTCATGTTTTGAAATCTTAGACCACCATGTTCAAGTTAGATTCAATGTTTTATGGGAAATATTGGAATATAATAGTGGTGGAAAATATTATTTTGGAAAAATAATGAGTTTTGAGAAATATTATTATTTTAATAATTTATGAGTCACAATGAGCGCGAAATCGTCCAAATATTTTTGCACTGCTAATTTTTATCTAAGAAATTCCGGAATATTAGAAAATGTTATTTTATGAAATTAATTGGTGAAAATAAGTTAATTATGATTTTAGAAAATTATTTAAGTGGAAAAAGCCAATTTTGGATTAAAAAGCTTTAAAAATAATATTTGACGGCAAATTTGGAAAGAAGTGTAGACGGCAAGTGTTTTGATACGGCAGTGCATATTTTGAGAAAGTTAAAACCTCAAGTAACTCATTTTTGTGAAAAACTAAGTTGTATTATTTAAAGATTTTATTGATGAATTTCCAATTTTAAAGGATTTTCTGAAAACGAAAAATAAATTCAACTGTGTTGAAAGTGCTGTTGAACTTAGTAACCGAGACGTCGGGGTAGTAAGGTTCTTTGTTGTTATGGACTTGGGGTCCTTTGGACTTTGAGGTCCTGTAGACTTGGTGTCTACTGTATACGTTGTGTATACTGTGTTTAAACATTTAAGATGTTTTCTACTACCACGAACCTAAGACTGATTGCAAGGTCGAAAGGTATCGTGACTGAGCACTCGGACTATGAGGTCCTGTGTTTTAATGAAATTTTTAAATATGTTAAAACTGTGTGAGTCGTAAGACATTTTGAGCTTCGACAAAGAAAGATTTAACACAAAGAAAAGTGTCAAGAACAAAGTGTTTTTGCATACATTTGGCAGATGTGCCGTTATAATTTGGATGCGTGCCTGTGTTCTGGCTGCGTGCCTGGTGTTCTGGCTGCGTGCCTGTGTTCTGGCTACGTGCCTGTATTCTGGCTGTGGGCCTGTGTTCTGACTGTGTGTCTGTGACCGCCTGTCCGTGACTACGTGTCTGTGGCTGTGGGCTTGTAACTATCGAGTCTGATCAACTCATCACAATGTTGGAGATATCTCATGAGATTAAGTGTGAATGTTTAGATGATGAATTGAAGTGTTCATGCATAGTTTTCCAACGTTGATGTTTGTGGTGTGGAACCCATTGATAAACTGTATGTTATAATATGGATTGCTTATGTTGTTATAAACATGTATATGTGTATGTGTCTTCTTTTGTGCCGAGTATTTAGTTGTTGTGTTAAATCCATATATTGGCGTCTCACCCTTATACACATATCAGAGTCGCACAAGGGATAGGATCTCTACAAGAAGGAGGAGGCTGTTTAGTTCGGGGCATGATGTTGCTGCTTCTATGGGTGGTAGTGTAAGTTAGTTACGACCAGCTTAGGTCCTATTGTGTTATATTATGTTTTAAGAATAAATTAAACTGGTAAGGATCTAGGTGTGAAAACATATGAGGCAATATAGTTGTATAACTTATATACATTATGTATTTAAGTGTGATTTGATTATGTTGTTGTGGTTGTGAGGTTAAAAGAAAAAGAAAAAAATTTATCATCATATTTTGAAAAGATGAACGTTGAGAAAATATTATTTTCCGAAAGCAACTAGTAAATTAAGTTTTATTTCCGCAAACGGGTAACCATGTGATGACCCGAGTTAGGGTGTCACATTAGTGGTATCAGAGCTGGTCGAGTCTTTCGGGATCTTTGGGGAATAGGTCTGTTGTGTTGACGTTGTGTTTTCTCTGAGTTAAGTTTTGTTTGAATTGCTTCTTAGAAGTAATGTGTGTTAATACACCAATGCACGTTTCCTTTTCTGGTTGCGGTCTAACTGATTTTGTTCTACAGGTCAGTTATGGAACTCGCACTAGAAGGTGGACGTGGACGAGGACGTGGACGCGGTCGTGGAAGAGGCCGCAGAGGTGGACGTGTTGGCAGTCGTGGTAACATGAATGAGGAGTATGAAGGAGGAGTGGATTATGCGGCTCAAGCAATGGAAAATGTGGCAGCGGCGATTGCACATCAAACTGCTGCTATGAATGTCCAGAATCTGCAAGCTGCGGAAGGCAAGGCTTTGATTGCGTTTCGAAGTCAAAATCCTTCACAGTTTGGTCTGGATGCGGATCATGAGAAAGCTGATTTGTGGATCCAGGAGCTGGAGAAAATCTTCGAGTTGGTGGTCACGCCGGCAGAAGTTAGGGTCACTTATGCTGCTTTCCTACTGGTAGGAGATGCGGAGTATTGGTGGAAAGGTGCCAGGCTACTGTTAGAGGCTGATCATCAAGATATTACTTGGAACGTTTTTCGAACTGCATTCATGGATAAGTATTTTTTGGAGAGCGTTAGGATCGAGAAAGAGATAGAATTTCTGGGATTACAACAACAAGACATGTCTGTGGGAGAGTATGCGGCTAAGTTTGAATCGCTTGCCAAATACTTCCGTTTCTTTCAAGCACAACCCAATGAGAGCTGGAAGTGTGAGAGGTTTGAAGCGGGACTGAGATTTGAGATTAAGGAATCTGTCTTACCTCTGTAACTTTGAACTTTTCAAGCTTTAGTCGAAATGAGTCAGAAGATTGGGCAGATGAGGAAAGGAGGAAATGATAAGGTAAATGTTGGAGGACCCTCTAGATCCAAGGATCAATCAGAGAATCAGGGAGAAAAGCAAGTGCAGAGAAAACCTTATTTCCGACCACCAGGAAATGACCAAAATCGACAACAACATCATTCGAATTTTGTTGCATCGGGGAGTGGTGGCCAAACAAACCAAGGTCAAGGCCAAGTCAGGAGGTGTTACAATTGTGGGGATATAAACCATATGACTGATAAATGCCCAGTGAGGGGAATCAAGTGTTTTAATTGTAATCAAGTGGGACATTTGGCGAGAAGTTGCAATGCTCCAAGGCGTGGATCGACTGTCAATAACATCAATGCTGTTAAACCAAAGACTGCAGGGAGAGTTTATACTATAGTCAGGGCTGAGACTCCAAACTACGACGATACTCTTTTAACTATAATTTTCAAACTTGGGTACAATTCATACTTGTTTCGATGGATTGTGTGTGGATATGTTGGAATTATCTGTTTCTTTAAACTTCAGCGAGGGATTTTATATGTTTGACTGTCCTATTTTGTTCAGGATAGACTCTTTCTTGACAAAACAAGTTTCTTGATGAGACTTAGTCTAATTACTTCTACCATTGGGTGGAAGTGATCCAGTCTGAATTTTTGTCAGACTGTTGTTCTTTAAATCGTCGTTGCTAAAATTCTTCTGAAAGAAGGAGCTTTATTAGATTCGAGTTTGTAAAAGTGTACCGATCATACATTTTTACTTCCCTGAATTTGTTAAAGAATCTTTATGCACAGAATATTCTTGTTTTCTTATCAGATTGATGAAATTCTTTTATATATTTTCTAGTGAGAGTATTACCTTGGGATTAAAAGATCCTATTCAGTTTCGAGTCACGAAATTTCGAGGACGAATTCTTTTTAAGTGGGGTAGTAATGTAACACCCCGATTTTCGCTGCTTCCTAATATCGGTAATAAATATATAAACACATATATTTTATCCGGGACTTAGAAAATGATTTTGGATAAACCAAGGTCATTTCCTTGTTAAACTTATTATCATAAGGTTACGGGGAAGTTTTTGGTTGAAAATTCAGACGGAAACCGGTCTGCCGTTTTCTGTGTTTTCACTGATAGTAAGAGTTTACTGCTCAGAAGACCTAATTTTAACTCGTGAACGAGATGAAAAATGTTTGTATTGTATTTATTACGATACTGGAAGTTTTGAAAATTTTGGTAAAAAAATTTAATATTATATTTGTTGCGGGCGTATACGTCGAGATATCTCTAGGAAAAGCCTGCGCCAGATGAACCAAGGAGTCGGAAACGGAGACGAGCTGATGGATTTGACCGACTTGACGAGCATTTATGACGAGCTTATCCGAGTCATAATGGCCATAATGGCGCATTTATGGCGGAAGGTATCTTTTGCCTCGAAATGACCATTTTACCCTTGTCTCTTCATGAAAATTACAAGCCATGCCATTGAGAATTTTGACCAAATCAATCCAAAACTCACGGCTCCTTCCTCCATTACAAGTACTTGGACATCCCTTTTTCCTAGCCATAAATGAGCATTGATGTGAAGTGGATGAGTCATAGGCAAAGTCACATTCTCATCATTCTCCCGAAATTGCCACGAAATCCTGACTCTTATCTGTTCTGAATCTCGGAAAACTTTAAACATGAAAGTTGTTCATCTTTCTCTCTTATTTCCAACGACATAAAGATCATCAAAAACGGACAAGTATAGTGAAAGATATGTCTAAATTACCGAAACTGCTCTAAATCTTCATCATTCTTTATCTTTCTCTCTAAACTTCTCAAGAACACATATAAAACCAAGGTTAATTAACCATGATTTGCAACACAAAATATCTTATCCCTAATATGTGGTGTAAGAGGCAGCCACATCTCTTCAAATTTATGCCCACATATTTTATTAACCATGATTACAAACAAACCCTAGTTAGGTTACTATTAACTATAGCTAAGTTATTATATTATTTTCTAACTTAACCTTGATCAAATAAACTCAACCATGGTTATTTTATCTCATTGAACCACATGTTTTCTCCTCACACCCACCTCTAAACCGTGCCCATTGTAACACCCTCCCTTGGGTATTACTACCTAACACGTCCAGAATAAAAATTAAAAGAAAATTTGCTGGTGCTTTCGGAAAATAACTTATATAAGTACATAAGTGTTTAAAATTGGGTATAAAATTTTTGTTTTTGTCACGACTCCACACCTAAGCCATAATCAACACACAAACTTACTATCTTAGCTTGGCAAGCCTATTTCATTTAAAGAATATACTTAAATACAAGATAGTAGTTTTACAAAAATTTCGACAGAGTCTCCTCTGTAATTCGGACATCCCAAATAAAATAACACCTGTTAAAATGATTACATTTTCACTCCAGAATTCTAGCTACACTAAATTCAACCAGGCATCAATACATAAAAATATTAGTTATAGCCTTAAGCTTTACAAAACCAAAAGAAATAGCTTAGATTTTCATTCAAAAGATAGGCTCTCCGAGCCTCTAACGTTCCATTATAAAATAAAGGCTCTCTGAGCCAAACTCATACATACTATCAAAATAATCTAAGTCTTAACCCTAAGCTGGTCGTTCTAAGAGTTATTCCGCAAGTAATACCTCATCAAGCAACTAGATCTAAGTCTCTGAGTGACTTAGAAAGACTCCTCTGCACCATCTGTGTTAAAGTACCCAGGGTACAATATCGAACTAATAGAATCCTGAAATGTGTGTGTAAGGGTGAGACTCCAATATATAGTTTTAACCCAATAACTAAATGCTCAACACCACATAACACATATACATTTACCACACGAGCATTTATAAGCTAATAGTTTATCAGTGGGTTTAACACCCCAAACATCATCCATAAGATTATGCATGACACTTCTATTCATCATCTACTTTTCGTCCTAATCTCATGAGATATCCCAACAATAACGAGTTGATCAGACTCCAAAGCCACACTGGCTAACTTGGCACTCTGCCAATAGGTGCGCAACCTCTTCCCATCCAAACAAACAAAGGCATACATAGCCAGGCTAGCCAGGCACACAAGGCCAAACACATTGCTAATGTCCACAATCAGTGGCCACACCATTAGCAACCAGGATGGGGTCTCATCTCAATGTCCTCCCTAGGCACATGAGATAATGCACGTCGTAATTACCTTTCGCCGATGGTAATTGGTACATTTGTGTCACAAACCGCAGGCACGTCTGCCAAATGCATGCAAAACACTTTTGTTTTGTTCTTTTCTTTGTGCTCAATCTTTCTCTTGACGAAGCTCAACATGGCTTACGACTCATATAGTTTTAAAATACTTTTTAAAACTTTCATTACAACACAGGACCTTACTGTCCGTAAAACTTTTATCAAATCATAGGACCTCACAGTCCATAAAACTTTCATCAAAACATAGGACCTCACTGTCCATAAAACTTTCATCAAAACATAGGACCTTACAGTCCAAGTGCTCAATCACGACACCTCTCGACCGGTGCACCAGTCGTAGGTTCGTGGCACTAGAAACATCTTCAATGTTTCAACACAGTATACCTCATGTATACAATATAGGCCCTCAAAGTCCAAATGACTGAGTCCATCACAACACAGAACCTTAGTACCCTGACGTCTCGGTTACTAAGTTCCACACCACTATTAACACGAAATCCGGTTTGCTTTCATAAATTCTTTTTCCAAAAATTGGAAATTCATCAATAAAATCCTTAAATAATAAAACTTGGTTTTCACAAATATGAGTCACTTGAGGTTTTAACTTCCTTAAAATATGTACTGCCGTTTCAAAATACTTTCCTTCTATACTTTTCCAAATTTATCATCATACTTTTCCAAATCAATCATCAATTATCACTTTTAAAGCTTCTCAAGCCAATACTTAACTTTTCCACTGAAAACACTTTATAAAATCATCTTAACTTCTTTTCAACAATTAATTTCATAAAATAACTTTGTATACTATTGCACACTCTCTTACATAAAACTTTGTAGTTCTTAAACATTTTCACAATTTCGCTCTCATTGTGACTCAAGTTATTTTTACACTAATAAATTATCATTATCAAAACTCCTTATTTTTCCAAAATGATACTTTTCACCACTATTATATTCCAATGTTTCCCATAAAACATTGAATATAATTTACACAGCTTATTAAAGCTTTTATCTGATTAGTCGGTTGTGCACTGACCACAGTCAGGCTTCTCAAACAACACTCACAAGCAACATTCAACAACAAACCACTAGACAGATCATGTACCATAGCAATATCATATTCAAATAAATAATCTAAAACAGATCAAACACTGATACTCAGATATACAACACAACATAAACCACATAATCAGATAACCACAACCACATCAATTATACAGAATACACAACAAGCAAATGGTCAACAAACAAATGGTTATTGAGAAAAATCCATCAGGCAAGCTCCCCTTACCTCTTGAAGACTCGAACTAAATAATCTCCCGAACTCGATTCGATTCCTCTTCGTCAGTGTAAATCAGCTAACTCCGTAGTTTCCTTCAAACGAATTGCAACCAAAATAAATCAAATCAAACAACAACACACTTAAATCAATGGGGGTTAGGGTTCGGCTTTACCCAATTTTCTAGGTTAGGAAACTTAAAATTTGATTAACTTAGGGATTAATGATCCATAAGTTACTTAAGCATGATTAATCACTTTAACCATGATTATGAACCAAGAACATGAACTAAAACTCATCTAGTTCCAAGAACTAGGGTTTCGGCCAAGGGCTAAGTTTGGAGTTAGAAATCTCTAAAATGTCTAAACTCTTGGATTTAATCAACATACAAAACCTAGAGTTAGATTCAAGTGTTTCAAACAACTTTTGAATCATAAAACCAACAAGTGCTCATACCTAGGGTTTCGGTTTTTGAAGAATCAAATAGGCTCAAGTTAGATTTTAGATCTTCTATATACTTGAATACAAGAACTATCAAGATATAATCATGAATCAAGACATGAAATTGAAATAAAACCTAAGAACTCAAATTTAACCTAGGTTCGGCCATGACCAGAATTTAGGGAAAGAAATTTCACATGATATTAGGCTTCTAGATGATGAAAATAGAGATGATTATAAGATCATAGCAATTGGTTTCATGTCAAAAGGATTTTTCTAAAATTAGTTATGAATTTTTGAATCTAGTTCCATGAACTTTAAACAAATGAAGAACATGTTGATCAAAGGCATAAACTCAAGAATCTTATGAAGAATAGAGCTTAGAATAGAAAGATTAAGAGAGACTACCTCTTTATGATCAAAGAAAATGATGATTTGGATGATGTTCTTCAAGAATTTCTCATGGTGTTCTTGAGAACTTAAGGGAGAAGATGAACCTAGTTAGGGTTTCAGAACAGTTTCGGTATTTTGGGTATATCTCTCAACATAATTATCCGTTTTGGATGATCTTTATATCGTTGGAAAGAAGAGAGAAAGATGAACAACTTTCATGTTGAAAGTTTTTCGAGATTCAAAATAGAAACTGATCATAATGGCTATGCAAAATCGGACGAGTTATGAACTCTTTGGAGCAAAGAACATGAAAATGGAAAAAAATGGCTTAAGGAAGAAGTCATCCTATTTAAATGAAGAAGCAACCAGCTTAATGAAGAAGAAACAAATTCTTAATGAAGAAGTAATCAATACTTGGAGAAGAAGAAGTCAAAACTTGGTTAAGAAGAATTCAAAACTTCATAAAGAAGAAGTCAAAACTTAATGAAGAAGATGTCAAAACTTGATGGAGAAGAATTCAAATACTTGGAGAAGAAGACAATGTTGGAGCCGTGAGGATTTGGCAAGAGTTTTGGGTCAATTTGTCCAATGGCATTTGGTAGAAATTGTCATAAAAAGACAAGGGTATTTTGGTCATTTCATAACAAAACTAAATGTTGCCATAAATGTGCTATTATTGCCATTTATGATAGGATAAACTCGTCATGAATGCTAGTCAAGTTGGTCAATCCAATGTCTCTGCTACTTTGCCGACTTCCCGATCCATCTGACTCAGGCTCTGCCTAGAGACATCTCGTCGTATAGACCCGCAACAAACATAATATTTTAATTTTTTTTTACCAAAGTTTCCAAAACTTTCAGTATCGTGGTAAATATGATAAAATATTTTTCATCTCGTTCACGATTTAAAATTAGATCTTCTGAGCAGTAAACTTTTACTGTCAGTGAAAACACAGAAAGCAGCAGACCGACTTCCGTCTGAGTTTTCAACCAAAAACTTCCCTGTAACCTTATAAAAATAAGTATAACAAGGAAATGACCTTGGTTTATCCAAAATCATTTTCTAAGTCTCGGATAAAAATATATATTTATATATTTATTACCGATATTACGAAACAACGAAAATCGGGGTGTTACACCCATCATCCACACTTGAACCATTTTGTTTCATTTTCCAACTTCATCATTTTGTCTCTCTCAAAACTTCATGTTCTTCATTTTCTCTCTTTTTCTCTCTTAACCAAAATGCTTGAGTTTGTGAAGAAATTTGCCATTTCTTGCTCATTTCTTGTTCTTCAAGAGGTGATTCCTACTCTCTACCTTCATTTAATGTCATGTTCTTCATGATTTTTCATGTTTTGAAATCTTAGATCACCATGTTCAAGTTAGATTCAATGTTTTATGGGAAATGTTGGAATATAATAGTGGTGGAAAATATTATTTTGGAAAAATAATGAGTTTTGAGAAATATTATTATTTTAATAATTTATGAGTCACAATGAGCGCGAAACCGTGAAAATATTTTTGCACTGCTAATTTTTACGTAAGAAATTCCGGAATATTAGAAAATGTTATTTTTTGAAATTAATTGGTGAAAATAAGTTAATTATGATTTTAGAAAATTATTTAAGTGGAAAAAGCCAATTTTGGATTAAAAAGCTTTAAAAATAATATTTGACGGAAAATTTGGAAAAAAGTGTAGACGGCAAGTGTTTTGATACGGCAGTGCATATTTTGAGAAAGTTAAAACCTCAAGTAACTCATTTTTGTGAAAAACTAAGTTGTATTATTTAAAGATTTTATTGATGAATTTCCAATTTTAAAGGATTTTCTGAAAACGAAAAATAAATTCAACTGTGTTGAAAGTGTTGTTGAACTTAGTAACCGAGACGTCGGGGTACTAAGGTTCTTTGTTGTTATGGACTTGGGGTCCTTTGGACTTTGAGGTCCTGTAGACTTGGTGTCTACTGTATACGTTGTGTATACTGTGTTTAAACATTTAAGATGTTTTCCACTACCACGAACCTAAGACTGATTGCAAGGTCGAGAGGTGTCGTGACTGAGCACTCGGACTGTGAGGTCCTGTGTTTTAATGAAATTTTTAAAGATTTTAAAACTGTGTGAGTCGTAAGCCATTTTGAGCTTCGGTAAAGAAAGATTTATTACAAAGAAAAGTGTCAAGAACAGAGTGTTTTTGCATGCATTTGGCAGACATGCCGTTATAATCTGGCTGTGTGCCTGTGTTCTGGCTACGTGCCTGTATTCTAGCTGTGGGCCTGTGTTCTGACTGCGTGTCTGTGACCGCGTGTCTGTGGCTGTGGGCCTGTAACTATCGAGTCTGATCAACTCATCACAATGTTGGAGATATCTCATGAGATTAAGTGTGAATGTTTAGATGATGAATTGAAGTGTTCATGCATAGTTTTCCAACGTTGATGTTTGTGGTGTGGAACCCATTGATAAACTGTATGTTATAATATGGATTGCTTATGTTGTTATAAACATGTATATGTGTATGTGTCTTCTTTTGTGCCGAGTATTTAGTTGTTGTGTTAAATCCATATATTGGCGTCTCACCCTTACAAACATATCAGAGTCGCACAAGGGATAAGATCTCTACAAGAAGGAGGAGGTTGTTTAGTTCGGGGCATGCTGTTGCTGCTTCTATGGGTGGTAGTGTCAGTTAGTTACGACCAGCTTAGGTCCTATTGTGTTATATTATGTTTTAAGAATAAATTAAACTGGTAAGGATCTAGGTGTGAAAACATATGAGGCAGTATAGTTGTATAACTTATATACATTATGTATTTAAGCGTGATTTGATTATGTTGTTGTGGTTGTGAGGTTAAAAGAAAAAGAAAAAAATTTATCATCATATTTTGAAAAGATGAACGTTGAGAAAACATTATTTTTCGAAAGCAACTAGAAAATTAAGTTTTATTTCCGCAAACGGGTAACCATGTGATGACCCGAGTTAGGGTGTCACATTTATTGCATGTTAGAATGAGCCCGATGGCTATACTTTTCATTGTGCTTATGAATACTCATTTTGAACTCATTTCAAATTGAGAGAACTACTTTGAATTTCTTCTCCATCGATCATTGATTGTGCATGAAACTTTTGTGACATAACTGGAGCCAATCTTGCCGAAAAGGTAATAGTGCTTCAGTTGCAAAAAATCTCATTGCTAAGAGTGGAATCATTTGTACACTTCAGACCTTCATTAAAAACCTGTTGTAAGGTTCACCAAGCACTTGTAAAGCTTGATAGAGGGTAGGAATTCCTTAGATGTGGAATCCGTAAAAGCTTAGAGGCTCTTGCTCAGGAATGTGGTATCAGGAGGAGAAAGGTGCTCAAACAGAGGTTGTCTTGAACTTGGGATACTTGAACATGGTAGGCGATCCTTGGGTGGTAACCCTTAATGTTGAGAGGTTCTTGCTAAAGGGTTTCTGTATCATGAGGAGAAATGTACTTGAATAAAGTTCTCCCAAGTACCCGGTAAACTTGGAGAGGGTAGGCGTCTCTTGGGTGTGATCCTAAAAGCTTAGAGGCTCACGTAGAAGGCAGTGTTCTAAGGTGAATAGTACTTAAATTGTAAATATTTATCAAGCACTTGTGAAGTTTGATTGATAGTGAAAAAGCTCATACGTGATATAGGGATATCATGTTGGTCATAGTGCTTGTGATCGGACCACGATATACTCTTGTGAGCAAGCTTTTATCCTTACCTTTATTTACTTTTTGCTTTCGTATTCTTGAACAATTTTATTACAACTCCATATCTGACAACATCGCTTCATCTTTCACCGAAACTCTCGAAAATTGTCAATGAATTTTTGGAAAACAAGTAAACACCCGATTCAACTCCTCTTGGTTGATGGTTGCCATGGCCAACACAAACTAATTAGGAATAAATTGACAATATGACCCCCTAAGTCCTTGTTGTATTGTCCATCTCTGCATGACTCAATGCGTTATAAAGAATTCTCAAATATACGACTGCAAGAAAAAAAGAGTTGCAACCAATCGAATTGTCCCTAAAATAAGGAATGGTTCAATTGGGTTTAGAAGAATACAATATACCTTTTAGAGTTCAGTTTTAGGGATGGGAAATTGTTAGCACCTTATGTTCCTTTTTATCCGCTTAATATCGAAAAATATAAATGACTTTGACAAGGAAGTAGCCCGTGATTCTACGAAACAAATTTGAACCCTTGATCATAATTATTGTGCATTGAAAAATTATGTTCTAATTCTTCAAATTTATTTTGTAAAAAATAAATGGAAATCAATTCCTTGATGATATTTTATGAAAAGGTAACTTTTGAAATACTTTTTTTTTTATAAAAAGGTTTTTCAATAATTTATTCCCCCATATATCATCACAAGTTGGGAATAAGCAAATTAGCTCACATTTTATGAAAATATTTAGTTATCTTTGATAGAAAGTTAGACTCGGTACCCCTGCATAAATCTCAAAATGTCCTCTAAAGAACATTCGATAGAGTTTACATAACCGTTACTCTAGTCATCTCCCAATTTTCTATAATCCATAAAGTTTTAGAATATGTTCCATTTTACTTGTTTTAAAAAGATACTTTATATTTATTTATTTATAATATAATTTTGATCAATCCAACATTCCAGTCACTCTGGTCATCTCCCTTTTTATTCATCTTCAGCTAATATTTTAGAGAAATGTAAGATGGCACATAAGTATTTTAAATATATTGTTTTTATATTATTATTTTGTAAAAATTTTGAATTAAAATTTTTATTGGTATCTTTTAGACTCGACTACACTCCTAGTAACACCTATGATATGACACTTACATCAAGAAAGCCATAGTTTTGCAGCCACTCCGACTAATTACAGGTTTTCCATATTTTATTAGTTTTTAGGTTTTCACTATTTTTTAAAATATCTGCTAATTTTCAAATCAAATCTAAAATTGTCTTCAATAGACTTAAATAAATTACTAATATTCATATTTAGACTCACTTACAAAAACAGAAATTAAAACATAGGAGTAAATTTATCAAAACACAATTAATATCAAATTAATCATCCAATAATGAAATAGTAAAACAAAAATCATAATATAAATTTTGTTTGTGGTTCAGTATAAATATTTATCTTCACAATATAATGATTTTGACCTCTTGTATTAATAATTGTACAATTTAACTGTAACGATTTCAAGGTAACAATTTGTATCATAATGGCTACAATTTTTTCTAGTTTTCAACTTAATTTATTATTTAAAATTTTAGTTTTATTTAAAAATGTAAACAAATGAGAATACAAAAGCAAGTTATAATGTGAACGCAAACATTAACGTTTATTAACTTAAAAATAACAAATCATATAAAAACTTTAAACGAATTAATTAATTGTTTGTTCGTTAGTGTTGAAGGAAATGTCATTAATGGAAGTTTTAAGACTACACTGTCAACTATAAATATGGCCTTAAAAATCACTTACTATTATGAACAAAGCATTTCAATACCTAATAATTATATTTCATCTCAGTCATGGCAACATTCAACAACTTATGTCTAATGGTTGTCTTTATGGCAAGTGCTACCTTACTGGTTAGAACAGGAGTTTCATCTGAAAGTAATTATGCACCAAGTCCATTACTATCGTATGGAAAATATTTGAAAGATTGTGCAGCTAAGTTACATTCACATTGTGGAAGTCAAATCTTCTTTGGAACATTTTTCGGTAATGAAACTGTTAGTACAGATTGTTGCCTCAATCTTGTGCAAGGCCTAGGTCACCGTTGCCATGACAGCTTGACAAAATACATTTTAGTTATAAGATCACTAGAGTTCAAACCAAAAGAAACCCAAATCTTGAAGAGGAGTGACCAAATTTGGAATGATTGTATTCATCATTAATCACATCTTGATAAAACTAAAGTTTAAGAAGTTGTACGCTTATCACATTATGTTTTTTGGAATAAATGTTCAATGCATTTAACTGCTAGTAATTTTATTGTGCTGGATTTCAACCATTTGCTTAGTGATTTATATGATATGTACTAATCTAATATTTGGTAAAAAAAAATTTATCCGAATGACCATTAGCCTGTCGTATATGTTAGTATCAGGGAGCCACTTCGGCGCACCAAGCATTCTTGTAGAAGAAAATGTGAATGCTTATGCTGCAGGGACATGAGTTTTGATTATGAACTAAGAATGTGACAAAATAGTGAGTAGATTGAAAATAATTTCAAGACCAATTTATGGACTTCATGTTATTATCGTCAAAATTCATAGGAATTTAATTCGTAAATCTTTAAGGTAGATTGTCTAAAAATAGAACACTATTTTCAAACAATCATTTTGAAGGAAAAAATCAAGCTTAATCAAATCTCAAAAAATATACACCGAATCGTTAACCAAAGTGTTTAGATTAAAAGACAATGTTTAAAAAGTATGGTAATTAATTAAACTCGGCAGAAATGGGATTAGATTTGAAAATAAAAGCTTTTATTGGAAGTTTTTTGCAGCATGATCTCAACAGCTACATCCCTCTCAGGTAATGGTTCTAAGCATCACATGTCATCCTCTATAGAGGATTCTCCATCCTCAAATCTTTTAATGTGAAGAGTCTTCCTAGAAAGGCTCATTCTAGATAACAGGTTGATTGGTTCCCCCCTTGTGGTTGGATAGAATTTAACACTGATGGGTCTGCTAGTGGCTCCGCCGATCTTGCTACAGGGGGAGGAATCTTCAAAGACAATGGTGGTGCAATCCTTGGTTGATTCTCCCCCTTTTTTGGAATCACCCGTTCTTTTCAAGCTGAAATCTCTGCTGTTATGTTGGCTATAGAAATTGCTTTTGAAAGAAATGGCTAAACTTATAGATTGAATATGATTCTCAATTAGCGGTGTTAGCCTTCTCTTCTCCTTGTTTGGTTCCTTGATGGCTAAGAAACATATGGATGAACTACCTCTCTTAGCTTAAATCTTTTCATTTTAGAGTATCACATCTTCAGAGAGTGTAATTGTTGTGCTGACAAACTGGCATCTTTTGGCATTTCTTCCCATGGTTTTACTTGGTGGGATCTTATTAAGAATAGGTTTGGTTTACCAAGTTATCGATTTAATTGATTTGTTTATTTTCTTACATGGGTTTGGTCTCTGTCCCCCTATGTTTTTGTATTCTTTATTTTCTATATTATTTATATTAATTATGGTGTGCTGCAAGTGTTTGAGGAGCCAACCTAGTTGGGTTCTCTTGCCCTGTTGTGATGCTTTTGCATGCCATTTTGCTTTAAAAAAAAACTCAAGTAAAATTCAATTTTTTGACAGCTAGACTTTTCAAAATCCAATTTTGAGTGCCACAAAACTTAACTAATCGATTATACCTCAACGTGTAATAGATTATGCAATGTTTCAAAAGATCATATGCAAAACAGTAGGCATTTAATCGATTATTATGTTGCTTTTGATCAATTATCGAGACATCCAAGTTAATCCATTTTCCAGAGGATTTTTAATCAATTACGTATGCCTTCATCAAACTAATCTTCCTAAATAGAACTCATCTAATCGGTTATATCCAATGCATTACTCAATAAGCATCGTTATATATGAATAGAATTAAATCTCAAAAGGTATCTAGTCGTTTATTTAAATCAAGTAGCTTTTTTGGGAACTTGAATAACTGATTATTATATTCTTGTACTGGATTGTATCTTTGCTGAAACAACCTAGTAAAAACTTTAATAACTTAAATGATCGGTTAAAGCTCTACTGAAAATCTGTCTTCATTTAATAATAGTCTATTTGCCCATTTCAAGTAATAGATTATTTGTCGTGTATAGACTAGTTTCAGACCATTTATTGTGTGTTAGAATGAGCTCGACGGCTATACTTTTCAATGTGCTTATGAATACTCATTCTGAACTCATTTCAAATTGAGAGAATTACTTTGAATTTCTTCTCTATCGATCACTGACGGTGCATGAAACTTTCGTGACATAACTTGAGCCAATCTTGCTGAAAAGGTAATAGTGCTTCAGTTGCAAAAAACTTCTTTGCAAAGAGTGAAACCATTTGTACAATTCTGACCTTCATTGAAAACCTTTTGTAAGGTTCATCAAGTACTTTTGAAGCTTGACAGAGTTTAGGAATTCCTTAGATGTGGAATCCGTAAAAGCTTAGAGGCTCTTGCTCAGGAATGCGGTATCAGGAGGAGAAAGGTGCTAGAACAGAGGTTGTCGTGCCTTAGGAAACTTGAACACGGTATGCAATCCTTGGGTGGTAACCCTAAATGTTGAGAGGCTCTTGCTAAAGTGTTTTTCGTATCATGAGGATAAATGTTCATGAATAAAGTTTTCCCATGCACCCGGTAAACTTGGAGAGGTAAGGCGTCCCTTGGGTGTGAACCTAAAAACTTAGAGGCTCATGTACAAGGGTATGTTCTGAGGTGAAGAGTGCTTCGCATGTAAATTTTTATCAAGCACTTATGAAGTTTGATTGATGGTGAAAAAGCTCATACGTGGTATGGGGATTTCATTTTGACCACAATGCTTGTGATCGAACCACGACGAACTCTTGTGTGCAAGCTTTTATCCTTATCTTTATTTACTTTTTGGTTTTGTATTCTTGAGCAATTTTGTTACAACTCCATATCAGACAAATTCGCCTCATCTTAACCCGAAACTCTCGAAAATTATTTTAATTGTCTATGAATTTTTTGAAAACAAGTAAACACCCAGTTCAACTCCTCTTGGTTGATGGTTGCCATGGCCAACACAATCTAATTAGGAATGAATCAACAATATGACCCCCTAAGTCCCTGTCATATTGTCCATCTCTACACGACTCAATGCGGTATGAAGAATTCTCAAATATACGACTGCAAGAAAAAGGAGTTGCAACCAATCGAATTGTCCCTAAAATAAGGAATACTTCAATTGGGTTCAAAAGAATACAATATACCTTTAAGAGTCCAGGTTTAGGGATTGGGAAATTGTTAGCAGCTTATGTCGTCCGTAATATTAATGGGTACCTATTTATTCTAATAGTTATGCAAAGTTAACCAAATTTGTTCATTTTAACGCGCTTATCCCTAAATATGTTCATTTTAACGCGCTTATTATCGAAAAGTATAAATGATTTTTGTAACATCCCCATTTTTCACTACTTTCTAATATCGAAAATTTATATAAATACGTTTATATTTTTGTCCGAGACGTAGAAAATGTTTTTAAATAAACCGAAACTGTAACGCTCCGACTTTTTGCTGTTCTCTAATATCGGCAATAGATATATATAAAAATATATTTTCATCCGAGACTTAGAAACTGATTTTGGATAAACCAAGGTCATTTCTATGTTATATTAATTTTTATAAGGTTATGGTAAAGTTTTTGGTTGAAAATTCAGACGGAAATCGGTCTGCCGTTTTCTGCATTTTCAATGACAGTAAAAGTTTACTGCTCAGAAAACATAATTTTAACTCGTGAACGAGATGAAAAATGTTTTTATCGTATTTACTACGATACTGGAAGTTTTGAAAAATTTAGCGTAAAAATTAAAATATTACATTTGCTGCGGGTGAATACGTCGAGATATCTCTAGGAAAAAACCTACGTCAGATGAACCAGGGAGTCAGCAACGGGGCTGAGGTGATGGATTTGACCGATGTGACAGGCATTTATGACGATCTTATCCGTGTCACAATGGCCATAATGGCGCATTTATGACAAAGGAATAATTTACCTGGAAATGACGATTTTACCCTTGGCTCTTCATGAATATTTCAAGCCATGCCATTGAGACTTTTGACTAAACTAACCCTAAAACCCACGGCTCTTTCCTCCATTCCAAGCATTTGGACATCACTTTTCCTAGCCATAAATGAGCATTTATGTTAAGTGGATGAGTCATTCAATTTTCATTAAGGCAAAGTCATTTTCTCCCCATTAATCACCCGAAAATGCCACGAAATTCTAACCATTTTCTATTCTGAATCTCGGAAAACTTTCTACATGAAGGTTGTTCATCTTTCTCTCTTCTTTCTAACGACATAAAGATCATCCAAAACGGACAAGTATAGTGAGAGATATGTCCATATTACCGAAACTGCTCTAAATCTTCATCTTTCTCTCTAAACTTCTCAAGAACACTTAGAACACCAAGGTGATTTTGTGAAGAACATCATCCAAATCATCATTTTCTTTGATCATCAAGAGGTAGTCTATCTTAATCTTTCTATTCTAAGCTTTTCTCTTCACAAGATTCTCGAGTTTATGCCTTTGAACATCATGTTCTTCATATGATTCAAAGTTCTTGAAGCTTTCTTCAAAAATTCATAACTAATTGTAGAAAAATCATTTTGACATGAAACCAATTGCTATAATCTCATAATCATCTCTATTTTCATCATATATAAGCATGTGATCATGAGAAATTTCTTCCCTATTTTTCTAAGCTAGGCCGAACCTATGTCAAATAGGTGTTCTTGGATTTTTTTTCAACTTTAAGCCATGATTCATGATTTAATCTCCTGATATCATGATAGCTATTGTATACAAGTGATTTAATAACCAAAAATCAAACCCTAGCTTATTTGTTTCAAAAAGGGCCGAAACCCTAAACTTTGTTGTTGGATGAATTCTTTTTATTCATAGTTGTCTTGTGACACTTAAATCCAACTTTATGTTATGTATGTTTGTTGAATCCAAGAGTTGAGAAGATTTCAAAATCCATAGCCTTTTGGTATTGTGAGAACCGAAAACCCTAGTTCTTGGAGCTAGATGAGTTTCATTCGAAGTTCTTAGTTCATGATTTTGGATTAAGTGCTTAATCATGTTTAAGTTGTTTAAGGATCATAAATTCGTAAGTTAGAAAATTTTAAACCTTCCTAACCTATAATTTTAGAAGAGGCTGAACCCTAACCCTATTGATTTAAGTGTGTTGTTGTTTGATTTTGATTTATTTTGGTTGCAATTCGTTATGAAGGAATCGATCGGGTTGGTTTGACCCAAAGCCGGTGGAGGAAACCGGATCAAATCGGGAGATTGTTTGAAAATGTTAGTTCGAGTCTCTAAGAGGTAAGGGGAGCTTACCTGAGGGATTTTTCCCAATAACTGTATGTGATTAGTGTGTGGTCTATATTATTTATATGTGGCTGTGGTTATTTGTTTATGTTGTTTACGTTGTGTTGTTTATCTGTGTATCGGTGATTAATTTGCTTTTAGTTTATTTAATTATCTGCAGTAGTATATTATATTGCTATGATGCATGATCTTCCTGGTGATATAATTTTGATGATGTTGTTGAATGTTGTTTGAGAGGCCTGACAGTGGTCAGTACACAACCGATTAATCAGATAAAAGCTTTAATAAGCTGTGAAAATTTTATTCAATGTTTTATGGGAAATGCTGGAATATAATAATGGTGGAAAATATTATTTTGAAAAAAAATAATAATGATGAGTTTTGAGAAATATAATTATTTTAATGATTAATTAGTGTAAAAGTAATTTATGAGTCACGGTGAGAGCGTAACCGTGGAAATTTTTTTGTACTGCTAATTTTTATGTAAGAAATTACGTAATATTATAAAAAGTTATTTTTGTGAAATTAATATTCGAAAATATTTTATTTATAAAAAAAATATAAAAAAAGTCAAAGTTTGACTTTAAAACTTTTCTTGGGAAATGATAAACGACGGCAAGTTTCGAAATTATTTACGAAGAAAATTTACAAACAACAGTTCTTATTTTGAGAAGAGATTTAATCTGAATTGATTCAATTTTTAGAGCCGAAGTTTTAGTAAAAGAGTTCTTGATGATTTGACGTTTTACAAACGAATTTCAAGTAGAAAGGATTTTCTGTAAATGAGTTTACTCAATGACTTATTTCCGGTAACTTGGATAAGTTGCGGAGATCTTATTTTGGATTTGTTTTTACAGACGATAAACGATGTAAATGACGATATAGAACTTAGTAACCGAGATGTCGGGGTACTAGTGTTCTTATGACGTTATCCTATTTTGGATTTGTTTTCATAGACAAGAACGATGTAAAACGATGATATGGAACTTAATAACCGAGACGTCGGGGTATTAAGGTTCGTTGTGTTGTAGACTTGGTATCTACTTAAAGAAGTTAAAACGTTTTGAGATGTTTTCTATTACCACGAACCTAAGACTGATTGCAAGGTTTAGGGTTTCGTGACTAAGCACTCGGTCTGCGTGTCCTGTGTTGTTAATAAAAGACTTTAAGACATTGAAAACTACGTTGGTCGTAAGCTTTTGAGCTTTGGCAAAGGAAAGATTATACACAAAGAAAACGACGAGAACAAAATGTTTTATATGCATGCATTGGCAGATGTGCCCACGTCCTATGTCAGATACCTTAATGATAGGGTATTTTGGCTACGAAGTTATGAATGATGCCTAAATGATAGGGTATTCATGCAATGTCCTATGTTGGATACCTTAATGATAGTGTATTTTGGCTATGAAGTTATGTATGATGCCTAAATGATAGGGTGTTCATGCTATGTCCTATGTCGGATACCTTAATGATAGGGTATTTTGGCTACGAAGTTATGTACGATGCCTTGGTGAATAAGGTATTCCGTGCTACGAAGTATGAATGGTGATTTGATGAATAAAGTATTCCATGCCTCGAAGTGCCTAATATATCTGGCTATCGAGCTTGATCAACTCATTTACGCGGTGTTGTGGGATCTCCGGAGATTAGGAAAAAGTTAGATGATGATTATTGAAGTGTACATGCATAGTTTTTCAAACGATGATGTTTCGGGTATGAAACCCAATGACGACTACTTGATTATTGAAGAACTGATGTTGTAGGAATATATATATATATATATATATATATATATATATATATATATATATATATATATATGTTTATATGCTTTACTTTGAGTCGCACATTTAGTTATTGTGATAAATCCATGTATTGGCGTCTCACCCTTACAAACATATCAGAGTCGTACAAGGGGTATGATCCCTACAAGAAGAAGAAGGTTGTCTAGTTCGAGGCATGCTGTGCTGCTCCTATTGATTGTAGTGTCGGTTAGTTACGACCATCTTAGGTCCTATTATGATATTTTGTGTTTTGAGGATAAAAATGATTTTGATTTAGGTGTGAAAACATATGAGGCAGTATAGTTGTATGACTTATATACCTTATGTATTTAAGTGTGGGTTGATTACGTTGTTGATGTTATGAGGTTAAAAAGAAAAAAAAATTATCACCATATTTTGAAAAGATGAACGTTGAGAAAATATTATTTTCCGAAAGACACCAGCAAATTAAGTTTTATTTCCGCAAACGGGTAACCATGTGATGACCCGAGTTAGGGTGTCACAGAAAACCTTATTCCTACTATACTTAATGGTAGAGAGTTACGGTTAAAATATAGGTTGAAAAGTCAAGTGAAACCCGGTTTGTGAATTTCACTGATAGTATATTTATACTGATCAGATGACCTAATTTTAATTCATGAATGAGAAACTTAAGGTTTTTTTTTAATTTCCTTCGATTTGGTATTTTTAAAATATTTCGTTAAAAACGCGAAAATAATATATTCTATCCGGTGTAATATTAATCCGGGAGGCGACTGAATTGAATATGGGATTTCTGGGACCCGCTAACGGATAAATCTCATGTCTAATCATGATGACTTATCCATGTGAACACATTTATGATGCACATGGCATCATCATTACAAAACTATAAGGAAATTGGAAAGTTAAGTCCTTAGACTTTTTGGAATTTTGCAATTTGGTCCTTAATAGAAATTGTTCCTAAGTCCTTAATGAAGCCACCTCCTTTCCCCTTGGTCCCTCCATTTTTGCGCAGACCTCTCCCTTCATAAATCCACCCACACTTCACTTTTTCTTCCTATTTCACTCTTAACACATAAACACAAAAAGTTCATAAGTTCATTCATCACTTTGTGAAGCAAGTCCTTGGATCTTCACTTGTTTTTGATCTTCAAGAGGTGAATATTACTCTCCTTGCCTAATCATCTTCATGTTCTTCAAGTATTTTCATGATTCAATGTCTTGTTCATCCATGTTCATCGTTTTCCATTCCTAGATCTAGAAACTTTGATAATTCATAGAAAATCATAGAAAAATCCTAAAAATATGAAACCAATTTCTATGTTCCTATTATCAACTCTACTATCATAATCCAATAGTTTATTGCAAACAAAGTTTTCCTCCTCATTTAATTTATCAAGGCCGAACCCTATAAAAAGTTGGTGGAGGAACTTTTGTTCAATTTTTAGAAAGTGATCATATATCTCTTCTGTCTAATATGTATTGATGTTGAATCCAAGTTCTTGCATCAAACCATAATTTCTTTCTCTATTTTCATGCTTTGGCCGAAATCATACTTTGAGGAACTTGGAAGATTTTAATTCATTCGTTGTTGATTAACAACTGATCAATTGTTTTAAGTGTAAAGGATCATTAATCTAAAGACTTAAACAATTCTATAAATTTTTAGCCACAAAACCTACACAGGACCGTGACCTGAAAGTGGTGTCTAGGTGATGTTATTTTCTTGTTTTGATTGGTTGAGTTGTGGTTTGTTGAAGGATAAAGACTTGTGCCGTGTACGTGTGTTGCCGATTTCTGGATTCGCGACAAGTTTTAAATCGGAAGCTAATTAGAATTCTTCGAGAGGTAAGAGCGGATTGCCCGAGGGATTTTTCCGATGGCTACGTGCTATCTAGTTGATGTCTGTATTATTTATCTGTGGTGTTTGTTTCAGTTGTGTTATTTTTATCTGTGATGGGTTATCTGCAACTTAATTATTTATTTTCAGTTATATATTATAATGTTGTGATGCATGATCTTCTTGGGAAAATTGCTATGATGTTGTTATTGAATGTTGTTTGAGAAGCCTGACAGTGGTCAGTGCCCAATCAATTAACCAAATAAAAGCTTTATGAAGCTTTATAATTTATATTTAATGTTTAACGGTGAAATATTGGAATATAATATTGATGAAAAATAGTATTTGGGAAAAATAAGACATGTTGGAAGATATTATTATTTTAATGATTTATCAGTGTAAAAGTAAACTATGAGTCACAGTGAGGACGTAACCGTGAAATTATTTTTGTACTGCTAATTTTTACGTAAGAAATTCCGTAACATAATAAAAGTTATTTTATGAAATTAATCTTCAAAAACAACTTAATTATGATTTTAGAAAAATATTTTAGTGGAAAAGTTTAAGAATTGGCTTAAATGACTTTTAAAATGTTAGACGTCAATTAGTTCTGAAAAAGCGGTTACAGAAAGTATTTTTCTTTTAAAAAATAGTATTTTGTAGTCTCAAGTGACTCTTCCTTTTTTTGAAACATAAGTTTTTCAGGAAAAAGATTTCAAGTAATTGATGATTTTACAAAGGATTTTCTGTAAATGAGTTTTACTAAACGGTGTTATTTCCAACAACTTGGATAAGTTGCGGAGACTTTGTTTTGGATTTTTTTTTTCATAGAACGAAAAAAGTGTTAACGTTGAAACGCTAACCTAGTATCAGAGACGTCGCGATACTAGTGTTGTTTAATATAAGCACGAAGATATTTGATCCGTGTTATGTTGTTATGACTTTGTGTCCTATCCATGTTGTCTATCCATGTTGTGGGTTACGTTGTTAAAGTTGAATGTTGTTTTCTATCACCACAAACCTAAGACTGATTGCAAGGTCTAATGTGTTGTCACTGAGCACTCGGACTTCGTGTCCTGTGTTAACGTTGAAAATTATGAATGGTCGTAAGCCATTTTGAGCTTCAACAAAAGAAGAATGAACACAAAGAAAAATGACGGGAACAAAATGTTTTATATGCATTCATTGGCAGGTGTGTCCACGTTGTTATGTATGATGCCTTAACGATAAGGTATTCGTGCTACGTTGTTATGTTTGATGCCTTAAAGATAAGGTATTTGTGCTACGTTGTTATGTACGGTACCTTGATAAATAAGGTATTCCGTGCTACGTTGTTATGTATGGTATTCCATGCTACGTTGTGCCTAATATACCTGGCAATCGAGCTTGATCAGCTCTTTTACACGGTGTTGGGATCTCCGGAGATTAAGTGAAAAGTTAGACGTTGAAAGTTGAAGTGTTGAAGCATTTGTTTTCAAAAGACGGTGATCGGGTATGAAACCCAGTGATAGACTACTTGTTTATTTATAGAAATTTATATGTATATATGTTTTCTTTTGTGTTGCTTATGTAGTTATCGTGTTAAATCCATATATTGGTTTCTCACTCTTGCATTATTTCTGTTGGATTGTCTTTGTTGTGCTATATATTGGGGAGTTCAGATGAACCGCTCAGGGGATATGATGTATACAAGAAGAAGGTTCCTTAGTTCGGGGCATGCCGATGTTTATTTGCTACTATTATGTCTGTCTTATAGGTGTGACCAGCTTAGGTTTTATTTTTCGTTTGTTGTTGTTTTTCATTAAGGACCTATACTTATAAGGATCTAGATGTGAAAACCGTATGATGCAGTATAGTTGAATGACGTTTTATATATATATATATATATATATATATATATATATATATATATATATATCCATATACGGTCATGTTTACGTTGTTGTTGTGGTTGTCGAAAAGAACAAAAAAAAAAAAGAATTTATCACCATTTTTGGAAGAGATAATCGATTGAGAAAATATTATTTTCCGAAAGCAACCATCGAATTCTAGTTTTATTTTCCGTAACGGGTTAACCATTTGATGCCCCAAAGGAGGGATGTTACAGTTTTGACAAGGAAGTAGCCCGTGATTCTACGAAACAAATTTGAACCCTTGATCATAATTAATATGCAATAAAAATTTATATTCTAATTATTCAAATATATTTTATTAAAAATAAATGGAAATCGATTCCTTGATGATATTTTATGCACATGTAACTTTTGAAATGCTTTTTTTCTTAAAAGGTTTTTGAATAATTTATTACCCTATCATCACAAAGTTGAGAATAAGCTAATTTGTTCACATTTATATTAAAATATTTCGTTATCTTTAATAGAATGTTAGACTCGGTACCCCTGCCTAAATCTCAAAATGTCTTCTAAAGAACATTCGATGGAGTTTTTACATAACCGTTAGTCTAGTCATCTCCCAATTTTCTATCATCGTTAAAGTTTTAGAATATGTTCCATTTTACTTGTTTTTAAAAAGATACTTTTTATATTTATTTATTTATTTGATTATTTAATTTGATCCTTCCACCATTCCAGTCACTCTGGTCACCTCCCTATTTTTTCATCTTCAGCTAATATTTTAGAGAAGTGTAAGATTGCTCATAAGTATTTTAAATATATTGTTAAAATATTACTTCTTGTAAAATTCTAGAATTAATATTTTTATTGGTATATCTTAGACTTAACCGTACTTCTAGTAACACCTAAGATATGGAACTTACATCAAGAAAGTCATAGTTTTGCAGTCACTCCGACAAATTACAGGTATTCCATATTTTATTTGTTTTAAGGTTTTCACAATTTTTTAAAATATTTGCTAATTGTCAAATCAAATCTACAATTGTCTCTAATAGAATAAAATAAATTATTAACATTCAGATCGGATACACACTAACAAAAACAAAAATTAAAACATAAGAGTGAAATTATCAAAACGCTTTTAATATCGAGTTAATAATACAATAATGAAATATTAAAACGAAAATCATATTATAAATTTTGTTTGTGGTTGTGTATAAATATTGTTCTTCACAATATAATGATTTGGACCTCTTGTATCAATAATTGTACAATTTAAATGTAACGATTTCAAGGTAACAATTTGTATCATAATGGCTACAGTTTTTCTAGTTTTCAACTTAATTTATTATTTAAAATTTTAGTTTTATGTAAAAACGTAAACAGAAGATAATTCAAAAGCAAGTTATAATGTGAACGTAAACATTAACATTTATTAACTTAAAAATAATAAATCATATAAAAACTTTAAAAGCATTAATTAATTGTTTCTTCGTTAGTGTTGAAGGAAATGTCATTAATGGAAGTTTTAAGACTATATTTTCAACTATAAATATGGTATTAAAAATCACTTACTATTATGAACAAAGCATTTCAATACCTAATAATTATATTTCATCTCTACAAGTTATGGCAACATTCAACAACTTATGTCTAATGGTTGTCTTTATGGCAAGTGCTACCTTACTGGTTAGAACAGGAGTTTCATCTGAAAGTAATTATGCACCAAGTCCATTACTATCGTATGAAAAATATTTGAAAGATTGTGCAGCTAAGTTACATTCACATTGTGGAAGTCAAATATTCTTTGGAACATTTTTTGGTAATGGAACTGTTAGTACATATTGTTGCCTCAATCTTGTGCAAGACCTAGGTCATCGTTGCCATGACAGCTTGACAAAATACATTTTAGTTATAAGATCACCAGAGTTCAAACCAAAAGAAACCCAAATCTTGAAGAGGAGCGACCAAATTTGGAACGATTGTATTCATCATTAATCCCATCTCGATAAAACTAAAGTTTAAGAAGTTGTATGCTTATCACATTATGTTTTTTGGAATAAATGTTCAATGCATTTAACTGCTAGTAATTTTATTGTGCTGGATTTCAACCATTTTCTTAGTGATTTATTTGATATGCACTAATCTAATATTTGGTAAAAAAAATTTATCCGAATGACCATAAGCCTGTCGTATACATTTGTAACATCCGTTATTTCATATGTGGTTTATGTATGAGGATTAGGTTTATGACTTGGATTATGTATTCGAGATGTTGTTTGAGGCATAGAGACCCTTGCATGGAAAGTACGCAACCTTTTGGAGTGAGTTTGAACATAGGAACAAAATTAGGGTTTCCCCGGTTATCGTCCTTAAGACGTATGAGTGTGAAATAATAAATTGGAGTTAGGAATGAGATTAGGCATTTTTTATGGTTTGAGGTTGTTTATTATGTCCTAATGAGCCTGTATCTCAAATTTGAGCTCGAGCGTGGTTACACCAGTTCTCAAGTGCCCTTGTCAACCAGACAGGGCCATGCGTTGACTTGGCACGTGTCGTCAAAGGCTGATGTGGCATCTTCTGATTGGTTGCATGGTGCTGTAGTCTACACACAACGCTTGAGCGTGGGGAGGCCAGCGCTCAAGCATTGGTGCGCTCGAGCGCTAGGTTACCACCGCTTGAGCGCTGGGACTCTTGTTCACACAAATAAAAGAGTGACTTAAGTGACTTAAGTGACTTAAGTCACTTAGTCACTTAGTCACTCAGTTGGAGAAAATAGAAAGGCAGAGAGCAAAGCCATACAACAGAGAGGATTCTAGAGAAAAAGAGAGAGAAAAAACATAGAGAGAGAAGGAGTTATAGCAAAAGTGTGAGAGTTTCGATCGTCCCGTTGCAAATCAGAGTACACCGTTGCATTCGTGGCAACGTTCTCAACACTGCCCTCATCTTCTTTTCATCAATAGAGAAGGTAAATCCTACTCTCATTGTGTTGAAACTTCATTCGTTACGTTTCTCAAGTTATCTTTCGTTTTGTTTGTCGGAATTCAATTCTGTCTTCGATTTTGAACCCGTGGTGACGTGTGCTTCGTAATGTGATGCTTAGGTTAATTTTTGGTAGCTCGGAGGACCTAGTATTGTGCAGGGTAGAATCGAGCTTGAGGAGGAAACGCTCGTCTCATTTCGTTTCAGTTTGCGTACGACCCTCCTGGTGGGGGAAAGAAATTATTTAAAGTCGGAAACGGCGCAGTCGCATTTAATTCGATTATGGCGTCGGGCGACCTAAACCCTACATGAAAGCAAGTAACGGACAATGTCCATATCACATTGGGGACTACCTAGTGGTACCAATGATGATTTTGAAATTGAGCGTTTATCATCGTTACAATAAAAATATATTATTTTATTGTTTAATGATTACATGCTTGACTCTTTGACTGCCATCGATATGAAGTTTGATAAATGTGGTGGACTAGCTTATGAAACGTATTATTTTATTTTAATTGGCACTGATTATTATTTTGGAGATGATAACATGATTGTAATGATGGTATGAGACATGAGTGTACTGATTATTCTTAGAGGTTGAGTAAGTGATAAGACATGATGAGTCATGATGATGTATTGGGGAATTCATACTGTATATGTGTTATTAGTGCCTCCCCGAGATGATTACTGTGATATGATGATGAGACTGATGAGATGATATTGTTATTGAGGTTATCTATGAGACTATGATGAGCGGTTAGGGTACTAGGGGGTGACTTGAAACATGGTCTGTGATATGGTTGACCTGAAACATGGTCTTTGGGGTCTATTCCTCGAAGGGAGAATTACCGGGGTTTAGGCTAACGGCGTACCGTCGCAGACATTATTTCATTTTAGTTGCAACTATAGTTCATGCTTTACATGAGCACCCTGGCCGTGGTTCAGAGGTGTGCACCGGATTGTGCAACTATAGTGTCATTGCTTTGCATGGGCATCCTCCATCCGCGGACGAGGGTGTGCTCCGAGGCCTCTGGTGACGTGTCGTGATGGATGTCAGGATATGTGGCCGATACCTGATGAGATGATTCATACAGTATTTGCATTGCATCATGATGGAGGGTAGAGGAAGAGTCTTAGAAGTGGATTGAGGATGGATGTGTTTATATATATATATATATATATATATATATATATATATATATATATATATATATATATATATATATATATATATATATATATATATACATATATATATACACATACATACATACATACATACATACATACATACATACATACATACATACATACATACATACATACATACATACATATATATATATATATGTCTATGTATATGGAGACAGATGTTTAGTGTGCTGTTATATAATTAAATGTTGGTAAACCCTTTCCACGTTTGACGTTATATTGTTTCTTATCCCTTTTTCTTTTGTTGTGTGTTTTGTTGCATATATGTTTTGTACCTCGGACCCAGGCATTGCGACACCCTAGTCTAGGGTCATCACACTACTACCCAAGAACGGATTGAATTTAATTATTTATGCTGGTTACTTTCGGAAAATATATATTTAATTAAATGTTTCTTTACCAAAATAGTACTGATTTTTTTTTCGTTATACAACATAAAACCATTATAAACATAACAACATATATACATAGATATATACATCACATTTTATATACACAACACCTATAATAGGAGATAACAAAAGAGCCCTCATAAGTATATGCTATTCTCCATCAAACTAGACAAAGAAAATAAAGATACATACACATTAGCAACAAGTAGTTCAGAACCACATTCAAAACTCATGGCTCTCTGAAGCCAGATCAAAACTGTCAAGACTCACTACCCCAAAAACTCTACCTAAAGCTGGTCAAGCTACTAAAACCCATTAGGAAGATCATGGTGATCAATCCCGCCTACAACTGACGAATCTGACGATGATGCCTCTGCTACGACTGTATCATCAGAAGAATCATCATCAATCGCAGGAGGTTGAAACTCAGGATCGTCCTCAATGTATTCCTCCGGATCTTCCTCTCCCTCATTTAACTCCGCTTCAGCCGGAGGTTCCGCAGGTCCTAATATCTGAAGAGGATGTGGTTGAGGAAATGGATCCATCAATCCGTGCTCTTCCAGATACTTTAGGTAAAGCCAAACCGGAGGTAGAGATACCTCGACCGTCTCCACTACGTGAATTCTCTGTTGTGGTCCTTCCTCTATTGTTCCGATCACCTCTCTACTCGGTCCATGGTAGGTGGCGCTGAGTGCCCCAAGGTTAATCTCCCAGGCACCACCATATTGTGCACGATCAAAAGTGATCGTTCGGACCCTCAATTGTACCAAGGGTATTTCTGGGTCCATCTGAATGTGTGTAAGAGTGAGAAACCAATACATGGATCTTACTCAATAACCACATACTAGCCACCACATAAACACATCAGCATTTACCAAATACAAACATTTATAAACAAACAGTTTATCAGTGGGTTCAACACCCCAAACATCATCCATAAAATTATGCATGACACTTCTATTCATCATCTAATTTTCGTACTAATCTCATGAGATATCCCAACATAAAATGAGTTGATCAGACTCCAAAACCACACTGGCTAACTTGGCACTCTGCCAATAGGTGCGCAACCTCTTCCCATCCACACAGGCACACAAAGCCAGGCACACAAGGCCAAACACATTGCTAATGTCCACAATCAGGGCCTACCATTAGCAAGTAAGATGGGGTTCTCTTTTAATTGTACTTTATCAGGCTTTATGATATGTGATGGATCAGGAATGTATTTTCTCAACTGAGAGACATGAAAAACATCATGGATATTGGAGAGAAAGGGTGGTAAAGATATTTTATAAGCTACTGGACCTACACGACGAAGAATTTGGTAGGGTCCAATGAACTTGGGCGTAAGCTTTCTGGACTTTAGTACTCTGCCAATCCCAGTCGTTGGAGTGACTCTCAAGAATACATGTTCGCCTTCCTCAAACTCTAGAGGTCGTCGTCTCTTGTCCGCGTAGCTCTTTTGTCGGCACTGAGTTGCCCTCATTTTCTCCTGGATCATCTTCACCTTTTCCGTTGTTTGTTGCACGAAGTCTGGACCTAATAGCAAACTTTCACCATCCTGGTACCAACACAAAGGCGTTCGACATCGTCGACCGTACAGGGCCTCGTAAGGTGCCATTCCAATGCTTGAGTGGAAGCTATTATTGTAGGTAAATTCTATCAACGGTAGGGACTCATCCCAACTTCCGACATCATCCAAAACACAAGCTCTCTGCAAATCCTCGAGTGACTGGATTGTTCTTTCCGATTGCCCATCCGTCTGTGGATGATATGCGGAACTCAATCTGAGTTTCGTTCCAAGTGATTCTTGCAAACTCTGCCAAAACCTCGATGTAAATCACGGGTCTCGGTCGGAGACAATGCTTGAAGGCACACCATGCAGCCTAACAATCTCTCCGATGTACAGTTGGGTTAACTTCTCCATAGAGTACCTCATATTGATTGGCAAAAAGTGAGCTGACTTAGTCAGTCGGTCCACTATTACCCATATAGCCTCATACCCCTTCTTAGTCCTTGGTAAACTGGTCACGAAATCCATTGAGATTCCATCCCATTTCCATTCTGGAATATCTAAGGACTGTAACATCCCTGCTGGTCTCTGGTGTTCCACTTTGGCTTTTTGACATATCAAACAAGAAGCGACGTACTCCATTACATCTCTCTTCATTCTATACCACCAATATAATTTCTTAAGATCTTGATACATCTTGGTGGCCCCTGGGTGCATACTCAACCTACTCTTGTGAGCCTCTTCTAAAATCAGCTTTCTTAGCTCAGCATCATCAGTACACTGATTCTCTCGCCAAACCTCAAAATTCCATCTGTTCCTTCTCTAAATTTTGACAGAGCTCCTTGGCGTACCAAGTCTCTTTCTGTCTGTAGATACTGATCAGTCTCTTGCTTTTCCTTTATCTGCTCCATTAGTCCATTTGACACGGTGATCCTGTTCAGACACAATTTTCCCGGTGTACTTTCCACTAACAAACTTAGATCTCGGAATTTTTCCAGCAGTTCATGTTCTTTGACCATCATCGCTGATGCGTGAATTGTCTTTCTGCTCAAAGCATCAGCCACTACATTCGCCTTTCCAGGGTGATACTGTAGTTGAAAATCATAATCCTTCAGGAATTCTAACCAACGTCTCTGACGCATATTCAATTCCTTCTGATTAAACAGGTACTTCAAGCTTTTATGGTCACTGAACACATTAAAAGTAGCTCCATACAAGTAATGTCTCCAGATCTTTAAAGCGAAGACCACATCAGCTAGTTCTAAGTCGTGCGTCGGATAGTTCCTCTCATGAATCTTCAACTGCCTCGAAGCATAAGCCACCACTTTCCGATTTTGCATCAGTACACAGCCCAAACCCTGATGCGAAGCATCACAGTAAACTTCAAAAGATTCCTTGGGATCGGGTAGGATCAATACCGGTGAGGTGGTCAATCTCCTTTTTAGTTCTTGGAAGATTTTCTCACAGGCTTCGGTCCACACGAACGTTTGGTCCTTACGCGTCAACTGAGTGAGAGGTCCTACAATCTTGGAAAATCCTTCAATGAATCTCCGGTAGTAGCCAGCCAAACCTACAAAACTACGGATTTCCGTTGCCGTTGTTGGCCTTTCCCATTCCAAAACAGCCTCGACCTTCGTTGGATCCACAGCGATTCCTTCGCGGGATATTACGTGCCCCAAGAATTGAACTTGCTCCAACCAAAATTCACACTTCTCGGTTTCGCATAGAGCTGTTTCTCTCTCGGGATCTCGAAGAACAATGCTAAGATGCTCGGCATGGGTCTCCTTGTCCCGGAGAATAGATCAGTATGTCATCAATGAAGACGACTACGAACTGATCCAAAAAGGGACGAAAGATCCTAGTCATATAGTCCATGAGTATAGCAGGTGCATTCGTCACTCCAAATGGCATCACCAAATACTCATAATGCCCATAGCGTGTTCGAAACGCTGTCTTAGGAACATCTTCCGCTTTTACTCGTATCTGGTGGTATCCTGACCGCAGATCGATCTTTGAAAATACTGCCGCTCCACGTAACTGATCCATAAGATCATCGATCCTTGGAAGAGGATATCTGTTTTTAATCGTGACTTTGTTTAGCTGACGAAAGTCCACGCACAGTCTAGCAGTTCCATCCTTCTTCCTTACTAGTAGGACTGGAGCTCCCCACGGTGACACACTAGGTCGTATAAACTCCTTCCTCATCAGCTCCTCAAGTTGGTCCTTCAAGGTTTCTAATTCTGATGGCGACATACGATATGGCGCCATAGATATTGGTCCGGTGCCTGGAGTCAGATCAATCGCGAACTCGATCTCCCGAACAGGTGGCAATCCAGGTACATCCTCAGGAAAAACCTCCGGAAACTCTCGAACGACAGGTATGGAATCCAAGTCATACTCGCCCTCGACGTCCAAGGAAAACAGTAACATGTAACCTTGAGCTCCTTCTTTCAAAGAAGCTCTTACCTGACTAGCAGATAAAAATCCAGAAATCTCCTCCCTAAAGATTAAGGTTTTCTGAGCACAATCTATTAGGATATGGTTGGAAGATAACCGATCCATGCCTAAAATTACATCTAAATGTACTAAAGGCAAACAGATCAAGTCTACAAGAAAATGTCTATTCTGAACAATGATAGGACAATTTAAGCAAACCGAATTAACGGTCACAGGTTCAAAGATTGGGGTAGAAACAATCGGATTATATGGTAAGGAAGAAACAGACAAATTTAGAATTTTCACACGATCCATCGAGATAAAAAAATGAGTTGCGCCTGAATCGAAAAGTACAGTCAAAAGATTACCAGCAATGTCACACTTACCTTGCACGAGATCATCGGAGTTTGATGCCTCAGCACCACTCATGGTATACACTCTTCCCTTAACGGTTGGCTTGTCCATCCTAGTATGGTTGACATGATGCTCTCTCTTGGGTGCATGACACACCTTCGCCAAGTGTCCCACAAGGCCACAGTTGTTACACTTGTGGTCCTTCTTTGGACAAGTATTTGCCATGTGGCTCGGATCTCCACACACTGTAACATCTCCTCTCTTGGCCTTGTTCGTTGTTTCTCGGCCTCCACTTCCTGTCCCCCTGAAACATTGGGACGAGCCTGCGGTTTCTGGTTGTAGCTAGACGCCGGGTAATACGGCTTCCTCTCGGGTTTCGCTTCGGCCTTGACTCGGCTCTTAGGACGAACAGGTCCTCCCGCTTCCCTTGTTATTCCTTCCTCTCGCGCATCATCTCAACTTTCCAGGCACTTCTCCACTAGTGCTTGGAAGTTCCCGATCTCCAATGGCAATACTGATTCCTTAATCTCAAGCGCAAACCGGCTTCAAATTGTTCACACTTCCATTCCTCACTGGGATTGTCTTGGAAGAAACGGAAATACTTGGCAATGGATTCAAACCTTGCCGCATACTCCCTACTTTGTCAGGTCTCGCTGACTCGACCTCATGAATTCCTGCTCCTTCTCTTTTCTCGGCACTCGAGGAAAGTATTTGTCTAAAAACTTGCCACGAAATACTCCCCGTGTGATCGCCTCGGTGCTCAGCCTCCAACAATCGCTGCTGGTGCCCCTCCACCAAGTACTCAAGATCTCCCACTAATCGGAACACGGAATAAGGTACCTTAGATTCCTCTGGAGTGTGTACCAAGTCGAAGATCTTTTCTAGCTCCTGAATCCAAAGGTCAGCCTTAGTGGATCCACGTCTCCATCAAACTGCGACGGATTTCGGCGTCGGAAAGCGTTCGAGATGCCTTCCTTCGGCGCTTGTTCTGCCCTCTGTTGCTCTTGTTGGTTCTGGGCAGCAGCATTTGCTGTTTGGAGAGCTACGGCCGCAGCCACGTCGGCCAGTGCTTGGGCAGCAAAATCCATTCCTCCGTCGCCTCGTCCACCTCCACGAACACCTCTTTGGTTCATACTGACCTATACCACATAAGCAGTCAGATGTCATCCAGAAAAGGGGTGTGAACTACGGTTCATCACACATTACCTCAAAGAGGTAATTCAAACAATATCCAGTCAGAGAAAACACAACTTTAACACAACAGACCTAAACCCAAACATTCCCGAAAGACTCGACTAGCTCTGATACCAACTAATGTGACACCCTAAAACCTGGCATCACATGATTACTCATTTGCGGAAAAGAAACTTATTTAAAACGCCGGTCGCCTTCGGAAATATAACCTTTGTTAGAAGGGTTACCGAAAAAGGGTACTTGTTTTTTTTTTTTTTTGTAAGCGGTAGTTAAGAAACAATGATGAACACTCAGAACATGTGAATAAACATCAATCATATCAATAGATAGCCGACCCACCTGGGGTCTTAGGTTTCTTGGTTACACAACAGGCCTTATCGAACTGGCCAACTCACATTGTTACAAAAACTGAAGAGGTAAGTAAAAGATTTCCATCACACTGAGACTGGGGAAAATCGGGCATAAGGATCAAAAGAAGGCTCCAGAAGCCAAGGGACCATCATGGTAAACTCCAAAAACCAACGACAAACTTATCCGCATCTCCTGCATTCGGAGTGACCGCAGAAGCTTCCTTCAGACGAGGAACCACTTGCCGGATCGATAACTTCGCCGCCATCATCGAGGATCATGTCGTCGTCGTCAGGATCTTGTGGGTGGTACTCGGGCTCCTCTTCCTCCTCCTCCTCAATCTCTACGAATTCGTCGGGGTCTTCCTCCGGATCCTCTTCGGGATCCTCCTCCTCCACTGGATCTTCTTCGATTGGTGCGACTGGGTCAAAGTGCTCGTGAAGAAGTCCGGTGGCCTGCAGAGTGTGGAGGTAGAACCATGGAGGTGGAAGTGCCACGGTCCGAGACTCGACTGTGTGGATCCTCCGTATAGGCACTCCATTTGCATTAGTCTCCGTCGTCGTGATTGGTCCCTGGTAGGTCGCAGTTGTTGCTCCTTCGTGAATGGTCCAACTCCCCGCTGCCCCAGCATGGTCGAAGACCTCATTCTTCGAACTCGTTGGTGCTAGAGGGACTTCCGGATCCATCTAAGAGTACGTGCGTTCCCGAAGCAAAGAGAAAAGAACAAGCATACATTTTGTGCAAGAGTGAGATACCTTCATAAGATATATCCCACAACAACCATACACATGATACATACATCACAGAATCATATACGCAGTTAAATCATGCATATTCGCAATATATCAGTGTTATATCAAAGGGCATCAAACCCGCACAGCCAATCTTTCGAAAAGATGCATGGCACTTCAATATCAGGCTCTAACTTAATCTCATGAGATCACAACACCATGTTATCACTGGAGAAGATAGAGTTGGTCAAGCTCTAGCCCACCTGGGCAGTTACCCCCTTACCCTCATGCATTAAGGTCTTAGGACGGGCAACATCACATGTGCCTCTTCACTCGGTTTACATGGACAGACTCCCAGATACCATCTTTGTATCTGATTTAATCATCAATAGCACGTCTGCTTGGGGAAATGCACATGATAAAATATTTTATTGAAAGGATTTCTTTGTGTTCATTCTTTTCACTGTCGTTGCTCAAAGCTAACGACTTACTCATCATTTCCCCATCACTTGAGAACTCAGAAGCGTAGGACTCATAGTCCGAATGCTCAATCACAATGCCCAAGACCGTGGCCGCAGTCAAGGGTTGTGGTCGTAGAAAACAACCTTCACCTTTAATCATAATCATCACATGCGGTCAGAAGACACAGTCCAACACAACGTGATTAGGACCCAAGTCCCTAATATCATAACCAGGGCTCGTAGTCCCGAATTAACACTGATCCAAGATCACGTGCACATCACTGAATACTAGAGGCGACGTCTCGCGTACTAGATTCGTTTTCATAAGTACTTATTTTTCGTTCAGTGAAAAACAAATCCAAAACCGAATCCTCGATAACCTATCCAGGTTATCGGAAAGTTTCTAAAATGTTTAGGAAAACCTTTTCTTTGAAAATCTTTTATAAAGCATCTTTGAAATTCTTTTATCTTTGAAATATTTCCCCCAATAGGATATTGCAAATAATCTTGAAAGTTTTCACTTAAAAACACATAGTTCGAAAAGGATTTTCCTCTTGTATAACAATAGTACACCAAAATCATTTCATCATTTAAAACAAGTACTTTAAGTTTAACGAGCTTTTGGAAAAGAACACCAATCCCTCCATATTCAAAGCTTATTAAGGTTTTTAATCCTTATTATGGTTGAGCACAGACGCACGTCTGGCTTAGCAAACTTTCAATCAACAACAGTGTATATCATCAGTGTAATGGCAATCTCACAGTTGAAAGCATTTCATCACATGTATGCATTATATCATTTAGAACAAGTACAGTTCAATCATCAGATAATAGCACAATAGTTTAAGTACATAAAATAATCAAGTAAGCTCAATCATCATATAAGTATCCAGTTAAACACCTACACACATGCATACAGTCATTGAATATCTTTAGGAAATCCCCTCTTACCTTAAGAAGGTAAGGAAATTTTAAGAAAATAAACGGCTTCTCTGACGTTCTTCAAGGTTGGTTAGGAGTCAAGTCTAGGTTTCAAGACACAAGGTTCAAAGGATTAGAACTCAATCAAGAACTTAGGGTTTGAAGTTTCCAAAACACATGCAACTTAGGGATTTATGATCCGCAAGTGCTAAGAGTTTAAACCATGATTACTCAAAACAAAGTTGAACAAAAATCCCACCATTTTACACCTTGATGGAGATTCGGCCTTGATCAATAAAATAGGCTAGGAACATTTAAAATTTCCAATCTCTTTGGTTTAGCATCCATTAATAGTAAGGAGCTCAAAACCTTGATCACTTTGGATAAATGAAAAACGAAACACCCTAGGTCCATAACCTTTAGGGTTCGGCCATCCTTGGGTTTTCCAATCTATTAGACTCTTTTAGCATCCAAAAACTTATGGAGCTTGAGTATTGATCATCTTGGAAACACCATATGATTATAAATAATGAAAGTATAATATCTTAAAGTAAATGGCGTAAATATAAATGGCATAAAGTAAATGGCATAATGTAAATAGCATAAATATAAATGGCATAAAGTAAATGACATAATGTAAATGACATAAAGTAATTAGCATAAATATAAATGGCATAAGGTAAATGACTTAAAGTAAATGGCATAAATATAAATGACATAAAGTAAATGACTTTAAGTAAATGGCATGAATATAAATGACATAAAGTAAATGACTTTAAGTAAATGGCATAAATATAAATGACATAAAGTAAATGACTTTAAGTAAATGGCATAAATATAAATGACATAAAGTAAATAACATAATGTAAATGGCATAAACAAGAGTGACATAAAGTAAATGACATAAAGTAGAGTAAAATCTTTAAACTTTCCAATCACTTTAGACATAGCATCCTTTAACATAAAGGAGCCTTGGTCAATGATCATTTTGGGAAACAAACCTTGAAACTTTCCAATCACTTTAGACATAGCATCCTTTAACATAAAGGAGCCTTGGTCAATGATCATTTTGGAAAAACAAATCTTTAAATACAAACTCACACTTGTAAAAGTTGAAACAAAATCCATCAAAACCATAGGTATGGTTCGGCCTCATTAAGAAGTAGAGGTTAGGAATCTTTGTTTTACACAACCTTTTAGTATGTTAAACTACAAGTAAATACAAGGCTATAGAAATTGGTTTCAACTCAAAAGGAGTTTTCTACCATTTTTGAGAGATTTTTGAAGATAAAAGCTCATAAATGACATGAAGAAGAAACTTTAGAAAAAGATGGAGTTTTTAAAGAAAAGAATACATGAGAGTATTACCCTAAACAAGAGGAACAACTTTGATGAACAACACTTGGTGAAAAGAAGAGTAAAAACAAGAGCTTTGGAAGCTTGAAGTGAAAAGATGAAAGCTTAAGATGAAGTAGAAGAAGAAAGTGTTTAAATGAGTTTGATAAGTGCTATTTATAGAGGGATGGGAGGGAGTGCACGGCCTTGAAGGAGGAAGAAGGAGAAGGAAGTTGAGTTTCTTGAAGAATGGATTAAGAGTTAATGTGATGTGATGTGATTGGAGAGAGAAAGTGAAAAGTAAGATTATGAAGTGTAAGTAGGATTTTCTTTTCCATTAGGCATGTCATAACATTAAATGAGATTCCCATCAAGTCTTTTCTCATTCTTTAGGGTTCATTTAACTGTGTAAATACGTAACCGGTTGCACATCCGATCGTATTTTCTGAAGGTTTCGCCCGGATAAAATATTATATTTTATTCCCGGACAACAAAATTTCGAGAATTTACCAATCCACATAAAACATCATAAAAACACTAATTGTCTCGTTCACGAATTAAAATTTTGTTTCTGGCTCGGTGAACTTGTACCGGTAGTGAGAACTCAGACCGGTTTTTGTCTGAATTTTCGACTGAAAATTTTATTGGGGCTTCATATGGTAAAACATCACAAGAAAATGATTTTATTTTAAATAAAATCACCTTCTGGATTTTATCGAAAATAAATACATCAAAGCATTATTTACCGATAAAGAAGTATATGAAAAATAGGGTGTTACAACTCTACCCCTCTAAAAAGAATTTCGTCCTCGAAATTTCGTACCTTGAAATAACTCAGGGTACTGCAACTTCATCTTGTCCTCAGCCTCCCACGTTGCTTCTTCGGTTGTCTCATTCCAGATGACTTTGACCAAAGGAATTTGTTTACCTCTGAGCTGCTTTGTCATCCTATCCACGATTCGTGTCGGCGAAGTCACAAAGGACAGGTTCTCTTTTAATTGTACTTTATCAGGCTTTATGATATGTGATGGATCAGGAATGTATTTTCTCAACTGAGAGACATGAAAAACATCATGGATATTGGAAAGAAAGGGTGGTAAAGATATTTTATAAGCTCTTTGGACCTACACGACGAAGAATTTGGTAGGGTCCAATGAACTTGGGCGTAAGCTTTCTCGGACTTTAGTACTCTGCCAATCCCAGTCGTTGGAGTGACTCTCAAGAATACATGTTCGCCTTCCTCAAACTCTAGAGGTCGTCGTCTCTTGTCCGCGTAGCTCTTTTGTCGGCTCTGAGTTGCCCTCATTTTTTCCTGGATCATCTTCACCTTTTCCGTTGTTTGTTGCACGAAGTCTGGACCTAATAGCAAACTTTCACCATCCTGGTACCAACACAAAGGCGTTCGACATCGTCGACCGTACAGGGCCTCGTAAGGTGCCATTCCAATGCTTGAGTGGAAGCTATTATTGTAGGTAAATTCTATCAACGGTAGGGACTCATCCCAACTTCCGACATCATCCAAAACACAAGCTCTCAGCAAATCCTCGAGTGACTGGATTGTTCTTTCCGATTGCCCATCCGTCTGTGGATGATATGCGGAACTCAATCTGAGTTTCGTTCCAAGTGATTCTTGCAAACTCTGCCAAAACCTCGATGTAAATCGCGGGTCTCGGTCGGAGACAATGCTTGAAGGCACACCATGCAGCCTAACAATCTCTCCGATGTACAGTTGGGTTAACTTCTCCATAGAGTACCTCATATTGATTGGCAAAAAGTGAGCTGACTTAGTCAGTCGGTCCACTATTACCCATATAGCCTCATACCCCTTCTTAGTCCTTGGTAAACTGGTCACGAAATCCATTGAGATTCCATCCCATTTCCATTCTGGAATATCTAAGGACTGTAACATCCCTGCTGGTCTCTGGTGTTCCACTTTGGCTTTTTGACATATTAAACAAGAAGCGACGTACTCCATTACATCTCTCTTCATTCTATACCACCAATATAATTTCTTAAGATCTTGATACATCTTGGTGGCCCCTGGGTGCATACTCAACCTACTCTTGTGAGCCTCTTCTAAAATCAGCTTTCTTAGCTCAAGCATCATCAGTACACAGATTCTCTCGCCAAACCTCAAAATTCCATCTGTTCCTTCTCTAAATTTTGTGAGCTCCTTGGCGTACCAAGTCTCTTTTCTGTCGTAGATACCGATCGAGTCTCTTGCTTTTCCTTTATCTGCTCCATTAGTCCATTTGACACGGTGATCCTGTTCAGACACAATTTTCCCGGTGTACTTTCCACTAACAAACTTAGATCTCGGAATTTTTCCAGCAGTTCATGTTCTTTGACCATCATCGCTGATGCGTGAATTGTCTTTTCTGCTCAAAGCATCAGCCACTACATTCGCCTTTCCAGGGTGATATCTGTAGTTGAAAATCATAATCCTTCAGGAATTCTAACCAACGTCTCGACGCATATTCAATTCCTTCGATTAAACAGTACTTCAAGCTTTTATGGTCATCGAACACATTAAAAGTAGCTCCATACAAGTAATGTCTCCAGATCTTTAAAGCGAAGACCACAGCAGACTAGTTCTAAGTTGTGCGTCGGATAGTTCCTCTCATGAATCATCAATCGCCTCAAGTATAAGCCACCACTTTCCGATTTTGCATCGATACGCCCCAAACCCCGATGCGAAGCATCACAATAAACTTCAAAAGATTCCTTGGGATCGGGTAGGATCAATCTCGGTGAGGTGGTCAATCTCCTTTTTAGTTCTTGGAAGCTTTTCTCACGAGGCTTCGGTCCACACGAACGTTTGGTCCTTACGCGTCAACCGAGTGAGAGGTCCTACAATCTTGGAAAATCCTTCAATGAATCTCCGTGTAGTAGCCACCAAACCTACAAAACTACGGATTTCCGTTGCCGTTGTTGGCCTTTCCCATTCCAAAACAGCCTCGACCTTCGTTGGATCCACAGCGATTCCTTCGCGGGATATTACGTGCCCTAAGAATTGAACTTGCTCCAACCAAAATTCACACTTCTCTGGTTTCGCATAGAGCTGTTTCTCTCTCAGGATCTGAAGAACAATGCTAAGATGCTCAGCATGGGTCTCCTTGTCCGGAGAATAGATCAGTATGTCATCAATGAAGACGACTACGAACTGATCCAAAAAGGGACGAAAGATCCTATTCATATAGTCCATGAATATAGCAGGTGCATTCGTCACTCCAAATGGCATCACCAAATACTCATAATGCCCATAGCGTGTTCGAAACGCTGTCTTAGGAACATCTTCCGCTTTTACTCGTATCTGGTGGTATCCTGACCGCAGATCGATCTTTGAAAATACTGCCTCTCCACGTAACTGATCCATAAGATCATCGATCCTTGGAAGAGGATATCTGTTTTTAATCGTGACTTTGTTTAGCTGACGAAAGTCCACGCACAGTCTAGCAGTTCCATCCTTCTTCCTTACTAGTAGGACTGGAGCTCCCCACGGTGACACACTAGGTCGTATAAACTCCTTCCTCATCAGCTCCTCAAGTTGGTCCTTCAAGGTTTCTAATTCTGATGGCGACATACGATATGGCGCCATAGATATTGGTCCGGTGCCTGGAGTCAGATCAATCGCGAACTCGATCTCCCGAACAGGTGGCAATCCAGGTACATCCTCAGGAAAAACCTCCGGAAACTCTCGAACGACAGGTATGGAATCCAAGTCATACTCGCCCTCGACGTCCAAGGAAAACAGTAACATGTAACCTTGAGCTCCTTCTTTCAAAGAAGCTCTTACCTGACTAGCAGATAAAAATCCAGAAATCTCCTCCCTAAAGATTAAGGTTTTCTGAGCACAATCTATTAGGATATGGTTGGAAGATAACCAATCCATGCCTAAAATTACATCTAAATGTACTAAAGGCAAACAGATCAAGTCTACAAGAAAATGTCTATTCTGAACAATGATAGGACAGTTTAAGCAAACCGAATTAACGGTCACAGGTTCAGCAGTTGGGGTAGAAACAATCAGATTATATGGTAAGGAAGAAACAGGCAAATTTAGAATTTTCACACGATCCATCGAGATAAAAGAATGAGTTGCGCCTGAATCGAAAAGTACAGTCAAAAGATTACCAGCAATGTCACACTTACCTTGCACGAGATCATCGGAGTTTGATGCCTCAGCACCACTCATGGTATACACTCTTCCCTTAACGGTTGGCTTGTTCATCCTAGTATGGTTGACATGATGCTCTCTCTTGGGTGCATGACACACCTTCGCCAAGTGTCCCACAAGGCCACAGTTGTTACACTTGTGGTCCTTCTTTGGACAAGTATTTGCCATGTGGCTCGGATCTCCACACCTGTAACATCTCCTCTCTTGGCCTTGTTCGTTGTTTCTCTGGCCTCCACTTCCTGTCCCTGAAACATTGGGACGAGCCTGCGGTTTCTGGTTGTAGCTAGACGCCCGGTAATACGGCTTCCTCTGGTTCTGCTTCTGGCCTTGACTCTGGCTCTTAGGACGAACAGGTCCTCCTGCGCTTCCCTTGTTATCCCTTCCTCTGCGCATCATCTCAACTTTCCGGCACTTCTCCACTAGTGCTTGGAAGTTCCTGATCTCCAATGGCAATACTGATTCCTTAATCTCGAAGCGCAAACCGGCTTCAAATTGTTCACACTTCCATTCCTCACTGGGATTGTCTTGGAAGAAACGGAAATACTTGGCAAGGGATTCAAACCTTGCCGCATACTCCCCTACTGTCAGGTCTCGCTGACTCAGCCTCATGAATTCCTGCTCCTTCTCTTTTCTGGCACTCTGAGGAAAGTATTTGTCTAAAAACTTGCCACGAAATACTCCCCAGGTGATAGCCTGGTGCTCAGCCTCCAACAACTGCCTGGTGCCCCTCCACCAGTACTCAGCATCTCCCACTAACTGGAACACGGAATAAGGTACCTTAGATTCCTCTGGAGTGTGTACCAAGTCGAAGATCTTTTCTAGCTCCTGAATCCAAAGGTCAGCCTTAATTGGATCCACGTCTCCATCAAACTGCGCGACGGATTCTCGACGCGTCGGAAAGCGTTCGAGATGCCTTCCTTCTCGCGCTTGTTACGCCTCTGTTGCTCTTGTTGGTTCTGGGCAGCAGCATTTGCTGTTTGGAGAGCTATGGCCGCAACCACGTCGGCCAGTGCTTGGGCAGCAAAATCCATTCCTCTGTCGCCTCGTCCACCTCCACGAACACCTCTTTGGTTCATACTGACCTATACCACATAAGCGATCGGATGTCATCCCGGAAAAGGGGTGTGAACTACGGTTCATCACACATTACCTCAAGGAGGTAATTCAAACAATATCCAGTCAGAGAAAACACAACTTTAACACAACAGACCTAAACCCAAACATTCCCGAAAGACTCGACTAGCTCTGATACCAACTAATGTGACACCCTAAAACCTGGCATCACATGATTACTCATTTGCGGAAAAGAAACTTATTTAAAACGCTGGTCGCCTTCGGAAACATAACCTTTGTTAGAAGGGTTACCGAAAAAGGGTACTTGTTTTTTTTTTTTTTTGTAAGCGGTAGTTAAGAAACAATGATGAACACTCAGAACATGTGAATAAACATCAATCATATCAATAGATAGCCGACCCACCTGGGGTCTTAGGTTTCTTGGTTACACAACAGGCCTTATCGAACTGGCCAACTCACATTGTTACAAAAACTGAAGAGGTAAGTAAAAGATTTCCATCACACTGGGACTGGGGAAAATCGGGCATAAGGATCAAAAGAAGGCTCCATACGTCAAGGGACCATCAGGGTAAACTCCAAAAACCAACGACAAACTTATCCGTATCTCCTGCATTCGGAGTGACCGCAGAAGCTTCCTTCAGACGAGGAACCACTTGCTGGATCGATAACTTCGCCGCCATCATCGAGGATCATGTCGTCGTCGTCAGGATCTTGTGGGTGGTACTCGGGCTCCTCTTCCTCCTCCTCCTCAATCTCTACGAATTCGTCGGGGTCTTCCTCCGGATCCTCCTCCTCCACTGGATCTTCTTCGATTGGTGCGACTGGGTCAAAGTGCTCGTGAAGAAGTCCGGTGGCCTGCAGAGTGTGGAGGTAGAACCATGGAGGTGGAAGTGCCACGGTCCGAGACTCGACTGTGTGGATCCTCCGTATAGGCACTCCATTTGCATTAGTCTCCGTCGTCGTGATTGGTCCCTGGTAGGTCACAGTTGTTGCTCCTTCATGAATGGTCCAACTCCCCGCTGCCCCAGCATGGTCGAAGACCTCATTCTTCGAACTCGTTGGTGCCAGAGGGACTTCCGGATCCATCTAAGAGTACGTGCGTTCCCGAAGCAAAGAGAAAAGAACAAGCATACATTTGTGCAAGAGTGAGATACCGTCATAAAATATATCCCACAACAACCATACACATGATACATACATCACAGAATCATATACGCAGTTAAATCATGCATATTCGCAATATATCAGTGTTATATCAAAGGGCATCAAACCCGCACAGCCAATCTTTCGAAAAGATGCATGGCACTTCAATATCAGGCTCTAACTTAATCTCATGAGATCACAACACCATGTTATCACTGGAGAAGATAGAGTTGGTCAAGCTCTAGCCCACCTGGGCAGTTACCCCCTTACCCTCATGCATTAAGGTCTCAGGACGGGCAACGTCACATGTGCCTCTTCACTCGGTTTACATGGACAGACTCCCAGATACCATCTTTGTATCTGATTTAATCATCAATAGCACGTCTTCTTGGGGAAATGCACATGATAAAATATTTTATTGAAAGGATTTCTTTGTGTTCATTCTTTTCACTGTCGTTGCTCAAAGCTAACGACTTACTCATCATTTCCCCATCACTTGAGAACTCAGAAGCATAGGACTCATAGTCCGAATGCTCAATCACAATGCCCAAGACCGTGGCCGCAGTCAAGGGTTGTGGTCGTAGAAAACAACCTTCACCTTTAATCATAATCATCACACGCGGTCAGAAGACACAGTCCAACACAACGTGATTAGGACCCAAGTCCCTAATATCATAACCAGGGCTCGTAGTCCCGAATTAACACTGATCCAAGATCACGTGCACATCACTGAATACTAGAGGCGACGTCTCGCGTACTAGATTCATTTTCATAAGTACTTATTTTTCGTTCAGTGAAAAACAAATCCAAAACCGAATCCTCGATAACCTATCCAGGTTATCGGAAAGTTTCTAAAATGTTTAGGAAAACCTTTTCTTTGAAAATCTTTTATAAAGCATCTTTGAAATTCTTTTATCTTTGAAATATTCCCCCAATAGGATATTGCCAAATAATCTTGAAAGTTTTCACTTAAAAACACATAGTTCGAAAAGGATTTTCCTCTTGTATAACAATAGTACACCAAAATCATTTCATCATTTAAAACAAGTACTTTAAGTTTAACGAGCTTTTGGAAAAGAACACCAATCCCTCCATATTCAAAGCTTATTAAGGTTTTTAATCCTTATTATGGTTGAGCACAGACGCACGTCTGGCTTAGCAAACTTTCAATCAACAACAGTGTATATCATCAGTGTAATGGCAATCTCACAGTTGAAAGCATTTCATCACATGTATGCATTATATCATTTAGAACAAGTACAGTTCAATCATCAGATAATAGCACAACAGTTTAAGTATATAAAATAATCAAGTAAGCTCAATCATCATATAAGTATCCAGTTAAACACCTACACACATGCATACAGTCATTGAATATCTTTAGGAAATCCCCTCTTACCTTAAGAAGGTAAGGAAATTTTAAGAAAATAAACGGCTTCTCTGACGTTCTTCAAGGTTGGTTAGGAGTCAAGTCTAGGTTTCAAGACACAAGGTTCAAAGGATTAGAACTCAATCAAGAACTTAGGGTTTGAAGTTTCCAAAACACATGCAACTTAGGGATTTATGATCCGCAAGTGCTAAGAGTTTAAAACATGATTACTCAAAACAAAGTTGAACAAAAATCCCACCAAGTTACACCTTGATGGAGATTCGGCCTTGATCAATAAAATAGGCTATGAACATTTAAAATTTCCAATCTCTTTGGTTTAGCATCCATTAATAATAAGGAGCTCAAAACCTTGATCACTTTGGATAAATGAAAAACGAAACACCCTAGGTCCATAACCTTTAAGGTTCGGCCATCCTTGGGTTTTCCAATCTCTTAGACTCTTTTAGCATCCAAAAACTTATGGAGCTTGAGTCTTGATCATCTTGGAAACACCATATGATTATAAATAATGAAAGTATAATATCTTAAAGTAAATGGCGTAAATATAAATGGCATAAAGTAAATGGCATAATGTAAATAGCATAAATATAAATGGCATAAAGTAAATGACATAATGTAAATGACATAAAGTAATTAGCATAAATATAAATGGCATAAGGTAAATGACTTAAAGTAAATGGCATAAATATAAATGACATAAAGTAAATGACTTTAAGTAAATGGCATGAATATAAATGACATAAAGTAAATGACTTTAAGTAAATGGCATAAATATAAATGACATAAAGTAAATGACTTTAAGTAAATGGCATAAATATAAATGACATAAAGTAAATAACATAATGTAAATGGCATAAACAAGAGTGACATAAAGTAAATGACATAAAGTAGAGTAAAATCTTTAAACTTTCCAATCACTTTAGACATAGCATCCTTTAACATAAAGGAGCCTTGGTCAATGATCATTTTGGGAAACAAACCTTGAAACTTTCCAATCACTTTAGACATAGCATCCTTTAACATAAAGGTGCCTTGGTCAATGATCATTTTGGAAAAACAAATCTTTAAATACAAACTCACACTTGTAAAAGTTGAAACAAAATCCATCAAAACCATAGGTATGGTTCGGCCTCATTAAGAAGTAGAGGTTAGGAATCTTTGTTTTACACAACCTTTTAGTATGTTAAACTACAAGTAAATACAAGGCTATAGAAATTGGTTTCAACTCAAAAGGAGTTTTCTACCATTTTTGAGAGATTTTTGAAGATAAAAGCTCGTAAATGACATGAAGAAGAAACTTTAGAAAAAGATGGAGTTTTTAAAGAAAAGAATACATGAGAGTATTACCCTAAACAAGAGGAACAACTTTGATGAACAACACTTGGTGAAAAGAAGAGTAAAAACAAGAGCTTTGGAAGCTTGAAGTGAAAAGATGAAAGCTTAAGATGAAGTAGAAGAAGAAAGTGTTTAAATGAGTTTGATAAGTGCTATTTATAGAGGGATGGGAGGGAGTGCACGGCCTTGAAGGGGAAGAAGGAGAAGGAAGTTGAGTTTCTTGAAGAATGGATTAAGAGTTAATGTGATGTGATGTGATTGGAGAGAGAAAGTGAAAAGTAAGATTATGAAGTGTAAGTAGGATTTTCTTTTCCATTAGGCATGTCATAACATTAAATGAGATTCCCATCAAGTCTTTTCTCCTTCTTTAGGGTTCATTTAACTGTGTAAATACGTAACCGGTTGCACATCCGATCGTATTTTCTGAAGGTTTCGCCGGGATAAAATATTATATTTTATTCCCGGACAACAAAATTTCGAGAATTTACCAATCCACATAAAACATCATAAAAACACTAATTGTCTCGTTCACGAATTAAAATTTTGTTTCTGGCTCAGTGAACTTGTATCGGTAGTGAGAACTCAGACCAGTTTTTGTCTGAATTTTCGACTGAAAATTTTATTGGGGCTTCATATGGTAAAACATCACAAGAAAATGATTTTATTTTAAATAAAATCACCTTCTGGATTTTATCGAAAATAAATACATCAAAGCATTATTTACCGATAAAGAAGTATATGAAAAACAGGGTGTTACAATTTTTATCTGTGATGGGTTATCTGCACTTAATTATTTATTTTCAGTTATATATTATAATGTTGTGATGCATGATCTGCTTGGGAAAATTGCTATGATGTTGTTATTGAATGTTGTTTGAGAAGCCTGACAGTGGTCAGTGCCCAATCAATTAACCAAATAAAAGCTTTAAGAAGCTTTATAATTTATATTTAATGTTTAACGGTGAAATATTGGAATATAATATTGATGAAAAATAGTATTTGGGAAAAATAAGACATGTTGGAAGATATTATTATTTTAATGATTTATCAGTGTAAAAGTAAACTATGAGTCACAGTGAGGACGTAACCGTGAAATTATTTTTGTACTGCTAATTTTTACGTAAGAAATTCCGTAACATAATAAAAGTTATTTTATGAAATTAATCTTCAAAAACAACTTAATTATGATTTTAGAAAAATATTTTAGTGGAAAAGTTTAAGAATTGGCTTAAATGACTTTTAAAATGTTAGACGTCAATTAGTTCTGAAAAAGCGGTTACAGAAAGTATTTTTCTTTTAAAAAATAGTATTTTGTAGTCTCAAGTGACTCTTCCTTTTTTTGAAACATAAGGTTTTCAGGAAAAAGATTTCAAGTAATTGATGATTTTACAAAGGATTTTCTATAAATGAGTTTTACTAAACGGTGTTATTTCCAACAACTTGGATAAGTTGCGGAGACTTTGTTTTGGATTTTTTTTTCATAGAACGAAAATAGTGTTAACGTTGAAACGCTAACCTAGTATCAGAGACGTCGCGATACTAGTGTTGTTTAATATAAGCACGAAGATATTTGATCTGTGTTATGTTGTTATGACTTTGTGTCCTATCCATGTTGTCTATCCATGTTGTGGGTTACGTTGTTAAAGTTGAATGTTGTTTTCTATCACCACAAACCTAAGACTGATTGCAAGGTCTAATGTGTTGTCACTGAGCACTCGGACTTCGTGTCCTGTGTTAACGTTGAAAATTACGAATGGTCGTAAGCCATTTTGAGCTTCAACAAAAGAAGAATGAACACAAAGAAAAATGACGGGAACAAAATGTTTTATATGCATTCATTGGCAGGTGTGTCCACGTTGTTATGTATGATGCCTTAACGATAAGGTATTCGTGCTACGTTGTTATGTTTGATGCCTTAAAGATAAGGTATTTGTGCTACGTTGTTATGTACGGTACCTTGATAAATAAGGTATTCCGTGCTACGTTGTTATGTATGGTATTCCATGCTACGTTGTGCCTAATATACCTGGCAATCGAGCTTGATCAGCTCTTTTACACGGTGTTGGGATCTCCGGAGATTAAGTGAAAAGTTAGACATTGAAAGTTGAAGTGTTGAAGCATTTGTTTTCAAAAGACGGTGATCGGGTATGAAACCCAGTGATAGACTACTTGTTTATTTATAGAAATTTATATGTATATATGTTTTCTTTTGTGTTGCTTATGTAGTTATCGTGTTAAATCCATATATTGGTTTCTCACTCTTGCATTATTTCTGTTGGATTGTCTTTGTTGTGCTCTATATTGGGGAGTTCAGATGAACCGCTCAGGGGATATGATGTATACAAGAAGAAGGTTCCTTAGTTCGGGGCATGCCGATGTTTATTTGCTACTATTATGTCTGTCTTATAGGTGTGACCAGCATAGGTTTTATTTTTCGTTTGTTGTTGTTTTTCATTAAGGACCTATACTTATAAGGATCTAGATGTGAAAACCGTATGATGCAGTGTAGTTGAATGACGTTATATATATATATATATATATATATATATATATATATATATATATATATATCCATATACAGTCATGTTTACGTTGTTGTTGTGGTTGTCGAAAAGAACAAAAAAAAAAAAAAAATTTATCACCATTTTTGGAAGAGATAATCGATTGAGAAAATATTATTTTCCGAAAGCAACCATCGAATTCAAGTTTTATTTTCCGTAACGGGTTAACCATTTGATGCCCCAAAGGAGGGATGTTACAGTTTTGACAAGGAAGTAGCCCGTGATTCTACGAAACAAATTTGAACCCTTGATCATAATTAATATGCAATAAAAATTTATATTCTAATTATTCAAATATATTTTATTAAAAATAAATGGAAATCGATTCCTTGATGATATTTTATGCACATGTAACTTTTGAAATGCTTTTTTTCTTAAAAGGTTTTTGAATAATTTATTACCCTATCATCACAAAGTTGAGAATAAGCTAATTTGTTCACATTTATATTAAAATATTTCGTTATCTTTAATAGAATGTTAGACTCGGTACCCCTGCCTAAATCTCAAAATGTCTTCTAAAGAACATTCGATGGAGTTTTTACATAACCGTTAGTCTAGTCATCTCCCAATTTTCTATCATCGTTAAAGTTTTATAATATGTTCCATTTTACTTGTTTTTAAAAGATACTTTTTATATTTATTTATTTATTTGATTATTTAATTTGATCCTTCCACCATTCCAGTCACTCTGGTCACCTCCCTATTTTTTCATCTTCAACTAATATTTTAGAGAAGGGTAAGATTGCTCATAAGTATTTTAAATATATTGTTAAAATATTACTTCTTGTAAAATTCTAGAATTAATATTTTTATTGGTATATCTTAGACTTAACCGTACTTCTAGTAACACCTAAGATATGGAACTTACATCAAGAAAGTCATAGTTTTGCAGTCACTCCGACAAATTACAGGTATTCCATATTTTATTTGTTTTAAGGTTTTCACAATTTTTTAAAATATTTTCTAATTGTCAAATCAAATCTACAATTGTCTCTAATAGAATAAAATAAATTATTAACATTCAGATCGGATACACACTAACAAAAACAAAAATTAAAACATAAGAGTGAAATTATCAAAACGCTTTTAATATCGAGTTAATAATACAATAATGAAATATTAAAACGAAAATCATATTATAAATTTTGTTTGTGGTTGTGTATAAATATTGTTCTTCACAATATAATGATTTGGACCTCTTGTATCAATAATTGTACAATTTAAATGTAACGATTTCAAGGTAACAATTTGTATCATAATGGCTACAGTTTTTCTAGTTTTCAACTTAATTTATTATTTAAAATTTTAGTTTTATGTAAAAACGTAAACAGAAGATAATTCAAAAGCAAGTTATAATGTGAACGTAAACATTAACATTTATTAACTTAAAAATAATAAATCATATAAAAACTTTAAAAGCATTAATTAATTGTTTCTTCGTTAGTGTTGAAGGAAATGTCATTAATGGAAGTTTTAAGACTATATTTTCAACTATAAATATGGTATTAAAAATCACTTACTATTATGAACAAAGCATTTCAATACCTAATAATTATATTTCATCTCTACAAGTTATGGCAACATTCAACAACTTATGTCTAATGGTTGTCTTTATGGCAAGTGCTACCTTACTGGTTAGAACAGGAGTTTCATCTGAAAGTAATTATGCACCAAGTCCATTACTATCGTATGAAAAATATTTGAAAGATTGTGCAGCTAAGTTACATTCACATTGTGGAAGTCAAATATTCTTTGGAACATTTTTTGGTAATGGAACTGTTAGTACATATTGTTGCCTCAATCTTGTGCAAGACCTAGGTCATCGTTGCCATGACAGCTTGACAAAATACATTTTAGTTATAAGATCACCAGAGTTCAAACCAAAAGAAACCCAAATCTTGAAGAGGAGCGACCAAATTTGGAACGATTGTATTCATCATTAATCCCATCTTGATAAAACTAAAGTTTAAGAAGTTGTATGCTTATCACATTATGTTTTTTGGAATAAATGTTCAATGCATTTAACTGCTAGTAATTTTATTGTGCTGGATTTCAACCATTTTCTTAGTGATTTATTTGATATGCACTAATCTAATATTTGGTAAAAAAAATTTATCCGAATGACCATAAGCCTGTCGTATACATTTGTAACATCCGTTATTTCATATGTGGTTTATGTATGAGGATTAGGTTTATGACTTGGATTATGTATTCGAGATGTTGTTTGAGGCATAGAGACCCTTGCATGGAAAGTACGCAACCTTTTGGAGTGAGTTTGAACATAGGAACAAAATTAGGGTTTCCCCGGTTATCGTCCTTAAGACGTATGAGTGTGAAATAATAAATTGGAGTTAGGAATGAGATTAGGCATTTTTTATGGTTTGAGGTTGTTTATTATGTCCTAATGAGCCTGTATCTCAAATTTGAGCTCGAGCGTGGTTACACCAGTTCTCAAGTGCCCTTGTCAACCAGACAGGGCCATGCGTTGACTTGGCACGTGTCATCAAAGGCTGATGTGGCATCTTCTGATTGGTTGCATGGTGCTGTAGTCTACACACAACGCTTGAGCGTGGGGAGGCCAGCGCTCAAGCATTGGTGCGCTCGAGCGCTAGGTTACCACCGCTTGAGCGCTGGGACTCTTGTTCACACAAATAAAAGAGTGACTTAAGTGACTTAAGTGACTTAAGTCACTTAGTCACTTAGTCACTCAGTTGGAGAAAATAGAAAGGCAGAGAGCAAAGCCATACAACAGAGAGGATTCTAGAGAAAAAGAGAGAGAAAAAACATAGAGAGAGAAGGAGTTATAGCAAAAGTGTGAGAGTTTCGATCGTCCCGTTGCAAATCAGAGTACACCGTTGCATTCGTGGCAACGTTCTCAACACTGCCCTCATCTTCTTTTCATCAATAGAGAAGGTAAATCCTACTCTCATTGTGTTGAAACTTCATTCGTTACGTTTCTCAAGTTATCTTTCGTTTTGTTTGTCGGAATTCAATTCTGTCTTCGATTTTGAACCCGTGGTGACGTGTGCTTCGTAATGTGATGCTTAGGTTAATTTTTGGTAGCTCGGAGGACCTAGTATTGTGCAGGGTAGAATCGAGCTTGAGGAGGAAACGCTCGTCTCATTTCGTTTCAGTTTGCGTACGACCCTCCAGGTGGGGGAAAGAAATTATTTAAAGTCGGAAATGGCGCAGTCGCATTTAATTCGATTATGGCGTCGGGCGACCTAAACCCTACATGAAAGCAAGTAACGGACAATGTCCATATCACATTGGGGACTACCTAGTGGTACCAATGATGATTTTGAAATTGAGCGTTTATCATCGTTACAATAAAAATATATTATTTTATTGTTTAATGATTACATGCTTGACTGTTTGACTGCCATCGATATGAAGTTTGATAAATGTGGTGGACTAGCTTATGAAACGTATTATTTTATTTTAATTGGCACTGATTATTATTTTGGAGATGATAACATGATTGTAATGATGGTATGAGACATGAGTGTACTGATTATTCTTAGAGGTTGAGTAAGTGATAAGACATGATGAGTCATGATGATGTATTGGGGAATTCATACTGTATATGTGTTATTAGTGCCTCCCCGAGATGATTACTGTGATATGATGATGAGACTGATGAGATGATATTGTTATTGAGGTTATCTATGAGACTATGATGAGCGGTTAGGGTACTAGGGGGTGACTTGAAACATGGTCTGTGATATGGTTGACCTGAAACATGGTCTTTGGGGTCTATTCCTCGAAGGGAGAATTACCGGGGTTTAGGCTAACGGCGTACCGTCGCAGACATTATTTCATTTTAGTTGCAACTATAGTTCATGCTTTACATGAGCACCCTGGCCGTGGTTCAGAGGTGTGCACCGGATTGTGCAACTATAGTGTCATTGCTTTGCATGGGCATCCTCCATCCGCGGACGAGGGTGTGCTCCGAGGCCTCTGGTGACGTGTCGTGATGGATGTCAGGATATGTGGCCGATACCTGATGAGATGATTCATACAGTATTTGCATTGCGTCATGATGGAGGGTAGAGGAAGAGTCTTAGAAGTGGATTGAGGATGGATGTGTTATATATATATATATATATATATATATATATATATATATATATATATATATATATATATATATACATACACACATACATACATACATACACACATACATACATACATACATACATACATACATACATACATACATACATACATACATACATACATACATACATACATATAGATATATGTCTATGTATATGGAGACAGATGTTTAGTGTGCTGTTATATAATTAAATGTTGGTAAACCCTTTCCACGTTTGACGTTATATTGTTTCTTATCCCTTTTTCTTTTGTTGTGTGTTTTGTTGCATATATGTTTTGTACCTCGGACCCAGGCATTGCGACACCCTAGTCTAGGGTCATCACACTACTACCCAAGAACGGATTGAATTTAATTATTTATGCTGGTTACTTTCGGAAAATATATATTTAATTAAATGTTTCTTTACCAAAATAGTACTGATTTTTTTTCGTTATACAACATAAAACCATTATAAACATAACAACATATATACATAGATATATACATCACCTTTTATATACACAACACCTATAATAGGAGATAACAAAAGAGCCCTCATAAGTATAGGCTATTCTCCATCAAACTAGACAAAGAAAATAAAGATATATACACATTAGCAACAAGTAGTTCAGAACCACATTCAAAACTCATGGCTCTCTGAAGCCAGATCAAAACTGTCAAGACTCACTACCCCAAAAACTCTACCTAAAGCTGGTCAAGCTACTAAAACCCATTAGGAAGATCATGGTGATCAATCCCGTCTACAACTGACGAATCTGACGATGATGCCTCTGCTACGACTGTATCATCAGAAGAATCTTCATCATCAATCGCAGGAGGTTGAAACTCAGGATCGTCCTCAATGTATTCCTCCGGATCTTCCTCTCCCTCATTTAACTCCGCTTCAGTCGGAGGTTCCGCAGGTCCTAATATCTGAAGAGGATGTGGTTGAGGAAATGGATCTATCAATCCGTGCTCTTCCAGATACTTTAGGTAAAGCCAAACCGGAGGTAGAGATACCTCGACCGTCTCCACTACGTGAATTCTCTGTTGTGGTCCTTCCTCTATTGTTCCGATCACCTCTCTACTCGGTCCATGGTAGGTGGCGCTGAGTGCCCCAAGGTTAATCTCCCAGGCACCACCATATTGTGCACGATCAAAAGTGATCGTTCGGACCCTCGATTGTACCAAGGGTATTTCTGGGTCCATCTGAATGTGTGTAAGAGTGAGAAACCAATACATGGATCTTACTCAATAACCACATACTAGCCACCACATAAACACATCAGCATTTACCAAATACAAACATTTATAAACAAACAGTTTATCAGTGGGTTCAACACCCCAAACATCATCCATAAAATTATGCATGACACTTCTATTCATCATCTAATTTTCGTACTAATCTCATGAGATATCCCAACATAAAATGAGTTGATCAGACTCCAAAACCACACTGGCTAACTTGGCACTCTGCCAATAGGTGCGCAACCTCTTCCCATCCACACAGGCACACAAAGCCAGGCACACAAGGCCAAACACATTGCTAATGTCCACAATCAGGGCCTACCATTAGCAAGTAAGATGGGGTCTCCATGTCCTCCCTAGGCACATGAGATAAATGCACATCGGAATTACCTTTCACCGCTGGTAATTAATGCATTATGCCACAAACCGCAGGCACATATGCCAAATGCATGTAAAACACTTTTGTTTTGTTCTTTTCTTTGTGTTCAATCTTTCTTTGCCGAAGCTCAAAATGGCTTACGACTCACATAGTTTTAAAACACTGTTAAAACTTTCATTACAACACAGGACCTCACTGTCCGAGTGCTCAATCACGACACCTCTCGACCGGTGCACCAGTCTTAGGTTCGTGGTACTAGAAAACATCTTCAATGTTTCAACACAGTATACCTCATGTATACAATATAGGCCCTCAAAGTCCAAATGACTGAGTCCATCACAACACAGAACATTAGTACCCCGACGTCTCGGTTACCAAGTCAAACTGTACTTTCAACACGGTTAAAATCAACTTTTGACTTTCAGAAATTCTTTTCCAAGGTAGAAATTCATTATAAAATCCTTAAATAATAAAAACTTAGTTTTTCACGAACCAATGAGTCACTTGAGGTTTAATTTCCTCAAAATATGCACTGCCATTTCGAAAATACTTGCCGTCTATACTTTTCCAAATTTGCCGTCAAATATTATTTTTAAGGCTTTTTAAGCCAAAACTTAACTTTTTCCACTTAATTACTTTTCTAAAATCAGGCTTAACTTATTTTCACCAATTAATTTGATAAAAGAATATTTTGTAATATTTTGGGTTTTCTTACGAAAAATTCAACAGTGCTAAAATATTTTCACGGTTTCGCGCTCGTTGTGACTCATAATTCACTTTTCACAAAATAAATTATTAAATAATAATATTTTTCAAAACTCCTTATTTTTCTCAAAATAAATTCCCTTTAATATTATATAACAATATTTTACCGTTAAAACATTGAATATAATTTGCGAAGCTTCTTAAAGCTTTTATCCGACTTACTTAATTCACTAGTGGAAAATATACATTAGACGGTAAAGGTTTACGTCAGTTAACCAAAAACTAGACGTTAAAAAGGGGGCGGTGGCAGTTTTGTAAATAATTAATTCACTGTTAACGTCAGTTGTTTTAAGGACTGACGTTAAAAGTGAGGCGGTGGCAGTTTTGTAAATATAAAATCACTATTTGCGTCAGTTGTTTAATGAACTGACGTTAAAAGTGTTTTGGAAGAAATTATTAAAACTTTTAACGTCAGTTGTTTATAAACCTGACGTTATAAGTGTGATTTTTACTTCAGTTAAATAAATAACTGACGTAAATAATCAACTCATTCCTATCTTTCTTTTGTTGTCATCTCAGGGTTGTCACTCTTAACGCAGATCATCACTCCATATAGTGCAGTTTATTTCTAATCTTTTTCTTAAAAAAGTTTATTTTTAATCTTAATTAATTAGCTTGAATTATAGTAAATTAACAAATTCTTGTGCAAATTAAAATAAATAAACACTTAACATAAAACAAGTTATATATGTATAATCAAATCGTATCTCATTGAAGCGATTCATAAGTTACAATTACATGTTTAAAAGATAAAAAATTTCCGCAAGATATATAGCACTAAAATTAAAAAAGTTTCTGCTTCAACATCATTTTCTTCTCAGTCCTGTGCTCAGAATCTCCAACATTGAATGCATGCCCTCCCTCATTTGAAGTCGATGCTCCATCTGAATCCACAGTCACTTTGGAGCCGCAGCAGAGTGAAGGGTGCACTCGATCTGTTTCAGCAATATTCTTGGAACAACCACTTGGTTCCAAAGCTGAGGTTTTGGAACTGTAGCTGCTGATTCTCTCGAAGGATGATGGTGTGTGCAAATCACATTACGTGATTCACCCAACCTTACCATCCATGTTACGTGATTCACACAACCTCAGAAGTTGTTTTGACCATTAAGACAGAGACCTTTAAGTCTAGGTATAGGAAGAAAGAGTGATGAAGTTAATCTCCATGGCAGGGCCATATTGTGAAGCAGAAAAATTAAAGGAAGGAAGGAAGCTATTTATAGGAGTAGGGGATGAAGTTACTAGGCGTCGTAAGTTGCTAAAAAAATTAAATTGATCATTAAGAGCATTAGGTTCCAAGGCGCATTGGGAGTTGGCCTGGCAGTCATATATTATAAAACGCGTAAAAGAAAACGCCAGAAGGAGTAGGAAGATACACTTTTAACGTCAGTTGTTGAATAAAACTGACGTAAAAAGCGTTTTTAAAATAAAAAATATTTATTTTTAACGTCGGTTGTTTATACAACCGACGTTAAAGTGTATTTTTACTTCAGTTAAATAAACAACTTACGTAAATAATTCTATATCCCTATCTGAAATGCCCTGTTGTCACACAGGTCTGTTAACGTCAGTTGTTGAATAAAACTGAAGTTAAAAGTGTTTTTAAAATAAAAAATATTTATTTTTAACGTCTGTTGTTTATACAATTGACGTTAAAAGTGTGATTTTTACTTGATTAAAAAAATAGCCGACGTAAATAATCCTATATCCCTAGCTATCTCGAAATGCCCCTGTTGTCACTCAATTAACACAGGTCTCGAGCCATTTTGTGAAGGAATAGAAATATAGAGGAAAAGAAGAGAGATATGATATTGCATTTATTACGAAGTATGTTACTTTATACAGACAACACTTTTAACGTCAGTTGTATTCAACAACTGACGTTAAAAGTGTTTTTTAAAAAAATATTAATATTTAACGTCAGTTGTTAATAAAACTGACGTTAAAAAAATTAATTTTAACGTCAGTTGTTTAATACAACTGACGTTAAATGTTGTTTTATGTTTACACCCGCGCGCCTTCTGCACTTCGCTCTGTACGTACGTCTCTTTTCTCTTTTCATCACGCTCCACCCTAAATCACTCTCAACCCTCACTCTCACTCTCACCCAGCACAGAACCCCAATCGCGAGCTCATCTCCACCGCAACCACCGCGAGGGCTTCTTCGCCACCACCGTGAGGTACACTATTAACCCTAACTCTGCCTTTCCATTCATTCTTTGCAATAACTTGACGTACATCTCTATTTCCCCTTCCCGCGCACTAACTCTCCTTGTCCCTCTGCTCTCAGTAACCACATCGAACGTTGGCCACCACTCGAGCTCCCCTCCCCACCACCACGCGAGCACCTATTTCTGGTGAGTATTTAGGGCACATTTTTGTATTTTTGGTTTTGAGTGTATGTTGAAACCGTAGTCTCGGTAGTTGAAACTTGAAACCGTGAGTTTGATTTGTTTGGAATGTACGTCTCTGTTTTTGGTTTTGAGTGCATGTTGCTCATTGGTTGATCTGTCATCACGGCAGTGATGCTAATCACGGCCAGGCCGTGATCAGTTCCGCCCTGTGATGGCATGGTCGTTCAGTTGTACGTTACGGCCGTGATGGACATCCATTGCCAGGCCGTGACCAGCTTCTTGGCAATTAATCTTTAAAAACTATAGTTTTCAATCTCTCGTATTGTCCTTATATTGGATATATATATGTTTTGTATATCTACAGGACCTATCTAGTTATGGATCGTAGTTGGATGGTTTGTAAGCGTACTAGTGCTTTGAGTATTTGAAGGGAGTGGGAGAATTTATAGAATTTGCTCAAAGGAATGTTCCTAATAGTAATGGAATGTTCTGTTGTCCTTGTGTCAAGTGTTTGAATACGAGGAAATGTACGGTGAAGGATATACGTACTCATTTGATTTGTGAAGGGATTTGCTTGAGTTATACAAGATGGATATGGCATGGTGATATGTTGTTGAGTAGTAATACGGCGAGTGTCTCCCAAAGTGAGGACGTTGACGTAGATATGGAGGATGATCGAGTAGAGGACATGATCCGTGATATTGGACAAGAATCTTTTCATCGAGCGCATGTGTATGATAGGTTGTGCGGTGATGCGGATAAGCCTTTATATCCAGGGTGTACTACTCATACACGGTTGTCGGCGGTGCTAAAATTGGTTTGTGTGAAGGCGAGAAATGGTTGGAGTGATAAAAGCTTCACGGAATTGCTTGAAGTGTTGAAAGACTTGCTTCGGGAGGACAACACATTGCCTGACCGTAACTATGTGGCCTAGAAGGTATTGTGTCCTATGGGTATGGAGTATAAGAAGATACACGCATGCCCCAATGATTGCATATTGTACACGGTGTTCATGAAGACAAACACGATTGCCCCAAATGTGGGTTATCACGATACAAAGTGAAGGGTGGTGATGATGATGATGATGTTGATGATGTGAGAAAAAAGGGTCCTCCTGCGAAGGTGTTGTGGTATCTTCCAATAATTCCAAGGTTCAAGCGATTGTTTGCCAATGGGAAAGATGTGAAGAATCTTAGATGGCATAATGATGAGAGGAAACGTGATGGAAAGGTTCGTCATCCTGCTGATTCTATTCAATGGAAGAATATCGATACTATGTTTCCGGATTTCGCCGATGAGCCAAGAAACCTAAGGCTTGGACTTGCTACGGATGGAATGAATCCTTATGGTAACATGAGTAGTATTCATAGTTCATGGCCTGTTCTGTTGGTGATTTACAACATGCCCCCTTGGTTGTGCATGAAACGCAAATACATGATGTTGTCTATGATGATTTCGGGCCCAAAGCAACCGGGAAATGACTTAGATGTTTATCTAGGTCCCTTGATTGAAGACTTGAAAACGTTGTGGGTGGAAGGTGTTGATGTAGTTGATGGGTATTCTCATGAGACTTTCAAGCTTCGTGCCATGTTATTTTGCACCATCAACGACTTTCCAAAGATACGGTAACTTGTCCAGCATACAGTGTCAAGGGGCATAAAGCATGCCCTATATGTGAAGAAGGCACATGCTACACTCAGTTGCATCATGGAAAGAAGACGGTTTACCTTGGGCATCGGAGATTTCTTAGACGTGATCACCCATATCGTAAGATGAAAAAAGCTTTTAATGGATGCCAAGAGACAGAAGAAGCGCCGACGGCCTTAATTGGAGAGCAGGTTTATCAGAGGGTAAAGGACATCGATGTTATATTCGGCAAGTCCAAAAAGAAAGGTAAACCTGTTGAGAAAAAAATATGGAAGAAGAGGTCGATATTCTTTGATCTTCCATCATGGCGCAAGCTTGATGTCGATAATTGTATTGATGTGATGCATGTGGAGAAAAATGTGTGTGATAGTGTGATCGGGACGCTTCTCAACATTCAGGGCAAGACAAAGGATGGTGTGAATGCTCGTCTCGACCTCGTTGCTATGGGTATACGAGAGCAGTTAGCTCCAGTTGTTGAGGATGGTAAGCGGACTTATTTGCCGCCAGCATGTCATACTTTGTCAAAAAAAAGAGAGACAAAGTTTTCGGGTGTCTTGAGGGCATCAAAGTTCCACATGGTTACTCTTCAAATATGAAGAGGCTTGTCTCTAGTGATCTTAAATTGGTTGGCTTGAAGTCTCATGATTGTCACATCTTAATGCAACAACTTCTGCCCGTTGCTATTCGTGGTATTGCTACAAAAAATGTGAGACATGCCATTACTCGGTTGTGCTCATTCTTCAATTCTATATGTAGCAAAGTCGTTGACCCCGTATGTTGGATGACTTGGAAGTTGAGGCTGCTACAATCTTGTGCCAATTGGAGATGTATTTTCCTCCTTCCTTTTTCGACATAATGGTTCACTTAATTGTTCATTTGGTGAGGGAGATTAGATTATGTGGGCCGGTTTTTCTGAGATGGATGTACCCAGTTGAGCGCTACATGAAGATCTTGAAAGGGTACGTGAAGAATCCTCATCGTCCGGAAGCATCTATTGTTCAAAGGTATGTTGCAGAAGAAGCTATTGAGTTTTGTTCGGACTACCTTCATAACACGGATCCTATAGGGGTTCCTAAGCCTCGGCATGATGAGATCAGATGTCAAGGTAAGGGTACACATGGCTTAAGAATTAATAGGAAGGATCGGGAGGAAGTGCTTCAAGCACATTTGTATGTATTGAACAACATCGAATGTGTTCAGCCTTTCTTATTTGAACATAAAAGAAAAGTCAATCAAGAAAACCCTCGAATGAGCGAAAGGTGGTTGTTGAACAAGCATAACAAGACTTTCTTACCATGGTTCAAGGAAGAAATGCTTAAGGATGGCAGTACTGCTTCTGATGACGTAAAATGGCTAGCATGTGGGCCTAACTTCAACGTCATATGTTGGAGCGGATACGACATAAATAACTTTTCCTTTTATACAAAGGAACAAGATAACAAGAGTACCATGCAAAATAGTGGGGTTATGATCGTGGCCGAAGCAATGCACTTCTCTAGTGCAAAGGACACAAAACCCGTTACAGTACCGACACCTTACTTTGGATATATTGAAGATATTTGGGTGCTCGATTACACTAAGCATACGGTGCCGGTATTTAAATGTAAGTGGGTTGATAGTAACGGTGGTGTACAAACCGACGAATTGGGGTTCACATTGGTAGACCTCAACAAGTTAGGTCATATAAATGAGCCTTTCATAATGGCTTCACAAGCAAAACAAGTGTTTTACATCACTGATCCTTCTAACAAAAGGTTGTCCGTGGTTCTCCAAGGAAAAAACATGTATAATGGTAGTGATGAAAATGAAGATTCAAATCTTGATATTCCTGAGACTCCTTCTTTTTCAACAAACATGCCTACTATAATCGAGGAGACACAGGTGGACGATGTACATGCCACTCGTGATGATCATCACGAAGGGATATTGATATAGGTAGTTTAAACTTAGTATACATTTATAACCTATGTTAATAAATTAATATATATTGTTTTGAACAGGCATACATTATATGGATCATTGTTCCATTTTTCCTTTGCAATTCTGTAATGTGTGTGATATTACGTATTCTTGGGATATTTCTTGAATGCAGGGATGGCTTAGGGGAGTGATATTTTAAAACTGAATTTAAAAAAAAAATACTATTAACGTCAGTTGTATCATACAACTGACGTTAAAAGTATTTTATAAAAATATACAGTACACTATTAACGTCAGTTGTTTACTACAACTGACGTTAGAATTAAGACCTTTAACGTCAGTTCTTTATAACAAATGACGTTAATTTTAACAAAATTTACGTTGGTTATGTTAAAGAACTGACGTTAATTTTGACAAAACTAACGTCAGTTGTGTTAAAGAACCGACGTTAATAGTGTTATATTTAACGTCAGTTCTCAACTGACGTTAAAAGTGTAACTTTTAACGTCAGCTGTATTTACGTCAGTCAGTATTCTGACGTAAAAAATCAATTTTAACTGACGTAAAAAGCACTTATTGCACCAGTGATTGTGCATTGACCACTGTCAGGCTTCTCACACATCAACCAACAGTTATATCACAGATATTTCCCAGGCAGATCATGCATCACAGTAGCATAATATAATTGCAGATAACCAATCAACGCAATTAAAACCACACAGACACAAATAATACAACAATAAACAACATAAATAAATACTAACAAACAAATAATTACAAACAACCACGGGATAGCATATAGCCATTGAATAAAATCCTCCGGTGTTCCCCTCTTACCTCTTGAAGACTCCTTGATGAACTTACAGATTCCTTCGGAATTTCAGTTACCTCATAAACGTCGTACTCAACTAACCTTCAACCATTACAACCAAATAGTTACAACTCAAGAAACTAAAACATTCTAAACCCTAATACATAGTCACGGCCTCTAGGGTTTTTTTTAATGACTAAAATTTCTAATCATGATTAAGTTATGGATTAATGATCCTTGATTAACCTAAATCATAGATTAGTGACTAAATAACTAAGTTTAAAACTCAAAACTTCCTAACTCCTTTATACATGGATTCGGCCTCAATAGGTTCATAGGGCTAGGGTTCTTAGTTTAACAAATCAACTTGGATTTATAAAACATACATACTAAGAGCTTGATTTCTAAGATCATTTATGAAAACCATGAACAAAACTCACCCACTTAGGGTTCGGCCAACATAAAGATTTTTGAGAAAAATATTCATTTTAAGAGACTCACATGGATTAGAGTGTGTAGTCATACATGCCATATAGAATACATGATCATTCATGACAACACATGAACAAAACTCTACCAACCCTAATGTGATAGATTCGGCCAAGGCTAGATTTTTAGGAAAGAAATTTTTGATTACATCATGCTCTTGGATTTATATAATATGCATGATATCAAGAAGATAGAAAGTAGTTTCATCATCAATAGATTTTTCTAGAATTTATTATGACTTTTCAAAGTTCTAGGGTTAGAAACTTTAAAGTGATGAACAACTATGATATAAGCCTTGAATCAAGAAACTTGCTAAAGAACATAGACATGATTAAGAATGAAGATTTGAATTTACCTATTGAAGATCAATGACAATGAAATCCAAGAAACTTGCTTCACAAATCTATCACTTAAGAACTTATAAACTTAGGGTTTTAAAAACAAATGGCAAAAGAAACTAAGTGAAAAGTGAGAGTAGGGTATTTATAGTGATAGTGGCACCATCTTAGGAAGACTCTAGATGATGATGAGTTGTCTTGCTAAAGGATTCAAATGAAATTAAGTTCTAAGGACCAAGTTGCAAAGATTCCATAAATTGAAGGACTAGTTTGCAAATTGTCAATAAAATGTCATAATGATGATTTTGTCACATTAAATGCAAACTTATATTGACTTTGTTGGCTGATTTTGGTGTCATAGATATTTTTAGGATGATTCATGAAGATTTGAGAAGAATCAAGAATATTGAAGAAAAATCAAGAATGATGTAGAATAATGTGGAACATTGTGGAAAACTCTAGAAACATCATGAGTGATTCAACACAATGAGGCAGCCATAAATCCTAATGGGCTTGCGCATGGTCTAGGTTAGTTTGGGCTTGATTTCATTTTTGTGGGGCCCACTTGAAGATTTAAGCATTAAGCTTAAGATAGGAAACTTACATGGGCTTTATGGAATCAATCCATGAACTAAAAATTTTGGGCTTCTAAGCCACGACCATTTGAGATTTAAAACAAGAATTCTATCCCAATCCACTTGAAAAAACTTAAAAACAGTAATTTAGGGACAAAAGGGTAATTAACAGAAAGTTCAGGGGCTTAAACGTAAAATTCATAAATTTTCTATTTAACCCTGAAAAACCTTCTAGACTTAAAAATATGATTCATCCCCTTGAATCATCTCAAAATCCTAAGATAAACCCTCTATCTACTCGTAGAAACTCTAATTTTCCTTTCGTCGTCTACCCGATTACGTGTTTCGCCTGAAAAACGTAAATTATTTTTTTTTCTGAAAAAAATTTCTAAAAATACAGAATCGTAGAAAATAAAATACTAAACTTAAGTCTTTCATTCATGAATTAAAATTAGGTCTTTTGAGAAGTATTATTATACTGTCAATGGAATTCGCAGGTCGGGTTTCGCCTGACTTTCCAACCTAAATTTTAATCGTAGCTTCCTACGGTCAAGTAGGATTGAGTAGTAACCTCCGTTTATTCAAAATAATTTTCTAAAACTCAATTAACTTTATAAACATATTTATATGTATTAATGTCATTTAAAACAGTGAAATATAGGGTGTTACAGGCATGACGGATGGCGCATTGGGATCATCCATGGATGACCCATGATCTAGGGTTTCCCTTCTCGGTGATCTTTGAGGTTGAGTGCGTTGACCCTAACGGGTGGCTAGTGGACTCGGTCACTCGTTTTGCTGTATATACGGGTCCGATGTCCATCACTTCCTGACTCGGAAAGGGAGCACCCATAGGTTTTGTTGGCACTTTCCGAGCTGGCATACCATTCCTTTCCCCATCGGACAGATGGTCATATACCGCCGATGCCGGGTATGGCTCCCGTTCCCTTTATGGTGCCCTTCGAGGTACATGTACCAGGACTCGTACCAGCACCCGCATCCGCACCCGCACCTGCACCAGAGCCCGAGTTGGCACCTATACATGAGGAGGACCCGATTGCTCCAGATCAGGACCCGATACCCTTTCCAGAGGTACCAGCACCTCCAGAGGTCAGAGCCACTGTTTCAGAGTCTTCTCGTGTATCATCCATACAGTTACATCCCAGAGACAACAGGTTATACAGGCAGATGTTCCAAAGGCAGTTAGATAGGAGCTCTTCCAGTGGGAGCGGAGGAGTGTCTGGACCATTAGGACCACGGGATGCCGGCGAGGGTGGTAGTATATGATGACTCGGGCCAGTGCCATCAGTTTAGGTGTGAGTGAGGTTTTTACTGTATTTTCAGAGGGGATTGGGTGTGGAGAGAAGCGGTGAGGCATCTTTCTTTTGTCTTTTAATGTATTTGATGACATCACTAGTTTGTATATATTGGGATCCAACCGATGGGAATCCCTTGATAGTACTGTATCAGCATGTATGTATATATATGGTTATGTTTCTGTATGTATGTTTATACATGTTGTTTTATATTTTAAGTTTAATTTTCCGTTGTTTTTAATATATCTGCTTAACAATAATAACGAAATTAGGTCTTAATATTTTGGGTTTTCTTTAATGGGACATCGGGACATCTCATTTGGTGGTATCTGAGCAGTTCGGTTGTGAAATGAACTGTGAGGGCTGTGATTAGGATGAACTGGCCATTTAGTTGAATCCACATCGGATAACGACTATGGTTAGAAGTTGGGTAGTGAGTCTGAACGCGACATTTCTATGACATATATTATTTATATTCCAGTTTTATGTAGTATTATATGTCATATTGATGTGGGCTAATGATTTCTTTGAACAGGATCATGGCTCGAGGCAAGAGAAGATTGCTTGAGGCCGAGGGCAGGTTGATCAGTTGGGAGCTGTTCATAGAGTGTTTCTTTGAGAAGTACTTCCTGCGGTTAGTCAGATGGGAGAAGGAGAGAGAGTTCATGAGTCTTCAGCAGGGAGACAAATCTGTTAGTGATTATGCGGCTAGGTTTGAGGTCCTGATTCAGTTTTGAGTTTTACCAGAGGTTTTTAGATGGGGACTGGATGTGCTGGAGATTTGGGGAGGGATTACGGCACGAGCTGAGGAGGGCTATAGTATGCTTGGATATTTTGAGCTTCCCAGAGCTTGTAGAGAGGTGCAGTGCCATTGAGAGTATGGACCAGAGGCAGGCTGCAGAGCAGAGACATCAGCGTAGTGGGGGTCCTACCAGAGCGGGTCATCAGAGGAGAGGGGACAGAGGTTCTAAGTGGTGGAGAGGACCATACACTAGACCCTGGCAAAGCGCTCAGACATCTACACCACCAGCACTAGTTGGCAGAGAGGACCAGCAGCAAAAAGGCCCAGTATGTTTCAGATGCGGAGGTCCGTATTATATCAGAGATTGTACAGATAGATCTGGCTGCTACATCTGTGGCAAACCAGGTCATTTTGTTAGGGATTGCCGACAGAGAGCAGGACAACAGCAGCCAGCTACCGGCAGAGGAGCCAGTGGTTCTAGAGCCGGAGCTGGGAGAGGAGTTCCAGCGACAGGACGACATACGGCCAGACCTGAGGCCATGGGGAGAGTGTTTATAGTGAGAGGATCTGAGTCCTCTCAATCTGCAGATCTCATTCAAGGTATGTGTTTAATATCTGGAAGACTCTCACGTGTATTGTTTGACTCAAGGGCTACACATTCATTTGTTTTGCATGAGTGTGTGGATCATTTACATTTGCCCGTTTCTCAATTTTGACAGTATCTACCCTTACCAGTGATCCTTTGATCACTATGTCTGTTTGCTTACAATGCCCTATAGTTGTTGAAAATAGAACATTTCTTGTAGATCTCATCTGTTTGCCTATGCAACAGATAGATGTTATCCTTGGCATGGATTGGCTATCGGCTAACCATGTAGTGTTAGACTGTGTCCGAAAGACCGTATCTTTTCTTGAGCCTTCTAGCATAGTATCTGCCAATGAAGGAACAACTATGAGGAGTGACGATTCTCAGCAGTATGTGATGCTTTTCTATTTGGAAGCTAAGGAGACTCTGAGTATAGATTCTATGCCTATCGTGAGAGAGTTTCCTGAGGTTTTCCCTCGTGATGTTCCAGGTTTGCCACCAGAGAGGGAGGTTGAATTCGCTATAGATCTCATACCAAGGACAGGACCTATATCAGTAGCGCCCTATCGGATGTCACCGGTAGAGTTGGCAGAGTTGAAGAAGCAATTGGATGATATGATGAAAAAGGAATTCATCAGACCTAGTGTGTCACCTTGGGGAGCACCGATATTGTTTGCGAGGAAAAAGGGTGGGAGTTCTAGGTTGTGTACAGATTATAGGTAATTGAACAAGGTAACAATCAAGAATAAGTATCCATTGCCTAGGATAGATGATTTGATGGATCAGTTGAAAGGAGCTTCAGTATTTTCTAAAATAGGTTTAAGATCAGGATACCATCAGATTAGGGTGAAGAAGGAAGATATACCTAAGACAGCTTTCAGGACGAGGTATGGACACTACGAGTACCTAGTTACGCCTTTTGGTGTAACTAATGCTCCAGCGGTGTTCATGTGTTACATGAACAAGATTTTTTGACCGTTCCTCGACAAGTTTGTAGTGGTGTTCTTAGATGATATTCTTCTATATTCCCGCAGCCGGGAAGAACACCAGGAAAACCTGAGAGTTGTGTTGCAAGTGTTGAAAGATACGCAGCTGTACGCTAAGCTATCCAAGTGTGAATTTTGGTTAGTGGAAGTACAGTTCTTAGGTCATATAATTAACAGGGAAGGGATAGCTGTGGATCCAGTTAAGTAGAGTCAGATTGAATATCTGTAGGAGGTGAGTTGAGGTACAGATGATGGTAAGATTTCAGAGTTTAGGAGAGGACCCGATGGAGCATTAAAGTTTAAGGATAGGATATGTGTGCCCGAGGACTTAGAGATTAGGAAGATGATATTAGAGGAGGCACATAAGAGTAGGTTAAGTAGGAGGCACATATGTGTGTCGAATGTATTGAACCTTTGATCATAGTTAATATTCATTGAAAATTTATATTCTAATTATTCAAATATATTTTATAAAAATAAATGGAAATCAATTCCTTGATGATATTTTATGCACAGGTAACTTTTGAAATACCTTTTTTCTTAAAAGCTTTTTGAATAATTTATTACCCTATCATCACAAAGTTGAGAATAAGCTAATTTGCTCACATTTATATTAAAATATTTTGTTATCTTTAATAGAATGTTAGACTCGGTACCCCTACTTAAATATCAAAATGTCTTCTAAAGAACATTCGATAGAGTTTACATAACCGTTAGTCTAGTCGTCTCCCAATTTTCTATCATCGTTAAAGTTTTAGAATATGTTCCATTTTACTTGTTTATAAAAGATACTTTTTTTATTTATTTATTTATTTATTTGATAATTTAATTTGATCCTTCCACCATTCCAGTCACTCTGGTAACCTCCCTTTTTTTTCATCTTCAGTTAATATTTTAGAGAAGTGTAAGATTGCTCATAAGTAGTTTAAATATATTGTTATTATATTACTTCATGTAAAATTCTAGAATTAATATTTTTATTGGTATATCTTAGACTCAACCGCACTTCTAGTAACACCTAAGATATGGAGCTTACATCAAGAAAGTCATAGTTTTGCAGCCACTCCGACTAATTACAGGTATTCCATATTTTATTTGTTTTAAGGTTTTCACATTTTAAAAAAATATTTTCTAATTGTCAAATCAAATCTACAATTGTCTCCAATAGAATTAAATAAATTATTAACATTTAGATCAGACACACACTAACAAAAACAAAAATTAAAACATTAGAGTAAATTTATCAAAACACTTTTAAAATCGAGTTAATAATACAATAATGAAATATTATAACGAAAATCATATTATAAATTTTGTTTGTGGTTGTGTATAAATATTGTTCTTCACAATATAATGATTTGGATCTCTTGTATTAATAATTGTACAATTTAAATGTAACGATTTCAAGGTAACAATTTGTATCATAATGGCTACAGTTTTTCTAGTTTTCAACTTAATTTATTATTTAAAATTTTAGTTTTATGTAAAAACGTAAACAGATGAGAATACAAAAGCAAGTTATAATGTGAACGTAAACATTAACATTTATTAACTTAAAAATAATAAATCATATAAAAACTTTAAACGAATTAATTAATTGTTTCTTCGTTGGTGTTGAAGGAAATGTCATTAATGGAAGTTTTAAGACTAAATTTTCAACTATAAATATGGTCTTAATAATCACTTACTATTATGAACAAAGCACTTCAATACCTAATAATTATATTTCATCTCTACAAATCATGGCAACATTCAACAACTTATGTCTAATGGTTTTCTTTATGGCAAGTGCTACCTTACTGGTTGGAACAGGAGTTTCATCTGAAAGTAATTATGCACCAAGTCCATTACCATCGTATGAAAAATATTTGAAAGATTGTGCAGCTAAGTTACATTCACATTGTGGAAGTCAAATCTTCTTTGGAACATTTTTCGGTAATGAAACTGTTAGTACAGATTGTTGCCTCAATCTTGTGCAAGACCTAGGTCACCGTTGCCATGACAGCTTGACAAAATACATTTTAGTTATAAGATCACCAGAGTTCAAACCAAAAGAAACCCAAATCTTGAATAGGAGCGACCAAATTTGGAATGATTGTATTCATCATTAATCCCATCTTGATAAAACTAAAGTTTAAGAAGTTGTACGCTTATCACATTATGTTTTTTGGAATAAATGTTCAATGCATTTAACTGCTAGTAATTTTATTGTGCTAGATTTCAACCATTTGCTTAGTGATTTGTATGATATGCACTAATCTAATATTTGGTAAAAAAAAAATATCTGAATGACCATAAGCCTGTCGTATACGTTAGTATCAGGGGGCCACTTCGGCGCACCAGGCATTCTTGTAGAAGAAAATGTGAATGCTTATGTTGCAGGGACATGAGTTTTGATTATGAACTAAGAATGTGCCAAAATAGTGAGTAGATTGAAAATAGTTGCAAGACCAATTTATGGATTTCATGTTATTATCGTCAAAATTGATAGGAATTTAATCCGTAAATCTTTAAGGTAGATTGGCTAAAAATAGAACACTATTTGCAAACAATCATTTTGAAGAAAAAATCAAGCCTAATCAAATCTCAAAAAAGATACAGCGGCTCGTTTATCAAAGTGTTTTGATTAAAAGACAATGTTTACAAAGTATGTTAATTAATTAAACTCGGCAGAAATGGGATTAGATTTGAAAATAAAACCTTTTATTGGAAGTCTGTTTGCATCATGATCTCCACAGTTACATCCCTCTCGTGTAATGGTTCTAAGCATCGCTTGTCATCCTCTATTTAGGGTTCTCCATCCTCAAATATTTTAATGTGAAGGGTCATCCTAGAAAGGCTCCTTCTAGATAACAGGTTGATTGGTTCCCTCCCCCTGTGGTTGGATAAAGTTTAACACTGATGGGGTTGCTAGAGGCTCCGCTGGTCTTGCTGTAGGGGGAGGAATCTTCAAAGACAGTGGTGGTACAATCCTTGCTTGATTATCCCACTTTTTTGGAATCACCTATTCTTTACAAGCTGAAATCTCTGCTGTTATGTTGGCTATAGAAATTGCTTTTGAAAGAAAATGGCTAAACTTAGTGGTGATTCTCAATTAGTGGTGTTAGCCTTCTCTTCTCCTTGTCTGGTTCCTTGGAGGCTAAGAAACATATGGCTAAAATGTCCTGTTGTGATGCATTTGCATGTCATTTTGCTTTTAAAAAAATTAAACTCAAGTAAAATTCAATTTTTTGACAGCTAGACTTTTCAAAATCCAATTTTGAGTGCCACAAAACTTCACTAATCGATTATACCTCAACGTGTAATAGATTATGCAATGCTCAACAAGCATCGTTATATATGAATAGAATTAAATCTCAAAAGGCATCTAGTCGTTTATTTAAATCAAGTAGATTTTTTGGGAAATTGAATAACTGATTATTATATTCTTGTACTGGATTGTATCTTTACTGAAACAACCTAGGAAAAACTTTAATAACTTAAATGATCGGTTAAAGCTCCACTGAAAATCTGTCTTCATTTAATAATAGTCTATTAGCCCATTTCAAGTAATCGATTATTTGTCGTGTATAGACTAGTTTCAGAGCATTTATTACGTGTTAGAATGAGCCCAGCGACTCTACTTTTCAATGTGCTTATGCATACTCATTCTGAAATCATTTCAAATTGAGAGAACTACTTTGAATTTCTTTTCTATCGATCATTGATTGTGCATGAAACTTTCATGACATAACTTGCTCCAGTCTTACCGAAAAGGTAACAATGCTTCAGTTGCAAAAAACTTCATTGCAAAGAGTGAAACCATTTGTACATCTCTGACCTTCATTGAAAACCTTTTGTAAGGCTCATCAAGTGTAACACTTCGATTTTTCGGTTACTCTATAATATGTACTTATGCACATCTGTGAATATTTAATATTCTAATTTTGAGTATATTATTTTAATAAATCTAAATTATTTTCATAATGAATTTTATAGTAGAAAACTACTATTAAATTTCCGGTAAAATTTTCAGACGATCCTGGTCTGAGTTTTCACTGTCAGTTAAGCTGTACTGACCCGGAAAATGAATTTCGATTAGTAAAATAAAATTTGTAATTTCTCCTATCCCAGGTATAATCATTTCCATGATTTTAAAAAATTTCTTTCAATATAAAAATTTTTCCAGTGGAAAATTAACAAAATAAAATACGATCGATTTTCACTGACGGGAAACAAATGGAACCGGAACGAGCCAAGATTTCCAAAATCTAATTTCGTGCAGATTGAAAAGATTGAATGAAAGAATAACTTGATGGAGTAGATATGAATAGTGTTAGCAATTAAACAATTTCATCATTTTATACAATTCTGCAAGAAATGCATTATTTTAATAGAAAAACCAAGTTTTTAATTTACAAAAAAAATTAAAATCCCTCTCTATTTCTGCTGGGACAACAGCGCCGCCCTCCCCCCATTCTCCTCTATAAATACTCCTCTCTCACACCCTTGTCTCACTTTGTCTTCTTCTTCAAGAAGAACTCACTCATTCACTTCCTACTTCCACCATAACCATACTTAGAAACTTTCCAAAATTCTTCATCATCTTACTCTTGAGGAGGTTCAAACATGCTCATTCTCATCATCATCAACATCATCAAGGGTATAATCCTTCTACTCTATTCTTCAATCTCTTCAAAAACCTAAACTTTACTTACATGCATGTTAATGATTTTGTGTTACTAGTTAATTTTATCATGATGCATGTTTCTAAAGCCAATTTATTTGAGCTCATCCTCACCTTTATTATCATCTACTACTCTTGCATGTTACAAAAAGATTTTCCAAGGCCAAAATTGATGGGGTGGCCGAAACCCTAGGATGAGGAAAATGGTGTTTTTAGTCAAAATTTTCACATGCATGTTATTGTTTTAAGTTGCATGTTCATGAATTTAACTTAAAATCTTCAAGAAAGCTCTTTTTAGCAAGAAACCAATTTTTATCAACTCATACTCATCTCCACTTTAATTTTAATAAATTGCACGTGGTGAAAAATCTATCCAACCCTAATTTTTTTAAGTGACCGAAACCACCATGGGTAGGAAAATGGAAGATTTTGTTAAAAATCTCACATGCATGACTTAAATCTATGGATGCATGTATTTTTCAACTCAGGAACTCCATCAAAAATGTGTTTAATTTCCTATGTTTATTGATATATCCGAATCTCTAATTATATGAGTTAAGGAAGCCTAGTTTTAATTTTTGAAAAGATGTATGTTTTGATTATTTTTAATTTAATTACTTGTATGTGAGTCACAAGTTGAGAATGACTTTAATTTTAAATTTTGAAAGAAAAGTACTTGGATCATCATTTGATTTCATGTAATTTGATGAAAAGTTGAAAAGATTTTGAGTTATATTTATTTTATGAAGAACCCTTTCTTTAATCTTTATTTTAGATACATGCATGTGTTCATAAGGTTCAACAATTAAATTTTCTAACCTATATTTTGAGTAGGCCGAAAATCACTTTTACATGAGGTTAGAAGATTAAAATTTATTTCTAAGTTTTGAACCTTTATTTTATCTCTATGATGCTTGAGGATCATTGATGAAAGTGCAATATATGTTAGTTTGTGAATCCAAATAGGAATAAGTTGTGATTAATCTTAGTAATTGTAGGAAAAGTGATAAGAAAATGTATACAATCATTTGAATAAAGTTTTGATCTTTAGAATCTTGATTTGTGTGAAAAATACACTCAAAAGATGTTGAAAATGTGTAGGAATGAAGGTTCAGCGCTCAGCTCAGGAAACGAGCGCTCAGCCTTGAAAGGAAACAGAAAGCAGAAGGTGCAATACCAGAACTGGCACCCAGCGCCGGATCTGAGCGCTCAACGTAGACAGAAAGCAGGACTGCTAGAGCTCATCACTAGCTTTTGGGTTCCCAGCGCCAGGTTCAGACAAAAAGTGCGTTTCACCCACAGTGCAGCGCTCAGTGCTGGCGGACTAGCAGAAACAGTATAAATGCATTTTTGGACAGATTGAGAAGGGTCTTTGGCTCATTTTAGGCGTGATTTAACCCTGATTCACCTCATTCTCTCTACATCCATTGGAAATTCAATCTTGGGAACAAGATTTGGAGTTTCCATGGCTTCCTCCACTCACTCCTACTCAAGTTCTTTCATCTTTTCCTTCTCTAATATGAGTTGCTAGATCTCCTAGGTTAGGTTAGGATGAACTTGATTGAATCTTGATGTAATGAATGTTTGATCTCTGATTTTTAATGCAATTTCATCCAGTTTGATTAATCTCTTCTATGCTTAATGCTTTTCTTGGATTGATCAACCTTGAAATAATGTTAGATTCAATTTCAGAATTGGAAAATTGGTTATTGAATTGGAAATGAAGTTGATCACTATTGTTATGTTGATTCAAGGAATAGAACTACATTGCAATACATTCTTGTGAAGGATTATCACCTAAGGAATTAGGGATAAATCTAGGTTAGTGATTCGAATGTCAATTGAATGAATTAGTTTGAGATTAAGATTGACCATAGTTACATTAGGTGAAAATTGAGGGATTCCGATACCTAACCGGTTTTTCCTATATTGAATTCATTCTTTACTTTTACTTGATTCATTCATTGTTGTGACAACTCTTAAATACAAAAATTCATAAATCTCTTGAAACCATGACATTCATTCGTTCAAATAGCTATTTCCTAGGCTACGTTGATAATTGATCACAATCCTCGTTGGGAACAATACTTTACTTTCACTCTATTACTCGTCGCGATTTGGTGCACTTGCCAAACCATCAACAAGTTTTTGAATCAAGTAAAAGTAAAGAATGAATTCAATATAGGAAAAAGCGGTTAGATATTGGAATCCCTCAATTTTCACCTAATGTAACTATGTTCAATATTAATCTCAATCCAATTCATTCAATTGACATTCAAATCACTAAACTTGATTTATCCCTAATTCCATAGGTGATAATCCTTCACAATAATGTATTGCAATGTAGTTCTATTCCTAGAATCAACATCACAATAGTAATCAACTTCATTTCCAATTCAATAACCAATTTTCCAATTGTGAAATTGAATCTAACATCATTTCAAGGTTGATCAATCCAAGAAAAGCATTAAGCATAGAAGAGATTAATCAAACTGAACGAAATTGCATTAAAAATCAGAGATCAAACATTCATTACATCAAGATTCAATCAAGTTCATCCTAACCTAACCTAGGAGATCTAGCAACTCATATTAGAGAAGGAAAAGATGAAAGAACTTGAGTAGGAGTGGGTGGAGGAAGCCAAGGAAACTCAAAATCTTGTTCCCAAGCTTGAATCTCCAATGGATGCAGAGAGAATGAGGTGAATCAAGGTGAAATCGCACCTAAAATGAGCCACCTTCTCAATCTGTCCAAAAACGCATTTATACTGTTTCTGTTAGTCCGCCAGCGCTGAGCGCGAAACACACTTTCTGTCCGAACATAGCGCTGGGCGCTCGTTTCCTGAGATGAGCGCTGGACCTTCATTCCTACACATTTTCAACATCATTTGAGTGTATTTTTCACACAAATCAAGATTCTAAAGATCAAAACTTTATTCAAATGAATGTATACATTTTCTTATCACTTTTCCTACAATTCCTAAGATTATTCACAAATTATTCCTATTTGGATTCACAAACTAACATATATTACACTTTCATCAATCATAAATCCAAAAGCTTGTAAAAATTCAAATTTTTTATCATACTTTGCTAGTCATGGCCGAGACATGCATAAGGAATTTAGGGTGATTTTATAAAAAATTTAACTTATGTAAATACTTGGTCTTGTTTAGATTCGCAATCGTGACCGGAGTCCGAGTCCGTTCTCTTGAAACTACGATATAACTACACTCCTTTTACACTTCGCTTTAAGGTAAGGGGAGAAAGCCTGAGAGATAATTATGTTATGATGACTATCTGCCTTGTGTTCTTGTTTGATGTGTTTGATTGATGTGGTTATTGTTGTGACTGATTTATTTGGATTTTTTTTTGAGTTCATGATGAATTGATGATGTACTTGATGCTTGTATATGTTGAAGTTGTTGTATATATGTTGTGATTGTTGCATGGAAGCCTAACCATTGGTTAGAGCTCAAATAATGAAGATAAAAGCTTTAAGAAAATATTTAGAAAGAAAATTATTAATAAAGGTTTCTTTTTAACAAGGTTTTGATAAAAAGTGGTGGTTAAATAATTTTAGTGGTTTGGTGAAAATTTTAGAGAATAAAACAAGTTTTAAAATTCAACTGGAAAAATTTGAGAGATTTTAGACAAGAAGGACAATTAATTTCCTTGAAAATGTTTTGAAGAAAAACAAAAGTTTGTTTGGAACTTAAAAGGAATTTATTTGGAAATTTCAAATATTTTAGGAAAAAGAAGATTTGAAAATAAAATGGTTTTATGAAAATAGAAATGGATTTTCCAAAACTTAAAGTTTTAAACAAAAGAATTTCAAAAGAAATGTTTTTATTCAAACAGATTTTATTCAAAAAGAAATGTCCGATAACTTGGATAAGTTACGAAAAACTTTGGTTTCGTATTTATTTTTCACTGAAAGAAAAATAAGATGAAAAGTGAACCTAGTAACCGAGAAGTCGGGGTACTAGAGTTCTGGCACATGGATCCATGATCCGTATCACAATACTATGGACTATGTGTCCTATATATGATATGGTGGATTGTGTGTCCTATACAAGTTGCTGTGGACTGTGTGTCCTATATATGTTGATGTGGACTGTGTGTCCTATATGCGTTGTTGTGGACTGTGTGTCCTACAAACGTTGTGATAAATGTGGAAAACAGAGTAATAAGGGTAAATACTGTTTTCTATGACCACAAAGTTCTAGACTAGTGCACGAGTCTAGGGCTATGTGATTGAACACCCGGACTTTAATGTCCTGTGTTGATAATAAAAGCTTTAAGACATTTAAAATTCATGGGAGGTCGTGAGCCTTGAGCCTCGACAAGGAAAGAATAAAGCACAAAGAAAAGCCGCAAAAATAAAAGGTTTTACATGCATTGTTGGTTTTTTTTTGGCAGACGTGCCGATTCTTCCGGATATCTTGGTAAACGAGGTATTCGAGATGGTGTTAATCCGGATATCTTCATGAATAAGGTATTCGAGACGGTGTTATTCTGGATATCTTGGTGCATGAGGTATTCGTGACGGTGTGCCTTTGTGGCAATTGAGCCTGATCAGCTCACTGTTTTTCAAAAAAAAAAAAAAAAAGAAAACTGCATGGTGTTGGAGTCTCCGGAGATTAGGATATAATGATGAAATATAGAAGCGCCATGTTTTCAAAAACGAAGACAATTGGTGATTGTTGTGATTATTTTGTGAGAAATTATATGTTGAATATGAATATTAGCATATAGTTGCTGCTCTGTGTTTGGGAATTTAGTCGTCATAATTCATCCATATATTGGTATCTCGCCCTTGCATTTTTGTTGTTTTATTTTTCTTTTGATATGTATATATGCTATATACTTGATAATAGATGGATCCCGCCATGATACAGTTGGCACACTCCCGGTCCCGGGCTCTTCTGTTTGATAATAGTGATGACCCTGCAGCGTGGACCTTTGCTCCAGGATCATCTCGTGCAGTGACGTATACTGGACCCGTTTGTTCCATAGAGGGTTCAGAGGAAGCATCTATGAGACGTGTTCATACTGTTGAGATTGTTTATATCCGACTGCCACCTATGGAGCTTTATCTACAACATCTGGCCAACCTGGGCCTCTTGGATCTCGAGTTTCCTCAAGCACAGCCTCAGCCGGAAGGAGCTCCAGCTTCCCAGATCGAGGAGGATCTTGAGAAGCTAATGGTGGAGGAGCCCCCGTTTCAACCTCTTGGAGATGATGATGATGTCGACGCTCCCGGTGAGGGAGTAGAGATGGAGGTGGCTGTACCAGCTACACCTCCCAGGGGCGGGGATGACTATCATGGTCTCCATAATGGGCATCTTTAGCTTTGTTCAACTCTTAGGAAATCTTTCTTTTGGGGTAGTTTGATATGACCCAATGTGTTTTGAAACTGATGCTAAGTTTTGACTCTTTGACCTTAGATTTAATTTCAACTTAGAAATCATGTAGTGGATCTTATGAACTATCACTCTGTAAATTTCTATCATGAAGCCGGACTATATAAAGGCTTCAGAATTAATGAACTTGACGTTGTTTTCAGGATTTTCTGTCTTTACTTTGTGTATGCAATTTATGTTTTAAATTGTTTAAGAAAGTAAATATCATTATTAGAAAGGAGTTTTAATAACCTTACGTTTTCCGAAAGAAAGTCGACATCTTGCTAAAAGTGATTAATCAATTTTAAATAAAGTAGTCAATGTGATACTCGGATTAGGGTGTCACATTCAAGAACTTTTAAATCTTGACGGAGTTTAGGAATTCCTTAGATGTGGAATCCGTAAAAGCTTAGAGGCTCTTGCTCAGGAGTGAGGTATCAGGAGGTGAAAGGTGCTCGAACATAGGTTGTCGTGAACTTGGGAAACTTGAACATGGTATGAAATCCTTGGGTGGTAACCCTAAATGTTTAGAGGCTCTTTCTAAAGGGTTTCTGTATCATGAGGAGAAATGTTCATGAATAAAGTTCTCTCATGCACCCGGTAAACTTGGAGAGGCTAGGCGTCCCTTGGGTGTGAACCTAAAAACTTAGAGGCTCATGTACAAGGGTATGTTCTAAGGTGAAGAGTGCTTCGAATGTAAATATTTATCAAGCACTTATGAAGTTTGATTGATGGTGAAAAAGCTCATATGTGGTATGGGGATTTCATTTTGGCCACAATGCTTGTGATCGGACCACGACGAACTCTTGTGTGCAAGTTTTTGTCCTTATCTTTATTTACCTTTTGCTTTTGTATTCTTGAACAATTTTATTACAACTCCATATCTGACAACATCGCTTCATCTTTCACCAAAACTCTCAAAAATTATTTTAATTGTCAATGAATTTTTTGAAAACAAGTAAACACCCAATTCAACTGCACTTCTTCTAACCAGAATTCACACTTGAATAGCTTAGTATACAACTGCCTGTCCTTCAATACCTGCAACACCACTCTCAAATGTTCCTCGTGTTCTTCCCGGCTACGGGAATAGATAATAATATCATCAATGAATACCACCACGAACTTATCGAGGAACGGTCTAAAGATCCTGTTCATGTAATCCATGAACACCGCTGGAGCATTAGTTACCCCAAAAGGCATAACCAGGTATTCATAGTGTCCATACCTCGTCCTAAAAGCGGTCTTAGGTATGTCCTCTTTCCTTACTCTAATCTGATGGTACCCCGTCCTCAAATCAATCTTAGAAAACACCGAAGCTCCCCTCAACTGATCCATTAGATTATGTGTCCTAGGCAACGGATACTTGTTCTTGATGGTAACCTTATTCAACTGCTTGTAATCCGTGCACAACCTAGAACTTCCATCCTTCTTCTTCACAAACAAAACTAGTGCTCCCCAAGGAGACACACAAGGTCTGATAAATTCTTTTTTCATCATATCCTACAATTGTTTCTTTAACTCTGCTAGCTCTACTGGGGACATTCGATAAGGGGATACTGAAATGGGTCATGTCCCTGGTATAAGGTCTATAGTGAATTCAACTTCCCTCTCTGGTTCAACCCTAGAACATCAGGAGGAAAAACCTCAGGAAACTCTATCACGAGAGGCATAGAATCTAGAATCGGAGTCTCCTTAGCTTCCATGGAGAAAAGTATAACATATTGCCGAGAATCTTCACTCCTCACAGGCACCCCTTCATTGGCAGAAACTATACTAGTAGGCTCAAGAAAAGATAGGGTCTTTCTGGAACAGTATAACACCACATGGTTAGCCGAAAGCCAATCCATGCCAAGAATGACATCTATTTGCTGCATGGGTAAGTAGATAAGATCCACTAAGAATGTCCTATTCTCGATAACTATAGGACATTGCAAACAAACATTCATAGTGGTCAAGGAATCACTAGTACGGGTGTACACGGTAAGAGTATAGGCTAACTGAGATATAGGTAGCCGTAAATGATTTACACACTCATGTGAAACAAACGAATTCGTAGAACCTTAGTCAAACAACACAGACGAGAGTATACCAGATATTAAACACATACCCTGAATAAGATCTGAAGATTGAGAGGACTCAGATCCTCTCACAGTAAACACCCTCCCTGAGGCCTGGGGTCTGGCCGTCTGTCGTCCTGTGGCTGGGGCTCCTCTCCCTGCTCTGCTCCTGGAAGTGATGGTGACGGCTGGTTGCTGCAGCTATGATCCCCTCTGCCGGCACTCCCTAGCATAGTGACCGGACATCCCACAAATATAACAACTCGTCCTCTCCTGACAATCTCTGATGTAATGCGGACCTTCACATCGGAAACAAAATGGGACTCCCTACTACTGGTCTACTCTCATAATTGGTACTGATGTAAGTGGTGTAGATGAATGAGTACTCTGTGCCGGTCTAGTGTATAGTCCTCTCCTTCCGTGGGACCCTCTGTCCCCTCTCCTCTATAAGCTGGCTCTGACAGGACCTTCGCTCTGCTGCTGCCTCAGCTCTGCAGCCTGTCTCTGGTCCATACTCTCAATGGCACTGGCCCGCTCTACTAGCTCTGGAAAACTCAAAATGTCCAAGGGCACTATTGCCCCCTCAACTCGTGTCTCAAACCCTCCTCAAACCTCCGACACTGCCAATTCTCATCCAGAAATCTCTGATAGAACTCTGAAAACTGAATCAAGGACTCGAATCTGGCCGCAAAATCACCAACACTCATGTCACCCCACTGAAGACGCATGAGCTCCCTCTCATTCTCATGTCTAACCAACCTCGGAAATTACTTCTCAAAGAAGCAATCTCGGAACAGCTCCCAACTGATCACTAGGCCCTCGGTCTCAAGTAGCCTCCTCTTTTCTTTCCACCATGATTCTATTCCCCCATGTCAGCAAGAAGGCAGCGTAAGTCACCTTCTTGTCATCTCTGCATCTCATGGTATCAAAAATCTTCTCTAGCTCCTGTATCCACCACTCGACTCGCTCTGGGTCATAATCTCCTTCGAACTATGGTGGCTTACCTTTGAGAAAGGTAGCCAATCCTGCATCCTCAGCCTCCGCGGCTCTCCTCCTATCTGCCGTCCCTATAACTCTATCTCTCTCTGCACTCTCAGAGCATTCTGCTATGCCTGCTGCAACAGAACAGATGCTAACTCGCGGATAGTCTGGAGAGTCTCAGATGACTCTCCTCCACCTCCAACTCCTGCCTCTAGCTGATGATGCTCCTCCTCTACACCCTCTATAGCTCTACCACCACGTCTACCATGTCCTTGACCTCTGCCTCGAGCCATGATTGGCTAAGCATAACTGTTATCTGATGTGGATTCAACTAAATGGCCAGTTCACCCTAATCATAGTCCTCCTAACAAATGAGACGCCCCGACGTCCCATTAAAGAAAAACCCAAAATTATTAAAACCTAATCGTGATATTGGCATAAGCAGTTACCTTAAAATGGCGAAAAATTTTAAAACTTAAAGCGCTGTCGTACTGAGGTATCAACATGTCTAAACGTACATGCATATACATATATAGACAGACATCATATCCAGCATACAATCATACAGTACTATCGAGGGAATCCCATCAGTAGGACCCCAAATAAGTACAAACTGATAATCAAACTGAAAATAAAAGCCACATCCCAAAGAGACAAGACACACTGGCCATAAACTCTCTACTCAACTACCCGGGTCCACTGCTCGTCCACCAGTATCTAGCTCATAAGAGGTTCCATCTAGCTCCTCCATAGCTGGCTCCTCCACTGAGACTTCTTATAGCGATCACATAAATAAAACATACACACAACAGCAAGAAGAAAAGGGATAAGAAACAATATAACGTCAAACGTGGAAAGGGTTTAGCAATATTTAATTCCATAACAGCACACAAACATCCGTCTCCAAAAGTATAAGTATATATATATGACACAATTATCCTCAATCCACATCTAGGATTTTTCTTCTATCCTTCATCATGTTGCAATGCAAATGTTGTATGAATCATCTCATCAGGTATCGGCCATATCCGGAAATCCACATCAATCGACACGTCCCAGAGTCCCCGGCGCACACCCTCGTCCGCGGATGGATGATGCCCATGCAAAGCAATGGCACTATAGCTGAACAATCCGGTGCACACCTCTGAACCCCGACCAGGGTGCTCATGCAACGCATGAACTATAGTTGCAACTAAAATGAAATAATGTCTGGGACGGTCTGCCGTTAGTCTAGCCCCGGGAATTCTCCCTTCGAGGAATAGGCCCCAAACGACCATGTTTCAGGTCCACCAGACCATGTTTCAGGTCAACCATATCACAGACCATATTTCAAGTCACTTCCTAGTGCCCTAATCGCTCATCATAATCTCATAGATAACCTCAGTAATAATCTCATCATCATCATATCAATGTAATCATATCGGTTAGGCACTACTAACACATATGGTATGAATTCTCCAGTACATCATCATGTCTCGACATAACTTATTACTTACTCAACCTCTATGCCTAATTATTACACTTATCACATCATACCATCATTATCATCATGTCATAAAATCATCATTACATTCATATCATCATTTCCAAAATAATAATCATTATCAAAATCTAATAAAATAATAATAAAATAATAATATAACAGATCCATAAAATAATCACAACACTCATAACATCATCATCCATCATTCACCAATATTCATTCAACCATTCAAGCAGTCTAAGCAGGCAACAATTAAATTATAAAATAATTTATAATAAACGTAACGGCGATAAACGTACAATCTCAATATCATCACGGGTACCACTAAGTAGTCCCCCAGCCTGATATGGACATTGTCCGTTACTCTCTATCCTGTAGGGTTTAGGTCGCCCAACGCCATTTTCGAGATCACTCCTACACGACTCCTCTCGAATCTGCCTTACATCGAACAAGGTCCCCGAAACTCGGATATTCCTCCTAAACATCACATTTGAAAGGCACAAAGTAAGGAACTCAAAAACTGCAGTAACATTGGTAAATCTGCCACTGTTCTGGCTCAATATCTCGAAATCTATAACTCTGTTTAAAAAGTTGACCATTGAGTTTAAATAACTACTTTCCTTTACCTTCTCCAAAAATGCCAACTCGATCCAATAGTGAACGAGCCTGAATCGAACCTTCCAATGCGACTGGCCAGGAGCTACTCAGGTTGAGTTTCCGTCCTTCTGAGTTGAATAACTCTCACTCTGGGAAACATGCAGAAATTTCAACTGCTGGATATGAAGAGCTACTAGTCCAGAACCTCCCTCTAAAGTCTGAATGAAATCCAACGGTTGAAAGGGTTGTGGTGAGAGATTTACATAAGTTGTTTCCACCCCAAGCTTCAAGCTTTCAGCATTGGGGATTGGGTTTTGGGTAGCGTTCTCCCTCCTTTATCTCCCTCTCCCCCTCTAGTTTTCTATCTTCCTTTCTCTCTATCTTTCCCTCTCTGGTTCTGAGTTTTGGTCTCATTTCTGCTCTTAAATTGCTATTTGAAAGGAAATGGTTCAAATGAGGCTTGAAGCCTCTTGTATATCTCTTCTTTTTTAAATAAAAAAAAACTGAGCATCGGTGCTCAGCACCCCAAACCAGCGCCCAGCAGTGGGTAATTCAGCCAAGGGGCATGCATGTGTGACACATGGCCAAGCTGAGGGCCTGCATGCGTGTCACATGGGAAGAAGACCTAATGAGCAATCTCCAACCAATAAAAATGCCTAATCTCAAACCCAACTCCAAATTTAGTATTTCACATTCAAACATCCTTAAGACGATAATCGGGAAAATCCTAAGTTTTGCTCGCATTTAAACTCCTTCCCGATAATTATTTGTTTCTTATACCAAATTTCATAGACCTTAACATTAATTTTATAATCCAAGTCTAAATCTTAATTATTATTCATAAAACATATAATAAAATCAGACCGTTACATACCCTAGACATGTTTTAAGTATGTATGTGTGTGTGTGTGTGCGTGCGTGCGTGCGTGCGTGCGTGCGTGCGTGCGTGTGTGTGTGTGTGTGTGTGTGTGTGTGTGTGTGTGTGATGTTTACCTTTGCTATATTTTATGTTTAAGTTTTTAATATATCCGATTTTCTATCATACAAGTTTATCGCTAATATCACGAATAAGGTTTAGTTAATTAGGTTTTTCTTTAATGGGACATCTGGGTGTCTGAAGGGACATGAGTTTTGATTATGGACTAAGACTGTGCCAAAACAGTGAGTAGATTGAAAATAGTTTCAAGAACAAGTTATGGACTTCATATTATTATCGCCAAAATTCGTAAAGCTTTAAGGCAGATTGGCTAAAAATAGAACACTATTTTCACACAATCACTTTGAAAAAAAAATGGAGCCTAATCAAATCTCAAAAGAGATACACTAGATCGTTTACCAAAGTGTTTTGATTAAAAAACACTGTTTCCAAAGTATGGTAATTAATTAAACTCAACTAAAATTCAACTTTGTTACAACTAGATTGACTTTGGAAAATCCATTCTTGAGTGCCACAAAACTTAACTAATCGATTATACCTCCATGTGTAATCGATTATGCAATGTTTCAAAAGATCATATGCATAACGACATGCATTTAATCAATTATTATGTTACTTGTGATTAATTATCGAGATGTCCAAGATAATCTGTTTTAGAGAGGAAACCTAATCAATTACGTATGCCTTCAAACTGTAATTGATAATAGCACTTGGTGTATTAGTGATGGGAAAAGCATAAGCTTCTGGTTGGACTGTTGGCTTCCAAATGTGCTTTACAAAACTGTCAATCTGCCTTGCTCAATTCTGTCCAAATTGAATGCCTCTTTGTATCCGGATTTGGCTACTAAAATTAGTCTAGTCCAGTTACCTAGAGAGAGTTGTGAGGATATTCCTTTTTGGATTCATTCAGAGAAGGGAAATATGACCTTCAAGGATGCATATGACAGCATTGTGCCTAAAGGGAATCAGGTTTCTTGGGGGAAAGCAATATGGCATAACTCAGTCCCTCCATCAAAGTCCTTTATTTTGTGGAGATTGTTGCATGATAAGATTCGAACTGATGAGAAACTTATGCATAGCGACTGCCTAACAGTTTCAGTCTGCAGTTTGTGTTATGCAGTAGCTGAATCTTCAAATCACCTTTTCTTTGATTGTCAATTTACTTCGACACTTTGGATTTGGTTTAGCCAATTGGTGCATTTCAGTTTTGATCATTATTCAGTCTCATCATCTGTGCTAGCTGTGTTAAACAGACATTGGAGCCCTCAACTTAAGGTTGTCATTTTATCTGCTATTACTCATATTATTTCGATAATTTGGTTCTCAAGGAACCAACTGAGATTCAAGAATAAAACAGTCCCTTTTGACACAGTTGTTTCTAAGGTGATGGCAGCTGTGCTTTTGACTGGTAGTTTGGGTAGTGTCCACTTTTCAGGCTCAATTGATGAATTTGCATTTCTTAAGCTTTTCTCTATATCAGGAAACCCTCCAAAGGCGCCTAGGATCATCCAAGTTATCTGGTATAAGCCCCCATCTAGGTGGATTAAATGCAATTCTGAAGGTGCTTCTAGAGGCAATCCAAGCAAAGTCTCTGGATGTGCGATCTTTAGAGACTCAGGCGGTGCCTTCTTGGGTTGTGTTTGGAACTTCTATGGTGTGTCAACTTCTTTTCAGGCAGAGTTAATGGCTGCTATGAAAGCAATAGAAGTGGCTTCTGAAAAGAATTGGTCTAGTATTTGGTTGGAATGTGACTCTTTACTTGTAGTGCAAGCTTTTAAAAATTCAAAACTCATTCCTTGGAAATTTATGAATAGGTGGAAAACTATCTTAGCATGATCAAGCAAATGCAATTTTACATCTCTCATATATATAGAGAAGGGAACTCTTGTGCGGATAAGCAAGCATCTTATGCCCTCTCTTCTTAGAGTTATTTTTGGTGGGACCTTCCACCAAATTTTATTTTAGAGGATTTCAATATAAATAGATTTTATCTTCCTTCTTATAGATTTTCTTAATATTTCTTAGTATGGGTTTTGTCCTAGTCCCCCTATGAATTTTTTGTATTCTTGTTTCTTTATTAATAAATTTTTTAGGGTGCTGCAAATGATGGATAGGGTCTGAGGTGCCAACCTAGTTGGGATTTCTTTCCTTATTGCGATGCTTTACACTTTAATCTTGCTTTAAAAAAATTACTTATGCCTTCATCAAACTAATCTTCCTAAACAGAACTCATCTAATAATATAGTACTAAACAAACATCGTTATATCTGAATAGAATTAACTCTCAAAAGGCATCTAGTCTTTTATTTTATTCAAGTAGCTTTTTTGGGAAATTGAATCACTGACTATTATATTCTTGTACATGATTGTATCTTTGATGGAACACCCTTGGAAAAACTTTAATAACTTAAATGATCGGTTAAAGCTCTAAGGTGGCGTTTGGTTCCTGGAAATGTTTTATTCACAGGCAAACTACATTCTTGGGAATCACATTTCCAAGAATGTTTCTTTCCCACCTTCCCATATGGGAAGAGAGTTTTCCCAAGTTTATAACCATCGTTCACTATTCCCGGGAATCTTTTATGCCAGGGAATAAATTTTTAAAAATTGTACCAAACATGGGAAACTTTTATTCCCTTGCCAACATTCCCGGGTGTAACACCTCGTTTTTACTGTTTTTACCGTTTTGCTGTTTTTACTATTTTTCAAGTATTGGTAGAATTTTAATTGTTCGTAATTTTTATATTAGATCTAAAAAATGATTTTTAATAAAATAAAATCATAGTTATACTTTACCTTATGGTATAAGGTTACGGTAAAAATTTAGGTTTAAAATTCAGACGAAACCTGGTCTGCGTTTTAACTGACAATAAGATTTCACTGATCAGAAAACCTAATTTTAACCCGAGAGTGAAATAGTTTAGATTTTTATTTTATTTCCAACCATAGTAGTTACTTTGAAAATTTTCAAAAAAAAAATTATAATACGTTATTCGGGCGAATACTCGACGATCGGGGATCAACGGAATCAAGAACGGAGGTGCAAAGACAAAACCCGACGCCGGATGGATGAGAACAATGAGTTATTTGTGATGACTCATGGTGTAACACCCTCCCTTGGGCATTACCTTCTAAACACGTACGAAAATAAAATTAAAAGATAATTTGCTGGTGCTTTCGGAAAATAACTTATATAAGTATATAAGAGTATGAAATTGGGTATAAAATTTTCTTGTCACATGACTCCACACCTAAGCCATAATCGACACACAAACTTACTATCATAGCTTGGCAAGCCTATTTAATTTAAAGGATATACTTAAATACAAGATAGTAGTTTTATAAAAATTTCTACAGAGTCTCCTCTGTAATTCGGACATCCCAAATAAAATAACACCTGTTAAAATGATTACATTTTCACTCCAGAATTCTAGCTACACTAAATTCAACCAGACATCAATACATAAAAATAATAGTTATAGCCATAAGCTTTACAAAACCAAAAGAAATAGCTTAGATTTTTATTCAAAAGATAGGCTCTCCGAGCCACAAACATTCCATTATAAAATAAAGGCTCTCTGAGCCAAACTCGTACATACTATCAAAATAATCTAAGTCTCAACCCTAAGCTGGTCGTTCTAAGAGTTATTCCGCAAGTAATACCTCATCAAGCAACTACATCTAAGTCTCGGAATGACTTAGACAGACTCCTCTGCACCATCTGTGTTAAAGTACCCAGGGTACAATATAGAACTAGAAGAATCCTGAAATGTGTGTGTAAGGGTGAGACGCCAATACATGGTTTTAACCCAATAACTAAATACTCGACACCACATAACACATATACATTTATCACACGAGCATTTATAAGCTAATAGTTTATCAGTGGGTTTAACACCCCAAACATCATCCATACAATTATGCATGACACTTCTATTCATCATCTACTTTTCGTCCTAATCTCATGAGATATCCCAACATCATATGAGTTGATCAGACTCCATAGCCACACTGGCTAACTTGGCACTCTGCCAATAGGTCCGCGACCTCTTCCCATCCAAATAAACAAAGGCATACATATCCAGGCTAGCCAGGCACACAAGGCCAAACACATTGCTAATGTCCACAATCAGTGGCCACACCATTAGCAACCAGGATGGGGTCTCCATCTCAATGTCCTCCCTAGGCACATGAGATAATGCACGTCGTAATTACCTTTCGCCGATGGTAATCGATGCATTTGTGTCACAAACCGCAGGCACGTCTGCCAAATGCATGGAAAACACTTTTGTTTTCTTCTTTTCTTTGTGCTCATTCTTTCTTTGCCGAAGCTCAAAATGGCTTACGACTCACAACGTTTTAAAACACTTTTAAAACTTTCATTACAACACAGGACCTCACTGTCCATAAAACATTTATCAAAACATAGGACCTCACTGTCCATAAAACCTTTATCAAAACATAGGACCTCACAGTCCATAAAACATTTATCAAAACATAGGACCTCACAGTCCAAGTGCTCAATCGCGACACCTCTCGACCGGTGGACCAGTCGTAGGTTCGTGGCACTAGAAACATCTTCAATGTTTCAACACAATATACCTCATGTATACAATATAGGCCCTCAAAGTCCAAATGACTGAGTCCATCACAACACAGAACCTTAGTACCCCGACGTCTCGGTTACTAAGTTCCACCCCACTTTTAACACTAAATCAGTTTTGTTTTCATAAATTCTTTTCTAAAAATGGGAAATTCATCAATAAAATCCTTAAATAATAAAACTTGGTTTTCACAAATATGAGTCACTTGAGGTTTTAACTTCCTTAAAATATGTACTGCTGTTTCAAAATACTTGCCTTCTACGTTTTTCCAAATCTGTCATCACTCTTTTCCAAATCATTCATCAATTCTCACTTTTAAAGCTTCGCAATCCAATACTTAACTTTTCCACTGAAAACACTTTCTAAAATCATCTTAACTTCTTTTCAACAATTAATTTCATAAAATAACTTTGTATAATATTACAAACTTTCTTACATAAAAATTAGCAGTACTTAACATTTTCACAATTTCGCTCTCATTGTGACTCGAGTTACTTTTACACTAATAAATTATCATCATCAAAACTCCTTATTTATCCAAAATAATGCTTTTCACCACTATTATATTCCAACGTTTCCCATAAAACATTGAATATAATTTACACAGCTTATTAAAGCTTTTATCTGATTAGTCGGTTGTGCACTGACCACAGTCAGGCTTCTCAAACAACACTCACAAGCAACATTCAACAACAATCCACTAGACAGATCATGTACTATAGCAATATCATATACAAATAACTAATTTAAAACAGATCAAACATTGATACTCAGATATACAACACAACATAAACCACATAATCAGATAACCACAACCACATCAATTATACAGAATGCACAACAAGAAAATGGTCAACAAGTAAATGGTTATTGAGAAAAATCCATCAGGCAAGCTCCCCTTACCTCTTGAAGACTCGAACTAAATAATCTCCCGAACTCGATTCGATTCCCTTCGTCAGTGTAAATCAGCTAACTCCGTAGTTTCCTTCAAACGAATTGCAACCAAAATAAATCAAATCAAACAACAACACACTTAAATCAATGGGGTTAGGGTTCGGCTTTACCCAAGTTTCTAGGTTAGGAAACTTAAAATCTGATTAACTTAGGGATTAATGATCCATAAGTTACTTAAGCATGATTAATCACTTTAACCATGATTATGAACCAAGAACATGAACTAAAACTCATCTAGTTCCAAGAACTAGGGTTTCGGCCAAGGGCTGAGTTTGGAGTTAGAAATCTCTAAAATTTCTAAACTCTTGGATTTAATCAACATACAAAACCTAGAGTTAGATTCAAGTGTTACAAACAACTTTTGAATCATAAAACCAACAAGTGCTCATACCTAGGGTTTCGGTTTTTTGAAGAATCAAATAGGCTCAAGTTAGATTTTTGATCTTCTATATACTTGAATACAAGAACTATCAAGATATAATCATGAATCAAGACATGAAATTGAAACAAAACCTAAGAACACAAATTCAACTTAGGTTCGGCCATGACCAGAATTTTGGGAAAGAAATTTTTCATGCTCTTGTGCTTCTAGATGATGAAAATAGAGATGATTATAAGATCATAGCAATTGGTTTCATGTCAAAAGGATTTTTCTAGAATTAGTTATGAATTTTTCAATCTAGCTTCAAGAACTTTAAACAAATGAAGAACATGTTGATCAAAGGCATAAACTCAAGAATCTTATGAAGAGAAAAGCTTAGAATAGCAAGATTAAGAGAGACTACCTCTTGATGATCAAATAAAATGATGATTTGGATGAGGTTCTTCAAGAATTTCTCATGGTGTTCTTGAGAACTTAAGGGAGAAGATGAACCTAGTTAGGGTTTCAGAACAGTTTCGGTATTTTGGGTATATCTCTCAACATACTTATCCGTTTTAGATGATCTTTATGTCGTTGGAAAGAAGAGAGAAAGATGAACAACTTTCAGGTTGAAAGTTTTTCGATATTCAAAATAGAAACTGATCAGAATGGCTATGCAAAATCGGACGAGTTATGAACTCTTTGGAGCAAAGAACATGAAAATGGGAAAAAAATGACTTAAGGAAGAAAACATCCTATTTAAATGAAGAAGCAACCAGCTTAATGAAGAAGAAACAAATGCTTAATGAAGAAGGAGTCAAAACTTGGAGAAGAAGAAGTCAAAACTTGGTTAAGAAGAATTCAAAACTTCATAAAGAAGAAGTCAAAACTTGATGGAGAAGAATTCAAATACTTGGAGAAGAAGAAAATGTTGGAGCCGTGAGGATGGGACAAAGCTTGGTCAATTTGTCCAATGGCATTTTGGAGGAATTGTCATAAAAAGACAAGGGTATTTTGGTCATTTCATAACAAAACTAAATGTTGCCATAAATGTGCTATTATTGCCATTTATGATAGGATAAACTCATCATGAATGCTAATCAAGTTGGTCAATCCAATGTCTCTGCTACTTTGCCGACTTCCCGATCCATCTGACTCAGACTTTGCCTAGAGACATCTCGTCGTATAGACCCGCAACAACATAATATTTTAATTTTTTTCCAAAATTTTCAAAACTTTCAGTATCATAGTAAATATGATAAAAATATTTTTCATCTCGTTCACGACTCAAAATTAAGTCTTCTGAGCAGTAGACTTTTACTGTCAGTGAAAACACAGAAAACAGCAGACCGGCTTCCATCTGAGTTTTCAACCAAAAACTTCCCTGTAACCTTATAAAAATAAGTATAACAAGGAAATGACCTTGGTTTATCCAAAATCATTTTCTAAGTCTCGGATAAATATATATATATATATATATATATATTTATTTATTTATATATTTATTACCGATATTACGAAACAGCGAAAATCGGGGTGTTACATTACTACCCCTCTTAAAAAAATTTCGTCCTCGAAATTTCGTAGCTCAAAACTAAACTGGATGTTGTAATCATACTTTAACTCTAAAATCTTGCTTTGTATTCTCATCGCTTCATTCGTTTCATCTATAACATTATAACAGGATCAATTCCTATGCCATTTTATTTATCTTCGAAACTTTTCACTACCGCATTCTCTCCACTACCTTTGATATTTCATCTTAGTCTATTACACTTCAAAGAACCCAAAATCAACGCTTAATCTCTTCATTTAACTTTCTCAATACAAATCCATTAGGAAAAACTTTCTCCAATATCTAACTTTCACAGCTAGCATCAAACCCCACACTAACTTTACCATAACATCAATTAACCTTCTACTCAAGAGATGCAATCATAATCTTAGTCCATTTGGGCTTAGTCTTCTCTTCTAGTTATATCAAATTTACACTTTTCAAGTCTCCAATTAAAACTTCATAACATTCCTAAGTTGCACATGATAAACTTTCTCCAATAACCTAAGAAATTCAATCTTATTGAAATTGAATCTTACCACATCCATCATAATTCGTTCTCTTATTAATTCCTTTCGAATCTTTTACCTAATTCGATTTCATATCCTTCATATGCCTCTTATTTTCACTTTGATTCTCAAGCCCCGTTAGTATTCCTGGTTTAAGAAATTTCCCATGCACATCTACCCTATTGTCCAAGGAAATACACAACTCCTAACAATTCCTCCAGTCGAAGATTTAACTCTATCACTTATACAAGGAAGTGTTTGTATCCTATGTGCCCTTATCTTATATATTTACAACCGAGAAAAGACATTATAAAATAGAGTTTCTCTAAGGCCATTACCCCTAAGAGTTGCACCAAAACAAAGCCAAGAAATCCAGGTGAACGCTCCCCAATGGCAATCTTGAATTAAAAAAAATGTCCAGTTTCTACTATGGATCATCAACCACATTTTTACCAAAATAAGACCTCAAGATTATAAACATTTCATCATAGCTTATTACACTCAAAAGATATAATCAAAGCTTAATCACTTCTTGCCTCCAAATTAGTCTGCTAACAAAACTTCTTCCACATCTTATCCTCACAACGAATATCAAGTTCAACACTAACTTTACTTTACTATATATATTAACTTTCAACCCAAAGCACACAATTGTAATCTTAGTTTCCTCTGAACATATTCCACCACTCCAAATTATAACATAGTCATTCATTTCAATCTTAAAGAATACAATTACATTCCTCTACGCAATTACAACCAAAAGGAATTACTTCAACTTGAATTATCCAAAATCATAATTCTTAAACTTTTCTAACAACTTAGTTTCACTCAAGAACTTCTCTTTACTAATTCCATTCAACTTAAGGAAAACTACCATATATATTTTTTTTCCGTTAATCCTCGGATTCACCAAGTCAATATTAACCATAATATTGATCACTACTCTAAATTCCTTTAATGATATATCTACCTTGATCATAAAGTCCATTGGAATCATTTCACTTAAAAATGTTGAACTTAAGGGTTCTCATAATACCATTCACATCTATACACTAACGAAACTCCTACCAACTCTGGTTCGTCCTACCATAGAGATGACAAAAATTTATGTACCACACTATCTCCCAACTAACCAGCTAAGGATAGGTAATCTCATTACTCATCCATCCCACTGAGGATGATCAGTTGAACTTAGTCTCAACTTAGTCCTTAACACTTAAAGTAAACCTAACCGACACACTTTGATAAACTTCTGTTTTTCATCTGAAACAATACTTGAAGATACTCCATTAAATCTGAACAATCCCCTGATACACTATTTGATTCACTAACTCTACTTGTGGATCTTAACTCGTAAGAAGATGTAGACTTCACCAGTCGATCAACGATCACTCGAATTCAAACAAGACTCGTACAGGTCTTCAGAAAACTCATAACAAAGATTGGAGGAATACCAACATCTTAACAAGGAAGGTCTCAATTGTACATCTTGATGTGGAGATATTCAACTCACGACGGATGAAATAAGTCACACATCGACAACATTTGAAAAGTACATAGAATTAAGATGATCAATGACAACAAGTACTTTCAAACCACAATAAAACATGACCTTGGTGACCATAAAAGAATTTCTCAAGAAAAGAAATTTTTCTGGATTCCACTTTCACATAAGCATAGAAAAGAATTTCATTAATTTGAAGGATATTGGAACATCCAGTATGGAAAAAGATCATTCCATCAGGTTCGTGGATGTAAAAATGCATGATCAATACATATTTACAAACATGAATCTAATAAAGTTCATTCTTCCACAAGAATATTCCAACTGATTCAAATAATCAAGGAGTGAATAATGTCTAATCCCAAGAGGATTAATTCTTATTCTTAATACAAGGAATTTACAAAAGGATGACTTTCACCTCTATCAAAAATAGAAGTGACGAAATTATGTTTTACTAAGAAACTTCTGCTATCACGAAATTATTTGTGTTATAACTCAAGACAATAGTCATAACCACTTTTCTCAACAACACTTTAAGGGATCCCGACCAATCGATTCCTTTAAATCAATTCACTCAATTGTCTAATACATCGAGGATCATTTAGAAATATGAGTACGACTTCTTACAACAAAGAAATGAATAACTGGAAATTTATGAATCAGCATAACTAATTCATGAATCTTGACAGATTGCAAATTAAAAGCAGAAAATTTATCTGACATACACAAACTTCACCGTTGTGATTATCTAATACAATCACAGAATTTGAGAAATACATGTCAACTGACAAACACAAGAGAATCAAAGGGTACAATGAATAATTCCTCAATCACGAGACACTTACCCGAAATCGAAAATCCACTCAATTCGTCTTGGTTCCAACCAACATACACGTCTTTCTAGCCAAGCTTAGTATGACCACCTTGAATTTGGGTACGATCCCGGACAACTTAATCAATCGATCAAGCATGCAAAAGGTTGATCTTTCCTCATAAACTGAGTTGACGATGCAAAACCTTAGATAACTCCAATCTGGTACTAACTCGTCTTCAAGTCGATCTTTGAGTAGATGACAACTCCTCGCAATTAATTTACCAAATCAACTACGCAAGTTAGAGAATACTTATTCATAATTCGTCCTTTTACCTAGTCATCAGAAATCTAGACGGTAACACGAACCTCTACACAACGTTGGTGCTTCACAAGGAAAACACTCGGTCTAACAAACGATTCAGACCACCGATCTTCCAGTCGAATCGAGTCATCGAACTCGTTTCAATCCTTGTAGGCAACATCCTACACAAAGTGACAGAGATCTGACTGCATCCAGAAACTAGATCAATCAAAAATCAATGTCCTTTGCTAACCATAAACCTAGAATATTCCCAGGAAAACTCCCGGAAAAATCCTTTTACACAAACACCTTGTTTCAAATGTCTGACACGATTCACAAAATAATCGAATGTCATATCCGAACCTAAGTAACATTCAAAATCTATGGTCTCCCAGGACATAAAATCCTTGGAAAAACCATCAACAAAACATATACTTGTGCGTCAACACACATTGCTTCAACAAGAAACAATTCAAACAAGAACCAACCAGAGATCACACAACAAAACTTAACAGACCTATTCCCCAAAGATCCCGAAAGACTCGACCAGCTCTGATACCACCTTGTAACACCCTCCCTTGGGCATTACCTTCTAAACACGTACGAAAATAAAATTAAAAGATAATTTGCTGGTGCTTTCGGAAAATAACTTATATAAGTATATAAGAGTCTGAAATTGGGTATAAAATTTTCTTGTCACATGACTCCACACCTAAGCCATAATCGACACACAAACTTACTATCATAGCTTGGCAAGCCTATTTAATTTAAAGGATATACTTAAATACAAGATAGTAGTTTTACAAAAATTTCTACAGAGTCTCCTCTGTAATTCGGACATCCCAAATAAAGTAACACCTGTTAAAATGATTACATTTTCACTCCAGAATTCTAGCTACACTAAATTCAACCAGACATCAATACATAAAAATAATAGTTATAGCCATAAGCTTTACAAAACCAAAAGAAATAGCTTAGATTTTTATTCAAAAGATAGGCTCTCCGAGCCACAAACATTCCATTATAAAATAAAGGCTCTCTGAGCCAAACTCGTACATACTATCAAAATAATCTAAGTCTCAACCCTAAGCTGGTCGTTCTAAGAGTTATTCCGCAAGTAATACCTCATCAAGCAACTACATCTAAGTCTCAGAATGACTTAGACAGACTCCTCTGCACCATCTGTGTTAAAGTACCCAGGGTACAATATAGAACTAGAAGAATCCTGAAATGTGTGTGTAAGGGTGAGACGCCAATACATGGTTTTAACCCAATAACTAAATACTCGACACCACATAACACATATACATTTATCACACGAGCATTTATAAGCTAATAGTTTATCAGTGGGTTTAACACCCCAAACATCATCCATACAATTATGCATGACACTTCTATTCATCATCTACTTTTCGTCCTAATCTCATGAGATATCCCAACATCATATGAGTTGATCAGACTCCATAGCCACACTGGCTAACTTGGCACTCTGCCAATAGGTCCGCGACCTCTTCCCATCCAAATAAACAAAGGCATACATAGCCAGGCTAGCCAGGCACACAAGGCCAAACACATTGCTAATGTCCACAATCAGTGGCCACACCATTAGCAACCAGGATAGGGTCTCCATCTCAATGTCCTCCCTAGGCACATGAGATAATGCACGTCGTAATTACCTTTCGCCGATGGTAATCGATGCATTTGTGTCACAAACCGCAGGCACGTCTGCCAAATGCATGCAAAACACTTTTGTTTTCTTATTTTCTTTGTGCTCATTCTTTCTTTGCCGAAGCTCAAAATGGCTTAAGACTCACAACGTTTTAAAACACTTTTAAAACTTTCATTACAACACAGGACCTCACTGTCCATAAAACATTTATCAAAACATAGGACCTCACTGTCCATAAAACCTTTATCAAAACATAGGACCTCATAGTCCATAAAACATTTATCAAAACATAGGACCTCACAGTCCAAGTGCTCAATCGCGACACCTCTCGACCGGTGCACCAGTCGTAGGTTCGTGGCACTAGAAACATCTTCAATGTTTCCACACAGTATACCTCATGTATACAATATAGGCCCTCAAAGTCCAAATGACTGAGTCCATCACAACACGGAACCTTAGTACCCCGACGTCTCGGTTACTAAGTTCCACCCCACTTTTAACACTAAATCAGTTTTGTTTTCATAAATTCTTTTCTAAAAATGGGAAATTCATCAATAAAATCCTTAAATAATAAAACTTGGTTTTCACAAATATGAGTCACTTGAGGTTTTAACTTCCTTAAAATATGTACTGCTGTTTCAAAATACTTGCCTTCTACGTTTTTCCAAATCTGCATCACTCTTTTCCAAATCATTCATCAATTCTCACTTTTAAAGCTTCGCAATCCAATACTTAACTTTTCCACTGAAAACACTTTCTAAAATCATCTTAACTTCTTTTCAACAATTAATTTCATAAAATAACTTTGTATAATATTACAAACTTTCTTACATAAAAATTAGCAGTACTTAACATTTTCACAATTTCGCTCTCATTGTGACTCGAGTTACTTTTACACTAATAAATTATCATCATCAAAACTCCTTATTTATCCAAAATAATGCTTTTCACCACTATTATATTCCAACGTTTCCCATAAAACATTGAATATAATTTACACAGCTTATTAAAGCTTTTATCTGATTAGTCGGTTGTGCACTGACCACAGTCAGGCTTCTCAAACAACACTCACAAGCAACATTCAACAACAATCCACTAGACAGATCATGTACTATAGCAATATCATATACAAATAACTAATTTAAAACAGATCAAACACTGATACTCAGATATACAACACAACATAAACCACATAATCAGATAACCACAACCACATCAATTATACATAATGCACAACAAGCAAATGGTCAACAAGTAAATGGTTATTGAGAAAAATCCATCAGGCAAGCTCCCCTTACCTCTTGAAGACTCGAACTAAATAATCTCCCGAACTCGATTCGATTCCCCTTCGTCAGTGTAAATCAGCTAACTCCGTAGTTTCCTTCAAACGAATTGCAACCAAAATAAATCAAATCAAACAACAACACACTTAAATCAATGGGGTTAGGGTTCGGTTTTACCCAATTTTCTAGGTTAGGAAACTTAAAATCTGATTAACTTAGGGATTAATGATCCATAAGTTACTTAAGCATGATTAATCACTTTAACCATGATTATGAACCAAGAACATGAACTAAAACTCATCTAGTTCCAAGAACTAGGGTTTCGGCCAAGGGCTGAGTTTGGAGTTAGAAATCTCTAAAATTTCTAAACTCTTGGATTTAATCAACATACAAAACCTAGAGTTAGATTCAAGTGTTACAAACAACTTTTGAATCATAAAACCAACAAGTGCTCATACCTAGGGTTTCGGTTTTTTGAAGAATCAAATAGGCTCAAGTTAGATTTTTGATCTTCTATATACTTGAATACAAGAACTATCAAGATATAATCATGAATCAAGACATGAAATTGAAACAAAACCTAAGAACACTAATTCAACTTAGGTTCGGCCATGACCAGAATTTTGGGAAAGAAATTTCTCACGCTCTTGTGCTTCTAGATGATGAAAATAGAGATGATTATAAGATCATAGCAATTGGTTTGATGTCAAAAGGATTTTTCTAGAATTAGTTATGAATTTTTCAATCTAGCTTCAAGAACTTTAAACAAATGAAGAACATGTTGATCAAAGGCATAAACTCAAGAATCTTATGAAGAGAAAAGCTTAGAATAGCAAGATTAAGAGAGACTACCTCTTGATGATCAAATAAAATGATGATTTGGATGAGGTTCTTCAAGAATTTCTCATGGTGTTCTTGAGAACTTAAGGGAGAAGATGAACCTAGTTAGGGTTTCAGAACAGTTTCAGTATTTTGGGTATATCTCTCAACATACTTATCCGTTTTGGATGATCTTTATGTCGTTGGAAAGAAGAGAGAAAGATGAACAACTTTCATGTTGAAAGTTTTTCGATATTCAAAATAGAAACTGATCAGAATGGCTATGCAAAATCGGACGAGTTATGAACTCTTTGGAGCAAAGAACATGAAAATGGGAAAAAAATGACTTAAGGAAGAAAACATCCTATTTAAATGAAGAAGCAACCAGCTTAATGAAGAAGAAACAAATGCTTAATGAAGAAGGAGTCAAAACTTGGAGAAGAAGAAGTCAAAACTTGGTTAAGAAGAATTCAAAACTTCATAAAGAAGAAGTCAAAACTTGATGGAGAAGAATTCAAATACTTGGAGAAGAAGAAAATGTTGGAGCCGTGAGGATGGGACAAAGCTTGGTCAATTTGTCCAATGGCATTTTGTAGGAATTGTCATAAAAAGACAAGGGTATTTTGGTCATTTCATAACAAAACTAAATGTTGCCATAAATGTGCTATTATTGCCATTTATGATAGGATAAACTCATCATGAATGCTAATCAAGTTGGTCAATCCAATGTCTCTGCTACTTTGCCGACTTCCCGATCCATCTGACTCAGACTTTGCCTAGAGACATCTTGTCGTATAGACCCGCAACAACATAATATTTTAATTTTTTTCCAAAATTTTCAAAACTTTCAGTATCATAGTAAATATGATAAAAATATTTTTCATCTCGTTCACGACTCAAAATTAAGTCTTCTGAGCAGTAAACTTTTACTGTCAGTGAAAACACAGAAAACAGCAGACCGGCTTCCGTCTGAGTTTTCAACCAAAAACTTCCCTGTAACCTTATAAAAATAAGTATAACAAGGAAATGACCTTGGTTTATCCAAAATCATTTTCTAAGTCTCGGATAAATATATATATATATATATTTATATATTTATTACCGATATTACGAAACAGCGAAAATCGGGGTGTTACACATGGGGGTGAGTCATAGGGGCTAGTCATCATGCATTTAATGCATGTACTGATGGCTTAAGTGTGAAATGTCCAAAATACCCTTAATTGTTCATTGTAATTCTAAGTTTGCCATGACAACATTTTTACCTTTTGATCCCTAGAAACTCACGGCCACCCTCCTTAAGACCACACTTGGTCATTCCTTTTCACTCCATTTGGTTCATGTTCTTCAACTTTCTCACAAAAACAGTTAAGTTCATACCCTTGATTTTCAAAGGAAGTAGTAGATTTTGATCATTTCTTCAAATTCCAAAGGTAGATTCTTGTGATTCATGATCATACCTTCCTTTCCTTTCACAACTTTTCTTCATATCTCATGTTTTTACAAAATTCAAATTCCTAGATCTAGAACTTCAAAAATTGCTAGAAAATCATAGAAAAATCCTTTTAATGTGATTCCAATTTCGATGATCTAGTTATGATCTCTACTTTCATCGTCCAAGAGCTTGAAAAATTTAGATATCCCTAGCTATTTCTTTTGGTCTGGGCCAAACCTATGTACTAGTGGGTTTAGGTGATTTTCTTCATTCTTTAACTTGATTTCTTGTTGGTTGTTCATGGCTAGGTTTTGTGGGATCAAAACCATGTGATTTAGGTGAACAACATCCTTCTACTACTTGAGTTTCAAGTGATCTACAAGAGGTAAGGGGGGAGATTACTACTATCCTACCTTAATGTAGATATGTTGATGGTTTATTTAGTGTATATGTTTTGTAACTCATAAGTGTATATTATTGATTTGTATGTGTGTGATCCTCTTGGAGGATTTGATTTGATGCTTGGTTGTGGTGTGATATGTCATATGGTTGTTTTGGTTCCAAAGACCTTAAGTTGGAACCATGATTGTTGTTTGCTTGATGTGTTAAGAAAAATGCCTAATATATTTATTTAAGGCCATTTGGTCATAACAGGTTGAGGGAGTTCCATGGGGATTTAATTTGTTTGGATAATTTTTATAGGGATTCAATGATTATATAAGAGTATAGAAATTTGTTTGGATGGATTTGGATATGTATGTTAAAAGTTATGAATTTTTGAAGATATAGGGACCATTATACAAATACTGAGATTTACAGGGACTGTTCTGAAAACTGTGTTATTATATGTTGGGAATGTAGTCCTTGGTAATATAAGATTAAAGAAATTGGTTTGACATTATTTGGATTAATACATAAAAAGTTATAAGCTTTTTACTAACAAAGGACCTCTTTGTAAATATTGCAAAGTATGGGGCAGAAACATAATTTCTGAAAAATTTCATGGTGAAAAGTATTTTATTAGATGAAAACATAGCAATTGGTTTGAGGTCATTTGGAATTATATATAAAAAGTTATGAGCCTTTTAATAGTTAAGGACTTATTTGCAAATATTGAAAAATATGAGACCCAAAAATATAAATTTTTGGAAAATTTTTGGAAACTGAAAATAATTTCTAAAGAAGTTGGTTTGGTGAGATTTGAAGTTTTAAATAAAAAGTTATAAGGTTTTAAGTGAAAAAGGACCTTTTTGTAATTAATGAAAGTTTAGGGACTAAAATAAAATTTTTGAAAATAAATGTTATTGGACAGTTAGAGACTGTTTTTCATACCTATTAAACTGTTAAAAAACTCCAAAATGAGTTTTGGACTATTAGAGTGTAAAATCATTGAAAAAGAATTTACGCGTTTTACAAACTTAACGACGTTCGGTCAAGTTTTAGGAATTTTGTATACATGGAAAGGAAATTGTAAAACCTGTCTTTTGAACATATTAAAATGTGTATTATAACCAAGGTGAGTAATAGATTTGAGGTGAAGAACCATATTTTCAAAAGTATGGCTTTTGGGCCTAAAACCAGTAAAAAGCGGTGAAACCGTCGTCAAACATTTTTAAGGACTTTTGAGAAAACAATGATGTAGAGTTTGAAATTAGTATTTTAATACTTTAACATAAGTATGATAACTTATTAAAGTAAATGATTAGATAAAAATGATTATGTTTGTGAAAATATGGAATTTAAGTGGAAATACAGTAAAAAGCGGTAAAACAATATTTTAAGAATTTCGATGTTTTTCAAGAAACAGTTTTGAGGAATTTAGTACTTATGTACTTTGATGGAATCTGAATTTAAAATGGTTTGGTTTTAACCAAAGGTTTTAGTTTTAAAGACAAAAGAGAATTTTAGTTTTCAAGACTAGTATTTCAAGTAAATGGAAAACCTAAGTCGAGGATGACTTAGTGAAAATATGAACTTACTGATTTATGACTTATGGTGAAGCAAGAACATTTGTCATAAAGTGTGGATAATTCATTATCCATACCTCCATAAGATTTAATGGACTAAAAGTTATTTGGTTTTCTTGAAAGCCAAGAGAAAGGCTCAATTAGAAAAGTGTAAAGAAATAAATGATTGGACTGTCGATCCAATTTCATAATGTGTTAGAACTTGTAAGCAAGTGACTTAAAACATCTTTACCCAAACATGACAAGTCTGTTTGAGAACTGCGGATTAGTGACGAGCCGATGATTTGTACCCGAGAATATCATCGTCAGAGATTAGCATTAAATGGATTCTGGTGGAATCACGAGGTTATCTGATGGATAAACCAATTGGACGTATTCCGGTAATTTTTCCAACTATAGAGTTGATACTATATTCAGAAAGGCCGTTGTGCCAAGGAAGCTAAGCTTCCCAGTAGTAGAGGTTTCATAAAGAGCCCATTGTTCCACAGAAAGTTTGAGACCACATGTGATTATGATAGTACGTACATTATGATTATGATATGAGCCTTGTGTGCCATGATAGCCACACATGGTGCTTAAAGGTGGGCGTAGATGAAACCTGTACTAACTATTCCTTTCCAAAATATCATCTTAGCTCCGATGTTAGAATCGGATATTCCTTGAGACTGTGTAGGAGTGGGACTATACGGTTTCGATCAGTTTCTCTCTATTCCTGTCCTTCGATGGACAACCCGTGTCCGGTATGCTTGATAAGCTTACCGTCGAGTTTGGTATAGTATATTCTTGGAGTTTTGAGTTGCAGAATTAAAATGGGAGATAAAAGAAATTTAATATTGTTGTATTATGTACATGTGAGTTGTACCACTGCATGTCTGCATTATGTGTAAGATAAATGGAATCTCACCTCCTTATTTTATTTTGCCTATGTCGGCTAGCTATGTGCTTTCTGTATTCCATTGAGAAGATTGAGACGTCAGGATGACACTTGACTGATTCATCATAGAGATTGGGGTTCGAGCATGCGAACGTTATGGTGGAACTTCTTTGGACTTCTTCCAGACTTCAGAGGGTTCAAGGAGATGGCATTAGGGTTTCAGTTATGCCTAACCTTTCTTTTCTTGAGATAGGCATAATATTCATTAGTTCGTAAGTTATAGTTTTCCTTAGAAAGAGAAATGGTTTAGTCTGAGAATTACTTTTGTAGTGACTCTAGTAGACACTTTTGTGACGACATCGGCAGTGGACTCAAAAAGAGTTTCCACTAGATCTCGTCAGTTTGATTCACCCTTCTCATGATGTACGAGAGATGATTGTATTTTCTATTTTATTTTGGCCAGCTGGGTATGTCTGGGAATTAATGTGACTGTTTATGGAGCTGCGACTCCAAGTATTTTATATTTTAGGAGCTGCGTCTCCATATCTCTATGTTGAGTCTATATATCTTTATGGCTTCTATCTACAAGTAGGGTTGGATTTTTATATAAGTGACTTTTGAACTAATAATCTTGTTATGATTATGAAATATGTTATTGAACTTTTACCTTATTCTCAACTAATTATATTTATGACTTATGAAAAAGAAAAATTTCCTCATTCGAATATAGCCAATTTTAATTAAACTACTTTTCGGCCTTAAAATGTCATGTACGATGTAGCGCTCGAGAAGGGTGTTACACCTGGAATACATTTTTAAAACTTATACCAAACGCTATCTAATGAAAATATGTTTTCATTTAATAATAGTCGATTAGACCATTTCAAATAATCAATTATTTGTCGTGTATCAACTAGTTTCAGAGCATTTATTGCATGTCAAAATGAGCCCGATGACTATACTTTTCACTGTGCTTATGAATACTCATTCTGAACTCATTTCAAATTGAGAGAACTACTTTGAATTTCTTCTCTATCGATCATTGATTGTGCATGAAACTTTCGTGACATAACTGGAGCCAATCTTGCTGAAAAGGTAATAGTGCTTCAGCTCTAAAAAATCTCATTGCAAAGAGTGGAATCATTTGTACACTTCAGACCTTCATTAGAAACCTGTTGTAAGGTTCACCAAGCACTTGTAAAGCTTGATAGAGGGTAGGAATTCCTTAGATATGGAATCCGTAAAAGCTTAGAGGCTCTTGCTCAGGAATGTGGTATCAAGAGGAAAAAGGTGCTCGAACAGAGGTTGTCTTGAACTTGGGAAACTAGAACATGGTAGGCGATCCTTGGGTGTTAACCCTTAATGTTGAGAGGCTCTTGCTAAAGGGTTTCTGTATCATGAGGAGAAATGTACTTGAATAAAGTTCTCCCAAGTACCCGGTAAACTTGGAGAGGGTAGGCGTCTCTTGGGTGTGATCCTAAAAGCTTAGAGGCTCACGTACAAGGCAATGTTCTGAGGTGAATAGTACTTAAATTGTAAATATTTATCAAGCACTTGTGAAGTTTGATTGACAGTGAAAAAGCTCATACGTGATATGGGGATATCATGTTGGTCACAGTGCTTGTGATCGGACCACGATATACTCTTGTGTGCAAGCTTTTATCCTTATCTTTAGTTACTTTTTGCTTTCGTATTCTTGAACACTTTTATTACAACTCCATATCTGACAACATCGCTTCATCTTTCACTGAAACTCTCGAAAATTGTCAATGAATTTTTGGAAAACAAGTAAACACCATATTGAACTCCTCTTGGTTGATGGTTGCCATGGCCAACACAAACTACTTAGGAATAAATCGACAGTATGACCCCCTAAGTCCTTGTTGTATTGTCCATCTCTGCATGACTCGCGTTATAATGAATTCTCAAATATACGACTGCAAGAAAAAAGGAGTTGGAACCAATCGAATTGTCCCTAAAATAAGGAATGGTTCAATTGGGTTTAGAAGAATACAATATACCTTTTAGAGTTCAGTTTTAGGGATGGGAAATTGTTAGCACCTTATGTCGTCCGTTATAATAATGGGTACCTATTTATTCTAATAGCTATGTTAAGTTAATTAAATTTTTCCTTTATTATTTTTTAAGGTGAAATATGTTTTATTACTTTCATTTAAATATGTTCCTTTTTATCCGCTTAATATCGAAAAATATAAATGACTTTGACAAGGAAGTAGCCCGTGATTCTACAAAACAAATTTGAACCCTTGATCATAATTATTGTGCATCAAAAAATTATGTTTTAATTCTTCAAATTTATTTTGTAAAAAATAAATGGAAATCAATTCCTTGATGATATTTTATGAAAAGGTAACTTTTGAAATGCTTTTTTTTTCTAAAAAGGTTTTTCAATAATTTATTCCCCTATATATAGTCACAAATTGGGAATAAGCTAATTAGCTCACATTTTATGAAAATATTTAGTTATCTTTAATAGAAAGTTAGACTCGGTACCCCTACATAAATCTCAAGATGTCCTCTAGAGAACATTCGATAGAGTTTACATAACCGTTACTCTAGTCATCTCCCAATTTTCTATAATCCATAAAGTTTTAGAATATGTTCCATTTTACTTGTTTTAAAAAGATACTTTATATTTACTTGTTCCATTTTACTTGTTCCATTTGATCAATCCAACATTCCAGTCACTCTGGTCATCTCCCTTTTTATTCATCTTCAGCTAATATTTTAGCGAAATGTAAGATGGTACATAAGTATTTTAAATATATTGTTTTTATATTATTATTTTGTAAAATTCTTGAATTAAAATTTTTATTGGTATCTCTTAGACTCGACTACACTCCTTGTAACACCTATGATATGACACTTGCATCAAGAAAGCCATAGTTTTGCAGCCACTCCGACTAATTACAGGTTTTCCATATATTATTAGTTTTTAGGTTTTCACTATTTTTTAAAATATCTGCTAATTTTCAAATCAAATCTACAATTGTCTTCAACACAATTAAATAAATTACTAATATTCAGATTTAGACTCACACTAACAAAAACAGAAATTAAAACATAGGAGTAAATTTATCAAAACACATTTAATATCAAATTAATCATCCAATAATGAAATAGTAAAACAAAAATCATAATATAACTTTTGTTTGTGGTTCAGTATAAATATTTATCTTCACAATATAATGATTCTGACCTCTTGTATTAATAATTGTACAATTTAAATGTAACGATTTCAAGGTAACAATTTGTATCATAATGGCTACAATTTTTTCTAGTTTTCAACTTAATTTATTATTTAAAAGTTTAGTTTTATTTAAAAATGTAAACAAATGAGAATACAAAAGCAAGTTAAAATATGAACGTAAACATTAACTTTATTAACTTAAAAATAATAAATCATAAAAAACTTTAAACGAATTAATTAATTGTTTGTTCGTTAGTGTTGAAGGAAATGTCATTAATGGAAGTTTTAAGACTACACTGTCAACTATAAATATGGCCTTAAAAATCACTTACTATTATGAACAAAGCATTTCAATACCTAATAATTATATTTCATCTCTACAAGTCATGGCAACATTCAACAACTTATGTCTAATGGTTGCCTTTATGGCAAGTGCTACCTTACTGGTTAGAACAGGAGTTTCATCTGAAAGTAATTATGCACCAAGTCCTTTGCTATCATATGAAAAATATTTGAAAGATTGTGAAGCTAAGTTACATTCACATTGTGGAAGTCAAATATTCTTTGGAACATTTTTCGGTAATGGAACTGTTAGTACAGATTGTTGCCTCAATCTTGTACAAGACCTAGGTCACCGTTGCCATGACAGCTTGACAAAATACATTTTAGTTACAAGATCACCAGAGTTCAAACCAAAAGAAACCCAAATCTTGAAGAGGAGCGACCAAATTTGGAACGATTGTATTCATCATTAATCCCGTCTTGATAAAACTAAAGTTTAAGAAGTTGTATGCTTATCACATTATGTTTTTTGGAATAAATGTTCAATGCATTTAACTGCTAGTAATTTTATTGTGCTGGATTTCAACCATTTGGTTAGTGATTTATATGATATGCACTAATCTAATATTTGGTAAAAAAAAATTTATCCGAATGACCATAAGCCTGTCGTATACGTTAGTATTAGGGAGCCACTTCGGCGCACCAAGCATTCTTGTAGAAGAAAATGTGAATGCTTATGCTGCAGGGGCATGAGTTTTGATTATGAACTAAGAATGTGCCAAAATAGTGAGTAGATTGAAAATAGTTTCAAGACCAATTTATGGACTTCATGTTATTATCGTCAAAATTCATAGGAATTTAATTCGTAAATCTTTAAGGTAGATTGGCTAAAACTAGAACACTATTTGCAAACAATCATTTTGAAGAAAAAAATCAAGCTTAATCAAATCTAAAAAAAGATACACTGAATCGTTAACCAAAGTGTTTTGATTAAAAGACAATGTTTACAAAGTATGGTAATTAATTAAACTCGGCAGAAATGGGATTAGATTTGAAAATAAAAGCGTTTATTGGAAGTCTGTTTGCAGCATGATCTCAGCAGCTACATCCCTCTCGGGTAATGGTTCTAAGCATCACATGTCATCCTCTATAGAGGGTTCTCCATCGTCAAATCTTTTAATGTGAAGAGTCATCCTAGAAAGGATCATTCTAGATAACAGGTTGATTGGTTTCCTCCCCCTGTGGTTGGATAAAGTTTAACACTGATGGGGCTGCTAGAGGCTCCGTTGGTCTTGCTACAGGGGGAGGAATCTTCAAAGACAATGGTGGTGCAATCCTTGGTTGATTCTCCCCCTTTTTTGGAATCACCTGTTCATTGCAAGCGGAAATCTCTGCTGTTATGTTGGCTATAAAAATTGCTTTTGAAAGAAATGGCTAAACTTATGGAATGAATATGATTCTCAATTAGTGGTGTTAGCCTTCTCTTCTCCTTGTCTGGTTCCTTGATGGCTAATAAGAAACATATGGATGAATTACCTCTCTTTGCTTAAATCTTTTCATTTTAGAGTATCACATCTTCAAAGAGTGTAATTGTTGTGCCGACAAACTGGCATCTTTTGGCATTTCTTCCCATGGTTTTACTTGGTGGGATCTTATTCCTGATTTCATTAGACTTGATTTTTTTAAGAATAGGGTTGGTTTACCAAGTTATCGATTTAATTGATCTGTTTATTTTCTTACATGGGTTTGGTCTATGTTCCCCCATGCTTTTGTATTCTTTATTTTCTATATTATTTATAATAATTATTGTTTGCTGCAAATGATTGGTAGTGCTTGAGTAGCCAACCTAGTTGGGTTCTCTTGCCCTATTGTGATGCTTTTGCATGCCATTTTGCTTTAAGAAAAAACTCAAGTAAAATTCAATTTTTTGACAGCTAGACTTGTCAAAATCCAATTTTGAGTGCCACAAAACTTAACTAATCGATTATACCTCAATGTGTAATAGATTATGCAATGTTTCAAAAGATCATATGCAAAACAGTAGGCATTTAATCGATTATTATGTTGCTTTCGATCAATTATCAAGACGTCCAAGATAATCCGCTTTCCAGAGGATTTTTAATCAATTACGTATTCCTTCATCAAACTAAATTTCCTAAACATAACTCATCTAATCGGTTATATCCAATGCATTACTCAACAAGCACCATTATATATGAATAGAATTAAATCTCAAAAGGCATCTAGTCGTTTATTTAAATCAAGTAGCTTTTTTGGGAACTTGAATAACTGATTATTATATTCTTGTACTGGATTGTATCTTTGTTGAAACAACCTAGGAAACACTTTAATAACTTAAATGATCGGTTAAAGCTCCACTGAAAATCTGTCTTCATTTAATAATAGTCTATTAGCCCATTTCAAGTAATCGTTTATTTGTCGTGTATAGACTAGTTTCAGAGCATTTATTGCGTGTTAGAATGAGCTCGACGGCTATACTTTTCAATGTGCTTATGAATACTCATTCTTAACTCATTTCAAATTGACATAACCACTTTGAATTTCTTCTCTATCGGTCACTGACTGTGCATGAAACTTTCGTGACATAACTTGAGCCAATCTTGATGAAAAGGTAATATTGCTTCAGTTGCAAAAAACTTCATTGAAAAGAGTGAAACCATTTGTACAATTATGACCTTCATTGAAAACCTTTTGTAAGGTTCATCAAGTACTTGTGAAGTTTGACAGAGTTTAGGAATTCTCTAGATGTGGAATCTGTAAAAGCTAAGAGTCTCTTGCTCAGGAGTGTGGTATCAGGAGGAGAAAGGTGCTAGAACAGAGGTTGTCGTGCCTTGGGAAACTTGAACATGGTACGCAATCCTTGGGTGGTAACCCTAAATGTTGAGAGGCTCTTGCTAAAGTGTTTATGTATGATGAGGATAAATGTTCATGAATAAAGTTCTCCCATGCACCCGATAAACTTGGAGAGGCTAGGCGTCCCTTGGGTGTGAACCTAAAAACTTAGAGGCTCATGTACAAGGGTATGTTCTGAGGTGAAGAGTGCTTCGAATGTAAATATTTATCAAGCACTTTTGAAGTTTGATTGATGGTGAAAAAGCTCATACGTGGTATGGGGATTTCATTTTGGCCACAATGCTTGTGATCGAACCACGACAAACTCTTCTGTGCAAGCTTTTATCTTTATCTTTATTTACTTTTTGCTTTCGTATTCTTGAACAATTTTATTACAACTCCATATCTGACAACATCGCTTCATCTTAACCCGAAACTCTCGAAAATTATTTTAATTGTCAATGAATTTTTTGAAAACAAGTAGACACCCAATTCAACACCTCTTGGTTGATGGTTGCCATGGCCAACACAATCTAATTAGGAATGAATCAACAATATGACCCCCTAAGTCCCTGTCATATTGTCCATCTCTGCACTTCTCAATGCGGTATGAAGAATTCTCAAATATACGACTACAAGAAAAAAGGAGTTGCATCCAATCGAATTGTTCCTAAAATAAGGAATGCTTCAATTGGGTTCAAAAGAATACAATGTACCTTTAAGAGTCCAGGTTTAGGGATTGGGAAATTGTTAGCAGCTTATGTCGTCCGTAATAATAATGGGTACCTATTTATTCTAATAGTTATGCAAAGTTAACCAAATTTGTCCTTTATTATTTTTTTAAAGAAAAAAAATATGTTTTATTACTTTCATTTACATATGTTCATTTTAATGCGCTTATTATCGAAAATTATAAATGATTTTTGTAACATCCCGATTTTTCGCTGCTTTCTAATATCAGAAATTTATATAAATAAGTTTATATTTTTGTCCGAGACTTAGAAAATATTTTTAAATAAACCAAAACCTTATTCCTGCTATACTTAATGGTAGAGAGTTATGGTTAAAATTTAGGTTGAAAAATCAGGTGAAACCCGATTTGTGAATTTCACTAACAGTATATTTATATTAATCAGATGACCTAATTTTAATTCGTGAATGAGAAACTTAAGGTTTTTTTTAATTTCCTTCGATTTGGTAGTTTTAAAATATTTCATTAAAAACGCGAAAATAATATATTCTATTCGGTGTAATATTAATCGGGGAAGCGACGGAACTGAATACGGGATTTCCGGGACCCGCTAACGGATAAATCTCATGTCTAATCATGATGACTCATCCATGTGAACACATTTATGATGCACATGGCATCATCATTACAAACTATAAGGAAATTGGAAAGTTAAGTCTTAGACTTTTTGGAATTTTGTAATTTGGTCCTTAACAGAAATTGCTCCTAAGTCCTTAATGAAGCCACCACCTTTCCCCTTGGTCCCTCTATTTTTGCGCAGCCCTCTCCCCTTCATAAGCCCTCCCACGCTTCAATCTTTCTTCCTATTTCACTCTTAACACATAAACACAAAAAGTTCATAAGTTCATTCATCACTTTGTGAAGCAAGTACTTTGATCGTCACTTGTTTTTGACCTTCAAGAGGTGAATCTTACTCTCCTTGCCTAGTCATCTTCATGTTCTTCAAGTATTTTCTTAATTCAATGTCTTGTTCATCCATGTTCATCATTTTCCATTCCTAGATCTAGAAACTTTGATAATTCATAGAAAATCATAGAAAAATCCTAAAAATATGAAACCAATTTCTATGTTCCTATTATCAACTCTACTATCATAATCCAAGAGTTTATTACAAACAAATTTTTCCTCCCCATTTAATTTGTCAAGGCTGAACCCTATAAAAAGTGGGTGGAGGAACTTTTGTTCAATTTTTAGAAAGTGATCATATATCTCATCTTTCTAATATGTATTGATGTTGAATCCAAGTTCTTGCGTCAAACCAAAATTTCTTGCTCAATTTTCATGCTTTGACCGAAATTATACTTTGAGGAACTTGGAAGATTTTAATTCATTCTTTGTTGATTAACAACTAATCTATTGTTTTAAGTGTAAAGGATCATTAATCCAAAGACTTAAACAATTTTATAAATTTTTAGCCACAAAACCTACACAGGGCCATGACCTATAAGTGGTGTATAGGTGATGGTATTTGCTTGTTTTGATTGGTTGTGTTGTGGTTTGTTGAAGGATGAAGACTTGTGCCGTGTACGGGTGTCACCGATTTCCGGATTCGCGACAAGTTTTAAATCGGAAGTTAATTGGAATTCTTCGAGAGGTAAGAGGGGATTTCCTGAGGGATTTTTCTGATGGCTACATGCTATCTAGTTTATGTCTGTATTATTTATCTGTGGTGTTTGTTTCAGTTGTGTTATTTTTATCTGTGATGGGTTATCTGCACTTAATTGTTTATTTGCAGTTATATATTATAATGTTGTGATGTATGACGTGCCTGGGAATATTGCTATGATGTTGTTATTGAATGTTGTTTGAGAAGCCTGATCGTGGTCAGTGCCCAATCAATTAACCAGATAAAAGCTATAAGAAGCTTTATAAATTATATTCAATGTTTAACGGTGAAATATTGGAATATAATATTGATGGAAAATAGTATTTGGGAAAAATAAAACATGTTGGAAAATATTATTATTTTAATGATTTATCGTTGTAAAAGTAAACTATGAGTCACAGTGAGCACGTAAGCGTGAAATTATTTTTGTACAGCTAATTTTTACGTAAGAAATTCCATAACATTATTAAAAAGTTATTTTATGAAATTAATCTTCGAAAATAACTCAATTATGATTTTAGAAAAATATTTAAGTGGAAAAGTTTAAGAATTGACTTAAATGACTTTTAAAACGTTAGACGTCAATTAGTTCTGAAAAAGCGGTTACATAAAGTATCTTTGATCCGTGTTACGTTGTTATGGACTTTGGGTCCTATCCACGTTGTCGGTTACGTTGTTAAAGTTGAAATTTGTTTTCTATCCCCACAAACCTAAGACTGATTGCAAGGTCTAAGGTGTTGTGGCTAAGCACTCGGACTTTGTGTCCTGTGTTAACGTTGAAAAAACTAATACGTTGAAAATTACGAATGGTCGTAAGTCATTTAGAGCTTCCACAAAAGAAGAATGAACACAAAGAAAAATGACGAGAACAAAATGTTTTATATGCATTCATTGGCAAACGTGCCCACATTCTTATCTATGATGCCTTAACGATAAGGTATTCATGCTACGTTGTTATGTATGATGCCTTAATGATAAGGTATTTGTGCTACATTGTTATGTATAGTACCTTGATAAATAAGGTAATCCGTGCTACGTTGTTATGTATGTATTCCTTGCCACGTTGTGCCTAATATACCTGGCAATCGAGCTTGATCAGCTCATTTACAAGGTGTTGGGATCTCCGGAGATTAAGTGAGAAGTTAAACGTTGAAAAATGAAGTGTTCATGCATTTGTTTCCAAAAGACAGTGATCGGGTATGAAACCCAGTGATAGACTTCTTGTTTATTTATAGAAAAGTATATGTATATATGTTTTCTTTTGTGTCACGTATGTAGTTATCGTGTTAAATCCATATATTAGTTTCTCACTCTTGCATTATTTCTGTTGGATTGTCTCTGTTGTGCTCTATATTAGGGAGTTCAGAAGAACCACTCTGGGGATATGATGTATACAAGAAGTAGGATCCTTAGTTTGGGGCATGCCGATGTTTATTTGCTACTATTATGTCTGTCTTATAGGTGTGACCAGCTTATGTTTTATTTTTCGTATGTTGTTGTTTTTCATTAATGACCTATGCTTATAAGGTTCTAGATGTGAAAACCGTATGATGCATTATAATTCAATGACTTATATATTTACATATATCTATCCATATACGGTCATGTTTACATTATTGTTGTGGTTGTCGAAAAGAACAAAAAAAAAAAAAAAAGAATTTATCACCATTTTTGGAAGAGATAATCGATTGAGAAAATATTATTTTTCGAAAGCAACCAGCGAATTCAAGTTTTATTTTCCGTAATGAGTTAACCATGTGATGCCCCAAAGGAGGGGTGTTACATAAGTGGTATCAGAGCTGGTCGAGTCTTTCGGGAACCATGGGGAATAGGTCTGTTAAGTTTTTGTTGGGTGTTCTCTGATTAAGTCTTGTTTGAATTACTTCTTAGAAGTAGTGTGTGTTAATACATAAGTACGTGTTTCATTTTATGGTTGCGGTCTAACTGATTTCGTCTTGTAGGTCAGTTATGGAACTAGCGCCAGAAGGTGGACGTGGACGAGGACGTGGACGCGGTCGTGGAAGGGGTCGTCGAGGTGGTCCCATTGGCGGCCGTGGCAACATGAATGAAAATTATGATGATGGAGTAGATTATGCGGCTCAGGGGATGGAACATGTGGCAGCTGCGATTACAAATCAAACTGGATCTATGAATGCCCAGAATTTGCAAGCTGCGGAAGGCAAGGCTCTGATTGTGTTTCAAAGCCAAAATTCTTCACAATTTGGTGGGGATACTGACCATGAGAAACCTGATTTATGGATTTAGGAATTGGAGAAAATCTTTGAGCTGGTTGTCACTCGAGCAGAGGTTAGGGTTACCTATACTGGTTTCCTACTAATAGGAGATGCTGAGTACTGGTGGAAAGGTTCCAAACAACTTCTGGAAGCTGATCATCAGGAGTACCTGGAACGTTTTCCGAACTGCATTCATGGACAAGTATTTTCCAGAGAGCATTAGGATCGAGAAAGAACAAGAATTTATAGGGTTACAATAGCGAGACTTATCTGTTGGGGAGTATGCGGCAAAGTTTGAAGCATTTGCCAAAGACTTTCTTTTCTTTCAAGAACAACCCAATGAGAGCTGGAAGCGTGAGAGGGTTGATGCAGGACTGAGATTTGATATTAAAGAGACTGTCTTACCTTTGCAACTATGAACTTTTCAAGCTTTAGTTGAGATGAGTTGGAAGATTGAGCAGATGCGGAAAGGAAGAGACGATAAGGGGAATATCGGAGGACCATCTAGATCCAAGGATCAATTTTAGAATCAGGGAGAAAAGCAAGTGCAGAGAAAACCTTACTTCCGACTAGCAGGAAGTAACTAGAATCAACAACAATATCATCCTAATTCTTCTACATCGGAAATGGAGGCCAAAGAAACCAAAACCAAGGTCAAGTTAGGAGGAGTTACAAATGTGGATACTCAAATCATAAGGCTGATAAATGCCCAGTGAGGGGAATGAAGTTCTTTAATTGTGATCAAGTGGGACATATTTCGAGGGAGTGCAATGCTCCTAAGCGTGGACCTATTGTCAATAACACCGGCACTAATAAACCGACGACCATGGGTAGAGTTTATAATGTGAGGAGAGCTGAGACTTCAAACTACGACGGTAATCTTTTAACTATACTTTTAATTCAAACTCAACGCATTCTTTCATTTCGATAGATTGTGTGAAATTTCTGAAATTGCCAATTTCCTTGTCATCATGATTTGATTGTTTTAACCTCAACTGCTGAGCCAGTTACTGTCAATTCCATTTTCTTGGAATGTCATATTGTTGTTCAGGATAGACACTTTATTGATAAAAGGAGTTTCTCGATGAGACTTAGTCTAGACCTTTACTTTTGGTGGAAGTGATCTAGTTTGAATTCTTGTCGGGCTGTTGTTCTTTTATATCGTTGTTGATAAAATTCCCCTAAATACTTTCTTGTGATAGTAAGATTTTGGGATGAAGAGATCGTATCTGGTTACGAGTCATGAAATTTCGAGGACGAAATTGATTGTAAGAGGGGTAGTATGTAACATCCCGATTTTTCGCTGCTTTCTAATATCGGAAATTTATATAAATACGTTTATATTTTTATCCGAGACTTATAAAATGTTTTTAAATAAACCGAAACCTTATTCCTACTCTACTAAATGGTAGAGAGTTACGATTAAAATTTAGGTTGAAAAGTCAGGCGAAACCCGGTCTTTCAATTTCACTGACAATATATTTATACTGATCAGATGACCTAATTTTAATTTGTGTACGAGAAACTGAAGGTTTTTATTTAATTTCCTTTGATTTATTATTTTTAAAATATTTCATTAAAAATGTGAAAATAATATATTCTATCCGTTGTAATATTAATTGGGGAAGCGACGGGACTGAATACAGGATTTCCGGGACCCGCTTACGGATAAATCTCATGTCTAATCATGACGATTCATCCATGTGAACCGCACATGGCATCATAATTACAAACTATAAGGAAATTGGAAAGTTAAGTCCTTAGACTTTTTGAAATTTTGCAATTTGGTCCTTAATAGAAATTGTTCCTAGGTCCTTAATGAAGCCACCTCCTTTCCCCTTGGTCCCTCCATTTTTACGCAGCCCTCTCCCTTCATAAACCCTCCCACACTTCACTTTTTCTTCTTAGTTCACTCTTAACACATAAACACAAAAAGTTCATAAGTTCATTCATCACTTTGTGAAGCAAGACCTTGGATCCTCACTTGTTTTTAATCTTCAAGAGGTGAATCCTACTCTCCTTGCCTAATCATCTTCATGTTCTTCAAGTATTTTGACGATTCAATGTCTTGTTCATCCATGTTCATCATTTTCCATTCCTAGATCTAGAAATTTTGATAATTCATAGAAAATCATAGAAAAATCCTAAAAATATGAAACCAATTTCTATGTTCCTATTATCAAATCTACTATCATAATCCAAGAGTTTGTTGCAAACAAAGTTTTCCTACCCATTTAGTTTGTCAAGGCCGAACCTTATAAAAAGTAGGTGGAGGAACTTTTGTTCAATTTTTAGAAAGTGATCATATATCTCATCTTTCTAATATGTATTGATGTTGAATCCAAGTTCTTGCATCAAACCAAAATTTCTGGCCCTATTTTCATGCTTTGGACTAAATCATACTTTGAGGAACTTGGAAGATTTTAATTCATTCTTTGTTGATTAACAACTAATCTATTGTTTTAAGTGTAAAGGATCATTAATCCAAAGACTTAAAACAATTTTAGAAATTTTTAGCCACAAAACCTACACAAGGCCATGACCTATAAGCGGTGGATAGGTGATGTTATTTGCTTGTTTTGATTGGTTGAGTTGTGGTTTGTTGAAGGATAAGGACTTGTGCCGTGTACGTATGTCACCGATTTCCGAATTCGCGACAAGTTTTAAATCGAAAGCTAATTGGCTACGTGCTATCTAGTTGATGTCTGTATTATTTATCTGTGGTGTTTGTTTCAGTTGTGTTTTTTTTTTCTGTAATGGGTTATCTGCACTTAATTATTTATTTGCAGTTATATATTATAATGTTGTGATGCATGATATGCCTGGGAATATTGCTATGATGTTGTTATTATGTTATTTGAGAAGCCTGACAGTGGTCAGTGCCCAATCAATTAACCAGATAAAAGCTTTAAGAAGCTTTATAAATTATATTTAATGTTTAACGGTGAAATATTGGAATATAATATTGATGAAAAATAGTATTTTGGAAAAATAAGACATGTTGGAAGATATTATTATTTTAATGATTTATCAGTGTAAAAGTAAGCTGTGAGTCACAGTGAGGACGTAACCGTGAAATTGTTTTTGTACTGCTAATTTTTACGTAAGAAATTCCGTAATATTATAAAAAGTTATTTTATAAAATTAATCTTCGAAAATAACTTAATTATGATTTTAGAAAAATATTTAAGTGGAAAAGTTTAAGAATTGGCTTCAATGACTTTAAAAACCTTAGACGTCAATTAGTTCTGAAAAAGTTGTTAGAGAAAGTATCTTTGTACTGTGTTACATTGTTATGGGCTTTGGGTCCTATCCACGTTGTGGGTTACGTTGTTAAAGTTGAAATTTGTTTTCTATCACCACAAACCTAAGACTGATTGCAAGGTCTAAGGTGTTGTGATTGAGCACACGGACTTTGTGTCCTGTGTTAACGTTGAAAAATCTAATACGTTGAAAATTACGAATGGTCGTAAGCCATTTTCAGCTTCGACAAAAGAAGAATGAACACAAAAAAATTACGAGAACATAATGTTTTATATGCATTCATTGGCAGACGTGCCCATGTTCTTATGTATGATGCCTTAACGATAAGGTATTCGTGCTACATTGTTATGTATGATGCCTTAATGATAAGGTATTCGTGCTATGTTGTTATGTATGGTACCTTGATAAATAAAGTATTCTGTGCTATGTTGTTATGTATGGTATTCCATGCCATGTTGTGCCTAATATACCTGGCAATCGAGCTTGATCAACTCATTTACAAGGTGTTGGGATCTCCGAAGATTAAGTGAAAAGGTAGACGTTGAAAGTTGAAGTGTTCATGCATTTGTTTTCAAAAGACGGTGATCAGGTATGAAACCCAGTGATAGACTGCTAGTTTATTTATAGAAATCTATATGTATATATGTTTTATTTTATGTCGTGCATGTAGTTATCGTGTTAAATCCATATATTGGTTTCTCAATCTTGCATTATTTCTGTTGGATTGTCTCTGTTGTGCTCTATATTGGGGAGTTCAGATAAACCGCTCAGGGATATGATGTATACAAGAAGAAGGTTCCTTAGTTCAGGGCATGCCGATGTTTATTTGCTACTATTATGTCTGTCTTATAGGTGTGACCAGCTTATGTTTTATTTTTCGTATGTTGTTGTTTTTCATTAAGGATATGTACTTATAAGGATCTAGATGTGAAAACCGTATGAAGCAGTATAATTGAATGACGTTATATATATATATATATATATATATATATATATATATATATATATATATATATATCCATATACGGTCATGTTTACATTATTGTTGTGGTTGTCGAAAAGAACAAAAAAAAAAGAATTTATCACCGTTTTTGGAAGAGATAATCGATTGAGAAAATATTATTTTTCTAAAGCAACCAGTGAATTCAAGTTTTATTTTCCGTAATGAGTTAACCATGTGATGCCCTAAAGGAAGGGTGTTACATAAGTGGTATCAGAGCTGGTTGAGTCTTTCACGAACCTTGGGGAATAGGTCTGTTAAGTTTTTGTTGGGTGTTCTCTGATTTAGTCTTGTTTGAATTACTTCTTAGAAGTAATGTGTGTTAATATATAACTACGCGTTTCAATTTCTGGTTGAGGTCCAATTGATTTCGTCTTGTAGGTCAGTTATGGAACTAGCACCAGAAGGTGAACGTGGACGAGGATGTGGATGCGGTCGGTGAAAGGGTCGTCGAGGCGGTCCCATTGGCGGCCGTGACAACATGAATGAAAATTATGATGATGGAGTAGATTACGCGGCTCAAGTGATGGAACATGTGGCAGTTACGATTGCAAATCAAATTGCATCTATGAATGCCCAGAATTTGCAAGCTGCGGAAGGTGTAACACCCCAGTTTTTACGGTTTTCAATATCAGTAAAATATATATGTTTATATTATTTTTATTGGAATAATAATTATTCAGACTTTTATTTTTGTTTATCTTATGATGCTTACTCTTGAGTAATTTTATTTACTCTTTTAAATTTATTTTTTTGGGTGCGTTAGCACTGCCTTATTTCAGTGTAAGCACGCTTGCTAGGCAATAATATTTTGTTATTGTCACTATCAATATTTGTTTCGAAAAATATTTTAAATAATATAATTTAAAGAAAATTATGTTCATATTTTACTCTATTTAATTTTAGAGTTAAAAATAATTTGGTTTGGAATTAATCAGAGATTATATTTTGGACCTAGTATTTTCTTATTTGATCAGCTCAACTATTAATCTTTACTCTAATTTGAATTTCGAAATCATATATTTATCAATCTTTATTTTTAGATTCCAAAAGGTAAAAACATGTTTATTTTAGGCTTAATATTTATCACTCATAGTGTAGCCACTAATACAAAACTAAATTTTACCCCTCCTCTCTCTCTTAGAAACCCGTAAACCCCCCCCCCCCCCCCCCCTCACTTTCTCTTTTCTTTCTCTGCTTTCTTCTTCTTTCCCTTCTTTCTCTCTTCTTCTTCCTCCTCCATCAAACCCACACATTTCCTTCTCTTCACCTCATCTTTATCCTCCTTCTCTTCATCTCAACGGCGTGCACCACCACCTAGAGGGAGGAAGAAGACCACGCGAGCTCAACGTCTGGTCGATTTTGTTGTACATCGTGTCAGCCACCACGAGCACTGGCCGAACTCACCGCTGCATCGTCGTCCAGGCCGTCGTCCGTTGCCGCTCAACCGCGCCGCGAAGGGAGGAGTCAGCCGCGACTCTACATGCATTCCGACCTCCATTCGCTGCTGCTCCGTCGCGCCTCCACCGTTGCAGTCGCGCCGGACCTCCAAGGCAGCCACCATGTTTTCTTCCTCTTCCACATTGGGTGAGTTGTTTTCCCTGTGTTTCACTCTTTCTTTCATTTTCCCCCAAATTGATTTGAAACCCTACCCCTAGCCTTTTTAATTCAGCTTCCAATATTGAAATTGAAGCTTGTTTTATGCTATTGGGACTGTGAATTAGGGTTTCCCTAAACCAATTTCATTATTCTTTAGTTAAAATGAGTTTTCCCCAAATTGTATTTAGGAACCCTAAACCCCAATTTGATTTTACTTGAATTTGGTTATGTTTTTGTGGAATTAATTATGATTTAGTACAATTAGGACTCTTAATTGATGATTCTTAAGTTCATTTTCATGATCCTTTAATCAAAACAAATTTTCCTCAAAGGGTATTGTGAAACTTAAGCTCTTAACGTGATTTTCTTTGAAAATAACCTTGTTTGGTAATAAGATTAAGTGTTTAGATCAAATTAGAATGTGTGTTTGGTCATGTGTAATTGATTTCTTGATTTCTACTAGTTGCGCATTGTTGGATTCCCTCTCTAAGACGTTTGACACGGCTATGCTTGCTTGATGGAGTAGATAGTTACACTCTTGGAGCTAACGTGATCATGAAGACGAGGATCCTTTACTTGTCTTCAAAGGTAAGGGGAGCTTGCCTAGGGATATTCAATGACTATATGCGTGTGTGTATGTGTTTAATTGAGCGTTGTGAATACTATGGTGATATCGAGCCAATACTTGAATAACTTGTTTACTTGAACTATTGTGGTTATTAATTGGAGTTGAACATTACTTGCTTTAAGGTGTTATGAATTATATATATGTGATGAACTGTCATTAACTGTAATATTATTATTGCTGTGAATATATTACTGTTGATTGAAGTTTACAAAGCCGGACTTGAGTTTGTGCCCAATGACTATAAGGATTAAAAGCCTTAATAAGCCTTGAATAGAACTTTGAAAGTTTTGGGTTCACTTATAAAAGTTCCTTGTTTAAAGTGCTTACTTCAGAAGAATAAGATCTTGGTTTTTAGAAAAATGTTGAAGTGATTTTGGGTTGAAGGAAACGACATTTTTATGATCAAAAATTTTGTACGAGAGAAAACCCTTTTCGAACGGTGTGTTTTATGAAGGAAAGACCCTTTGAAAAGATTTGACTTTATTCCATCAAGGATTTCAGAAGAAAATGAATTTCCAAATGTTTTATAAAAGACTTTGTAAAGGAAAAGATTTTCTCCTAAATGATTTAGAAACATTCCGGTTACTTGGATAAGTGGCTGAGGTTTTGTTTTGGTTTTTGATTTTCACCGAGCGAAAAGTAAGCACATATGAAAGAGAATACTAGTTCGCGAGACGTCGCCTCTAGTATTCAGTTGTATGCACATGATCTGGGATCCGTGTCAAGAATTATGGACCAAGGGTCCTAATCGTGATATTATGGGCTAGGAGTCCTGATTTTGGAATTGAGGACCGTGTGTCCTAATTTCGTTGTTGTGGGCTAGGAGTCCTTATCATGTTGAAATAAAACATGGATAAAATTATAATTGTTTCTACGACCACAACCTCAGACTGCGGCATCGGTCTAAGGTGTTGTGATTGAGCACTCGGACTGCGTGTCTTGTGTTATTGATTTTCAAGTAATGAATATTGTGAATAGTCGTTAGCTTTGGGCTTCGACAACGGAAAAGAGTGAACACAAAGAAAAGTCTCGATAACGAAAAGTCTTTTATTCATATGAATTTCCCCTTAGCAGATGTGCATGAGTTAGCCGAATACCCGCTTAAGATGTGGTATTCGATGAGGTATACATCCGAATGGCCGTTATAAGGGATTCGTGATGATGTTGATGCGGGTGCATGAGGTGACGGAGACAACTTGCCAAATGGGGCGTATGAGCCTGATCAACTCTTTCTTTCTGAATGATAAAACGGCGTTGGTATCTCATGAGATTAAGTTTAGAGCCTAATTATTGAAGTGTCATGCATTCCTTTTATAAAACTGATTGTTCGTGCATGAGACCCACTGATATAACACTTGTCATTTTATCTCTGGATAATAATTAAATGTTAATGTGCTGAGGTGATGTATGTATCGTGTATATGGTTGTTGTGTGATATATCCATTTGTCAGTATCTCACCCTTACAGATATATCAGGTTTCTTCTGGTTCGCTATTGTACCCTGGGTACTTTAGTACAGATGGTGCAGAGGAGTCTTCCTAAGTCACTCAGAGACTTAGATCTAGTTGTTTGATGAAGTATTTGATTGTTGAATGATCACGTGAGTTTTCCTCAGGAATAACTTTTAGAACGACCAGCTTAGGGTTTGAGACTTAGATTTTTGATAAGTATGTATGAGTATGGCTCAGAGAGTCTTTATTTTAAAATGGAATGTTTATGGCTCAGAGAGCATCTCTTTTGAATGAAAACCTAAGTTTTCCTTTTGGTCATGCATAACTTATTGATGTAACTATTTTTAGTATATTACTGCCTAGTGGTATTTGGTGTAACTGGAATTCTGGAATGAAAATTTAATTATTTTAGCAGGTGTTCTTTTACCTGGGATGTTCGAATTACAGAGGAGACTCTGTCAAAATTTTTGTAAAAATACTAGCTTTTATTCGAGTATATCTCTGAATTAAATAGGCTTGCCAGGCTGGGATTGTAAGCTTGTGTGCCGATCAAGGCTTAGGTTTGGAGTCGTGACAAATTTTTATACCCAATTTCAGACGCTTATGTACTTATATAAATTATTTTCTGAAAGAAACCAGTAAATTATCTTTTTAATTTAAATTCCGCATGTGTTACGTAGTAATACCTAGTGGGGGTGTTACAGAAGGTAAGGCTCTGATTGCGTTTCAAAGCCAAAATCCTTCACAGTTTGATGGGGATGCTGACCTTGAGAAAGTTGATTTATGGATTCAGGAACTGGAGAAAATCTTTGAGCTGGTGGTCACTCCGGCAGAGGTAAGGGTTACCTATGTTGGTTTCCTACTAATAGGAGATGCTGAGTACTGGTTGAAAGGTGCCAAACAACTTTTGGAAGCTGATCATCAGGAGATTACCTGGAACGTTTTTCGAACTGCATTCATGGACAAGTAATTTCCAGAGAGTGTTAGGATCGAGAAAGAACAAGAATTTCTGGGGTTACAACAGCGAGACTTATCTGTGGGGGAGTATGCGGCGAATTTTGAAGCGTTGAGAGATGGAAGATTGAGAGGTTTGATGCAGGACTGAGATTTGAGATTAAAAAGTTTATCTTACCTTTGCAACTCTGAACTTTTCAAGCTTTAGTTGAGATGAGTTGGAAGATTGAGCAGATGCGGAAAGGAAGAGATGATAAGGGGAATATCGGAGGACCATCTAGATCCAAGGATCAATTTTAGAATCAGGGAGAAAAGCAAGTGCAGAGAAAACCTTACTTCCAACCAGCAGGAAATAACTAGAATCAACAACAATATCATCCTAATTCTTCTACACCGGGAAATGGAGGCCAAAGAAACCAAAACCAAGGTCAAGTTAGGAGGAGTTACAAATGTGGAGACTCAAATCATATGGCTGATAAATGTCCAGTGAGGGGAATGAAGTTCTTTAATTGTGATCAAGTGGGACATTTGTCGAGGGAATGCAATGCTCCAAGGCGTGGACCTATTGTCAATAACACCGGCACTACTAAACCGACGACTACGGGTAGAGTTTATAATGTGAGGGGAGCTGAGACTTCAAACTACAACGGTAATCTTTTAACTATACTTTTAATTCAGACTCAACACATTGTTTCATTTCGATAGATTGTGTAAAATTTCTGAAATTACCTATTTCCTTGTCATCATGATTTGATTGTTTTAACCCCAACTGCTGAGCCAGTTACTGTCAATTCCATTTTCTTGGAATGTCCTACTATTGTTCAGGATAGACACTTTCTTGATAAAAGGATTTTCTCGATGAGACTTAGTCTAGTCACCTTTACTTTTGGTGGAAGTGATCAAGTCTGAATTCTTGTCGGACTGTTCTTTTAAACCGTTTTTGATAAAATTATCCTAAATACTTTCTTATGAAAGTATGATTTTGGGATTAAGTGATCCTATCTGGTTTCGAGTCATGAAATTTCAAGGACGAAATATTTTGTAAGAAGGGTTGTATGTAACATCCCGATTTTTCATTGTTTTCTAATATCGGAAATTTTTATAAATACATTTGTATTATTATCCGAGACTTAGAAAATGTTTTTAATAAATCGAAACCTTATTCCCTCTCTACTTAATGGTATAGAGTTGCGATTAAAGTTTAGGTTGAAAAGTCAGGCGAAACCCAGTCTGTGAATTTCACTGACAGTATATTTATACTGATCATATGACCTGATTTTAATTCGTGAACGAGAAACTTTAGGTTTTTATTTAATTTCCTTTGATTTGATATTTTTAAAATATTTCGTTAAAAACGCGAAAATAATATATTCTATCCGGTGTAATATTAATCAGAGAAGCGACTGAACTGAATACGGGATTTCTGGGACCCACTAATGGATAAATCTCATGTCAAATCATGATGACTCATCCATGTGAACAAATTTATGATGCACATGGCATCATCTATACAAACTATAAGGAAATTGGAAAGTTAAGTCCTTAGACTTTTTGGAATTTTGCAATTTGGTCCTTAATAGAAATTGTTCCTAAGTCCTTAATGAAGCCACATCCTTTCCCCTTGGTCCCTCCATTTTTTCAAAGCCCTCTCCCTTCATAAACCGTCCCACACTTCACTTTTTCTTCCTATTTCACTCTTAACACATAAACACAAAAAGTTCATTCATCACTTTGTGAAGCAAGTCTTTGGATCTTCACTTGTTTTTGATCTTCAAGAGGTGAATCTTACTCTCCTTGCCTAATCATCTTCATGTTCTTCAAGTATTTTCATGATTCAATGTCTTGTTCATCCATTTTCATCATTTTCCATTCCAAGATCTAGAAATTTTGATAATTCATAGAAAATCATATAAAAATCCTAAAAATATGAAACCAATTTCTATGTTCCTATTATCAACTCTACTATCATAATCCAAGTGTTTGTTGCAAACAAAGTTTTCCTCCTCATTTAATTTGTCAAGGCCGAACCCTATAAAAAGTTGGTGGAGGAACTTTTGTTCCATTTTTAGAAAGTGATCATATATCTCCTCTTTCTAATATGTATTGATGTTGAATCCAAGTTCTTGCATCAAACCAAAATTTCTTGCTCTATTTTCATGCTTTGGCCAAAATCATACTTTGAGGAACTTGGAAGATTTTAATTCATTCTTTGTTGATTAACAACTAATCAATTGTTTTAAGTGTAAAGGATCATTAATCCAAAGACTTAAATAATTTTATAAATTTTTAGCCACAAAACCTACACAGGACCGTGACCTATAAGTGGTGTCTAGGTGATGTTATTTGCTTCTTTTGATTGGTTGGGTTGTGGTTTGTTGAAGGATAAAGACTTGTGCCGTGTACGTGTGTCGCCGATTTCCGGATTCGCGACAAGTTTTAAATCGGAAGCTAATTAGAATTCTTTGAGAGGTAAGAGGGGATTGCCTGAGGGATTTTTCCGATGGCTACGTGCTATCTAGTTGATGTCTGTTTTATTTATCTGTGGTGTTTGTTTCAGTTGTGTTATTTTTATCTGTGATGGGTTATCTGCACTTAATTATTTATTTGCAGTTATATATTATAATGTTGTGTTGCATGATCTGCTTGGGAAAATTGCTATGATGTTGTTATTGAATGTTGTTTGAGAAGCCTGACAATGGTCAGTGCCCAATCAAATAACCAGATAAAAGCTTTAAGAAGCTTTATAAATTATATTTAATGTTTAACGGTGAAATATTGGAATATAATATTGATGAAAAATAGTATTTGGGAAAAATAAGACATGTTGGAAGATATTATTATTTTAATGATTTATCAGTGTAAAAGTAAACTATGAATCACAGTGAGGACGTAACCGTGAAATTATTTTTGTACTCCTAATTTTTAGGTAATAAATTCCGTAGCATTAAAAATAGTTATTTTATGAAATTAATCTTCGAAAACAACTTAATTATGATTTTAGAAAATTATTTTAGTGGAAAAGTTTAAGAATTGGCTTAAATGACTTTTAAAATGTTAGACGTCAATTAGTTCTCAAAAAGCGGTTACAGAAAGTCTTTTTCTCAAAAATAGTGTTAACGTTGAAACGCTAACCTAGTATCAGAGACGTTGCGATACTAGTGTTATTTAATATAAGCACGAAGATCTTTGATCCGTGTTACGTTGTTATGGACTTTATGTCCTATCCATGTTGTCTATCCACGTTGTGGGTTACGTTGTTAAAGTTGAATGTTGTTTTCTATCACCACAAACCTAAGACTGATTGCAAGGTCTAAGGTGTTGTCACTGAGCACTCGGACTTCGTGTCTTATGTTAACGTTGAAAAATCTAATACGTTGAAAATTACGAATGGTCGTAAGCCATTTTGAGCTTCGACAAAAGAAGAATGAACACAAAGAAAAATGACGAGAACAAAATGTTTTATATGCATTCATTGGCATACGTGCCCACATTGTTATGTATGATGCCTTAACGATAAGGTATTCGTGCTACGTTGTTATGTATGGTACCTTGATAAATAAAGTATTCTGTGCTATGTTGTTATGTATGGTATTCCATGCCATGTTGTGCCTAATATACCTGGCAATCGAGCTTGATCAGCTCATTTACAAGGTGTTGGGATCTCCGAAGATTAAGTGAAAAGGTAGACGTTGAAAGTTGAAGTGTTTAAGCATTTGTTTTCAAAAGATGTTGATTGGGTATGAAACCCAGTGATAGACTACTTGTTTATTTATAGAAATTTATATGTATATATGTTTTCTTTTGTGTCGCGTATGTAGTTATCGTGTTAAATCCATATATTGGTTTCTCACTCTTGCATTATTTCTGTTGGATTGTCTCAGTTGTGCTCTATATTGGGGAGTTCATATGAACCGCTCAGGGGATATGATGTATACAAGAAGAAGGTTCCTTAGTTCCGGTCATGCCGATGTTTATTTGCTACTATTATGTCTGTCTTATAGGTGTGACCAGCTTAGGTTTTATTTTTCGTTTGTTGTTGTTTTTTATTAAGGACCTATACTTATAAGGATCTAGATGTGAAAACCGTATGATGCAGTATAGTTGAATGACGTTATATATATATATATATATATATATATATATATATATATATATATATATATATATATATATATGTATATATATATATATGTATATATATATATATGTATATATATATATATGTATATATATATATATGTATATATATATATATGTATATATATATATATGTATATATATATGTATATGTATATATATATGTATATATATATATATATGTATATATATATATATCCATATACGGTCATGTTTACGTCGTTGTTGTGGTTGTCGAAAAGAACCAAAAAAAACCAAAAGAATTTATCACCGTTTTTGGAAGAGATAATCGATCGAGAAAAAAATATTTTCCGAAAGCAATGAAAACCGTATGATGCAGTATAGTTGAATGACGTTATATATATATATATATATATATATATATATATATAAAAAAAAAAAAAAAAAAAAAAAAAACCCAAGGGGTTAAAGAACCAAAAAAAAAGATTTGAAAGCAATGAAAACCGTATGATGCAGTATAGTTGAATGACGTTATATATATATATATATATATATATATATATATATAAAAATAAAAAAAAATATATGTATATATATATATATATATATATATATATATATATATATATATCCATATACGGTCATGTTTACGTTGTTGTTGTGGTTGTCGAAAAGAACCAAAAAAAACCAAAAGAATTTATCACCGTTTTTGGAAGAGATAATCGATCGAGAAAAAAATATTTTCCGAAAGCAACCATCGAATTCAAGTTTTATTTTCCGTAACGGGTTAACCATGTAATGCCCCAAAGAAGGGATGTTACAATTTTGACAAGGTAGTAGCCCGTGATTCTACGAATATATTTGAACCCTTGATCATAATTAATATGCAATAAAAATTTATATTCTAATTATTCAAATATATTTTATTAAAAATAAATGGAAATCGATTCCTTGATGATATTTTATGCACAGGTAACTTTTGAAATGCTTTTTTTCTTACAAGGTTTTTGAATAATTTATTACCCTATCATCACAAAGTTGAGAATAAGCTAATTTGGTCACATTTATATTAAAATATTTTGTTATCTTTAATAGAATGTTAGACTCGGTACCCCTACCTAAATCTCAAAATGTCTTCTAAAGAACATTCGATAGAATTTTTACATAACCGTTAGTCTAGTCATCTCCCAATTTTCTATCATCGTTAAAGTTTTAGAATATGTTCCTTTTTACTTGTTTTTAAACGATACTTTTTATATTTATTTATTTATTTGATAACTTAATTTGATCCTTCCACCATTCCAATCACTCTGGTCACCTCCCTATTTTTTCATCTTCAGCTAATATTTTAGAGAAGTGTAAGATTGCTCATAAGTATTTTAAATATATTGTTAAAATATTACAGAACAAGATTTTTATATTTTTGCTACCAATTTTTGCTACCAATAAAATCAGTAGCTATTTTAAAGTTAATTAATTACGTATTAACTACAGTATATTTTCTTACTTAAAAGTTAAAATTGAATATTTCATTTTCATAAAATATCTTTCTCCACATTCGCACCCATCCCTAGTCTTTCTCTTCTCTATCACAGTTTGCTCTCACAGCTCTCTCTCTGGCTCGTTGTCGCTTCGGCTCGCTCTGTCTCTGGCTCGCACACACACACACACTCTCTCTCTCTCTCTTCAATCTCGCTTTCTCTTTTTCGCGATCTGCATCGATTTGAAGGTGAGGTTCGATCTGGATCTTCTCCCTTTGATATGAATTTTCACTTTGATTTCCTATTCAAGTGGAGGACTCCGAGGAGGGAGAAAAATCCGAGAAGATGTTGAAAGAAGAGGAGAAGAACAAGGAAAAGAAGAAAGAAGCACCAGAGGTAGGTAAGGCAAAAAAGGATTTAAAGGAATTTCCAATATACATTTATTTGTTGTTTTGACCTAGCAATTTTTGTATTCTTTTTTTGTGCTCTGGTTTTGTTGGTAAAATAAGTGTCTCCATTGTTATGAATTCTAACAAAACTTTGATGCTTTGCGAGGTAAAAAGTTGTTGCTTCCTGATTATTCGTCGGTTAAGTGTTAAATTTGTGATATATTTGTGTGCTAGTGGGATGAGTTATCAGTGATTTTTGTGGCCTTTTATGATTTTCAAATTTAGTTTTGTTGTTACTTGTTAGTTTCACTGTTAATTCGTTTAATTACTTTAACCAAACTATTAATCACATGCTAAGGATGATTGTGGTTTATTGCTATCTTTTGTAATAAATTGCTTTTTGTAATAGTTTATCATTGGATCATATTTGGAACTATTTGATTATGTAAGAGTTGTGAAAAAGAATTATTTCCATGTCTGCATAGTCTTCTACATATACTTTAAGAGAAAGTAAAATTTATAATCATACCAATCCTTTCTAAGGAAAAATTTCCATGTTTTCTGTTATTATTGTGCAACATATACTTCTATGCTGCATTAGGTGTTAGCATGGAGTTTGACATTTAGAGCTACTCTACCAACTCTTTCATGGCTTGCTTGCATCCCAGTGAAATTGCCCCAAGCGTGTTGGAGCATTATATGTAACTTGTCAGTTATTCAAGATTTTCTTTAAGGTATTTATTGTATCATTTGCTTCCTTAATGATAGTTCACATGCTCCCTGTTTTTGAGCTCATTTGTTGATATGCAATGTAATGGCATTTGTTTGAATTTGGAGCTATTGGAGTTAATCAAATATTTGACATGTTCACCGGGGTTGGGGAATGTTGTAGCTATAGCAAAAATAACTTGAAATCTATTATTGAAATTGGAGTTTGATTTTTAGTCTATGAATGTCTTACAGCCTGATACAATAGATCTTTGGGGCAGTGTTTGAAGAAGCATTTAAACTGCGGGCATATTTGACTTTGAGGAGTTTCCTAAATGTGACAAGGTTAGAGTTGGATTAATTTATATATAACCATATCTGTATGCATGTATTTTCTAGATTATGTATCTTTATGATGTGTTTCAGGTCACTTACATTTTTGCTTAAATTCTGTTCGGTGTGAATGGAGTTTAAGTTACTTTTCAGGCCACTTTGCAGTACAACCATGAAGGCTGGTTAGGAAATTTGATTAAAAAGATTCTTAGGTGTTATAAAAAAAACTCAAATGTATGTCTGGTTTGTTTCTATAAGCTCTTTGAAGGATATATATAAAACTTGATGATAGCACAATGTAATGTAGGCTGAAGATCCCGAAGTCTCCATTACCTGCATTGATCTCGTCCATGTTAAGAAGACATTCCAGCTTGCTCTGCTTTGCACAAAAACAGAATTCTTGTCTAATCCTTTGCTGGAATGTTATTGTGAGTGTGAATGTTGCTGAAATGGAAGAAAAATGAAAATGGATAAATTAGTGTTTTCATTATTATTCGTGCTTTTAATGTTAACTTGAACAATTAGTGCTTTATTATTTCAATTGTTGATCTGATTAGTGCTTTTCATTATCTTTCGCATTTGATGTAGTGATAGTTATCGTTGCATGCTATCAGTTCGATAAAGTGCCTAAAATCCTATTTTGCTAACTGTTGAGCTGCTAGACTCAATTCTTTAATTCCTTTCTACACTACAAAAAAAAGGTCATTTAGCGACCGAAAATAGTGACAGAATTTTTTGGTTGATTTTTGCGACCGAAATAGCGGCCAATTGTAGGATCTACATGAAACACTGGTTAGAGTTGATTCTGCGACCGAAATAGCGACCGAAATAGAGCGTAGCAGAGATATCGGTCGCTATGTCGGTCGCTAAATAAAGGAAAGTAAAAGTCAGAAATTTATGAATTTTTAGCGACTGAAATAGCGGCCGATTTAAATGCAACGGTCAAACTTTACTTATATTAGCAACCGATTTAAAAATCCGTCGCTAAATTTATGAATTCATATTTCAAACTTTATTTATATTTGCGACCGATATTAATTTGGTCGCTAAACGGCACGTAAAATTATAAAATAGCGCGTGTTAGCGACCGAAATTTAAATCGGTCGCTAAAATTATAAATTCAAATTCCAAACTAACCATATTAGAGACCGATTTAGCGACCGAATTAATTCGGTCGCTAAAATTAAAAAACCTCCCATTTCCTTCCTCATTTCTTCATTTTTCCTCTCTTAGCTCTGCTCCCTACCTCCACCACCGCTCCAGTCCGTCGTCTAACCTGTCCGTCTCCACAACCGCATCCCTCTGGCCACCACCGCACCAGTACAGCTACCACCGTATCACAGTACGTAAGTCTTCTTACCTCTCATCTCTTCCTTTCTTCTCTTCCTTTTCCTCCCTTTCATCTTTGGTATTTCCCTCCGCAGAAACAGTGCCACCACCGTAGAGTTCCGGCCACCACAGGGACAACCGCAAGGACCACTGCAAAGGTATCCCCTCCTTCCTTCTTTGTATCCCTCTGCGCCCTTCATTCTCCGTTTTATTGTTATTTCACAGTCTCTGAAATTCTTTTTGCAACAATGATGATTACTGTTTTGGTTGCTTTGTGAGTGTGTCCAAAAATTCTGGTCTGGTGGTATGTCTAAGAGGGTCCAAAAATTTTCTGAGGGTTCATCTTTTTCTCTTTGAATTTCAGAAGCAAGAGAGGAAGGAACTTTGAAAATTTCCTTTTTTTTGTGTTGATGTTGGTGGTCATTATATTCAAAGGAGGGAGTACTCTAAATTTGGCTTGTAGTATCAACATAAAGTGGAAATTGTTGTCACTCTTTTGGAGTCTCTCCTTGGTAATTATAAATATTTTTATGTTTCCTGATAATCTATTTGAACACTCAGTATTATGCTTCATGAATTTATGTAAACCCCCCCCCCCCCCCCCCGAAATTTGATGTTTGTTAAACTATGAGTGATTGGCATCTATGTCCGTTTCCCATCGCCACTTACTAATTTAAATGACCCATGCATGCATCACTTTTCAACTTCCTGCTTTCTTTTCAAACTATATTATTGGGACTATTAAAAACTTTAAAACTGTTGCTTTAATTCATATTGCAATTATTGATGACATTTTCAAAAAACTTCCCATCTGTTAATTGCCAGCAACACCAATATAAAGATGTTTTATGCATCTGAGACCTTTTTTTTCATCTTTTTCATGGCGAGTGTTTGATAATTAAATCAAGCCTTTTTTTAATCACCAACAATTAACACAAGTCATATTAGTCCAAATTGAAGTCTACCTGCTGCAATGCATAGTAAACAAGGAACTTTTTACAGCTCATTATCTACTTGCATCGTTATCATGATTCATGTAGAATAGTCATATTTTGTGTGCCACCGCCTAAGCCTTTCTTATCAATTAAGTTTGTTTATATTTTAATAGTTTATTATAAAGTGTTACCTATAAAAGGCCATGGTTGTACGTTGGCAATTTGATGATGGAATGAATCAAGAATATGAGAACATAAATTTTCTTCTCTTCCTTTATAAGTGTTGTGTGAGTTTGAGAGTTAAAAGTGAGAGAGAACAATTATCATGGGTGAGTTTTATGTGTTTGTATAAACACCATAGTAGAGTCCAGGTCTGGATGATTTCATGAATCGTGACACTTGCTTTGCCCGTCCAAAAAGCATTTGAAACATTCTTTTTTTTTTTTAGTTTAGTTTATTATAGTTACGTTTTTGTCACTGATTAAAGCTTAAATTTTGTGTTTTGAATTTTGTTTTGAGTTCTCAGACATGCAAATATGACAAACCACAAACAAATGGAATTTGTAATTTATGATTTAAACCCTTACCTCATCTTCCAAGAGTTAGGTTTTGGGAGAGAAAAGGTTCCTTAGTACTTTTCTCCCTTTGTTTCCTCTTCTTCTGAAATAAAGGAGATGGTTTTGCAAGTTGTTCTAAATTTGTAATAGTACATTGTTGATTCTATTTTATATTAATTTATGTGTTTCTAGTCTTATAAATAGTTGTACTGGATTCTGTATATATAGAATAGTGATTTGATTTGAAATGACTAATTTCATTTATGCACGATAGGTCCTTGTTGTCATATTCTTCTACTCTTTGTTGGCTCCGGCTCCTCCCCTTATCCTTGCTCGGTTGTGTTTTCTCTCTTAGGTAAGTTATCTGAACATTCAGTGTAATGTATTATGTGAATTATCGTGTTGTTTGGTAGTGGAGAGCAGAGCTCAATAGGATGTGATCTTGTCTGATTGTATGCTGATAATTTAATGTTTATGCATGTGTTTGTCAATATGTGTTGTTTGTTAGTGGAGAGCGGACCTCAATAGGATGTGATCTTGTCTGATTGTATGCTGATAATTTAATGTTTATGCATGTGTTTGTCAATATGTGTTGTTTGTTAGTGGAGAGCGGAGCTCAATAGGAGGTGATCCTGTCCGAAAGGCGGGATGCTGGTTGTGTGCTGATAATTTAGAAATTATGCATGTGTTTGACAATTAACTGCTACTTGTTAGTGGAGAGCGGAGCTCAATAGGATGTTTGCTACAATATTTAATTTAAGTTTGTATTGATTTACGCTGCAATTTATATAAGCTCAACAATGTTGCAATATTTATAGGTTAATGGTTTTATTTTCTGTTAGAGTTAATAATTAATTTATGAAAGCCTTAGTTTCCTATTTGAGATTCAATATTAATGAGCATGCGTAACTTATCAAGGTATGCATGCTCATTGTATTGAATCTTGAATTGTCCAAGTGGGATAGTTTGGGAAAAAAACCTTTTTCACACTCGTACAATAGTCATTTCAATGTTCAAATGCCTTATATACTTGTTGAAATCTCGGTCTGATGCATTTCCTTTTGTTCTCCTGGTGCATACTTGATCGCGGTGATTCTCACCGTGCTCGAGTCGTGTAACTTGGAGACCGATGGAAAATGCTGCCAAAATTTTGTCAAGTATAAGGTATTTGAATATGGGAATAACTATTAGTAGCCGAGTGTGGCAAAGGTTTCTTCTCGAATGGGATAGGTTCATACCTTGTCATAAGAACGAGATTGATGGAGTTATTGGAATGCACCGTAATATATAAGTGTTATTGTAGGATTGGTCAGGCTATTTAATTGCCAGCAATGGATATTCCGGAGAATCGGAAATGGATGCATCGTAGGTTGGATCGGAATAAACGTCTTAGGGAAGAGTATAGAGTTGGAATGGGTGAGTTTATAGAGTTTGTTGTTAGCCAGGAGAGATTTATACGGCTAGGCAGTGATCAATTGAGGTGTCCTTACAAAAGATGCAAGTGTCAATCTTTCAAAAGCGTGGATGGAGTTGTAGCCGATCTTTATGAGAAGGGCTTCATGCCTGATTACTATTGGTGGAGTAACCATGGTGAGACGTTCCCTAACTTAAACCTGATTGTGGTTGAATGTTCGTATTATGGAAGTGGTGACCGTAGGGAAGAATTGAATCCATACGAGCAGATGATAATGGATCATGCTGGACCATCGATTGGTGTTGTACTAGAAGAAGATGGGGGAGAAGATGGTGGAATGGGTTCCCAATACATAGAGGAGAATCCGTATCCCGAAGCTCAAAGATTCTATGATATGCTGAGAGATGCACGATCTCCATTGTGGGAAGGATGTCGAGAGTACACGGAGTTGTCGATGTGCATGGAATGGTTGAGTATCAAATCTGACTATAATATGCAAGAAGGCTGTTTTAATCGCCTCACCAGGTCAGTGTCCAAGGCGTTGCCAGAAAACAATCGGATGCCTACTAGTTTTTATCATGATAAGAAGTCTGCGGAAAATTTGGGTCTGGGGTGTTTGAAAATTGATTGTTGCCCGAATGGATGTATGTTGTACTATAAGGATGATTCAGCGGAAAGCATAACATGTTGTCGATTTTGTGGTCCGGATCGGTATAAGACAACCACTAGGATGGGCATTGAGAAGAAGAGGTCGCTAAAAAAGATGTGGTACTTTCCGCTCGTGCCAAGACTTACAAGATTGTACTCTTCGATGGCCACTGCAGCTCACATGAGGTGGCATAGTGAGTATGAGAGGGAGCAAGATGTCTTGTGTCATCCATCTGATGGAGAAGCTTGGAAGCATTTTGATAGGGTTCATATGGCATTTTCCAAGGACCCTCGCAATGTCCGATTGGGGTTATCTACTGATGGATTTAATCCTTTTGGGCAGTCTGGAAAAGCATACTCTTGTTGGTCGGTTATCCTGACTCCGTACAATCTTCCCCCGGGGATGTGCATGAAGCGGGAGTTTATGTTCCTAACAGTCATAATTCTGGGTCCGTCTAATCCAAAAGGTAAGATTGATGTGTACTTGCAGCCGCTGATAGATGAGTTGACAATGCTGTGGAATGATGGTGTGTTGACATATGACGTATCTTTGAGGCAGAATTTCATCATGAAAGCAGCTTTAATGTGGACGATCAACGACTTTCCTGCTTATGGGATGATGTCGGGTTGGATGACCGCGGGGAAGCTTGGATGCCCAATATGTATGGAGCGATCGAAGGCATTCACGCTTAAAAACAGTCGAAAGATCTCATATTTTGATTGTCATCGTCAATTCCTTCCAGAAGATCATCCTTATAGGCAGAACAAGAATGCATTCAAGAAGCGTTGTGCAGAGACAACACCGCCTCCACCACGTTTGACTGGTCCTAATGTATGGCGCAGAGTACAGTACTTACCGCTCATCCATGAAACCCAAGGAGAACATATTCCTGATTATGGCGTCAACCATAATTGGACAAAACAAAGTATATTTTGGAGGTTGCCGTATTGGAGGAAGCAGCTACTCCGTCACAACATTGATGTCATGCATACTGAGAGGAATGTGTTTTTGAATGTGTTTGACACTGATGGACATCAAGGGGAGGACAAAGGATACAAATAAATCCCGATTGGATCTGGATGACATTTGTAATCGGAAGGAGCTTGAGTTGCAGGACGGTGGTCATGGCAGACTTATCAAACCGAAGGCAAGTTATACACTAAGCAAAGCACAGAAAGTGGTCGTCTGTAAGTGGGTTAAAGAACTAAAGTTACCAGATGGGTATGCTTCCAATCTGGGTAGATGTGTTGACATTAAGGAAGCAAAGTTACATGGAATGAAGAGTCATGATTGCCACGTGTTCATGCAACGGTTGCTTCCAATTGCGTTCGACGTATTACCGAAGCAAATTTGGAACCCACTTGTTGAGCTTAGCCACTTTTTCAGGGAGCTTACATCGACAACACTAAATGTGAATCAATTAAAGGATATGGAAGTCAAGATACCCGTTTTGTTATGTAAGCTGGAGCAAATCTTCCCGCCGAGTTTCTTTGATTCCATGGAACACCTGCCAGTTCATCTACCTTACGAAGCAAGAGTTGGTGGCCCAGTCCAATACCGTTGGATGTATCCATTTGAGAGGTAAACAACATCAACTATTTTACTTAATACATATGAAATTCACGAACACGAGAGCATAGTTTAGCTTTCCCTAAAACTAGTAATTATTTGTATGTATCCCTCTGTAATAGGTTCCTGTACTCCCTTAAACACAACGTCAAGAACAAGGCACGAGTGGAGGGTTCCATTTGTGAAGCATACTTAGTAGAGGAGACTTCCACTTTTGCCTCTTATTTCTATCCGGATGAAGTTAACACGAGAAGGACAAGGATGCCTAGAAACGTTGATTCGGGTGAAGGAAGTTCAACTAGTCCTCCTATATCAATATTTAACTATCCGGGCAGATTTAGTGGCAAATCAAAAGGATATTACTTGGAGCAGCGTGACATTAATGCTGCTCATCTGTATATCCTTCAAAATTATGAAGAGGTCGCGCCATATTTAGAGTAAGTTTCTACAATGTATTTTATAAGTTCAATTGACATTTATGATTATTAATCGCCCTGCTGTTAATCTCCCATATGTAGGATGTACGACAATTTTCTAAGGGATCTCCAACCTGACATTTCAAACTATCAGGTTGATCGAGAAATTACTTCTCACTTTGCTACGTGGTTTAGTAAATATGTAGGTTAAGCATCTTCGTTTGTTGAAATACATTTTATCTCCTTAAATATATAGCATGAATTAGAATAATATAATATTTGATTTTTTTAGGTACTAGATCCAGAAAACAATGTTCAAAATCCATTGTTGACAAATTTGGCATGGGGGCCTAACAGATGGGTTACATCATGGAATACTTATATTGTAAATGGATATAAATTTAACACAAAAAATGGAATGAAGGAATGCAGACGTGTAACTATGGTGTTTGTGTGAGAGCCACTGATGGCAATGTAGAGGATGATTTCTATGGGGTTCTAACTGACATCCTTGAACTCGATTATACCGGTTTCCCCGTGATGAAGTTAGTTATCTTCAAGTGTGATTGGTTTGATCCTACTCTTGACGTAGGGACAAAAATAGATAAAAATTATGGTATTGTTCAAGATAGGCTGTCTCGAAGGTATAATAAGGCGTACGACCCATTCATTTTTTAACAACAGGCAGAGCAGGTTTATTACTCGCCATTTCCCGAAGGACATCATGGCTGGTTGGGTGTTATTAAGATAAAGGCTCGCAGTATAATTACTGATAATGTAATCAACCAGCTTGAAAAAGATGCTCCGTACCAAGATGATGAGTTTTCAAGACCCCACGTACCGTTGCAAATTACGCCGGACATTATTGTTAATTCTATGGCGGACATTTCCGGAAATGGGGAAGAAGTTGAAAGAGAGTTAATGGATCAATCCGAGTTGGACGCATCTAGCGAAGGTACATTCTGATTAAGTGATACTGATGAGAGTGGGGGTGAATTTAGTGACGGAGATTCTACTTAGGTAATTTATTTATGTCATAATTCATTGTGTAAATGTCATTCTACTTAGGTAATTTATTTTTGTATTATTTACACTGTTGTGTAATCATCTTTTCATTTTTTTCACAGATGGCAGATTCCTCTAGAGGTAGGGGTCGTCGTGGAGGTCGTGCTGCGAGAGTCCCTTCGCCGGCCGACCCACAACCTTCAGATCGAGACCATCCTACCAGCACCTCTGTGGACGGGACACCTCAAGGTGATGGAGTTGCACCCCCTACCCAGCCTCAAGTGGTCGGGACACAGGCTGCACCCTCATCATCCACACCTACGACGACAGGACCATCATCATCATCGGGACAGGAGAGTCGTGGTCCATCCGACAGGAGGATTCTTCTTATCCCCAGAGGGGATAACGAGTATGCTAATTTAATTTTTTAATATATATAAAGTATCGTTAATTTCTATTTACTTGTTTTTTAAATTTATTTATAACATTTATTAATGCTCTAATTTTGCTGCAGCTTTCTGCCCGCGAAGGGCCCTTCTGATTCGATATCGAAAATCCTACGACGCAAGTTTGATGGTCCATGGCCTACATGGAAGGCCATCCCAGAGGGCCATAGGGATCAGTTGTTTCTAGAGTTTAAGGTAACAATTTATTAAGTTATTTAAATTAAATTTACATTATATATATGTACACACGAATTTCCTAACAACTGTAAGTTGCAGAAAGAGTATAGGTGGGACTTAGCTTTAGAGGCTCTCGTCAGGGACATATTTGAGCATAAATGCTCACTGGTCATGAAGAATCTGACGAACAAGCTGAGGAACGGTCAGAATAAGGGGAAGTGGGTGGATCCTGAGATCAGGAGGCAGCTGGACCAAGATCTTGGGCACTCGAGAAGTTCCAGGAGATCCAGGCCACAGCTCGGTGTAATCGAGCTTCTGATGGTGGCGCATGTGCTTGGACCGGTGGGTCTAAATCAGCTGCCACCCACTACGACGAGCTGGTAATACATTAAACTTTTGACTTAATATACTATTTAATTAATTAGTTTTCATTTTTAATTATTCTTATGAATTTAATATTATATTTTTCTGTGCATAAAGCACAGAAACAGCGGCCCCCCACTGCTATGGAGTTGGTGGAGAGGACGAAGAAGTTGAAGTCGGGGACATGGGTCAACGACAAGGCCCATAACTATGCTGTAAGCAAAAAAATAATTTAGTGTTTACTTGTAATTTATTATAAATGATTTGTTAATATTGGATATAATTTTAACTAAATCTCTTCAACTATACTTTGTAGGTGGGCTTCAACGAGAAGAAGGACGATGCCATATCACGTGCCTCACAGTCACAAGATGAGGCTTTGACTGGTGATGGGCCCTGCTCTCCTGTCTCCGTCGACGATAATGCCATTTATTTGGAGGTCGTCGGGGGCAGGAACAAGAAGGGGCACGTGTATGGCCTCAGACACCTGGGAGGCGAGTTTATCGCTTCATCATCCGGCACGCCTGCTCCTTCCTACGCCGATACCATCCCTCAAGAGCAGTTCCACCAAATCCAGGACACCATCACGCAGCTGAACGCGGAGCTTCGGGAGAAGAGCGATAGAGAGCAGCAGATGGCGAACCAGATTGCACAGTTGACTCAGGCACACCAGCAGCTGATGCAGGCGAGCATCGAGCAGAGGCGGACATCACTGCGGCTGGTGTGTTGGAGCAGATGAGGATCCATACTCCAGTTGCTCGGGATGATGCTCACGGCGGTTGTGCGCTTTGCTGCCGCTCCTCCGGTTCCATCGCCCACCATCGATCTTTGCTACTCTAGAGGACGATCAGCTAGCAGACATCGGTGGTACGGACGCTGAGGATGATTGGATTCCTCCATCTCCCCCTCATCATGACTGATTTTTTCCCCATATTTTTCACTTTAAACGATTCTTGTACGACATTTTGGATTATTCTTTTTATATATATTTATTATTTCTTATGATTGTATATTTCTTAAGTAATTTGGTGTGTTTTATTAGTAATTTTGCTAACGTTTAAAGAAAATCAGAAAAACAATTTTATTTTAAAAATTAAAATTAAAAAAAATTAATAATAACCAGTTTAGCGACCGAATTAGAAACCAATAATTCGGTCGCTAAAATTTATTTAACATTTACATATGTGGTATAGCGACCGAAAATCCATCGCTAATATAGGTTAACAGTAACCAAAATTAGCAACCGAACTAGCAACCGATTATCGGTCGCTAGAAATGGTTACCCAAAAAATGCGACCAACCTAATAGCGACCGTTTATTATTATTTAGCGACCGTAAATTCGGTCGCCATTTAGTGACCGAAATATTAATTCGGTCGCTAAAACCTTAGCGACCAGGTATTCAGCCACCACCATTAATCGGTTGCTATTTCGGTTGCTAAATTAAATAGCGACCGATTTACAATGTTTAGCGACCGAATATTACGGTCGCTAAACAGTTGTTTTTTTGTAGTGCTATGAGATTTGGTTCTATAGCTGCCTTTATCTATCATTGGTAGGCTCTGAGAATCATCTAATTTTGGTGAATCTGAAGAACAAGGTACCAATAACTACTTTGACTTTTCATGAAACCATCTTTGAAGCTTCTATGTTACGAAATTATAAAATTCAGTGCTAATTATTTGTGTTACAGTCATATAGCTGAGATGCAGTTATTAGTTATTATTGTGATTTAGTTTGTGATAAATTCTACACCCTCATAAAAGGAACATATTAAAGTGAGGCCAATTTTCATTTTAAAAAATCTTTGTTCTCGGTAATGATGGCTCTAGAGTTGAGAAGGTGTCGGAATCAGTTCATTGCTTATACTTTAATTTGGATATTTTTATTCAATTACTTGATCTTGATAGAACTTTGTTTATTTCAGAACTCCAGCTCTTACTTCCAGGTGATTTGTTGAGGAGGATTCATTAAGGTAAAAGAGTTTTTTGATGCACTCTTACTTCCTGTTTCTTACACTTGTTTTAAGCTTCCCCTCCATTGTCAACACGTTATAGTCCTTGATTCTCTTCTTCCTTTGCTCTAGATCATTTGCCACATGGAAATGTTTATTGGTTAGTTCCACATTTACTTATTTTTTATATCCTTATTTTTTACTTATTCTATGTTAGATTTTGGTATTAAAAATCATGTATTTTTCTTATATTTACCTATGGGTAATAAGTCTGATACCTTTGTTATGGTATAGGGTGTTGTCATTGTCTCCTCACTTTGCTTCTTCTACCTTTGTTGTGGTTAACAATTCATTTTAGTTAAGGTTTACATCTCGGTGTGGATTTAAGTTATTGTGGTATATTTTTTTGTAAAACATGCTACTCTTTGGGTTTATTTTTAGGCATACTTATCTCTTCCAGAGGGCACTACTTTTGTTGTTGGACTGATAGCAATGATGACAGATCATTATAGTGTACTGAGTAAGATTGGATTCAAACTTTTGGTAAGTTTTAGTAAACATTTACATTGGTGTTCCTGTTTTTGTAAGATTCTTATGGTTGTATTCTCCCGTTGTTAAATTGTTTTCCTTAAGTGGGTTTTCTCAAGATTGTTGATTTAAATGATATTTTACCTTTTTAAAATGAGAGTTTTGCCATTTAGTTTAATTGGCACTTGTCTTGATCTTCGTTCAATTAACTCAAAAAAACACGAACATACATGTTAATAGTGGCATGATGCTTACAACATTTTTAGTGGCATATTGTTCATGGTATTGAAGGTTTCATTTATGTTAGTTCCAAGCAGATGAATGTTGAGAGCATCTATCATAGGCATGCTTTCCTTGTGATTTAAACTGTATATATATTAGTCTTGTATAAAATTCTTTACTTTTTCATTGTCAACACAAATAGAGATGTTATTGAGTTATATTGTTGTCTGTTTGTTTTCCTTGTGAATTATTATGAACTATTTTATTGTTATTTGTAAGTTTTGTTGCGTCTGTTTTGGTACGTGGTTTTAGAGCTACAACCAGATAATAAAGTTGACAAATATTGATCGTTAAATTGGTCCCTAAAATAGGTGTTTGGGATCAATTTAGCGATATTTTTTAATTTTTTTTTGAATTAGCTAGAAAATAACTATAAAATCGCTACAAAATTTTGCCATAAATTGACTGCAAAATCGCTGCAAGAATACCGTAGCTATTTAGCTAGAAAAAAGCAATTCATAATAAGCTATTACTAGAGATTTGCTACTAAATAGCTAGAGCTCTTTTAAGATTGACTATGAATTAGCTAGGAAATATTTTCTAGCCAATTTGCCACTCAAATTATGCTACCACGAATTCTGCAGCGATTTCGTAGCTAATTTGTAGCTAAATTTGTTTGCTAGAGATTAGCTACAAATTAGATATCAAATTTGTCGTAGCTAATCACTGAATTTCTTGTAGTGATACTTCTTGTAAAGTTCTAGAATTAATATTTTTATTGGTATATCTTAGACTCAACCGCACATCTAGTAACACCTAAGATATGGAACTTACGTCAATAAAGTCATAGTTTTGCAGTCACTCCGACTAATTACAAGCATTCCATATTTTATTTGTTTTAAGGTTTTCACAATTTTTAAAAATATTTACTAATCAAATCCACAATTGTCTCTAATAGAATAAAATAAATTATTAGCATTCAGATAAGACACACACTAACAAAAACAAAAAATTAAAACATAAGAGTGAATTTATCAAAACGCTTTTAATATCGAGTTAATAATACAATAATGAAATAGTAAAACGAAAATCATATTATAAATTTTGTTTGTGGTTGTGTATAAATATTGTTCTTAACAATATAATGATTTGGACCTCTTGTATCAATAATTGTACAATTTAAATGTAACGATTTCAAGGTAACAATTTGTATCATAATGGCTACAGTTTTTCCAGTTTTCAACTTAATTTATTATTTAAAATTTTAGTTTTATGTAAAAAATTAAATAGATGAGAGTTCAAAAGCAAGTTATAATGTGAACGTAAACATTAACATTTATTAACTTAAAAATAATAAATCATATAAAAACTTTAAAAGAATTAATTAATTGTTTCTTCGTTAGTGTTGAAGGAAATGTCATTAAAGGATGTTTTAAGACTATATTTTCAACTATAAATATGGTCTTAAAAATCACTTACTATTATGAACAAAGCATTTCAATACCTAATAATTATATTTCATCTCTACAAGTCATGGCAACATTCAACAACTTATGTCTAATGGTTGTCTTTATGGCAAGTGCTACCTTACTGGTTAGAACAGGAGTTTCATCTGAAAGTAATTATGCACCAAGTCCATTACTATCTTATGAAAAATATTTGAAAGATTGTGCAGCTAAGTTACATTCACATTGTGGAAGTCAAATATTCTTTGGAACATTTTTCGGTAATGGAACTGTTAGTACAGATTGTTGCCTCAATCTTGTGGAAGACCTAGGTCACCGTTGCCATGATAGCTTGACAAAATACATTTTAGTTATAAGATCACCAGAGTTCAAACCAAAAGAAACCCAAATCTTGAAGAGGAGCGACCAAATTTGGAACGATTGTATTCATCATTAATCCAATCTTGATAAAACTAAAGTTTAAGAAGTTGTACGCTTATCACATTATGTTTTTTTGAATAAATGTTCAATGCATTTAACTGCTAGTAATTTTATTGTGCTGGATTTCAACCATTTTCTTAGTGATTTATATGATATGCACTAATCTAATATTTGGTAAAAAAAAATTATCCGAATGACCATAAGCCTATTGTATACGTTTGCAACATCCGTTATTTCATGTGTGGTTTATGTATGAGGATTAGGTTTAGTGTAACACCCTAGTTTTTTACACATATGATTAATTATTTTATTTGGATGTTTATGTTTATTTTGTTATGTGGTTTAGTTTGAGTAATTAAATTACTCTCTTCAAATTATTTTATTGGGTGCGTTGACACTGACTTATTTCAGTGAATGCACGCTTACTAGACAATAATTTACATTATTGTTACTATTATTACCGGTACAGAAAAATGTTTTAAATAATATAATTAGGAGAAAGGCATTTTCATATTTTCATTCAATTTAATTTTAGAGTTGAAAATAAACTGGTTTGACATTAATCGGAGATTAAATTTTGGACCGAGTATTTTCTTAGTTGATCAGTTCAATTATTAATCCTTACTCTAATTTGAATTTCGAAATCATATATTTATCAATCTTTATTTTTAGATTCCTAAAAATAAAAACATGTTTATTTTAGGCTTAACTTTTATCACTCATTTTTGTACCTATTACTAAATATTAAGTTAGAAACATGAATTTCTCTCTCCTACTTCTACTATCAGACCCGTAAAAACCCACCCCTCTTTTTTCTTTCTTTATTTTCTTCTTCTTTCCCTTTCTTTCTCTCTTCTTCTTCTCCCCCACTTCTTCTTCCTCCCTCCAACTTCACCCTCTTCCTTCACTTCCAGCCGACGTCGTCCCTCCACCGTCCGGCCGCGGCCACCTAGGGACGCCGTTTAGTCACTGCTCAACACGGAGAGGATGGCTATGCGACCCAACCCTTCTCCTGTGCGCGCCTGGCCGCTGCTTCGCCCTCCACCGTCGTGAAACGGCATCTCCATTGTGGTAAGGTCCTGTTGCCGCCATTAATGATGGTTTTCAACCTCTATGGGTCGTTACACCTCCTTTCCTCCTCCCCTAAAGCTTGATTATTGTTTTCATTTAGATCTTGGTGCTGTCCAGAAGCGCATCGCCGTCCTCCGCTGCCACTGCCGCCATGCCGGACAGCCAGACCGCCACTATCTCTTCTTCCTTACTTGTTGGTGAGTGATTCCTCACCTTACCTTGTTGGATTTCAAGAAATCCCAAATTGATTTTGAAACCCTAACCCTTTGATTTCAGATTTTAATGTTGAAATTAAACCTTGTTTTATGAAATTGGGACTGTGAATTGGTGTTTCCCTAAACCAATTTCATTATTCTTTAGTTAAATGAGTTTTCCCCAATTGTATTTAGGAACCCTAAACCCCAATTTGATTTTATTTGAATTTGGTTCTATTTTTGTGAAATTAATTATGATTTAGTGCAATTAGGACTCTTAATTGATGATTCCTAAGTTCATTTTCACGATCCTTTAATCAAAACAAAGTTTACTCAAAGGCTATTGTGAAGCGTAAGCTCCAAACATGATTTTCTTTGAAAATGACCTTGTTTGGTAATAAGATTAAGTGTTTAGATCAAATTAGAATGTGTGTTTGATCATGTGTAATTGATTTCTTGATTTCCGGTTGTTGCACGTTGTTGGATTCCCTCTCTGAGACGTTTGACACGGCTCTGCTAGCTTGATGGAGTAGATATGAGCTAACGTGAGCATTAAGACGAGGATCCTTTACTTGTCTTCAAAGGTAAGGGGAGCTTACCTGAGGCGTTTTCTCAATAACTATTTGCTTTTAGTGTGGTTCATATGATTTATATGCGGTTGTGGTTATTTGTTTATGTTGTTTACGTTGTGTTGTTTATCTGTGTACCGGTGATTGATCTGCTTTTAATTCATTTAATTATCTGCATTATTATATTATATTGCTATGATGCATGATCTGCTTGGTGATATAATTCTGATGATGTTGTTGAATGTAGTTTGAGAGGCCTGACAGTGGTCAGTGCACAACCGATTAATCAGATAAAAGCTTTAATAAGTTGCGAAAAGATTATATTCAATGTTTTATGGGAAATGTTGGAATATAATAGTGATGGAAAATATTATTTTGGAAAAATGATGAGTTTTGAGAAATATTATTATTTTAATGATTTATTACTGTAAGAGTGAATTATGAGTCACAATGAGAGTGAAACTGTGAAAATATTTTTGCACTGCTAATTTTTACGTAAGAAATTCCATAATATTATAAAATGTTATTTTATGAAATTAATTTTTGAAAATAAATTAATTATGATTTTAGAAAATTGTTTAAGTGGAAAAAGCTTAGTTTTGGCTTAAAAAGCTTTAAAAGTGATAATTGACGACAAATTTGGTAAAGTGTAGACGACAAGTATCTTGAAACGGCAATTCGTATCTTAAGTAAGTTTAAATCTCAAGTGACTCACCTTTGTGAAAACTAAGTTTTATTACTTAAAGATTTTATTGAAGAATTTCCCATTTGAAAAGGTTTTTCGAAAGCAAAATTAATTCAACCGTGTTGGAAGTGGTATGGAACTTAGTAACCTAGATGTCGGGGTACTAAGGTTCTTTGTTATTATGGACTTGGGGTCCTTTGGACTTTGGGGTCCTGTACTGTATACCTGGTGTATACCGTATTTAAACATATAAGATGTTTTTATTACCACGAACCTATGACTGGTGCATCGGTCGAGAGGTGTCGTGATTGAGCACTCGGACTGTGAGGTCCTGTGTTGTAATAAGAGTTTTAAAGATGTTAAACTATATGAGTCGTAAGCCATTTTGAGCTTCAACAAAGAAAAATTGAACACAAAGAAAAGAGTATGAGCAAAAGTGTTTTGCATGCATTTGGCAGACGTGCCCACGGTTCTATGTGTGATTACCTTGCGGCGTCAGGTATTTCATACTATGGTTTTCCTCATTGTGCTCGGGTTGGACAATGAGACCCCATCTACGTTGTTATCATTGATGCCCTGGGTGTGGACAGTGTGCGATGGGTTTTGGCTGTGTTCCTGTGGCTGTGTGCCTGTTTGCCTAGTGTGGCAATTGAGCCTGATCAACTCACCACGTGTTGGGATATCTCATGAGATTAAGGCGAAATTAGATGACGAATATGAAGTGTTCATGCATAGTTTTCCAACGTTGATGTTTGGGCTGTGGAACCCATTGATGAACTGTATGCTATAATATGGATGCTTATGTTGTTATAAACATGTAAATGTGTATGTGCCTTCTTTTGTGTCGCGTATTTAGTTATTGTGTTAAATCCATATATTGGCGTCTCACCCTTACAAATATATCAGGTTTTCTTCTGGTTCGCTATTGTACCCTGGGTACTTTAGTACAAATGGTGCATAGGAGTCTCCCTAAGTCACTCAGAGACTTAGATCTGGTTGTTTGATGAAGTACTTGATCGTGGAGTGACCACGTGAGTTTTCCTCAGGAATAACTTTTAGAATGGCCAGCTTAGGGTTTGAGACTTAGATTATTTTTGATAGTATGTATGAGTATGGCTCAGAGAGCCTTTATTTTAAAATGGAATGTTTATGGCTCAGAGAGCGTCTCTTTTGAATGAAAACTTAAACTTTTCCTTTTGGTCATGTATAGCTAATTGATATAACTATTTTTAGCATATTACTGCTTGGTTGTATTTGGTGTAACTGGAATTTTGGAATGAAAATGTAATTATTTTAGCAGGTGTTCTTTTACCTGGGATGTCCGAATTACAGAGGAGACTGTCGAAATTTTCGTAAAAATACTAGCTTTTATTCAAGTATATTCTTTAAATTAAATAGGCTTGCCATGCTATGATAGTAAGTCTGTGTGCCGATCAAGGCTTAGGTGTGGAGTCGTGACAAATTTTTATACCCAATTTCAGACACTTATGTACTTATATAAATTATTTTCCGAAAGCACCAACAAATTATCTTTTAATTTAAATTCCGCATGTGTTACGTAAGTAATGCCCAAGGGGGATGTTACATTTAGGACTTGGATTATGTAGTTGGGATGTTGTTTGAGGCATAGAGACCCTTGCATGGAAATACACAACCTTTTGGATTGAGTTTGAACATAGGAACAAAATCAGGGTTCCCCCGGTTATCCTCCTTAAGACGTATGAGTGTGAAATAATAAATTGGAGTTAGGAATGAGATTAGGCATTTTTGATGGTTTGAGGTTGATTATTATGTCCTAATGAGCCTGTATCTCAAATTTGAGCTCAACCGGACGTCGAACGGACCCTGGATGCAAAGAGTTGACTTCTGGTCAGAAGTCAACACTCGAGCGTGGTTATACCAGCACTCAAGTGCCCTAGTCAACCAGACAGGGCCATGCGTTGACTTGGCACGTGTCATCAAGGGCTGATGTGGCATCTTCTGATTGGTTGCATGGTGCAGCGGTCTACCCACAACGCTCGAGCGTGGGGAGGCTAGCACTCAAGTGTTGGAGCGCTCGAGCGCTTGAGCGCTGGGACGCTGGTTCACAAAAATAAAAGAGTGACTGAAGTGACTTAAGTCACTTAGTCACTCGGTTGGAGAAAATAGAAAGGCAGAGAGCAAAGCCATACAACAGAGAGGATTCTAGAGAGAGAAAGAGGGAAAACATAGAGAGAGAAGGAGTTAGAGCAAGAGTGTGAGAGTTTCGATCGTCTCGTTACAAATCAGAGTACACCGTTTCATTCATGGCAACGTTCTCAACACTGTCCTCTTCTTCTATTCGTCAATAGAGAAGGTAAATCCTACTCTCATTGTGTCTAAACTTCGTTCATTACGTTTCTCAAGCTATCTTTCATTTTGTTTGTCGGAATTCAATTCTGTCTTCGATTTTGAACCCGTGGTAACATGTGCTTAGTAATGTGATGCTTAGGTTAATTTTTGGAAGCTCGGATGGCCAAGTATTGTGCCGGACAGAATCGAGTTCGAGGAGGAAACGCTCGTCTCGTTTCGTTTTGGTTTGTGTACGACCCTCCAGGTGGGGGAAAGAAATTATTTAAAGTCGGAAACGGCGCAGTCGTATTTAATTCGATAATGGCGTAGGGCGGCCTAAACCCTACATGAAAGCAAGTAACGGACAATGTCCATATCACATTGGGGACTACCTAATGGTACCAATGATGATATTGAAATTGAGTGTTTATCATCGTTACGATAAAAATATATTATTTTATTATTTAATGATTACATGCTTGACTGTTTGACTGCCATAGATATGAAGTTTGATAAATGTGGTGGACTAGCTTATGAAACGTGGATGTATATTATTATTGTTTTATTATTATTTTATTTTAATTGGTACTGATTATTATTTTGGAGATGATAGCATGATTGTAATGAGGGTATGAGACATGAGTGTACTGATTATGCTTAGAGGTTGAGTAAGTGATAAGACAAGATGAGTCATGATGATGTATTGGGGAATTCATATTGTATATGTGTTATTAGTGCCTAACCGAGATGATTATTGTGATATGATAATGAGCCTGATGAGATGAGATTGTTATTGAGGTTATCTATGAGATTATGATGAGCAGTTATGGTACTAGGGGCTGACCTGAAACATGGTCTGTGATATGGTTGAGCCGAAACATGGTCTTTGGGGTCTATTCCTCGAAGGGAGAATTTCTAGGGTTTAGGCTGACGGCGGACCGTCCCAGACATTATTTCATTTTAGTTGCAGCTATAGTTCATGCTTTGCATGAGCACCCTGGCCGTGGTTCAGAGGTGTGCACCGGATTGTGCAACTATAGTGTCATTGCTTTGCATGGGCATCCTCCATCCGCAGATGAGGGTGTGTCGGGGTCTCTGGTGACGTGTCGTGATGGATATCTGGATATGTGGCCGATACCTGATGAGATGATTCATACAGTATTTGCATTGCATCATGATGGAGGGTAGAGGGTGGTAGTATATGATGGCTCGGGCCAGTGCCATCAGTTTAGGTGTGAGTGAGGTTTTTTCTGTATTTTTAGAGGGGACTGGGTGTGGAGAGAAGCGGTGAGGCATCTTTCTTTTGTCTTTTAATGTATTTGATGACATCACTAGTTTGTATACATTGGGATCCTACCAATGGGAATCCCTTGACAGTACTGTATCAGCATGTATGTATATATATGGTTATGTTTCTGTATGTATGTTTATACATGTTGTTTTATATTTTAAGTTTAATTTTTCGTTGTTTTTAATATATCCGCTTAACGATAATAACGAAATTAGGTCTTAATATTTTGGGTTTTCTTTAATGGGACGTCGGGGCATCTCATTTGGTGGTATCAGAGCAGTTCAATTCTGAAATGGACTGTGTGGGTTGTGATTAGGATGAACTGGCCATTTAGTTGAATCCACATCGGATAACGACTATGCTTAGAAGTTGGGTAGTGAGTCCGAACGCGACATTTCTATGACATATATTATTTATATTCTAGTTTTATGTAGTATTATATGTCATATTGATGTGGGATAATGATTTCTTTTAACAGGATCATGGCTCGAGGCAAGGTTTCTTGAGACCGAGGGCAGGTTGATCAGTTGGGAGCTGTTCATAGAATGTTTCTTTGAAAAGTACTTCATGCGGTTAGTCAGATGCGAGAAGGAGAGAGAGTTCATGAGTCTTCAGCAGGGATACAAGTCTGTTGGTGATTATGCGGCTAGGTTTAAGGCCCTGATTCAGTTTTTTGAGTTTTACCAGAGGTTTCCATATGGGGACTGGATGTGCCAGAGATTTGGGGAGGGATTACGACACGAGCTGAGGAGGGCTATAGTGCGCTTGGATATTTTGAGCTTCCCAGAGTTTGTAGAGAGGTGCAGTGCCATTGAGAGTATGGACCAGAGGCAGGCTGCAAAGCAGAGACAGCAGCATAGTGGGGGTCCTACCAGAGCGGGTCATCAGAGGAGAAGGGACAGAGGTTCTCAGTGGAGGAGAGGACCATACACTAGACCCGGGCAGAGCGCTCAGACATCTACTGTAACATCCCTGGCTGCTCTGTGGATTGACGACTGTCCCGACAGACTAACATGGGTCTTTTCAGCGTGCTTTGTCCTCACTCACACGCTTCCCAGGAAAACTTCCCAGGAGGTCACCCGTCCCATAATTGCTCCAAGTCTAGCATGCTTAACTATGGAGTTTTTAAGTGATGGGCTCCCGAAAGAAGATGCATCTTGTTAGTATAGGTAGTACCAACCAATTCATATAAGCCTTCCTCAACTGTATAGTCCCATACCTACACAGTCTCAGGATCCCTCTCATTCGGGTGTGTAATCGGTTCATTCATGTGTCCCTCCACCTAGAAGCCTGCCAGGAGCCGCTCCTTGTCCGTGCCTTCTTCCACCGGTGATCACTCCCCGCCCTCGTCAGCACCCGGGTGTTACATCTACACCACCAGCACTAGTTGGCATAGAGGACCAGCAGCAGAGAGGCCCAATATGTTTTAGATGCGGAGGTCCGCATTATATCCGAGATTGTACAGATAGATCTGGTTGTACATCTATGACGAACTAGGTCATTTTGATAGGGATTACCGACAGAGAGCAGGACAGGAGCAGCCAGCTGCCGGCAAAGGAGCCAGTGGTTCTAGAGCTGGAGCTGGGAGAGGAGTTCCAGTGGCAGGATGACATACGGCCAGAACTCAAGCCATGGGGAGAGTGTTTACAGTGAGAGGATCTGAGTCCTCTCAATCTACAGATCTTATTCAGGGTATATGTTTAATATCTGGAAGACTCTCATGTGTGTTGTTTGACTCAAGGGCTACACATTCATTTGTTTCGCATGAGTGTGTGGATCATTTACATTTACCCGTTTCTCAACTACCATATACTTTGACAGTATCTACCCCTACCAGTGATCCTTTGATCACTATGTCTGTTTGCCTACAATGTCCTATAGTTGTTGAAAATAGAACATTTCTTTTAGATCTCATATGTTTGCCTATGCAACAGATAGATGTTATCCTTGGCATGGATTGGCTATTGATAGTCGTGCGAGTGCACGTGCGATCCGGCAAGTGTACCAGATTATCGCCAAGTAATAAAAAGATATCGATCCCACAGAGACCGTGATCTCGAATCACAACTAATTATCCAATTGGTAAAACTGGACTATAAAGAGAGATTTTGGATTTTTGAAATAAGAGATAAAATGCAATCAGAATCAAGTAAAACAGAAAGTAAATCTATTTATGGTTTTTCAAATCTAAATGGATTCCTAGGGATTTGGGTTACCTACAAGATCGTTTATGTTACTGAATTGATTAACCCTTGTTAATTATCGAAAAATACCTTGAAGGCGAATTTATCCTCAAATAGTTTAAGCTCCCTCTCGGGTTACAAAAACCGTGACCAATTAAACCAACCCGTACTCTCGTGGTAGTCGAATTTAGATTGAACCCTTTACGTTTTGTGACAATTCGTTAATCCTCGAAGGACGGCTTCTAACTCTCGTGATTTCAGTCCTAAGTCTGATTCTATAGATCTGACACCTAAGTTCGCCGCTAGGTCCCTCCTTAGAATGTCTACGACATGCAAATAAGTGCGCACCAGATTTACAAGTAATTAAAATGCTAGAAATCAGATCTAAAGCAAAATCGCAATTAACAAAGATAAAACATCAATTCATTGCCATAAACAAACCTTGGGCATATCCCCAATCCCTAGAAATTAAACTACTCCTCAAGCTTTGTCATGGTGATGACAAGCTTGGTTAACAACATGAAAATAAAAATCAGAGAAGAGAGGAGGAGGAGAAGATAGATTCTAAATCTATGCCTAAGAGTAGCAGCCCAAAAAGTCCTGCTAAAGCCTCTGACTTGATGCCATATTTATAGATTTGGGAAGTTTGAATCCCAATCTAACTCAAATTAGATCCAAATCAGTTGCTTCTGATCCAAGTAACGCACGTCACGGCCGTGATGGCCATCACGGCCAGGCCGTGATGTATTCTGCCTTGGGCGCATCTTCAATTTTTGGTCTGTCACAGCTGTGATGATCATCACGGTTAGGCCGTGACAGATTCTGACTTGTGGGGGTCTGGCTCATCTAACAGGTCACGGCCTTGATGGTCATCACGGCTAGGCCGTGATGGGCATCACGGCTAGGCCGTGATGGGCATCACGGCTAGGCCGTGATGGGCATCACGGCTAGGCCGTGATGGGCATCACGGCTAGGCCGTGATGGGCATCACGGCTAGGCCGTGATGGGCTCTGCTTGGCTCATTTTCTTCACTTTTCAAGCTCTATCTTCATCCAAGCTCCATCATGGTTGGTCCCGAGCATTTAATCCTTAATTTCTGCAAAACAACACCACAAAACCGCCTTACCCGTTCCAAGGTAAAAACTAACAAAAATCAAATTAAAAATGCCTAAGCAATATGAAAAATACATGCAAAATGATAAACAAATATGAGGTGTAATCACACTCATCAAATCACCCTAAGCTTAAGATTTTGCTTGTCCTCAAGCAATCTCCAAGGCCAGAAGATAATCAGAACATGGATAGTGAACCAAAAACCCGAGTAAATAATCCAAGTGACAGGCTTATTCAATAAATACCCAAGAGACAATCGATTTCAAGTCCAATTAGAAGCTTAGGTTTCCTAAATTCATATTCTCACTGATTTGGGCACTCTTCTCACCTCACTCAAGTGTTTAAGGGAATATGACAATTCGCTCAATTTCCTCAAGGAAGGTATTCTACCATAAGCTTGACTATTAACCAAATCTCCACTTTATTAATGAAAACACAAAAGAATCAAGAGGTCTTTCATTTCGGTTGTAATGAGGCCATGGGATTAATCGTTAGGTGGCGAAATCAAGAAAAGGTAATTTCAAGAGGCTAAACAAATTATCAAACATTGCAAAGCACGACGGCCTTCTAAAATACCTTTTTGGGCTTTTAGGTCACTTTTCCACCTTTCTTTCTTTCTTTTTATTTTTATTTCTCACTTTCTTTTTGTCATCCCCTTCTCCATTTTTTTGTTTTTTTTGTTTTATTTTATTTATTTGGAGAAGGGGAGATTGTCAATTCAAGAGAAATATTTTCTAACTTTCTCATCCCATACTTTCTTCAAACCACCTTTCTACCCTTTTTGTAATACTTTAAAAGGTGCCATACCAAGCATCATTCATCAAAATAATTCAAGTTACCAAGAAAAGTATTTTATTCTTTTAGGCTCAAAATTGGGCAACTAAGGGGTAGCATTTAATCAATCGAAGCTCGGAAGGCCTGAAAAAAATCTAGTGCCTCAATCATTTTCAAAAATATTTTCAAAAAATTTTAAGTTTCAAAACGGTTTCAAGTCAAGTTCTAGAGAATACAATCCAAGAGGAATAAAACACTCTATCACAAAGAATGGGTTAGATTTAGTGTGTACCCCTTTTAGGCTCAAGATCTCACATTTAGTAGTCCAAAAATCAGTGAGGAACACAAATCTAAGTAACCACATGCTAATTATTAACTATCAAAAGATCATCTCAAGAATTTTTATTTTTAGCCTTATCACAAGAATAAAAAAATTGGGTTCAAAAATTCACTATTTCAATTTATTTGGCACCAAGTTCTGACAATTGGATGCATAATCTAAGCAAAGGGCAATCTAATCATGTGATCATGCAAAACTATGCCTATATGAGTGCAACATGAAAAATGCAAAAATTTACATGAATACCCCAACCCCAAGCTTAAAAACTTACATTGTCCCCAATGTAAATAATCAAGTCGGAGAGAGGAGAAAAAAAATGGAACAACTCACCGAGGTGGTAGCGGGTGTTGGCTCACATGCTAGTCAAAACTTGTTGGAAATTGTATCACGGTCGTGATGTGTATCACGGCTAGGTCATGATCAATTCTGTCTTCAGGAGCTGGCCTTTTACAGTCGTGATGGACATCACGGCTAGGTCGTGATGCTCTCTGATCTTAGGGTCCTACTCATCACGCCCGAGATGGTCATCACGGCTGTGCCGTGATCCTTTCTGGTCCTCTTGGTTAGCTCATCACGGCCGTGACCACTGTCACGACCTGGGCGTGATGACTTCTGACTTTGTTAGTCCCTGCCCTTTTTGCTCTTCCTTCCTTCTTAACCTGAAAACACTTGACAAATCTATTTATTTATGATTTTTTTCCTCTTGATCTTCTCAAATTATTCAAGAGCTAAATTCAAAAACAAATGGAAAAAGGGGAAGAAAAATTTGGGTTGCCTCCCAAGAAGCTCTTATTTACGGTCTTAAGCTTGACGATACTTCCTTCAGTCAACCGGGGTCGGCTGGGCGTAGAAGTGCAGGAACACTTCTCTTCCATGGAACTCCTTCAAAGAGCCGATTTTGCTCATATGGCCAATTGCGCTTCCACTTCGCTCTTTTCACTCTGAGCTTCATGGCCTTACTCCCTCCCGACGGAAGTTTTGTTTCCACATGATGTGCAACTCCAACTTCATCACCACTGGGTGCATCATTTGCCATGTAAATCTTCGGAGTTGCTTTCATGTTGAGCTCTTCCTTTATCACTGGAGACGTTATATCGATCCTACACATATGACTCACAAAAGGAGGGTTGTTACATGAGTTAGTCAAATTAAAGTCTACCCTACCTTCCTCTACATTCAGAGAGAGTTTGACATTCCTTACGTCTATTATTGCTCCAGCGGTGGCCAAGAATGGCCTTCCTAAAATGATGGGGAATTCAGAATTCCCTTTCATATCCAATACCAGGAAATCGGTAGGGATGAAAAATTTCCCTACCTTTACAGGAACATCCTCTAGTATTCCTAGAGGAGTTCTAGTTGAGCCATCTGCAAATTGTAAGGAGGATTTGAATGGACTCAACTCTTTGGTTCCCAACCTTTCCAAGATAATGAGCGGCATCAAGCTCGCACTAGCCCCTAAGTCACATAAGGCTTGGTCTATTTGTACCTTTTCAATGGAGCAAACGATAGAGAAACTACCTGTGTCTTTCAGTTTATGAGGCATATTAGCTTCTATAACTACTTGCTTTCTCTTGACTAACCTTTGTGGGAAAGGTATCGGGGGTTGGTACGGTGGTGGAGGGACATACTTGGGTTCCGGCTCTTCATCCTCGCTCATGTCCTCCTCAGATTCCACATCCTTTTAAACCACCCCAAGCTTATCATCCATCAAGTATATGGCATTACAATGTTCATTGGGATTAGCTTCGGGTGGGCCCGGGAACGTACCCTTTGGTCTAGAGTATGTGCTGGCTTGTTGGGCAATCTGAGTTTCTAGCATCTTGTTGTGGATGGCTAAGTTATCTACCTTAGATGCTAGCTCTTTTATTGCCTCGTTTACTTCCCTACCTTGTTGTCTAAACTCTTCATTTTGTTTTATTTGAGTTTCCACAAAACTTTCCAATAAAGACTCGAGTTTAGACTTCTGTACCTGAGGATACCCCGCTGCGGGTTTCCTATTACCTTGGCCTTCTTGGAACTCATGGTTCAGCGTGTTGCCGTAGTTCCCGTACGAGAGGTAAGGGTTGTTCTTCCTTCCTTGGTTGTAAGCAATTGGAGGAGCATAGTTTGGCAACTTCGGGTTCGTGTCGTAGAAGTTGTGACAAGAGTTCACTTGTTCCCCCGAAGCGTCGGATCCATGAGCAATACCACGTGGGCACTCCATTATGTCATGTCCCTGCATTCCACAAATCTCACAAACAATGTTAGTAGAACCTGTTGCACTCACATTAGCCCTTTCAAGTTGATCAAAACGTTTATTAAGTGAGTCAATTTTAGACATGATAAGATCAGTGCTATTCATCTCAAACTTACCCCCCGAAATATTTTTCAGGTTATTACCTCTTTCTGAACCCCATTGATGGTAGTTGGTGGCCACGTTTTCAATGATGTTGAATGCCTCAGTTAGAGGTCTATTCATAAAGGCTCTACCAGCTGCGGAATCGAGTGACACCTTCGAAGAGTAGTCCAATCCATTGTAGAAGGTGTGCGCTAATAACCACCTCTCGAGTCCATGATGTGGGCAAGACTCCAGTAATCCCTTGTAGCGATCCCAAGCTTCGGATAAGCATTCTCCATCCTTTTGGAAGAAGCCGGTGATCTGGGTTCGTATGTAGGCCGTTTTGGATGGGGGGAAGAATTTTTCCAAGAACGCCTGTTCCAGTTGGTCCCAAGTCGACAAGGTATTAGCGGGCACTTGTTTCAACAAGGCTTTTACTTTTCCAGTCAGAGATGAGGGGAATAACCTCAAGCGAATAGCATCAATCGGGGCACCATGAATTCTAACTGTATCGATGAACTCCAAGAATGTCTCTATGTGGTCAGTTGGGTCCTCCGAGGGCAATCCTCCGAATTGATGCTGCCTAATCATGTTAATGAGCATAGGCGGTATAGTGTAATTCTCCACCTCGATCTCTGGTCTAGCAATCCTAGTCCACAAATCCCTAACATTTGGGGCTGCGTAATCCTTCAATGGTTTTGTATCTGGTAGATTCGTCATTAGTGGAATGGGAATCAACCTTTATCTCTCTCTTTGCAGTCTTCTACGCTTATGAAAGGTCCTCTCGATTTCGGGGTCAACCTCAGTAAGGTCTCCAAGACTCAGGGATCGTTGCATATAAGAGAAACAAACACAGAGATAGATACAAAGAAAAGAAAAAGAGATTGATGAAATATTTATTTATTTATTTATTTATTTATTTTATATATAAATTAAATAAAAAAAGAAAAGGTCCAGAAAAATCAATTCAAAAATTAAATTGAGGTTCGAGAAAGCACAGTCCCCGGCAACGGTGCCAAAAACTTGATAGTCGTGCGAGTGCACGTGCGATCCGACAAGTGTACCGGATTGTCGCCAAGTAATTAAAAGATATCGATCCCACAGAGATCGTGATCTTGAATCACAACTAATTATCAAATCGGTAAAACTGGACTATAAAGAAAGATTTTGGATTTTTGAAATAAGAGATAAAATGCAATCATAATCAAGTAAAACAAAAAGTAAATCTATTTATTGTTTTTCGTATCTAAATGGATTCCTAGGGATTTGGGTTACCTACAAGATCGTTTATGTTACTGAATTGATTAACCCTTGTTAATTATCGAAAATGCCTTGAAGGCGAATTTATCCTCAAATAGTTTAAGCTCCCTCTCGGGTTACAAAAACCGTGCCCAATTAAACCAACCCCTACTCTCGTGGTAGTCGAATTTAGATTGAACCCTTTACGTTTTGTGACAATTCGTTAATCCTCGAAGGACGGCTTCTAACTCTCGTGATTTCAGTCCTTAGTCTGATTCTATAGATCCGACACCTAAGTTCACCGCTAGGTCCCTCCTTAGAATGTCTACGACATGCAAATAAGTGCGCACCAGATTTACAAGTAATTAAAACACTAGAAATCAGATCTAAAGCAAAATCGCAATTAACAAAGATAAAACATCAATTCATTGCCATAAACAAACCTTGGGCATAGCCCCAATCCCTAGAAATTAAACTACTCCTCAAGCTTTGTCATGGTGATGACAAGCTTGGTTAACAACATTGAAATAAAAATCGGAGAAGAGAGGAGGAAAAGAAGAGAGATCCTAAATCTATGCCTAAGAGTAGCAGCCCAAAAAGTCCTCCTAAAGCCTCTGACTTGATGCCATATTTATAGATTTGGGAAGTTTGAATCCCAGTCTAACTCAAATTAGATCCAAATCATTGGGCGCATCTTCAATTTTTGGTCTGTCACGACCGTGATTCTCATCACGGCTAGGCCGTGACAAATTCTGACTTGTGGGGGTCTGGTTCAGCTGACAGGTCACGGCCGTGATGGTCATCACGGCTAGGCCGTGACCAGTTCTGACTTTTGCCTTCTTTCTTTTCTGTTTTGCTCGATCATGGCCGTGATGGGCTCTGCTTGGTTCATTTTCTTCACTTTTCAAGCTCTATCTTCATCCAAGCTCCATCATGGTTGGTCCCGAGCATTTAATCCTTAATTTCTGCAAAACAACACCACAAAACCGCCTTACTCGTTCCAAGGTAAAAACTAGCAAAAATCAAATTAAAAAAGCTTAAACTATATGAAAAATGCATGCAAAATGATAAACAAATATGAGGTGTAATCACACTCATCAGCTATCGGCTAACCATGTAGTGTTAGACTGTGCCCGAAAGACCATATCTTTTTTTGAGCCTTCTAGCATAGTATCTACCAATGAAGGAACAATTATGAGGAGTGACGATTCTCAGTAGTATGTGATGCTTTTCTATTTGGAAGCTAAGGAGACTCCGAGTATAGATTCTATGCCTATCGTGAGAGAGTTTCCTGACGTTTTCCCTCCTGATGTTCCAGGTTTGCCACCGGAGAGGGAGGTTGAATTCGCTATAAATCTCATACCAGGGACATGATCTATATCAGTAGCGCCCTATCGGATGTCACCGGTAGAGTTGGCAGAGTTGAAGAAGAAATTGGATGATATGATGAAAAAGGAATTCATCAGACCTAGGGTGTCACATTGGGGAGCACCGATATTGTTTGTGAGGAAAAAGGATGGGAGTTCTAGGTTGTGTATGGATTATAGGTAATTGAACAAGGTAACAATCAAGAATAAGTATCCGTTGCCTAGGTTAGATGATCTGATGGATCAGTTGAAAGGAGCTTCAGTGTTTTCTAAAATAGATTTAAGATCCGGATACCATCAAATTAGGGTGAAGAAGGAAGATATACCTAAGACATCTTTCGGGACGAGGTATGGACACTACGAGTATCTAGTTATCCCTTTTGGTGTAACTAATGCTCCAGCGGTGTTCATGTATTACATGAACAAGAATTTTAGACCGTTCCTCGACAAGTTTGTAGTGGTGTTCATAGATGATATTCTTATCTATTCCCGCAGTCGGGAAGAACACGAGGAACACCTGAGAGTTGTGTTGCAAGTGTTGAAAGATATGAAGTTGTACGCTAAGCTATCCAAGTGTGAATTTTGGTTAGAGGAAGTACAGTTCTTAGGTCATATGATCAACAGGGAAGGGATAGTTGTGGATCCAGTTAAGTAGAGTCAGATTGAATATCTGTAGGAGGTGAGTCGAGGTATAGATGATGGTAAGATTTCAGAGTTTAGGAGAAGACCCGATGGAGTATTGAAGTTTAAGGATAGGATATGTGTGCCCGAGGACTTAGAGATTAGGAAGATGATATTAGAGGAGGCACATAAGAGTAGGTTGAGTAGGAGGTACATATGCGTGTCGAATGTATTGAACCCTTGATCATAGTTAATATTCATTGAAAATTTATATTCTAATTATTCAAATATATTTTATAAAAATAAATGGAAATCAATTCCTTTATGATATTTTATGCACAGGTAACTTTTGAAATGCTTTTTTTCTTAAAAGGTTTTTGAATAAATTATTACCCTATCATCACAAAGTTGAGAATAAGCTAATTTTCTCACATTTATATTAAAATATTTCATTATCTTTAATGGAATGTTAGACTCGGCACCCCTACCTAAATCTCAAAATGTCTTCTAAAGAACATTCGATAGAGTTTACATAATCGTTAGTCTAGTGATCATCTCCCAATTTTCTATCATCGTTAAACTTTTAGAATATGTTCCATTTTACTTGTTTTTAAAAGATACTTTTTATATTTATTTATTTATTTGATAATTTAATTTGATCCTTCCACCATTCCAGTCACTCTGGTCACCTCCCTATTTTTTCATCTTCAGCTAATATTTTAGAGAAGTGTAAGATTGCTCATAAGTATTTTAAATATATTGTTATTATATTACTTCCTGTAAAATTCTAGAATTAATATTTTTATTGGTATATCTTAGACTCAACCACACTTCTAGTAACACCTAAGATATGGAACTTACATCAAGAAAGTCATAGTTTTGCAGCCACTCCAACTAATTACAGGTATTCGATCCATATTTTATTTGTTTTAAGGTTTTCACAATTTTTAAAAATATTTTCTAATTGTCAAATCAAATCTACAATTGTCTCCAATAGAATTAAATAAATTATTAACATTCACACCAGTGCAAAATATGTTTTTAACATCGGAGATTCCACATCAGTTTCAACAAAATCGATGTGTAAAATGAGGCAGTGGTATTTTTGAAATTAAAAGTAAAGGATTCCACATCGGTTTCCAAAATAACCGATGTGTGAATATTTTCCACATCGGTTGTATTTTAACCGATGTCTAAAATTAAAACAAAAAAATTTAAATTTAAAATTTTTATCTTTCCACATCGGTTCTTTTAGAATTGATGTCTAATATATAGATTAACCACATCGGTTGTATTATAACCGATGTATAAAATTAAAACAAAAAAATTTAAAATTTAAAATTTTTATCTTTCCACACCGGTTCCTATTGAACCGATGTGTAATATATATTAACCACATCGGTTTATACATAACCGATGTCATAAATAAAAAAATGAAATTTTAAATTAAATCGTAAGTTTCTACATCGGTTACTAGAGAACCGATGTGAAATATGACTAACCACATCGGTTTTGGGACAACCGATGTGTAATATTTGACAAAACCCTACTATTTGTTTCTATTTTCATTCCCTCCATCTGTGACGCGCCCCTTTCCTTTGTTTTTGCTCTGCTCTTCCATTACCGGCCACCACCTCCATCCTTAAATTCCTCCACACTGGTAAACAATGAGATCTGACAAATGATTAGCTTCTTCTTCTTCTAAAAGACAAAAAGGGAAACTACGCTCTTAATAATTACGCCCTCCGACATCATTTATTACATTCTCTGCTCTTCTATGCTTAGCTTCTTCTTCTAGAGTTTCTAACCAGAAACGCTCACTCAAGTTTTGCTGGTAAAGTTCACTCCTTTTTCCTTACATCACCATTTTCTCCCTCGTTCCCTTAACCCCTTTTGGAACCACTGTAATTTGTGCAACTCAATATAGAATACCAATGAATAAATGGTTCTTTTGATTTGTGTGCATTATTAAAATGGATAGCTTTTTTTATTTTTTATTTTTATGCATTTGAATAATTATATATTGTTGCTGTTTAGGATTCCGAAGCAGTTGGCAGGTGTACAAGTGTCTTTGACTCCGTTGCATAGTGCTACTGCCTCTGCTTTGTTCACTTCTCTGCTATCTTTGCACAATAACAATTGGGGTTGTCTCTCAGAAGGTACGCTTATTACTTCATGCTGCTCTTTCTTTACATTATTGGTTGAATTATCTTGTACTGTAAGTTTATATGAACTACTACCTTTTGTCTTTTCATTTCAGTTATAATCCCATACAATCTTGAGAATATCTGTTTTGTGGAAAAAGGACAATAGACTTCATTTTTTCTTGTATAATTTTATCATTTGTGAATTTTATTTTTGCCTTAATATGGCTGTGATAGCTCTAATTGCTAAAGAATAGAATTTTAAGTCAATTATTGTCAGGTATAGTGTTATGTTCTTTCCCCAACTAGATCATAGGCATCCATGCATCTGTTAGTATGGTAATTACCAATTTTGTATTTTATATCATCTTGTGTATGGATGCTGGGAAATTGAGAGTTGAGATTCATGGAGAGAAGCATTTAAGATTATACTTTCACGGGTTTTGTCAATTCATTTGGTTTATGATGAGGCAATGTTATTTTTTCAGATCCAAATCAAACCTGTAACTATGGCTTGGGTTTGACAACTTGGAGTCCACTTGCATGTGGTGTGCTGACAGGAAAATACAAGAAAGGAGTTATACCAGTAGATAGCTGCTTTTCATTGGAAAATTACAAAGTAAGGTTTGATTTCCATGGTTTTGGATGAAAAGCTTTCACTGGAGTTTTAATGTATTTGCTTGAAAATTTATTTGATCCGAGAATATGGCCACAATAATTAGTAAAACCTTAGTTTCCCGTTTGAGATGCAATACTAATGAGCACACGTGTAGGTGATTAATGTACCGCTCGTTGTATTGGATCTTGAATTGTCCAAAGTTGGACAGTTTGGGAAAAAAAATTTCTTCATTCAGTTAAAATAGTTAGTCATTGATTCTAATGTTATATACTTGATGAAAGTTCGGATTGATACATTTCCTTTTGTTCTCTGGGTGCATACTTTATCGTGGTGGATGTCATCGCGTTCAAGTCGTGTACGTCGGAGACCGAAGGGAAAAGCTGCCTAAATTTTCTCGAGTATGAACATGAGAGTTAAGGGCTAACTGTTAACCGAATGTTGAAAAAGTTTCTTCTCGAATGGGATAGGGCCATACCCTGTCATAAGAAGTGGTTGATGAATATGTTGGACTAAGTACGAAGTTATTGGTTTTAGTCATGGATCGCGGTTGGATGAATGCTAGACGGACAAGTGATGAGTATGAGAATGGAGTGGAAGATTTTCTACAGTTTACAAAAACAAATGCTCCTGGTAGTGGTAACGGAAGGTTTTATTGTCCTTATGTTAACTGTTTGAATGAGAGACGACTAGAAGCTGAGGAGATACGTGATCATCTTATTTGTGAGGGGATTTTCAAGAGTTATACAACATGGATATGTCATGGTGAATCGTTAGACAGGTCGAGGGTGTCGGATAGAGAGGGAGTTGATGACGTGGATATGGACGATGGACTAGACGACATGATCTGTGATGTTGGGTAAGAGTCTTTTCGGCGCGTGCATGTGTATGATACTTTGTGCAGTGAAGCGGAAGTGGGTTTGTATCCGGGATGCACTAATTTCACACGGTTGTTAGTGGTGTTAAGATTGTTCAATGTGAAGGTGAGAAATGGGTGGAGCGGTAAAAGCTTTACCGAATTGCTTGAGTTGTTGAAAAACATGCTTCCAGAAGGTAACACATTGCCATCTCGAAACTATGAGGCGAAGAAGATATTGTGCCCGATGGGTATGGAGTATAAGAAAATACATGCTTGCCCCAATGATTGCATATTGTATAGGAAAGAGTTTGAAGAGATGCACGAGTGCCCCAGGTGTGGGGTATCATGCTACAAAGTGAAGGATGGTGATTCTAGTTGATATGTGGTCACCAAAGGTCCTCCTGCGAAGGTGTTATGGTATCTTCCCGTGATTCCGTGGTTCAAGTGATTGTTTGCTAATGTAAATGATGCAAAGAACATTAGATGGCATGCAGATAAGAGGAAGTGTGATGGACAGCTTCACCATCCGGCCGATTCTTTGCAATGGAAGAGAATTGATAGTTTGTTTCTGGATTCGGCAATGAGCCCAGAAACCTCAGGCTTGGACTTGCTACCAATGGAATGAATCCATATGGAAACTTAAGTAGTATTCATTGTTCATGGTCTGTTCTCCTGGTAATTTACAACCTGTCTCCTTGGTTGTGCATGAAGCGCAAATACATTATGTTAAGTATGATGATTTCAGGTCCTAAACAGCCAGGAAATGATATTGATGTTTATCTGAGTCCCTTGATTAAAGACTTGAGAATGTTGTGGGATGAAGGCGTTGATGTGATCGACGGGTATTGCCGTGAGACATTAAGATTGTGTGCCATGTTATTTTGCACCATCAATGACTTTCCAGCATACGGGAACCTGTGTGGGTATAGTGTTAAGGGGCATAAAGCATGTCCAATATGTGTAGAAGGCACATGTTACCATCAACTACAACATGGAAGGATGACAGTTTACCTTGCGCATCGGAGATTTCTACGACGTAATCATCCTTATCGTAGATTGAGAAAAGCTTTCAATGGACTTTCGGAGAATGAAATTGCTCCGGTGGCCTTGACTAGAGAGCAAGTTTATGAAAGGGTGAACAACACTAATGTTATCTATGGGAAGACCCAGAAGAAGGCTACCGAGAAGAAAATATGGAAGAAATGGTTGATCTTCTTTGATCTTGTATACTGGTGCAAGATTGATGTAAGACATTGTATTGATGTGATGCATGTGGAGAAAAATGTGTCTGACAGTTTAATCGGAATGCTTCTCAACATTCAAGGAAAGACAAAGGATGGTGTGAATGCTCGTCTGCATCTAGTTGCGATGGGTATACGAGAGCAGTTAGCTCCACATAATGTGGGGGATAAGAAGACTTATTTGGCCTCAGCATATCATACTTTATCAAAAAAAGAGAAAAGAAGTTTCTGTGAATGTCTACGGGGAGCCAAAGTGCCATAGGGTTACTCTTCAAATATCAAAAGACTTGTCTCAATGAAAGATCTCAAATTAGTTGGCTTAAAGTCTCATGATTGTCATGTCTTGATGCAACAACTACTACCGGTGGCCATTCGTGACATCTTGCCTAAAAAAGTCAAACATGCCATTACTAGGTTATGCTTATTCTTCATTGCTATATGTAGCAAGGTCATTGACACTAAAAAGTTGGATGACTTGGAAAATGAAGCAGCCATTATCTTGTGCCTATTGGAGATGTATTTTCCACCTTCATTTTTTGACATCATGGTTCATTTGATTGTTCATCTAGTGAGGGAGATTAGATTGTACGACCCCATTTATTTAAGGTGGATGTACCCGGTTGAGCGATACATGAAGATCTTGAAAGGATATATGAAGAATCCACACCGTCCTGAAGCATCTATTGTTGAAAGGTATGTTGCAGAAGAAGCTATTGAGTTTTGTACAGACTACATGTCAGAAGCGGAACCTGTAGGGCTTCCGAAGTCTCGTCACAAAGGAAGATATGATGGTAAGGGTGCACGAGGTATCACTATTAAGAGCATGAATCGGGAGGAAGTTCTTCAAGCACATTTGTATATATTGAATAACACTGGTGAGGTTGAACCATACTTATGTGAGCACAAAAGCATCATCAATGAAACTTACCCTAGAATGAATGAAAAATGGTGTTTGAACAAGCATAACAAGACTTTCTTGAACTGGTTTAAAGAAAAAATTGCAAAGGATGGTATTGCTTCTGATACATTAAAATGGCTAGCACAGGGACCTAACTTTGATGTCATATGCTAGAGTGGGTACGATATCAATAAGTTTTCCTTCTATACAAAGTCCCAGGATGACAAAAGTACTATGCAAAACAGTGGTGTTATGGTCGTCGCTGAGTCCATGCATTTCTCTAGTTCGAAAGATAAAAACCCTGTTATGGCATCTGTTTCATACTTTGGAATCATTGAAGAGATATGGGAGGTTGATTACACGAAGTTTAAACTACCTGTTTTTAAATGTCAGTGGGTCGACAGTAACAATGGTGTGCAAACCGAATGAGGAATTTGACTGCCAACTGTGGTTCAAATCAAATGATAAGAATCGACCCTTTCTAGAAGCCGGCGTAGTATACTTATTGATAATTGGAAAGATGTACCGGCGGACGTGAAGGATCAGATATGGGAGAGTATTCTGGTATCGATACTTTTACGTCCTGTGTTTGTCTGTATCTACTTTATTTTAATCTTATTAATATCATACAGTAATTCGTTGATTCTTTTGGTGTTAATGTAGCTCACCTTTGACATACCGGATACGATGCATATGAAGAAGCGTTTGATAAAGTATGCTGGTGAGCATTGGAGGGCTTTTAAGGTCGACCTGGGTAGATACTGTGTATTCAATCCAACATGTGAAAAGAACCCACTTGAGGTGTACTCGTTTCTTGACCTGGCGACGTGGGATCGCTTTGTTCAGAGCCGACATGATCCCAGCTTTCAGGTTAACTTATTTGATTTGTGTCTAAATTAATGTAATTTCATTAATTTTATTTACTTATGTAATTTAATTGTCTTCTATTTATAACAAGAGAAGAGGAAAAAGGGGCAGGAAAACCAAAGCAAGAATGTCTACCCCCATGTACTGTCTCGTGGGGGATATAAAAAACTTGGTCAGATAATGGTGGAAGAGGAAAAGAAAGCATTTCAGGAAGCAGCATCTCAGGCGGATCCTAATGCTGAAAATCATCCAGAAGTTGTTGATCCACCTCCACCCCCATGCCATTGTAAATGGAAGAGGGCCCGACAAAGAAAAATAGGACAATATACATCTGAGGAGGCCCGCCAAGTAGCTGAGAAGATTGTGAGTATAGTTTGAATTGTAATTGTCATTTTAACATTGTTACCGAATTGTAATGTGACCTGATATTTTATATGTTATAGGATGCCTTGGACGAGCAGGTAACCCAAGGAACCTTTGTTCCTAGAGGACGCGATGATATCTTAGCTGCTGCCATCGGTAAACCAGACCACCTGAGCCGTGTCATTGGTGTTGGATGGGGCGTCGACATTCGCCAATACCATGGTTCATCTTCACACCAATGCCACAAGGATGTTGATGCAGATAGAGCACAGCTAAAATAGGAGATTGCAGCTGAGCTTAGACAGGAGATGGCCGAGCAGTTTGCCCAGCAGCTGGCAATATTGACTTCTATGTCCCAGCAGATGACAGCAGGTGTCCAACCCTCTGTCCATGTGAGCACTAAGGGCTCATGTGATCCTCCTCGTCAGCCTGAAAATTATGATGATGGTGATGATGATGATAATGATGATGATGACCCTGATAGGTGTGAGCTGTATGTTGATGATCATTATGATCGCCGCTTAGTGGCATTGGGGAGGGCACATAATAACTTCGGTAATACCATACACCATCGTTTATTATCGGATGATCAGGCGAAGGTCGTTGTTGAGATTATTCGAGATGCCGATGCTCAAGTCCCTGTGCCTACTGAGGAGGTTCAAATAGTGGGACAGGCCCCCGGTAACTTCATCCCCTGGCTAAGAAGACTGGTCAGCTTTCTTGTTGCATCTGAGGTATTCAGTTAGTTGTGTTTTTCTATATTCATAGTTGATATTATTTACTATTGTTTAAAGATAATGCTTTATTTTTAGTTGTTTTAGGATGTTGGAAATGATATTCTGCCTAAAAGGTCGGATCTAGGAAGACCAGAGATGTCTGCTCCTGCCAAGGTATTCATTTGACCATTTAATTAATTACGAATGAAATAACTTATCCGTGATTACTAATATATATCTTTGTTGTTTAGGGGATCGACAAAGGGGCACCTGGTGATGTCTTTAAACTTCTGGCTATACAGGTTGTGACCATGGAGAAGGACGTAGCTTTGGTAAGGTTGGAACATGATGCCAAACCAGGTGACGAACTGTATATCCCAAAGAAGGAACTTATGGAGATTGTACTCGATAAAGAAATGGCTAGTTCTGCACACCTATCGTTATGGTGCATATAAGTACATTTTATTTATAAGTTAAGTAATTAAATTTTAAATACTATGATAATTAACATGTTTTTTCAATATATTAGGTATCTGCATCGTATGTTAGTTGATCAGGGTAACCTCACCCTTTATGGGTTCATTGACCCCATGTTCATTCAGGGTGATGTTCTCCTAGTATCAGAAAACCTGGTCACCACCATACGTGATATACTTGCCCGAGACGATCATCAATTCTACCTTGCTCCTTATCTCAATAAGTAAGTACCAGTTATTTAATTACAACTATATATGACTTAGTACACTAATTGTTCCGTAAATACAGCAAGCATTGGCAATTGTTGATCTTGTACCCTAGGATGAATGTCGTGGTCTTCTTCTGCTCAATGGGAAATAAGCTGGTGAATGAACTGAAGATGATCATGGAAACGTAAGAATTAAAATACTTTATAATCAATAATGCAGTTGTTTTAATTATCTGAAATCTATTAGATATACTTTAATTAATGTTTATTTTGTCATGATAGTTCTATTAATGCAAACCACATGTTGCGTGGTGAAAGGCTTCGGGCTATTAGATGGACTATTCCTAACGTAAGATATTTATTAGTTCAAACGCTTCAAATGCAGTGGGTATAATTATTGATTTCTATTTAATTCCTCATATTCTAATTGGGTTTCATTTGTGCGTAGTCTCGTATACAATGTGGATCATGGGAATGTGGATACTATGTGATGAAGTGGATGGTCTAAATTATCTTCTCCGGGATCACTGAAAGATGGCACGAGGTAAATGTTAATTGGTAACAATTAGAAGTAACAGTTATAGATTCGTTATATGTTTTATGTTAGTTTATTACTTAAAAGATATAATCTTTTGTCCAATTAAACTTGCAGATATTCAACAATCCGACTCCATTATATGATGGCGACATCAATAACATAAAGAGGCGTTGGGAAACTTTCTTTCTTGAAGTGTACCAACCATAGTTGGTATGTTGTTAGTTTAAAAACTTATCATGTACTAGCTATAGTGTACTTTTGACTGATATATATTTTGATATGAAATCTATAATATATCATGTAGCTTTTTGGTTTCTAATTATCTTTGTTGTCTGAATGTAATTGAACATATGTATTGTTTGTAATAAATTCGGTATATATTAATTAGTGTGTTTTGTACAAAAGTGATTGTGTTGAGAATATTTAGAATATGTTATACTGGTCTGTATTACTGAAACAGGGGGAAAGAATGATAGAAATGAAAAAAGAGTTTAAAAAAAATGAGACTTTTCACATCGATTATACAAAAACCGATGTTGAAAGTTTACTTTTCACACGGGTCATTAAAAAACCGATGTGGAAAGTTTACTTTTCAGATCGGTTATATTTAAAACCGATGTGTAAAGTGATATTTCCACATCGGTTTTTTGATAACCCATGTGAAAAATGAACTTTCCACATCGGTTATTTAGAAAACCGATGTTAAAAGTGTACTTTAGACATCGGTTTTAAAACCGATGTGAAAAGTATCAATAAACAACATCGGTCGTTTCAACATCAGTTTGAAAACCGATGTGAAAAGCCAAAAATAAGCGATGTGGAATCACTTTTCTGCACTAGTGTCAGATCAGACACACACTAACAAAAACAAAAATTAAAACATAAGAGTAAATTTATCAAAACACTTTTAATATCGAGTTAATAATACAATAATGAAATAGTAAAACGATAATCATATTATAAATTTTGTTTGTGGTTGTGTATAAATATTGTTCTTCACGGTATAATGATTTGGACCTCTTGTATTAATAATTGTACAATTTAACTGTAACGATTTCAAGGTAACAATTTGTATCATAATGGCTACAGTTTTTCTAGTTTTCAACTTAATTTATTATTTAAAATTTTAGTTTTATGTAAAAACGTAAACAGATGAGAATACAAAAGCAAGTTATAATATGAACGTAAACATTAACATTTTTTAACTTAAAAATAAAAAATCATATAAAAACTTTAAACGAATTAATTAATTGTTTCTTTGTTAGTGTTGAAGGAAATGTCATTAATGGAAGTTTTAAGACTAAATTTTCAACTATAAATATGGTCTTAATAATCACTTACTATTATGAACAAAGCACTTCAATACCTAATAATTATATTTCATCTCTACAAGTCATGGCAACATTCAACAACTTATGTCTAATGGTTGTCTTTATGGCAAGTGCTACCTTACTGGTTAGAACAGGAGTTTCATCTGTAAGTAATTATGCACCAAGTCCATTACCATCGTATGAAAAATATTTGAAAGATTGTGCAGCTAAGTTGCATTCACATTGTGGAAGTCAAATCTTCTTTGGAACATTTTTCGGTAATGAAACCGTTAGTACAGATTGCTGCCTCAATCTTGTGCAAGACCTAGGTCACCGTTGCCATGACAGCTTGACAAAATACATTTTAGTTATAAGATCACCGGAGTTCAAACCAAAAGAAACCCAAATATTGAAGAGGAACGACCAAATTTGGAATGATTGTAACCATCATTAATCGCATCTTGATAAAACTAAAATTTAAAAAGTTGTACGCTTATCACATTATGTTTTTTGGAATAAATGTTCAATGCATTTAACTGCTAGTAATTTTATTGTGCTGGATTTCAACCAATTGCTTAGTGATTTATATGATATGCACTAATCTAATATTTGGTAAAAAAAAATTATCTGAATGACCATAAGCATGTCGTATACGTTAGTACCAGGGGGCCACTTCGGCACACCAAGCATTCTTGTAGAAGAAAATGTGAATGCTTATGCTGCAAGAACATGAGTTTTGATTATGAACTAAGAATGTGCCAAAATAGTGTGTAGATTGAAAATATTTGCAAGACCAATTTATGGACATCATGTTATTATCGTCAAAATTAATAGGAATTTAATTCGTAAATTTTTAAGGTATATTGGTTAAAAATAGAACACTATTTGCAAACAATCATTTTGAAGAAAAAAATAAAGCCTAATCAAATCTCAAAAAAAAAAATACACCGGATCGTTTACCAAAGTGTTTTGATTAAAAGACAATGTTTACAAAGTATGGTAATTAATTAAACTCGGTAGAAATGGGATTAGATTTGAAAATAAAAGCTTTTATTGGAAGTCTGTTTGCAGCATGATCTCAGCAGCTACATCCCTCTTGGGTAATGGTTCTAAGCATCACATGTCATCCTCTATTTAGGATTCTCCATCCTCAAATCTTTTAATGTGAAAGGTCATCCTAGAAAGGCTCCTTCAAGATAACAGGTTGATTGGTTCCCTCCCCCTTTGGTGGGATCAAGTTTAACACTGATGGGGCTGCTAGAGGCTCCGCTGGTCTTACTATAGGGGGAGGAATCTTCAAAGACTGTGGTGGTGCAATCCTTGGTTGATTCTCCCTCTTTTTTGGAATCACCTGTTCTTTGCAAGCTGAAATCTCTGTTGTTATGTTGGCTATAGAAATTGCTTTTGAAAGAAAATGGCTAAACTTATGGATTGAATGTGATTCTCAATTAGTGGTGTTAGCCTTCTCTTCTCCTTGTCTGGTTCCTTGGAGGCTAAGAAACATATGGATGAATTACCTCTCTTTGCTTAAATCTTTTCATTTTAGAATATCTCACATCTTCAGAGAGTGTAATTGTTGTGCTGACAAACTGGCTTCTTTTGGCATTTCTTCCCATGGTTTTACTTGGTGGGATCTTATTCCTGATTTCAATAGACTTGATTTTTTTTTAAGAATAAGTTTGGTTTACCAAGTTATCGATTTAATTGATCTGTTTATTTTCTTACATGGGTTTGGTCTATGTCCCCCCATGTTTTTGTATTCTTTATTTTCTATATTATTTATAATAATTATGATGTGCTGCAAATGATTGGTAGTTCTTGAGGAGACAACCTAGTTAGGTTCTCTTGCCCTGTTGTGATGCATTTGTATGCCATTTTGCTTTTTTTAAAAATGAAACTCAAGTATAATTCAATTTTTTGACAGCTAGACTTTTCAAAATCCAATTTTGAGTGCCACAAAACTTCACTAATCGATTATACCTCAACATGTAATAGATTATGCAATGTTTCAAAAGATGATATGCAAAATAGAAGGCATTTAATCGATTATTATGTTACTTTTGATCAATTATCGAGACGTCCAAGATAATCCATTTTCCAGAGGATTTCTAATCAATTATGTATGCCTTCATCAAACTAATCTTCCTAAACATAACTCATCTAATCAGTTATATCCGATGCAGTACTCAACAAGCATCGTTTTATATGAATAGAATTAAATCTCAAAAGGCATCTAGTCGTTTATTTAAATCAAGTAGCTTTTTTGGGAAATTGAATAACTGATTATTATATTCTTGTACTGGATTGTATCTTTGCTGAAACAACCTAGGAAAAACATTAATAACTTAAATGATCGGTTAAAGCTCCACTGAAAATCTGTCTTCATTTAGAAATAGTCTATTAGCCCATTTCAAGTAATTGATTATTTGTCGTGTTTAGACTAGTTTCAGAGCATTTATTGCGTGTTAGAATGAGCCCGACGGCTATACTTTTCAATGTGCTTATGAATACTCATTCTGAAATCATTTCAAATTGAGAGAACTACTTTGAATTTCTTCTGTATCGAGCACTGACTGTGCATGAAACTTTCGCGACATAACTTGAGCCAATCTTACCGAAAAGGTAACAGTGCTTCAGTTGCAAAAAACTTCATTGCAAAGAGTGAAACCATTTGTACATCTCTGACCTTCATTGAAAACCTTTTGTAAGGTTCATCAAGTGTAACACTCCGATTTTTCGGTTACTCTATAATCTGTACTTATGTGCGTCTATGAATATTTAATATTCTAATTTTGAGTATATTATTTTAATAAATCTAAATTATTTTCATAATGTATTTTATAGTAGAAAACTACTATTAAATTTCAGGTAAAAATTTCAGACGATCCCGATCTGAGTTTTCACTGTCAATTAAGCTGTACTGACCCAAAAAATGAATTTCGATTAGTAAAATAAAATTTTTAATTTCTCCTAACCCAGTTATAATCATTTTCATGATTTTAAAAGTTTTCTTTCAATATAAAAATTTTTTGAGTGGAAAATTAACGAAATAAAATACGTTCGATTTTCACTGACGAGAAACAAATGGAACCGAAACGAGCCAAGATTTCCAAAATCTAATTTGGTGCAGATTGAAAAGATTAAATTAAAGAATGACTTGATGGAGTAGATATGAATAGTATTAGCAATTAAACAATTTTGCAAGAAATGCATTATTTTAATAGAAAAAAAAGTTTTTAATTTACAAAAAAATTAAAATCCCTCTCTATTTCTGCTGGGACAGCAGTGCCCCCCTCCCCCCATTCTCGTCTATAAATACTCCTCTCTCACACCCTTGTCTCACTTTGTCTTCTTCTTCAAAAAGAACTCACTCATTCACTTCCTACTTCCACCAAAACCATACTTAGAAGCTTTCCAAAATTCTTCATCATCTTACTCTTGAGGAGGTTCAAACATGCTCATTCTCATCATCATCAACATCATCAAGGGTATAATCCTTCTACTCTTTTCTTCAATCTCTTCAAAAACCTAAACTTTACTTACATGCATGTTAATGATTTTGTGTTACTAGTTAATTTTATCATGATGCATGTTTCTAAAGCCAATTTATTTGAGCTCATCCTCACCTTTATTATCATCTACTACTCTTGCATGTTACAAAAAGTTTTTCCAAGGCCAAAATTGATGGGGTGGCCGAAACCCTAGGATGAGGAAAATGGTGTTTTTAGTCAAAATTTTCACATGCATGTTATTGTTTTAAGTTGCATGTTCATGAATTTAACTTAAAATCTTCAAGAAAACTCTTTTTAGCATGAAACCAATTTTTATCAAATCATACTCATCTCCACTTTAATTTTAATAAATTGCATGTGGTGAAAAATCTATCCAACCCTAATTTTTTTAAGTGGTCGAAACCACCATGGGTAGGAAAATGGAAGATTTTGTTAAAAATCTCACGTGCATGACTTAATTACTTGCATGTGATTCACAAGTTGAGAATGACTTTAATTTTAAATTTTGAAATAAAAGTACTTGGTTCATCATTTGATTTCATGTAATTTGATGAAAAGTTGAAGAGATTTTGAGTTATATTTATTTTATGAAGAACCCTTTCTTTAATCTTTATTTTAGATACATGCATGTGTTCATAAGGTTGAGAAATTAAATTTTCTAACCTATATTTTGAGTAGGCCGAAAATCACTTTTACATGAGGTTAGAAGATTAAAATTTATTTCTAAGTTTTGAACCTTTATTTTATCTCTATGATGCTTGAGGATCATTGATTGTGAATCCAAATAGGAATAAGTTGTGAATAATCTTAGGAATTGTAGGAAAAGTGATAAGAAAATGTATAGATTCATTTGAATAAAGTTTTGATCTTTAGAATTACCAGAACTGGCGCCCGGCGCAGGATTCGAGCGCTCAGCGTAGACAGAAAGCAGGACTGCTAGAGCTCAGCACTAGCTTTTGGGCGCCCAAAGCCAGGTTCAGACAGAAAGTGCGTTTCACGCATAGTGCAGCGCTCAGTGCTAACGGACTAACAGAAACAGTATAAATGCATTTTTGGATAGATTGAGAAGGGTCTTTCGCTCATTTTAGGCGTGATTTCACCCTGATTCACCTCATTCTCTCTACATCCATTGGAGATTCAAGCTTGCGAACAAGATTTGGAGTTTCCATGGCTTCCTCCAATCACTCCTACTCAAGTTCTTTCATCTTTTCCCTCTCTATATGAGTTGCTAGATCTCCTAGGTTAGATTAGGATGAACTTGATTGAATCTTGATGTAATGAACGTTTGATCTTTGATTTTTAATGCAATTTTGTTCAGTTTGATTAATCTCTTCTATGCTTAATGCTTTTGAATCAAGTAAAAGTAAAGAATGAATTTAATATAGGAAAAAACGGTTAGGTATCGGAATCCCTCAATTTTCACCTAATGTAACTATGTTCAATATTAATCTCAATCCAATTCATTCAATTGACATTCAAATCACTAAACTAGATTTATCCCTAATTCCTTAGGTGATAATCCTTCACAAGAATGTATTGCAATGTAGTTCTATTCCTAGAATCAACATCACAATAGTAATCAACTTCATTTCCAATTCAATAACCAATTTTCCAATTTTGAAATTGAATCTAACATCATTTCAAGGTTGATCAATCCAAGAAAAGCATTAAGCATAGAAGAGATTAATCAAACTGAACGAAATTGCATTAAAAATCAGAGATCAAACATTCATTACATCAAGATTCAATCAAGTTCATCCTAACCTAACCTAGGAGATCTAGCAACTCATATTAGAGAAGGAAAAGATGAAAGAACTTGAGTAGGAGTGGGTGGAGGAAGCCAAGGAAACTCAAAATCTTGTTCCCAAGCTTGAATCTCCAATGGATGCAGAGAGAATGAGGTGAATCAAGGTGAAATCGCACCTAAAATGAGCCACCTTCTCAATCTGTCCAAAAACGCATTTATATTGTTTCTGTTAGTACGCATTTAGGGTGATTTTATAAAAATTTTAACTTATGTAAATACTTGGTCTTGTTTAGATTCTCATTCGTGACCGGAGTCCGAGTCCGTTCTCTTGAAACTGCAAGATAACTACACTCCTTTTTCACTTCGCTTTAAGGTAAGGGGAGAAAGCCTGAGGGATAATTATGTTATGATGACTATCTGCCTTGTGTGCTTGTTTGATGTGTTTGATTGATGCAGTTATTGGTATGACTGATTTGTTTGGATTTTTTTTTGAATTCATGATGAATTGATGATGTACTTGATGCTTGTATATGTTGAAGCTGTTGTATATATATATGTTGTGATTGTTGCATGGAAGCCTAACCATTGGTTAGAGCTCAAATAATGAAGATAAAAGCTTTAAGAAAATATTTACAAAGAAAATTATTAATAAAGGTTTCTTTTTAACAAGGTTTTGATAAAAAGTGGAGGCTAAATAATTTTAGTGGTTTGGTGAAAATTTTAGAGAATAAAACAAGTTTTAAAATTCAAGTGGAAAAATTTGAGAGATTTTAGACAAGAAGGACAATTAATTTCCTTGAAAATGTTTTGAAGAAAAACAAAAGTTTGTTTGGAACTTAAAATGAATTTATTTGGAAATTTCAAATATTTTAGGAAAAAGAAGATTTGAAAATAAAATGGTTTTATGAAAATAGAAATGGATTTTCCAAAACTTAAAGTTTTAAACAAAAGAATTTCAAAAGAAATGTTTTTATTCAAACAGATTTTATTCAAAAAGAAATGTCCGATAACTTGGATAAGTTACGGAAAATTTTGGCTTTCGTATTTGTTTTTCACTGAATGAAAAATAAGATGAAAAGTGAACCTAGTAACCGAGAACTCGGGGTACTAGAGTTCTGGCACGTGGATCCATGATGCGTATCACAATGCTGTGGACTGTGTGTCCTATATATGATATGGTGGATTGTGTGTCCTATACAAGTTGTTGTGGACTCTATGTCTTATATATGTTGATGTGGACTGTGTGTCCTATATGCTTTGTTGTGGACTGTGTGTCCTACAAACGTTGTGATAAATATGGAAAACGGAGTAATAAGGGTAAATACTATTTTCTACGAACAAAGTTCTAGACTAGTGCACGAGTCTAGGGCTGTGTGATTGAACACCCGGACTTTAATGTCCTGTGTTGATAATAAAAGCTTTAAGACATTTAAAATTCATGGGAGGTCGTGATCCTTGAGCCTCGACAAGGAAATAATAAAACACAAAGAAAAACCGCGAAAATAGAAGGTTTTACATGCATTGTTGTTTTTTTTGGCAGACGTGCTGATTATTCCGGATATATTGGTAAACGAGGTATTCGAGACGGTGTTATTCCGGTTATCTTCATGAATAAGGTATTCGAGACGGTGTTATTCTGGATATCTTGGCGCATGAGGTATTCGTGACGGTGTGCCTTTGTGGAAATTGAGCCTGATCAGCTCACTGTTTTTCAAAAAAAATAAGAAAGCTACATGGTGTTGGGGTCTCTGGAGATTAGGATAGAATGATGAAATATAGAAGTGCCATGTTTTCAAAAACGAAGACGATTGGTGATTGTTATGATTATTTTGTGAGAAATTATATGTTGAACATGAATATTTGCATATACTTGCTGCTGTGTTTGGGAATTTAGTCATCATAATTCATCCATATATTGGTATCTCGCTCTTGCATTTCGGTTGTTTTCTTTTTCTTGTTATATGTATATATGCTATATACTTGATAATATATGGATCCGGCCATGATACAGTTGGCACACTCCCGGTCCCGGACTCTTCTGTTTGAGAATGGTGATGACCCTGTAGCGTGGACCTTTGCTCTAGGATCATCTCGTGCAGTGACGTATACGGGACCCGTTTGTTCCGTAGAGGGTTCAAAGGAAGCATCTATAAGACGTGTTCATACTGTTGAGACTGTTCATATCCGACTGCCACCTATGGAGCTTTATCTACAGCATCTGGCCAACCTAGGCCTCTTGGATCTTGAGTTTCCTCAAGCACATCCACAGTCGGAAGGAGCTCTAGCTTCCCAGATCGAGGAGGATCCTGAGGAGCTGATGGAGGAGGAGCCCCCGTTTCAACCTCTTGGAGATGATGATGATGTCGACGCTCCCGGTGAGGGAGTAGAGATGGAGGTGGCTGTACCAGCTACACCTCCTAGGGGCGGGGATGACTATCATGGTCTCCCTAATGGGAATCTTTAGCTTTGTCCAGCTCTTAGGAAATCTTTCTTTTGGGGTAGTTTGATATGAACCAATGTATTTTGAAACTGATGTTTAGTTATGACTCTTTGACCTTAAATTTAATTTCAACTTAGAAATCATGTAGTGGATCTTATGAACTATCACTCTGTAAATTTCTGTCATGAAGCCTGACTATATAAAGGCTTAAGAATTAATGAACTTGACGTAGTTTTCAGGATTTTCTATCTTTACTTTGTGTATGCAATTTATGTTTTAAATTGTTTAAGAAAGTAAATATCATTATTAGAAAGGAGTTTTAAAAACCTTACGTTTTCCGAAAGAAAGTCGACATCTTGCTAAAAGTGATTAATCAATTTTAAATAAAGTAGTTAATGTGATACTCGGATTAAGGGTGTCACATTCAAGCACTTGTAAAGCTTGACAGAGTTTAGGAATTCCTTAGATGTGGAATCCGTAAAAGCTTAGGAATTCCTTAATGTGATACTCGGATTCAAACATAGGTTGCCGTGAACTTGGGAAACTTGAACATGATACGCAATCCTTGGGTGGCAACCCTAAATGTTGAGAGGCTCTTGCTAAAGGGTTTCTGTATCATGAGGATAAATGTTCATGAATAAAGTTCTCCCATGCACCTGGTAAACTTGGAGAGGCTAGGCGTCCCTTGGGTGTGAACCTAATAACTTAGAGGCTCATGTACAAGGGTATGTTGTGAGGTGAAGAGTGCTTCGAATGTAAATATTTATCAAGCACTTATGAAGTTTGATTGATGGTGAAAAAGATCATATGTGGTATGGGGATTTCATTTTGGCCACAATGCTTGTGATCGGACCACGACGAACTCTTGTGTGCAAGCTTTTATCCTTATCTTTATTTACATTTTGCTTTCGTATTCTTGACAATTTTATTACAACTCCATATCAAACAACATTGCTTCATCTTTCACCGAAACTCTCAAAAATTATTTTAATTGTCAATGAATTTTTTGAAAACAAGTAAACACCCAATTCAACTCCTCTTGGTTAATGATTGCCATGGCCAACACAATCTAATTAGGGATAAATCAACAATATCACCCCCTAAGTCCCTGTCATATTGTCCATCTCAACACGGCTCAATGCGGTAAAAAGAATTCTCAAATATACGACTGCAAGAAAAAAGGAGTTGCAATTAATCGAATTGTCCCTAAAATAAGGAATGCTTCAATTGGGTACAGAAGAATACAATATACCCTTAAGAGTCCAGGTTTAGGGATTGGGAAATTGTTTGCAGCTTATGTCGTCCGTAATAATAATAGGTACCTATTTATTCTAATAGTTAGGCAAAGTTAACTAAATTTGTCCTTTATTATTTTTTTTATGAAGAAATATGTTCATTTTAACGTGCTTATTATCGAAAATTATAAATGATTTTGACAAGGAAGTAGCCCGTGATTCTACGAAACAAATTTGAACCCTTGATCATAATTAATATGCATTGAAAATTTATATTCTAATTATTCAAATATATTTTATAAAAAATAAATGGAAATCGATTCCTTGATGATATTTTATGCACAGGTAACTTTTGAAATGCTTTTTTCCTTAAAAGTTTTTTGAATAATTTATTACCCTATCATCACAAAGTTGAGAATAAGCTAATTTGCTCACATTTATATGAAAATATTTCGTTATCTTTAATAGAATGTTAGACTCGGTACCCCTACCTAAATCCAAAATGTCTTCTAAAGAACATTTGATAGAGTTTACATAACCGTTAGTCTAGTCATCTCCCAATTTTCTATCATCGTTAAAGTTTTAGAATATGTTCCATTTTACTTTGTTTTAAAAGATACTTTTTATATTTATTTATTTGATAATTTAATTTGATCCTTCCACCATTCCAATCACTCTGGTCACCTCCCTATTTTTTCATCTTCAGCTAATATTTTAGAGAAGTGTAAGATTGCTTATAAGTATTTTATATATATTGTTATTATATTACTTCTTGTAAAATTCTGGAATTAATATTTTTATTGGTATATCTTAGACTCAACCGCACTTCTAGTAACACCTAAACTATGGAACTTACATCAAGAAAGTCATAGTTTTGCAGCCACTCCGACTAATTACAGGTGTTCCATATTTTATTTTTTTTACGGTTTTCACAATTTTTAAAAATATTTTCTAATTGTCAAATCAAATCTACAATCGTCTCCAATAGAATTAAATAAATTATTAACATTCAGATCAGACACACACTAACAAAAACAAAAATTAAAACATAAGAGTGAATTTATCAAAACGCTTTTAATATCGAGTTAATAATACAATAATGAAATAGTAAAATGAAAATCATATTATAAATTTTTTTTGTGGTTGTGTATAAATATTGTTCTTCACAATATAATGATTTGGACCTCTTGTATTAATAATTGTATAATTTAAATGTAACAATTTCAAGGTAACAATTTGTATCATAATGGCTACAGTTTTTCTAGTTTTCAACTTAATTATTATTTAAAATTTTAGTTTTATGTAAAAACGTAATTATATGAGAATACAAAAGCAAGTTATAATGTGAAGGTAAACATTAACATTTATTAATTTAAAAATAATAAATCTTATAAAAACTTTAAACGAATTAATTAATTGTTTCTTCGTTAGTTTTGAAGGAAATGTCATTAATGGAAGTTTTAAGACTATATTTTCAATTATAAATATGGTCTTAAAAATCACGAACTATTATGAACAAAGCACTTCAATACCTAATAATTATATTTCATCTCGACAAGTCATGGCAACATTCAACAACTTCTGTCTAATGGTTGTCTTTATGGCAAGTGCAACCTTACTGGTTAGAACAGGAGTTTCATCTAAAAGTAATTATGCACCAAGTCCATTACCATCGTATGAAAAATATTTGAAAGATTGTGCAGCTAAGTTGCATTCACATTGTGGAAGTCAAATCTTCTTTGGAACATTTTTCGGTAATGAAACCATTAGTACAGATTGCTGCCTCAATCTTGTGCAAGACCTAGGTCACCGTTGCCATGACAGCTTGACAAAATACATTTTAGTTATAAGATCACCAGAGTTGAAACCAAAAGAAACCCAAATCTTGAAGAGGAGCGACCAAATTTGGAATGATTGTATTCATCGTTAATCCCATCTTGATAAAACTAAAGTTTAAGAAGTTGTATGCTTATCACATTTTGTTTTTTGGAATAAATGGTCAATGCATTTAACTGCTAGTGATTTTATTGTACCGGATTTCAACCATTTTCTTAGTGATTTATATTATATACACTAATCTAATATCTGGTAAAAAAAATTATTCGAATGACCATAAGCCTGTCGTATACGTTAGTATCAGGGAGCCACTTCGACGCACCATGCATTCTTGCAGAAGAAAATGTGAATGCTTATGCTGCAGGGACATGAGTTTTGTTATGAACTAAGAATGTGCCAAAATAGTGAGTAGATTGAAAATAGTTTCAAGACCAATTTATGTACTTCATGTTATTATCATCAAAATTCAAAGGAATTTAATTCGTAAATCTTTAAGGTAGATTGTCTAAAAATAGAACACTATTTGCAAACAATCATTTTGAAGAAAAAAATCAAGCTAGCCTAATCAAATCTCAAAAAAGATACACCGGACTCATCTAATCAGTTATATCCAATGCAGTACTCAACAAGCATCGTTATATATGAATAGAATTAAATCTCAAAAGGCATCTAGTCGTTTATTTAAATCAAGTAGATTTTTTTGGGAAATTGAATAACTGGTTATTATATTCTTGTACTGGATTGTATCTGTAGAAAGACATGGCCATGGCAATGTAGAGAGAACTGAGAGCAGAAACGTGTTATGCAAGAAAGAGAGGGTGAGTTGAAGAAGAAGAGGTGTAGCTGATTTCTCTTTTCTCATTGATTGTTCACAACTGTGCAGAAATGGTTAATATATACAAGGTTGCATAACTACAGAAAGACTACCAACTAACTAACAGAAAAACCAGAAAAGCTAACTGACTAACTAACTTATTCTATAATGGTTAACTGATATGTTAAATAACTAAGGGGCATAACTATCTGGGTGTTCCCTTTCCATCTTGCATCATTAGCACCCCCTCGCAAGCTGGAATGTATATGTTGATCGTTCCTAGCTTGGAATGTAGCCATTGGAAAGGCCCTCGAGCTAGGGGCCTGGTCAAGATGTCTGCTACTTGAGAGTGAGTAGATGTAGGGAACAGATGCAGCACTCCACTTTGAACTTTGTCCCTTACTAGGTGACAATCTATCTCCATGTGTTTCGTTCTTTCATGAAACATTGGATTTGCTGCGATGTGGAGTGCAGATCTGTTGTCACAGTAGATGATGGCTGGACTGGTTTGTGAGATGCCAAAATCCTGCAGCAGATTTATGAGCCATTGAGCTTCACATGATGCTTGGGCTAAGGCTCGATACTCTGCCTCTGAGGAGGACCTCGATACAGTGCTTTGCTTTTTGCTCTTCCATGAGATAAGTGAGGTTCCCATGAAGAAACAGAAACCGGAGACAGACCTACATGTGTCTGGACAGCTCCCCCAATCTGAGTCACTGAATCCTTTGAGTTGTAGGTCGGAGTCTACTGGAAAGAAAAGGCCCTGTCGCGGAGACCCTTTTATGTACCTGATCACTCTAAGTGCAGCCTGATGGTGTGTGTCCGTTGGTGCTTCCAAGAACTGGCTAAGGTTGCTTACTGCGAAAGAGATGTCAGGTCTTGTGTGAGTTAAGTACAGGAGCCTGCCGATGAGTCTCCTATAAGGAGTTGGATTTGTGAGAGATTCACCAGAGCTTTTATGTAACTTTGCCTTGCTGTCCATAGGTGTGGAAGATGGCTTTGCTCCCAACATCCCAGTGTCTTGAAAAAAGTCTAAAGCATACTTTCTTTGGCACAAATTGATACCCTTCTTGGATCTTGCTATCTCCAATCCCAAGAAATATTTTAGTGGCCCAAGATCTTTGATGCTAAATCTAGCATCTAGCAGCTGTTTCATCTTGTTGATCTCTGTGATGTCAGTGCCAGTCAGAACCAAGTCGTCTACATATACCAGTATGGCTGTGAATTGATTTTGATAAGACTTTGTGAATAAGGAGTAGTCTGATCTGGACTGCTGGTAGCCCGAAGTTAGTAGGACCTCAGTGAGTTTAGCATTCCACTGTTGACTAGCTTGCTTAAGACCATACAAAGACTTTTGCAACTTGCAGACAAGGTCATTACTTGGTGTGTGCAGCCCTGGTGGAGGTTTCATATAGACCTCCTCGTGTAGGTCTCCATGTAAGAATGCAGTGTTAACATCCAACTGATGCATATGCCAATTGTGTGCTGCAGCCAAACTCATCAGAACCCGGATGGTAGTCATTTTAGCCACTGGACTGAATGTTTCTAAGTAATCTATCCCCTCAGTCTGGCTGTATCCCTTTGCTACAAGCCTTGCCTTGTGTCTTTCTATTGATCCATCAGCTTTATGTTTCACCTTGAACACCCATTTGCACCCAATTGTGTGTTTCCCTTCGGGAAGAGTAGTGAGGACCCAGGTCTGATTCTTTTCTAGTGCCAACAGTTCATCATTGATGGCCTTTTTCCAACATTCATGGATCACAGCCTCTGCATATGTGTTAGGTTCTATGGTAGTGGTTATGGCTAAGGCAGTGTGTTTGTGAGATTGTGATAGCTTATGGTATGAAAGATAGCTTGAGATGGGCTATCTAACCTTTGATTCTGATTGTACAGCTGTGGAATTTGCCAATGCACAAAGATACTCCTGCAAATATGTTGGCATCCTTTTAGTTCTGCTTGACTGTCTTATGGGAACAAGGTTTGGTGCTGACACGGGATTTGGATTTGTAATGGGATTGTCAAGGTTGTCTTGTACCTATTGTGCTGGCTCAAGGTTCTGTGAGTCATTTTGAATGACAGGGACAATGCTAACAGGGACAATGCTAGGTGTTGGTGCTGCAGAAGTGGTGTCTGGAGTTATATTTGGACAATTTGGTGGGGGATCAAAGAAAGGAGTGTTTTGGTACAATGGAAAAACAGGATCAGTGGATGCAGTGTCCACATTCAAGTTGGCATAGGGGAATATATTTTCATGAAAGATCACATTCCTTGAGATAAAAGTTTCTCTATTTTTGAGATCAAAGAGTACATACCCTTTTGTCCCAGTTTTGAAGCCTAAAAATATGCACTTTCGGGCTCTAGGGTCTAACTTCTTTCTCTGTGACACCAGTGTGCTTGCATAACATAGGCACCCGAAGATTCTTAGATTATCAACATCAGGGAGTTGATTATGACGTTTGAAATAGGGAGAATGATTTGTAATGGGTGATGATGGTTGCCTATTTATCAAATACACTGCATGTGTCACTGCAAAGTTCCAAAAACATTTAGGTAAAGAAGCTTCAAACATGAGAGCTCTAGCAATGACTAAGATGTGTTGGTGTTTCCTCTCCACAACCCCATTCTGTTGTGGAGTCTCTACACAAGTTGTTTGATGCAAGATTCCTTTATATTTGTAAAAATCACGGAGAAGGAATTCCTTTCCATTGTCAGACCTGATGCATTTGAGCTTAGAATCAAACTGAGTTTCAATCATAGAGTTGAAAGATTGAATGAGAGAAGAAGTTTCAGATTTTGTTTTCATTAGAAATAACCAAGTGTGTCTACTAAAGTCATCCACAATGATTAAGAAATATCTGTGTCCAAACATGGATGGAACATATATTGGACCCCAAATATCTATATGTATTATTTCAAAGGGTATGGAAGATTGACTGTGGCTATTACAAAAGGGAAAAATTTTCTGTTTTGCATAATGACAAACTTCAGTGTCTGTCTGTGTTTACAGTATCTATGAAGGAATGTGATTTCTTCATAATGAGAAGTTTCTCTTGAGTGGGGTGTCCAAGTCGTTTGTGCCAAAGATTGGTTGTGGATAGGTTGACACTACGAACAACTTTAGTAGCAGTAGATGGATGCAGCAAATTTGAAGGAGGTGACATTGCATAGAGTCCATGCTTGAGTTTAGCTGCACCAATCATCCTCAAAGTATTGATGTCCCTTATCTGACAAGTGTCATGAGAAAAGGTAAGTGTGCAGGGTAAAGAAGTTGTCAATTTTGAAACAGAAACAAGGTTGAAACTAAATTTTGGAATATACAACACATCAGAAATGTACAAGTCATTAGAAAACATGGCAGTTCCTGATATACTGGCCACAATTCTGCTTCCATCAGGTAAGCTGACTGGAATTGGACTTATTCTTTTAAAGGTTTGGAATTCGGATAAACAGTAGCACACATGATATGTTGCTCCTGTATCCAAGATCCAACATTTTGGTTTTGAGAAATTTGATAAGGCACAGATTGTACCTGAAGGTTTGTGAATGGAAGTATGGTTAAGATGAGATGTTATCTGATTGGTAGCATGAAGTTGTGATCCAGAATTTTGAAGCAATAGTGTCATCAATGCTTTATGTTGGTCAGGAGTCAAGGTCAGACTTGAGCCGTCATTCATTTCCCTATGAGAAGAATGAGAAGCCATGCTTCTGCCATCATCATCATCAGAAGCTATGTCCTCTTCGACAGTATAGTTATTAACAGCAGTAGCACCATTGTTCTTGAAATAGTTAGGTGGATAGCCATGCTTTTTGTAGCATGTATCCACTGTGTGTCCGGACTTGTGACAGTAGGTGCACATTTTGGTGTTCCTTCCTCCATTTCCTCTTCCATTAGAGTGCAATTTACCTCCTCTTCTCCCTCTGCCTCTTCCCATTTGATCATGGTCAGGGAAGTTAGTGATGGCAAAAACCTTAACCTCATCACGATTGCTGCCATTCATCTGTCTTTCTTGTTGAATCAACATGGAGAATACCTCATCGGCATCAGGAAGTGGCTTCATGAGCATTATCTGTGATCTTATTGCATCATATTGCTCATTAAGTCCTTTTAGAAATCTAATGACATGATCTGTGTCCCTATATGACTGAAGTGTAGGGATAAGGGTTCAAGTGCATTTTACTACACAGAGGCATGATGGAATGGGTCTGTAATTGTGTAATTCTTGCCATAGACCTTTGAGATTGGTAAAATAAGAAGTAATGGACCTATCTCCTTGTCTACACATGAAAATTTCTTCTTGTAAATCAGAAATGCGAAATATATCACCTTGGCAATACCTTTTCTTGAGAGTGTTCCAGACCTCAAGGCCTGTGTCCATCCACAGAATGGTGTCCAAGATCGAATCATCAATCGAGCTATGCAACCAAGAAAGGACCATAGTGTTGCATCTGTCCCAGGGTTTGAACATCAAACTATCTGCATCTGGTTTCACTATTGATCCATAAATGAAAACCAACTTATTCTTTGATTTGAGTGAAATGGTCATAGATCGAGACCATGTGGAATAGTTGCTTCCATTTTCATGAAGCTTTGTAGAAACAAGAGAAACACCTGTGTTCTCATTCTGATGTAAAAAATAGGGGTTTGAAGGATCCATGATTGTGTTTGCCATTGCAAGGAATCACCAAATCGAGGAATCTTCAAAAGATCAAGATTAAAGAACTGATCAACCAACCAAAAACTTTGAACTGTGATTGAAATCGAAGGATCTTGCTCAAAACAGTGAGCACAAATGAGGGATCAAGAAATGGAAACTAATGGGAGAAAAGAAGAAGTGTTTATCTGCTCAGCACTTTGTGAGCTGAGAATGTATGATCAGGGCGCAACAGAGCTCCTCCTCGAGGAGCTTTGATACCATGTAGAAAGGCATGGCCATGGCAATGTAGAGAGAACTGAGAGCAGAAATGTATTATGCAAGAAAGAGAGGGTGAGTTGAAGAAGAAGAGGTGTATGCGAGAAAGCTGATTTCTCTTTTCTCAGTGATTGTTCACAACTGTGCAGAAATGGTTAATATATACAAGGCTGCATAACTACAGAAAGACTACCAACTAACTAACGGAAAAACCAGAAAAGCTAACTGACTAACTAACTTATTCTATAATGGTTAACTGATCTGTTAAATAACTAAGGGGCATAGCTATCTGGGTGTTCCCTTTCCATCTTGCATCATTAACAGTATCTTTGCTGAAACAGCCTAGGGAAAACTTTAATAACTTAAATGATCGGTTAAAACTCCACTGAAAATCTATCTTCATTTAATGATAGTCTATTAGCCCATTTCAAGTAATCGATTATTTGTCATGTATAGACTAGTTTTAGAGCATATATTGCATGTTAGAATTAGACCCGCGGCTATACTTTTCAATGTGCTTATGAATACTCATTCTGAACTCATTTCAAATTGAGAGAACTACTTTAAATTTCTTCTCTATCGATCACTGATTGTTCATGAAACTTTCGTGACATAACTTGAGCCAATCTTGCCGAAAAGGTAATAGTGCTTCAGTTGCAAAAAACTTCATTGCAAAGAGTGAAACCATTTGTACAATTTTGACCTTCATTGAAAACCTTTTGTAAGGTTCATCGAGCACTTGTAAAGCTCGACAAAGTTTAGGAATTTCTTAGATGTGGAATCCATAAAAGCTTAGAGGCTCTTTCTCATGAGTGTGTTATCTAGAGGAGAAAGGTGCTCAAACAGAGGTTGTTGTAACGCCCCGATTTCTGTGTCTTTCTGTAGCAGTAAATACTTGTGTATATGTATTAATTTTTGATAAAATCCAGATAGTGATTTTAAATAAACTAAATTCATTTTCTTATGTTGTTTTATCGTATGAAGTCACGGTTAAATTTTCGGTTGAAAATTCAGATGAAAGTCGGTCTGCGTTTTCACTGCCAGTACAAGTTTACTGAGCAGAAAAAACTAATTTTAAACCGTGAACGAAACGGTTAGTGTTTTTGTGATGTTCTGTATAATATTGGAAATTTTTGAAAATTTGAGTTCGGAAATAAAATATAATATTTATTCCGGGCAAATACGATCGAAACTTGAACTGGATACACAAAGGAGCAGAAAAGGGAGCCCAAAAGAAGTAAAGTGACTTGATAGGATGTGATGAACATGGGTTTATGACACACTCCAAAAGTGTAATCATCAGACTTTTCAAATTATATCATATTATATTCTAAAAACCCATTTTTCTCTCTCTTCTTCAACCAAACAAGGCATAAGCCAAAACTTAGCTATCAAGACTTGCTCCTTCATTTTCTTTCATACTTTTTCTTTCTAGTTTCAAGGGTAACACTCTCATACTCTTCTATTTCAAGTTTTACACTTATTTCATGAGTTTACTTTATGTCTTTTTAAAATGTTCTTAAAGCTCTTTTAACTTCTAAAATCTCTAGAAAATGGTAGAAAACTCCGTTTGAGTTGAAACCAATTTCTGTGGACTTCTATTAGTCTCTACTTTCATATTTTAAGAGCTTGTATCAAAAAAACATCTCTAACCTATTTTTCCAATGATGACCGAAACTATGTATTAGTGGCCTAGGAAGTTTTGTTTCAACTTTTTGAAAGATGATTATGTATTTGAGCTTCTAGATACCTATTGATCTTAAATCTAAAGTCTTGGAAAGTTTAAAGATTTCTAGCCTATTTAACATATGATGGCGGAACCTATGATTGTTGTGAACCTAGGATGTTTTGTTTTCATTTTCCAATATGATCATGGACTTAAGCTCCTTAATACATTTGGATGCTAAGTCTAAGAAATTGGAAAGTTTAAAGATTTCTAGCCTATTTATCCTATGATGGCCGAACCTATGATGGTTGTGAACCTAGGATGTTTTGTTTTCATTTTCCAATATGATCATGAATTTAGACTTCTTGGTATCTTTTAATGCTAAATCTAAGAGCTTAGAAGGGTTGGAAATTTCAATCCTACTTATACCAAAGAGGCCAAAACCCTAAGCGTGGATTTAGTGGGATTTTTGCTCTATCTTTGTAAAGTGAACCTTGGTTATGAACTCCTAACACATAAGGATCATTAATCCATGAGTTGTATTCTTTTTTTGGAAACCTCTAACCTTATTTTATGCCATGGCCGAACCTATACCTTCTTGGTTTAGTGTTCTTGGCTAACTTTTAACTTGTGGTTTTGTGTTCATAAACCTAGACTTTCGTCGCGGAGTAGATGAGGACATTCGTAGTACACTTCCTCAAGCATCCCGTACCTTTACCTTCACAAAAGGTAAGAGGGGATAGCCTGAGGGATATTCAATAGCTATGTGCATGTGTGTATGTGGTTTGTTCGATTTATTTGAATATTGCTATTATATTGAATCAAAGTTTGAATGATTTGTATACTTGAACTATTGTGATAACTGTTTGAAGTTGATCCTTACTTGATTTAAAGTGTTGTCAATCATATATGTTATGAATTATCATTAACTATTATTTTGTTGACTGAGATTATGATTATATTGATTGATGACTGAAAATCCTGACGTTAGTCAGTTCTCAACTAATTATATTATTAAAAGCCTAAATAAGCTTCGAAGAGAACATTGAAAGTAATGGTGTTCATTTTAAAATGTTCTTTAGTAAAGTATGTGTTTTGGAAAGTAAGTGATCTTACTTGTATTTATTCTAGAAGGATCAAACTTTGGAACTTGCGTTAAATAAATTCAAGTTAAAGGAAATTATTTTCTTATGAACTAAGTTTTTGTATAAGAGAAAATCATTTAGAAAATATGTGTTTTTACAAAAGGAAAAGACTTTGGAAAATATTTGACCTTAAATAGATATGATTTTAAGAAAAGGATTTCAAGAGAAAATGGATTTCTTATAATAGTTTACAAATGATTTTCCAATGAAAAGATTTCCTGTAAAGAAATACTTTTGAAAATATTCCGGTAACTTGGATGGGTTACGGTGGTTTTATTTTGATATTTGATTTTCACTGAACGAAAAGTAAGAACAGGTGAAATCGAATCTAGTTCATGAGACGTCGCTTCTAGTATTTTATAATGTGCACGTTGATCTTTGATCCGTGTTAATTATTATGTACGTTGATCTCGTTATTATGGACCAAGTGTCCTAATTACGTTGTTGTGGACTAAGAGTCCTAATCATGTTGAAATAAAAACATGGGTAAGATTGTAAGTCTTTTTCTATGACCACAAACCTTGATTAAGGTATCGGTCTTAGGTGTTGTGATTGAGCACTCGGACTGCGTGTCCTGTGTTGATGTTGAGTAATTTCAAGTGATGAAAATTATGAATGGTCGTTAGCTTTAAGCTTCGACAACGAATGAGATTGAACACAAAGAAAACATCTTGAACGAATGTTTTTCTTCATGCATTTAGGTAGACATGCCTCATAGGTTAGTAACTTCGGTGATGCCCAAACAGGGGCTATTAGTCACTTCGGTGATACCTAAGCAGGGGCTATTAGTCACTTTGGTGATGTCCAAGCAGGGACTTTTTGTCACTTTAGTGATGCCCAAGAAGGGGCTGTCATATAAGTCACGACGGTGATGTCCAAACAGGGACTTTAGTCATGACGGTGATGCCCAAGTGGGGGCTTTGAGTTTGATTAACTCTTAGAAAGATGAAGGGATCTCATGAGATTAAGTTTATATAGTCGTAATATTGAAGTGTCATGCATAATCTTTATAAAAGTTGATTGTACGGGTATGCCACCAATTGATATGATACTTGTTGTTTTATCTATTAATATTTGGTAAATGTTAATATGTTGATGTGATGCATGTATCATGCATATGGTTATTGTAATCTATCCATATATTGGTATCTCACTCTTGCATATCTTCTTGTTATTTCTCTTTGCTTTTCGGCATCGCAGTATATCTATGAGTTTTGATGGATCCGAACATCCCATTGGTACTGTCGGAATCGAAGACTGAGATCTTCGATGATACGGGGAATGCGGGGGCGTGGCAGATTCACCCCGGATCTACATCGGCTACCTATCATGGACTAATAACCACGTTGGAGAAGAATGTCGAGGGCGAACCATGTCGCAGAGTTCAGACAGTTGAGACGAGGAGGATTTCTCTCCCACCACCTTGGTATTTCTTACACGTGCTACAGATGAATGGACAGCTACATGAGCACCGACCTCTAGGGGTACCATTACCTGGAGTCGAGCCGGCTTCACCAATTGAGGAGGACCCGGAGGAGGACCCTGAGGAGTACCTGAAGGATGAGCCCGTGTACCACGTTTGGGATCACAACGATGATCTTGATGAGGTGCCGAAGTACGTGCTTGATGACGATCCAGAATTTTATGATTCCGACTCTCCTGATGAGGGTGGAGACGTCGTGGACCCATCACCTGGGGTCTCTTCTTGTGGGAGTGTTCGTGGTGAGTCTTCATTTTAGTCGTTAGTAGTGGCTAGCTTAGGGGTGTATATTTTCTGGTTAGTTTGTCTTGGTCCGACTGTATTTGGCTTCTTAGAGCCACCCTTTTGATGTGTGGTTCTGGACCCTCCCCCTATTTTACTTTACTTTGTTTACAACTGTTAACATTTTGTTCTGTAACTCTGTTATTAATGGCCATCCTGATCAGGCCTTAGTTTCTGTACTAAACTCTGAATCCCATTGGGATAGATTATATATATATATATATATATATATATATATATATATATATATATATATATATATATATATATATATATATATATATATATGATGCGTACATTTCATGTTCAGAGTGTTCATCACTTATCTTTGTTTTAAAATAAATAGTATATCACCATTTTGAAAATACTCACTTATTAAGATAATATCATTTTCCGAAAGCAACCAGTAATTTAATTATTTTATTTTCCGTAACGGGTAACAAAGTGATACCCCAGTTTAGGGTGTTACAATTAGTGGTATCAGAGTTGGTCGAGTCTTTCAGGAATCTTTGGGGTTTAGGTTTGTTAGGTTGATGTTGTGTGTTCTCTGATTAAGACTTGATTGAATTACTTCTTAGGAGCAATGTATAATAACCGTCAGGTTAGATTTTTCTTTTCTGGTTACCATCTCACTGATTGTGTCTTACAAGTCAGTATGGATCCAGGAGGTGCACGCTGGCATGGTGGTCGTGGTAGAGGCAATGGCGGGATGGACTTCGCCGCCCAGGCAATGGGCGATGTGGCTGCAACAATTTATTTTCAGACTACTACGATGGTTGGCCAGAACCAACAAGAGCAGCTGAGGGCTGAACAAGCTACTGACGGAAAGCATCTGAATGCTTTCAGATGTTAGAATCCGTCACAGTTTGATGGAGACGTGGATCCTCGAAAGTTGATCTGTGGATCCAGGAGTTGGAAAAGATCTTTGAGACAGTCCATACACCTGAGGAAGCAAAGGTGCCCTATGCAATTTTCTAACTGGTACGAGATGCTGAGTACTGGTGGAAAGGCACCAGACAACTCTTAGAGGATGAGCACCAAGCAATCACCTGGGAAGTATTTTGCAACAAGTTTCTGGATAAATACTTTCCTCAGAGTGCTCGGGCTGAGAAGGAACAAGAGTTACTGAGTTTATGTCAGCGAGACCTGACTGTGGGGAAATATGCGGCAAGATTCGAATCACTTGCCAAATATTTCTGCTTCTTTCAGAACAACCCAAGCAAAGAATGGAAGTGTGAAAAGTTCGAAGGCGGAATGCACTTCGAAATCAAGAAGTCAGTGCTACCACTGGAAATCAAGAACTTCCAAGCCTTAGTGGAAAAGTACAGAAAAGTAGAGATAATGCGGAAGGGGCGAGACACCAAGGGGAATGTTGGGGGACCCTCTCGTCCTAAGAGCCAATTTCAAGGGCAGAACCAGAAATGGAAGCAGAACCAGAGGAAGCCATACTACCAATCACCCAACAACAATCATAGGCAACATCAACATCGTTCTGGTACTTTTGGGAGTAGGACTGGAGTCCAGAGGAACCAAAATCAAGGCCAAGGGAGGAAGTGTTTTTAGTGTGGAGATCCTAATCACCTGACTGACACTTGCCCGATGAGAGGGACACGGTGTTTCAATTGTGATCGTTTAGTTCACTTGGCTAAAGAATGCAGAGCACCAAAGCGTGAACTAGCTGTTATTCACGCCAGAGCCAACAAGCCGACTACAATCGGAAGGGTGTATACGATGAGTGGAGCTGAGGCATCAAATTCCGACGATCTCGTGCAAGGTAAATGTGATATAACTATAAATATTTTAATTGTACTTTTTTATTCGAGTGAAACGCATTCTTTTATCTCGATGGATCGTGTGAAACTTATAAATTTTCATATCTCTTCTTTGCCATATAATCTGATTGTTTCAACCCCAACTGTTGAGCCAGTTACTGTCAATTATGTTTGTTTGAACTGTCCCATGATTGTTCAGGATAGACATTTTCTTATAGATATGATATGTTTGCCTTTAATTCAGTTAGGTGTAATTTTAGGCATGGATTGACTATCTTCCAATCATATCTTAATAGATTGTGCTCAGAAAACCTTAGTTTTTAGGGATGAGATTTCTGGATTGTTATCTGCTAGTCAGGTAAGGGCTTCTTTGAAAGAGGGAGCACAAGGATACATGCTGTTGTTTTCCTTAAATGTTAAGAACGAGTTAGACTTAGATTCCATCCCTGTCGTCAATAAGTTTATGGAAGTTTTTCCTGAAGATGTACCTGGACTACCGCCTGTTCGAGATGTCGAGTTCACGATTGATCTGGTTCCGAGAACTGGCCCAATATCTATGGCACCATACTGTATGTCGCCATCGGAGCTAGAAACCTTGAAGGAGCAACTTGAGGAGCTGATGAGAAAGGAATTCATTAGACCCAGTGTGTCGCCATGGGGAGCCCCAGTCTTGTTAGTGAAAAAGAAGGATTGAACCTCTTAATTATGTGTGGATTTCCGTCAGTTGAACAATGTAATGATCAAGAACAAGTATCCGCTTCCAAGGATAGATGATCTAATGGATCAGTTACATGGAGCAACCGTTTTCTCAAAGATAGATTTATAGTCAGGCTACCATCAAATCTGTGTAAAGGCAGAGGATATTCCTAAGACAGCATTTCGAACACGCTATGGGCATTATGAGTATATGGTGATGCCGTTTGGAGTGACGAATGCTCCTCCAATATTCATGGATTACATGAATATGATCTTTCGTCCTTACTTAGATCAGTTTGTTGTTGTCTTCATCGATGACATTCTAATCTATTCCCCAAACAAGGACAAACATGCTGAACATCTCAGCATCATTCTTTAAACCTTGAGAGAGAAGTAACTTTACGCGAAACCAAAAAATTTTGAATTTTGGTTGGACCAAGTTCAATTCTTGGGTCATGTCATATCGCGTGAAGGAATTGCAGTGGACCCGTCGAAAGTGGAAGCTGTTTTGGAATGGGAAAGACCAACAACGGCAACATAGATTCGTAGTTTGGTGGGTTTAGTTGGATACTACAAGAGATTCATTGAAGGATTTTCCAAGATAGTAGGACCCCTTACCTAGTTAACTCGGAAAGATCAAGCGTTTACCTGGACGAAAGCATGTGAAGAAAGTTTCCAAGAGCTGAAGAAAAGGTTGACAACTTCACCTGTGTTGATACTACCTGATCCCAAGGAACCTTTTGAGGTTTATTGTGATGCTTCACATCAAGGGTTAGGCTGTGTGCTGATGCAGAACCAGAAAGTTGTAGCGTATGCTTCGAGGAAGTTGAAGATTCATGAAAGAATTACCCTACACATGACTTGGAGTTAGCGGCAGTGGTCTTTGCATTGAAAATCTGGAGGCATAATTTTAATGGAGCTACATTCAATGTCTTCAGTGATCACAAAAGTTTGAAGTATCTGTTCGACCAAAGGAGTTGAACATGCGGCAGAGGTGTTGGCTGGAATTCTTGAAGGATTATGACTTCCAACTACGGTATCACCCTGGGAAGGCAAATGTAGTGGCTGATGCTCTAAGGAAAAGCTCACTCCAAAATTCATTGGATCCTACCAAATCCTTCGTCGTGTAGGCCTAGTAGCCTATAAAATTTCCTTGCGACCTTTTCTTTCCAATATTCACGATGTTTTCCATGTTTCACAACTGAGAAAATATGTTCATGATCAATCTCATACAATTGAGCCCGATAATGTACAATTAAAAAAGAACTTGTCTTTTGAGACTTCGCCTATACGAATCATGGATAAGATGACGAAGCATCTCAGAGGTAAACAAATTCTGTTAGTCAAGGTCATCTGGAATGGTGCAACCGGAGAAGCTACATGGGAAATCGAGGAAAAGATGAAATTGCAATACCCTGAGTTATTTCAAGGTATGTAATTTCGAGGACGAAGTTCTTTTTAGAGGGGTAGTATTGTAATGCCCCAATTTCTGTGTCTTTCTGTAGCAGTAAATACACGTGTATATGTATTAATTTTTGATAAAATCCAGAGAGTAATTTTAAATAAAATAAAATAAAATCATTTTCTTATGTTGTTTTATCGTATGAAGTCACGGTTAAATTTTCGGTTGAAAATTTAGACGAAAACTGAGTTGAGTTTTCACTACCAGTACAAGTTTACTGAGTAGAAAACCTAATTTTGAACCGTGAATGAAACGGTTAGTGTTTTTGTGATGTTCTGCATGATATTGGAAATTTTCAAAAATTTGAGTTCGGAAATAAAATATAATATTTATTCCGGGCGAAATATGCTCGGAAACTTGAACCGGATATACAATGGAGCAGAAAAGGGAGCCCAAAAGAAGTGAAGTGACTTGATCGGATGTGATGGACATGAGTTATGACACACTCCAAAAGTGTAATCATCACACTTTTCAAATTATATCATATTGTATTCTAAAAACCCATTTTTCTCTCTCTTCTTCAACCAAACAAGGCATAAGCCAAAACTTGGCCATCAAGACTTGGTCCTTCCTTCTCTTTCAAGCCCATCTCACCTCTCCCTCTACAAATACCCATTTCATTTTCTCTTCATCACCTTCCTACTTCACTTTCTCATTTTTAAGTTTCTAACACTTAAAGTTTCCATTTATACTTAGTTTCAAGCTTCAAGTTCTTCATACTTTTTCTTTCTAGTTTCAAGCGTAACACTCTCATACTCTTCTATTTCAAGTTTTACACTTATTTCATGAGTTTACTTTATGTCTTCTTAAAATGTTCTTAAAGCTCTTTTAACTTCTAAAATATCTAGAAAATGGTAGAAAACTCCGTTTGAGTTGAAACCAATTTCTATGGACTTCTATTAATCTCTGCTTTCATATTCTAAAAGCTTGTATCAAACAAACATCTCTATCCTATTTTTCCAAGGATGGACGAAACTATGTATTAGTGGCCTAGGAAGTTTTTTTCAACTTTTTGAAAGATGATCATGTATTTGAGTTTCTAGATACCTCTTGATCATAAATCTAAACTCTTGAAAAGTTTAAAGATTTCTAGCCTATTTATCCTATGATGGCCGAACCTATGATGGTTGTGAACCTAGGATATTTTGTTTTCATTTCCCAATATGATCATGGACTTAAGCTCCTTAATACATTTGGATGCTAAGTCTAAGAGATTGGAAGGTTTAAAGTTTTCTAGCCTATTTGTCCTATGATGGCCGAACCTATGATGGTTGTGAACCAAGGATGTTTTGTTTTCATTTTCCAATATGATCATGAATTTAGACTTCTTGGTATCTTTTAACGCTAAATCTAAGAGCCTAGAAGGGTTGGAAATTTCTAGCCTACTTATACCAAAGAGGCCAAAACCCTAAGCATGGATTTTGTGGGATTTTTGCTTTATCTTTGTAAAGTGAACCTTGGTTATGAACTCCTAACACTTAAGGATCATTAATACATGAGTTGTATTCTTTTTTTTTGAAAATCTCTAACCTTATTTATGCCATGGCCGAACCTATACCTTCTTGGTTTAGTATTCTTGGTTAACTTTTAACTTGTGGTTTTGTGTTCATAAACCTAGACTTTCGTCATGGAGTAGACGAGGATATTGGTAGTACACTTCCTCAGGAATCACTTACCTTTAACTTCGCAAAAGGTAAGAGGGGATAGCCTGAGGGATATTCAATAGCTATGTGCATGTGTGTATGTGGTTTGCTCGATTTATTTGAATATTGTTATTATATTGAATCAAAGTTTGAATGATTTGTATACTTGAACTGTTGCGATAACTGTTTGAAGTTGATCCTTACTTGATTTAAAGTGTTGTTAATCATATATGTTATGAACTGTCATTAACTGTTATTTTGTTGACTGAGATTATGGTGATATTGATTGATGTCTGAAAAGCCTGACGTTAGTCAGTGCTCAACTAATTATATGATTAAAAGGCTAAATAAGCTTTGAAGAGAACTTTGAAGGTAATGGTGTTCATTTTAAAATGTTCTTTAGTAAACTATGTGTTTTGGAAAGTAAGTGATCTTACTTGTATTTATTCCGGAAGGATCAAACTTTGGAACTTGTATTAAATAATTTCAAGTTAAAGGAAATTATTTTCTTACGAACTAAGTTTTTGTACAAGAGAAAATCATTTAGAAAATATGTGTTTTTACGGAAGGAAAAGACTTTGGAAAATATTTGACCTTAAATAGAGATGATTTTAAGAAAAGGATTTCAAGAGAAAATGGATTTCTTATAATAGTTTACAAATGATTTTCCAATGAAAAGATTTCTTGTAAAGAAATACTATCGAAAATATTCCGGTAACTTGGATGGATTACCAAGGTTTTATTTTGCTATTTGATTTTCATTGAACGAAAAGTAAGAACAGGTGAAATCGAATCTAGTTCACGAGACGTCGCTTCTATTATTCTATAATGTGCATGTTGATCTTTGATCCGTGTTAAGTATTATGGATCGAGAGTCTTAATCATGTTGTTGTGGGCTAAGAGTCCTAATCTCGTTATTATGGACCAAGTGTCCTAATTACGTTGTTGTGGACTAAGAGTCCTAATCATGTTGAAATAAAAACATGGGTAAGATTGTAAGTCTTTTTCTATGACCATAAACCTTGATTAAGGTATCGGTCTTAGGTGTTGTGATTGAGCACTCGGACTGCGTATCATGTGTTGATGTTGAGTAATTTCAAGTGATGAAAATTATGAAGGGTCGTTAGCTTTAAGCTTCAACAACGAATGAGATTGAACACAAAGAAAACATCTTGAACGAATGTTTTTCTTCATACATTTAGGCAGACAAGTCTCTCAGGTTAGTCACTTCGGTGATGCCCAAACAGGGGCTATTAGTCACTTCGGTGATACCTAAGCAGGGGCTATTAGTCACTTCGGTGATGTCCAAGCAGGGACTTTTTGTAACTTCGGTGATGCCCAAGCAGGGGCTGTCATATAAGCCACAACAAACAACTATCTCTTGAACAACATATATATCTTGGCTTAAAATCCACTACACACAATATTAACAACCAGGAAGATCATGCATAAAATCATTCTAATGTCAATAAACCTACAATCCTCGAATCATCATTGGTTTAATAGAAAATGTTTCCAATGGGATTTTGGTATTGTCAATTAGTCGACTACTAGTAGGGTTTAGGTCGCCCTACACAATTATCATATAATCTACTACTTATCGATTCTGACAATAGGTTGATTCTTTCCCCCACCTGAGTTAGCACCGGAATTCAACCTTCGACGATCCTCGTTATCACACCACAGTTTAACAGTTTCTCCTTCAACCAAACAATACAACTATAATTAATCAACAAAATCACTCTTAACCTAACTAGCTAGGTTTCAGCCTCCTAATTCAAAATAGGGTTAGGATTCTTTTCTCATTCCAAGCTTTGGGATTCTAGTTCCTATAGTCTTAGAAAGCTTAGATAAATTATCATAACTTGGAAATATTAACAAAATAATTTAATCTCCCTTTTAATTAAGTTTTGGCCTTACTCAGTAAAACAGGCTAGGAAATTCATTTTGATTCAAGCTATTGGTTTTAGATTACATAGATACTTAAGAGTATTAACCAATCATTAGAATTCATTAAATTAACAAAATCTATAAACTCCTAAACCCTAGATTTTCGGTCAACACCATAAAATTAGGATAGAAATCTTTGTTTAAGTTGAGCTCTTAGATTATAACCATATAGGTATTACAGAGCATGATACAAGTGTTAGAATTGAGTAATGACACAAAAACTTCACACTCACTTTCTCACCTAGGTTCGGCCAAGAATGGTTAATAGGGAAGGAAAATGACTTTGATCACATGCTTTTGGATAATGAAAGTAGGGATCATATCTAGATCATAGAAATTGGTTTCACATTTTTATGATTTTTCTACAATTTTCTAGAATTATTACAAGTTCTAGATCTAGAAATGGAAAACTATGAAATATGAAGAACAAAAGATTAAACAAGAGATGAGATGATCATGTTACCTCAAGTTAGGAAAGTATAAGAAGAATAAATGATGATCTTGGCAAGCTTTGTAATGGAATCACTTGGAGCTCTTGAAGAATGAAAATGGAGTTTAAGTGTTTTTGGTGAAGAAATGAAGAAGATGAAGAAGATGAGTGAAATGGTGAGGGAGGCCACTGTTTGGGGGGTATATATAGGAGTAATCTTCTGCCTTGTTTAGTTTGTTAAGCTTATAATAATAGATTTTAGTAATATTTAATTAATATAAGGTTAACCGTAACCGAACGGCTGCTAGGGTTTCACTCCATGTGACTCCCTAAGGTTCTCTTGTTCGGCTTCCATGGCTGCTGCACCCAAGCCAATCTGCCCTTGGGGCTTCCTTTCTTCTTCTCACTCATCTCCTTCTCGGTAACCTGCCTCCTCTCACCCACAAACGTTTGCGCAAGCCTTGAGCAAATCACTTGATGTCTCTCTCTCACAACTTCCGCAGCCTTGTATTAAAGGTGATACCGTGGCCATCAAGATTTCAGAGGAGGAATATCACAAAGGTATTGATGCGTGCAAGTTGAACCTCCATGGCCGTCTCCTCTTATCTAAAGGAGACAAACCTCTAAAATTCTCAGATTTGCGGGACAAGCTTTCTTCTTTATGGAATATCTCTAGTCAATGGCGTATGACCTCTCTAGGTAAAGGCTATTTTGAATTTGGGTTCTCTACTCAAGAAGATTTGCAAACTGTCTGGTCAGTGGGTACTTGGAATCTAAAACCGGGTTTTTTAACGCTCTCTCAATGGACGTTGATAAGCCTCTGGCTCATCTAGTTTCCAGCTAGAAAAGGGGTATATTTTGTGCCTAATTGGGCGAGTCACCCTCGCTAATCTCCCAAATTTGCCTTGTTTTGTTCCTAAGTTAGACTTTGACTCGTTTTATGCATTTTTAGTAGTTTTTAGTTTATTTTGAGTAGAATTACGCTTTCGTTTTCTTTTATTGTTTTAGTTTAAAAGTGAAGCTCTTGGAGTCAAGGGAATGAAGAAAATAGTGGAAATGGCAATTCTGGAAATATTCGCCCCGCGAGAGGCTACTCGCCTCGCGAGCTTGAAGACCAGCTGAGCAGCAACGGTCATCCTTTCTGTCTCGCCCCGCGAGAGGATACTCGCCTCGCGAATCCTGAAGACCCTGGAGGACAAAGACCATCACGGCCTAGCCGTGATGAAGGTCACACCGTGACAGACTAGAAATTGAAGTCTCGTCTCGCCTCGCGAAACATCATCTCGCCTCGCGAGAATCCAATTTTGAAAGCGTGCCACTTTTAATATTCGCCTCGCGAGCGGGCGCAGAATCTGAAAATTATAAGTTGATGATTTAGGGGCAAATTGAAGAACCTTTTGATTCACCACTTGTTTTTAGATCAGTTTTGACGAATCCTTGTTCTCTGGAGCTGCGTCTCCTTATTTTCTTTTCTTATTGTACAACTATGATGAATTCCAAGTGTTTGTGTCTTGTTACAAGCATGAGGAGCTAATCCCTTTGTCTAAGGGATCAATGAAACCACCTATGACGGTGTAGTTCAATGTGATGTATGTTTCTCTCCTTTATCTCAATTCATGTTTTCCAATTCTGATTTTTATTATGTTGATCATATGCATGCGTGATTGACTAGTTAACATTGATGAGGCTTAGTAGGCAATTCACGTTTAGAACTTGAATTGGGATCATTGATCGAATATCGCACGAGAGTGAATAGGAGATCGGTGCAACCTTATAGGAACCAGATTTAATAGTTTGATGATTGGGTTATGAGACCTAGTAGGTAATTAATTCAATCGTTGAATACGTCCTATTGAGCACGACAGTGTCATTAGGAGAATTTGGGGGTCCTGGTTGACATTGTAATTGAACTTAGGGAGGGAAATCATCATCACTTGGTTATACTATGCATGATTGGGTAGGTGGATTTGTGACCTTAGATGCTTTAATTCCCGATTTTAATTATTTATTCTCGATTTGATTTGTTAATTTGAATTGCGGTCCTATTTTCTCTCTCTCCACAACCGCTTGCTGTTATTTGGCCAAACTTATTGACTTTCTTGAAAATTGGTAGAATTGGTAGTCCAATCCTTGTGTTCGACCTCGGTAATTACTTACCGTGATTTATTTTATTACTTATGACGACCCGGTACACTTGCCGGTGACTTAACAGACGCCTGACTTTAACCCCAGGAAACAAAAACAAACACATTCTCAGTGTTGGATAAAACTCTTTGATCTCCCACAAGAGTACTGGCGGTCAAGGATCTTATTTGAAATCGCTTCTGGCATTGGTACTCCCATCTCAATTGATGATATGAATCGTAGAAGGATGTATGGCCACTATGCTAGAATTCTGGTTGATCTAGATCTCTCAAAAGAATTGACGTATGAAATTATGGTTGAGCGGGAAAAATTTGCCTTCGTCGTGAATGTGGAATATGACAAACTTCCCCTTTACTGTAACCTTTGTCAAAGCATTGGGCACTCCTCAACCTCCTGTGGCAAGACAGGTGACTTTCAAACCTCCAAAAGGACCTCTAACCCTCCCGTTAGGAAAGGTCCTTCAACTGTCCCTAAAGTTTATCTTCCAAAGAAGGCTGCTTCGCCTTCAACAGAGAACCAGAATACGGATCGCAATGAAACTGTTGTTACCATTGATAACCCCCAAGGGCCTGCTGTTGTTGATGTTGTCACAAATAACACTGTGGTGGACAAAGGCAAGGCGATCGCTGTTGTGGAAGAAGCAATTGCGGACGACCTTTTTCTGAGGAAGGACAAATCTCAAATTTTATCTGATGCGGTTCCTTATGTATTGGAGCAGATTTCTGATCCAGACTTGTGTGTTAACACCGGCCATAATGAGCATTTAAACGCTCGGGAAATATTGTTGCAGGAACCTATGATGGCAGTTAGTAATGGCTCTTCTGACTCAGATTTAGCCAGTGTTTTAAACACCGAGGAAGCACTGTATAATGTTTTCTCCAATCTCAACTCTCCAGACTCTAGGGCCTCCCCCACTGTTAACCGTGATGAGTAGTCTTGGTTTCCAAACTCAGCCCTCAGATCAGGTAATGCCTCCATGCATACTACTGTGCATTGCAACACCAATAACAACCCGGTTGTGGTGAAGGATATGAACATTGTTGCTTGCAAACTGTGGAGAACAAGTGTAGATGAGGAAGAGGAAGAGGATGCGGAGGAGTCTCCTCCCTCTTTTGATCCCAAGGCAACTAAGTATCTGCAGGAAACTAATGTGGGAACTTTTTCTGTGGTTATGTCAAAATCCCAGAAGAAAAAGCTGCGAAAGAAACAACTTCAGATTCAAAAAGCGCATGTAAGAAATACCCGTGCACGGGGTATAACTTCGCCTAATGATTATCCTCTATTGGAATGTTAGAGGAATTGCTAATCTTGAAACAAGATTGGTTCTGAAAAAGCTTTGCTCTTTGCATAAGCCGGATATGGTCTTCATTGCTGAACCTTGGATCTCTCAAAGTCAGCTTCCTGCTTGCTTTTTGAAAGAGATAGGTATGAATTTTTTCATTGCTAACGATAGAGCTAATAATCTGCCTAATTTGTGGTGCCTTTGCACCAATTCTATTTTCCCTACTATTATTTCCAATACAGATCAACAAATCACTTGCTCTTTGAACGTTGATGGTGAACACATGTTTGTTACTACTGTGTATGCCTCCACCAATTATCTCAAGCGCAGACAGCTTTCATCTGATCGTTCTGAGTTGCAGCTCATTCACAATGTTCCTTGGAGCTATGTTGGGGACACTAGTGCTGTAAGGGCTTTTTACGTCAGTTAAAATTGATTTTATACGTCAGAATATTGTCTGACGTAAATACATCTAACGTCAGAATATTGTCTGAGCAAATTCTATAAATTCTCCCACCCCCTTCAAATACTCAGCACTAGTGCGCTTACAAACCATCCAATGAGCAGATGAAGATAAATTAACAAAACAGAATTCCAATGAGCAATATATTGTTGATGTCACATGCTACAAGTAACTCTAAATTTCTTCCCATTTTGAAATAGGTCATGATAGCAGAAGAAAAACAAGAGAAAACACAAAACCCACGACCAGAAATAGAGACATTCCAAACAACTCAAACTCACAGTTTCAAGTTTCAACTACAAGAGACTACAGTTTCAACATACACTCAAAACCAAACATAAAAAATGTGCCCTAAAGACTCACCGGAAATAGGTGCTCACGTGGTGGCCAACGTTCGATGTGGTTACTGAGAGCAGAGGGACAAGGAGAGTTAGTGTGCGGGAAGGGGAAAGAGAGATGTCAAGTTATTTCAATGAATGAGCGGGAAAGACAGAGTTAGGGTTAAGAGTGTACTTCATGGTGGTGGGGAAGAAGCCCTCGCGGTGGTTACGGTGGAGATGAGCTCGCGATTAGGGCAGAGTGAGAGTGAGAATGAGAGTGAGAGTTGAGAGTCAGAGTGAGAGTTAATAGTGAGAGTGAGCGTGAAAGAGAAGAACAGAGACGTACATAGAGAAGTGCAGAAGGCGCGCGGGTGTAAACGTTATAATCAAAAACCACAAATAAAACAACATTTTACGTCAGTTGTTTGTAGCAACTGACGTTAAAGGTAATCTATTTAACGTCAGTTGTCTTAAGCAACGGACGTTAAAAGTCATTGTTTACGTTATAATCAAAAATCAAAAATAAAACAACATTTTAGGTCAGTTATATTAAACAACTGACGTTAAAAATAAATATTTTTTATTTAAAATCACTTTTAACGTCAGTTGATGAAGACAACTGATGTTAAAAGTGTATAAGTTTCTGCAAAAATATTAATTCCTTTGACTACTGTGCTACTTACCCATATTGAGCATTAAGTTTATAGATCAGTTTTCAAGAAAATCAGCTAGTCTCTCTCTTCTCTATATAAAGTACCATTCTTCTGTATCGATCAAGAATGTCTGACCTCTTCTTTTCCTCTATATTTCGTGCGTTTTTTATTCCTTCACAAAATGGCTCTGAGACTTTTGTTATTTCTTCCTATACCTAGACTTAAAGGTCTCAGTCCTAATGGTCAAAAAACTTCTGAGGTTGAGTAAATCACGTAACATGGATGGTAAGGTTGTGTAAATCACGTAATGTGATTTACTCACTTTATTTCATCACAGCCATCCCTTTCACTCTGCTTTGGCCCCAAGTGACTGTGGATTCAAGACGATGCATCAAGGAATTCCAGTGAAGGAGGTCATGCAAAGATCACTTTCACTTTGCTTTCGCTGCTAGTGACTGTGGATTCACGATGCATCATGGAATTCAAGTGAGGGAGGAGATGTATCGATCCATCCATTGGAGTTTCTGAGGACAGGATTGAGAAGAAAATGATGTTGAAGCTGAAACTTTGCATCCATTGGAATTTCTGAGGACAGGACTGAGAAGAAAATGATGTTGAAGCAGAAAGTTTTTTATATTTTAGGGCTATGTTGCAGAAATTTTTTATCTTTTAATCATGTAATTGTAACTTATGAATCGCTTCAATGAGATACGATTTGATTATACATATATAACTTGTTTTATGTTAAGTGTTTATTTATTTTAATTTGCACAAGCATTTGTTTACTAATTCAAGCTAATTAATTAAGATAAAAAATAAACTTGTTTAAAAAAAAGTTTAGAAATAAACTGCACTATATATATGGAGTGACCTGCGTTAAGGGTGACAACAGGGCATTTCAGATAGGGATATAGGATTATTTACGTCAGCTATTTATTTAACTGAAGTAAAAATCACACTTTTAACGTCAGTTGTTTAAAAAACTGATGTTACAAATAAATATTTTTTATTTAAAAAACACTTTTAACGTCAGTTGTATTAAACAACTGACGTTAAAAGTGTTTAAGTTTCTACAAAAACATTCATTCCTTTGACTATTGTGCTACTTACCCATGACTGCTGTGCTACTTACCCATGCACATTGTAACCTAAAATTCTCTTAATGAGCATTAAGTTTATAGACCAGTCTTCTAGAAAATCAGCTAGTCTCTCTTCTCTATATAAAGTACCATTCTTCTGTATCAGTCTGTAATACAGCATCTTCTTTTCCTCTATATTTCGTGTGTTTTCTATTCCTTCACAAAATGGCTCTGAGACTTTTGTTATTTCTTCCTATACCTAGATTTAAAGGTCTTTGTCTTAATGGTCAAAAAACTTCTGAGGTTGAGTAAATCACGTAACATGGATGGTAAGGTTGGGTGAATCACGTAATGTGATTCCCTCACCTTATTTCATCCCATCCCTTCACTCTGATTTGGATCCAAAGTGATAGTGGATTCAGATGGAGTATCAAGGAATTCAAGTAAGGGAGGAGATGCATCCATTGGAGTTTCTGATCGAGGACAGGACTGAGAATAAAATGATGTTGAAGCAGAAACTTTTTTATATTTTAGTGCTATGTTGCAGAATTTTTTATCTTTTAATCTTGTAATTGTAACTTATGAATCGCTTCAATGAGATACGATTTGATTATACATATATAACTTGTTTTATGTTAAGTGTTTATTTATTTTAATTTGCACAAGAATTTGCATTGTTTACTAATTCAAGCTAATTAATTAACATTAAAAATAAACTTGTTTAAAAAAAAGTGTAGAAATAAACTGCACTATATGGAGTATCTGTGTTAAGAGTGACAACAGGGAGATGACAACGAAAGAAATGAGTTTCATAATTATTTACGTCAGTTATTTATTTAACTGCCGTAAAAATCACACATTTAACGTCAGTTGTATAAACAACTGACGTTAAAAGTGTTAAAATCACTTTTAACGTTAGTTCTTTATACAACTGACGCAAATAGTGATTTAATATTTACAAAACTGCCACCGCCTCATTTTTAACGTCAAACATATGGTCAACTGACGTAAAACGTTCCGATATATTACATTATTTCCACTAGTGGGGATTTTAATTGTGCTCTGGGCTCTCACGAGCACAAAGGTCGCGGCCTCCCATCTAAGCTTTCTTGTGAGGACTTCCGGTCTTGGACAGACTCTTTGGACCTGGTTCATATTGACACAAAAGGTTCGGCCTTCACTTGGTCCAATGGAAGAGTTAGTAGCCATTACACTGAGAGAAGGTTGGATAGATCCTTCTGTAACAATGCCTTCCTTGATATGTGGAGTAGTGTCTCCTGCTGCACTTTACCAAGAGCCAAGTCAGATCACTTCCTCTTCTTCTAGCTATGACCAAAGATGTGAGACGGCATGGCTCTATGTTTAAATTTCATAAAATGTGGTCTATCCTCCCAGGTTGTAAAAAATTAATTGCTGACTCTTGGCAGGATCCTATAGCTGGCTGTCCTATGTTCGTCCTAACTCAAAAACTGAAGAATCTGAAACAAAAGCTTAAGGATTGGAACAAGTCTACTTTTGGTAATGTTCATGATAATGTCAGCGCTGCTTTGTCTAATCTAGATCAAATTCAGCTTCGGATAAATAATGTTGGCAGTTTGGTTGATCTTTTGGAAGAGGAGAAGGAGGCCTAGTTATTACTTCAGTCAGCCCTCGGTTATGAAGACCAATTCTGGAAGGAAAAGGCCAGAGTTAAGTGGCATCTTGAGGGGGATAGGAACACATCTTTTTTCCACCGAATGGCAAAAATCAAAGGTGTTACTAGTAAGATATCTATGCTACACCGTGCAAATCATCTCCTCAATAACCCGGCCGACATAGAAAGTCATGTTCTTGACTTCTATCAAACTCTCTTTGCCAGTGTGAACAGTTGTCAGTCCAATAACCTTATTGACAAAGTCATCCCTTCTATTGTTACTGAGCATGACAATGATTTATTAACTGCTTTACCTTCCATGGAGGAAGTCAAAAATGTCGTGTTCTCAATGAATGCTAGCGGGGCTCCCGGGCCAGATGGTTTTGGAGGTCACTTTTTTCAGACTTATTGGGACGTCCTTCATCTTGATGTGTATCATGCTGTTCTCCAATTTTTTAAGGATGGTTGGATCCTCCCTAATTATAACTCCAGTATCATCAATCTTACTCCTAAAGTCACCCATGCTGCCAAAATTGAACAATACAGGCCAATTGCTCTGGCTAATTTTAAGTTCAAGATTATTACTAAAATCTTAGCAGACAGGTTGGCAACTATAGCTCCTAAAATTATTTCTGACAACCAAAGAGGATTTATCAAGGGAAGACAAATTTCTGACTGCATTGGTGTCGCTTCTGAGTGCATAAACCATCTGGACAGACGGTCTTTTGGGGGTCAAATAGCTATGAAGATTGATATGAAGAAAGCTTTTGATACTCTTGAGTGGAGCTTTATTTTAAATGTTCTCAATTCTTTTGGTTTTAATAGGAAGTTTTGCTCCTGGATTGAAACTATTCTGATGTCAGCCAAGTTGTCTATATCTGTTAATGGTAATGCAATTGGTTTCTTCAATTGTTTGAGGGGTGTCTGTCAAGGAGACCCATTATCTCCCCTCTTATTCTGCCTTGCTGAAGAAGTTCTTAGTAGAGGTATCAATATGCTAGTGGAAGAAGGAAAATTGCAATTGATGGCGGGTCCTAGAAACTGCAAAATGCCTAGTCACATACTCTATGCAGATGACATTTCAGTCTTTTGCAGAGCATCCAAATCTACTCTAATGAATCTGAATCTGCTTTCTTTATTTAAAGATTATGAGCATATCTCTGGGTAGGTAATTAGTATTGAAAAATCCAAGTTCTACACTGGTAACATTTCGGGTGCTCGGAAAATTGCTCTCTCAAATATCCTCAGTTTTCATCATGGTTCTCTCCCCTTTATTTATTTAGGCTTCCCTCTTTTCAAAGGGAAACCCAAGAGGATCCATCTGCTCCCCATTGCGGACAGAATTAAAGCCAGGCTCGCTTCATGGAAAGGATCTCTGCTCTCTATCATGGGGAGAGTGCAATTGGTTCGCTCTGTTGCTCTTGGGATGCTGGTCTACAGCTTTCATATTTATGCTTGGCCTGTTAACTTACTAAATTCTGTTGATAAGTGGCTAAGGAACTTTGTGTGGAGTGGAGATGTCAGCACTAGAAAATCTGTCACTGTCTCTTGGAACAAGGTTTGCAAACCTATTCACGAGGGTGGTCTTGGCATCAGATCAATTAAATCTATCGACAAAGCTAGTCTTCTTAAGCTTGGTTGGGAATTCGCATCTTCAAACAATCACTGGTCTGTCTTCCTTAGAGCCAGAGTCATTAGGAATGGTAAACCAATTACTCACCACATATCCTCCTCTATTTGGCCTGGCATCAAAGGTTTTTTACCAGTTATTTTGGAGAATGTTTCTTGGAATCTTGGTAATGGCTTGAGCATCAACTTCTGGAATGATAAATGGCTATCCACAACTGTTTTAGATCTTCTGAACGTTGAGGCTAATTTGCGGTGTGATTTGTCCACCCTCTCAGCCAAGGTTGCAGACTTCATCATTGAAGGCAATTGGTGCATTCCTAATGCTCTTCTGACTCACTGCCCTGGCCTCAAAGCTGAAATTGATAAGATTACCATCGCTATGTTTCCTTGTGTGGATCAAATGGTTTGGTCTAATTCTGTGTCTGGATCTCTTAGCTTCAAGGAGGCCTACTCCTTCTACTCTCCCTCGGGTCCTGTGGTGCCTTGAACTGAGATTATCTGGAGTCGCAATGTTCCTCCTTCCAAGTCTTTCATCCTATGGCGTATTATTAATAATAAGATGCCCACAGATGACAACTTACAACGTAGGGGCTGTACCATGGTATCTATGTGCAGTCTTTGTGGTAATGCATATGAGGACACTCAACACCTTTTCCTGGATTGTAGTTTTGCAAGGACAATTTGGCACTAGTTCATGAATCATCTAAACCTCTTCATTGACTACTCTATCTTTACTTATGTGCTTGCTGTCTGCTCCCGTGGTTGGTCTAGTCAAGCTAATGTTATTCTCATCGCTGGTATTCTTAACATTTTGTATACTGTTTGGCATTGCAGGAATCAACTTCGATTCAATAATAAGCTGGTCTCCATCAACTCAGCAATTTCTTTGATCTCCTCCAATGTGGCCTTGGCCGGTATGCTCGGTACTGGTACTATGTCTAATTCCATTATGGACTTCGCCATTGTCAAGGCTTTTAATGTCCAATGTCGCTCGCCTGCTGCAAGAATAATTAGAGAAATTCATTGGCAGTCTCCCATCACTAACATGGTGAAATGCAACACTGACGGTAGTGCTCTTGGTTGTCCTGGATCAGCTGCTTGTGGTGGTTTATTCCGTGATAGCCTCTCTGACTTTATTGGTGGTTTTTCTATTAATCTTGGCTCTCAATATTCTCTCCATGCTGAATTGCATGGTGCCATGATGGCCATTGAGATTGCTTTCAAGAAAGGTTGGCATAATCTCTGGTTGGAATGTGATTCTAAACTTGTTGTGGCTGCTTTTGCGAACCACAAGCTCGTCCCCTGGAACCTCAGAAATAGATGGATCAACTGTGTCTTGCTCACTAAGCAAATGCATTTTGCAGTCTCTCATATCTACAGAGAAGGAAACCACTATGCTGACAAGTTGGCTTCTTTAGGTTTAGGTATTACATGTTTAGTTTGGTGGGATGCCCTTCCTTATTTTATCAGGGAGGACTTTTTCAAAAACAAATATGGTCTACCTAATTTTAGGTTTCATTAGCTCGTCTTGGGTTTGGTATATGCCCCCCCCCCCCCCCCCCCCTCAAGTCTCTTTTGTACTCTTTTCTTTCTTTTCAATAAACTGGGCACTCTTTTTCCTTCTGGTGTTTTTTCCCTATGGAGGGTTTTGCACCTTAAGGTTTTAATGAGGCCCCTTTTGTCTTAAAAAAAAATAGTTAATAATTAACTTAACTAAGGTTACCCTGTTAACTAAGGTTAATTAATATGTGGCTCACATTTAGTGGAGGGTGTGGCTGATTTTGGATCACATAAACTAACCATGGTTAAAATCTAGCTTAACCTTGGTTAGGTTAAGCTAAAAGGGTATTTTGGTCATTTCACCTAAATTTACATTTAATGCTTCATAAATGCTTGGTGAGTCATGATGGTGACTCACCCCATGACTCAGCTCCTTCGGTGTCCGGTTTTGTCTCTACACCTCCCTTCTCGACCCTGTCGGTTTCCTGATTAGGGTTTTACGCCCGTGTAAAAGCGTAATATTTCGTTTTCGGTTGAAAATTTTCAAAACAACCAAACTCATTAGAAATATGATTTAAATATAAACCATTTCGTTCACGAGTCAAAATTAGGTTTTCTGATCATTAAAATCTTACTGTCAGTGAAAACACCGACTGTTTTCCGTTTGAACTTTTACCAAAATTCGTCCGAATCAACATAATATTTTAATTCTGATCAGAATTTGGAAAGTAGAATTCCTCACGGACAAAATAAAAAAATCTATAAATTTCAGTTTCGGGTCAAATTAGGGTTTTTTACTGGTATAAAATTATACTGTCAGTAAAAAAAATGCAGACCGGTTTCCGTCTGAGTTTTAAACCCAAAATTTCATTGTAACCTTCTACCATAAGAGAGAATATTAATATGATTTTATTTTATTTAAAATTACTTTATAAATCTTAGATTAAAATATAATTAATTATATTTTAACCGGTTAAACAGCGTAACTAAAAAAACAGACTATTACATTCAACAAAAATTTTCATCCTATTCTTTCTCTTTTGACTGAAACCCTCACAAATGGGTGTTCTTGGATTTTGTTTCAATTTTAAGTCATGATTCATGATTTAATCTCTTAATACCATGATAGCTCTTGTATGTAAGTATAATTATAAGATCATAAATCAAACCCTAGCCTATTTTATTCAAAAGGGCCGAAAGCCTAACTTTGGGTGTTAGATGAATTTTTGATTCAAAGTTGTCTTGTGACACTTAAATCCAACTCTATGTTATGCATATTTGTTGAATCCAAGAGTTGAGAAAATTTCAAAATCCCTAGCCTTTTGATCTTGTGAAAACCGAAACCCTAGTTCTTGGAGCTAGATGAGTTTCATTCAAAGTTCTTAGTTCATGATTTTGGATTAAGTGATTAATCATGTTTAATTTGCTTAAGTATCATAAATCTCTAAGTTAGAAAATTTTAACTTTCCTAACTTAGAATTTTAGAAGAGGCTGAACCCTAACCCTCTTGATTAAGTGTATTGTTGTTTGATTTTGATTTATTTTGGTTGCAATTTGTTATGAAGGAATCAATCGGGTTTGTTTGACCTAAAGTCGACGGAGGAAACCAGATCAAATCAGGAGATTTTTTGAAAACCGTTAGTTCGAATCTGCAAGAGGTAAGATGGGATTGCCTGAGGGATTTTTCCGATGGCTGCGTGCTATCTGTTGTTGTTTGTATCATTTATCTGGGGTGTTTTTGTTTAAGTTGTGCTATCTTTATCCGTGATTGGTTATCTGCATTTAATTGTTTATCTGTAGTATATATTATGATGTTGTTTGATGCATGATCTGCCTGGGAATATTGTTATGATGATGCTGTTGATTATTGTTTGAGAAGCCTGACAGTGGTCAGTTCCCAATCAATTAATCAGATAAAAGCTTTAAGAAGACTTTACGAGGAATATTCAATAGTTAATTGAGAAATATTGGAAGATATTATGATTTAAATAATTTTGTGAGAAAATAAGGATTATTTGAAAATATTATTATTTTAATGATTTATTAGTGTAAAAGCAATTTATGAGTCACAGTGAGGACGTAACCGTGAAATTATTTTTGTACTGCTAATTTTTACATAAGAAATCCCGTAATATTATAAAAAGTTATTTTGTGAAATTAATTTTCGAAAATAAATTATTTATTATATAAGAAAATTATTTTAGAAGAAAGGTCAAAGTTTGACTTTAAAATGTTTTCTTTGAAAATGCTAAACGACTGTAGGTTTCGAAATTATTTATGGCGGGGAGTTTAAAAACAACAATACTTATTTTGAAAAGAGATTTAATGTCAATTGAATTTTTTTTTTTAGAATTGAAGTTTCACTAAAATAATTCTTGATGATTTGACGTTATTACGGGAAAAATGAGTTTCCAAAGGAAAATGGATTTTTCTATGATTTGACGTTTTACAAACGAATTTCAAGTAGAAAGGATTTTCTATAAATGAGTTTTACTCAATGACGTATTTCCAGTAACTTGGATAAGTTGCGGAGATCTTATTTTGGATTTGTTTTCCACAGAACGAAAAACGACGTAAACGACGATATGGAACTTAGTAACCGAGATGTCGGGGTGCTAGTGTTCTTATGACGTTATAGACTTGGCGTTCAGTAGATGGTGTGTCTACTTCACGACGTAACAAACGACGGTAAAAAAGATAAATGATGTTTCTATTACCATGAACCTAAGACTGGTGCATCGGTCTAGGGGTTTCGTGATTGAGCACTCGGACTTGTTGAGGTCATGTGTTATTAATGAAAGTTTTAAAATGTTAAAACTTTGTTGGTCGCAAGCTTTGAGCTTCGTCAAAGGAAAGACTGAACACAAAGAAAAATGACGAGAACAAAGTGTTTTACATGCATACTCGGCAGAGGTGCCTACCGAGTTAATCATGATATCTTAATGATATTCATGTCTCGACGCATTGTTAATCATGGTATCTTAATGATATTCATGACTCGACGCATTGCTAATCATGGTATCTTAATGGTATTCATGTCTCGACATATTGTTAGTCATGCATGTCTTGACGTATCATTTGGCAATCGAGCTTGATCAAATCATTTACACGACATTGGGATCTCCGGAGATTAAGTAAAATGTTAGTCGATGAATATTGAAGTGTTCATGCATAATTTTTCAAACGATGATGTTTAGGGTATGAAACCCATTGATAAACTATATGCTTTACTGTGAATGATTATACTATTATCAACAGGTATATATATGAATCTGTTTTTGTAGTGTCGTGCATGTGGTCGTCGAGTTAAATCCAAATATTGGTTTCTCACTCTTGCATGTTTTATTTGTGCCTCTTTGCTGCTTTAATATCAGGGAGTTCAGATGAGCCACTCAAGGGATATGACACATCCAAGAAGAAGGCTACTTAGTTCAGAGTATGCGGATGCTACCTCCTATTATTATAGTGTTTGTTAGTTTTGACCAGCTTAGGTTTATTTAATGTAGTGTGTTGTTATCAAATAATGAACTTTACTTATAAATATTTAGGTGTGAAGACGATATGAGGAAGTATGGTTGTATGACTTCTACATATATTCATATATTTAAGTGTGGTTTTGACTACGTTGTTGTTATGATGTTGTATAGAAAAAAATTTATCACCGTGTTTTCGAGGAATAAATGTTGAGAAAATATTGTTTTCCGAAAGCAACCAGCAAACATTCTTTTAATTTATTTTCCGCAACGGGTTAGCCATGTAATGACCCAAGGAGGGTGTTACATTAATTCTCACTTGCATGCTTTTAATTGTCATGATGTGGGAAGGTTGTTGAGACAACAACCGGTGTTTAGTGTGATTTATGAGATTTGCATTATGATTCTATGTTTAAGTGTTTAGATTCTTGTATGGGTATTTGAGTTATCTAAATTTTGAGGATAAAATTTCTTTAAGGGGGAGAGAAATGTAATATCTTTCCTTAACGGTATTTTAGTTATTATATTTTTGTTGTGATCACGGGTGTGATTCAATTCTTTACATCTCATAAATATATGATTGTATGAATTATGAATTTTTGAGCAAGTTATTTGTGGGTTCAAAGAGGGAATAGTTTTTATGTAACTTTGGTAGATAAATTGGTATTAATCTAGAATTTGGAAAATAGAGCCACACACCACCTTAACTTAGATTAATTCCAATTAGATGAGCAATCATGTTCCCTTTCATTTATATGTATATACATACTGAACACACCCACACCATACACACACCCAATTATTTTAATCCTTCTTATCCACCTCTATCATTAGAAAAATCCTTTAATTGATAGGTTGCCCAATCAACCCTTCCCCCTCAAAATGAAGTTTACTGCTATATATAGGGAGTAGGGGCTGGACATTTCTATTCATTTCATCCCTCCCATTCAGAAATAACCTTTCCCCTTCCTCTCTTCCTCTCCATTTCAGCACTTCATCAACCACCACCTCCTCCATTTTATTTTCTCCATTCCTTCTAAACTTTTCACTTCACATTTCTAACTTTTCATAAAAAACCTAAATCAAGCAAGAAGGGTAACATGCAAGACTTCTATCTTCCCTCAAATATTTCAAAATAGGAGAACAAAGTCGGATTAGGAAGAACTCGAGGGAGATCCACACAAACAACCTTCAATCCACTACTTGGTCAAGTGAGCTCTTGTTGTTTGTAACCTTGGGTGACCATAAATCCCAATTACTTGTTAAATATTTAGATTACTTTTGTAGAATGATTTTTTTGAACTGATATATGATTTTTAACAACTGGGTTATGATTGCATGTTGATTAGAGGTTGTTTTTTATTAAAAAATTGACAAGGGGCTGTTAAAATCTTCAAACCTGTATGCACCCATGTTAGTATTTCATCCATAACTTCCTCCACAAGGCTTGTTTCGAAGTGATTTTTGTACCATTAGAAACTAGGCTCATTTTTCTTCTAAATGGGATCTATAATAGTTCAATTTCATTTAGTATCATAGGATAAAATGATATGCAAGTTGCTATTTGTACTGGAAACTCTGGACTGATACTGTTTTAGTATTTAAATTGTACAAATATTGGATTTAGTTATTTATTGTGTCATTAGAAAATAGACTTATTTTTTTACAATTTAGGCTCTGGAAGTTCTAATTTTTGTGAAGTTTTTGTGGAGAAAACCCAGTTCCAAGTTGCTGAAAATTCTGTTTACATAACTGTGAACATATGGTTACTTGAATTGTGTGAATAGATTCCTATGTGTTTTAATTATGTCCAACCATTAATAATATGTATATGTTCAGTTGGAATGGTGCTCTTTGTGGCTGTTTGATCTAACTTAGTGGTTGTTGCATGGTGATTTGGTTGGCATGAAGTGCAATATGAAGGTGTAACATTTCCATTTGTGCTATGTCTTCACTCTTTGCATTTTTGTTCATGTTTAATGAAGTTATCATCTTGGTATGGTTGATGCATATTTAATGCATTTGACTTCTGTTAGAGAAGAGTTTGAGAAAATGAATCATAGCATGGCATTAAAAACTTAAAATGATCCATGTTTAGTGAAACTTAAGGTTTCAAAACTATTCTAGCCATTATTTAAGGCCACAATATTTTGTGGGTGAGATGTGTTGTAAGTCCTTCATTTTTGAAGGCTAGGATATGGTACTAGAAACTAAGGGATGCCTAATTGTTGTCATAGAGCTCTGACTGCCATATCAACCAGTTTAAACTATGCGTGCCTTATTTCCGCTCACACTTGAGGTACCTAGTAAAGGTTTTTATACTTAAAATGCCTCTGCTTGGATTCATATTCAGTAAATAACTCAATCCAAGTAGGGACTGTAACACCCCGATTTTCGCTGCTTCGTAATATCGGTAATAAATATATAAATATATATATATTTTTATCCGAGACTTAGAAAATGATTTTGGATAAACCAAGCTCATTTCCTTGTTATACTTATTTTCATAAGGTTACGGGGAAGTTTTTGGTTGAAAATTCAGACGGAAGCCGGTCTACCGTTTTCTGTGTTTTCACTGACAGTAAAAGTTTACTGCTCAGGAGACCTAATTTTGAGTCGTGAACGAGATGAAAAATGTTTTTATCATATTTACTACGTTACTAGAAGTTTTGAAAATTTTGGTAAAAAAATTAAAAGATTACATTTGTTGCGGGCCTATACGTCGAGATGTCTCTAGGCAGAGCCTGAGTCAGATGAATCGGGAAGTCGGAAACGTAGCAGAGACATTGGATTGACCGACTTGACGAGCATTTATGACGAGTTTATCCTATCATAAATGGCCATAATGGCACATTTATGGCAACATTAAATTTTCCTATGAAATGACCAAAATGCCCTTGTCTTTATATGACAATTTCTACCAAATGCCATTGGACAATTTCTACCAAAATGCCCCATCCTCACGGCTCCAATGCCTTCTTCCTTAAGTTTGGGTTTTTTGTTCATTTAAATAAGTTGTCTTCTTCCTTAAGGCATTTTTCCATTTTCATGTTCTTTGGAGCTCATAATTCGCCAGATTTTGATTGGCAATTCTGACCAGTTTCTATTTTGAATCTCGGAAAACTTTCAACATTAAAGTTGTTCATCTTTCTATATTCTTTCCAACGACATAAAGATCATCCAAAACGGATAAGTATGTTGAAAGGTCTACCCAAAATACTGAAACTGTTCTAAAACCCTAACTATGTTCATCTTCTTCCTTAAGTTTCTTAAGAACACCATAAGAAAACCTTGAAGAACATCATCCAAATCATCATTTTCTTTGATCATCAAGAGGTATTCTCTCTTAATCTTTCTATTCTAAGCTTTTCTCTTCATAAGATTCTTGAGTTTATGCCTTTGATCAACATGTTCTTCATTTGTTTAAAGTTCTTGAAGCTAGATTCAAAAATTCATAACTAATTCTAGAAAAATCCTTTTGACATGAAACCAATTGCTATGATCTTATAATCATCTCTATTTTCATCATCTAGAAGCACAAGATCATGAGAAATTTCTTTCCCTAAAATCTGGACTGGGCCGAACCTAGGTCAAACTTGTGTTCTTAGGTTTTGTTTCAATTTCATGTCTTGATTCATGATTATATCTTGATAATTCTTGTATTCAAGTATGTAGAAGATCAAAAATCAAACTTAAGCCTATTTGATCTCATCAAAACCGAAACCCTAGGTATGAGCACTTGTTGGTTTTATGATTCAAAAGTTGTTTGTAACACTTGAATCTAACTCTAGGTTTTGTATGTTGATTAAATCCAAGAGTTTAGAAATTTTAGAGATTTCTAACTCCAAACTCAGACCTTGGCCGAAACCCTAGTTCTTGGAACTAGATGGGTTTAGTTCATGATTCTTAGTTCATAATCATGGTTAAAGTGATTAATCATGCTTAAGTAACTTATGGATCATTAATCCCTAAGTTAATCAAATTTTAAGTTTCCTAACCTAGAAAATTGGGTGAAGCCGAACCCTACCCCTATTGATTTAAGAGTGTTGTTGTTTGATTTTGACTTATTTTGGTTGCAATTCGTTATGAAGGAATCGATCGGGTTGGTTTGACCTAAAGCCGACGGAGGAAACCGGATCAAATCGAGAGATTATTTGAAACCCTTAGTTCTAGTCTTCAACAGGTAAGGGGAGCTTACCTGAGGGATTTTTCTCTATAACTATTTGTGGTGTGGTTTATATGATTTATATGTGGTGTGGTTTATCGGTGTATTGGTGTGGAGTTGTGTTTAATTTATTTAATTATTTGCAATTGTTTATTATACTGCTATGATGCATGATCTGCCTGGGAAATATCTGTGATATAACTGTTGGTTGATGTGTGAGAAGCCTGACAGTGGTCAGTGCTCAATCAAAGTTAATCGGATAAAAGCTTTAAGAAGCTACAAAATTATATTCAATGTTTTAACGGCAAAATATTGATATATAATATGAAAGGAATTTTATTTTGAGGACAATAAGGAGTTTTGGAAAATATTATTATTCTAATAATTTATTTCTGGAAAAGGGAATTATGAGTCACAACGAGTGTAAAACCGTGAAAATATTTTAGCACTGCTAAATTTTACATAAGAAACCCGGAATATTACAAAATATTCTTTTATAAAAGTAATTGGTGAAAATAAGTTAATCATGATTTTAGAAAAGTAATCAAGTGGAAAGAATTAAGTTTTTGGTTTAAAAGTCTTAAAATAATATTTGACGGCAAGTTTGGAAAAGTGTAGACGGTAAGTATTTTCGAAACGGCAGTGCCTATTTTGCCTATTTTGAGGAAATTAAATCTCAAGTGACTCATTGATTTGTGAAAAACTAAGTGTTATTATTTAAGGATTTTATAATGAATTTCTACCTTGGAAAAGAATTTCCAAAAATCAAAAGTTGATTTAACCGTGTTGAAAGTACAGTTGGACTTAGTAAACCGAGACGTCGGGATACTAATGTTCTGTGTTGTGATGGACTCAGTCATTTGGACTTTGAGGGCCTATATTGTATACATGAGGTATACTGTGTTGGAACATTGAAGATGTTTTCTATTACCACGAACCTCTGACTGGTGCATCGGTCGATAGGTGTCGTGAATGAGCACTCGGACTGTGAGGTCCCGTGTTGTAATAAAAGTTTTAAGGGTGTTTTAAAACTATGTGGGTCGTAAGCCATTTTGAGCTTCGGCAAAGAAAGATTGAACACAAAGAAAAGAATGAAACAAAAGTGTTTTGCATGCATTGGCGAGACGTGCTCGTGTTTCAGGCTGCGTGCCGTGTTCTCGTTTGTGGGCCTGTATTCATGCATAGTTCTGGCTGCGTGACTGTGTTCTGGCTGTGGGCCTGTATTCATGCATAGTTCAGGCTGCGTGCCTGTATTCTGGCTGTGGGCCTGTATTCATGCATAGTTTTCCAATGTTGATGTTTGGGGTGTGAAACCCACTGATAAACTATATGCTATAATTGAGATGTTTATGTATATGTGTATGTGCCTTCTTTTGTGTTGCGCATTTAGTTATGGTGATAAATCCGTATATTGGTGTCTCACCCTTACAACACATCTCAGAGACGTAAAAGGGGTATGATCCCTACATGAAGAAGAGGGCTGTTTAGTTGGAAGCTTGCTGTGCTGCTCTAGTTGGCGGTAGTGTCTGTTAGTTACGACCAGCTTAGGTTCTATTATGTTTTGAAGATAAAACTGATGTTGATTTAGGTATGAAAATATATGAGGCAGTATAGTTGTAAGATTTATATAGTTGTGAAGTTAAAAGAAAAAATTTTATCACCATATTTTGAAAATATGAACGTTGAGAAAACATTATTTTCCGAAAGTAACCAGCAAATTAAGTTTTATTTCTACAAACGGGTAACCATGTGATGACCCGAGTTTAGGGTGTCACATTAGTGGTATCAGAGGTGGTCGAGTCTTTCGGGAATGTTGGGAAATAGGTCTGTTAGGCTTTTGTTTTGTGATCTCTGGTCGAAACTTGTTTGAATTGTTTCTTGGTTGAAACAATGTGTGTTGACACACAAGCAAGTATGTTTGGTGGGTTCTGATTGGGTTGAGACCTTGTGAGAACTCATGTTTAGTAAAGGGTACTCATGTTCATGTTGATACATTCGTTTATTCCTTAGGACGGTATCAGACATTTGAATAAGGTACCTGTCATTGAAAGTTTTTGGGGAAAATTTTCTGAGAATGTCCCAAGTTTGTACGGACGGACGGATGTTGAGTTTCTGATTGATCTAGTTTCTAAATTTATTCAGATCCCAATCGCTTTGTGTAGGATATCGCCAACGAAGTTAGTTGGGTTAGACTTCAAGAAATGGAATTTTGGTCCATTTCTCGATAAGTTAATCATCATCTTCGTCGATGATGTTCTCGTTTACTCTAAGAGTCACGAGGAGTAAGAGAGACCTCTGTATCAAGTGTTACAGATCCCTCGCAAGGAGTTGTTATATATTCAAGGATCGACTTGAAAACAAGTTACCACCAGATTGGAGTTAGGACTTATTAAAGATTTTGTTTTGTAAACTCAGCTAATGAGGAAAGATCAACTGTTCATGTGTCTGAGTGATTGACCAAGTTATCAGGAATCGTGCCGATTCAGGGTGACCACACTAAGTGCGTCATAAAAGACCGTTGTTCTTGTGAGAAACCAAGGCGAATAGATTTAAATCTTCAACCTTAGATGAGGGTCTCGGGATTCAGAAAAATTGTTCCTTATGGACAAATTACTTTTCAAATTCCTATGGTTGTATTAGACAATCATAGCGATACGTTTTGTACATGCCAAATTCATTTTTCTGACCTTGATTTAAAATCTATCCTGACTTTGGTTATGACAGTCTGGATATTTTCATACTTCTTTGGGAATGTATTATGAGTATTTCTTGAGTTATGCGAAAGATGGGAATTCTTGATGATAGAAGTTTCTTGATGAGACTTTGTCGATTCACTTTTACTTTTGGTGGAAGTGATCCAGTCTAAAATTTTGTCGGACTGATGTTCTTTTAAATCGTTGTATAGTAAAGTTATTATGAAGAAAAAAACTTTATTAGAGTCATGTTTGTAAACATGTATTGGCCATGCATTTTTACACTCACGGACCTATTGAAGAATCTTTTTACATATTGGACACTTGTATCTTTCAGATTGGTCAAATTATTCTTTGTGCTTTCTTGTGAAAGCAAAATCAAGAAAATTCTTGTCTTGAAAATCTCTTTTCAGATTATTGTGAGTAGGTTGACGGAGTCGACATCTTTTTACATGCTTAGGTCCACGATGTAATGGAAAAAAAAACCAACAGAGGCGTGTATCAGAAGACTGATCCAACGTGATAAAGAATTTTCCAACATCATTCTAAGCAAGGCTTACTTCGAGTGTTGGGCTAAAGTTACATCTAGTGTTAAGATCCAAGTTGAAGTTAATGTTAAGCTTATCATCCTAAGTTAGATGGATAAAGAAGAAAGGAATTGATCCTTAGAAGGTTAGCTGAGAGTAAGTGTAATACCTAAGCATGACAAGAGGTGAATGGATTTTTATTGAGGTGTAGATGTGATTAGTAATCTGAGAATTTTCAGAAGTAAGATCAGTAAGTAAGATGATTTCGGCAGATTTTGTTATGATCGAGGTAGAGTTTGCTAAAGGAGCTAGGATAATGATAACAAGATCATCTCTGAGATTTAATCATGTGATTGTAAGGAATCATAGAAAGGTGTTTATGGTAGTTTTACCTAGGATGAACGTGAGTGGAAAAGAGAAGTTCTTGAGTAAAATTAAGTTGTTAGAAAAGTTCGAAAGCTAAGAGTTAGATAATTCTATTCTATATAGTCCCTTTTGGTTTAATTGCATTAAGATATGCAATGAAGTTATTTTGAGGATGAGATGTGTGAGGTCATATTAAATTGGAGTGGTGAATTATAATGAAGAGAAATTAAGACTATGATTAAATATTTTGAGTAGAGAATTGATACGTGGTGCTGTGTAGATATTGTTGGTATTAATGATAATATTCAGAGTTAGATGATTTGAATAATGTTTCTGATAGAACCATTTTGATAAAAGAAGTGATTAAGTTTCGATTTTGTCTTCTCGAGTGTGATAGACTCTGATGAAATTTTGAGGATAGTACGAATATATAGAAATGACATAAGAATGAATTGTATTATAGAGTATAGAATAAGAGGAAAGATGATGTGAAGGGCAATGTAGAATTTTATGGTTAAAATGGGATTACAAAATTCTGTTTAAGTTTCGAGTGACGAAATTTCGAGGACGAAATTTTTTTAAGTGGGGTAGTAATGTAACACCCCGATTTTCGCTGCTTCGTAATATCGGTAATAAATATATAAATATATATATTTTTATCCGAGACTTAGAAAATGATTTTGGATAAACCAAGGTCATTTCCTTGTTATACTTATTTTCATAAGGTTACGGGGAAGTTTTTGGTTGAAAATTCAGACGGAAGTCGTGTTAAATTTTAATGTATGGATTAGCATTAATTGGTTATTAAATTATAATTAAATTATTAATATATCAGTTATAAAATTAATTCTTAATTACGTAACCAATTGGTGAAATTGTTGTTGGGTATTTACTAAAGAGTGACCCTGTGATGGGATGGGTCATTCTGATGTTAACCCGTTGAGAGGTCCCTACTCTCTGCTGGTAGGTTATAAGAATAGCCTTCCCATTAGGCATTCCCACAGACAGAAACATAACACCAAAACCAACCAGAAAGAGAGGAGTAACCCTTTCACCTTCTCCAACACTCTGATCACTGTTCATCTTCTTCTCATCACCCTTTGATCTGCTGTGATGGATTCTGCGAATCTCCAAGGTATGAAATTCTTCTCTTTCCTTTTGATATAACATGAATCACATGCTATAATTTGTATCTGTATGGTATTTAGAATTATATGTTTTCCTTCAATTGGTATCAGAGCCATGGATAGATACATGTTATAGCTGTTCTGAAAATTGTATGAACCCTAATTTATGTTTTTCAATCAAGATACAAAATTTGTTAGGGATTTTCATATCATGTTATATCAATATCGTAAAAATTTTGCGTGCCCAGAATTTTTTTTCCCTTCAACAACTTTCGTTTTCATGCCTTGTTCTTCTAAATTCGAAACTAAGATTCTGGCCAATGATTTCGAAAATTGTTTAAGGGCTTTTCTTCTCACATGTTATTCGAGTAACATACTCGAAAATCATTGGATTTCATTAAATAAAACGTGAGAAATCGATGTTTTTTCGTTTCCCTTTTGCGTGAAACTGGTTCAATCGCCCCGCGAGTTTTGCTCGCCTCGCGATTCTGGGCAGCAGCAACAGTTGGAATTCCAGATTCGCCTCGCGAGATTATTCTCGCCTCGCGAACCTGAAAGCCAGAAGAACAGTGAAATTTTCATCGTCTCTGGGTCGCCCCGCGATTACGTTTCTCGCCTCGCGACCCCGAAGGCTGACTGTTCTAGGAAAATGAAAGGTTTCAGGGTCGCCTCGCGAACACTTTACTCACCTCGCGAGTACCCGCGAGAAGACCAACCGTTGCTGACTTTTCACAAGATTCGCCTCGCGAGAGACCTCTCGCCTCGCGAATATTTTATGTGAATTAAGTTGTGTGTTCTATGCTGCATTTGTTATACAATTTAATTATTCTAATGTATAATTGTAGCATGACTATTGATATTTTGTATAGTTATGAACTCACCTATCGTGGGTATAATTATACAAAATTTGTGTTGTTAAACAATTAATTATTCTAATGTATAATTGTAGCATGACTATTGATATTTTGTATAGTTATGAACTCACCTATCGTGGGTATAATTATACAAATTTGTGTTGTTAAACAATTAATTATTCTAATGTATAATTGTAGCATGACTATTGATATTTTGTATAGTTATGAACTCACCTATCGTGGGTATAATTATACAAAATTTGTGTTGTTAAACAATTAATTATTCTAATGTGTTATATTTGTATTATATTAATAATAATTATACCCTATCGGTGTACTATTATTAATGTAATTTGTTATTATACATTGTACTATTGTCTTAAGCTTATGTCAATTATGGTTTCAAGTACCCTATCGGTATTAGAAATTTTGGTGATGTAAGTTCAGTACATTGTATTATTCTTCTTATTGTATTTCTTATTTATTATGATTCGGGACCCTTAGGCGGAATTATAATGAATAAGAAATTTGTATTATGGGCAAGATCGGCTGAACATATATATGGAATCATATTACCCTTCAATTCTTAATGATTCCTTATTCTCTGTTTATGTCAGCCTCCTTCCCAAATTCTGTCAAAACTCTAAATGGGACAAACTATGAGGACTGGAAAGAGACTCTAGATCTCTACTTAACCATTGCTGACTTGGATCTGGCCTTGAGGGAAGACAAGCCAGCTGCTCTAACAAATGAGTCTACTGCAGCACAGAGGATTGCTTATGAGAAATGGGAATACTCTAATAGAGTGTGCCTGAAAGTGATGAAGTATACTATGGAGAAATCCATCAGGCAGAGTATCACAGAGACCAATAATGCTAAAGAATATCAGAAAGCTGTTGGGGAGAAATTTATGACTTTTGAGAAGGCTTTAACATGCTTTGAATCCAATGTCATTGATGTTCCTCCAAATACTTGGTGGTTAGATTCAGGTGCAACCATTCATGTTGTGAATTCCTTGCAGGGGTTCACAAGCCTGAGGAAACCAAGTGATGCTGAGTCCAAGATTATTATGGGAGATGGAGCTGGAGTTTCTGTTATTGACATTGGAATTGTTTCTTTAATTTTGCCTTCTGGACATAATTTGCTTTTAAGAGATGCTGTGTATGCACCTTCTATGAGAAGGAACTTGATTTCTGTTTCTGCTTTGGATAAATGTGGTTACACTTTTAAGTTTGGTAGTGGGAAATTGATTGTCTATTCAGATTCTGTTTCCGTTGGTTCAGGAGTTTTACGTGATGGCCTTTATATGTTAGATCTACATGACATGTTCATCAATTCTGCCTGTTGGAAACAAACGCAGTAGGATTAATGAACATTCTTCTATGTTATGGCATCGACGTTTGGGGCATATTTCTAGGCCCCGTATTGAGAGGCTAGTCAAGGAAGGTATTCTCCATGATCTAGACTTATCCGATTTTGATACATGTGTTGATTGCATCAAGGGCAAATTTATCGCCAAGGTTAGGAATAAAGCGGCAAATAGGTGTGACGATGTGCTACAGTTGATTCACACCGACTGTGTGGACCTATTACACCCACTTGCCATGGGTGGATATGGGTATTTCATTACCTTTATAGATGATTTCTCGAGATATGGATGGATAGATCTTCTTCAAGAAAAATCTAGTTCTCTAGATGCTTTCAAATCCTTTTAAGGTTCTTTGTTGAGTTAAAAACTGGTAGGAAAATAAAGTGTGTAAGATCTGACAGAGGTGGAGAATTCTATGGTAGATATAATGAGACGGGTAGAAACCCAGGACCTTTTGCCAGATTTCTTGAGGAATGCGGTATTGAAGCTCAATACACTATGCCTGGTACTCCTGAGCAAAATGGAGTTGCAGAGAGGTGTAACCGCACACTTATGGAGATGGTAAGATGTATGTTGAGCCATTCATCATTGCCAGACTTTCTTTGGGGAGAAGCCTTAAAAACTGCTGTCTATATTCTAAATCAAGTACCCAGCAAGTCTGTACCAAAAACTCCATATGAGCTCATGAATGGAAAGAAGCCGAGTTTGAAACATTTTCATGTATGGGGTTGTAAGGCAGAAGTTAGACCTTATAATCCTCAATCTAAGAAGCTTGATCTTAAGACTGTTAGTGGCTTCTTTATTGGCTATTGTGTGGGTTCCAGAGGTAGCAGATTCTATTGTCCATCTCATTCTATGCGAGTCGTCGAATCTAATCGAGCGGTTTTCTTTGAGGATGACTTGGATAGTGGGAGTGATATACCACGACCAGTTACTCTTAAAGAAGATCGCACCATTGTTCCTATACCAGCTGTTCCTTTTCCTACAGAAGTTTTGATTCCAAGTGATGATGTTGATCGAATCTTCAACATGAAGATGGTGTGGCAAAGCACCGCTTGTAGATGAACAAGAACATGATCTTATTGTTGATGAAATTCCACTGAGACGATCTCAAAGAGTGCGCAGACCTTCCATACCAGATGATTATGTTGTATATCTTCAGGAACATGAGTTTGACCTCAATGATGATGATGATCCTATTACCTTTGAGGAGGCAATTTCTAGCTCTCATGCTTCTGATTGGCTGAATGCTATGCATGATGAGTTGTCTTCTATGTCTCATAATGGTGTTTGGAGTCTGGAGGAATTACCAATTGGTTGTAAACCTGTTGGATGCAAATGGGTTTTCAAAACCAAACGTACTCCAGATGGTAAAGTTGAAAGGTACAAAGCCAGACTAGTAGCTAAAGGCTATAACCAAAGAGAAGGCATTGACTATAAGGAGACCTTCTCACAAGTCTCTACAAAAGATTCATTTCGAGTTGTCATGGCCTTGGTAGCTCATTTTGATCTAGAACTTCACCAGATGGATGTGAAGACGGCTTTTCTGAATGGAGACCTTACTGAAGATGTTTACATGGTTCAGCCTGAAGGTTTTGCTGAAACAGGGAAAGAGCACTTGGTTTGCAAGCTGAATAAGTCTATTTATGGAATGAAACAGGCCTCCAGACAATGGTATTTGAAGTTTGATCAGGTTGTCACTTCTATTGGCTTCAAAGAAAATGCCTCAGATCAGTGCGTTTACTTGAAGACTTGTGAGGGTGAATTCATCATTCTCGTTCTATATGTTGATGATATACTTCTTGCTAGCAGTTGTGTTAAAATCCTGACCGAGACAAAACTCATGTTGAGTAGCCACTTTGATATGAAAGACCTTGGTGATGCTTCTGTTGTTTTAGGCATCCAGATTTATCGTGATAGGTCACGTGGTGTTCTTGGATTGTCTCAAAAAGGATATATTGAAAAGGTCCTCAAAAGGTTTAATATGCATTCTTGCTCCCCATGTGCTGCACCTGTTCAAAAGGGTGAAGAAAAATTCTCTAAATCTCAATGTCCTCAAAATGATGTAGAAATAAATGAAATGAGAAAGGTCCCATATGCTTCCGCTGTTGGCAGTTTAATGTATGCTCAAGTTTGTACTCGTCCCGACATTGCTTTTGCTGTAAATGCTTTAGGGAGATACTTGAGCAACCCAGGTTTGGGTCATTGGAAAGCCGTAAAAAGGTCATGAGATATTTGCAGGGAACCAAAGATTATATGTTGACCTATAAGAAGTCTGATCAACTTCAGGGTCACTGGTTATTCTGATTTTGATTTCGCAGGTGGCCCTGACGACCCAAAATCTACTACTGGCTTTATCTTTATGATGGCAGGAGGAGCTATTTCTTGGAAAAGCGTCAAACAGACGCTTACAGCTACTTCTACCATGGAAGCAGAGTATGTTGCTTGCTATGAGGCTACTTGTCAAGCCATGTGGCTGAAAAATTTGATTTTTGGCTTTCATATTGTGGAAAGCATATCTAGGCCACTTGTGATATATTGTGACAATATCTGCTGCTTGTGAACTTCTCTCATAACAATAGAAGCTCTTCTCGCACTAAGCATTTTGATGTGAAATATTTGTTCGTTAGAGAGAAGATTCAGGAGTTTCGGACTCGTATTGAGCATATTGATACAGAAACATGCTTGTCGATCCACTAACCAAAGGCTTAACTGTTGGAATATTCCGGAATCATGTAATTCATATGGGCTTAGTTAAGTCTTTTGATGTATTGGATTAGTGGGAGTCTGAAACCATTATTTGCCCATTATCGTTTTTTTTATGAGATATGTAAATTGACGTCATTCTTGGATTCATATCTCTTATAGCATTTTAAGATGCTTGGACCATTTTTTTTTGAATTGCATATTTCTCTTTATTAATTATATGCAATTTTATATTCATCAATCTTTATGTGAAATATGATTCTTTAGCATGTATGATTTACTTCCCTATCGGATACTATTTCTGCATTGTTAAAGCTTGTATTTCTTATACTGTTGGTTAACGTGTGCTTTGATCGTAACTGGTATTTCTCTTTAATAATTGATTAATGCTATCCAAGTGGGAGAATGTTAAATTTTAATGTATGGATTAGCATTAATTGGTTATTAAATTATAATTAAATTATTAATATATCAGTTATAAAATTAATTCTTAATTACGTAACCAATTGGTGAAATTGTTGTTGGGTATTTACTAAAGAGTGACCCTGTGATGGGATGGGTCATTCTGATGTTAACCCGTTGAGAGGTCCCTACTCTCTGCTGGTAGGTTATAAGAATAGCCTTCCCATTAGGCATTCCAACAGACAGAAACATAACACCAAAACCAACCAGAAAGAGAGGAGTAACCCTTTCACCTTCTCCAACACTCTGATCACTGTTCATCTTCTTCTCATCACCCTTTGATCTGCTGTGATGGATTCTGCGAATCTCCAAGGTATGAAATTCTTCTCTTTCCTTTTGATATAACATGAATCACATGCTATAATTTGTATCTGTATGGTATTTAGAATTATATGTTTTCCTTCAAGCCGGTCTACCTTTTCTGTGTTTTCACTGACAGTAAAAGTTTACTGCTCAGGAGACCTAATTTTGAGTCGTGAACGAGATGAAAAATGTTTTTATCATATTTACTACGTTACTGGAAGTTTTGAAAATTTTGGTAAAAAAATTAAAAGATTACATTTGTTGCGGGCCTATACGTCGAGATGTCTCTAGGCAGAGCCTGAGTCAGATGAATCGGGAAGTCGGAAACGTAGCAGAGACATTGGATTGACCGACTTGACGAGCATTTATGACGAGTTTATCCTATCATAAATGGCCATAATGGCACATTTATGGCAACATTAAATTTTCCTATGAAATGACCAAAATGCCCTTGTCTTTATATGACAATTTCTACCAAATGCCATTGGACAAATTGACCAAACCTTGCCCCATCCTCACGGCTCCAATGCGTTCTTCCTTAAGTTTGGGTTTTTTGTTCATTTAAATAAGTTGTCTTCTTCCTTAAGGCATTTTTCCATTTTCATGTTCTTTGGAGCTCATAATTCGCCAGATTTTGATTGGCAATTCCGACCAGTTTCTATTTTGAATCTCGGAAAACTTTCAACATTAAAGTTGTTCATCTTTCTATCTTCTTTCCAACGACATAAAGATCATCCAAAACGGATAAGTATGTTGAGAGTTCTACCCAAAATACTGAAACTGTTCTAAAACCCTAACTATGTTCATCTTCTTCCTTAAGTTTCTTAAGAACACCATAAGAAAACCTTGAAGAACATCATCCAAATCATCATTTTATTTGATCATCAAGAGGTATTATCTCTTAATCTTTCTATTCTAAGCTTTTCTCTTCATAAGATTCTTGAGTTTATGCCTTTGATCAACATGTTCTTCATTTGTTTAAAGTTCTTGAAGCTAGATTCAAAAATTCATAACTAATTCTAGAAAAATCCTTTTGACATGAAACCAATTGCTATGATCTTATAATCATCTCTATTTTCATCATCTAGAAGCACAAGATCATGAGAAATTTCTTTCCCTAAAATCTGGACTGGGCCGAACCTAGGTCAAACTTGTGTTCTTAGGTTTTGTTTCAATTTCATGTCTTGATTCATGATTATATCTTGATAATTCTTGTATTCAAGTATGTAGAAGATCAAAAATCAAACTTAAGCCTATTTGATCTCATCAAAACCGAAACCCTAGGTATGAGCACTTGTTGGTTTTATGATTCAAAAGTTGTTTGTAACACTTGAATCTAACTCTAGGTTTTGTATGTTGATTAACTCCAAGAGTTTAGAAATTTTAGAGATTTCTAACTCCAAACTCAGACCTTGGCCGAAACCCTAGTTCTTGGAACTAGATGGGTTTAGTTCATGATTCTTAGTTCATAATCATGGTTAAAGTGATTAATCATGCTTAAGTAACTTATGGATCATTAATCCCTAAGTTAATCAAATTTTAAGTTTCCTAACCTAGAAAATTGGGTGAAGCCGAACCCTACCCCTATTGATTTAAGAGTGTTGTTGTTTGATTTTGATTTATTTTGGTTGCAATTCGTTATGAAGGAATCGATCGGGTTGGTTTGACCTAAAGCCGACGGAGGAAACCAGATCAAATCGTGAGATTATTTGAAACCCTTAGTTCGAGTCTTCAACAGGTAAGGGGAGCTTACCTGAGGGATTTTTCTCTATAACTATTTGTGGTGTGGTTTATATGATTTATATGTGGTGTGGTTTATCGGTGTATTGGTGTGGAGTTGTGTTTAATTTATTTAATTATTTGCAATTGTTTATTATACTGCTATGATGCATGATCTGCCTGGGAAATATATGTGATATAACTGTTGGTTGATGTGTGAGAAGCCTGACAGTGGTCAGTGCTCAATCAAAGTTAATCGGATAAAAGCTTTAAGAAGCTACACAAATTATATTCAATGTTTTAACGGCAAAATATTGATATATAATATGAAAGGAATTTTATTTTGAGGACAATAAGGAGTTTTGGAAAATATTATTATTCTAATAATTTATTTCTGGAAAAGGGAATTATGAGTCACAACGAGTGTAAAACCGTGAAAATATTTTTGCACTGCTAAATTTTACATAAGAAACCCGGAATATTACAAAATATTCTTTTATAAAAGTAATTGGTGAAAATAAGTTAATCATGATTTTAGAAAAGTAATCAAGTGGAAAGAATTAAGTTTTTGGTTTAAAAGTCTTAAAATAATATTTGACGGCAAGTTTGGAAAAGTGTAGACGGTAAGTATTTTTGAAAGCAGCGAGTGCCTATTTTGCCTATTTTGAGGAAATTAAATCTCAAGTGACTCATTGATTTGTGAAAAACTAAGTGTTATTATTTAAGGATTTTATAATGAATTTCTACCTTGGAAAAGAATTTCCAAAAATCAAAAGTTGATTTAACCGTGTTGAAAGTACAGTTGGACTTAGTAACCGAGACGTCGGGATACTAATGTTCTGTGTTGTGATGGACTCAGTCATTTGGACTTTGAGGGCCTATATTGTATACATGAGGTATACTGTGTTGGAACATTGAAGATGTTTTCTATTACCACGAACCTCTGACTGGTGCATCGGTCGATAGGTGTCGTGAATGAGCACTCGGACTGTGAGGTCCTGTGTTGTAATAAAAGTTTTAAGGGTGTTTTAAAACTATGTGGGTCGTAAGCCATTTTGAGCTTCGGCAAAGAAAGATTGAACACAAAGAAAAGAATGAAACAAAAGTGTTTTGCATGCATTGGCAGACGTGCCTGTGTTCTGGCTGCGTGCCTGTGTTCTGGCTGTGGGCCTGTATTCATGCATAGTTCTGGCTGCGTGACTGTGTTCTGGCTGTGGGCCTGTATTCATGCATAGTTCTGGCTGCGTGCCTGTATTCTGGCTGTGGGCCTGTATTCATGCATAGTTTTCCAATGTTGATGTTTGGGGTGTGAAACCCACTGATAAACTATATGCTATAATTGAGATGTTTATGTATATGTGTATGTGCCTTCTTTTGTGTTGCGCATTTAGTTATGGTGATAAATCCGTATATTGGTGTCTCACCCTTACAACACATCTCAGAGACGTAAAAGGGGTATGATCCCTACACGAAGAAGAGGGCTGTTTAGTTGGAAGCTTTTGTCTTTGCTCCAGTTGGCGGTAGTGTCTGTTAGTTACGACCAGCTTAGGTTCTATTATGTTTTGAAGATAAAACTGATGTTGATTTAGGTATGAAAATATATGAGGCAGTATAGTTGTAAGATTTATATAGTTGTGAAGTTAAAAGAAAAAATTTTATCACCATATTTTGAAAATATGAACGTTGAGAAAACATTATTTTCCGAAAGTAACCAGCAAATTAAGTTTTATTTCTGCAAACGGGTAACCATGTGATGACCCGAGTTTAGGGTGTCACATTAGTGGTATCAGAGCTGGTCGAGTCTTTCGGGAATGTTGGGAAATAGGTCTGTTAGGCTTTTGTTGTGTGATCTCTGGTCGAAACTTGTTTGAATTGTTTCTTGGTTGAAACAATGTGTGTTGACACACAAGCAAGTATGTTTGGTGGGTTCTGATTGGGTTGAGACCTTGTGAGAACTCATGTTTAGTAAAGGGTACTCATGTTCATGTTGATACATTCGTTTATTCCTTAGGACGGTATCAGACATTTGAATAAGGTACCTGTCATTGAAAGTTTTTGGGGAAAATTTTCTGAGAATGTCCCAAGTTTGTACGGACGGACGGATGTTGAGTTTCTGATTGATCTAGTTTCTAGATTTATTCAGATCCCAGTCGCTTTGTGTAGGATATCGCCAACGAAGTTAGTTGGGTTAGACTTCAAGAAATGGAATTTTGGTCCATTTCTCGATAAGTTAATCATCATCTTCGTCGATGATGTTCTCGTTTACTCTAAGAGTCACGAGGAGTAAGAGAGACCTCTGTATCAAGTGTTACAGATCCCTCGCAAGGAGTTGTTATATATTCAAGGATCGACTTGAAAACAAGTTACCACCAGATTGGAGTTAGGACTTATTAAAGATTTTGTTTTGTAAACTCAGCTTATGAGGAAAGATCAACTGTTCGTGTGTCTGAGTGATTGACCAAGTTATCAGGAATCGTGCCGATTCAGGGTGACCACACTAAGTGCGTCATAAAAGACCGTTGTTCTTGTGAGAAACCAAGGCGAATAGATTTAAATCTTCAACCTTAGATGAGGGTCTCGGGATTCAGAAAAATTGTTCCTTATGGACAAATTACTTTTCAAATTCCTATGGTTGTATTAGACAATCATAGCGATACATTTTGTACATGCCAAATTCATTTTTCTGACCTTGATTTAAAATCTATCCTGACTTTGGTTATGACAGTCTGGATATTTTCATACTTCTTTGGGAATGTATTATGAGTATTTCTTGAGTTATGCGAAAGATGGGAATTCTTGATGATAGAAGTTTCTTGATGAGACTTAGTCGATTCACTTTTACTTTTGGTGGAAGTGATCCAGTCTAAAATTTTGTCGGACTGATGTTCTTTTAAATCGTTGTATAGTAAAGTTATTATGAAGAAAGAAACTTTATTAGAGTCATGTTTGTAAACATGTATTGGCCATGCATTTTTACACTCACGGACCTATTGAAGAATATTTTTACATATTGGACACTTGTATCTTTCAGATTGGTCAAATTATTCTTTGTGCTTTATTGTGAAAGCAAAATCAAGAAAATTCTTGTCTTGAAAATCTCTTTTCAGATTATTGTGAGTAGGTTGACGGAGTCGACATCTTTTTACATGCTTAGGTCCACGATGTAATGGAAAAAAAAACCAACAGAGGCGTGTATCAGAAGACTGATCCAACGTGATAAAGAATTTTCCAACATCATTCTAAGCAAGGCTTACTTCGAGTGTTGGGCTAAAGTTACATCTAGTGTTAAGATCCAAGTTGAAGTTAATGTTCAGCTTATCATCCTAAGTTAGATGGATAAAGAAGAAAGGAATTGATCCTTAGAAGGTTAGCTGAGAGTAAGTGTAATACCTAAGCATGACAAGAGGTGAATGGATTTTTATTGAGGTGTAGATGTGATTAGTAATCTGAGAATTTTCAGAAGTAAGATCAGTAAGTAAGATGATTTCGGCAGATTTTGTTATGATCGAGGTAGAGTTTGCTAAAGGAGCTAGGATAATGATAACAAGATCATCTCTGAGATTTAATCATGTGATTGTAAGGAATCATAGAAAGGTGTTTTTGGTAGTTTTACCTAGGATGAACGTGAGTGGAAAAGAGAAGTTCTTGAGTAAAATTAAGTTGTTAGAAAAGTTCGAAAGCTAAGAGTTAGATAATTCTATTCTATATAGTCCCTTTTGGTTTAATTGCATTAAGATATGCAATGAAGTTATTTTGAGGATGAGATGTGTGAGGTCATATTAAATTGGAGTGGTGAATTATAATGAAGAGAAATTAAGACTATGATTAAATATTTTGAGTAGAGAATTGATACGTGGTGCTGTGTAGATATTGTTGGTATTAATGATAATATTCAGAGTTAGATGATTTGAATAATGTTTCTGATAGAACCATTTTGATAAAAGAAGTGATTAAGTTTCGATTTTGTCTTCTCGAGTGTGATAGACTCTGATGAAATTTTGAGGATAGTACGAATATATAGAAATGACATAAGAATGAATTGTATTATAGAGTATAGAATAAGAGGAAAGATGATGTGAAGGGCAATGTAGAATTTTATGGTTAAAATGGGATTACAAAATTCTGTTTAAGTTTCGAGTGACGAAATTTCGAGGACGAAATTTTTTTAAGTGGGGTAGTAATGTAACACCCCGATTTTCGCTGCTTCGTAATATCGGTAATAAATATATAAATATATATATTTTTATCCGAGACTTAGAAAATGATTTTGGATAAACCAAGGTCATTTCCTTGTTATACTTATTTTCATAAGGTTACGGGGAAGTTTTTGGTTGAAAATTCAGACGGTTTGCGGTCTACCGTTTTCTGTGTTTTCACTGACAGTAAAAGTTTACTGCTCAGGAGACCTAATTTTGAGTCGTGAACGAGATGAAAAATGTTTTTATCATATTTACTACGTTACTGGAAGTTTTGAAAATTTTGGTAAAAAAATTAAAAGATTACATTTGTTGCGGGCCTATACGTCGAGATGTCTCTAGGCAGAGCCTGAGTCAGATGAATCGGGAAGTCGGAAACGTAGCAGAGACATTGGATTGACCGACTTGACGAGCATTTATGATGAGTTTATCCTATCATAAATGGCCATAATGGCACATTTATGGCAACATTAAATTTTCCTATGAAATGACCAAAATGCCCTTGTCTTTATATGACAATTTCTACCAAATGCCATTGGACAAATTGACCAAACCTTGCCCCATCCTCACGGCTCCAATGCCTTCTTCCTTAAGTTTGGGTTTTTTGTTCATTTAAATAAGTTGTCTTCTTCCTTAAGGCATTTTTCCATTTTCATGTTCTTTGGAGCTCATAATTCGCCAGATTTTGATTGGCAATTCTGACCAGTTTCTATTTTGAATCTCGGAAAACTTTCAACATTAAAGTTGTTCATCTTTCTATATTCTTTCCAACGACATAAAGATCATCCAAAACGGATAAGTATGTTGAGAGGTCTACCCAAAATACTGAAACTGTTCTAAAACCCTAACTATGTTCATCTTCTTCCTTAAGTTTCTTAAGAACACCATAAGAAAACCTTGAAGAACATCATCCAAATCATCATTTTCTTTGATCATCAAGAGGTATTCTCTCTTAATCTTTCTATTCTAAGCTTTTCTCTTCATAAGATTCTTGAGTTTATGCCTTTGATCAACATGTTCTTCATTTGTTTAAAGTTCTTGAAGCTAGATTCAAAAATTCATAACTAATTCTAGAAAAATCCTTTTGACATGAAACCAATTGCTATGATCTTATAATCATCTCTATTTTCATCATCTAGAAGCACAAGATCATGAGAAATTTCTTTCCCTAAAATCTGGACTGGGCCGAACCTAGGTCAAACTTGTGTTCTTAGGTTTTGTTTCAATTTCATGTCTTGATTCATGATTATATCTTGATAATTCTTGTATTCAAGTATGTAGAAGATCAAAAATCAAACTTAAGCCTATTTGATCTCATCAAAACCGAAACCCTAGGTATGAGCACTTGTTGGTTTTATGATTCAAAAGTTGTTTGTAACACTTGAATCTAACTCTAGGTTTTGTATGTTGATTAAATCCAAGAGTTTAGAAATTTTAGAGATTTCTAACTCCAAACTCAGACCTTGGCCGAAACCCTAGTTCTTGGAACTAGATGGGTTTAGTTCATGATTCTTAGTTCATAATCATGGTTAAAGTGATTAATCATGCTTAAGTAACTTATGGATCATTAATCCCTAAGTTAATCAAATTTTAAGTTTCCTAACCTAGAAAATTGGGTGAAGCCGAACCCTACCCCTATTGATTTAAGAGTGTTGTTGTTTGATTTTGATTTATTTTGGTTGCAATTCGTTATGAAGGAATCGATCGGGTTGGTTTGACCTAAAGCCGACGGAGGAAACCGGATCAAATCGAGAGATTATTTGAAACCCTTAGTTCGAGTCTTCAACAGGTAAGGGGAGCTTACCTGAGGGATTTTTCTCTATAACTATTTGTGGTGTGGTTTATATGATTTATATGTGGTGTGGTTTATCGGTGTATTGGTGTGGAGTTGTGTTTAATTTATTTAATTATTTGAAATTGTTTATTATACTGCTATGATGCATGATCTGCCTGGGAAATATCTGTGATATAGCTGTTGGTTGATGTGTGAGAAGCCTGACAGTGGTCAGTGCTCAATCAAAGTTAATCGGATAAAAGTTTTAAGAAGCTACACAAATTATATTCAATGTTTTAACGGCAAAATATTGATATATAATATGAAAGGAATTTTATTTTGAGGACAATAAGGAGTTTTGGAAAATATTATTATTCTAATAATTTATTTCTGGAAAAGGGAATTATGAGTCACAACGAGTGTAAAACCGTGAAAATATTTTAGTACTGCTAAATTTTACATAATAAACCCGGAATATTACAAAATATTCTTTTATAAAAGTAATTGGTGAAAATAAGTTAATCATGATTTTAGAAAAGTAATCAAGTGGAAAGAATTAAGTTTTTGGTTTAAAAGTCTTAAAATAATATTTGACGGCAAGTTTGGAAAAGTGTAGACGGTAAGTATTTTCGAAACGGCAGTGCCTATTTTGCCTATTTTGAGGAAATTAAATCTCAAGTGACTCATTGATTTGTGAAAAACTAAGTGTTATTATTTAAGGATTTTATAATGAATTTCTACCTTGGAAAAGAATTTCCAAAAATCAAAAGTTGATTTAACCGTGTTGAAAGTACAGTTGGACTTAGTAACCGAGACGTTGGGATACTAATGTTGTGTTGTGATGGACTCAGTCATTTGGACTTTGAGGGCCTATATTGTATACATGAGGTATACTGTGTTGGAACATTGAAGATGTTTTCTATTACCACGAACCTCTGACTGGTGCATCGGTCGATAGGTGTCGTGAATGAGCACTCGGACTGTGAGGTCCTGTGTTGTAATAAAAGTTTTAAGGGTGTTTTAAAACTATGTGGGCCGTAAGCCATTTTGAGCTTCGGCAAAGAAAGATTGAACACAAAGAAAAGAATGAAACAAAAGTGTTTTGCATGCATTGGCAGACGTGCCTGTGTTCTGGCTGCGTGCCTGTGTTCTGGCTGTGGGCCTGTATTCATGCATAGTTCTGGCTGCGTGACTGTGTTCTGGCTGTGGGCCTGTATTCATGCATAGTTCTGGCTGCGTGCCTGTATTCTGGCCGTGGGCCTGTATTCATGCATAGTTTTCCAATGTTGATGTTTGGGGTGTGAAACCCACTGATAAACTGTATGCTATAATTGAGATGTTTATGTATATGTGTATATGCCTTCTTTTGTGTTGCGCATTTAGTTATGGTGATAAATCCGTATATTGGTGTCTCGCCCTTACAACACATCTCAGAGACGTAAAAGGGGTATGGTCCCTACACGAAGAAGAGGGTTGTTTAGTTGGAAGCTTGCTGTGCTGCTCCAGTTGGGGTAGTGTCTGTTAGTTACGACCAGCTTAGGTTCTATTATGTTTTGAAGATAAAACTGATGTTGATTTAGGTATGAAAATATATGAGGCAGTATAGTTGTAAGATTTATATAGTTGTGAAGTTAAAAGAAAAAATTTTATCACCATATTTTGAAAATATGAACGTTGAGAAAACATTATTTTCCGAAAGTAACCAGCAAATTAAGTTTTATTTATGCAAACGGGTAACCATGTGAAGGTAAATAGGTAGTCCTACTTTAGCCTTCTTTAGTCATGGAGTGCACACCTGGCAAAATAGTGAGGTAAATAGGCTATGAGAAACTTTACCATTATGTGAGGTTAATTCTGATATGTGTGCATATAAGTAAGTATGTGTAATTCAACGAGGACAATTAAACAGAATATATAGTTTACTCATATGCTTTGCTTGAAGCAGGAACTCATTGAGATTTATTTCTCACTAGGCTTCTCTTTGTTTCATATAACAGGTACATATTGGAAACTGATAAGCAAGTTCCGGAGATTGCTTGACAGTCACCCAATAGTGTCCCAAGATACGTTAGTTTCACAGTCGGATCAGAGTTTGAGTCTTACTAGGAGTCAATGTTTATATGAGATTGAATTGTTGATTAGGTGCTAAAAACTTATTTGTATTAAATTCATTCCAATTATTTGTTCAATTCTACAAAAATCTCTTGTAAAAATGTTTCTCTTAGTTTAAAAATTTCTATGATCAACCATTATTTTTTTCATGCTTTAATTAAGTTTATATATTATTACTTAGTAATATCGTGTAGGAAGCATGGATATTACAAGAAATGTTGTTGTTATCAATATAATGATTTGGACCTCTTATATTAATAATTGTACAATTTAAATGTAACGATTTCAAGATAACAATGTGTATCATAATGGCTACAGTTTTTCTAGTTTTCAACTTAATTTATTATTTAAAATTTTAGTTTTATGTAAAAATGTAAACAGATGAGAATACAAAATCAAGTTATAATATGAATGTAAACATTAACGTTTATTAACTTAAAAATAATAAATCATAAAAAAAACTTTAGACGAATTAATTAATTGTTTCTTCGTTAGTGTTGAAGGAAATGTCATTAATGGAAGTTTTAAGACTATATTTTCAACTATAAATATGGTCTTAAAAATCACTTATTATTAGGAACAAAGCATTTCAATACCCAATAATTATATTTCATCTCTATAAGTCATGGAAACATTCAACAACTTATGTCTAATGGTTGTCTTTATGGTAAGTGCTACCTTACTGGTTAGAACAGGAGTTTCATCTGAAAGTAATTATGCACCAAGTCCATTACCATCGTATGAAAAATATTTGAAAGATTGTGCAGCTAAGTTACATTCACATTGTGGAAGTCAAATCTTCTTTGGAACATTTTTCGGTAATGAAACTGTTAGTATAGATTGTTGCCTCAATCTTGTGCAAGACCTAGGTCACCGTTGCCATGACAGCTTGACAAAATACATTTTAGTTATAAGATCACCAGAGTTCAAACCAAAAGAAACCCAAATCTTGAAGAGGAGCGACCAAATTTGGAATGATTGTATTCATCATTAATCTCATCTTGATAAAACTAAAGTTTAAGAAGTTGTACGCTTATCACATTATGTTTTTTGGAATAAATGTTCAATGCATTTAACTGCTAGTAATTTTATTGTGCTGGATTTCAACCATTTGCTTAGTGATTTATATGGTATGCACTAATCTAATATTTGGTAAAAAAAATTTATCCCAAAGACAATAAGCCTGTCGTATACATTAGTATCAGGGAGCCATTTCGGTGCACCAAGCATTCTTGTAGAAGAAAATGTGAATGCTTATGCTGTAGGGACATGAGTTTTGATTATGAACTAAGAATGTGCCAAAATAGTGAGTAGATTGAAAATAGTTTCAAGACCAATTTATGGACTTCATGTTATTATCTTCAAAATTCATTGGAATTTAATTCGTAAATATTTAAGGTAGATTGGCTAAAAATAGAACAATATTTGCAAACAATCATTTTGAAGAAAAAAATCGAGCCTAATCAAATCTTAAAAAAGATACACCGGATCGTTCACCAAAGTGTTTTAATTAAAAGACAATGTTTACAAAGTATGCTAATTAATTAAACTCGACAGAAATGGGATTAGATTTTAAAATAAAAGCTTTTATTGAAAGTCTATTTGTAGCATGATCTCAGCAGCTACATCCATCTCGGGTAATGGTTCTAAGCATAACATGTCACATCCTCTATAGAGGGTTCTCCATCCTCAAATCTTCTAATGTGAAGGGTCATCCTAGAAAGGCTCCTTCTAGATAACAGGTTGATTGGTTCCCTCCCCAAGTGATTGGATCTAGTTTAACACCGATGGGGCTGCTAGAGGCTCCGCTGGTCTTGTTGCAGGGGGAGGAATCTTCAAAGACAGTGGTGGTGCAATCCTTGGTTGATTCTCCCCCTTTTTTGGAATCACCTGTTCTTTGCAAGCTGAAATCTCTGCTGTTATGTTGGCTATAGAAATTGCTTTTGAAATAAAATGGCTTAACTTATGGATTGAATGTGATTCTCAATTAGTGGTGTTAGCCTTCTCTTATCCTTGTGTGGTTCCTTGGAGGCTAAGAAACATATGGATGAATTACCTCTCTTTGCTTAAATCTTTTCATTTTAGAGTATCTCACATCTTCAGAGAGTGTAATTGTTGTGATGACAAACTAGTATCTTTTTGCATTCTTCCCATGGTTTTACTTGGTGGGATCTTATTCCTGATTTCATTAGACTTGATTTTTTTAAGAATAGGTTTGGTTTACCAATTAATTGATCTGTTTATTTTCTTACATGGGTTTGGCCTATGTGCCCCCCATGTTTTTGTATTCTTTATTTTCTATATTATTTATAATAGTTATGGTGTGCTGTAAATGATTGGTAGTGCTTGAGGAGCCAACCTAATTGGGTTCCCTTGCCCTGTTTTGATGCATTTACAGAGCATTTATTGTGTGTTAGAATGAGCTCGGCGACTATACTTTTCAATGTGCTTATGAATACTCGCTCATTCTGAAATCATTTCAAATTGAGAGAACTACTTTGAATTTCTTCTCTATCGATCACTGACTGTGCATGAAACTTTCGTGACATAACTTGAGCCAATCTTACTGAAAAGGTAACAGTGCTTCAGTTGTAAAAAACTTCATTGCAAAGAGTGAAACCATTTGTACAACTCTGACCTTCATTGAAAACCTTTTGTAAGGTACATTAAGCACTTGTAAAGTTTGACAAAGTTTAGGAATTCCTTAGATGTGGAATCCGTAAAAGCTTAGAGGCCCTTTCTCAAGAGTTTGGTATCAGGAGGAGAAAGGTACTCGAACAGAGGTTGTCGTGAACTTGGGAAACTTGAACATGGTACGTGTAACACCCCAATTTTTCTATTTCATAATGATCTGTGCTTATGTATGTGTATGTGTATTTATTAAATTAATTTATAGAAAATTATCTTTATAAACTAAAATTACTTTCATAATTAATTTTATTTTAGCAAACTGCAGTTGAAATTCCGGTTGAAATTTTAGACGAAAATGGTATACGTTTTCACTATCAGTACGACTTTACTGATCCAGAAAACGAATTTCAACTCGAAAAATAAAACTGTAGAATTTCTAAAATATTTACAACAATTCCCATGATTTTAAAAAAATTCATTTATAAATATTACAAAATTAATTTTTCCGGGTGAAGTTTCGTAAAGAAAATACGATTGGTTTTCACAGTCGGGAAATTAATGGAGCCGAAACGAAACAAATTGTATTCAAAATTTCATTGGTGCAGACTTGAAAGACTTGATGTTAGAATGACATTACGGAGTTGATGTGAATAGTATTTTCATTTAAAGCATATCATCATTTTATTCAATTTTTCAAATAATGCCTTATTTTAATAAAAAAATCAACTTTTAAATTATAAAAAAATTAAAAACCCGTCCCATTTTCCTCCACTCAACAGCGCCCCCTCTCCCTTTCCCTATAAATACCTCAGTTCCACTCCAAACTTCACTTTCCTTCATTTTGCTTTCAAATTCTACTACTTAACTTGCTTTTTACTCAAAAACTCTCTTAAGTTCTTCAATTCTACTCTTGAGAGGATCTAAGCTTGCTCATATTCTTCTCTCATCAAAGTTATATCACTTCATCTTCTCAAATCTTTGATTTTTTTCAACATGCATGTTTTTTCCATGTTGCATGTTTATGACTTTAACTAAAAATTCAAGAAAAATACCTAGAAAAATCTTTTTAGCATGAAATCAATTTCTGTTAACTCACACTCATCTCTACTATCATATTATGCATTTGCATGTTACAAGAAAATTTTCCAAAACCAATTTGAGGGTGTGGCCGAAACCCTGTGTATAGGAAAGTTAGTGTTTTCATTATATTTTTACATGCATGACTTAAAAACCTTAATGCATGTATTTTCAAGCTTCTAAGCTTCGTAAAAAAAAATAATCAAGTTTTCTTTCCTATTGGTGTTGATATAGCCGAAACCCTAAGTGGTGCCAAGTTGGTGTTTTTGGTTCAAATCCTACATGCATGACTTAAAGATCTTGGATTTATGCATTTTGAGTTCATGAACAAGATAAGTTTTTACACTACAAAAAAAGAGGAATTTTCGACGGACAAAACCTGTAGGAAATGAAAGTAAAGCCATCGGAAAACGACATTACCAACGGAATTTCCGACGAACCTAGTTCCGTCGGTAATAGGCGCGTAGGAAAGCCTTTCCGACGGATTTGGGTCGTCCGTCGGAAATTTCTGACTGCTTTGTCCGTCGGAAACCTTGTCACATGGAGCCCCTAATTACCAACGGAAATTCCGTCGGTAACTGTCTGTGGAAGTTACCGACGGAACTTTCCGTTGGAAAATCTAACCAACAATTACTAACGGAAATGTCCGTCGGAAACAAGGTTTTTTTTACTTTTTAAATTTATTTTTTTAATTTTGTTTTATATTAATAATTAATTATCACTTATTTTTATTAAATTTTGTATTTTGAATAATAATTATTATATTTTATTTATTAATTATTATTATATTATATTTTAATTAATTATAATTAAATTATTATTATATTTTATTTTAATTAAATATTATTATATTATTAATTAAAAAACAAAAATGAAATTACAAATAAAAATAAAAAATCAATTAAATTAAAATTAATTAAAAATAAAAACAAACTCAACATATAATCCATAAATAAAATATTCGTATATCTACAAAACTCTACTACACCTATAACTATCCTAATACCCATCACCATAATATCTTTCATCTTCGTCATGTTGGGGGGAGTCTGCCGGCATCAGATGACCATCAAGCTGCGGCTCAGCCGACAGGCCGACATCATGCGGCTGCGGTGGTGGATCGGTAGAAGTAGTGGAGGGCTGGGGCTGGGTGGCATGGAGGACCCCTGCAGAGCGCTGCGCCTGTCTGGTGGGAGGAAATTGAGAACAACGGTCATGACCGTAGAGAATGTCTCCATCTGCTGCATGATGTGCTTGTTCGTCTCCCTCTGCTGCTGCACCTCCTTCCTCAGTCGCCACATGTTCTCCGTGTCCTGTGAGCCGGAGGATGGAGGCTCCCTAATGGTCAAGCTCGGCGTCAACCCCCGACAGATCGACCTGGCTAGGGTCGCAGTATCGTAAATCCGCCCCTTGTTCTTCCCGCCCGCCACATCCATCCAGGCCTGGGTTTGTAGTCGCTCAACCTCGGCGGGGTCCAGTTGAGAAGGATCTGAGGCACCAGAGCAGGAGGCAGCCTCAGATGCTACCTGACTAAACCTAGCATCGTACTCCGCCTACGATCAATACATTACAATCAATATTTATTAAACTATATATATAATAATAATAATAATAATAATAATAATAATAATAATTACCTATAGTTTAAATATAAAAAAACACTTTAGCTCACCACTGTCTGCCTCGACCTCTCATCCACAAACTCATCGGTGGTCGAGCAAATATATGTCTGCTCAAAGACCGTAGGGACATCAACAAATCTAGCTTGCTCTCCTGCCTGCAACCGACACACCAATAAAATCAATTAGTTATAAAATAATTTTTTAATAAAAATATACAGTTTATAAATAAAATTATTTATATATGCATACCATGTAAATGGCATGCTGCATGTGGCTAATAGAACCACTAGTGTGCATGCTCCCACCCTTCTCGGAAGCCCGATTTCTCTTCGCTTGTTCACACTTCAACTTGTAAGCTGGAGTGTCCCAGTGCGCACACAGTTCGGCCCAGATGTTGGGCCCGATGTAATCCTGACGTATTCGGCTCTCCCTACGCTCCCGGAGCATGTCCCTCAGTCGAGCAGTTGCTCGATCGTCAAAGATAGCATGTATCTCTAAGGTATGCTCCGGTAACCAGCGCACAAGCTCTTGTTAACAAAGAAAAAAATATTAATAACATTATACAAAAAAATATATAAAATGCGTGAAAAATGGAAAATTACAAGAATTAATAAACAACAACTTACCTCGAATCGTCTGAAGATACGATCCTGATCATCCACGAGGATCACCCCCTATGATGGCCAGAAGCGGCGATACTGTGCCTTGATGGCGATACTGTCCTCCTGATGCTGACATATCTATTTTTATAGCACAATTACAAATCAATGTAAAAACAATAAGTAATAGACATTTAACAGTCTAATCTAAGCAAATATTTAAAATACAACAATATTTTTCAAGTCTTACATTTAATTACATAAGTAAATATTTAAAATACAATAAAAATAACTTAACAGTAAACTTCCTATTCAGACTCAGTATTGTCATCTGATTGTAAGTCCGACTCTTCTTCTTCTTGCATTGAGTCATCACTTGGATTTCTACCTCTGATGATGGATGCATCAATGACTGATTATCAATGACCACTTTTTTCCTTCATTTACAGATCCTAACATGCCAGTAATATGCTCGACCTCAATTACTTCATTGACATGTGATGATTCATCCGCCTGGAAGGGCGTCTCATCCTCTACATCATCGATTTCTATGCGACCCCTAGACTTGGTAGTGACAGCAACACACCAACCTCGTTTGTCTGTTCGCATTGCTGGATAAGGGACATAATAAACTTGTTTTGCATTCTGAGCAATTATAAACGGATCAAACTGTTGATATCTTCTATCCATGCGAATGTCCACAATTCCATACTTGGGATCCACCTTTGTGCCTGTCCTCGATGGATCAAACCAGTTACAATAAAATAAGACTACTTTTTTAGGATAAGTAGTAGTATTGTATTATAACTCGCATATGTGTTTTATGACCCCATAAAAATCACCAGTACCTTCACCCAGTACGACAGCCCCGCTATTAATTGTCTTTTTGCCCATGTTCCATTCATCTGTGTGGAATTTGTACCCATTAAACAAAGTTTGTATGCCATGATCTAACACAGCTATAGGGCTCGTACGCTAAATCTCTCAAGTGTTGATTAGTCACGCTTAATGGTTGTTGATACACCTACGAATAGGTAAGTCATATTAAATAATTACTTTTTCAAGAGGTAAAATTAAGCTTAATATATTGTTTGCTAAGTTATATGACACTTACTTGTTGCTTGAACCATTCAGGAAAAGCTCCATGTGTACGAGTAGAAGCATCTTGTTCACTTAATTGATTAATTTGAAGGATCACACAGATAAATAAAATGTGTACTATGTGTTAAAGGAGAAATTATAATAACATGTGATACATTATTTCAAAAATAGGTCGTTAAAACTTAATCATGGTATGGTTTCACCTCTGTTCAATTTATCAAGACATGAGCATAAGCCGATGCATACTCCTCATCAATTAACCAGTAAGTAAGCTCATTGCCAGCATGATGGTCAGGAAGGTTAAATACGGATAGTATATAAGGATACCTTGCATTATTAGCATCTACCTCGTTCCTAACATGTCTTGGTGCGAACATAAAGTTGTTGAAATAGTGGGAACATAAATGGGTTGTCTCACGGTGTAAATAAGACGCACAGATTGGTCCTTCCATCCTAGCCTTGTTTTTAACTGATCGTTTACAGTCGCCCATAAATCTAAGCAATAAAAAATATTAGTGACAAGGCATTACTCAAGGGCCTCTACTTATTTAAATGTCAAAATATAATAAAATTACCTTTCAAATGGATACATCCACCTATATTGTACTGGTCCACCAAGCCTCGCTTCATATGCAAGATGGACAGGGAGATGTTCCATTGAGTCAAAAAATCCTGGGGGGAAAACCCTCTCCATCTTACACAGAATTATTGGAATGTTTTCTTCCATCTTCGTCAGACCATCCGCTCTTAAAGTTGCAGAGCATATATCTTTGAAGAAATGACTAATTTCTGTAAGCGGGTTCGAAACATACTGGGGCAGCGAGCCAAAAGCAATAGGAAGAAAACACTCTATGAATGCATGACAATCATGAATTTTCATCCCATGATGCCTTCCTGTTCTTACATCAGCACATCGTACCAAATTAGAGGAATAACCATCAGGGGTCCTAATGTCTTTTAACCACCGACAAATTGACTTCGCTTCATCGGTGGTTAGAGTGTAACAAGCTTTTGGTTTAACCATTTATCCATTAGGCTGTGGCTTCAGCTCCAAATCCTTTCGTTTACAGTATAGAGCTATGTCCATCCTTGCCTTCTCATTGTCCTTCGTCTTGCCAGACACATTCATAACCGTGTTAAAAATGTTTTCAAAGAAATTCTTCTCAATATGCATCACATCAAGGTTATGTCTTAACAGATTATCCTTCCAGTACGGTAGTTCCCAAAAAATACTTTGTTTTGTCCAGTTATGCCATTTAGGAAGATCTCTAACCCGACCCTATATTTGTTCAGGAGTGAACAAAGGCGGTGGGCCTTCGTCTTCTGTCTGATTCTTTTTGAATGCTCGGATATTCCTTCGGAAAGGGTGGTCAGGATCTAAGAACCGACGATGAGAATCAAATCAGGAACTTTTGCCACCATATCTTAGGGTAAAAGCCTTTCCATGTTCCATGCAATATGGGCACGCCAATTTATCGTGGGTCCCTCCAACCAGAGAGCATGCCATATGCAGGAAAATCATTGATAGTCTACATAAGTGACACCATCATCATAAAGTTTCGCTTCTTGGAAACGTCATATGTCAACACACCATCCGACAACTTCTTCAGATCAGCGACCAGAGACTTCAAATATACATCTATCCCAGCCTTTGGATTAGATGGTCCCGGTATGAGACAAGTCAGAAACATATACGGTTTTGACATGCACATCTCGGGAGGAAGATTGTACGATGTAACAATCACTAGCCAACATGAATATGGTGAGGCTGAAGCCTGAATGTACGAGGTAAAACCATCTGGGCATAGCCCAAGTCATACATTATGAGGATCTGCTGCAAAATCAGGGTGTGCCCGATCGAAATGCTTCCAGGCTTCACCATCAGAAGGGTGGCGTATAACGGCAATAGATCCTCTATTTTCATAATGCCACCTCATCTGTCTTGCAGTTTGCATTGATGCAAACAGTCTCTGCAACCTTGGAAATATTGGTAGATAGAACATTGCCTTCGCAGGAACTGGTTTGTGCTTACTACGATCAATACTTTGAATGCGGTACCTTGGTGTCTAACAAAATTTACATTCTTCCAGCATGCTGTCATTTGTGCCCGAAGCACTTTCATAATATAGCATGCACCCGTTCGTACAACAATCAATCCTCTTAGCCCCCAACCCCTGTTTCGACACCAACTTCTTCACATGATAATAAATTTTTGGCAACAACTCTTTGAAGGGTATCACATCTTGAAGCATTTTACAAAAGAACTCCAAACACTGCTTCAGGGCATTCCAACTAGACTTGTAAGCAAGAAGCCTAACACAAATTGATAATTTTGAATCTAACGCCCCTTCAAACAATGGTTTATTTGTCTCTAACAATAGATTGTAGAATCTCTGCACCAATTCATTAGGAGTCTCTTCCATGTCATCAGACTCATCCGCCTCAAAATTCCCATGTTGCCCAAGACAATCATTGACCATCATATGCATTGACTGGAGTTGTTCGACATAGTCATCGTGGTAGCCACTGCCTGATGCACCCATGTCATGATCCTCACCACTGACTTCATAAAAAACATATCCGGCAACTCCACACCATGATCAATCCATATCCAATAATTAGGCTTGAACCCACGTCGGTGTAGGTGTAACTTCACGTCATCATCACTCAAAACCGTCATACAATTGCAATTTGTGCACGAACATCTAATCCCCCCCTCTTCGGCATAATCACAATGTTGCTTGGCTTTCGATATAAACTCCTCAACTCCAGCTACAAACGATTGTTTCAGAAGTCGTCTCCCAGACTCGTTCCTATCATACACCTAACTACGGTTCAAGGGATAATATTCCATCCTTCTGCATTTTCAGATAAATTGACCTATTTTTAAACATGATACTATAACCCCGAATTGCTCCCTTTCCTTAAAATGTGTGGCCCTATCCCATTTGAGGGGAAAAAATTCACCATTGTATTATACTAGTTACTCATCGCTTCTTATGTCTTATAGCTGACGAAATTTCGGCAGCATCTCCCATCAGTCTCCAAGTACACGACTTGACCGCGGTGAAATACCACAATCAAGTATGGACCCGGAGAACAAAAGGAAATGCTTCGACCCGAAATTTAATCAACTATTTCACAAATGAGAATCATCGAGTAACTAGTATATCAGTGGAGAAAAAGTTTCTTCCCGAACTGTCCCAATTGGATAATTCAATATTCAATAAAATAAGCGATACCATGACCATGAGTACACATGCTCAATAATATTGAACCTTGAACGGGAAAGTACGGTTTCTCTCAATTATGTATAATAATTGTACTCTAAAAAAAACTTTAAGTAACAGGGATAATTTGTATAAAGTTTGACATTATTATCAAACAATCAAAAAATCATTAAGCAACCATCATAAACAAAGCATTATAAAAAAAAAAAAAACAATCGCATACTTATTCATCTAACATTTTATTATATCATTTATTTTTAAAATTAATTTTAATTATTAAAGTATTTTATTGAATTAGTTAAATACATAGCTAATTAGTTATCTAAATATTATTTATTTAAATATAATTAATTATTTGAATTTATTGTTATGTAAGTATGCAATTTTTTTACACTATCTGTTTTAATCACGACCGCCGCCTCATCCATGCTCTCCGATGCGCCATGAGTACCTAATCGTCTCACCTTTGATTAATAATTATTTAATATGTAATTTATATTAATTATCATAAAAATTAATTCAAAAAATTGTTTTTGATACTCTTGCTCACTAACACCTAGCCATCGATTCCATTCGCCACAGTAACACTTTGGATATTGGAAACACTTCTTCGATCATTTAATTTATTGCTTCAAATCATTACTTAATTTGATTGATGCTTCATTTTTTTAAAAAAAATAAGGAGGCGTGCAAAGGTATCACAATAAAGACTAACATCCCAACTAGGCCACTATCCATCATATGCAGCACACCCCAATTTATTCAAAAATAAGAAAACAAAACAATACAAGAGCATGGGGGGGCATCAACCTAACCCATGAAGTCACCTAAAGCGAAAATTAGGGAGTCCTACCCTATTATTACAAAAATCATCCCTAATGAAACTAGGGATTAAATCCCACCAAAAAAACCATGAATAAACAGTCCATGATTGGCAATTTTATCTGCACAGATATTGCCCTCACGAAAAATATGAGAGTAGCCAAAACGCATATCTTTTATAATGGTCATGCAGTTATTCCATCTATTCCTAAGTTTCCAAGGAACCATAGGGAGAAGTGATTGTAGAGAGTACTAGCTTTGAGTCACATTCCAGCCATAACGACCACCCTTTCTTGTGAGCAATTTCAATTGCCAAGATTGCCCCCATTAACTCAGCATAAAAAGCAGTAGTGACACCTAGGTTGGCTGCAAAGCAACCAAGAGTGGCAGCACTATGATCACGAAAAATGCCACCACAAGCAGAAGGACCCGGAGCACCTCTAGCTGCCCCATCAGTGTTGCACTTGACCCAGTAACAGGGAGGAGGGTGCCATATAACTTCTATAATTTGGGGAGCTCGCTTAGGATGGCAGCTGACTCTAAACACCTTTAGTAACTTAAACTCCTGTAAAGATGATGAAGATGTGCCTTTACTCAGGTTACCCGCAATGCTAACATTAGCAAGGATCAGGCTTTTGGCAACTTGCAAGGGAATCAGCCTGTCTTCAAACCTGGATTTATTCCTGCAGTGCCAAATTGCCCAGATGGTGCTGGTTATGGCAGCAATCAAAAGATCCTTGACTTGAGAGCTCCATTGATGCTCACAGATTGATAAAATAGTAAGCATTGAGGCAGTATCAATTGTCATGCTAACTGTCTTGCTCAGCCAGGACCATAAATCCATGGCAAAGGCGCATTGAAAGAAAAGACGAGCGGTTGTTTCATAACTACAACCACATAAATTACATCTAGAGACAACCATGCAGCTGTTGGCCCATAGATTTTCATCAGTAGGCATACGGTTATGAAGGATCCTCCAAACCAGGAAGGAGTTGGAAGGAGGAACACATTTATTCCAAAGGAATTTGGCCCAAGAAACAGCTTGTCCATTGATATTGAGGAACTGAAAAGCATCCTTCAAAGTTAGAGAGCCCGATTCATTTCTGCACCACACACGAGTGACCTTACAAGGGGAGGAAGGGATACTGATGTGCTTGAGTTCTTCAGCAATAGCTGGGCAGTGTTATAGTATAATACTTGGTATGAACCAAGAGTTATTATGCAGGAAGTCCTTGACCTTTGCATTTAAGGAGAAGCGTAAGTGTGCTGGTAAAGATAGCAAGGAGTTCAAGGGCTTAGATAACCATACATCATTCCAAAAGTTTATGTCAGAACCATCTCCAAGCAACCATGAAGAGTTTTCAAGAACTGAATTCAGATGAGGTTTAATCCCTGTCGAGATTGAAGAGGATATAGAATATTGAACAACTGAGTTTCCCCTCAAAACTCTTGCTCGCAGAAGACAGGCCCACTGCTCAGATGAAGAGATGAAGTCCCAGCATAATTTAAACATAGAAGCATTGTTAACCGCTCTTAAAGATCTAACTCCAAGATTCCTAAGTTATTTAATTAATTCATTATTTCAATTAATTAATTTTATTAATTTAAATTTAATTGAATCAATTTATATGATAGATAAATATTATCTACTATAAGAATTAAAATCCTACATTAATTAAAAATCAAAATCACAAATTCCTACACTTCGAAATCAATAAAATATAAATGTACAATAAATCCAAAAAAAACTATAACAACTGTTTCATATCATTAAACACTCGACAAAATAAACAATTTCAAACAAATTCAAAAAAAATATAAATTCAATAAAATAAACACCTAACAGTGCAGACAATGGTGGCTCCTCTGTAGCAGTGGTGATGATGGTATAATGGCAACTCTGTAACAAACAAATTAGCATCATCACTAATTAAACAGTAAACACTTAATTGACAAATTAAACATTAAACATTTAATTCAAGAAAATAAAAATTCAAAAACTAAATACCTACCTAGGTAGGGTTGCTGTTGAACGGGAAACTACGGTTTTTCTCAAGAATGTATAATTAATTGTATTCTATAAGAAACTATAACTTTAAGTAATAGGACAATTTTTCCCTTTGTACTTGAACTTCGAGTTCATAGGATACATGTAATTTTGATAAATTAACTATTCCCCGCACTTTAAAATGTAAAGTGTGTAAGGAAAGCAAAAATTGACAAGCATAAACAATCAACTACTAATTACACAAACTTGTATTATAACTTCTCTAATTATATAAAAAAAATCTTTAATCTTGTTTTTTACTATTTTATTTTTATTACTACTTACTAATCTAAATATCATATTGTAATTATTAATTAATAATATTTAATTTTTTGTTAACCGTTAAATATTTGTCAATCTTATGAGGTCTAACACTTACTAGTTCACCGCAATTTGGCATTATTTCTTATGACATAATTAATTACTTTTTTCTTTTTCTTTTTAAATTAATGATTTATTTAACTTCTTAACTAATTATTAATTAATCCTTACAAAACTAATTACTAATTATTATGTCATTATACATGAGGAGTTACTAACTAATTCGATCACTACCGCTATTGTTGAATCAGCTCCATCATGACTGCAAGTATATATAGGAGGAAAATGATTTTACCAGTTGACTAATCCTAGTTACACTAAATTTTGTTCGTATGAATTTCTATTATTGAGTAAATTCATGAACTAATTTACGCAATTAGCACAAACAACATAATAACAACTATACAACTATTGTACAAAATTTAATTACAGCTAGACAGATATATAAAACAAATACACCCATATATACAATTAGACATATATAATATATAGAAATTACTACTAATTACACAAATTAATTTACACATTTTCTTAGCATGCATGTACTGAGCAATTTAAATATCTCGAAATGAAACATCCTTGGTACCTCTGATAGCCCAAGAAAATGGAGTACACGACCGTGGTGACGGTGGCGGTGTCAACCTCCGGCAACCATCAAAACACAACACTATAACAAGAAGTTAAACATCTTAAATATCAGACCAAAACTCAAAATAATTAAATAAACAAAAATCAAAGCAAAAACAAAAAAATAACAGAGGAGGAGGAGGCGGAGAGTTAGGAAGAGGGGGGAGGTGGCTCACATTGGTGGTTCAGGTGGTGCTGGAGGTCGCAGCGGTGGAGCTAGAGGTCCCGGAGAACAAGAGGAGGGAGGCACACGGTGGTGGCAGAACTGCGAGTGCCAGAGAGGAACGGGGATAGAGATAGGGAGGGAATAGATAGAGGGCCGAAGAGACCAGAGGCGGTGGTGGGTGGTGTAACTCCCTAAACTGGGCCATCACTTTGTTACCCGTTGCGGAAAATAAAATAATTAAATTGCTGGTTGCTTCCGGTAAATGACACTTTCTTAATAAGTGAGTATTCTCAAAATGGTGATATTTTTTTTTAAACAAGGGCAAGTGATGAACACTCAGAACATGAAATATAAACATCATATATATATATATATATATATATATATATATATATATATATATATATAAAATCTATCCCAGTGGGATTCAGAGTTTAGTACAGAAACTAGGGCCTGATCAGGATGGTCATTAGTAACAGAATTACAGAACTTAAAGTTAACAACTGTAAACTAAGTATAGCAAAATAGGGGAGGGTCCGGAACCACACATCAAAAGGGTGGCTCTAAGAAGCCAAATACAGTCGGACCGAGACAGACTAACCACAAAATATACACCCCTAAGCTGGCCACTACTAACGACTAAAGGAAGACTCGCCACGAACACTCCCACAAGAAGAGACCCCAGGTGATGAGTCCACGACGTCTTCGCCCTCATCAGGAGAGTCGGAATCATACAAATCCGGATCATCATCAAGCACGTACTCCGGCACCTCATCAAGATCATCGTCGTGATCCAAGATGTGGTACACGGGCTCATCCTCCGGGTACTCCTCGGGGTCCTCCTCCGGGTACTCCTTAATCGGTGAAGCCGACTCGACTCCAGGTAATGGTACCCCTAGAGGCGAGTGCTGATGTAACTGTCCATTCATCTGAAGCACGTGTAAGTAGTACCAAGGTGGTGGGAGAGCAATCATCCTCGTCTCAACCGTCTGAACTCTGCGACATGGTTCGCCCTCGGAATTCTTCTCCAGCGTGGTTATCGGTCCATGATAGGTAGCCGATGTAGATCCGGGGTGAATCTGGCACGCCACCGCATTCCCCACATCATCGAAGATCTCAGTCTTCGATTCCGATGGTACCAATGGGATGTTCGGATCCATCTAAACTCATAGATATACAGCGATGCCGAAAAGCAATGAGAAATAACAAGAAGATATGCAAGAGTGAGATACAAATATATGGATAGAGTACAATAACCACATGCATGATACATGCATCACATCAACATTTTAACATTTACCAAATATTAATAGACAAAGCAACAAGTATCATATCAATGGGTGTCATACCCGTACAATCAGCTTTTATAAAGATTATGCATGACACTTCAATATTCCGGTTCTATAAACTTAATCTCATGAGATCCCTTCATCTTTCTAAGAGTTGATCAAACTCAAAGCCCCCACTTGGGTATCACCGTCATGACTAAAGTCCCTGTTTGGACATCACCATCGTGACTTATATAACAACCCCTGCTTGGGCATCACCGAAGTGACTAAAAGCCCCTGTTTGGACATCACCGAAGTGACTAATAGCCCCTGCTTGGGCATCACCGAAGTGACTAACCTGTGAGGCACGTCTGCCTAAATGCATGAAGAAAAACATTCGTTCAAGATGTTTTCTTTGTGTTCAATCTCATTCGTTGTCGAAGCTCAAAGCTAAAGACCATTCATAATTTTCATCACTTGAAATTACTCGACATCAACACAGGACATGCAGTACAAGTGCTCAATCACAACACCTTAGACCGATGCACCAGTCAAGACTTGTGGTCATAGAAAACAACATTCACCTTTAATAACGTTTATCACAACGTGATTAAGACACACAGTCCACAACAACGTGAATAGGACACACAGTCCACAACAACGTAATTAGGACACACAGTCCACAACAACATAATTAGGACACACAGTCCACAATAACGTGACATGGATCAAAGATCTACGTGTAAATTGCATAACACTAGTTTGATTTCACCTGTTCTAATTTTTCGTTCAGTGAAAATAAAATACCAAAATAAAACCTCGGTAACCCTTCCAAGTTACCAAAATATTTTCGAAAGTATTTCTTTACGGGAAATCTTTTCATTGGAAAATCATTTGTAAACTATTATAAGAAATCCATTTTCTCTTGAAATCATTTTCTTAAAATCATCTCTATTTAAGGTCAAATATTTTCCAAAGGCTTTTCCTTCCGTAAAAACACATATTTTCTAAATGATTTTCTCTTGTACAAAAACTTAGTTCGTAAGAAAATAATTTCCTTTAACTTGAAATTATTTAACACAAGTTCCAAAGTTTGATCCTTCCGGAATAAATACAAGTAAGATCACTTACTTTCTAAAACACATACTTTACTGAAGAACATTTTAATGAACACCATTACTTTCAAAGTTTTCTTTGAAGCTTATTTAGGCTTTTAATCTTATGATTAGTTGAGCATAGACTAACGTCAGGCTTTTCAGACATCAATCAATATCATCATAATCTCAGTCAACAATATAACAGCTAATGACAGTTCATAACATATATGACTCACAACACTTTCAATCAAGTAAGGATCAACTTCAAACAATTATCACAACAGTTTAAGTATACAAATCATTCAAACTTCGATTCAATATAATAACAATATTCAAATAAATCGAGTAAACCATATACACACATGCACATAACTATTGAATATCCTTCAGGCTATCCCCTCTTACCTTTTGTGAAGGTAAAGGTACGTGATGCTTGAGGAAGTGTACTACGAATGTCCTCGTCTACTCCGCGATGAAAGTCTAGGCTTATGAACACAAAACCACAAGTTAAAAGTTAACCAAGAAGGTATTTCGGCCATGGCATAAAATAGGGTTAAAGGTTTTCAAAAGAGAATACAACTCATGGATTAAGGATCCTTAAGTGTTAGGAGTTCATAACCAAGGTTCACTTTACAAAGGTAGAACAAAATAACACTAAATCCATGCTTAGGGTTTCAACCTCTTTAGTATAAGTAGGCTAGAAATTTCCAACCCTTCTAAGCTCTTAGATTTAGCGTTAAAAGACACCAAGAAGTCTAAGTTTGTGATTATATTGGAAAATGAAAACAAAACATCCTAGGTTCACAACCATCATAGGATAAATAGGCTAGAAATCTTTAAACTTTCCAATCTTAGAGTGTGTTTGGATGGGGTATTTGTAGAAGTTGAAGTATTTTAAGAGGGTAATTAAAATATTTCACTCTAAAGTACTTTGTTTGGGTATTAACTATGAAGGATTTTAGAAATCAAGGGATTTTAAGGGGTATTTTGCTTAATGTAAATTTGAGGAATTTGAAGTACCACCTAAAGAGGTGGTATTTTGAAATTCTCTCTCATTACTCATGTGCCATCTACCACCGGGGCCGGCCCCCGAACACCGGGTGGGGGGCGCCTGCCCCCGGACACCCGGTACGCGGGCGCCGGCCCCCTGACACCCGGTGGGGGCGGCTGCCCCGGACACCCCGTGGGGGGTGACGGCCCTCGGACACCTGACGGGGGGCGACTGCCCCCGAACAGCTGACGGGGGAGCGACAGCCCCCGGACACCCCGTGGGGGGGCGACTGCCCCGGCCACCCGACGGGGGACGACGGCCCCCGGACATCCGATCGGGGGGGGGGGGGGCGACTGATCCTGGACACCCAACGGGAGCAGCCCCCCTCCCCCCGGTCAGGTTTCCGGGGGCCATCGCCTCCCATCGGGTTTCTAGAGGCAGTTGGACACCCGATGCGGGACACCGACTCTTAACGGTTGAAATTCCAATTTTTTAAATAAATATTAAAATAAAATATATAATTGAAGGTAATTGAAATGCTTTATCGAAACAAAGAATTTAAAATACAAGGTATTTGAATTACTCTATCCAAATAAAGTATTTTCAAAATGAAAGTAATTCAATTGAAGTAATTGAATTAACTTGGATTGCAAATTCCTTAGAATTTGGAAATCCCCCATCCAAACACAACCTTAGACTTATCATCCAAATGTACTAAGGAGCTCAAGTCCATGATCATATTGGAAATGAAAATAAAACATCCTAGGTTCACAACCATCATAGGATGAATAGGCTAGAAATCTTTAAACTTTCCAATCTCTTAGACTCAGCATCCAAATTTATTAAGGAGGTCCATGATCATATTGGAAAATGAAAACAAAGCATCCTAGGCTCACAACCATATTAGGATAAATAGGCTAGAAATCTTTAAACTTTCCAATCTCTTAGACTTAGCATCCAAATGTATTAAGGAGCTCAAGTCCATGATCATATTGGAAAATGAAAACAAAACATCCTAGGTCCACAACCTACTAGGTTCGGCCATCATGGGATCAACAAGCTAGGAATTTTCAAACTTTCCAAGACTTTAGATTTAAGATCAAGAGGTATCTAGAAGCTCAAATACATGATCATCTTTCAAAAAGTTGAAACAAAACATCCTAGGCCACTAATACATGGTTTTGGCCATCCTTGGAAAAATAGGTTAGAGATGTTTGTTTGATACAAGCTCTTAGAATATGAAAGTAGAGATTAATAGAAGTCTATAGAAATTGGTTTCAACTCAAACGGAGTTTTCTACCATATTCTAGAGATTTTAGAAGTTAAAAGAGCTTTAAGAACATTTTAAGAAGACATAAAGTAAACTCATGAAATAAGTGTAAAAATTGAAATAGAAGAGTATGAGAGTGTTACCTTTGAAACTAGAAAGAAAAAGTATGAAGAACTTGAAGCTTGAAACTAAGTAAAAATGAAAACTTTAAGTGTTGGAAGTTTTGAAGTAAGAATGGAGAAGAAGAAGAAAAATGGAAGAGATGAAATGAAGGGGGTATTTATAGAAGGAGAGGTGAGAGTGGCAAGAAAGAGAGAGGGAGAAGCAAGTCTTGATGACCAAGTTTTGGCTTATGCCTTGTTTGGTTGAAGAAGAGAGAGAAAAATGGGGTTTTAGCATATAATATGTTATAATTCAAAAAATGTCATCATGACCACTTTTTAGGATGTGACTTAGGCTATCCCCCTAGTAAGTCACCTCACTCTCACATGTCACATCATCACTTTTGTGCTCCCTACTCTGCTCCATTGCGTATCCAGTTCAAGTTTCCGATCGTATTTCACCCGGAATAAATATTTTATTTTATTTTCGAACTCAAATTTTCAAAAATTTCCAATATCATACAAAACATCACAAAAACACTAACCGTTTCGTTCACGGTTCAAAATTAGGTTTTCTGCTCGGTAAACTTGTACCGGTAGTGAAAACACAGACCGACTTTCGTCTGAATTTTCAACCAAAAATTTAACCATGACTTCCTAAGGTAAAAGAATATAAGAAAATGATTTTATTTTATTTAAAATCACTCTCTGGGTTTTATCAAAAATTAATACATATACACGTGTATTTACTACTACATAAAGACACAGGAATTGGGGCGTTACAGGTGGCGGCGGTGGAGGTTAGTGTTTGCGGTGGTTCTCGCGGGAGACAGCGATGGAGATAGATAGAGAAAGAAGAGGATAGGGAAAGTGAGGGGGAGAAGGCTTTGAGGTTAGGGTTATTAAAGTGTTTCTGACGGCCAAGTCCATCGGTAATTCAAAAATATATTTACCGACGGACTATTCCGTGGCTACTTGTCCCTGATTTTTTGACGGACAGGCCATCGGTAATTATTGTCCCATTTACTGACGGATTTGACCGTCGGTATGCCCTGGTGCCAATTTTTTTCGATTCCCGCCAGCTTTTCCGACGAAGTTACAGATGGAAAAGTCCCGGTAACGTTACCGATGGGCCTTCCATCGGTAATTTTGGTAACTTTTCAAATTCTGTATTACCGACAGCAATATCTATTGGTAATCTCTTAATTACCAACGACGATCGTGTCGGTCAGTAATTCTCCATCGGTAATTTAGTAATTTCTTGTAGTGTTATTTCTATTTGACTTATTATGACCAAATCCTAATGGTGAAAGTTGAAGAGATTTTGGTTTTGATTTTTAAGAAAAACACTTAATTAAAATCACTATATTAATTATATGCATGTATTTATAAAGTTGAAAATCAAATTTTCCTCCCTATTTTATAAGTAGGCTGAAACCTACTCTTTGTGGAGTAGATGGTTTGAGTTTTTATTTTTGAAGTATTGGACCTTGATTTTTTCTCTATGATGCTTATTGATCATTGATCCAAAAGCTTGTGAAAATCCAAAATTTTTATCATCATTTTCTTACTAAGACCGAAAACATGCATGATGAAAATAGGGTGATTTTATAAAATTTTAACATATTTTACATGCTTAATCTTGTTTAGATTTGCAAACATGACGAGAAAACAAAGTTCGTTCCTTTAAAACGCGGGAAAAAGATCATACTTTTACTCGTCAAATTAAGGTAAAGGGAGAAAGCCTGAGGGATAAATTAATTATGATGACTATGTGCTATTGGTTGTTATTTTATGTGGTTGTTTGATGTTGTTGTTGTTGTGACTGTTTTAAAGTAATGTAGAGTTCTTGTTGCTTTGATGATATATTTGAATGATTAACATGCCTTAGTTGATGATTTATGAATATGTGAATGTTGTTGGTATATGTTAGAATTGTTGTATACATACATACATACATACATACATACATACATACATACATATATATATACATACATACATATATACATACATACATATATATATATATATATATATATATATATATATATATATATATGTTGGTTGTTGCATGGATGCCTAACCATTGGTTAGATCTCAATCAATAATACAAGATAAAATCTTTAAGAAAACATTTACGAGGAAAATCACAAATAAAGATTTCTTTTTACAAGGTTTTGATGAAAAGTGGATAAAAATAATTCTAATGTTTGGTGCAAATTTTTAGAAATAAAAGACAATTTTAATGAGGAAATTCAATTGAAAATTTAAATGATTTTACACTAAAAGAAAAACAATTTCCTTGGAAATGTTTGAAGGACACAAAAGTTTATTTTGGAACTTAAAAAATTTTATTTGAAAGTTTCAATTGTTTTTAGGAAAAATAAGATTTTAAAATAAAACAATTTGGATTTTGGAAATATAATGGATTTTTTATTCAAAAACTTAAAGTTTTAAACAAAAGAATTTCAAAGGAAAAGTTTTCTTTAAAAGATTTTATTCAAAAGAAAATGTCCGATAACTTGGATATGTTATGGAAAATTTTGGTTTTGTATTTGTTTTTCACTGAACGAAAACTAACGTTGAAAAGTGAACCTAGTAACCGAGACATCGGGCTACTAGAGATTTAAAGCACGTGGATCTATGATCCGTATCACGATGTTGTGGACTATGTGTCCTATATACGCTGTTGTGAACTATGTGTCCTATATACGTTGTTGTGGATTGTGTGTCCTACAAACGTTGTGATAAAAAAATGTGGTGAATGGAGTAAAAGGGTGAAAATTATTTTTCTACGACCACAAAGTTCTAAACTAGTGCACAGGTCTAGGACTGTTGTAATTGGAGACACTCAGACTTTACTGTCATGTGTTGACAATACCAGTTTTAAGACACTGAAAATTCACGGGTGGTCGTGAGTCTTGAGCCTCGACAAGGAAAGAATGAAACACAAAGAAAAAATGCAAAAACAAAATGTTTTGCATGCATTATTCGGCAGATGTGCCGTCGATGTTAATCTGGATATCTTGGCTAAGATATTCAAGACGTTGTATCATTGTGCCTTGATGGACAATGAAGTCCATATACCTTGGTTACCGTGCCTTGAGTTGGACAGTATTCTATAGACATCCACACACGTTGATCAATGTGCCAGGAGTTTTGGGCAGTGCTGTGGAAAAACACGTTGTGCCTTATTTGGTAATCGAGCCTGATCAGCTCATTTTTAAAATGAAGTTGGGGTCTCTGGAGAATAGGACAGGAAGCTGAAATATAGAAGTGCCATATGTTTTCAAAAACAATGTTGATGCTTTGATGTTATGCCTCTATTTGATAATTTTATGTTGAATATGAATATTTATCTGTTTTGTGTTAGGCATGTAGTCGTCATAATTCATCCATATATTGGCATCTCACCCTTGAATTTTTGTTGTTTTTTTTTTTTTTTTGTGATATATAAATACATAATACTTGAGAATAGATGGACCCAGCAATGATTCAGTTGGCGCATTCCCGATCTCGGGCCCTGCTATTTGTGAATGCGGACGACCCCGCTACGTGGACTTTTCCCCCAGGATCCCATGCAGCGACCTATACGGGACCCGTTTGCACTGTAGAGGGTTTAGAAGCAGTAGCCATGAGACGCGTTCACACTTTTGAGACTGTCCACATCAGACTACCACCCATGGGGATTTATTTGCAGCACCTGGCAGACTAGGGTCTTCTGGAACTTGATCCTCCCCAGGTTCAGCCTTAGTCGGAGGTAGCTCCCGCTTCACCGATAGAGGAGGACCCGGAGGAATGGGTAGAGGAGGAGCCAGTCGAGCTGATGGAGGAGGAGCCCCAATATCATCCTCTTGGAGATGACGACGATGATGACGCTCCCGGTGAAGGAGTAGGGATGAAGGTGGCTGCACCAGCTACACCTCCCAGAGGCGGGGATGACCTTCAGGGTCTCCCTAATGGCTATCATTAGGTCTAAGTAATTATAGGTGAACACCCAAATGGGACACCCATTTAGGACACCTGGTTAATCATGTATAAATATTTGATTAATTCAGTTCATTATATGGTTAATCACGTGCAAATATTTGGTTAACTCATGATGACCCATTAAAAATATAAAGAACTGAATTAACCAGATATTTGCATGTGATTAACCAAATATTTATATGGTTATGGTAAATAAGCCCATTAACCATATAATGAACTGAATTAACCAAATATTTATACATGATTAACCAGGTGTCCCAAATGGGTGTCCCATTTGGGTGTTCACCTATCATTACTCTTAGGTCTGACCAGCTTTTAGGAACTTTCTTTTGGGATAGTGTGGTATGGATGGTGTATTTTGTTTCTGAAAACTGATGTTTTTATTTATGACTCTTTAACCTTTAACTTTAACTTGAAATTATGCAGTGTATCTCATCAACCTTTTCACTCTGTAAAAAAATTCTATCAGATAGCCTGTCAGTATGAAGGCTTAAGAATTAATGAACATGATGAATTTCAGTATCTATTACCTTGGTTATTTGTGTATGTTGTTTATGTTTTAAATTGTTTGGAAAGTAAACATTTTTTTATTCGAAAAGAGGTTTTAAAATCTTAAGTTTTTCGAAAGTAAATCGACAACTAGCTAAAAGTGTTATTTTATTTTGAACAAAGTAGTTAATGTGATGCTTGGGTTAAGGGTGTCACATTAAGGGTGGTATCAAAGCTTGTCGAGTCTTTCGGGAATCTTTGGGAATAGGCCTGTTATGTTTATGTTCTGTGATCTCTGAGTAGGCTTGTTTGAATTACTTCTCAGAAGTAATGACTGTTGGAAAGAAGTCAAGTGTTTCTTATCTGGTTGCCATTTAACTGATTTCATCTTATAGGTCAGTAATGGAACTAGATGCAGGACAGGGACGTGGCCGCAGAGGAGGCCGTAGAGGTGGTTTTACTGGTGGCCGTGGACATGTCGGCGGTGGAATGGACTACGCAGCACAAGCCATGGCAGACGTTGCAGCTCTATTGCTCAACAATCTGCTACAATGGTTGCACAACATCAACAGGAGCAAGCTCGTGCTGAGCAAGCCGCTAAAAGTCGTGCTCTGACATCTTTTTGACGTCATAATCCACCACAGTTTAATGGTGATGCCGAACCTACGAAAGCTGATTTGTGGATTCAAGAGCTAGAGAAGATTTTCGAGCTAATTCACATCCCTATGGTAGTTAAAGTGCCCTATGGTGCATCGATCCCCTCCCGGCTCATTTGAAGTCCTTGATGCTCCATGTGTGCTTTATCCACAATCGCTTGGGGAGGAGATGGAATAGAGTGAGGGAGTCATATTATGTGATTTACACAACCTCAGAAGTTTTTTGACCATTAAGACAGAGACCTTTAAGTATAGGTATAGGAAGAAATAACAAAAGTCTCAAATGTGATAGAACCATATTGTACAGGAATAGAAAACGCACGAACTATAGAGGAAAAGAAGAGGGTGTATTTACATACTGATACAGAAGAATGACACTTTATATAGAGAATAGTCTCTCTCTGATTTTCTTGAAAACTTATCTATAAACCTAATGCTCATTAAGAGGATTAAGTTTCAAGGTGCATGGGTTAGCACAGTAGTCAAAGGAATGAATTTTTTTGCAGATATACACTTTTAACGTCAGTTGTCTTCAAAAATTGACGTTAAAAGTGCTTTTAAAATAAAAAATGTTTATTTTTAATGTCAGGTTTTTATACAACTGACGTTAAAAGTTTTATTTTTACTTCAATTAAATAAATAGTCAAAGGAATTAATGTTTTAACGTCAGTTTCTTAATACAACTGACGTTAAATATATGACCTTTAACGTCAGTCTTTACAAACAACTGACGTCAAATGTTGTTTTATTTTGGTTTACACCCGCGCGCCTTCTGCACTTCGCTCTGTACGTCTCTTTTCTCTTTTCATCATGCTCAACCCTCACTCTCAACCCTCACTCTCACTCTCACTGTCACTCTTCCCTAATCGCGAGCTCATCTCCACCGCAACCACCGCGAGGGTTTCTTCGTCACCACCGTGAGGTACACTATTAACCCTAACTCTGCTTTCCATTCATTCTTTGCAATAACTTTACATCTCTCTTTCCCCTTCCCGCGCACTAACTCTCATTGTCCCTCTTCTCTCAGAAACCACATCGAACGTTGGCCACCACTCGATCTCCCCTCCCCACCACCACGCGAGCACCTATTTCTGGTGAGTCTTTAGGGCACATTTTTTTTATTTTTTGTTTTGAGTGTATGTTGAAACTGTAGTCTCAGTAGTTGAAACTTGAAACCGTGAGTTTGAGTTGTTTGGAATGTACGTCTCTATTTTTGGTTTTGAGTGCATGTTGCTCTGCTGGTTGATCTGTCACGGCCGTGATGCTCATCACGGCTAGGCCGTGATCAGTTTTGTCTGTGATGGTCTGGTTCAGTTGGCACGTTACGGCCGTGATGGACATCACTGCCAGGCTGTGACCAGTGCTTGGCAATCTTCAAAAACTATAGTTTTCAATCTCCCGTATTGTCCTTATATTGGATATATGTTTTGTATATCTACAGGACCTATCTAGTTATGGATTGTAGTTGGATGGTTTGTAAGCGTACTAGTGCTGAGTATTTGAAAGGGGTGGGAGAATTTATAGAATTTGCTCAAAGTAATGTTCCTAATAGTAATGGAATGTTTTGTTGTCCTTGTGTCAAGTGTTTGAATACGAGTAAATGTACGGTGAAGGATATACGTACTCATTTGATTTGTGAAAGGATTTGCTTGAGTTATACAAGATGGATATGGCATGGTGATGTGTTGTTGAGTAGTATGGCAAGTTTCTCCCAAAGTGAGGACGTTGACGTAGATATGGAGGATGATCGAGTAGAGGACATGATCCGTGATATTGGACAAGAATCTTTTCATCGAGCTCATGTGTATGATAGGTTGTGCGGTGATGTGGATAAGCCTTTATATCCAGGGTGTACTACTCATACACGGTTGTCGACGGTGCTAAAATTGGTTTGTGTGAAGGCGAGAAATGGTTGGACCGATAAAAGCTTCACGGAATTTCTTGAAGTGTTGAAAGACTTGCTTCCGGAGGACAACACATTGCCTGGCTGTAACTATGAGGCCAAGAAGGTATTGTGTCCTATGGGTATGGAGTATAAGAATATACACGCATGCCCCAATGATTGCATGTTGTACACCGGTGTTCATGAAGACAATCACGATTGCCCCAAATGTGGGTTATCACGATACAAAGTGAAGGTGGTGATGATGATGATGATCTTGATTATGTGAGAAAAAAGGGTCCTCCTGCGAAGGTGTTGTGGTATCTTCCAATAATTCCAAGGTTCAAGCGATTGTTTGCCAATGCGAAAGATGCGAAGAATCTTAGATGGCAAAATGATGAGAGGAAACGTGATGGAAAGGTTCGTCATCCTGCTGATTCTATTCAATGGAAGAATATCGATACTATGTTTCCGGATTTCACCGATGAGCCAAGAAACCTAAGGCTTGGACTTGCTACCGATGGAATGAATCCTTATGGTAACATGAGTAGTATTCATAGTTCATGGACTGTTCTGTTGGAAATTTACAACATGCCCCCTTGGTTGTGCATGAAGCGCAAATACATGATGTTGTCTATGATGATTTCGGGCCCAAAGCAACCGGGAAATGACTTAGATGTTTATCTAGGTCCCTTGATTGAAGACTTGAAAACGCTGTGGGTGGAAGGTGTTGATGTAGTTGATGGGTATTCTCATGAGACTTTCAAGCTTCGTGCCATGTTATTTTGCACCATCAACGACTTTCCAGCATACGGTAACTTGTCCGGGTACAGTGTCAAGGGGCATAAAGCATGCCCTATGTGTGAAGAAGGCACATGCTACACTTAGTTGCATCATGGAAAGAAGATGGTTTACCTTGGGCATCGGAGATTTCTTAGACGTGATCACCCATATCGTAAGAAGAAAAAAGCTTTTAATGGATGCCTAGAGACAGAAGAAGCGCCGGCGGCCTTAATTAGAGAGCAGGTTTATCAGAGGGTAAAGGACATCGATGTTATATTCGGCAAGTCCAAAAATAAAGGTAAAGCTGCTGAGAAAAACATATGGAAGAAGAGGTTGATATTCTTTGATCTTCCATACTGGTGCAAGCTTGATGTCGATAACTTTGCATTGATGTGATGCATGTGGAGAAAAATGTGTGTGATAGTGTGATCGGGACGCTTCTCAACATTCAGGGCAAGACAAAGGATGGTGTGAATGCTCGTCTCGACCTCGTTGCTATGGGTATACGAGAGCAGTTAGCTCCGGTTGCTGAGGATGGTAAGCGGACTTATTTGCCACCAGCCTGTCATACCTTGTCAAAAAAAAAAATACTATTAACGTCAGTTGTATGAAACAACTAACGTTAATAGTATTTTATAAAATATACAGTACACTATTAACGTCAGTTGTTTATTACAACTGGCGTTAAAATTAAGACCTTTAACGTCAGTGCTTAATAACAATTGAAGTCAGTTTTAACAAAATTATCGTCCGTTCTGAAAAGAACTGACGTTATTTTTACAAAATTAACGTCAGTTGTTTTAAAGAAGCGACATTAATTTTGACAAAATTAACGTCGATTGTGTTCAAGAACCGAGCGTTAGTAGTTATATATTTAACGTCAGTTCTCAACTGACGTTAAAAGTTTAACTTTTAACGTCAGCTATATTTACGTCAGTCGGTATTCTGACGTAAAAACTCAATTTTAACTGACGTAAAAAGCACTTATTGCACTAGTGCCTGTTAATAGGAGATGCTGAATACTGGTGGAGAGGCACCAGACAACTGCTAGAGGCAAATCAGCAATAAATTACGTGGGAGGTTTTCCGTACCGCTTTTCTGGACAAATATTTTCCCCAGAGTGCTCGAGCCGAAAAGGAATAGGATTTTTTGTGTCTGCAACAAGGAGATATGACAGTTGGAGAATACGCGACAAGGTTTGAATCACTTGGCAAGTATTTTCACTTTTTCCAAGACAACCCGGAGGAGGGCTGGAAATGTGAAAGGTTCGAAGGAGGATTGAGGTATGAGATCAAGGAATTGGTACTGCCACTGGAGATTAATAATTTCCAGGCTCTAGTGGAGAAATGCGGGAATATTGAACAAATGAGAAAGGGAAGAGACAACCGAGGGAATGTTGGGGAACCCTCTAGATCCAGGAGCCAGAACCAGAAAGGGAGACAAAATCAGAAGAAACCATACAGTCGACCCATTGGAAAAATCAGACCCAGCAATCTTATCGTCTCGTTGCTTCAATAACTGGAAGCGGGAACCAGAGAAGCCAAAGACAAGGCCAAGGAAGTTGGTTCTATAAATGTGGAGACCCAAACCATCTGGCCGATGTATGCCCCGTGAGGGGAATGAAGTGTTTCAATTGTAATCGAATGGGGCACTTATCAAAGGATTGCAAGGCACCAAAGCGGGAACTTACCGTCAACAGTGCCAGAGTTGACAAACCAATGACTAGAGGGAGAGTTTTTATCATGTGTGGTTCCGAAGCCTCGAACTCTAAAGATCTCATAAAAGGTAGTTGTGTCATAGCTGGTAACCTCTTAACTGTGCTTTTTGATTCGGGTGTGACGTATTCCTTTATATCAGTGGATTGTGTGAAACTGTTAGAGTTGCCTGTTTCTTCTTTTCCGTATGATTTGATTGTTTCAACTCCTACTACTGAACCTGTTAATGTTAATACAGTGTGCTTAAACTGTCCTATCGTCATTCAGGATCGACACTTCCTCATTGATCTGATCTGTTTATGTTGAGTCACCGGCAAGTGTACCGGGTCGTCGCAAGTAATAAAAGAAACACGGTAAGAATTTACCGAGGTCGAACTCAGGGATTGGGCTACCAATTCAACTAATCCGCGGGAAATCAGATACGTTTGGTTAAGTGAGGAAAGTGGTGGAGAGAGAGATTAATATCACAATTCAATTAACAATCAAATAAATCTAAGGTATTAAAAATCAGGAATTAAAATATCTAGGGTCTCAAATCCACCTACCCAATCATGCATAGTACCCAAGTGATGATGTATCCCTCCCTAAGTTCAATTACATTGTCAACCGGGACCCCCAATTTCTCCTATATCCACTGTCGTGTTCAATGGACGTATTCAAAGATTGGATTAATTACTTACTAGGTCTCATAATCCTAATCATCAAATTCTATTAAATCTTGTTCCCTATACGGTTGCACCGATCTCCTACTCACTCTCGTACAATATTGATCGATGATCCCAATTCAAGTTCTAAAACGCGAATCGCCGATCAGCCTCAACACGTTTAACTAGTCGATCACGCATGCATATAATCGACACAATCAAATCTGAATTGGAAAACAAGAATTGAATTAAAGGGGAGAAAAACATACATCACATGAACACTATACCGCCATGGGTGGCTTCATCGATCCCCTAGACGAGGGGATTAGTTCCTCATGCCTGTAATGACAAACGAACAATCGGCAATAATCTCCATAATAAAATAAGAAAAGAAAAGAGAAGGGAGACGCAGCTCCAGAAACAAGGATTCGTCCTTAAACTGATCTAAAACAAGTGAGTATCCAAAGTCTTTTTAATCTGATCTGAAACAGCCTATAAATAGGGATTCTGGTTCTCGGACGCTCGCGGGGTGAACCATATTTCGCGAGGTGAACATTAGTTTTGGCACGCTTTCAATTTGGATTCTCGTGAGGTGAGAGTGTGTTCGCGGGGCGAGTCTTCAAACTTCAATCTCTCACAGCCGTGACCTTCATCACGGCTAGGGCGTGATGGTCTCGACTTCGGGGTCTTCAAACTCTCGCGTGGCGAGATACTTCTCGCCGGGCGAGACTTCAATCCTTAATCTGTCACAGTCGTGACCTTCATCATCACGGCTTAGCCGTGATGGTCCTCTTGCCTGAGGTCTTCATGATTCACGAAGGCGAGAATGTTCTCGCGGGGCGAGACAGATTTGATGACGTTGCTGCTTAGCTGATCTTCATACTCGCGAGGCGAGCATCCACTCGCGGGGCGAGAATCTCCATAATGGCAATTTCCACTATTTCTTGACTTTCCTTGACTCCCGGAGCTTCACTTCTAACCTGAAACAATAAAAAGACACAAAAAGCGTAATTCTATTCAAAATAGACTAAAAACTACTAAAAATGCCTAGAACGAGTAAAAGTCTACTTAGGAACAAAACAAGGCCAAATTTGGGCGAAAACGAGATTGAACTCGAATAATTTGCACAAAAACCACAGTCCATCTAGTTATAAAACTAGATAAGCCAAAGGCTTATCAGTTTACCTTTAGTACAGCTACATGTGATTTTAGGCATGGATTGGTTATCTTCCAATCATGTTCTTCTAGATTGTGCTCACAAAACCTTAACTTTTCCTGACCGTGAGATTTCTAGATTTTTGTCCACCAAACAAGTGAGAACTTTTTCGAAAGAAAAAGGCTACAAATACTCGCTTCTAACTAACTTAGAAGCCGAAGAGGAAGTTAATGTGAGTATAATACATGTTGTAAAGGACTTTCCGGAGGTGTTTCCAAATGATGTACCAGGATTTGAGGGATATTGAATTCTCCATCGATCTTGTTCCAGGAACCGGTCCAATATCGATTGCTCAGTATCGGATGTCACCTACAAAACTCATTGAACTGAAGGCTCAAATGAAGGATCTGTTGTCAAAACAGTTCATAAGACCGAGTGTTTCTCCGTGGAGAGCACCTGTTCTGTTGGTATGAAAGAAGGATGGGGGTTCAAGACTCTGCGTTGATTACAGGTAGCTTAACAAAGTAACGATTAAGAACAAGTACCCGTTGCCGCACATAGATGATCTGATGGATCAACTACAAGGAGCTTCTATTTTTCTCAAAGATAGACTTAAGGACGGGTTACCACCAGATTAGGGTGAAGACTGATGATATACCAAAGACGGCATTCCGAACCCGTATTGGCATTATGAGTACCTTGTGATGCCTTTCGGAGTGACAAATGCACCTGCTGTGATTCATTTGTCACACATGAAGTACATCTGCGACAAGTCCTACAGATCTTACGTGAGAAGGAACTCTATGCAAAACTCTCCAAGTGTGATTTTTGTCTTGAAGAACTTAAGTTCTTGGGGCACGTGATTTCTAAAGATGGGATTGTCGTAGATCCTACCAAGGTGGAAGCAGTGCTTTCTTGGGAAAGACCAAAGACAGTAACTGAGATTCAAAGTTTTGTCTGCTTGACTGGATACTACCGGAGATTTATCGAAGGTTTCTCCAAGATCGTAGCACCATTGACACATCTTATGCAGAAAGATTACCTTTTGTGTGGCCTACTGAATGCGAAGAAAGTTTTCAGACGCTAAAGGAACGTTTGACAACTTCACCAATGTTAATACTTCTGAACCCAATAAACCTTATGAGGTGTACGGTGATGCTTCATATAAAGGTTTAGGTTGTGTATTGATGCAACAGGAAGGTCGTAGCGTATGAGTCCCGTCAACTAGAGACTCATGAGAAGAATTATCCGACGCACGATCTTGAGCTAGCTGCGGTGGTCTTTGCACTAAAGATATGGAGGCATCATCTGTATGGAGCTAAGTTCGATGTTTTCAGTGATCACAAAAGCTTAAAGTATCTGTTGACCAGAAAGAACTCAACATGAGGCAGAGACGGTGGATGTAAAGACTATGATTTCGCGTTACAGTATCATCCTGGAAAGGTGAACGTTGTAGCAGATGCCTTGAGCCGAAAGGCCATACATGTTTCAGTGATGATGGTGAAGGAATTAGAGTTGATCGAGAAGTTTCACGATCTCGATTTGATGATAGAAGTAAGTCCGAAGATGATCAATGTTGGAATGATTACGATCTCAAGCGGGTTAATGGAAGAAATCAGAGAGCAACAAACTACCGATGTATATCTTCAAGAGAAGAAAGAACCCATGGAGCAAGGAAAGGCCCGAGAATTCAGTTCGGGATCAGACAACATCCTGAGGTACAATGGACGAGTCTGTGTACCTAATAATCCTGAGATGAAAAAGATGATGCTCGAGGAATCACACAAGAGAAAACTGAGTATTCATCCCGGATCAACCAAGATGTACCCAGATATAATGCAGAGATTTTGGTGGCTAGACATGAAGAAGCAAGTGGCAGATTATGTGGCGTCTTGCCTGACTTATCAAAAGGCAAAGGTAGAACATCAATGACCTGGTGGAATGTTACAATCTCTAGATGTACCTGAATGGAAGTGGGATAGTATATCCATGGATTTTGTGGTAGGTTTACCAAGGACTTCCAAAGGTTTTGATTCTATTTGGTGATAGTTGACAGATTGACGCAATCGGCACACTTCTTACCCGTCAAGGCCAATCATGCGGTGGAAAAGATAACCGAGGTTTATATCAGAGAGGTGATCAGACTTCACGAAGTACCTTCTAGCATTGTTTCGGATCGAGACCCGAAGTTTACTTCACGTTTCTAGGGAAGCCTGCAAATAGCACTGGGAACCAAGTTAAGGCTAAGTTCGGCTTATCATCCGCAAACTGACGGACAAACAAAGGACGATCCAGTCATTAGAAGACTTGCTGAGGGCGTGTGTTCTAGATAACTGTGGAAGTTGGGATGATGTCTTGCCGATTATTGAACTCACGTACAACAACACTTAGGCATATGGTTTAGGTCTCCACACTTACAACATCTTTTGCGTTTGCCTTGGCTTTGGTTCTTTTGACCTCCACTACCTAATGCAATAGCAACTGGACGATATGGTTGTTGGTTCTGGTCATTTCCTAGGGGGTTGGAAATAAGGTTTCCTCTAGTTTTGCTTCCCCTTCTTATTCTGCTTATTGAATTGGAATCGAGATGGTCCACCGGTATTACCCCAATAGTCTTTACCTTTCCCTTTCTGCTCCACTTTCCGGTACTTTTCCACTAAAGCTTGAAAATTGCGAATTTCAAGCGGTAGCACAGACTCTTTAATTAGGTATCGCAGGCCTCCTTCGAATCTCTCACATTCCCAACCTTCATCAGGTTGATTTTGGAAGAAATGGAAATACTTGACTAGAAATTTAAACTTTGCCGTATATTCATCAACAGATAATTCGTTATGTTGTAATCGTAAGAACTCCCGTTCCTTCTCAACTCTGGCACTCTGAGGAAAATACTTATCAAGGAAAACTTTACGGAAAACACTCCAAGTTATTTCGTGGTTGCCCACTTTCAATATCTATCTAATATCATCCCACAAGCATCCTGCATCTCCTAAAATCAGAGAAAAAGCATATGGAACCTTTGTTTCTTCAGGGTTATTGATAAGCTCGAAAATCCTTTCAAGTTCTTGTATCCACAAGGCATCCTTCTCAGGATTGACATCTCCATAAAATTTTTGAGGTTTCTGATATCCCGAAGTTTGTTAGATTTTTCGCCTCATTGCCAACTTAGCTTGAAAGCGCCCGATTCATTTTGTGTAACTATGATAGCAGCAACACTAGTCATAGCTTGGACGACCTGGTTCATCAGTTCAATCATATCCTTGTTGTTGACATAATCACGATCACCATCACGATCACCATCACGATCATGTCCATATCCATATTCCATTCCTGGTTCCATAACCGACCTACAAGACAAACTCAGTCAATCGTAACTAAACTGAAACGTATACTTACTGTCTAAAACACATTACTTCTAAGAAGTAATTCGGTCAATGTACCATCTACTTGTTCATGGATTATCACAAGGTCTCGACTACATCAAAACTATCAAAACACACCTACTTGTGTACCATCACACATTGTTTCGACAAGGAAACAATTCAAACAAGGTCCAACCAGAGATCACACAAAAAGACATAATGAGACCTATTCCCCAAGGTTCCTGAAAGACTCGACCAGCTCTGATACCACTCTGTAACACCCACCTTGGGGATTACTTTGTGAATACATGCGGAAATAAATTAAAAAGAAAATTTGATGGTTGCTTTTGGAAATTGATTTACTTTAAGTCAGAAAATCTGGGTGTAAAATTTTTTCTTCTTAACACTTCAGAAGATTGGGATACACACAACAAAAATAGTACATTTACACTATACTTGACAACACACATACACCTATTTTTTATTTATAAATAAACCTTCTACAACGTATAAGTTTTTCTTAAAAGTCTTTTCTTATATACTATATGAAAATTTTCGGGACACATATACTAAACTTCTTAAAACATACATCCTTAAACATACATCCTCAAACACAAACGTAAGCTGGTCGCTCTACAAGTCACTCACTGATAAGACCCCATGATCATCCCTATGATCACACATCACTTCAAATATCCAAACATAAGTCCCCGAGTGACTTAAGAAACTCTTCTACAACATCTGCACTCATGTACCAAGGTACAACAGCAAAGCCAGAAGAACAAGTATATGCAAGGGTGAGAACCATTATATGGATTTTAAAACAATAACTAATTGCATGACACACAAAACTACACATAACATGTATAGTTATTACAACGTCAATGTTCAAAAATAAACAAATAGTTTATCAAAGGGTTTCATACCCAACTGTCATCGTCATTTTTTAAAACAATGCGTGACACTTCAATATTCACCATCTAAACTTTTGAACTTAATATCTGGAGATTCCCACACCAAATAAATGAGTTGATCAAGCTCTCTTTGCCAAATAAGGCATACCAGATTTAATTTAACCATAGCACTGTCCAAAACGAGGCACAATGGTTCTTGTTTATTATAACACCTCTCCTTGTTACATTACATATAACAATTGTACGCATCTAATTATTATATGTGTATCATAATCAACTTGATAAACCCTTAATATCATAACAATATCATTCCCTTAACTTAACATTCATAAATAACTTCATAATAACATCATATAGCATCTATTGTCCTTCATCATTATAATAATTTCATAGAACATCAACTTAAATATTATCTTGAATCTTTTCATGAAAAGGATATTATTTATAAATCATATGACATTTATAAGCATAACAACTTTAACATTTCCAACATACAATTCCTTTCATATCTTTTAAGAAATCATTCATAAAACATCATTTTAGACATTTTCTTCATAATCATCAATATTTAAGAAAACCAATGGTTCATGCATTTCATCAAACACCTAGGGTGCTATCACATTTCACATAAAAAGTAACATCAAAGAGCCTAAATACTTATGAAACTCTCTTATAACGTTCCCCTCTTACAACTTATCTATTATTCAACAATACAAAGAAGGATTTGGTCATCTTGGGTTCCTTAAATCTTCCTTCATCATAGATTCTTTGAAAATAGGATTTAAAGAACATTGGGTTCATACCCATAAATACATGCATGATGAATCTTTTTTTTTTTTTTGACTAAAAAGATATTCATTCATTCAAATTGATAAAATACATCGAACAACACAAATCCAACATCGCTAAAAACCGAAAAGGATGAATCTGCGAACAAACTCACAGCACCCAGGTTAATAGCATAACACGGCAAAATCAAAATGCCTACAAAAGTGACAAAATCAAAGTCACCGGAATACCCATGTCTCCGGATCTGTAACATTGACGCCCAATTCTTGATCAAATCTGTGATGGATCGAAGGAAATCTGTCAATCTGAACCAAACGAACACCGCACCAAGACGGGAAATCAAACAAACACCGCACCAAGCCGGGAAATCAAGCAAAGCCTCACCAATACGACGAACAACAATACATAGCCCACAGAAGACGAAAAACATGAAAAACACGAAAGAAAAAAACCATATCTATGTGGAAAAATCACTTATTTAGATAAAATGGGAAAAAACGAAGTAAAGGGGTGATTCTAGACCAAAAATGGCTCAAAACAACCCCCTTTAATGTTGGCAAGTGACTGTGTGTAGAGAGAAGGGAGAGAGTTTGAAGTTAGAAAGAGAATGATCCATGTTATAAGAACTCTATCCTGGGAAAAGATAGACTTTTACAATCCATGATGAATCTTATAACATAAAAATCTTCTGTAACTTAGAGGGGTTTAAGGATTGTGTTTTCCTCCCCCCCCTTTTTTTTTTGAAGATCTTGAACCCTTGCACATCTTCCTTCTCTTCCTCTTCTTTTCTTCCTCAATCTCTTTATTCTTCAACATCCAAAAAGCTTGATCTACCGTCAATCCTTGTTATCTTCATGTTTTCCTTGAATTTCATTCATTCCCCATACATTTCACTTCATTTTCGTCCTCTTTTTCTCTCAAAACACGAGTTCCAAACCCTAACTTTTGTTTTCTGCATTTCTGGGTCAAGAATAGGGTATATATAGAATTTCTGTAGTAATAATCGATTATGGAAGCATGGTAATCGATTATTACCTTAAAATAATCAATTATTAAGGATGCATAATCGATTATCTTCTGTCTCTTTGCCATTTTTGCTATTCTTTTCGCTCCAGAGGGCTCATAATCGATTATACAATCAATTGTGTACATTCTGGACTTTAGGAACTCAATCCAGGGAGCTTCTATTCGATTATGAGGATCTCTATAATCGATTATTTTGATAGAAAACAGAAAATGGCATTAATATTGGTCGATTATGGGGATACAAAGGGTCAAAGGATTTCTAAACTCTTAATATCAGTTGTTAACCATACTCATTAAGAGCTAACTTATAGGAAATAAACCTTAGAAGAATTGGGGTGTTACAATACTCCCCTCCTATTAAAAAATTTGTCGTCGAAATTTGTCCAAAGTTAACTTCCTTCATCAAAGACTTAAGCAAAGTAAAGTCACTCGTAACATTGACACCCTTGCTTTCCTCTAATTCTATACAATACCTTCTTTGTTCTGTGGCTTTCTTCTTGCCTATCTTGTCTATGTAAAGATCTTCACCAGGTCCATTCAATTCCTACAAATGGTTTCTTAGAGATATTCGAACTTAGAATAGCTTGTTCTCTGGTCTACATTCCAAGTGTTGGCAGTTTTACATCTCTTTATGTATAGCATCTCTAATGATGTTGCTTCAATACTGAAAAGAATCAATGTTGTTGTCTGTTACTCCGTAACATTGAGAGTAAACATCGCTTTCTAAAGCTTCTCAAGACTTTCTGATACCAAAACCCACCTCTAAAGACATGATGTCTCTTCTTGGTTCTTAAAAGTGTGGTGAATCTCTCGTGACAAGAGACTCGAAGTCTTTTACTTCTTATGTCTCTCCCCCTTGAAAAACTTTAGTTTATTCCTTTACATTAGTCTCATCCATTTTCGCTGCGCCGCTCTGATGATGGTTAATCTTATTTAATTCCTAATCTAAGGTTACTCAGGTTCATTCTTGGATCTTAACTTCTAACTTTCTTTGAGCTAGCATGACTTGTTGCTCCTTTGCTTAGTTAGCCCATAACCAAACCTTATTCCAAGAAGATACTAGTCAAACTGCTACAGACTATTAGCGGCTCTTAAACACATTAGATCTTTTAAACCTCCTCGCCTGTACAGTCCCATACCTGCACAGTCTCAGGATTTCTCAACTACGCAGTCTCGTATATGTATAGTTTCAAGATTCTCCTCTCTTACATATAGTTCTAACATGTTTAACAATTTCACTTCTTCCTTACATCTGTATATTTCACTTTAAAAGCTTGCTACTTCTATATAATGCCTTCATTCAGAATCCTTAAACCTCATTATCAGCTACAACATCACACCTTTAAGAGGGTGAAACCTCACAACACTACTTTTCCTTTAGGTCTCACCTGCTTCCTCCTCTTTTCTCTTGTACAAGAGATCTTCAGACTTGATCTTAAGAGATCCATCAATTGTCTTTATAGACTTAGGACTTGTGTCTACATTTCTTCCTCCATCTCAGAATCACTTCTCTTCCTCCATCTCAGAATCACTCAGAGAAGCATGGACATGTTTACTTTATTTTCTTCCTTTTGTTCTTCTTCTTCCATTGCTTCTTCTACCACATCCACAACTTTCCATATTCCCTTTAAAAGGATTGTGTTTTCCTCACCTTTTTTTTGAAGATCTTGAACCCTTGCACATCTTCCTTCTCTTCCTCTTCTTTTCTTCCTCAATCTCTTTGTTCTTCACCCTCCAAAAAGCTTGATCTACCTTCAATCCTTGTTATCTTCATATTTTCCTTGAATTTCCTTCATTCCCCATACATTTCCCTTCATTTTCGCCCTCTTTTTCTCTCAAAACTCGAGTTCCAAACCCTAGCTTTCATTTTCTGCATTTCTGGGTTGAGAACAGGGTATTTATAGAATTTCTGTAGTAATAGTTGATTATAGAAGCATGGTAATCGATTATTGCCTTAAAATAATCGATTAATAAGGATGCATAATCTATTATCTTCTGTCTCTTTGCCATTTTTTATGTTCTTTTTGTTCCAGAAGGTTCATAATCGATTATGTACATTATGGACTTTAGGAACTCAATCCAGGGAGCTTCTAATCGATTATGAGGATCTCCATAATCGATTATTTTGATAGAAAACAGAAAATGGCATTAAGATTGGTCGATTATGGGGATATAAAGGGTCAAAGGATTTCTAAACTCTTAATATCAGTTGTTAACCATACTCATTAAGAGCTAACTTATAGGAAATAAACCTCAGAAGAATTGGGGTGTTGCACTATTATATGGTTTCATTGTCCATCAAGGCACAATGATGCAACTACTTGAATATCTTGCCATCAAGAAATCAAGATTATACCCATAGGCACGTCTGCCAAAAAAAAGCATGTAAAACATTTTGTTCACGTTATTTTTTCTATGTGTTCATTCTTTCCTTGTCGAAGCTCAAAGGCTTACGACCATCTCAACTTTTAATCCTTAAGTTTGTCTTTCGATTTCGACAATAGGACTCCAAGTCCGAATGTGCAAATCAGGAAACCTTAGACCGATGCATTCAGCCTCAGGTTCGTAGATTATAAAGCACAAAACTTACACCATTTTAATAGGACAAAATAGTCCATAACTTCACCTTTAGAACATATGGTCCACACCATAGAACACTAGAAACCCGACGTCTCGGCTACTAGGTTTGTTTTTCATCTTTAAAATCATTTTCTTTCTATGAAACACAAATCAAAAATAGAATCTCCTCAACTTAACCAAGTTGTCGGAATAAAAACATTGTATGAAAATAATTTTCAGAAAATCGTTTTAAGTTGGAAATTCGTTTATAAAATCATCAAATCACTGAAAAACACATTTTCTTCTAAAAATCTTTATTTGGAACTTTAGTTCAAAGAAAAAATACCGTTTTGAGAATAATTTTTTATTCTAACAAATATTGCTATTTTTTTAAAAAGCTTTCCGTAAATGTTTTTGGAATTAACTGTCGTTTAGCATTTTAAAACGTTTTAAATCAAAAGTTGACTTTTCTAGTAAAATAATTTTCTCAACACCATAATGAAATTATTTTTGAAACTTAAATTTTTATAGTAACATTTTCTAATATTTTGTAATTTCGTACGTAAAAAGCAGCAGCACTAAAATATTTTCACGGTTACGCCCTCACTGTGACTTATAAAACACTCTTCCACCGTTAAATCATTAAAATAATAGTATTTTCAAATATTCCACATTTTTAACCAATCAAATAATTAAGTAATATTATATTATTATATTCCATCAAATAAAATTCTATATTTCTTTAAAAAGCTTTTTAACCCTTTTTAACCTCGTAGTTAATTGAGCACTCGACCCACCATCCACGCTTTTCAATCCACACTCAACATCAATAATAATTTCATATCAACACTATAGCAAATAGCACAGTTTATGACATGCATTAAAATGCTATGACAATTAAATGCGAGATAAACAATTAAGCAAGGAGATAATTTAAAAGCAGATAATGTTAACTACGTAAAATAATAAACACACCCAAATAAATTATACAGACCACAAACTAATAGCATATAGCTTTCGGAAAAAACCCCCGGGTACTCCCCTTACCTCTTGGAGATATTTCTTTCCAAAATAAATTCCGTCGAACGTCCGATTTTCCGTAACACTCGTACACGATTCACACCAAATTACCTTTGAACAAACCACAACCAATTAATCAATTAACAAACAATTACAACACCTAATTTCAATGGCTAGGGTTTGGCCATAACTAGTAAAAATGGTTAAGAATTTCTAAAATTCACATGTTCTTGGATTTGTGGTCCTTAAGCATAAGAGATTACATAATCAATGATCATGACTTGAAATTGAAACAAAATCCTCTAACACCAAGGTTAGGGTTTGTTCGGCCTTCACAAAATAATTTGGCTAGGGATGTTAAAATTTTACAAACTCTTAGATCCATGATCTTAGAGTAGTATAGAGTAAAAACAATGATCATAAGTTAAAAATAAAACAACATCATCCAAGCTCTCAAGAACTTGAATTCAGTCTTTATAAAAAAAAGGCTAGAGATTTCATTTTGATCCAACATCTCGGATTCAATACGTACATGTACTAAAAGGATTGAATCAAGCATGACTTTCCAAAAAAATAAACAAAGTTCCTCCACCCACACTAATTAGGATTTTTCTACGATTTTCTAGACATTTTTGAACATGAAAACCCTAGAACGGAAAATGATGATCATGGCCTTAAATCATGAAAATGAATGAAGCACATAGAGATGATTAAGTGAGATAAGAAAGGTATACCTCTTGAAGATTAAAAACTATCCAGGAATCAATTAGTTGTTTCACAAATTTGTTGTAAGAAACATAAGAACTTTGGAGAGAAAATAAGATGAGAGATGATGAAGAAGATGAAGTGTTGGAATGAATGAATGAGATGACCTAAGAAGGGGCTTGTGCCATGAGAAATAGGGGCTAAAGGTGTCCAATTTATTTTTCATTTGAAGACAAAGGTGTAATTTCACTTAGGGCCATTTGTTATTTACTTAAGACTTAAGGACATTTTGGTAATTTCATGCCTAAAGTAATCATGAAAATTGAGTGGTTGAGGTTGAAGGAGATGTGGCTGATTTGGGACCACAAAAAAAATATGAAGAAGCCAATTTGACTTTGTCTTGCCTTAACCATGGTTAATGTTTAACTAGGATAGGTTAGGTTAGGGGTATTTTGGTCTTTTCACACTTAAACTCATCATTATGTTCATTAATTGCTAGGCGAGTCACCCATATGACTCACAACATTAGGTGGCAAGATGTCTCCTCATCCAATGTCGGGTTTTGTCTCTGCACGTGCATTTCTCGACTCCATCGATTCACGATTTAGGTTTTATGCTCGAATCAAGTATAATAACCTATTTATTTTGAAAGTTTTCAAAATAACCTATATCGTTGTAAATGAGATATAAAATCTATTCATTTCATTCTCGTGTCAAAATTAGGTTTTCTGATCAGTAAAATCTTACTGTTAGTGAAAGCCTTGATAGGGTTCCGTCTGAATTTTCAATCAAAATTTAATTGTAACTCTCTACGATAAGGTAGAGTATAAATATGACTTTGGTTTATCCAAAATCATTTTCTAAGTCTCAGATAAAAATATAAACATTTCTTTATATTTATACCGATCTTAGAAAGCGGAAAAATCAGGGTGTTACACCCTTGATCATAATTAATATGCATTGACAATTTATATTCTAGTTATTCAAATATATTTTATAAAAAATAAATGGAAATCGATTCCTTGATGGTATTTTATGCACAAGTAACTTTTGAAATGCTTTTTTTTTCTTAAAAGGTTTTGAATAATTTATTACCCTATCGTCACAAAGTTGAGAATAAGCTAATTTTCTCACATTTATATGAAAATATTTCGTTATCTTTAATAGAATGTTAGACTCGGTACCCCTACCTAAATCTCAAAATGTCTTCTAAAGAACATTCGATAGAGTTTACATAACCGTTAGTCTAGTCATCTCCCAATTTTCTATCATCGTTAAAGTTTTAGAATATGTTCCATTTTACTTGTTTTTAAAAGTTACTTTTTATATTTACTTATTTATTTGATAATTTAATTTGATCCTTCCATCATTCCAGTCCACTCTGGTCACCTCCCTATTTTTTCATCTTCAGCTAATATTTTAGAAAAGTGTAAGATTGCTTATAAGTATTTTAAATATATTGTTATTATATTACTTCTTATAAAATTCTAGAATTAATATTTTTATTGGTATCTCATAGACTCAACCGCACTTCTAGTAACACCTAAGATATGGAACTTACATCAACAAAGTCATAGTTTCGCAGCCACTTCGACTAATTACTGGTGTTCCATATTTTATTTGTTTTAAGGTTTTCACAATTTTTTAAAATATTTTCTAATTGTCAAATCAAATCTACAATTGTCTCCAATAGAATTAAATAAATTATTAACATTCAGATCGGACACACACTAAGATCAACAAAAATTAAAACGTAAGTGTAAATTTATCAAAGCGCTTTTAATATCGAGTTAATAATACAATAATGAAATAGGGAAACGAAAATCATATTATAAATTTTGTTTGTGGTTGTGTATAAATATTGTTCTTCACAATATAATGATTTGGACCTCTTGTATTAATAATTGTATAATTTAAATGTAACGATTTCAAGGTAACAATTTGTATCATAATGGCCACAGTTTTCTAGTTTTCAACTTAATTATTATTTAAAATTTTAGTTTTCTCTAAAAACGTAAACAGATGAGAATACAAAAGCAAGTTATAATGTGAACGTAAACATTAACATTTATTAACTTAAAAATAATAAATCATATAAAAACTTTAAACGAATTAATTAATTGTTTCTTTGTTAGTTTTGAAGGAAATGTCATTAATGGAAGTTTTAAGACTATATTTTCAATTATAAATATGGTCTTAAAAATCACATACTATTATGAAAAAAGCACTTCAATACCTAATAATTATATTTCATCTCTACAAGTCATGGCAACATTCAACAACTTATGTCTAATGGTTGTCTTTATGGCAAGTGCTACCTTCCTGGCTAGAACAGGAGTTTCATCTGAAAGTAATTATGCACCAAGTCCATTACCATCGTATGAAAAATATTTGAAAGATTGTGCAGCTAAGTTGCATTCACATTGTGGAAGTCAAATCTTCTTTGGAACATTTTTCGGTAATGAAACTGTCAGTACAGATTGTTGCCTCAATCTTGTGCAAGACCTAGGTCACCGTTGCCATAACAGCTTGACAAAATACATTCTAGTTATAAGATCACTAGAGTTCAAACCAAAAGAAACCCAAATCTTGAAGAGGAGGGACCAAATTTGGAATGATTGTATTCATCATTAATCCCATCTTGATAAAACTAAAGTTTAAGAAGTTGTACGTTTATCATATTATGTTTTTTGGAATAAATGTTCAATGCATTTAACTGCTAGTAATTTTATTGTGCTGGATTTCAACCATTTGCTTAGTGATTTATATGATATGCACTAATCTAATATTTGGTCAAAAAAAATTATCTGAATGACCATAAGCCTGTCGTATACGTTAGTACCAGGGGGCCACTTCGGCACACCAAGCATTCTTGTAGAAGAAAATGTGAATGCTTATGCTGCAAGAACATGAGTTTTGATTATGAACTAAGAATGTGCCAAAATAGTGTGTAGATTGAAAATAGTTGCAAGACCAATTTATGGACATCATGTTATTATCGTCAAAATTAATAGGAATTTAATTCGTAAATCTTTAAGGTATATTGGTTAAAAATAGAACACTATTTGCAAACAATCATTTTGAAGAAAAAAATAAAGCCTAATCAAATCTCAAAAAAAATAAACCGGATCGTTTACCAAAGTGTTTTGATTAAAAGACAATGTTTACAAAGTATGGTAATTAATTAAACTCGGTAGAAATGGGATTAGATTTGAAAATAAAAGCTTTTATTGGAAGTCTGTTTGCAGCATGATCTCAGCAGCTACATCCCTCTTGGGTAATGGTTCTAAGCATCACATGTCATCCTCTATTTAGGATTCTCCATCCTCAAATCTTTTAATGTGAAGGGTCATCCTAGAAAGGCTCCTTCAAGATAACAGGTTGATTGGTTCCCTCCCCCTGTGGTTGGATCAAGTTTAACACTAATTGGGCTGCTAGAGGCTCCGCTGGTCTTGCTGCAGGGGGAGGAATTAATCTTCAAAGACAGTGGTGGTGCAATCCTTGGTTGATTCTCCCCCTTTTTTGGAATCGCCTGTTCTTTGCAAGCTGAAATCTCTGCTGTTATGTTGGCTATAGAAATTGCTTTTGAAAGAAAATGGCTAAACTTATGGATTGAATGTGATTCTCAATTAGTGGTGTTAGCCTTCTCTTCTCCTTGTCTGGTTCCTTGGAGGCTAAGAAACATATGGTTGAATTACCTCTCTTTGCTTAAATCTTTTCATTTTAGAGTATCTCACATCTTCAAAGAGTGTAATTGTTGTGCTGACAAACTGGCAACTTTTGGCATTTCTTCCCATGGTTTTACCTGGTGGGATCTTATTCCTGATTTCATTAGACTTGTTTTTTTGAAGAATAGGTTTGGTTTACCAAGTTATTGATTTAATTGATCTGGTTATTTTCTTACATGGGTTTGGTCTATGTCCCCCCATATTTTCGTATTCTTTATTTTCTATATTATTTGTAATAATTATGGTGTGTATCAAATGATTGATAGTGCTTGAGGAGCCAACCTAGTTGGGTTCTCTTACCCTATTGTGAAGCATTTTCATGCCATTTTACTTTTAAAAAAATTAAACTCAAGTAAAATTCAATTTTTTGACAGCTAGACTTTTGAAAATCCAATTTTTAGTGCCACAAAACTTAACTAATCGATTACACCACAATGTGTAATAGATTATGCAATTTTTCAAAAGATCATTTGCAAAACTGTAGGTATTTAATAAATTATTATGTTGCTTTTGATCAATTATGGAGAAGTCCAAGATAATCTGCTTTCCAGAGAATTTCTAATCTATTACGCATGCCTTCATCAAACTAATCTTCCTAAACTGAACTCATCTAATCGGTTATATCCAATGCAGTACTCAACAAGCATCGTTATATATGAATAGAATTAAATCTCAAAAGGCATCTAGTCGTTTATTTAAATCAAGTAGATTTTTTGGGAAATTGAATAATTGATTATTATATTCTTGTACTGGATTGTATCTTTGCTGAAACAACCTAGGAAAAACTTTAATAACTTAAATGATCGGTTAATGCTCCACTGAAAATCTGTCTTCATTTAATGATAGTCTATTAGCCCATTTCAAGTAATCGATTATTTGTCGGGTATAGACTAGTTTTAGAGCATTTATTGCGTGTTAGAATTAGACCAGCGGCTATACTTTTCAATGTGCTTATGAATACTCATTCTGAACTCATTTCAAATTGAGAGAACTACTTTAAATTTCTTCTCTATCGATCACGGACTGTTCATGAAACTTTCGTGACATAACTTGAGCCAATCTTGCCGAAAAGGTAATAGTGCTTCAGTTGCAAAAAACTTCATTGCAAAGAGTGAAACCATTTGTACAATTTTGACCTTCATTGAAAACCTTTTGTAAGGTTCATCGAGCACTTGTAAAGCTTGACAAAGTTTAGGAATTTCTTAGATGTGGAATCCATAAAAGCTTAGAGGCTCTTTCTCATGAGTGTGGTATCTAGAGGAGAAAGGTGCTCAAGCAGAGGTTGTTGTAACGCCCGATTTTTGTGTCTTTCTGTAGCAGTAAATACTTGTGTATATGTATTAATTTTTGATAAAATTCAGAGAGTGATTTTAAATAAACTAAAATCATTTTCTTATGTTGTTTTATCGTATGAAGTCACGGTTAAATTTTCGGTTGAAAATTGAGGCGAAAGTCGGTCTGCGTTTTCCTTGTCGAGTACAAGTTTCTTGAGAAGAAAACCTAATTTTAAACCGTGAACGAAGCGATTAGTGTTTTTGTGATGTTCTGTATAATATTGGAAATTTTTGAAAATTTGAATTCGGAAATAAAATATAATATTTATTAGGGCAAATACGATTCGGAAACTTGACCAGGATACACAAAGGAGCAGAAAAGGGAGCCCCAAAAGAAGTAAAGTACTTGATGGGATGTGATGAACATGGGTTTATGACACACTCCAAAAGTGTAATCATCAGACTTTTCAAATTATATCATATTATATTCTAAAAACCCATTTTCTCTCTCTTCTTCAACCAAACAAGGCATAAGCCAAAACTTAGCTATCATGACTTGCTCCTTCCTTTTCTTTCATAATTTTTCTTTCTAGTTTCAAGGGTAACACTCTCATACTCTTCTATTTCAAGTTTTACACTTATTTCATGAGTTTACTTTATGTCTTTTTAAAATGTTCTTAAAGCTCTTTTAACTTCTAAAATCTCTAGAATATGGTAGAAAACTCTGTTTAAGTTGAAACCAATTTCTGTGGACTTCTATTAGTCTCTACTTCCATATTTTAAGAGCTTGTATCAAACAAACATCTCTAACCTATTTTTCCAATGATGACCGAAACTATGTATTAGTGGCCTAGGAAGTTTTGTTTCAACTTTTTGAAAGATGATTATGTATTTGAGCTTCTAGATACCTCTTGATCTTAAATCTAAAATCTTGTAAAGTTTAAAGATTTCTAGCCTATTTATCATATGATGTCGGAACCCATGATTGTTGTGAACCTAGGATGTTTTGTTTTCATTTTCCAATATGATCATGGACTTAAGCTCTTTAATACATTTGGATGCTAAGTCTAAGAGATTGGAAAGTTTAAAGATTTCTAGCCTATTTAACCTATGATGGTCGAACCTATGATGGTTGTGAACCTAGGATGTTTTGTTTTCATTTTCCAATATGATCGTGAATTTAGACTTCTTTGTATCTTTTAATGCTAAAACTAAGAGCTTAGAAGGGTTGGAAATTTCTAGCCTACTTATACCAAAGAGGCCAAAACCCTAAGCATGGATTTAGTGGGATTTTTGCTCTATATTTGTAAAGTGAACCTTGGTTATGAACTCCTAACACATAAGGATCATTAATCCATTAGTTGTATTCTTTTTATGGAAACCTCTAACCTTATTTTATGCCATGGCCGAACCTATACCTTCTTGGTTTAGTGTTCTTATTTAACTTTTAACTTGTGGTTTTGTGTTCATAAACCTAGACTTTAAACGCGGAGTAGATGAGGACATTCGTAGTACACTTCCTCAAGCATCTCGTACCTTTACCTTCACAAAAGGTAGAGGGGATAACTTTGAGGATATTCAATAGCTATGTGCATGTGTGTATGTGGTTTGTTTGATTTATTTGAATATTGCTATTATATTGAATCAAAGTTTGAATGATTTGTATACTTGAACTGTTGTGATAACTGTTTGAAGTTGATCCTTACTTGATTTAAAGTGTTGTCAATCATATATGTTATGTTGTCATTGTTGTTATTTTGTTGGATTGAGATTATGATGATATTGATTGATGTCAGAAAATCGGGCGTTAGTCAGTGCTCAACTAATTATATTATTAAAAGCCTAAATAAGTTTTGAAGAGAACTTTTAAAGTAATGGTGTTCATTTTAAAATGTTCTTTAGTAAAGTATGTGTTTTGGAAAGTAAGTCACTTGTATTTATTCCGGAAGGATCAAACTTTGGAACTTGTGTTAAATAATTTCAAGTTAAAGGAAATTATTTTCTTATGAACTAAGTTTTTGTATAAGATAAAATCATTTAGAAAATATGTGTTTTTACAAAAGGAAAAGACTTTGGAAAATATTTGACCTTAAATAGATATGATGTTAAGAAAGGGATTTCAAGAGAAAATGGATTTCTTATAATAGTTTACAAATGATTTTCCAATGAAAAGATTTCCTGTAAAGAAATACTTTCGAAAATATTCCGGGAACTTGGATGGGTTACGAGGTTTTATTTTGGTATTTGATTTTCACTGAGCGAAAAGAAAGAAACAGGTGAAATCGAATCTAGTTCACTAGACGTCGCTTCTAGTATTTTATAATGTGCAAGTTGATCTTTGATACGTGTTAATTATTATGCTCGTTGATCTCATTATTATGGACCAAGTGTCCTAATTACGTTGTTGTGGACTAAGAGTCCTAATCATGTTGAAATAAAACATGCGTAAGATTGTAAGTCTTTTCTATGACCACAAACCTTGATTAAGGTATCGGTCTTAGGTGTTGTGACTGAGCACTTCGGAATGCGTGTCTGTGTTGATGTTGAGTAATTTCAAGTGATGAAAATTATGAATGGTCATTAGCTTTAAGCTTCGACGAATGAGATTGAACAGAAAGAAAACATCTTGAGCGAATGTTTTTCTTCATGCATTTAGGCGGACATGCCTCACAAGTTAGTCACTTGGTGATGCCCAAGCGGGGGCTATTAGTCACCGGTGATACCTAAGCGAGGGCTATTAGTCACCGGTGATGTCAGCGGGGACTTTTTGTCACTTCGGTGATGCCCAAGCAGGGGTTGTCATATAAGTCACGACGGTGATGTCCAAATAGAGACTTTAGTCATGACGGTGATGCCCAAGTGGAGGCTTTGAGTTTGATTAACTCTTAGAAAGATGAAGGGATCTCATTGTGACACCCTAACTCGGATCATCACATGGTTACCCGTTTGTGGAAATAAAACTTAATTTGCTAGTTGCTTTCAGAAAATAAAGTTTTCTCAATGTTTATCTTTTCAAAATATGGTGATAATTTTTTTTCTCTTTTAACCTCATAACCACAACAACGTAATCAAATCACACTTAAATACATAATGTATATAAGTCATCCAACTATACTGCCTCTTATGTTTTCTCACCTAAATCATCATCAGCTTTATTCTCAAAACATAATACAACATAATAGTACCTAAGCCGATCGCGTAACTATGACACTACAACCGATAAAAGCGAACGCATGCCTCGAATTAGACAACCTTCTTTCTTGTAGAGATCATACCCCTTGTACGATTCCGATATGTTTGTAAGGGTGAGACGCCAATATATGGATTTACCACAATAACTAAATGTGCAACACAAAAGAAGGCACATACACATATACATGATTATAACAACATACTCATTCATATCATAGCATCTCATTTATCAATGGGTTTCACACCCCAAACGTCAACGTTGAAAAACTATGCATGAACACTTCAATACATCATCTAAACATTCACACTTAATCTCATGAGATATCTCCAACCTCGTAATGGAGGTTGATCGGACTTCGATTGCCACAGGCACACAGCCAAAACCCATCGCACACTGTCCAACATCGTGGCACAGTGATAACATCGTAGATGGGGTCTCATTGTCCAAACCCCGGGCACAATGAGAACATCGTTAGTATGATCTACCCTGACGCCGCAAGGTAATCACTCGTTTGATCATGTCATGTCTGCCAAATGCATGCAAGAAAACATTTTGTTCTCAACATTTTTCTTTGTGCTATATCTTTATTTGTCAAAGCTCTCAAAAGCTTACAACCCATCATCGTTTCAAACATCGAATGCTCTCAAAAGCATCATCGTTTTAACATCTTTACAACTTTTATTAACAACACGGGACCTCAAAGTTCGAGTGCTCAATCACGAAGCCCCTAGACCGTTGCAATCAGTCTTAGGTTGGTGGTAATAGAAAACATCTCAAAACGTTTTAACCTCTTTAAGTAGATACCCAGTCTACAATACAACGAACCTTAATACCCCGACATCTCGGTTATTAAGTTTCATATCATCGTTTTACATCGTTTTTGTGCATGAAAACAAATCCAAAATAAGACAACGTCATAAGAACACTAGTACCCCGACATCTCGGTTACTAAGTTCTATATCGTTATTTACGTCATTAAGTAAAACTCATTTACCGAAAATTCTTTCTACTTGAAATTCGTTTATAAAACGTCAAATCATAGAAAATTCACTTTTCTTGTGGAAACACATTTTTCCAAAATAGCGTCGAATCATCAACAACTTCTTTTTCATGAAACTTCAACTCTAATAAATCAATTGATTAAATCTCTTTTAAATTAAGTACTGCTGTTTTTAAACTTTCACCGTAAATAATTTCGAAACTTGTTGTCGTTTATCATTTTCCAAGAAAATGTTTTAAAGTCAAACTTTGACTCTTTTTGTTTCATTATTATATTATTATTATTTTTTTTATAAAGTATTTTCGAATATTAATTTCATAAAATAACTTTTTATAATATTTCGGAATTTCTTGCGTAAAAATTAACAGTACTAAAAAAAATTTCACGGTTATGCTCTCACCGTGACTCATAAATTACTTTACACTAATAAATCATTAAAATAATAATATTTCTCAAAACTCATCTTTTTCCAAAATAATATTTTCCACCACTATTATATTCCAACATCCCCCTTAAAAGCGTTGAATATAATCTTTTCACCCTCTTATTAAAGCTTTTATCTAATTAATCGGTTGTGCCTTGACCATTGTGAGCCTCTCAAACAAACATTCAACATTCAACATCATCAGGATTATATCACGAGGAAGATCATGCATCATAACAACATAATATACAAGCTGAGATAATTAAATAAATTAAAGCATATCAATCAAATACAGGATAAACAACACGGCGTAAACAACATAAACAAATAACCACAACCACATATAAATCATATCAACCACACAAGCAAATAGTTATTGAGAAAATCCCTCGGGTAAGCTCCTCACCTCTTGAAAATTCGAAACTAATGTTTTCAAACAATCTCCCGATTTGATCCGGTTTCCTACGTCAACCTTAAATCGGGTTAACCGGTTGTTTCCTTCAAACGAATTGCAGCAAAATAAATCAAATCAAACAAAACATACTTGACTCATGGAGGTTAAGGTTCGGCCTCAACAACTTTTCTAGGTTAGGAAAATTAAAATTTTGTTAACTTGGGGATTTATGATCCATAAGTAACTCAAACAGGATTAAGTCCTTAATCTAAGATCATGAACCAAGAACATGGAATAAAACTCATCTAGTTCCAAGAACTAGGGTTTCTGTTTTTCTCAAGATTTTAGGCTAGATGTTTTTAAAATTTTCTCAACTATTGGATTTAACCAACATACAAAACCTAGAGTTGGATTAAAGTGTTACTAGACAACATTTGAATCAAAAATCCATCAAATATTCATAGCTAGGGTTTGGCCTTTATGAAACCAATAGGTTAAAGTTTGATTTTTGATCTTCTATTTACTTACTTACAATAACTACCAAGGTACTTGAAGATTGAATCATGAATCAAGACATGAAAATGAAACAAAACCCATGAACATCATTTTTCAATGGATTCGGTCCAGCCAGAAATCAAGGAAAGAAATTTCTCATGATCATATGCTTCTATATTATGAAAATAGATATGATTATAAGATCATATCAATTGGTTTCATGTCAAAAGGATTTTTATAGAATTAGTTATGAATTTTCAAAGTTCTAGATCTAGAAACTTAAAAGTGATGAACATAGATGAAATAGACTTTGAATCATGAAAATTATTGAAGAACATAGACATGATTAAGGAAGAAGAATAGGATTCACCTCTTGAAGATCAAAAACAAGTGAAGATCAAGGACTTGCTTCACAAAGTGATGATAAAAGGCTTATGGACTTAAGAGTTTTTGAAACAAATGGCATTAGGAAGAAAATGAAATGTGAGGAGAGGGTATTTATAGAAGGGTGGCTGCGCCAATTTTGAAGGACCAAGTAGAAAGGAGGTGATTTCTCAAAGGACTAAAGTGCAAATAATTCCTAGGGACCATTTTTGCAAAGATTCCAAAAGTATAAGGACTATTTTGCAATTTGTCAATAGATTGAAATGATGACCATGTGCCACATTAAATGTGTCCTCATCTTGACTCATCTTGGTTGAATTTTCCTTGAGACTTTTTGGGAAAAACCTAGAAGGATGGAGAACATAGTGGAATGGTGTGTGGAACCTCGTCAGAATATGGTGGAACATGGTAGAAAAATTCTAGAATAATCTTGGCTCATCCAAGATGAGGGCAGCCCCTACTCCCCTCATGGGCTTGCGCATGGGCCTTGAAAACTTGGGCTTGAATTTATTTTTGTGGGGCCCACCAAAAGGCTTAAAGCTTACACATGATAGGAAAACTTACATGATTTTTAATGGCTTCATGAAATTAAATTCATGGACAAGGAATTGGGCTTTAATGCATGGTCTCTATTGGGCTTGGAGCAAAGATTCTGACCCAATTCACTTGAAAAACATAGAAATTAACTTAGGGACCAAAGTGTAATTAATAAAGCTCAAAGGACCAAAGTGCAAAATCCATAAATTGCCACTTTAACCTTGTAGAATCCTCTAGACTCAAAAGTGTGATTCATACTCATGAATCATTTCAAAATTCTAAGATAACCTCTTTTTCGCTTTGGAAACTCAAAATCCCTCTTCGTTGCTTTATTACGTATGTTGCAGTAAACGTATCCTATTTCATTTTTATGAAATAATTATAAAAATACACAATTGTAGAGATAAAATAAAATCTTAAATCTGCGTTCACGAATTAAAATTTGCCTTTGAGCGATTATGCATCTCGTCAATGGAATTGAGAGTAGGTTCACCCCCACTTTCCAACCTAAATTTTAATCGTAGCTTCTACATTCAAGTAGGATGATGATGAACTCCGTTTATTTAAAATAATTTTCTAATACTAATAAAATATATAAAAATAATCGTTCACATTCGTTATTTTGAAACAATAAAAATCGGGGTGTTACACTCATGAGATTAAGTTTATAGAGTCGAATATTGAAGTGTCATGCATAATCTTTATAAAAGTTGATTATGCCAGGTATAACACCCATTGATATGATACTTGTTGTTTTATCTATTAATATTTGGTAAATGTTAATATGTTGATGTGATAATGCATCATGTATAGTTATTATGTAACCCATCCATATATTGGTATCTCACTCTGCATATCACCTTGGTATTTCTCTTTGCTTTTGACATCGCTGTATATCTATAAGTTTTGATGGTCAGAACATCCCATTGAAATCTTGTCGGAATCGAAGGCGAGATCTTCGATGATCAGGAAATGGGGGGCGTGGGAGTCACCTCGGATCTACATCGCTACCTATCATGGACTAATAACCATCTTTGGAGAAGAATGCGGGGCCGAACCATGTCGCGAGAGTTCGAGACGGTTGAGACGAGGAGGATTTCCTCCCACACCTTGGTACTTCTTACCGTGCTAGGATTAATGGGCGCTACATGAGCAAGCCTGCAGGAATACCATTACATAGTCGAGCCGACTTCACCACGATTGAGGAGGACCGGAGGAGTACACGAAGGATGAGCGTGTACCCGTTTGAGATCACGATGACCTTGATGGGTGCAGAGTGCGTCTTGATGGCGATCGAGTTTTATGATTACGACTCTCCCCCGATGAGGCTGGAGGCGTCGTGGACCCATCACCTGGGGTCTCTTCTTGTGGGAGTGTTGGTGGCGAGTCTTCATTTTAGTCGTTAGTAGTGACTAGCTTAGGGGTGTATATTTTACGGTTGGATGCGTCTTGGTGGTGTATTTGGCTCTTAGAGCCACCACTGATGCGTGGTTAGGACCCACACTATTTTACTTTGTAGTTTACAAGCTGTTAATTTTTGTTGTAACTCTGTTATTAATAGCCATCTGATGGGCCCTAGTTTCGTACTAAACTCGAATCCATTAGGATAAATTATATATATATATATATATATGATCGTACATTCAGTGTTTAGAGTGTTCATCACTTAGCTTTGTTTTAAAATAAATAGTATATGACCATTTGAAAATACTCACTTATTAAGATAATATCATTTCCAAGCAGATTAATTTAATTATTTTATTTTCCGTAGCGAGCTAACAAGTGATACCCCAGGTTTAGCGGTGTTACACAGTGGAAACATTGCCCAGTGGGTTTGAGTCTTTCGGAATCTTTGGGGTTCAGGTTTGTTAGGTTGATGTGTGTGTTCTGATTAAAGGCTTGATTGAATTACTTCTTAGGAGTAATGTATAATAGCAGTCGAGTTAGATTTTTCTTTATGGTTACCATTTCACCGGTGTGTCTTACAAGTAGTATGGATCCAGTGCGGCGGCGCCGGAATGGTGGAAGTGGCGGAGGCAATGGCGGGATGGACTTAAATCGCCAGGCAATGGGTGATTGATACGACAATTTCTTTCCCGGATTACTCACGATAGTTGCCCAGGAACCAACAAGAGTAGGCGAGGGCTGAAACAGTTTAGGAAAGCATCGCGGATGCTTTGGATGTCGAGAATCCGTCACTGTGATGGAGGCGTGGATCTCGAAGCGTGTGGATCGGGTCAGAAAAAAGATCTTTGAGATAGTCCATACACGAGGAAGCAAGGTACATATGCAATTTTCGTGGTAGGAGATCTGACTGTGACGAGGCGGAAAGGCACCGGGCATTTCCAGAAGGAGCGCAAGCAATCACGAGTATTTGCAACAAGTTTCCGGATAAATACTTTTCGCAGGTGCTTCGGGATGAGAAGAACAAGAGTTCCCGAGTTTATCGTGAGACATGTGAGGAGAATATGCGGCAGTTCGAATCAACTTGCCCAAATATTTCTACTTATTCGAAACAATGCAAAGAATGGAAGTGTGAAAAGTTCGAAGGCGGACTATCCCGAAATCAAGAAGTACGGTGCTACACCAAATCAGAACACAAGCCTTAGTGGAAAGTACATAAAAGTAGAATAATCCGGAAGGCGGACAGGAATGTTGGGGGACCTGCAGTCTGAAGTCAATCTGCAGAAGAATGTCGAAGCAGAACGCAGAGGAAGGCATACTACCAATCACCCAACAACAATCAAAGGCAACATCAACATCGTTCGGTACTTTTGGGAGCCCCGGGTTGGAGACGAAGAACCAAAATCAAGGCCAGGGAGGAAGTGTTTTTAGTGTGGAATCACAATCACAAAATGAAACCTTGTCAGATGGAGAGGACACGGTGTTTCACCAGGATCCGGAGGTCATTGGCTAAAGAATGCGAGCACCAAGCGTGAACTAGCTTATATTCACGTGAGCCAGTGGAGCCGACTGGTCGGAAGGGTGTATACGAAATTGGGCGAGGGCATAGATCGCGATCAATTGCCAGAAGTAAATGTGATCTAACGGAAATATTTTTGTACTTTTTATTGGTGAAAAGCATTCTTTTATCTCGATGGATCGTGTGAAACTTCTAAATTTTCATATCTCTCTTTTTCCATATAATCCCGATTGTTTTTTGTTGCTGAGCGATTCATCCGGTCTGTTTGTTTGGCCCATCAGGTGATTGTTCGGGATAGACATTTTATTATAGATATGATCATTTGCCTTTAATTTAGTTAGATGTAATTTTGAAACATGGATTGACTATCTTCGATCATATCTTAATAGATTGTGCTCGAGAAAACCTTAGTTTTAGGGATGAGATTTTGAATTGTTGTCGCTGTCGGTGAGGAAGGGCTTTTGAAAAGAGGGAAGCACAAGGATACATCTTTGCTTGTTTTCCCTTAGACATTAAGAATGAGTTAGACTTAAATTCCATCCTGTCGTTAAAAGTTCATGGAAGTTTTTCTTGAAGATGTACGACTCACTTTTTGAATGTCAGAGTTCAGTTGATCGGTTTCCAGAGCGCCCCGATCTCCATGGCACCATACTCTACGTCACCATCAGTTAGAAACCATGAAGGAACAACTTGAGAGCTGATGAGAAAGAATTCATTAGACCAGTGTGTATCGCCGTGAGGAGCCCCGGTCTTGTTAGTGAAAAGAGTTGAACCTCTTAATTATGTGTGGATTTATCGGTTAAACAAGGTAATGATCAGAACAAAAATCCAGCTTCCCGGGATAGATGATCTAATGGATCGATTCATGGAGAAACCGTTTTTTTCTCAAAAGATAGATTTTATGGGTAGGGCTACCACCAGTGCTGTGTGAGGCGGAAGGATATTACAAAACTGAGTTGACCACGCTGAGGCATTACTGGTATGGTGATGCGATGCAGGTGTCAGATGATCTGCAATATTCATGAATTACATGGGCAAATGTCTTCGTCCTTACTTAGATCGGTTTGTCGTTGTCTTCATCGATGACATTCTAATCTACTCCCAGAAACAGGAAAAACATGTTGAACATCCTACGGCATCGTTCTTAAACCTAGAGAGAGCGTAACTTCCTGAGGCAGAAAAATTTTGAATTTTAGGTTGGACGAGTTCAATTCTTGGGTTCATGCTTATCGCGAAGGAATTGCGGTGGACGTCGAAGTGGAAGCTGTTTTGGAATGGGAAAGACCAACAACGGCAACATAGATCCCAGTGATTTTGGTAAGTTTAAAGTTGGATCTACTGGGAGATTCATTAGGATTTTCCAAGATAGTGGGGCCGCACCTAGTTATCGGAAGATCAGCGTTTACACGGGCGAAAACATGTGAGAAAGTTTCCAGGGGTCTGAAGAAAAGGTTGGCAACTTCCACTGTGTTGATCTTTGCTGATCCCAGAGGGAACGAGGTTTATTGTGATCTTCACATCAGGGTTATTGGTCATGCTGATGCGAAGGGAATTTGTAGCGTATGCTTGAGGAAGTTGAAGATTCATGAAAAATTGCCTACATGACTTGGAGTTAGCGGCGGTGGCTTTGCATTGAAAATACAGGTATAATTTTAATGGAGCTACATTCCAATATATTGGTGATCCAAAGTTTGAAGTATCTTCGACCAAAGGAGTTGAACGCGTTGACAGTGTTGGTTGGATTCTGGGAGGGATTATGACTTCCAACTACAGTATCACCCAGGAAGGCAAATGTAGTGGGATACTCTGAGGAAAAGCTCTCTCAAAAATTCGTTGGATCCTACCAAATCCTAAGTGCGATGTAGATCAGTAGCCCAAAATTTCCTTACGACCTTTTTCTTTCCCAATATTCCACGATGTTTTCCATGTTTCAACCTTTGAAAAATATGTTTATGATCAATCCATGCGATTGAGCCCGATAATGTACAATTAAAGAGAACTTGTCTTTGAGACTTCGCCTACACGAATACGCGGATAAGATGAGGAAACATACGAGAGGTAAACAAATTACGTTAATCAGAGTCATCTGGAATGGTGGCGGGCTACATGGGAAATTGAGGACAAGATGAAATTGCAATACCACGACTTATTTCAAGGTATGTATAATTTGGAGCGAAATTCTTTTTAAGTGAAGTAGTATTGTAGCAGCTCGTTTGTGTCTTTATGTTGGTAAATACAGCGTGTATATATTAATTTACAGTAAAATCGAAAGTAATTTTAAATAAAAATAAAATAAAATCATTTTCTTATGTTGTTTTATTGCTTGAATCACGATTAAATTTTAGATTGAAAATTCA